>CM042834.1:35922996-37222996 GCA_023653725.1 Bungarus multicinctus
AGAAAACCCGAAGAACCAAAGATCCACATACAAATACCCGCGAAAATCTCCGAAAACAAATATATATATGTATATATCACATTCTTCGTTCATGTTCTATAATCGGGTTACTCTGCTGATTTGGAGATCTGGAATCTTTATTAGAAAGTGAATACTTCCTTTAGTTCTGAGAATGTTCCCCCCAAATCAATGATGCAGACTGGACAAAATGAACGTCCTTCCAATATTCACAATATGTCTAATAACAGTATTGAAATATTTGAGGGATATCACAGAGAAGAGAGAGGCAATGTATTCTCCCAAAAACACCTGAGGGCAAAACAAAAAGTAACGGATGGAGCCATCCTAGAATTAAGGAGAAATTTATTGTCAGCAAGAACAATTAATCAGTGAAACAGCTTGCCTTCAGAAGTTGTGAAGGGTGCTCTATCACTAGAGGTTTTAAGAAAGAGTAGACAGCTGTTTGTCTGGAATGGTATATGGTCTCCTGCTTGAGCAGGAGACTTGGACTAGAAGATTTCCAAGGCCTCTTCCAACTCTGTAATTGTTCTGTAATTCTGACCTGATATGAGGAATGAAGAGTGCTAAAGTGTTTTGGTTCTGAATATTTGAATCTCTACCCATTTCAGGAATGTGCTCATAATTACCAAGAGAAGGATCCAATGAAATGTATACAATTTGTTTATTACCAAATAAATGTTTAAGCCAAATCAAAGAGGAAATGTTTAGGAAATATCAGGACTTGTTTAATTAAGTGCATAAGGAACTCAGAAAGAAATTTAAAATTTATATATTTGTGTGTGTGCGTGCGCGTGTATGTGTACTGTATGTATGTATGTATATGTTTTCGTAAATTTTCATGGGTACAGGTATGCAGGTCTTGGCGTGTTCAGGTCTTTTCCAGTGTAAAATTGAGACTATCTTGGCAACGTTTCGACGAGATCTCACTCGCCATCCTCAGGCTGGTGTTTTTCGGCTTTGTGCTTCTGCGAGAAAAGCATGCTCACGCTTTGCTCACAGAAGCACAAAGCCGAAAACACCAGCCTGAGGATGGCGAGTGAGATCTCGTCAAAACATTGCCAAGATAGTCTCAATTTTATATGGGAAAAGACCCGAACACGCCAAGACCTGCATATATGTATATGTATATAGGTATGTGTGTGTGTATATGTATATGCATGCATGTGTACATACACACACACACATACATTTCAAAATAATGTTTACAGCTTTCAAAGAAATCCCTTAGAGGCTCTACACCAAGAATTATTGAATTTTAGGAAAAAAAAACAATAAAAGTCTGTCCTGGAGGAGAAGAATAAACCCCATAGGGAAACTTGACCATTGTTTGTTCAGCCATCCAAGGAAAGGGATTTTTCCCCAGTGGTCTCAGTAGAAACCCAAAGAATCAGACAATCAGCTCTTTATACAAGCATGGGAACAGCATTTCAGAGCTTTATGTGCAGATTCCAACATAAAACTGAACAAAGATGCTCACTACTTTCTCCTTCTAAAGTCATTGGGTAGCAATTTTTGTTCCTACCTGAAATAATTAAATTGACCTTAGCTTGATGGATACATCTTTGTTCAACTTTCATCAATCCAATAGGACCTATTGTCAAGGATTGGGAATAATGAAAGCGAACTGACTAATTATAGACCTACCAGTCTTTGGAGTATAATAAACAAATGATGTGCCAAACAGTTAAATTGAAGACTCCAAGACTAGCTAGAGCTTAAAGGTATAACAGGAGACAAACAAGTGAGATTTAAAGAGGCCTTAGTGTCTAGTGATATTCTTGTCCTCTTAATGAACAACCAGAACCATAAAGTGAAGTCTGCCATAGGCTTGCCTTGATTTAACATCTGCTTTATATTCAGAATGATATTGTGGGAAAAGGTAAAAAATACATTCAGTATAGGAATCTTCTTTTCCGGATTCAGAAACTGTACTTCCATGCTCATATAAGGTGAAATGCAATCTAGAATGGTTGCTCTAAGACAGAGGTCTCCAAACTTGGCAACTTTAAGACTTGTGGACTTCAGCTCCCAAAGCTATGCTATCTGGAGAATTCTGGGAGTTGAAGTCCACAAGTCTTAAAGTTGCTAAGTTTAGGGACTCCTGCTCTAAGAAATGGTAAATGTATAGAGAGAAGTGAGGCAAGGATGTATTTTGACCCTATATTGTTTAAATTTTACATTAATTTGGTGTTAAAGAAAAAAGCTAAACAAGATTTCCATGTTCCTCAAATTATAAGATATAATATTCTCCTACTTTTGCTCATAGATGATGCAACCAGACAGCATCTCATATATGCTCACTGTGCTCAGAAAAACAGTAAGACCTATAATTCTGCACTTTAAGAAGAACAAGCTGGTTATAAATTTCCAAAAAAATCAAAGATTCAAGTATCTGTTTAAAAAAATCATTAAGTAGAGTAGAGTAGAGTAGAGTAGAGTAGAGCACAGCAGAGCAGAGTATGGCAGGGCTGAGCAGAATAGAGTAGATCCATCTTTTTAAATATCTTACAGCAGTGTTTTATTCCATTAAGATTTGAAAAACACATGATGAATATATTACCCAGTTGGTACGAACATCTTCACTGGCTACTAGGAACTTCTTTTATTTATCTTTTTTATTTTAACCAAAATACAAGAACTAATGGCAGTAGCTTTAATGTTTTTGGCTCCAAATGTTATATGATGCTCATGTGAGAATTTAGACAAAGGAGAGGTAGTACAAACCAAGTTCATTTTTCTGCCTCTGACATATCTAATATTATTCAGGCTTAAGATTAGGATGCCTGTCATTCAAGTGAGCCTTGGAAGCAGATAAAGTTACTGGTTTAAGACCAGTTTTCCTAAGCGGTTTATTACTCTTAGCTCTGGCGGATGATCAACTATTGAGTTTGAAAACAACAAATGAACTAAAATAAATATCATGTAGAATTTTGATAGAGTTCTTTACATATATTGGGCATTCTAAATTTATGTAAGCTGAGTGTTCTTGCCCGTGTGAATCTGGGAGACTGAAATAATACAAAACTTTACACCAAATATAAAGTGTGTTATACAATACTTTCAACAGGGATCTATCTCTATGTCCTTTCTGCACCAATACACAGGCAGAAGGATGAGTTATACTTTCCAACCTGAAACATTCTATTACATGTAGAGTAGCTAATTTCTATGTAGGAGCAGTAAAAACAAGACAGCAGATAATGATGATGCAAACATGAACTGAGCACTGTTTTATCAATGTATGTAATTTTGTAAACTTGCTGATTGTATATTGTAAATGAAGGTTCTCTCTCTTTTTGTTGGATTACTAGATTATTGCTACTTGTGGTGCTTGGAAACATTATGATTTCAGCTCTGAATCCCCATTTGAGGCCCTGCATGGTCTGTGTCAAACTTTGAGATCAGTTTTTGGAAAAAAATTTATACAGGAATCTTGTGGTTCAGACTTAAAACAAGCAACAGTAGGAAAATGACAGATGACTATTAAATTTGATGAATTTCTAGAGAAAAAAACTGGATAAAGACATAAAATATAAAATGATCTATAAACTGAAAACTCTAGTGCATTGAAATGAATGGGAAAGAAAATGAACCTTGTCTTGTATTATAGGGCCATATTAAACTTTCAAATAAGCTTAGCATCTTAGATGTTACTGTTTTGTTTTGTTAAAATTGCTAGTGTTCATCCATGTAAATCTACTGCAAGTGTGCATCATTTAGCAATTATGATATTTATCTTTTCAATTCTTGTAATGTTTAAAAAAAAGTATGACAAACAATGACAATCCTTCAAATCAGGGGTCTCCAATCGTGGCAACTTTAAGACTTGTGGACTTCAACTCCCAGAATTCCTCAGCCAGCAAGCTGACTGAGGAATTCTGGGAGTTGAAGTCCACAAGTCTTAAAGTTGCCAAGGTTGGAGACCCCTGATTTAAATGAGTCCTGGAGGCTTAGCTAGGGCACAATAAGGAAGGTAGAATTCAACTTACTGCTGGGAGACATGAATTCCAGGTATTTGTGTCATCACTGCTTGTGCTGATGCTAATATTACAATTGTTGATCTGAGAGGCGCTCAACCCATGTGAAGGTCCATTATATTCTAATTCTTCATTTTGCTGCCTTTTCATGCTAGCCAACATCTGCATTTCAGACATGGTCATGTTGCTTGGCTGGTAGTCTTTCCAATTATATTCCTATGGATTACATGAAATAAAACATGAACATTGTACAAATACATCTGAAGAACTGCTTCCAGCGAGAGGGGCAGCATACAAGTTTAATAAATAAAATAAAGAACACACACCCAGAGATAAATATATTTCTATACAGATAGTCGTATGTTCACTGACCATTTCAAGTTACAACAGCACTGGGAAAAAAGTGTTGCAATCTCTCCATGGTCACATGTTCAAAATTCAGGACCTTGGCAACTGACTCATATTTATGACGGTTGCAGTGTCCTGGGTCATGTGATCACCTTTTGCCACCTTCTGACAAGCAAAGTCAATAGGGAAGTCAGATTCACTTAACAACCATATACTAATTTAACTGCTGCAATGATTCCCTTAATCACTGTGGCAAAAAAGGTCATAAAATGGGGCAAAACTCACTTAATAACTGTCTTGCTTAGGAACAGAAATTTTGGGCTCGACTGTGGTTGTAAGTTGAGGATTGCCGGCCAGCATGTATAATTCGAAAGACAAGGTATGAATGGATACATTTGCTCCAAACTGTGGATAGCAATTCTCTTTCTCTTAACAGAAAGGAAACTGCTAAACAACAACAACCCCAAAACAGTATAGTTATGTACAACACTGCATTTCAAAAGCTTAGCTCTCTGTTCTATAGTTTTATGGGAGTGAAAAAAGCATTAAAAAACTGTGATTAATACTATATAAAAGGAGAAGAAAATTAAAGCTAATTTAAGTAAGCTATCCTATGAACACAGAAAGAATCAGTAATTATAATCCAATGAATTCCACCGAACTAGAGCATCTGTTACAAGGTGGATCTACATAATTTTCATACTAATTCCAGTATGGTTATTATTTCTATGGGATAGCAATGAGAGGTCCCACAGCTTAGATAAAGAAGATGTATTTTATGCATAATGCATAATGCCTGGGTGGAAAAGGCTTCCATCTGAGATCATAAAAGAAACCCCCACTAACAGCAGATATTATTGGTTTATATATGCCAGACCCAATGGTTTGACTCAAAAATTATTAATATTCATAAACTGCTGCTAATTTATTTATTTATTAAGCATTTTAATCTGCTTCACTGCAGAGGCTATAGGCTCTGGATAATGCACAAAGCATTAAAAATCCCCTAAAAACAACAACAACAACAAAACCCTTGATAAGCATATGGCAAACTAGATTGATGGTTGAAATCTTAATCTTTGATCAAAATCCTTCTGGAAAAGGATGATCTTTAATGCTTTCAAATATTTTATAGTGTATGGGCTATGCATTTTCCTGAGGTAAAGTGTTCCACAGTTCAAAGGCCGCTATGAGAAAAGTCTGTTGCACATTTACTTCATTTGTGTGTGCCGCTTTCTGCAAGCCTTCCATTGTTGATTGAATGGGATGGGATGGGTTGGGACATTAGCTAGACAGCCTCTGATGTAATTCTATGTGATACAGGGATTTCCTGGGTATTATTACCTTTATTGTCAGAGTACAACATGTGTACAATGAGATTGGCTGAGCCTCCCTTCGTGCGCCCCTCCCCACACGCACACATAACTTCAAGGACAGAAGTCCCTAACTCAGACCCAATCTTATTTTCCTATATGACCTTGTTGCACAACGTGCTGGCCGTACAAGACTGTCATACTACGTTGACATGAAGTTATTTTCCATTCGAAAGTCTGACAGCCCATGGGTAGAAACTGTCCTTCAGCCTGTTGGTGCGGCTGGCTATGCTTCTATAGATCTAACTATACTAGTTGCATCCTTCTATACTAGTTGCAGATTCTGGGTTTGCTTCAAGGATAGCCCCTTTGCTATAGGACAACAGCATGGTGTGATCCACCAATGAGATGCCAAGATTTCTAAATCCCAGTAGGGCTGTAACATGGTGTACTAAACAAAACCTCCTGGCTATGGCTTCCATCTGCTGTTTAAACAGATGTTGTGGCTTCAGGTGGATCCCGGGGTCCCAAATCAACCCCTTCAAGGGTTGTCTGGAGTAATCAACAGGTCTAAATATCTATGGAGATTCTGAATCATCCAGGTCATGGTTATCCCAAAGGTGTTTTACAAAAGGCAACTGAGCTTCCTTGGATTTTTTCCTTGAAAATGTTTTGCTTCTCATCCAAGAAGTTTCAGAACTGAAGAAGCTTCTTGGAGGAGAAGTAGAACATTTTTAATGAAAAAAAAAAACCTAAGAAAGTCCAGTTCCCTTTAAAAAGCACTTTTGAGACATTGGGCTTAAAGTTAACAGATGAACAGCATTTCAATCTTGGTTACTTTTGTTTATGATCTTCGGGCTATAAACAAAAGTTCAAAGTTTCACAGAATTACTGGTCCAATCTGGACTGGTGATGTACAATGAAATACAATCACTATTGTCAACCCATTCAATAGATAAGCAGTTCCTTAAAGATATTGAATAGCCTGAAAGAACTTTCATTCTCTCTTGCTAAAGGCTGAACAAGAATAGAGTGTGGGTCATCTGAATCCCGGGGGAACCAAGATTCTATTATGTAACCCCTTCTTCCCATCTTTAAACCTGGTTAAAGAGACTTTGGGATAAATGTTGCTTCCTTGGTTGGACACTATTGTTAAAGGCCTGGCAATTATTTTAAAGCTGTCCTTTTTTAAGCTTGCAAATCTATGGGAAAGACATAGTGGGATCTGTGTTTCAAAGCCAGGAGTTACCTGTACAAATGAAGAGAAACCCCCAACTTCTTCCAAATTTAATGGTACCACACTAACAGCATTTAACTTCTATATTGTTTACACTGCTTTTTAAATGAGAATATAGCAATTGCTGTTTTGGAACTTTAAAAAAAGGGCAGTTTCCTTTATGAAAATGGTATTTTATCTTCAAAAGTATCATTTTACTTTTTTAAAAAAATGTAGGTGTGTAGTAGGCCATTCTCAGTTTTCAGTGACATGCTTTTGGCAATTCAAATAGATCATTTGCAGAAGCTATTTGAATAAAAGCCTTCTTTGTTTCCTCTCCAGCACTACAAGGCAAGCCATTCTGCACATGAATAGCAATACTGTTTGATCTGTATAGATTTAGAATCAATAATGGGGTTGCTTTATATAGAATAGGTTGAATGAATTGGTGGGTGTGGGGATGGCAAAGAATTTAAGAAATTCCTTAACTGTGCTCTGTTCTTTAGGAAACCAAATGTGAGCTCATATGGTGAGCCCTTTTGTTCATAAATAATAATGTGCACTCAACATGTTTAATCATAATATTGAAACTGAAAATAATACAATGAAAATAATGCATTGGAAAGATTAGAGAAAGGTGCCCATTATACGTTGGCTGGTATTCCCTCTAGTGAAATTTGAAGTGCCCAAAAAGTCATTGTGTCATGGATTTGTAAAGCCAAGCAAATGGATTTGACTTTAAAAGATTTGCAGATTTCTCTATCACAGTAATTCTGTTCTAGAATACCTAGATTTGCATGAATCCTCTCTCCCCAGTTTTTAGAATCAGGTGTTCTGGAAAAGTACTAATTTTTACAAAATCTGAACTTCTGATTGTCAATTTCTATAAAATATGACTCATTCTTTGACTAGTTAAATTTGTAATGGTTCATCGGTTCTGATATTACCATATTCCTTCTACTCAAGGCCTTTCACATATTGTTGAGGAGGTAAGACCTGTCAATCAAATTAAGCACTAGGGTATCTGGCTTGTCATGGGCAGGTCTGTTCTCCAAGTTGACATTTTCCCTGACATAGGAAACATTTTTAAGGCAGGCACTCCACACTGTATGAAGATGGGTATAGACAGAGATCTATCATTGTTTCCTAAACTCTCAAAGATACTCAAAGTAGTTTAATCCCATGTTACAGAAGAAAACAATCTACATCCCTTTTCTGCTACCAAATATGTGCAGTAATTCAGATCTAAGAATATTACAAGCAGAGACCAAACATACAGTATATAGCACGGTTTACTGTTTCACCTCATCTTTTCACACGAAATAATTCACTTTTAAATCCAAGGATGGAGAATTTATATTCAGCTAAAGCATAGCCTTGATATGAAAATCAATAATGAATATATGGAAGAAAGTAGGAAGGAAGACAGGAAGTAAGTAAGTTAAAAACACAAAAAGTATTATTCCAGCAATTGTGATACTTATGTTACTTAGTTAAATTGTAGTTATGGCTAAATCCTATTCCTGAATGAGTATTTGTTCCTTTTTTAAATAATACATCTGTAAAAGATTTTTAAAAAGTTTCTAGATCTTTCCCCTTTTGTGAACATTTTTCTCATTTGTCTTATTTTGATGGCAGCATCTAGCTGACCTCATCTGTATTTGGACTATGAAGATAATTATGTAGGGTTAACACTTAGTTATGTGGGGGACATGATGGTTCAGTGGTTAAAGACGTTGAGCTTGTCAATTGGAAAGCTGACAGCCTGGGTTTGAGATTGGGTGAACTCCTGTTATCTGAGCCAGCTCCTACCTAGATGTTTAAAAGCATGTAAATCAGAGGTGGTATTCAGCAGTTCTGATCAGTTCTGGAGAACCGGAAATTTTGAGTAGCTTGGAGAGCTGGTAAATACCACCTCTGACTGGCCCCGCCCCTATCAATTCTCAGACTCCCAAGTCCCAGCTGATTGGCTGGATCTTCTTTAGTTGCCCTGCACAGGAGAACGGAGCTGGAAAGCAGGCTAGTGGGGTGGGGAGAGAATGGGGATTTTGTGTAACCTTCCCCCAGGAGTGGGAGGGAATGGAAATTTTACAGTATCCTTCTCCTGCCACGCCCACCAAGCCATGCCCACAGAACTGGTAGTAGAAAATTTTGAATCCCACCATTGATGCAAATGCGAGTAGATAAATAGATACCATTTCAGTGGGAAGGTTCCATGCACTTTGGCATATAATCATGTTGGCCATATGAGCACGGAAATGTTTTTGGACAATATTGGCTCCCTTGGCTAGGAAATGGAGATGAGCACCGCCACTTGGTTTGGACACGACTGGCAGGGAAACCAAAGATGATTAGGGGATTAGAGGCTAAAACATATAAAGAACGGTTGCTGGAATTGGGTATGTCTAGTTTAATGATAAGAGGGATTAAGGGTGACATAATAGCAATGTTCCAATATACTGTATAAGGAGTTGCCATAAAGAAGAGGGAGTCAACCTATTCTCCAAAGCCCTTGAAGACAAGACAAAAAATGATGGATGGAAACTACTCAAAGAGAAAAGCAACCTAGAACTAAGGAGAAATTTCCTGACAGTTGGAACAATTAATCAGTGGAACAACTTGCCTCCAAAAGTTGTGGATGCTCCAACACTGGAAGTTTTTAAGAAGAGACTGGACAATCATTTGTCTGAAATGTTATAGGGTTTCCTGCCTGAGTACAGGGTTGGACTTGAAAGCTTCCAATGTCCTTTCCAACTCTTTGGTTCTGTTGTTCTATTCTGTTATTTCTTTAAGACTTGGTTACTACTAGGATAGGTGATAATTAGGTAATTTTGGGGCTGTTGGCTACTCTGAGAAATTATCAAAACATTCTGTACTGTTGCTAAGAAAATTATATGGTTATATCCACAAAGTTCCATTTGACAGCAATTTTTTTAACGAAAACCCACACACATTGGAAATATAAAGGTTGCTCCTTGGTTCAGTCTTAAAAGTTACCTTGATACCCTGTGAATGATAGCTTTGAGAGCCCTCTTATGAAACCCAAATTTATATTTTTATTTTGTGGGATAACATAAATAATATCAAGTAAAAATGGCAGGGTGATGTAGACATCATACACTAGGATTCAAATAACTTTAAACCAGCTCAAAGCGATTTATATGGTTTTGGAGGACAGAATTTGGGCAGATCTTTTAATATTTTTAATGAAAGTATACAGAGAAAGTGTGAACAGGGAAATGGAATGCTGAGGCCTTAGCTAAAAGAAACAAAGCAACTTCTTTTCCAGAAGTATAGAAACTTTGCCGGATCCAAGATTTGGATTGTAATCTAATAATATTTTTAAGGAAATGTCCTCAATTTCTGAAACGGACAATTTCCTAGAAATGATACCTAGAAGCAAAATTTCTGACCTTTTTTATTTTTCGGGTTTATATTTGCATTGTTTGTGACAGCCAAATAGAATTTGGAAATTAAACAAATAGTTAAACTGAAATTATTTAATTTTTAATGGGACATTTAAAAGCTTATATTTTTTCTCTCTCTTTTTATGATAAGAAGCATTTGATTAAGCTCTTAAAACATTCAACAGATAGACAAAAATCTGTTATCAAAGATATTTTTTCCAGTTTAGAGATGCACATAACAACATTCGCATTCTCCCATGTTCAAATGATTTATGCAGATTTGTTTAAATTTAGTTGCATGTGCAGGAAAGTTTAATTACCCAGCTATCTACTTGGCTGCAATATTACCCAGAGGACTGTACTTCTTTCTTAATTAAAAAATATTTGAACTTAATAATAGAGGACTCTATTAAAGCATGAATAAAACATTGCAAGTACACAAGTCCTTAAATTTTACTAAGTAGTGAGCAAGTAAGAGTTGTTTGAGCATTTTTAACAGACATAATTCAGAAGGGGATTAGGAAGGAGGTTTTTTTTTTAAAGGTCTTCGTGCATATGAGCTTTGATGCAAAAGCCAATGATGGAAATAGCACTCTCTCAACCCCCACATACATATTCTTCACACTTTCCTCTAGTACTAAAAGAGGAGGGAGATAGTAGAGGAGATATAACAATGCTTGTAAACTGCAACTGTTTGGTCAATCATCCAGGCAAGCAGGAACTTTTATGAATTAAAGAATTCTATTTTTTCCTTTTTTTAAAAAAAAAAAGAATGTTAATATACTAATAATTACTAACAGGTTCATTACAGGATTCTGAGGTCTCAAAATGCATTCATGTTAAAAAGAGGAATTTGTTTTGGCTTAAATCATGTGGCTTTTAAAGTACTTTGATCCAGTCCATTGTAATCATTTGAAACTTCAACAGATCAAGATATATTTGGATAGATTCAGTCCATCTTTCTCAAAAGAGATTCCTAACCAAGAGTCAACTGCTTCATTGGAGTTTTCCTTGGATACTGATTGCTTCAAGAAAGTACTAGAGGCCATTCTAATCCCACAACTGGTTCATATCTTGTCAATTAGTTTGTCCATGGAAGCAAAAAAAAAAAAGAACACTGCAGTTGTGTCTGATAATGTCTGCTTTGGAAACAGATTATGGAACAAACTTCCTGAAATTGAAGCAAGCCTCCTTACTATAATTTAGGATAATACAGAAATACATTTATTTATTCAGAAATTATTTTACAGTTTTTATGTTTACGTTCCATATTTAGTATTTTTGTAAAATGTGTATTTTTATGGAATAGCCTAGAACCACTGAAGGAATAGAAGGCAAGTTTATTTTCCAAAATAAATATAAAATAAACATTTGTTAGCTGTAAAGAGTATTACCATATGCAGATAGACTTCAGTGGCGAATGTCTGTTAAAGACTCAAAACAAGGAGTAAACATGGATCTGGAGAAAAAGAGAGATGACTGATACAATTAGGTCTCTATTTGGGATGCTTTTAGAATCAAAACTTCAGTCCCTTGACTTCTTGGCACCAAAAATATAGATGGAATGAAGATATAGCCATATAGAAATGGAACAGGAAAGTCAGGCGCTATAATAACAATACTGTATGTTCTAGACAGGAAAATATAAAAATCTGATAGTTCGTATTATCAGAATGCAAACCATTTAAAAATTCTGTAAAGTTCCTGGTCATTGCAGACTAATTAACCTATCACTTGAGAAAGGAAAGTCTAGATATCAGATAAGAAAAAAGTAAAATAGTGAATTGCTGTAAGTTGTTCATGGCAGCTATAAGAATGAATCAATGAATCAGAATAGAGCTGGAAGGGACCTCTGGTGGGGGGTCTTCTACTCCAATCCCTGCTCAAACAGAAGACCCTATACCATTTCAGATAGGTGGTTGTCCAGTCTTTTCTTAAAAACTTCCAGTGATGAAGCACCTATAATTTCTGAAGGCGAGCTGTTCCACTGGTTAACTGTCCTCACTGTTAGGAAGTTTCTCCTTAATTCCAGGTTGCTTCTCTCCTTGATTAGTTTCCATCCATTGTTTCTTGTCTTGCCTTCTGATGCTTTGGAAAATAAGCTGACTCCCTCTTCTTTGTGGCAGTATTCAAATACTAGAATGCTGCTACCATGTCACCCCTAGTCCTTCTTTTCTCTAGACTGACCAAACCCAATTCCTGCAACTGTTCTTCATATATTTTTGCCTCCAGGCAAGAACTAATCAGCTTCGTTGTTCTTTCTAAAGTGCACTTTTCAAAGTCTAAACATTTTTCTTGTAATGCGGTGACCAAAAACCAGATGCAGTATTCCAGGTGTGGTCTTTTTAAGGATTTATAAAGGGGTACTAATATTTCACTTGATTTTGATTCTATGTCTCCGTTTATATAACCAAGGATTTTATTACCTTTCTTAGCTACTATCTGGTGGGTAATAGAATCAGGAGAATAAGAATTAAATTGATGGACATGAATAAACTCCCCCACCCAAACGGCTTGGGGATTTGGACTATGACACTGTTTGGATTTGGACTTGTTATCCTTCAATCACTTCATTTTCTATTTGACGGGGAGGGGAAGGGCTGCCACAATGTTCTGAAATGCAGAGAAGAATGATCTTCATTCCACAGATCACTGTTGAAATTCTGTCAATTTTCCTTTCCTTTAAACTTACTTGGTAATGTACCGACTTCAGCAGTTTGCTCTTAAAATTACAATAAACTTGCCTTTTACCCTGTGTAGATGTTTGAACCGTTGCTTGATAATGAAACTTAATTCTCCCCCCCCCCGAGAAATCCAGTTTGATAGCGATTGGAAGAGAAATTAAATACCGACATTAAAAAAATCAGGACAAAAGAGCTGAAACTCAAGCAGACCTTGGGGATTATCCATGCCAGTAAGTGCTTTCCCTACTTGAAAAGTCTATCCATCATAACATACAAGAGAAAAGCTTGTGAAAGCTGCTGCGAAAGGGGCGTATTTGGCACGCTTGTTCTGGTCTTTCCTCTTTCTTTTGCTCAAAAGAGAAAACATGCAAACAAAGGTTTACACATTTCACATCAAAGACAACCATCTATGGGGCTGGTATTTTGCTCACCTCTTCGTATAGATTATTAACAAGCAGAAGTTGCCTGGAAAATGCTATTCATTCCTGAGAATCTCATAAGAAAAATAAATGCTATAAGCCAACAGTTGAATTTCTTGCCTATTTTTTTTAATGCATCTGGTTGCTAGATTTGCATTGTAGCAGACAGTCACTTATTTCCAGTCTCTACTGGCTTAGTTGAAAAACATGCAATCATGCTTGCAGGGCAGACAGCCCCAAGTGCTACAAACACAAAACCAAAATCTGGTATTTCAAAGAGGCAATCAACCTGTCAAATTCCATGCCTACTACTATTCTAACAATTGAGGAAAAAATTCTTCTTATGTGGAATTCAGTCAGAGAGCAAATAGCTTTGCAAAATCTCTTTCAATGGAACATTACTATGGCATGTAATTATTGACCTGATATCCCAGTTTCATAAGACTTTAGGGTGATGCTAAAGGTAAATGTTGATCTCTAAGGATTTCAATTAAAAGAAAAATAAATTAAATAGATCAGACGTATGAGGAGAAATGCCCTACATGACACTAAAGTGTAACCTTCCCCATCATTTACATTATATTAACCTAGAGGAAATCCATAAGTAGGATACAAGTATTTAAATATCTTTCATTGTAAAAATGAACAAAATTCTTCAGTGTCTGCAATTGTTCTAAGAAACTTCTTTTCCTCTACTGCTAGAAACTTTCTGTAGATACATCAGCCATATTTAAATCTGGTTAACAAGAATTCACTAATTTTTCTGCCTTCTTCTTTCACTCATTAATTTAAAAAATGCCAAATTCAATCGGACAGATTGGAAATAAGTTGTTTGTGTAGAAAACGTTTCATTATCCTAAACAAGACCTTGTCAGCCTCTGACAAATCTTGGCATACAGACTGACAAACCATGGTAGATAAATAAGTTTAAGTTTGTTTTTCATAAAAAAAGTTTTGGTATTTGCCTCTCTTTACTATTAAAAACATATTTTCTATCCAAGGTCTATTTACTTACATTTATCCTCCAGGCAGATTTAATGTACCTGGGAGACTATGTATTTACATTGCTAACTATTCTTGATCCTAATTAGTAGTCCAATTTTGCCATGATTGTATCTTGTCTTTTTTAAAATTTATAATTAATTAATCTCTGTATCATGGATCAATCTGGCAGCTTTCCTCCTCTTCCATATGATTGATCTTTGCTTTATCCCATGATAACACTTTCTAAAATGCTAATGTTATTAACAGATGCAAAAATGCAAAAGCTTAAATATCCTTTTTATTCCAACAAGATTTATAAAAAATACTTACAGAAATTTGGACTATGGGATTTGAGTCCTCCTGCTGGATTTCTTTTAGGGATTTTCTACTTATGGAACTTCTTAATGGACTGATGGAGAAATCTTTTGAGACCCTAGATATTTCCTTACAGGGTTCAGATAGGTTTCCCATCGGGGATAAACAAGAAGCGGGCAACAAGCTTCTTTGAATGTTATTTGCTTTGTCCATTATCACAACAGCATCTTCAGTACACTGTGGCGATATTTCTTCTTTGGTCTTTTTTGTACAGAAGTTGTATGTTCTGCTTTCAGGACTCTTGGATGCCATTTTGGGAAGAATCTCCTTGGATATTACTGGCTGAGGTAATCCTGATATGAAATAGTTATTTGGAAGATTCTGAGCCTCTTCCACTAGATCCATGTAACTATCATCCTAGAATAGGGAAACAAGAAAAGATGAATTATTTTAAATGCTGCTCATTACCATATGTTTTCCAGTCTCCCCAGAATATTAGAAAGACTACAATCATTTTTCTCTTGCCCGAGAGGTAATTTTTATACTGATATTGTCTGGAAGGAGGAAAAAAGGATATTTATGAAAAATAAAGCAAGCACAACTAATATTTTTACTTTATGAACATCTAGCCTGAAAACAATGATGATCTGAAGGTCTATTTCTGTCTCATTCCAGCTTGATTTCTATTGCCGAATTGTTACACAATTATTTAATTGTTGATTGGAAAAAACAATTTCAAAATCAAAACTGCTGTTATGCTAAAACAAAAACTGCTCTGAGGCTGAAACATTCTGAATAACGAAGAAAAATATTTCTTGTTAACTAAATAAAGGGTATTAAAAAAGCAAAATTTTCAGAATAGGAAAAGCCTTGGAAGAAATCTTTTCTATTTCCAATTATATTATTTAGATAAAACTCTGATATGAACAAATCCTTTTGTTGTGCTGGAAGCTCCTTCTTAGAAAGTGGAAACCAAACTAGGAAGCTTTTAGTAAACTATATATAATGTCATGTATTTTACTTTTTTTCATCACATTGAATAATCCAATCCTTCTGGCTTGTTGTTAGTTTGGTAGTCTTTACATTTAATTTTATTTGTCGCCCCCCCACCCCCCCCAACTGTGTTTTTTTACATTCAGTATTAGAACTTGCAGATTCTTCACATGTTTGGATATCAGGGTAGCATCATCAGCACAGTGGGTTGGTTGTTGCAGTTTCTTCCTCCAGTTTAAAAACCATGCTTATCTTCTTCCTACACAACTTTCTTTAATATACAGTATATTGCTCATATGTTACTAATTCCCCCCTCCTCCCGATTGCTTTCTCTTTCCAAAAGTTCCAATTCCAATATGACACTCAGGGGTGGGATCCGAACCAGTGTAACTACCGGTTCGGTGGCTATGTGTCATGTGCGCATGTGCGCTTCTAGCAATTAACAAACTGCTGAGCTACCCAGACAGCTGAGCAGCGCTGTGCGCAGCTGTGCAGCATTTGAAAAAGCCCCTTTTTCCTGCTTTTTCAACCTCAGTTGTGCCACACAAAGCAGCTAAGGTTGAAAAAGCAGGAAATAAAAGGACAGGTAAGAGCCCGGGTGGACATGTAGGCCAAAACAGCAGCAGACACAGAACCGGTTCTGTGTCTGCTGCTCTTCAGAGCTACCAGTTCTATGGAGCTGGACAGAACTGGTAGAATCCCACCCCTGATGACACTCCTTTCTTCAGGTTTTGTTCCACAGAATAGCCCTTTGAAGTAAGATGGGCTAAGAGACTGTGACTGGCTCAAAGCTTTCCAATTTACCTTCCAAAACTAATTGTGGACTAAAGCCTTGGTTGCCCTGAACCCAGCCCCTGCCCTAACCACTACATATAATAACTTTTTAAATTAACAATTCAACTTTCTTCTGAAGACCTTTTTTTCTACCTCTATCATACATACAGACACATCACTTTTTAACACACATATCCATACATGAGGAGGAATCCCAGGTGTGTTGCCAGTGGGAATACAGCAAAATAACAGCAAGCCTTTAAACCCATCATGTTACCTCTCCATTGCTCTCATTTCCATAGAAATCATCTTCCATTTGAGCTCCTCGCCAGTCCTTGCTAATTTCTTCTTTGAAATCCAAAGAAAAAGTGCAATCTTCTGAAGAAAGACTCAGGGGCTTTCCATGAGGCGCTGATCTAGGTTTTGAGGAGTAGGTGAAAACTTCCTCAGGAACTTCAGCTGCTTCTTTGCTTTCATATGTTTGGTCGTCACTTGGGGCAGAGCCTGAAACATCATGGGATGTTTCATAGGCTATCGGCAGAGGACTGCTGGACTCCAATTGAGAGTTTTCTTTGTCAGGAAATATCCATTCATCTGCAAACATGAAAAGTTGAACAAAGCATATTAATGATTTCTGTATGTCTCTTCAGGAAAAAGCAACAATTCATACTGCAATATAGATAAATAGGTAAAAATGATTAAAAAAAATCACAAATATTAAAAAAATGGTAGTAATTCATGTCTTAGACAAGTGGGGATTTCCAGGTTCAAATCTACATTAACTATTGAATTCACTGGGAGACCTTGGGGCCTGGTTATGTTTTTTTCTTTTTTCTTTATTCATTCATTCATTCATTCATTCGCTCACCCGCCCACAAGGCATGTAAGATTGCTCAACTCAAACAATATGACTTTGGCTGAAGTATAGCATAAAATCAAATAAGTCAAGAATGCTCCCACCATTTAACATTAAACATCTACAATATATAAACATAAAAAGCACAATATAAAAAGGGTTGTTTTGGTGGGGAAAAACAGAGAAATAAATCTACTAAATAAGTAAGTAATAATTCTAACGTTTCAGGTTAGAACAAAATGAACAGTCTCACCAAGACCTTTAATTCATCTGTCTTGCACTACATATTTGGAGAAGTTCTGCTTAACAAAGTCCTGGTTACATGGACATACTGGGGACATCAGTATGTAGTATGGTGAGAAATCATAGGGCCTATCAATGAGGAATCCTTCCTCACAATCTATTGCAGTCTATTGCATTCTCAACTTTACTGATCCTGCCTTCGGTATTACAATTTTTAACCTCTCTTCTCAAAAGAGTACAGGATAAATTATTTATAGCTAGACTAGACACACATATTTTAATTTCAATATACAGATGATTTTGGAGAAATATTAGGCATGACTTCCTCTCTTAATGTAGCATTTGGGTGTTTATTTTGATAGATCATTGCAAGATTGTTGATCCCAATGTTGCAGGTGTTTTCAGTATTATAGAAGTACAGGCTTTTATTGTAATTAATTATCTACCAATGACATTCCACACTTTTGTTCCTCCATTTTTTACAGGCAGTGTGCCTTCCAGTTTATTGTAAGGGCCTAGGCTCTTTATGTTATAAATCTTTTTAACATGTGGTCACAGAACTACTTTGTATCCTGAAACATTAATCGATGTAGAAGTGCTGATAAAAACATCCCTAATGAGCAATATTGTTCTCCATTGTACAAGAATGTCAAACATTCTTCAGGATAAAGTACAAAGATGTACCTGGTTATACTACGGTGTGTATCAATAAAGTATAATGTAAACAACAAACAGCAACATAGTTTCTATAAGGTGTATCTTGTAAAGCCTTCCCTAAATCCATTTTAGGGGATTCATTGTTACAATAATATATAACAAAAATCATTTTTAGAAATGATTCAAGCTTGTTCCTATCTGTTTAATTATATCCCGTCATCTACACATCCCCACTGTATTCTGTTTCTTAGTTATGCTGGAATGTGACTGAAATAATTATCATCACATTTCTTTAAAAGTGAATGTTACTCTTCTTCTCCAAAGAGGATTTTTTAAATATTCCATCTTTTATTTTCAGCTCATGTTTAATTTATACTTGAATCTCAACTCTATAGCTCTGGGCTGGGGGAGACGGGACATGAATATATCCATTTTACCAGCTTCCCTTGTGATCAGGCAATACTAATCTTTTTATTTTTGAACGAACAAAAAGCCACTGATATGGATTTAAATAATGGCTGTCAGATCAGCCAGAGGCATTTTTTAACCCTTTCATTACTAAATTATATTTTGTTGTTTGAAATGATGTTAGAGAAAATAATAAGTTTAAGGGAAATGTAAAATAACACCAAGGTCTGCTCAAATATGCCTCATTCAATTATTTTCATTGAAGGTGAACACCATACATATGCCTTGGTTGCTAGAACTTTCAGAAACCAATAATATCATCAACTTAAAAAAAGATCTCAAGTTTAGTCTATTTCATTATTATCCGCAGACAAATGAAAAGTATAGAAATTTTTATGTCTATATATATGTAAACAAAAAAGATAAAGAAGTCCCTGAAAATTTTATTCCGTTAACTATAGGGGATGGCGCTCAACTCTATTTCAAGGCCATTGTGTCAGCATTGTCTGAAGATGTATCTGCGGTCATGTGGCCAGCATGACATTGTGCAGCGTGTTACCTTGCTACCAAAGTGGTACCTATTTATCTACTTGCATTTGCATACTTTTGAACTGCTAGGTTGGCAGGAGCTGGGATGAGGATGGGATCTCACCCTGTCACATGGTGCTCAAGTCTTGAACCTGAGCCGTCAGCTTTCCAGCTGAAAAGCCCAGCATCTTAACCGCGGAGCCACCGTGCCACCCATATACATATATATATGTAATATAACCTATTTTCAATTTTTGGCTGAAATTTTGTTGTTCTTTTGCTTCTGACTCATCATGATCTGATGGTCATCATCTTGGTAGCATTTTCAGTAACTATTTTTTGTAAATTCTTATTATGTTTTATTCATCAGTGATCCAGCCATCTTCTGTCCCGTTTTTATTGTCATTTATTTTTCCATGTATCAAAGTCTTCTCCCAAGATTCTGGCTTCATCCTGTGTGCCCAAAATATATAAGCTAGAGCTTCAGTATTGAGTGTCCAGTAAGCATTCTGACTTTACTTTGTCTAATGTTGAATAATTTGTTCTTTCTGCCTTCCAAAGTATTCTCAACATTCTACCATTTAGCAACATAAATTTTCCACGTTTAGATGGATGGTTCCACTTTCACGTTAATATATCACATCTTGGAAAACCTTGGCCCAGACAATAGATACCTTTCTCATTGTGATATCTGTGCTCTTTAATGTTTTCTTTAGTTTTGTTAAAGTCTGTCTCCCAAGTTGGGTTGTGTTTATTTCTTTGTGCAGAGAAAAGAGGATTGTGGAATGGGATTCCAAGAGTACTCTATTTAATATGCTTTCTGGGTTCATTCTAATTTACAGAAAGCCAATTTTCGCTATGCAAGAAAATTGCTTTTTTTGGCCTCATGACACTGAGCAGAGTATTGGAACTAGGCAAAAACTGAATCAACCACAAGTACAATTTAGGAAGGGTGGTAACAATACTCTTGGCAATTTATGATGTTGCCCATTCAATAGAAAGTGAAGAGCCCCCTTCCTAAATTGTGATTGGGTTCCATGTTTGCATGGGGAGGATAGATTTTGTTCAGCTAGATACTTTTGGAGAACTAGATAAAAATTTAAATTTGATTGAAATACAAATAAGTGGAAAAACATCTAGCGAATAGTATTGCAGAACTGTTTCACACCAATTATTGCACAGTTCAAAATTCATGTAAATTGTGACCATTGTAGCATTGATACTTGCTTACAAATGAAAGAGACGCGTGTTCTAGAGCAAACAAAATCTTATTAGCTCTGAGTCACAAGAAATGCTGAAATCCTTCTATGGGGAGTCAAGGGAGGATATCAAATGTTTCCATATCAATTGTAATGAATAATTCTATGTAACTTCTTAGGAAAATATGTAAATTACTGTGTAATCATGGTAGTGCAGCAAACATGATAAATACAAGAATGATCACCTAAATGTCTAATTACTTTCACTGCAGAGTCAGATTTATGCTGGAGCCTCTAATTGCAGCCTCACATTTTAATGAAGGTTTTAACACGACATAAAAAAGCTGACAAATGATATACAATATTCATTTGTTTTATTTCTTTCTTTGCCACCAATTTCCCTTTTGTAATGACATTGCACACCTGCTAGAAAAGATATGTTTATACATTTTCTATGCTGCCAGTTTAAAGAATTTCTGTTCGTAACTGGAACAAATCTAACATAAAGCAGTGCATATTATCTTTGGATTATAGATCAATTCACAATGGAGACAAATACATATTCTGCACTTCCCTTGGATTACTCTGTATCTACACAATTCCCTCCACATATTTCATGTTAATAGACAAGGATATTTGTTTTCCTTTTTGCAATATTTCAGCATTTATTTCAACAGCATTTATCTGGGACTAGAATCTTTAGAATGCCATACATTCTCCAGGAAGGAGTCAAAAGCTAGTTAAAAAGGAACTAAACTGTTTGGTCTTTTCCCCACTTCCTCCTACCTTTTTTGTATATTTGACTTAGTATTTGTCACAGTCAGTTTTGACTATGAAATTATTATTCACCTCAGCATTGAGTTATAAGATCAAATTGTGACTCGCCTCACTGTTTTTCCATCTGGTTTGCTTGGTTTCTATGAAGGATAGTGTAATGTTTTGTTAATAAACTCTACATATTAATTTGAGTGACAAATGAGATTTAGCAATGACAATATTCAACCTCTGTTGTGGGAACAGAATAATTGATAGTTTTCTTGAGTCCTGACCTTTGGATGGGGTAATTTTGGTTGAGGGTGATGATTTCACCTCAAGGAGCCCCAAGAGGAACTTACAAAAACTGAAAACCAGAAATCTCTTTCCTCAGTTTTATTCACCAAAAGAGTTGAAAATATTTTTTGAAAGGTTGTATTTAATCCACTACTGCTTGTGCTTTTATAACCTTGAAGCTGAACTACTATGATGTGCTCACTATTTTGGACTATACTGGTCACCCAATCAAATAAGTATGTTCGAAGGCAATGGATTATACTGTATATTGTAAAATAAACAGTAAAAAACTCCATATGGTGTAGTGGTTAATAGCAATAGCGCTTAGACTTATATACCGCTTTACAGCTCTCTCTAAGCAGTTTACGGAGTCAGCATATTGCCCCCAATAATTTGGGTCCTTGTTTTATCCACCTTGGAAGGATGGAAGGTTGAGTCAACCTTGAGCCTGGTGAGATTTGAACTGCCAAATTATTTATTTATTTGTCAAGCAAGTATTAGATAACAGGTATAAGTACTGTATAAACATGATTACGAATACATGAAATGGATATGAATAAAAAGGAACATTAGGATGGAGACGGTAGGCACTTTGGTGCACCTATGCATGCCCCCTACAGACCTCTTAGGAAAGGGATGAGGTCAACAGTAGACAGTCTAAGGTTCAGAGGTTCTTGATTTGCGGGGTGCCTCAGGGGTCTGTGCTCTCGCCCCTGCTGTTCAACATTTATGTGAAGCCGCTGGGTGAGATCATCCGTGGTTTTGAGGTAGAGTTCCATCAGTATGCTGATGATACTCAGTTATACATTTCTACTCCAGGCCACCCCAACGAAGCCGTTGAAGTGATGACCCGGTGCCTGGAGGCCGTGCGGAGTTGGATGGGTTTAAGCAGGCTTCAACTCAACCCTACCAAGACCGAGTGGCTGTGGTTTCCTGTGCCCAGATACAGCTGGCTTATTCCATCGCTGGCTGTGGGGGGAGAAACTTTGACCCCCACGGAGAGAGCACGTAATCTTGGTGTCCTCCTGGATGTACGGCTGTCGTTGGAAGATCATATAGCGGCCGTCGCTTTGCACGGTCACCTCCGCCCTCGTCATTTCCCATCTAGATTATTGCAATGCTCTCTACATGGGGCTCCCCTTGAAGAGCATCCGGAGGCTCCAGTTGGTGCAGAATGCGGCCGCGTGGGTGATTCTGGGGGCTTCTCGTAACTCCCATGTTACACCGCTCCTGCTCGAGCTTCATTGGCTTCCGGTAGCCTTCTGGGTGCGTTTCAAGGTGTTGGTGGTCATCTATAAAGCGCTCCATGGCTTGGGACCCAGGTACTTACGGGACCGCCTTCTGCCACCATCGGCCTCCCGTCGGCCTGTGCGCTCTCACAGGGTGGGCCTCCTTGGGGTGCTGTCAGCTGGATGATGCCGGCTGGCGACCCCGAGGGTACGGGCCTTCTCTGTGGGAGCACCTTCCCTTTGGAATGAATTACCCCCGGAGATGCGGAATATCCCTGACCTATAAACCTTCCGGCACATATTGAAGACTCATCTTTTCCAACAAGCTGGTCTGGCCTAGTAATAATATTGAAGGGTTTTAAATTTGTTTTTTTATTTACCGTTTTTATTATTTTTATCATTTTTGAAATCTGTCAGCCATTGATTTAATCCGTTTTAAAATTTTATATCTTTTGTATTGTTTTTAACCTGGCTGTACACCGCCCCGAGTCCCAAAAATTGGGAGAGGGGGCGGTGTATAAATTAAATAAAACTAAAGTTTTTGGGGTTTGGGGAAGAAACCACAGAGTCAGATAGTGTATTCCAGACATTGACCACTCTGTTGCTGAAATCATATTTCCTGCAATCAAGTTTGGTGCAGTTAACCTTGAGTTTGTATCTATTGTGTGCTCTTGTATTGTTGTGGTTGAAGCTGAAGTAGTCATTGATGGGTAGAACATTGCAATAGATAATTTTATGTACTACAGTTATGTTGGACCAAAGGCGGCGTAGTTTTAGGTTGTCTAAGCCTAAAATTTCAAGTCTGGTGGCATAAGGTATTCTGTTGCGAGTAGAGGAGGACTCTTCTCGTGAAATATCTCTGGACTTTCTCGACTGTATTAAAATCCGATATGTAGTGTGGATTCCAGACTGATGAGCTGTATTCGAGTATTGGTCTAGCAAAAGTTTTGTATGCTCTAGTTAGTAGTGGAATATTACTGGAGGAAAAGCTACGTAAGCTTAGGTTAACAACTCTTAATGCCTTTTTTGCTATGTAGTTAGTGGGCTCTAGCACTTAAGATCATTTGAGATGAGTACTCCAAGGTCCTTGACATAGTGGGGGTCATCAACAAGGTTGTGTCCATTCAGCTTATATTTTATTTTCTGATTTTTTTTAAACCAATATGTAAGACACAGCATTTGTTTGTTGAAATTTGAAGTTGCCACTTGTTTGACCATTCTAACACACAGTCGAGATCTTTTTGAAGGTTAACAGTATTGTCAGTGGTGTTGAATAGCTTTATATCATCAGTGAAAAGAACGCAGTTGCTCTTAATATGATCATAAAGGTCATTTATGTAGAATATGTAAGAGAGTTGGTCCTAGAACGCTGCCTTGGGGGACACCACTGTTGACATGTATGGGATTTGATAGGGCGCTTCCTATTTTGACCATTTGTTGCCTGTTTGACAGGAATGCAGCTATCTAATTATGCAGGTGTCCGGAGATACTATAAGAATTTAGTTTTAAAAGTAGTTTGCAGCTGGCAGTCAGCAGAAGTAGCCTGTAGTACTGCATTCTAACCACTGCACCAGCTCTTAAAAGCTTCATCTGACAATTGGAAGATCCAGGTCCACTTTTGGCCATGAATGCTTGCTGGGCAATATGTGCTTAAACACTTTCTGAGAGCTCAACCTACTTCATGGGGTTGTTGCAAAGGAAAAATAAACAGGAGCGGGAAAAATAAATAGACCAGCGGTTGCCAACTGGTGGGCCGCAGCCCACCGGTGGGCCGTGAGAAAATTTTGGTGGGCTGCAGAGAAATCTCACCCCCAGAGCACCCCCACAAAGCAGTTAATCCAGGCTGCACAGAAACACAAGGCAGCACCACCCACATGGCCCGTGGGAACCCTCCCCGCCCACTCACTCTTTACTCGGTAAACTTGCCTGCTAAATTGCTATTTTTCCTTTTTCCGACCATCATCTGTTCTGCTCTGCCAGGAGATTTAGATTAGCTAGGAAGCAGGAAATGGTTGGATTTTTTGCTTTCTAGCTAGTCTTTAGATCTTCGGCTCAGCACAGCTGAACCTCCCTTAGGACTGAAGTTTTGCTTGCAAGCAAATTCAATGCAGACTCAAGGCAAGCAAATTTTAGAGACTGAGCTAGCCGATGGCAGATAGATAGATCATTGAATGATTCTGTGAGCAACTCAATCTGCCTGCCTGCTTTGCCTGATTTTGGGTAAAAGTTGCTCTTTTTAAAATAAAAAAATTCAATATTTACATGCATGGTGTGTTGTGAGTTGATTTTGTGAGTTTGCTTGCTAGCAAATTTTATGAGTTTGCTTGCAAGCAAATGTGACAGACTGAGTTAGCCAATGGCAGATAGATAGATCTCTGAATGAATCTGTGATTCTGTGAGCAACTCAATCTACCTGCCTGCTTTGCCTGATTTTGGGTAAAAGTTGCTCTTTTTTATAAAAAATTCAATATTTATATAAATATTTATAATATTTACATACAAACCATGCCCAGCCCTTCACTTGACTATCAAGCCACACCCACAAATTAGGCCACACCCACAGAACCAGTTAGTGGTCCCTGGGATCTAAAATTATGAGTTTGGTGGTCCCTGAGGTCCAAAAGGTTGGCGACCTCTGCTATAGATGCAGGCTTTACGTTCTGAATAAAATGTGGGATATATGTATAATAAAAGAGAAGTTTATAAAGATTGTTGATGGCATGCAAAATCTAGAGAAATATATGCTAACAATGATCTTACTTGTTATCTCCACTCCATTTCACTTTCTTGCTCACCATGTTATGAACAACTGACAGCTTTTTCTAGTATATTTTTTTATTCCCTTAATTGAGTTAGATTATTCCATGAGTGCTCAGAATGACTATTAGTTAGCCAGTATCAAGTTTAACCGAATTCCAGGAGATCAACTGTTCATTAAGCAACTGATTCAACATCCAGAATATAAATTGCATAGCAAACTAACCACTTAAAAATATAATATGTTCCACGGAAATATTGAATACAATAGCATTTAAAACTAGCATTAGCAATTAGTTTTGCTGAGAGTGTCATTCTTCTGTTCACTGTTTTTTTAATATATATACATAAAGGCTTACAAGAACAATTTTTTCTTAGTTTTTTCTCCTTTGTTTTAAAAGCACAAGAAATTCTTTATCTATATGCACTTTGTGTAATTCTGCAAATCCTGATTAATACTCAGAAGGAAATTCCATTCTGAAAGTTTTGATTTTCATAATCCCTGTAATGTTTCCTGAAACACAAGAGATGTATTATCTTACACTGAAAGAGCTGTGATATTAAAGAACATAACATTTACACTGCACTGTTGGCTCTTTCTGGACCATTGTTGTAAATTTTCTCAATGGCACAGATAGGAAGGTGTGGCTGCCTAGAAGAAAAAAGTTAGAAAAATAATATTGGCTGTCTGCAATCCTAAATTGGAAAGGAATGTGTTTTTTTTAATGAACAGGATTTGCTTTTAAATTTGCAAGACAGCTTTAATAGGCAAAAGCTAATCCATACATGTCGATGAAAATTCACAAACATCCTTGTAGAGTTGTCTATAAGTTGAGTCATGGCAACTCAAATTCTTTTTCTTTTTGATTTGAAACATTTTGCTGCTTATCCAATTAGTTTCTTCAGTCTGCAGTGAAGTCTAGTTGCCATGATTCAACTTCCAGACTAATCCATACAGGTTTACTCAGTGAATTTTAATTAGGTTATTATACCATAATTAGGTACTTACAGATATGATTTTTACTATGACCCTATTTTTCAACTCCACATTACTTTTTTCCTATAGAATGAGCTCATATATTCAGTTGCTTGTTATCAAACATACAACAATGAATTTAAATCAATCAACTTATATACCTGCATATGTAAACCTAGGATCAATTACAAAGTGATATGGATCCAAATATGACTAAGACTTTTGCAATAATTCCTAAATATAATATAGTTTTTGAATGGTTCTTGGCTCTGGAAATATTCTGAAATCAAATCATGAAGCTCAGTGACTGACATGATATGGCTTCTGTCAACTCAACCTGACTCACAAGAATATTGGAAAACAATTCAGTAATAAAAGAAAATTTCCTCTCCACAAGTATCTGTTTCCGCTGCAATGTCTTATTGCCATCTCCAACATATCACTTGACAGCCTTCCTAATTTTAAAATCAGGTCACTCACCTGTTGAAAACTCAGTTGTCCAAGCAGTAAAGCAGAGAAAAGTGTTATTAAATTTACTATATAGTTCCTTGAAGCAATTAATAAAGAACAATTTAAAAATGTTAGTGTCAGTTTTTATAACTATTGCGTCAGCATCTTACCCTTGTCCAGGGAAACTTGATTTGTATTACAGATATTTTGTATATTTTTTTCATTTAAAGCCGTATCGAGGGATAATGGAGACTGTTCGGTCATTACTGTATCTTGTACTGGTTCTGTTCTCTTTTCCAAATTTGGCATTTGGCATGACCTTTTTGTCCTAATGCTTGATTTTATTATCTTAAAAAAAGACATTTTCTGATGTTATATCAATTCAGTATAAAATACATTAAGAAAAAGAGACAGAAAAAAACTGAATTGGAAGTTTAATTAAAAGGCTAAATTTTGACAGTGGTATCCAAGTGATATTTTATCCAGATATAAGCTTATAATATTGAGTCTCAGTAAATATTTTTTCAAAATAAACTGTACTTTTATAATTTAAAAAATACCAGTTAGATAAATACTAAATTAGGAAATTTCAAATTATATTATAAATATTATGTTTCATTATCATATATAACAAACAGAAGAAAATGTGAAGATCAGCAGAACAAAGCGGGACTGTGTTTTTTTATTATACAGACTGTAGCCTTAGCTCCACAACATAACACAGGTACTCCTTGACTTACAACAATGTTACTAATTTAACAACTGCAGTGATTCCCTTAACAAGTGTTGCAAGAAAGGTTGTAATATGGGGACAAAACCTACTTAACCAATGTTTCACTTAGCAACAGAAATTTTGGGCTCAATTGTGGTCATAACTTGTGGACTATAGGATGCTTTCTGCAATAAGATTTAAAATTTTATGTTTTGGGTTCTTGTCAGAGTAAGAACTTATGCTTCTGCTCTACCAATTGTTTGGTAGGTTAAGGAAGAATATCAGTGGTGGGATTCAAATTTTTTACTAGTGGTTCTGTGGGTGTGGCTTGGTGGGGGTGGCAAGGGAAGGATACTGTAAAATCTTCTCCAGTCAGAGGTAGTATTTGCCAGTTCTCTGAATTACTCTAAATTTCCGCTACTGGTTCTCCAGAACTGGTCAGAACCTGCTGAATACTACCTTTGAAGAACTTGGTGAATTGGCGATGTGATATCCAGCGTGGAGAACTAAAGCTAGTGATATTTTGCAAAGGGGAAATAACAATCTCAATTCCCTATGAAATAGTACCACAGAAAGCAGGTGGGGGGAAGGGGAAATGCAGTACTACAGGCTAATTCTTCTGCCTACTGCCAGGAATTCGATCCTAACCGGCTCAAGGTTGGCTCAGCCTTCCATCTTTCTAAAGTCGGTAAAATGGGGACTCATATTGTTGGGGGCAATATACTGACTTTGTAAAATGCCAAGAATGCTATAAAGCACTATGGGACTGAATATAAGTGTAAATGCTATTACTATTTGCCTTAACAATGAAGACCATTGTAATGACAGTGATGTGCTCAACGAAGTGAGCTGTGAGGTGTGAGAAGTCAGATGGATAAACAACCAACTACGATGCAATCATACTTCCCAGGCCATTATATATAGAACAGATAGCTGAGAGCATCCATTCTGGAGATGACCACTCCAATAAAGAAGATTCTATTTGCAACTATAAAACAGTTTGAATCTATTTCCCCAATCTGTCTCATTTTTATCTTGGATTAGATACTTGAAGTGTGGTGAACTACCGTATATATGATTGACTGATTGACTACTGACTGACGAGCGATAAAAGTTTGCTCTTGCTCCAGATTATGTTGATTTAATGATGCATATTTATACATAACACATGCAAATCTACACATAAGGGTTATATATTTTTATGACTTGGAATAATAGTACCGTGAAATATTCGGGTATTGGTGTGTTGTGTCTCTCCATTAATCCCAAAGAGCAGGTTATTTAAAAGTTGAATATCTCTTCCTTGCTTCTGTAACAGAATCATCTTGTTTGGGGATAAAATCTCTTGCTGCCATTATTCAATGTAATTCAGTGAAGATAGCATCCTTAGTATTAAGACTTGTAATAGCTATTCATGACTGTGAATTTCTTGACTGCTGCCTAATCTTCCTGTTTAAACAGTGGAAAATCTCTACTCTCCCTCTATCAGAAAATGTTAAAACATTTGCATCTCTCTGAAATCAATAGCCAATAAAAGTGATACACAGATGCCCTGTCATGCAGCTAGCAAAAAATGTAGCAACGTTTTCAGGATTCAATAATTATTAGGACAAACATATGAAATTGGACAGAATACTGCTTTTATTAGTATTAAAAACATAGTACTTTGTACTTTAAATACAATAGTTTTCATATATGGAAACACATTTTTGCTTAGTGCTTAGCACTATCAACACCCCATCAATAACTTCAAATTTTTCCAAATGTGATGGATCTCAATAGAAAGCATTACATTACAAGCAATGTTGTAATCTATCTGTTGCACTTGTTATATTATGAGAAATTGGAACTCTGCATTTCAAATTTAACCAGTATAAAAAAACATTGAAAGTTTGAATTCCTTTTCTCATTTCACTGCTGTCAAAATTACCAACTGATATGCTTGGGAGGCTGGAAGATAGACACAGAAATAAGAATATTCATGAAATGTAATACAGTAGTATGTGGCAAACACCTTGGGAGACACGGTGAAGAGATACTGCCTTGAGAATGGTCAGATAAGAATAGCATAGCCCACAGCTGAGTAGTGGGCAGGGTAAAAGGCTTCAAAAGGACTCTTCCAGGGGTGGGATTCAAATTTTGTAACAACTGGTTCTGTGGGTGTGGCTAGGTGGGTGTTGCTAGGTGGGTGTGGCCATGAGACTAGGTGGGCGTACCTTTTTTTTTTTTGGCAGCAACCCACCCCCCTGGTTTTTTGGGCCTTCTGGGCCTCAGGGAAGCCTCCTAGTGGGCATTTTTGCTCCCAGAGGCTTCCCTGGGGCTCAAGAAGGAAAAAAATAGAGCATGGGGGAGGCGCACAACTCCCCCCCACACTCCATTTTGGGGTCTTCTGGGTCTCAAGGAAACCTCCTGGGGGGCATTTTGCTCCCAGAAGGCTCCCCTGGGGCTCAGGAAGAAAAAAAAACAGAGCCTGGAGGGACCGCACAGCACCCCCCTGCGCTCCATTTTGGGGCCTTCCAGTCCTCAGGGAAGTCTCCTGGGGGCATTTTTACTACCAGGAACCTTCCCTGGGGCCCAGGAAGAAAAAAAATGGAGGGGGGACATTTTTTGCCTTCGTGGGCCTCAAGGAAGCCTCCTGGGTGAAACAATAAGTGAGGGGAATCCCAGCACAGCTGATCATAGGAACAGCTGATCAAGAAACACCTTAAGGAGTGACTGGGTGGGGAAGAACGTAATCAACGATGTCGGGTGTGTACGCAATGTTGTGCATGCGCTGATAAGGACTGACTGGGCAGGGAAAGGAGGGGTGGAGCCAGCCAGGGGCACGATTTGCCGGTTCTCTGAACTGAGCAGAATCATAACAACCGGCTCTATAGAACTGGTCCGAACCGGTAGAATCCCACTCCTGGATTCTCCCTAAGTTCTTGGATGTAAAGATGATGGTGTGAGAATTGTACACCTGCAAGCTTCTGTTAATGTAGCTTTACAATAAAGTATATTTAGTTTATCTGGTCGTATTTCCTGACTGGTCTACCTGGTAAGATTGACATCTATAGTGAGCCAAATATTTGTTACATAGTGAATTCTCATTGTTAAAATTTGACAAGGTAACAGAATGTCATAAAGACAATAGGAGGCAAAGAGGGGAGCTGATCACTGAAGATCAGCTTTGTGATGTTACCTGAAAGTAAAATCTGATTGACTGCATAGCCCTGTGATATCACTATCCTGACTTAATACATCAGGGGTGTCAAACTGGCATCGTCATGTGAAGTATCGTGACTTTTTTCCCCTTTGCTAAACCTGGCCGTGGTCGTGGCCAATGCGTGATGCATCCGGGCCATGGGTTTGACACCTCTGTGATACATGGACAGAACAATACTTTAATTTAACACACAAGACAGTTGTCAAAAGGCAATGAAAAGATATTCCAGATAATCCCTTTGCAAGATTATAATGAATAGTTCTGATATCATATCTGCCAGATTTTTTAGCATCCTGCTTTATAACCCATTTTCTTCTAAATTTCTGCAACTCCAAAACTGTCTCTCTTTGCACATTTGCCTAACATGCCTGACAAATTAATGAAGACAAAATAACCCAACTCTGTTCCTGTTGGTCATTCCTTATCCAAGAAGGTTTTTTTAAATTTATTTATTCTATTTGTACAACTGCCCATCTCAACCAAGTGACTCTGAGTGGCTTAAATAAAACCATAAAAGAATTAAAAACAATAGAAACATCCCGGAAAGAAATACATTCAGCAGCTGACATAGTTAACCAATTGACAGTAAAGCCAAGAAACAGGAGCCTTCGCACATTACAAGGTCTAGATCTGGGTATATAGTCAAGTTTTTAAAGCTTTGTGAAAAGCCAACAGAGTTGAGGCTCTTCTAATCTCCAAGGGGAAAAATATTCTACAAAGCAGGGACTACAAGAAAGCCTTCTTTTAGTTTCTATCAGTTGACAGTGCACTATGTCCAATCTGCTGGACTGAATTGGACAGGCAGAGATCTAGGCCAAGCATGGTCTAAGACAGGGGTCTCCAAACTTGGTAACTTTAAGACTCGTATATTTCAACTCCCAGAATTCTCTAGTAGTGGGTCTAAGAGGAAATACAGGTCTCAGCTGATTTTTTTCTATACAGGTCTACCATGCCTTTTCCTGTCAGCTGCTGCCAATCAACCAACTGTTTCCTTTTGCCTTTCAGTTTCATTTACTACCAAAAGTTATTAATCTGGACACTCAATGCTACCTCAGGATTTGGGTAAATGCCTCCAAATGCCAGTTGCAAGGATATTATCACAGGACAGGTATAGTGAGTTCAGGGGGAAAATCTTGAAGGAAACATGGAAGTTCTGTTATCAAGGCAAAGCATATTTTAAGCCCATAACAGAGAGAAAATAATAGCCAGCTCCCTAATTCAGTGAAGTATAAGAAGGAGCATCAGATATTACACAATCAGACTGGCAAGATTTTGTAAGGATAGACAATTGTAATAAAAGTAGTTTTAGGCTTCCTGGGGAGTGGATGGTCTACCTAGCAGAAATGACAGGTATACGTTTAACTCCTGCTTTCAGGCACCCAGAGGCATCTGATTCACAAATATAACAAAATTTTGAAGTAAGATAGGCTTCAGCCTGATTTACCTGGGCCATTCCAATGCTCCTTTCTGGGGCTCCAATGACAAACAGCATTAAATTGTTTGTTTTTCTGTTTTAATTTTGTTTTCTGGGTTAGAATGGGAGTGGGAGGCCTATGGGAAGAAAACCGGTCTCATTCCTACCATTAATCCCCTATATATTCTGAATTTTTTTCTGGTTTAGGAAGACAAGTGAGGGTTGGAATGGGAAGGATTTGTTTTTCATAGGCCTTCTGTTCACGGGTAGTTCTTCAGTTAACAACCACTCACTTAGTGATCATTTGAAGTTAATGGAATGGAAAAAAATGATTTACAACTAGTCCTAAAAACTTCCAACCACAATAGTATCCCCAAGGTTACATGATCAACATCCCCATGGCCATATGATCCCAGCTACCTTACGGCAAGCAAAAGCAATGGAGGAAGCTGTATTGCTTAACAACCACCTGAATCCTTTTACAACTGCAATTATTCACTTAATAACCATTGCAAAAAGATTGCAAAATTGGGCATGAGTCAATTAACTGTTTAATAACAGAAATTATGATCTCAATTGTGGTTGTAAGTTGAGGACCACTGTATTTTAGGTCTTAATTTGGAGGGGTGGGGGAAACATACAGTATTGCCATCAAACCACTGTTCTTAAGAATCTTACCTCCCCAGATGCCCTTGTTGTGAGCCTTCGGCCTGAGAGAGGAGGTGGCCCAAGTACTTTAGATCCAAATGCAATGTGGGATATATCTTGACTCTTACTGTTACGTATAGTAGCTGATGCTCGGGTTGTTGGAAGTTCTATTAAATAGCAAAATAGTTAATTTAAACTTTGATACTTTGCATAGTGATAAATAGTAGTTAATATATTTTTAACAAATTAAAGCACAAGTACTACCACAAATATTCATTCTAGCTAGACAATGCAAATAGAAAATGTATAAATGATCTCTAGTTTACGCAAATGATCTCTAGCTTACACAATTCCTATGATTGCCAAATTATTTTATGTGGAATGCTAATATGCAAAACTGATTGTAAGATGAATGGCTGTACGTATTTGTACAATAAATATGCAAGTAGCTATCCTGAAATCATTCTCATGTAGTTTATATTTGGTAGCAATCCTTATATTGATGTCACCTCAATATAATAGCAAAGAAACTATTGATAAGTTTATTAGCCAGCAATTTGTATGCCAAGTAGAAAAAGTGGTCTCACCTAATGAATAGGTATCTACCTAATCTATTCAGAACATATTTCTCTGGTAATTCTCTTAATTGCACAAACAGATAATAATAGATACTAAAATTTGTCCCAACTTCCAGCTCTGAGACTCACTGTATTTGAAGGAACAAAAATGTTTCACTGGCAATGTGGTTTTATTTTATTAACAGAGCTGGGGCTGAAGTAATAGACCAGATCTTTTTGTGGTGCTGGAAACAGAGAACTTTGCAGTAGTATGCATGTAAAACTGTCTCAATTTCATTGCTTGATATACATTCCTATACTTTTTGTTATTAAATATGCAGTTTGATAGTTATTAGGCTTCTGAATCATTCATTTTGCATTTTTTCTAAAAAACATTCTATTTTGTTTAGTTTTGGTTAAATAAGATTTTTTTAAGATTATACTTGTCATGTCACACCGTTATATTGTGCTGAGAATCATGTCTTATTTAGTCAAAACCATTTGCCTAGTTTTTCTTTAAAATAAAAGGGAATTACAAGCTGTAATGCAGGATCTCCTTTTTGCTATAAGTCTTTGTAATATAGCAGTCTATTCTCATGCTTTCCACTGGCCTCTATTGGCTAGCATTGCCTGGACCCTGGGCTGTTTTTTACTGTTGACATTTCTTTCAGAGGAGATTTTCAGAGAAATTCTTGAGTGTGAAGTGTGGTATTTTTGCACTTATTTAATCAGAAGGTAACCAAACCATGAATGTCCTTTCTTTCACCATGTATTTATGTATTTGAGTCATATTCCATATTTCTGCCCAGGAGGTTAAGTATGAACATTTTTCTAATGGTCTGCAGTAGGCTTTCTACTTTCTTTGGTTTCAATTTAATCCTTTGAAAAGACTTCAGGAACAAACAGTTTCCATTTTCATAGTAGAACATAGCATTCAGAAAGGCTTCAGTATAATCAGCAGTAGCCAGCTCCATCTTCTCTAATAATTACATTCAAAGAGAAATTTAAAATAAATTTATAAGTCCCCTGAAAATAAGGTAGAAAAATACAAGCATCTTTCCCTGGGAAAGGAAATTTGTGAGAAGCTGAAAGCCAGGTTTTGGCACAATATTTTTTCTACCAACTCTGCTCATATTCTTTATTGTGTGAAAGAGTGCCATTGTGACTGTGTAAGCACCAGGAATTAGAATTAGAGAATGATTATGCTATAGCTGCATAGATTTGGAAGACTTTTTGCTGCATTAAACCACACTTGTTTTAATTCTGAATCTAGTCAAAATGAGACATTATTTCCTTGCATTTTTGTTCTTTACCTCAATATCCAGTTTTTTTTCAATTTTTTATCATACAGATGACTATTAATGGGAAATATCAATACACACAAGTCTTTTCCAACAACTGTATTTAGGTAAAAATTGGGAGAAAGGGTAAAAAAGATAAATGAGAGCCAGCTTGGTCTAATACTTAAGACATCAGGCTAGAAATCAGGTGACTGAGTTTGGTGACCTTGGGTGGGTCCCAATCCCCTTTCTCTGACTCCAAGTCATTTCACAGGGTTGTTGTGGAAAAAATAGGAGGAAGGAGTATTAGATGTGTTTGCCACCTTGAGTTATATATAAAAAAGTCTTTAAAATTTGGACTCTTAACTTTAACTGGAATATTAACATGGAAAAGGTGAAAAATGGCATTTCAAAATAAATCGAAGCTTAAAATTATCAAAGCACTCATTTCTAGAGAGGTCTGGTTTGGAGTCTCTGAAAGGAAGCGAATGGAATAAGAATTCATCTCTTATTCATACTGCTAGATTAAAAATAAAGATTAAACTCTAAAGCTCAAGGCATTCATTTTCTTTAGTTAACAAGAATTTAAAAAGTGACGGAGCTCAGGAATATAGCCACTAATTATTTTACTACTTTACCAACCAAAGTTGTGCTAATTTAAATGCTGTTAAAAAAGGATTTTTGTTTTGCTTTAACATTCTCAGATTTTGGGCTTCCGGTGTGAATCATGACTGATTGCGAATGTCTATGGCTATGCAAATGAGTGGAGACAACTGATATGTAGAATGCAAAACTGGCAAGAAGACCAGTCCCTCAAATTTCTCCAGAGAAGGTGAGATCAGGAGATTGCCCAAGAGTGTTCTGAATAGCAGCTTCTCATGGGAGACTGTAAAACAATGGTCTCTTGTGGGTTTGAGTGCCAGGACCTGAGGAGAGATGACATCTTTGTTCTCAGCAGGGACAGAGCTTTTCATAAGGGCACTAAGCCAGTCAAACTCTTTTGTTTTAATACAATCACTTTTGAAAATGTTCAGTTTAAGCACTACATCAGAGACTTTCAAAACAGTGAGTTCAATTTAACACTTGGTGAGTTTTACTGTCTTCAGATTTAAGTAATTTTAAGTGGATACTCAAGAATTTAAAATAATATAAAATTGGGAAAAATCATAAAGAGAAAAAGAGAGAGAGGTAGAGGATTTTGATTTAAGTTTTAAGAATTTTAAACTTTGGGAGAGGAGAAAAATTTGGAATATTTTTCCTGTAAGATTTGAAAAAAATCATATAATTAAACAATATACTCATGGAAAGAGACTGAAATGGAACTAATTTCATATTAGGAAAAGGTTTGATGAAAGTCTTTGTTTTTTCTGCATTTTGTGAACTTTTCTGTTTCTTCTCCTAGTTTATATATTCATTTCCTCCAATATGCCATTGTTCTAAAATGTCTTCATTTTTTTCATCTTTAATAAACATTCTATCAAGATATTTATCTACTTGTTCCAGGATTTTAATTTGTATTAATTTTTACTATCTTTAATAGAAAATAATAAAATAATTTAAAAAATAATCTCACTATTTTGACTATTTTCCTCATTCAATTTCATGGAATTAGTACAAATATTAGTACTGCAATATAATTATATACTTATAGCTTATTATAGCCAATTGACTTATATTTCTACATAATTGAAATCTACGTTCGATGAAATCCAAGCTGCTTCCCTAGTTACTTCTAGGTAACTTTCATACTTTGAATTGTTAATACATAAAAATCATTGCTTTTTCTTATATAGTCAATTCCCTTTTCCGTATAACACATGAGTGGAAGCACTCATAGATACAAACATGTTTATTATTTTTATATTCATTTCCCACAAAAGGCCATATATCTTCCAAAATGCCATCGTTCTAAAAATTTCTTCATATTTCCATTTTTAATAAATAGTCTATCAAGGTATTTATCCAGTTGTTCCAGGACTATTATTTTTTTTGACAAATATGCATAATTTATCATCATTCACTCATTTTTTCCCCTATCTCGGTCTTTGATACACTGATTTCCTGACCCATACTTCTCATGGTATCATACATTCATTACAAATAATTTTGCCACGGCTTCATTTGTTGTCCAAATTCAGGTATACTCATACACCTAACAAAATACAGCTACAAGTGTACTTAGAATGTGAAATAGGACAGGATCATTCCAATCTGGGGCAATGAAAAGGGCTTGTGTGAGTAATATGATTTGAGGGGCACTTTCTTAGTAGACTGGGGACCATAACTGAAGCCCATAGTGGCCCATGTAACAGGCAAATTGTAGCCAGGCTGCAAATTATATATGAGCAAACTTTATTGTGGAAAGCTGTTTCTATTTTACCACTATTCTTCATTCCTCATATTTATTCAAAACTCACAAGTTCATCATGTCTTACAAGTGAGGAAGCATCCCCTCCTAGGGAATGGACAAGTGCAATGAATGAACTGGGCAAGCAGGGATATGATTTGCAGTAAATTGACAATAGGAAGGCAGGATTATTTAAAAAAAGAAAAAAGAATAACCTTATTCTTAAGGCAGAAATGGACTGAGATATATATTTTAGAGATCAATACATATTGTATTTTGCATAGGGAGACAAGATAGTTTACACATAAGCACACCTAGCTGTCCTTAATAACACAATAGCAAAAATGTTGCTCCTGTGGAAACAAAAGCGTTTCAGCAAAGACTGTTAGGGTTTTGTTTTTTTTAAAAAATAAATTACCAATTTTGATTTGTGTTTAGTAGACCACTGCATATTGCTATTTATAAAGTGAGTTCTTCAATTTAAGCAACCAGACTTGATTCTGTGTTCAATTAAACCAAGTCCCATTATTGGAGCAGGGAAAAGCTTCCTACATTCCTACATTGACTAACAGTCAGGACTTAATCTGGCCCGGGAATTGAAGAAATTAATAGTGTAAAATGTTAGTCAATTTACACACATAATGATTAAGTGGATACATGCAGGTTTTATTAATTTTGTTGAAAGCTTTCAGAGCAATGAATTGCTCTTTGATAGAACAAAATTACATTTGAAATTCAGGGAAATTAGCTGTAAGCAATGAATTAGGAACTTTCAGTCAAGAAAGGAGAAACAAAAATGCATTGAGATAGAAGGCTTACCATGACCTTAATCTATGGCTATAGGATGGCCAATGTATTGCTTTGTCCTTATAATTAACAATAAAATTGAAAATAGCAAGATACATGGGAAAACATACAATGATATCTAAACATTTGTGGACCCTTTTGAATTTTCAATATCTCTATATAAATATGACCAAACCCATGACAGATCATGCTTAAATCATATTTACGTAGCAATATTACACTGCCATGGCCATTGAGGAGTGTTACTGTGCAGGGCAACTAGAAGACCAGAGGGTGGGGAGATAGAAAGGCAGGGCAGTCCAAGAGGGGGCAGTCCCTTACCTTACTGAGGCTCAGGGTTGGCAGGCAACAAGCCAGAATGGCTTGGATTCTGTGGGTCCTTAGCTAACTACTAGTTGCATTTGATTAACTAGAGCAATGGGGAGTGGCAGGATTGCTGATGCTAAGCAATGTGGTCACAATTACGACTGCATCGCTTAGTGATGAAAATTTGGGTCCCAATTACCCTCATTCACTGAAAACTACTTGTAAACATGTTTTACTTATTATTGAGGCAACGAGGGCTGGTTAGATTAGCTAGGTGGAAGCAACTAACCAACTTTGTGAGATCTCAAAAAAGATAGGCAGGATCAGATCTCAGGAGACCACAAGAAAATATATACTGGTGGGTTGGGGTTTTTTTTGGCACGTTCAAGTTAGTATTGACTCCTAGTGAATGTCTGGATGAGTCCATGTAGTTTTTTTGCCAAGATTTTCAAAAGTGGTTTACCATTGCCTTCTTCCTAGGAAAGAAGGGCTCTTCTTGAGGAAGAGAGAGTGGTCCAAGATAATCCAATTAGCTTTGTATCTAAGGTGGAATTCAAGTCTCCTGGTTTCTGGCCTGATGCCCTAACCCCGTGATGGCGAACCTATGGCACGCATGTCACAGGTGGCACACAGAGCCATTTGTGTGGGCACACGAGCCCCAGCCAAACTTATCTGTACTGCACATGCGTGTGACTCCTAGGTGATTTTTGGCCCGTTTGAGGTCTTTTTCAGCTTCCCAGAAGCTCAAGGGAAGCCTCTGCAGCCTGAAAAATGGGCCTTTGGGAAATACCAGAAGTGCCGAAATGGGCCCGTTTTTCAGCTCCTGAGGCTTGCAGAGGCTTCCTTCAAGGAGGTGCACGCATGTGCAGTGCAGATAAGGGGGCAAGGGGATGTTGCGCATGCATGCGCAGGGAAGGCGGGGAGCATTGCATTGTGGGTGCTGGCATGCATGCACACGTGCTATTGTGCACGCGCACGCTTTCGGCACACCACAACAAAAAGGTTCGCTATCACTGCCCTAACTACTACACCAAAGAAGGCCCCCTCACTCTGTACGATTGGAGCATTGAAAACAACCTGGAAGAAATCAACACAAACCGTATCCATAACATTTAATATTTTAAATGAATTAAATATATAAACAAATCCATAATTTTGCAAGAAAACTACTTGGATATGCCCATGTAATCACCAGGAGTTATGCCTGATTTAAACAAGTATTTTTTAAAAACAATTATTTGCTTATGATATTACATAAACATTTATCTCTGCTATCATATTTGCATAGTTTTGTATTAAAGCACATCCACTAAAGCACATTTAAGTGGAATCACCAGGTAATTTTACATCAGAATTAAAAATGCTAATAGGTATTACACTGTTTTCAAGAAATCCATGCCAATGCACCTGTAATCATCTTGGCTACCTTTCTTCATTATGCCATGCATCATTTGTTCTTGAACTTTTAAATAAATTGCACTGAAATTCCTAGAAATACAATACCTTGAATTTTTATTCAAATTGCAAAATGAAATTAAAGTTGAATGGGTTATCATATAGAGGATGAAATAAAATTAAAAAATAATTATACTATTAACTATTAATTCAAAATTAAATGAACTTTATTACCCCTTTTCTCAATTACATTAGATACAGAAGGAGTTTCATAATCTAAATTAACTCCCTTTTTAATTTTGTTGTAATTCTTATTAATATTTTGGTTTCATAGGCAAAGATTTTTTGGGGGGAACAAAGTAGCTTGATGGAAGAGCACACATTTTTCAGATTTTGTTTAGTTTTTAAGTAAACAAATTTTAATGTGGAGCTTATTATTCAAAAGCAGATCCAAATTTCAAATTATGCCATATCCAAGAAATGGATTCTAAATTCATACTGAAAGACAACACAGTGAGATTCTAGTGATTTGGGAGCCAGATACAGGGATCCCTATTCACCCTACTAGTAAATTTGACAAGATGAAAAGGTTTACAAGTAATCCTTGTTTAATGACTGCCTTGGACAAAGATCACAAATACCATAGTAATAAATGGTAATAAAAATTCATTTTCTGTGGGCATTTATGACAACAAAAGTCTTCAGTGTGAAACTGATTAAGGTCTGGTAAGTTTCAGGGAGCAGCTGACAGCCAGCCCAAGGGTTCTAATCAATTAATGAAGCTGACAGATCTGAGCTTATTAACTTGCAGTTGGACTTTTTAAAGAACTGCTGCGCTCTGAAGAAAAGTAGCTCAGGAGGAGATAGCTTACTTAGGAAATCTCTCCACCTTACCAGGGGGCAAAAACTGTGTCAGTCACAGAATGAGGAAATTTTATCTGAATGAGAAGGCAACAACCAATGATCTTCATAGCATATCTCTTTCACTCATCTGCTTATCTAGTGACCATGTGGTTAAAGACTGAGTTGCCAGAACCAATGGAAGTCACAAAATGAGAACAACCTGTACCAATTTCTATAAACCCATTCATTTCTCACATATGTGAATGGCTGTCATTTAGTTCCAGAGAGATAGTCCAACAGGCCCACTTGGAATCAATGTTCTACACAGGAGGAAGTGTATTAAGTCCATCCATCCACCCACTCCCACTTTTAGAGAGGAAAATAGGCCATTTTAGGGAAAACGTTATTTCGGTTATTTACAAAAGTTATTTCTTTAGATTGGCTTTATCAGACTATGAAAGTTAAAACTACTAATAAAACTAGCAATAAAAATTATAGACTGTGAGACCGGACAATAACGCACCTCCCTTGAAAAGGATGGATGGGTTAAACACTGTTGTTGTTTCTTGAATAATTCACAGTATCTGGGTTTCTACAAAAGCTATGTGAAAACAAACATGACATGTTATGCCTTAATACTATGTGTGAATACAGACAATGTCACCTGAACAAAAGTCCTTAGCCCAAGTAGATATAATAAATAAATATTAATCACAAAAGAGTACCTAATTCTGGTGAACTTAAAGGTCGGCCTCTACATTTTTGTTCCGTTTGGCGCAGCTTCTTCATGTTCAGCAGCTGTGTGACTTGCGGCACATCTGCATTTAACTGACAGGCTCGAGGAATCGTATCTCTTGGCCCATCAGCTGTAACAGAAGATTAATGAAATCTGAGTAAACTATAGCAAAGACTTCACTTTCTCATTCTGACTTATCTGAACAAACAATTAAAACTAATGACAGCATCAGTGTGCAGTGGAGATACTAGAACTCTGTTTTAGTTCCTGTATTTATATAATGAGAAGAACTTTTATCAGACTCAAGGATCAGAAAGCAAAGGGGGAAAAAGTCCACATGTCTGTTCAATTTCAGTACCTTTGAAAGCATGATTTCTTCTGGACGAGACTCATTATTTATAGATTAGAAATTAGCAGCACCAGACATCAACTTTACTTTACCTCAACAGAAGGGTTTAGTTGTTAAATGATGTGCCACAGCTCCCAAAATCAAAAAGGATATGGAGACCATTATATCTCCATCTTACCTCTTTCTTACCCAATAAAAACATGTTGATGTTATTAAAAAAAAAATCAGTGAGGTTCATGTGAAGAACCTGATGCACTAAATAAGTTTTGAGATGAATGCGTTAGGGATGAGGATGAGAGGAAAGTTTCAGGCTAAAGGGAACTAATTTGTCTGTCTGTCTGTCCATCCATCCGTCCATCCATCCATCCCATAATTGCATATGAAATTATGACTGCATAATTTTCCAGAACAGCCTCCTCCTATGCCTGAAGAGAAAAGGTTTCGATCAGTGTATGCTGCCTGCTCTAACATATACCGGTGAAACATGGACACTAACCTCACAATCAATAAAAAAGATATGAGTGGCACGAAGAGCCATGGAAGGATACATGCTCGCCATTACAAGACAAGTTAGAAAGACATGTAAATGGCTTAGAGAAAAAACAAAAGTATACAATATGTTCAAGAGAGTAAAAGAATTGAAATGGAAATAGACTGGCAAGAAGAACTGAGGCCAGGTGGACCAAGGCAGTCATAGAATGGATCCCATTTGATAACTGCTTCAAAACCTGTCTAATTTAGCTAACTATAAGAGAGTAATAAACAGGATAAAACTGCTGTTGGGAGGAACAAGCTATAGGAACATAAATAAATAAGGCTACGCAAAATTTCTAATTCAAGGCAATTTGATCAAATCATTCTTTCAATCTGAAACTTTCAATTTATTCAGAGCATCAAATCAAATCAGACTCTTTTGAATCCGTGTTAAGATTAAATGGACTTTTATACCTGCAAACACACTTTTTAATCAAGTCAAATTATCTGATGATTCAAACTGAAAATTCAAATAAATTCAACACATGGAAATGCAAATTCAAACCTGATCTTCAATAATTCATATACTCCAAGTGTTAATATGATTATACCGATACATTAAACTATTTTCCCTTTTGACAGAATCAAAATTACAGTTCAGCAATGCATTTTAGAGGGCAATGCCGCTGGCTTTGGGAGGTTGCATTCATTGGCTATGAAGTCACATATTGTGCACCATGGGAACAGATAATTAATTTCTATCTTGTTAGAATGGTTGGTTAAGGAAATGATCTTAATCTTTTCAGGTGTATAAACCTACAACTAGTCACCAGCTGTGTGTCCTTTCCAGAAATCCTAATTGTATATGCATGATTGCTCTTAGCCCACTCTTAAAATAATTTATGTGTGCAGGTAAGAATTAATTAGATTTCAGGATAGTAGAATTTCACAATTAAAAATACTCAGCAATTAGCTAGTGTCACAATTTAGATTGTGCAGATTGTTCTGTGATTTCTAAAGCAGTTATGCTATCCATGAAGCTCCTCTTGTAAGTATTTATTTATTTGATTTATTTGTCAATCGCTTACAAGATAATAGGTATAAGTATAAACATGAGTAAGAATACAGGAAATAGGTATGAATGAATGGGGACAATGGGACAGGGATGGTAGGCACAATTGTGCACTTATGCATGCCCCTTACAGACCTCTTAGGAATGGGATGAGGTCAACAGTGGATAGTAAGTTCAGAGAGGTCAATATATTTGAATACTCAAATACTCTGGCCCAGCTTTCATCTGCTCTGTGTTGCTACTACATTGTTCCATTTATTAAAATGAAAAACATCCACTGCAGTTCCTTTTAATATCAGAATGAACCCAATATCTTTGGCATTAAAATTATATGAAGTCTTTGTTCTTTGCTCACTGAATATAACCCACACAATTAAACAGTGTAACGTGCTTCCTCTACAAAGAATATTTTTAAGCATATAGGGGTTTGTCCTGACCCTGCAAAACCATTCTGCTAGACATTCATGGTATTTGACAAGCCCAGAGGAATGCTGATTATCAGTAATGGAGAAGGACATTATTGCAAAGAACTAAGAATTGGTTCATGTATTGTACACAATCAGTTACATTAGAAAAGAAAACAGAGAGAACCTCCAAATGGAAAAAGGGGAAGGCTCTAGGAGGAGTACCACCTAAGGAGTTTGCCAATCTTCTTGTATCAGAAAGCAAATCAATGTCCTAGTTTAATAAGAAGTAAAAAAGCTAAAATAAAACGTGACGATACAACTCTAGACTCCAGAAAAATATTCAAAGAGCTTTACAGTAAGAAATTGACTTACTCATTAGATTCCAATTGTGTCTCATCCCAAGGCTCAGCCCCATTGCTGTAATACTGATTAAAATGAGTAGAAAGTTTCTGACTTTCGGGTGAAATAATTAGCCTCTATTGCTTTATGAAGAAGACAAATTTCTGTTCATTGCTTTTGTAAAAATAACTAGGCACAATTATGCTTTTTTCTGTAATTCCTCTTCTGTAGGAATGCTCAAGACATACCAGGCTGTTTTTTTCCTCATAAAACTAAGACAGGCCTCCCTAGTTTATGTACATATTTCTCCGGTTTATCCAAAAAGATGAAATCATATCTTCACCATTTTGCTTCCTGGAGAAAATGGGTATCAGTTCATAATTCCTGGTCTGGGGGAGAGGCAGTAATGGTATTGTATCGAAAAGAAAACTGAGATACTGCCTTAGATAGCTGAAAACTATTTCATAAGTGTCTCAGATAATGATGCTGGAAGATAAAAGAGAAATACAACTCCTAAAGCAGTCACAGTCCTTACATCTCATGGACTTGAGATGAAATAACAGCTGTCAAGATGCTCTTTTAAGAGGAAGCATGCAAAAGAGAAGCTGAACATCCGCATTTCCCATAACGTCTCTTCACAATGACAGATATAAGAAGCAAATCAGAATGGCCAAACAAATAGATAAAAAGGTTCTCTGGAACTTGGACGAATTTGGTGGAAAAAAAGGAGATGGTCAGATGGATGCCAAACCTTGCTTAATGGGGCCTGAGATCAGGGGTGGGATTCTACTGGTTCGCACCTATTCTCTAGAACCGGTTGTTAACATTCTAAACAGTTTGGAGAACTGGTTGTTAGAAGAAATTACTGGCCTAATCCTGTAAGGAAGGCAGGAAGGAAACATTCTGGTGTTACTTACAGAAACGGCCTCTCCGTTAACCCTTATTACTAGACTTCCTATCTCAGGAACTTCTCTGGAGTTTTTTTTCCTCCTTTGCTAGTACTTTGCTTGTGTGGAGTGACCATTCGAAATTACAATGGCACTGAAAAAATGACTTATGACCGTTTTTCACACTTATGACTGTTGCAGCATCCCCACAGTCACGAGGCCAGGCAAGAAGCGCACCTCAATGTGATATTGAGTTGGCCACGCCCAGCCAGTAACATGATCACCAAATCACGCCCACCAACTAAGCCACAAAATTTGAATCTCACCCCTGTCTGAGATGCTACCCAAAGGAAGCATTCGGTCATGCTATATCTTTTAATGAGTCTTAGGTAATTAGTGATTGATGGGAATAAAGAAAACCAGGTTCATTAGGTCAGTCCAATGTGTAACACTGAATTCTGCTCTATGCAAAAATATGTATTAAACTGTTCATCACTACAGCAGCTGTAGAGCAAGACCAAGTTAAATAATACTGGCTCAGTTAGACTTCGATTACAGCTCCCTTGTTCCCTTCCATTTTGAAGGGGCACAGAACTTGGAATGACTTCTTCATTATTTTTTATACATTGTGTTTGTAATCTACCTAATAATGAAAGTCTGCTGGGAAGATGACTAATTTACTGTCTTAACATAACATTGATTACGAAGTAACATGGGTAAGATTACAAAAAAAGGAATTTCAATGAAATCTAAGGCAAAAAATGTGTCACTGATATCAAGACTCTCAAAGGTAGAAAGTCTCATAACTCTAATAGTTTGTGACCAATCTTCCAGGCAGTCCTTACTTAACCTAACAATAAGAAACATTTATAATTTTATGTCCCATACAGCATATCATCTGAATGATTGGGACCCACCCAAAATTTGGTATAAGATGGGCTGCTATATACAGTACATATTTTAAATTCATAAATAAAAATAAATAAATATAAAGGAAATGCCAACTTCCACATCAGGCAGGCTGACTAGAAATCAATGCCACCTAATTCAATCTCATTGAAAAGCTGTGGTGACGCAATGGTTAGAGTGCAGTACTGCAGGCTATTTCTGACTGCCAGCTACTTGCAATTTGGCAGTTTAAATCTCACCAGGCTCAAGGTTGACTCAGCCTTCCATCCTTCCGAAGTAGGTAAAAGGGGGTCCCAGGTTGCTGGGGGCAATAGTCTGATTCTGTAAACTGCTTAGAGAGGGCTGTTAAGCTCTTTGAAGCGGTATATAAGTCTAAGTGCTATTGCTATTTGGTTGCCACTCTTTTGCAGACCTTTCAATAAACACTTCAATATCACAGAGTATTCCAGACTAACGCAAAACCAATTAAGCAGGTAAGGCTGGCAAAGGTGGGCTGCACAAAGACTACAGCTCTGCAAAATAAATTGCCAATCCTTGAAAACTACAACCATACACATTTAAATCAGACCGAGAGAGAAGAAATGCACAATTAAAATACTGTCTCCATGGCAACATATTTTAAGAACCAATACTGATATATTTGGATCAGAGTGCAGGAATTTAGTCTAGGAAGGGGGAAAAAAACAAGTAAGGGGCCCTGGTGTTCCCTGAGTTTGGTTTCTTTTTTGCAACCTTAACTAGATAATATCAGTGCTTCAAATATTCTCCTTTATCGGAAAAAAAAAGAACAATTAACAATCTGTTTAGATCATGATAAAATCTTCTAAAACTTTATCTTTTTCTTCTGATAAACTATAGGTAGTGCTCGACTTATGACCACAATTAAGCCCAGAGTTTATGCTGCGAAGTGAGAAATTTCTTAAGTGAGTTTTGCCCCATTTTACGACTTTTCTTGTCACATTTCTTAAGGGAATCACTGCAGTTCTTAAATTAGTAACATGGTTGTTAAGTGAATTTCGCTTTCCCATTGACTTTGCCTGTAAGAATGTCACAAAAAGATGATCACATGACCCCAGGACCAGGGGTGGGATTCTACCAATTCGCACCTATTTGCTAGAACCAGTTGTTAACATTCTAAGCAGTTCAGAGAACCGGTTGTTAGAAAAAATTACTGGCCTAATTCTGTTAAGAACGCAGGAAGGAAATATTCTGGTGTTGCTTACAGAAACTGCCTCTCCGTTAACCCTTATTACATTCTTGGCAGGACTAGACTTCCTGTCTCAGGAACTTCTCTGGAGTTTTTTTCCCCTCTTTTGCTGGTACTTTGCTTGTGTGAAGTGACCATTTAACATTACAATGGCACTGAAAAAAGTGACTTATGACCAGTTTTCACACTTACGACTGTTGCAGCATCCACACAGTCATGAGAGGCCAGGCGAGGAGATGCGTGCCTCGATGTGAGTGATATTGAGTTGGCCACACCCAGCCAATAACATGACCACCAAGCCATGTCCACCCAGTCACATGACCACCAAGCCAAGCCCACCACCTAAGCCATGCCCACAGAACCGGTTGTTAAAAATTTGAATCCCATCCCTGCCCAGGACACTGCAACCATCATAAATATGAACCAGGTATCAAGCATCCGAATGTATATCATGTGACCATGGGGGAGGCTGCAACGATCATAAGGTTGAAAAATGGTCATAAGTCACTTTTTTCAGTGATGTTGTAACTTCAATGATCACTAAATGAATTGTTGTAAGTCGAGAACTGCCTGTACAGCAGTGCCTCTAGCATGTGAGCTGCGACCAAGTGGGACCACACTCTGTAACATTTGTGAATCTAAGTTAACAAAACCACAAAACAGTTTTCCAAGTCTTTCTTTCCTTCTGAGACCATTCCACTTAGAATAGGGGAATTCTTCACTGTCAATCAAAAGTCTCTATGTGTTTAAACTAAAGTCATCAACATTTTGAAGTGGAGGATTGTGGTGGAAATGTAGTCTGGAATCTCAGAAAGGAGGGGCTGCTTCCCAGAGGGCAAAGAGGCAGGGGAGCTTAAAATGTCTGGTAAGCAGAAAGAGGGCCTTAACAATTCACATAATATAGTTATGCAGATAGTTGCTTTAGTGTGGCAAGATTCTGTCTGTATGAGAATAACAATAAAGAAACTACTCAGAAGTAACTCCACATGTTGTTCTTGGTTTGTGGGGCTTGATAGTTGAACATTAGCTGACTATATATCAACAGCACAATAAGCCTACAAAAAAAAATCCAAATGCACCTTAGGACTTCAATAATAGAATTCACTTTTGTGTATTTAAGGAAGTAAAAGTTCTTTTCTATTCTCCAAGATCTGATCTAATGTTTTAAAAAGGATTTTGCCAAAGTGGAACCTGTACAAAAAGAATAATGAGGATGACAGTGGAATGGAAACTAAATCCTGAGAAAACAGGGCATCTTTACTTATAGAAAAAAAAACTCTTGAGAAAAGATATTTCCCCCATGAATTTGAAGAGACACTGATAGGAGGCGGCCAGGATTTGTTCTCTATTGCTGTAGACTACAGATATGAAAAAATAGCTGTATGTTATAGCAAGACAAATTTCAACTGAATGCGAACAAAAATGGTTCCTAATGGTAACAATATTTCATCAATGGAATCAATTATTAAGGCAGAAGGCTGGCTGCATTTTATTGGATGTAATCAAGCAGGAATAACAAACGTGATCAAGGATGCTTTAATTTGGATTCCTGCAGTAAGCAGAGAGGGGATGGACCAAAGGACTCCTTCCAACTTTCTGATTTGACATTTAGTCATATCCTAAATCAAGCATATTCCTGCAAAGATTTTCTTCTTTTCTTAAATAATAATTTTAGCTAGACATCTTGACTGTTCAACCAACTTCTTCCCCTTTATCCAGCCAGGAAGACATTGATGAAAAAATAGAAAACCTGAGGACTGGAGGATCTTCTCACATCCTTCAATGGTACCTGGAATGTGTCCTAGTGGTTATGAATCCCCAAAAGCCTTGAACTTCATTTCTCTGCTTGAAAATAGCATTTCAGGCATCCATGTTACCCAATGCTCTCCAGGATAACCAAATTATAACATTCCAGATATTGCTGAACTACAACTCCCAACATCCTTCATTAAAATACATGTTTCTTAAGGATTCTGGGAATCGTATTTCAATGTCTAAAGTACCACAGGCTGCCTGTTGCTCATTTCTCCATAATGGCATAGCTGTTCTCAGTTCTGATACAGAAAGGCAGAAATAGACTGTATTTGGGATTGGGGGGAAGATTTGAAATTCCATCATTACACCAACAACAGTTGATCTCCATTACAAAACAGGACTAAAAAAACCAAAGGTTGTTTTTTTTTAAATAGTTTAGTTTGCCAATCTCAATTCAAACATCTACCATATTAACATTCTCTTGTATGCCCTGTTTCCATCAATAGGAACAAAAATAGAAGTAGAGTAGTTGAAAGACTGTAAAACTTTTAAGGACAAGTAATTCATAAGGGTGATACATTCAAGAAGGAAAAGTTACAGGATCAGTAAGTTAGAGTTGGGTTAATCAAAACAGTTGCCCCAAAATCTAGTCTCACCCACCTAACTTTTCCCTGAAAATGATCTTGTGCGATCCAGAATATAGTGTAATAAACAGGGAGTAATCACAAATAGCTTTGGATGAACCACACAAAACAACATTAAAAAAGGGATAAAAGAAGCAAAGCCAACCACAAGCTAGAAAAAAAACTTTCATATTATATAACTCAAAAAAAAGAAGCTTTTTAATTATTGTTTCCTAGAACCTTTTATTACTTTCTTTTGTAGAGCACATTTGAAGAAGACTGAAGTCTCCAGTCTGGGTAAAAACAATGAAGTAGCGAAAAGAATCAACTGGATGATATACAACTCAAATTTTGATAAGCAGTGCTGAAGGATGGAAAAAATGTTTTTTTATTGTTTAGTCTAGGAAATGGCGCACAGTTCAAATAAAATATGCAGCTGATGAATAATAGGAATTCATGAATACACTTTATTAGTAAGATACTTAATGTGCACTTTATCATCAACTCTCTTTTCCTTCCTCAAAAGTCCAATTTCCATAATGGCCAGATTTTACAAGGGAAGTCTCTGCACTTTCATTTTAGAAGCTGCCTTGAGAAAATGACAGATCTCAGTTAAAAAAAAACCCTTGATAATTGAATAACAAGCTTTTTTTCAAAGTGTTTAATGAAACACTTACCTGAAGGTAGATTATTAGCAGTTTGTATGCTAATTTAAAGTTGAAATAGTATCTTCCATGCAGTTTTAATAAAAGTGCTGCTTTATAAAAATGTAAATGCTGAACCACATTTGAAACCACATTTAGAAAAGGTCACTTACTCTCCATGAGTCAGAAACGTGCACAGGATGTCTTATGCATCCATTAATTGCCAGGAAACCATCTAAAATCCTTTAGATAATGCATCGCAGATTATTATGTTGTTTTCACATGGAAATCGCTTCTGGATTTTGTGCTTGATATGGAAAAGAATGTAACTTGGACTTGGGGTTTTATAGATTAGATTGATAGATCTTAATAGAAATGACTTGTTTATATTATTATGGAAAAACAAAAAGCTGTGATTCGATGTTAATGCCTATTCTACTGCAAAAGAGAGAGTCGGAAGTCAAAGTTTCTTTATCTTTCCCACCCTCACTTTTCCTCACTTTTCCCCCGCTTCTCCCTCCCCTCTCACTGCTCTTTTATTTACTTTTGTATTTTGCATTTTATATTACTTTGTAACCTAATAAAATATATTATGGATAATGCATCACACAGATCAGAAAGATAAGTCTGGAATCAGGAAGCACCTCTTAGCCATTTGGAATCCCAGGAAGCCAAGCTTAACGTACCATCATCATCTGCAGGATTCAGGGGGTTTGACTTCAGTGTGAAGATTTTTCTCAGTTTACAGTTGGCTGAAACAATAATGCCATCCAAAGACTGAAAAACAGCGCCTTTGAATAGCTCACTGGTAAATGCCACCAGGTCAATGCACAAATTGCACCACTAAGGAGAGGGAAAAAAAGTTTAGAGACACATTTTCAATAAAATACACTATTAAAAACCAATTTTATTTGTTGTTTGGCTTATATGCCACTCGGGCCTCGTCTGCCTCTAAACAGCCTAAAAGCATAGAGTTAGTACATAACAGGTTTGATATCATGCAAGCAAAAAGAAGAGGAGGAGGAGAAGAAGAAGAAGAAGGAGAAGGAGAGGGAGAGGGAGGGGGAGGGGGAGAGGGAGGGGGAGGGGGTAGTAGTAGTAAAAATTTTGAAAACTGTCTCTCAAAATTTCCGGAACATTTGAAAAAATTAGTTTCTTCAGTGCTGACATTTTTAATGGAGAATAGACAATCCGTGATTGTTGGGTCACTGTTTCAGAGGTATTTCTGTACACAAACAGAAATACCACATGGCTTCCCCATTGACTTGCCCTGAGGAAAGCTGGCAAGGAGTGTTGGAAATGACAATCACATGACTGTGGCTGACCACAGCAGCAGTTCAGAGGCATTAAAGTAGCCAAAACTTTGCCAAATTTCAATCCCATAGGAGTCATAGGTCCTGGATTCTGTCCACGTTTTTAAAATTATTCCATCTGAGGTAAATTGATTTAAAAATGTTGCTCTGTACTGTTTTCCCCAACTGAAAGTTACAAACAATCAAACAGACAAGAGTTTTAGTATTCTATAGATATTGTGCAAAAATCCTTTACAAATGGAAATATCAAATCAAATCATGAGCTAAGAGTTGTTACATAACAAATATAAAATGCTTAATAAAGACAAGTCAAAATAGTGCAGTTTAGACTGTATAGACAAAAAGTGATTTTTTGTGTATACAGTCTAAAACCCAATTCACTGGCATGTAAGTAATTACATTAAATAAAGTAATTTAATTTAAGGTTGATGTCTTAGCTACTCAGGTATTTTTTTTAAAAACAAATTATTTTGGAACTGAATTTTTGGTGAAATTTGAGCTCATTTTCCTACAGCTGCTTACTACAAGGCCATTCTGAGATGGCTTACTATCAGGTTCCTAAATTCACCCAAGTTATGTGTGTCAATTATGATATCTAAAATTCATTTATTCCAAATATGCCATATGTCCTGCTCTGAAGGCTAATTGTGGATATAAAGCTATAGGTTACATAATAAAATAGAAACTCCACATCTGTGAAATGTTATTTTAATATTGTTTTGCCAATTCCTCTTTTAATATTGCTTTGCCAATTCCTCCAATGAGGATTTAAAGGACCATTTGGGTTCACTAATAATAATCCCCCAAATTACATAAACTTCTGTGTGCATTGTGCTTTGTTAAAACTCCGCTTATTTGACAGAAGAGGCTAATTTTTCTATCATTTTTTAATAACTGACCAGGACTAAAAGGATTTGGTGATCGCTTATGCCATGACTCCAGAATGTTTCCAATGGATACATAGATGTATCAGTTGTTCCCAATTATCTTAGTCCTTGACTCAGAGAAAATGCAAGGCCATCGGTGCTCTCTCAATGGCTATAATGGCTAAAGGGACCGTATGAATGCATCTTTCCAGAATCTGCCAAAATGATGAGGTTAAGCCAGTAATTAAATATATGAATGTATGCAGGAACACAATACAATTCTGGTATTGTCTCTTTTTTTCCTATGTAACATTTCTCTTTAGGATGTAATTAAAAACAATTCTCCTTCCAGGTAAGACTGACTCTTGGTGACTTCATGAATACATATATGTAGTTTTCTTCACACTAATGAACAAGTGTCGCATCAATATCTGTTTTGAGGTTTTCTTTTTCTAATTTCTCAGTTTCATCTACAAGTTTGGTTTTTTTCATGGAGGTTTCCAACCCACAAGATTTAGATGTACATTGCTTCTAAGGAAGAGAATTATTTGTTTTAAGATATATTTAGTTTTAGGTAGTTTTTAGATATTATTCACACTGTGATAGCCTTATTAGCAGCACTTAGACTTATATACTTCATAGGGTTTTACATCCCTCTCTAAGCAGTTTATAGTGTCAGCATATTGCCACCAACAATCAGGGTCCTCATTTTACTGACCTTGGAAGGATGGAAGGCTGAGTCAACCTTGAGCCAGTCAGAATCAAACTGCTGGCAGCTGGCAGAATGAGTCTGCAATAGTGCATTCTAACCATTGCACCATCACATGAAGGGTGCATTAAGATAATAAAGATGTTTTGCCTTTTGGCCATACCCTCCCCACATGTACTGACTTATTTATGAATTGATACCTTGGCCAGTATCAGATATTATGTTTAACTTCTCATAAATGTGTCTCCATAAAATTAAGTGTTAAAAGTGCAGAGGGATAAACTGTATGTGGTGCTCTTTATAGCCAATGATTACTTTTCTTCTTCCTCCCTTGACCTAAAGTGGAAGACCATCATTGGAATTAGAAGGCCCTAATTCAGATTTCATATGATCTTTTGGCATGGTACAGTTTTCCCCAGAGCCTTAAGCAACATTCCCAAATTGGAACGTTGGACATGGCAGTTGTGCACCTCCATATGATGATCCAGCTTTATTTGTGCAAACCAGAATTCTGTAAATGATCTGGAGGTAAGGTGCTGGCTTGTCCAGACTGAGTAGGAAGGAGTTTTGAGAACTGATAGCTTGTATAGATAAACCAGGTTTAATGTCAGAACTCAGTCCTACTCCATTTGGGCAAAACAACAGTGAGTCCTAGTTCTGATAAGAGACCTGGAATGGCATGTATAAAGACAAAAAGCAATGAATAAGGAACCCATTTGATATTAAACTGATATCTGGCACACTCACTAGGACCAACAAGAAACTCATTTCTTCTATTCATAGGAAGGTCACATGTATTTTTTTCAGGTAGTCGCAGCACCACAAATTTTGAAAACCCCAATTTATAGTATGCTTTTATATTTTTAAAAGCTGGTTTCTGTAGCCAATCAACATAGGTTATAAACTGCAAGGATTAAAACTGAAACGATTAATTTAATGTGTTTCAGAAATACATTCCGATGTATCTTAGAACAGAAAAATATAACTTACAGTATTTACACTTTATGATGTTTTATTCCACTGAGGATGTTTGCCCCCCATTATTAGTTTAATGAAACAAAAAAAGTTCCAGTAGCAAAAATCAATACATTTCTTGGAGCATTTTGTTTATTTGTTCGTTTCACCTTCCCCCTGGTTTTCAGAAACAGAACTATTACGAGCATGGAAATTCATCTTCCTAGATCATTATTTATTATTGCCGTTGCTTTAAATCTCAACAGATTTCACTGGCTGGGACCAAAATATATCAAAGGCAAGGATTATGGTGCTTGCTTTTGCTTTTTGAGTACAAAAAGGAAACTGTTATGAGTGAACTGAAGGGGACATGTTTATATTGTACAGTAACATATAACACCAGAAGATAGGATTAATTCAGAACGAATTCTGCAATAAAAATTAAACCCACATAGCTAAATTAATTCCTGACTCCTGACTGTAGAAAAGAGACAAAAAAAATTAGACATTTTTTTGATAACATTTCTAAGGGATGCATAAAAGATACCAATTTCAATTTAAAAAAAAAAACCAAAGCTATTCTTATTCCTGGATGGTTTGTTTTTTTTTAAAGAAGAAAATACTATCCCTAAATTACCCTTGCAAGAAAATACTGCATATGTAAATAGTATGAGGGACTATATGACAAACATATTCATATTCGATTTGCAGTTAAGGATATCCGATAACATGGACATCATCAACAAGGGTTATGATAATTAATGACATGATGCACCCAAGAGAAACAGACCACAGTGGAAATGAAATTATAAGGCTGTTGTGATCCTGTGATGTTTCACTAAGTAACTGTGCTGCTTAGCAACCAAGTTGCTGGTCCCAACTGCAATCACTAAGCAAGTACTATCTCTTTTTACTACAGGTTGCATGAATGAAATGAAATGCAGGTTTTCTAGGATGTCTTAATTTTGTAAATTAAATCTGAAGCTTATTTCCCTATATACGTGAAACTAAGAACTCTCTATTGTTTTCCTTACCCACCCACCACAATTTTTTTTAAATTTCAGACCGATATCTGTTCTAGCTGGAATTAAGTGCCAGTGATGGAATTACAGAGATAACCAAATAATCTTATAGTACAGGATTATTTATCCTAATTCTTATGATCTTTGGCATATCATGTTTGATGTTTTGTATTTAATTTCTATCGGAACTTTTTACTCAAATCAAGCAGTTAAGGTGCTGTGCATATAGAATTAATAACATAGCTTTATTGGAAAGCTTGGCATGAAATTGTGTTTTGGTTCTCATCCACTGAATAGCAATGGGAAGAACAAATAGCACCTGGAAATTGTCAGTATGATTCACGATTGATCTCGTATTCCACCAATCTACTTAATCTTCATGCCACAGAAATGTTTAATGATGATCTAGTTTGTACTACATTGTGTGCATTGCTGTACAATTAATTTTGAAGAAACGTAAAATTAACCAGAAAAAACAATTTCTTGTAATCATGATATGCTGGATCGCTGGTAGGAATGACCAAATATTTAAGCACTGCAATAGAAAGTAGAAGAGAATCATACATGACAGTAATCATTTGAACAAGGAAGGAAATATACTTACAATTTTGCGCTTGATCGTAAAGAGAGGGATTTTTGCATGCAGAGGGGTTACAGACAATTCTTTGTGGATCGTCGATAAATACAATCTTCTTTTAATATTTCCTAAATCAGTTATCCTGCAAGAGAGAAAAAGGTGAGAACAGAAATGATAGAAATTGATCTCCATCAATTCAAAAACCTTTCTCTCTGGGCAGCCACAGAAAACCATCATTCACATGTAAAAGCTTTATATCAAGGACAGCAAATGGAGAAGTTAAATATTATCCTTCTACAAGATAAGTAATGAGATTTCTCTCTCAAATTCATAGTCGCTTCAAGCTGAATACATAAATTCACTTTACATGTTAATTTTATTTCAACGCTACACACTCTTCACTCGATTTCCATAGCATTTCAAACTTACGAAAGAATTCAATTTACATGAATTGAGAAACCACAAGCCTTCAATAATCATGCTTCCCATCCCCAGCCCCCAGCTCCCTTCAACTTGTGTAATCTTGGGAAATGCTATCACATCTCTGAAAAGGAAAATCACTGTATGTTTTCATTTTCTAAAAATGCATCTATAATATCATATGGGCTTTGTTTAAAAATAGATGCAAAACATTAACATGCTAGTTTCCTCTTCTGATCTCCAAATATCAAACCCACATGCTTACTGCTATTTAAGCTGTTCTCCAATGATGCCTGAGACACTATATCTGAACATCACTAACAGGTTAGAGTCACAAACAGTTTGGTCTCCTAATATGTTGTTTCCCATTTCCCAAAATTTCATACTAGCTACATTTCTAATTTCATAACTGAAAAGTTTTGTTCTATCACAATGTAAAATTTTAGACTTATAGGTTTACTTAGTTCCCTTTTCCATCAGGCTAGCAATTCCTATTGCTTGCTTTTCCCTTTCAGATAAACAATTTTAGACAAGCCCTCAAAATCAGAAAATTTTCCTTTATTTTGGATATACAAGCTAAAAGGGGTTGTTTCTTAGTCTGAATGTCACCAGTTGATAGGTGGCAATGTTCTTGATGAAACTCAAATATTTTGGCCACTTATGAGAAGGAAGGACTCACTGGAGAAAAGCCTAATGCTGGGAAAGATTGAGGGCATTAGAAGAAGGAGACAACAGAGAATGAGGTGGCTGGATGGAGTCATTGAAGCAGTAGGAGTGAGCCTAAATGGACTCCAGAAGATGGTAGAGGACAGGAAGAACTGGAGGAACATTGTCCATGGGGTCACGATGGGTCGGACACAGCTTCACAACTAACAACTATGTTCTTGGGATAGCTTATGGGAAAAATAGAAAAAATAGTTACGAAAATAATCCTTTAAACACATGGCATTTGAAAGGCCACTCTTTTGAAGACAGCAAACCAGAGAAGACTGCTGGTTTGAAAGAGGAGTCAAAAAGGTCATGTATGTTAAGACTGAACAGCCTTCCCTCAACAAAAGGGGAGGGGAGGGATATGACACATCTATTTCCTGTTTACAAGATAGCCCTTTCAGCAGTTTCAAGAAAGTTCCACATCCATTTGCACTATTCAGATGACCCTGAGGTTACAAATAAACCTTCAAGTGGCCTCAACAACTCTCAGAATGAGTGCTAACAATCAGATGACTGCAAGGAATAAAAATCCTTCCATTCTCCACCATTCAGTCAGAACTGAAAAAGCTTCTTGGATGAGAAGAGAAATGTCTTCAAGGAAAAATAAAGAAAGTTCAGTTGACTTTTGAAAAAAACATCTTTGGGACAACCATGACCATGGCTCATTCAACCATGACCGAGAATCTCCATAGACAATCCTTTAAATAGGAGTGGGAGCCAATATAATCAATGAAGACTAAACATGCTCAAGTGCAATGGAATGTTAAGGGGGGAAAAACAAAATGGAGCAAATCAATGGAATAATTCCAATTATTTTTATGAAAAAAGAGTGTACATCATCTTCTAACAGGAGATCTAAAAAGAGATTTGATCTTATATGAAAAGAAACATGCCAATGAACCAATTCTTTTACGATTAAGAAACTGCTGCACGTTATTCATTCATATTTATTTGCAAGTTAAAACAAGCCAGTGTGGTCCAGTACTTAAGGTACCAGGATGGAAAATGGAAAACTTGTGAATTCAAGTCCAACCTTAGCCATGAATGCTGGCTGGGTGACTTTGGGCCAGTCATTCTCTCTCTTAGCCCAACCCACCTCACTAAGTTGTTGTGGTGAAAAATAGCAGGAGGAAGGTTTGTTGCATATGTTCACCTCCTTGAGTTATTTGTAAAAAATAATAAAGGCAGGATACAAATAAATAAATATTTACATGCTGCTATGGTGCATACCTACTGAGGTTCATAAAATATAGAAAACAAGAACAGAATGTAAACAGTTGAAGACATATCTTACAATTAACATTTAAAAGCCCAGCAAGGAGTTCATTTTTACAGCAAATGTAGATGGGCCTTTTCTAGAGCTTCCTTTCGATGCCCTCCTATCAGTTCTACTGGCAGGAAGATTTCATGTCAGTCCTTATTTGCACAAATTTTGCCCATGTGGATCCAGGGAGGTAGAAACTCTTGCTCATATCCTCAGATGGTGTCCTTTTTTGATGCCACAAGACCAGTGGTGGTATTCAGCAGGTTCTGACCAGTTCTGGAGAACCGGTAGCGGAAATTTTGAGTAGTTCAGAGAACCGGCAAATACCACTTCTGACTGGAGATTTTACAATATCCTTCCCCTGCCACGCCCACCAAGCCACGCCCATAGAACTGGTAGTAAAAAAATTTGAATCCCACCACTGCACAAGATTTTCTTTGATCTCTTCAATTATTTCCAAATATGAGTGCCAACATTAATCAATTGTATTACTTTTTAATGGATACTAATTCCATATTCATATATCAGATGGCTGAAGATCTTCAAATGCAAAACTTTCAATTAGATATGCTGTTTTATTATGCTATTGGTTTTTTCTTTTCTTTTCTCAATAATGGATTGTTGTATCAAACTATTTCTTATTTTTACTGTAAAGGCTGGTCAAAGACCGTAATAAAGGAATTTGATTTGATACCGATAAGTCAGTTGCTAAGACAAATGGGCAGCAAATGCAATTCTTGAGGGAATGCACCCAATAATTTGTGAACAATATAAAAGAAAGCACTGCCAATTTGCACAAAAGACAGGAAACTTAACAAGGAGATATATGCAGATATTTATTTGTTTCAAGGATTTATATGGCGACCATCTCATAACAATGCAATATAACCATGTAAACTAAACAGAGAATTACAATAAAACAAAAATAACAATAAAAACCACAGCAACTATGCAAAGTGGGGGCACACCAATATGTACTATACAGGTAGTCCTCTACATATCACTACTCTAAATGTATTAAACTGCTTGTTTAACTGCAAGGTTCATATATTCATAAATTTAGGAACCCCAACATTATTTAACCACATGCTATTTTCATCCTTACGCTTTTGAATTAAACCTTTCCTACTGGTTAATATCAAGTTAATGACACTCAATCTCTTGAAATTTCTTTTACCCGTTGAAGAGAATGTTGTCAGCAGTACAAGAATTTCTGGAAGGAATTTGTTTGGCAAAGCTTATTTCTCAATAGCAATTGACAATAATTACAGGTATGCCTCCAATCACTACTATTCCATGCTTTTTTGGAAGATCTGCAGTTTCCTTCTGGAAAGGTTAAGTCTGTATAAGAACTAATAGATAACCTTAATGAAGATATGTAAATGTCCTTAGAAACAGGAAAATGTGAAAAATAAACCCAGAACAACCTTGCCTTGTCCTGTTTGGTATAAATAGGGGCAAAGTATTCTGTCTCTACACCCTATAAATAGAGTAGCATTCCTGTGAAGTTTGCAGTGTCTGTTTCCTGAACTTGCCTGCCCCTCAGGACTAATACATTGGTATCTTCTGCTTGGTTAGGTGGAAGATAGTAGACAACTGCATTATTGATTTTGCAAACTCCAGGTGCAGGGGTGGGATTCTACCGATTCTGTCCACCTCTGTAGAACCAGAAGTTCTGAAGAGCAGCAGGCATAGAACTGGTTCAATGTCTGCTGATGTTTTGGCACACCCACCCGCCCAGGCTCTTATTTGACCTTTATTTCTGCTTTTTCAACCGCAGCTGCTTTGCACGACACAGCTGCGGTTGTAAAAGCAGGAAAAAGGGCTTTTCCAACTGCTGCGCACTTGCACGGAGTGCTGCTCAATACTGGTCAGATCCCATCCCTGTCCGGGTGGCATCAGCAAGATTATTTGGCCAGTAAACGCGCAGCTCCAACCCAGTTGCCCAGCCTCTACCCAAATTAAAGGATTAAGGGTCATAAAAGCGGAATTATTTAAGACAGATGCATTCTACAGTATCAAGTTCATTCACTTGGATTTCTGAGCAGGTATAGATATTTCTGACATAAAATGCAACATCTGTTTCCCTTCTATTGCTTAATTTATTCCTTGTGAATAAATTATATCCTTCAATTGCTTTACTTTAATCAAGGGAGGCATGTGACCAGATTTATTAAATCATATTTGTCTCTCTGAACTTAAGAGTTCATGTTAATCTTCTCATGCTCTGAACATTAGTGTATATAATGAAGACGATGCCAAAACTGTTCCCATTTTTTCAATGCTTGGCTAAGTAGACTAACATGCCCACATTTCACCTAGATATATTTTATCAGTGTTTGTAATGCACTGGTCACACCGAACAAGCACTGGATCATCACTGACTCCAGATGATTGTTAAACTATGACACCCCCCGCCCCCCCAAAAAAAAACCAAAAACCAAAATGAATTTCTTCTATCAGTTCTGTTTACAATATTTTTCCTTTTCTGGTTTTCTTCCAGGGAGTAGAATGGAAGGAAGAAGGGATGGATAAAAACACTTGAGTCTAAGATGCCCTACATAAATCTTCACATCCCATGATGGAACAGATGCAGCTGTTTTGTTTGGTTTTTTTGCAATGCCATTTATTTCTACAGTGATGCTTAAAAGTTTGTGAACCTTTTTGAATGTTCTATATTTTTGCATTCACACAAGGAAACTTTTGAAGAGAACAGATCACATTTTATGTCACATTTATGCAGAAATATTGAACATACCAACAAGTTCAAAAAAAATTTAAGCATCATTGTATACGGATTAAAAAAGGTAAATTTTAGTAGACTTATTACTAACTTAAAAGTTTTGTCAAACGTCTAGACCTCACTCCTGGCAAACTCTACATTTCATAAGCCAGTAGGTCTGATCAGAACATATTTATTTGCTTCTTTCTGAGTCACAACTCTTTATTTTATTTTCCAGTCAGACACTGCTGGAAAAGGGGGGCCGCAGTGGCTCACATGATAAGATGCTGGGCCTGCGCACCGCTGAGGTCAGCGGCTCGATTCCCGTGAGCGAATAAACCCCGCAGGGACAAGAAAGGAGTCTCCCCTGATTGCCTACTGACATTCAGACATCCTGTGGGTAAAGATAACACCACCTGAAAAACATTTTTTCACAGAGACAGCCAACCACCTCGGTGATACCTGGCTAACGCATGCCATAAAAAAAAAACCTGCTGGAATAATTTTGTCTTACACATGTTGACTATTCCGTCTGTCTCTCATCCCCCATAGGGCTGTCAAACTTCCAAGATAGACCAGACTAGAAAACCAAAATCATGATCGCTAATACTACTTTTATTATCAGAATTGTGCAAGTTTGAATGAACCTCCTTAACCTTTATCAGAAGTAGGAATGGTCTCATCTAAGATGCTTACTTGGGTTACATATCTGTATGTTTTTTATCTGTTGTCTTGGCTGTGTCGCTTCCACTGTTCTTCAATATTATTCCTTCTGTCCCTTACAATTGTTTTGTTTTCTTCCCCATAAGATTGTACCATTTTTAAAAAGGGCATGAAAACCTGTGTCCCTGCGGTGCAAAATATCTTCAACATCTCTTGCTTCAAGTATTCATATTCATTCACTGGCCTTCTCTTGCTTCTGGAGAGGTAGTACTTCTAGCAATTTGTTGTATGGTATCCTATTTTTCTTCTTTTTCATTGGGGGAGGTGAAGTTTTTTGAATATCCAATACTTTGTATTCTTTTTTTAAAGGACCACTACTATTGTGATTTTCCACAAAGACATGATAAGTTGTTTTCAGACAGGATCACACACATGCTACAAAATGGTGGATCATAACTGCAGGTTCCTGGCCATCTTTTTAGTTTGCTTCTCAAGGACATTATTTATTTATTTATTCGTACTTCTATACCGCTCCCTCTCCCAAAAAGGGACTCAAGGCGGTGTACACTCAACAAACAAGGTAATACAGAAAACAGAAGCGAAAACAGGTAAATAATCAAGATGGCCAAGAATCACCCCTATAAAATTACAAAATTTAAACCCCAATGATCTTATTTGGCTAGACCGGCTTGCTTGAACAGCAAGGTCTTAACTGCGCGCCGGAAGGTTAGGATGTCTGACATGGCTCGTATATCCGGGGGGAGACAATTCCAGAGGGATGGGGCTCCCACAGAGAAAGCGCGTAGTCTCGGGGCTGCTAGACGACAGCGATCCAGTGGTGGTACCCCGAGCAAGGCAACTCTGTGGGAGCGTACTGGGCGGCGGGAGGTTGTTGGTGGCAGCAGGCGATCCCGTAAGTATCCAGGTCCCGAGCCATGGAGCACTTTGAAAACTGTAAGTACCACCTTGAAACGAATCCGGAAGGCCACAGGAAGCCAGTGCAGGCAGCGGAGAAGAGGTGTTATGTGGGCGTCCCGAGGGGCGCCCAAGATCATCCGTGCGGCTGCATTCTGAACTAACTGTAACCTTCGGAGACTTTTCAAGGGGAGCCCCATGTAGAGAGCATTACAGTAGTCCAAGCGGGAGATGACGAGGGCAGAGGTGACTGTGCGAAGTGCGTCCAGATCCAGAAAGGGTCGCAATTGGTAGATAAGACGAATTTGATAAAAAGCACTCCTGGTGGCGGCCGCAATATGATCATCCAAGGATAGCCGCACGTCCAGGAGTACACCCAAGTTGCGTGCCCTTTCCACAGGGGATAATGTCTCTCCTCCTATGGTCAGCGATGGAATAAGCTGACTGAATCTGGGGGCAGGAAACCACAGCCACTCGGTTTTGGTCGGGTTGAGACGAAGTCTGTTATGACCCATCCAACTCCGTACGGCCTCCAGGCACCGGGTCAGCACCAAGACGGCTTCGTTGGGGTGGTCAGGGGTGGAGATGTACAGCTGAGTATCATCAGCGTACTGGTGGAATTCCACCCCAAAGCCACGGATGATCTCACCTAGCGGCTTCATATAAATGTTGAAGAGTAGGGGAGAGAGCACCGATCCCTGAGGTACCCCACAAAGTAGGGGCCTTGGGGTCGATCTCTGTCCCCCCGTCAACACAAATTGCGAACGGTCGGAGAGGAAGGAGGAGAACCATCGAAGAACGGTGCCTCCAATCCCTAACCCCTCCAACCGATGCAATAGGATACTGTGGTCGACAGTATCAAAAGCCGCTGATAGATCCAAAAGGACCAGAACAGAGGAATAGCCTCTGTCCCGTGCCCTCCAGAGATCATCCATCAACGCGACCAACGCCGTCTCAGTGCTGTGCCCGGGCCTGAAGCCCGATTGGAGGGGGTCGAGATAATCCGCTTCATCCAGGTACTGCGGGAACTGACGTGCCACCACAGTCTCTATGACCTTCGCTACAAAGCGAAGGTTGGAGACAGGACGATAATTGGATAGCAATGTTGGATCCAAGGACGGTTTCTTGAGGAGGGGTCGAATCACCGCTTCTTTCAAAGCGGCGGGTAGAAACCCCTCTCTCAAGGAAGCGTTAATAATGCCTTGGAGCCAGCCTCGTGTTACTTCCCGAGTGGCTAAGACCAGCCAGGAGGGACATGGATCTAATAAACAAGTGGTAGCGTTCAGTCCCCCCAGTATTCTGTCAACGTGTTCTTTTGTAACAGAGTCGAACTCAGCCCAGATGACCTCACCGATATCTGACATCGCCCTCTCGCCCGGAGATGACCAGTCGGAGTCCAGTTCGTTCCGAATCTGAGCGATTTTGTCCTGGAGAAATATAGAAAATTCCTCAGCTCGACCCTGCAAAGGGTCCTCCCGCGACTCCACATTCAAGAGGGAGCGGGTCACCTTAAACAGGGCGGCTGGGCGGTTTTCTGCGGACGCAATAAGGGTGGAGAGGTAAGTTCTCCTCGCCATCCTTATCGCCACTAAATACGTCTTAATATAAGAACGTAGTAGTGTTCGGTCAGACTCAGAACGGCTGGTCCTCCAACTACTCTCTAGGCGTCTTTTCTGGCGTTTCATCTCCCTAAGCTCCTCGGAGAACCAGGGAGCTACTTGGGAGCGGCGCCGGGTCAGAGGCCGCAAGGGCACAACCCGGTCAAGCGCTCCAGCAGCCGCCGTATTCCAGGCGGCAACTAGGTTTTCAACCGAGTTGTGTTTGTGAGTTTCGGGAAATGGCCCAAGCTCCATCAGGAACCGATCTGGATCCATCAGGCGCCTGGGGCGGTACCATTTTAATGGTCCCGCCTCCCTGCAGTTAAGAGGTGTGGAACGGAAGTCAAGCTTTAGGAGTGAGTGATCTGACCATGACAGGGGTTCTATGACTATATTCCCTATACCCAGATCACTTTGCCACTGATCAGAGACAAAAACTAAATCCAGGGTATGACCTCCAATGTGAGTGGGGTCCCGGATTAACTGGGTTAGGCCCATGGCTGTCATGGAAGCCATGAACTCCTGAGCAACTCCCGAGGTACCGCCGGCGGAGGGAAGGTTGAAATCCCCCATGACTATAAGCCTAGGGGTTTCAACCGTCATGCCAGCAATAACCTCAAGAAGCTCAAGCAGGGCAGATGATGCATAGCAGGGAGCCAGGTAAGCAATCAATAAGCCCATCTGAACCTTGGGACCAAACTTCACGAAAAGAGATTCACATCCGGATGTCTGAGAAACAGTGGACTCCCTCGGACATAGATCTTCCTTGATAACTAACGCAACACCTCCACCCCTTCCCTGGGTCCTCGGCCGATGAAAAACCCGAAACCCGGCCGGGCACATATCAACCAGAGGGACACCCCCCTCTGGGCCCAGCCAAGTTTCGGTAATACCCACCAGGTCCGCCCCCCCCTCAAGGATCAAATCATGAATGAGAGGGGCTTTGTTCATGACGGACCTGGCGTTACAACATCAGCCGAAGGCCCAGGGCCCGATCACTCAGACCACCTGGAGAACGGGAAGTGATAATGGGGTCGGAGCGCGCCACAGCAGATAGGTAGCGGGGGCGCGCTCCCGAAACAGAATGTGGCCCCTTATGAACGCCAAATCTGCCTCTCCCGCTCACCGTTTTAATAGAATTAATGACACCCTCATTTGAACAACCCCCCATCTTCAATCGAGCCATGTCAGAGTCCCAACCACTCCGGCTATGTTCAAACTGTGACCAGGTCGGAGCCCCAGGTGGGTTGTCCCCCAGTTCCCACATGGTTAACCCTAATTTGTGTAAAAAATTGATTAAAAATTTTAAGTAACCCTCCCTCCCACGCTTCCGACGACCCCACCATCTCTCCGGATCCCAAGATCCGTCCTTGAGATGGGATTTGGAGAGATAAGGGGGCCAATTCTGAGATAGGGGGACATATCTCAAGGCCCGTAGTTCTGTTGAGGAATATTTAAGTATTTCAGGTTGTGGCCTCCCAAGTTGCCAATAGTCAGATAAAGAATGAAATGGACGAGAGAGAGCAAGTTGTGATGGTGGAATTGGAAGTGGTAATTGAGGTGGGGAGTCCGGTGATGATGTTGGGCTGTATAGTAATGGACTTAGAGTCAGAGTTAGTGGGTCTGTATAGTCCAAATAATATTGTGCGGGAGGGTTTGGAGGATGTTCAGAAAGTAGGCAGAGTTCATGGTCAGGCCTCCAGGTAGTTGACAAGAAAGGCGAAGATCTCGTCCCCGCCTCTGGGATTGGCCTCCATAGAGAAGTTGAGGAAGGGGATAATCTCGGCCCCGCCCCCGGGCTCCCCAGCCATCCCAAAGAACTCTGCTGCAGTAGGGGAGATGGTCGATGGCTGGCTGGTGGAGTTGGTTCCGTCACCAGGCCTCGTCGCCATCCGAGCGGCATCCGATGTGATGACGGTGGCGGCAGCCAAGAGGGCAGGGAATGGTCATACGGCGGTCCCGTCTCCCGTCTGTAAGGCCTCTGCTGTGGTGGAGGCGGCGGCCACGAGGATAGAATATAGCCGTGCAGAGGTCCCGGCTCCGTCCCCAGGCCTCGACGCTGTCTGTAAATTCTTTGCCGTAACGGCGGTGGTGGAGGCCACGAGGAGAGAATATGGCCGTGTGGCGGTCCCGGTTCCGCCCTCAGGCCTCGCCGCCGTCCGCAAGATGTCAGCAGTGGCGGCGGTGGCGGCGGCCATGGCCATGAGGGCAGTCGATGGTCGATCGGAAGTCTCGGCCCCGTCACCATGCCCCGCCGCCGATCGAAGGGCAATCGCCGCGGAGGCGGGGGCGGTGGGAGCCATGAGGGCAGCCCCGGACAAGGCCCCGGCAATGGTCGTGCAGGCAACGGGGCAACCGGATCCGGTCTCGGCTCCGCCCCCAGACCTCGCCGCCGGCCGCAAGATGTTTGTTGGGATGGCGGCGGCGGCAGCGGCGGCCGTGGCCATGAGGGCAGTCGATGGTCGATCGGAAGTCTCGGCCCCGTCACCATGCCCCGCCGCCGATCGAAGGGCAATCACCGCGGAGGTGGGGGCGGTGGGAGCCATGAGGGCAGCCCCGGACAAGGCCCCGGCAATGGTCGTGCAGGCAACGGGGCAACCGGATCCGGTCTTGGCTCCGCCCCCAGGCCTCGCCGCCGGCCGCAAGGTGTTTGTTGGGATGGCGGTGGCGGCGGCGGCAGCCGCGGCCATGGTCCCGGTAACGGTCTTGAAGGCACCGGGGCAACCAGACCCGGTCTCGGCTCCGCCCCTAGGCCTCGCCACCGTCCGCAAGATGTTTGCCGCGATGGCGGCGGCGGCGGCGGCCATGGCCACAAGGGCAGCCGATGGCCGATCGGGAGTCTCGGTCCTGCCTCCGGGCCTCGCCACCGATCGAACGGCACTCGTTGTGGTGGCGGCGGTAACGGTCGTGAAGGCACCGGGGCAACCAGTCCCGGCTCCGCCCCCAGGCCTCGACGCCGCCCGGAAGATGCCTGCCGGAACGGCGGAGGCGGAGGCGGCCATGGCCATGGGGGAAGCCGATGGTCGATCGGGAATCTCAGTCCTGTCTCCGGGCCTCGCCGCCGATCAAAAAGCACTCGCTGCGGTGGCGGAGGCGGCGGGAGCCACGAGGACAACCTCGGGCAAGGCCTCGGAAACAGTCGTATAGACGCCGGAGCAACTGGATCCGGCGCCGCCCGAGGGCCCCTGCGAGGCCGCGGCGGTCGTCCCGGGGGCGGCAAAGCTCCTGAAGGTGTCAACAGTCTGGGCCCAAACCACGGACAGGTGGAACAGGTGGCAGCGATCCTGGTCCTCTCCCCGAGATCAGCCATCGTCCAAGAGAGATCAGCTGCCGAGGTGGGCCATTGTCGGTCGCGAGGACAGCTCCAGACATGGCCCTGATAACGGTCAACCAGCCGGGGAGGCCAAAAGGATCTAACGCCGCCCCGAGGCTCCCCTAAGGCACCGGTGGTCTCCCCGAGGCTGCCCACCCTCCCCCAGGGTCCCTTTGACACCATTGTCATGGGTGAGGACCCGGGGGAGGGGGGTTCGTCACAACATCGGATCATCTCGGGGGAGGACATCAACCGAACAGCCTCTGGTCGCCATGGTGGAAGCGAAAAAAAAAAATGAATAATGTTTTTAGTTTTACCATCTCTGACATCTCGTTTCAAGTATTGGAGTTTTGTATTTCATTAGAAACTTTTTGAGCATGTTCAACATTTTGAGATCAGCTGAAGATTTTGATTTTTTCCCTCCCCCACAAGATCTCAGGTTACCAAATATACATTTTTCACTCAAACTAAAATTTTGTTGAGGTCTCCCCCTTTCAATTCCTCTTTAAAATGCTAACAGCTGTACTGTCATATTAACTCACTCAAGCTTATTCTATAAAACAAGCTTATTCTATAAAAAATGAGTACTTTGCTCATTCTTCTCTTTCCTTTCTGTTTTTACTTTCTTTTCTCTCAAAATACTAGAATTACTGTGGAAGTTTAGATTTCATTAGAAACTTTAGCAGCATATTTAACATTCTGAGATTGAAGGCCTAATCACAAAATGCTGTCTCTGTGGAGTAGGCTAGTCACATAATAACAATATTGCCTGCCATCTTTTCTGGCCCACAAGATAGCGACTGTCAGTGTTACCTTCTATTTACTTTTTCTTTCCTGACAGCGGCCAGATTTTTAAACAATGCTCCAGAATTCAGTTGTATATATTTTTATTTTCTCAAATAAATATTAAATAAAATCCAAGGTTATATTTGGAAGAAAAGCTTGGTGGTGCAGTGATTAAAGTGCAGTATTCCAGGCCACTTCTGCTGCCTGTCAGCTGCCTGCAATTTGGCAGTTTAAATCCCACCAGGCTCAAGGTTGACTCAGCCTTCCATCCTTCCAAGGTAGGTAAAATGAGGACCCAGATTATTGGGGGCAACAGGCTGACTCTGTAAACTGCTTAGAGGGGGCTGTAAAGCACTGTGAAGCAGTATACAAGTCTAAGTACTATAGCTATGTATTGCATTTTGTTTAAAATTAAAATGTTCTAAAAGCTTAACACTGAAATTAGGCAAGAAACCTGAAATAATTCCAGGATTACATCAGTAATACTTTAAGGTTCCATGAGAGCTAACAGTTTCATATTCAATCTGGAATAAAAAACAAAAACAAATGTATTTTCAGTCTTCTTAAATTCTCTTTTGAACAGATTATCCCAATGCCAGTTTCCCCAAGTTTAAACTATTTTGTACATTCAGTTTTATGAAAAGAAAATCTGTTTAGCCAAGCTTTAGAAAACTGTACTGGATGATATAGAACCAAATATGTAATCCGCAAAACAGCATTTAATTTGTCCAATATGGATAAAGCCCTGTAATGAATATAAATGTGCACAATGTTTAACTAATGAACCTTTTCCAGGAGCAGCTTATTTATAACTAAGATTTAACTATTTAGATTTCTAATTAATTTTATTGGCTTGTCTTCCTTAATTTATTGGCAGGTATCCATTCCATTTTGTTCTTAAGTTTATAAGATGATCTGTTGCAGATGAACAATCTGTTCATGACTATGACTGGCATAAAGTTTTCACTGAATGTCATATTTACTCATGCAAGTAAACTAACACACTTTTATAAATGTATTCAAAAATATACTTAGAATACTGACATATATTAGACATATTGAAAGTTTAATTTGGCAGTAGATGTTTTATCTATACAGGTAGTCCTCGACTTATGACAATTGAGCCTAAAATTTCCATTGGTAAGCAAGGCATTGTAAAGTGAGTTCCCCCTCCCCCATTTTATGACCCTTTTTGCCATAGTTGTTAAACAAATCACTGCAGTTGTTAAGTGAATTGTGCGGTCATTAAGCGAATCTTGCTTTGACTTTGGTTGTTGGAAGTCTGCTGGAAAGATTACAAATGGTGATTACATAACCCCGGGACAGTACAACTGACATGCCATTTGGCAAGAGCTCAAATTTTGATAATGTAACCACAGGGATGCTGCAATGGTCATAAATGTGAAAACTGAACATATGTCATTTTTTTCATTACTGTTGTAATTTCAAATGGTCACTGAACTAATGGTTGTAAGCCTCATGTTTCTGTCATACCTCAGTAATGAAGCCAAATGTGATCCTCAAAATCTTATATAAAATAAATCTGTAGGTCTTTTAAGTGCCACAAAATTCTCTTGAGAATTTCAGACAAGGCTTGCAGTTAAAAGGCAGGGAGGACACTGGCATATCTCTTTGGGTCAGAGAGAGACACGCATTACTTTCTAAAAGGCAGGGAGGACACTGGCATATCTCTTTGGGTCAGAGAGAGACACGCATTACTTTCTTTTCTTGGAAAAAAAATTACCTTATGTTTCTTTTACTCTCCATGGTCTAAATATGATTTCTTCCTAGTCCACTGAAACTATTGCAAGCCAGAACCGGCAATGCTTCAGTCTGCCTCCTCTTTTGTTTAAACCAGAAATCAAGTGAGTTAGTTAGGCTCCACACTCTTGTTCTTTATCACTTAGTTAAAAGAAGTTTATAAAGAGCAGTCACAGCCTCCAGGCAGGATGTGAGAATTGCTTGGCTGGAAAATTTGTGTGGTGGTGGTAGTGGAGGATGGGGAGAAATAAATGAGTGAAAGGATCAGACAGAATATTCTTTCATTGTTCACTGCATACAGGTAGTCTCTGACTTACAATGGCACTGAAAAAAGTTACTTATGACCATTTTTGACACTTAACGACTGTCGCAGCATCCTCATGGTCACATGATCAAAATTCAGATGCTCGGCAACTGTTTCATATTTATGATGATTGCAGTGTCCTGGGGTCATGCGATCACTTTTTGAGACCTTCTGACAATCAAAGTCAATTGGAAACCAGATTCATTTAACAGTTGTGTTACTAACTTAACAACTTCAGTGATTCACTTATCAAGTGTGGCAAGAAAGGTTGTAAAATGGGGCAAAACTCACTTAATTGTCTCGCTTAGCAACATAAATGTTGGGCTTAACTGTGGTCGTAAGTCAAGGACTATCCATATTCTTTCTCTGTGTTTCTCTGTGTCTCAGGTAGGGATGTTCTTAACTAATTCTGGGGCTGTAAACAAGTAAAATTTTCAAACCGGAAAGGATGGATGGACAGATGTTAAAAGGAATGAAAAGCCAGGCCTCTGACAAGTTCTGCAGTTTGTGGCTCTAATGGGAAGATGTACTTCATGTGGCTTGGAAATAACATTTAAAAATAAGGGAAGAAGAGTGTCCACCCACTTCTCCCTAGGAGAGCCTGCTTATAACTGTTTGTTGGTTTTGCTTGTATATTACCACAAAGCATTCACACCTCATAGTGAACAAAGAACCAGAGAACTCATGCTTTCGCTCATTTACTTCCCTCTTCAGCCCCCAAGACTATACAAACACACACCCATCCTGAGTAAACAAATGAGCAGATAAAACAGCCAGCGTAAACATAAATTAATAAGCAATTAAGTTGCTAAATTAAAATCAATTAAAAAGAAAAATAAGATATTAATTACAAGATGGTATAGAGCAGCAGTCCCTAACTTTTTTGGCGGAAATGCGGAGGGAATGATTTTGCCCATCATATATGCATGCTCTCTTTTCATAAATGAAGCTTTATGCAGTCGCCCACCAGTTTTGCAGCCTGAATGGGCTGTGAACCAGCATCGGGCCGCAGACTGGGAGTTGGGGACTCCTGATATAGAGAAAAGAATAGAAACGATATCAACAGTTTGTGTCTCCTCACTCAGCTAATGGTTTCTGGGAAATTTCAGTTTTCAGAAGCTTCTTAAGAGATCTTCTTAAGGTGGCAAAACTCATTTCTGAGGGAAGCTGTCCCAAAGAGTGAACACCACTACCCAAAAACAGTGCCACCAAATCTTACTCTTCCTCACCTATTCCAGTTACTACAGGAAGCATCTTTCAAAAGAAGTAAAATCAAATGGGTCCTTTCTGATTGGATTATGAGTTAACTTGAATGCCAACCATTAGTCACTCAGCCCTCTGCCCCTCCATGTACATTAGGCATGAATTGTCACTGGTTGATTTGGGACAATTATTCCTCTGGCAGCTGTCTAGAACATTTCAAAAGTCAATTAAAACATTTTGCAGTTTAATATTCAGTAGCTTCTTTGATATTCAAAAACAAACACATACTTAAATGAGTGTAAAAGTTGAATTTTCTATTTGTTTGACATGAAAACTTCTAGAAACTGAGTGGGCTTGGGTCATGGGCTATTTTTCTAAGCATGTAATTACAATTTTCACCCTTTCCAAACAGCAATTGCTTTGTATAATTACATATCCAAATTGAGTTCACACATTTGCAAAAATCATTTGCTGTGATTATTTTTCCAAGCCCTCTTTTTGCAAATTTTCATGTTCTAACCTGACATACTAACATCCTGACAAACCATCTTGATTGCAGCTTTGTTTTCACAACAGTTTGGTACTAAAATGACAGAGTGGAGAACAGTAAAAAGCAAATGGCACCAATGAGTTTCTAATAATTTCAAAGTTACTCTCAGTAATGGTTTGTTACAGCCTTACTTTGTGAACATTTTTTGCCAATTAATAAGGATAAGGGAAGCAGGATATTTGCTAAAGTTAGTATTTCCATTTAAAAACATAAGAGTCTTTCTTCTGGATCAGGCCAATACTTCTAATCTAGCATTTCTGCCACACAGTACCCAAAAATTAGCAGGGTGCTAATAATCCTTGGATAACTATCCAAAAGCAACCTCCAACTCAAGATGCAATGAACAGTAATTAAAACTAGTTAATTAACTAGTGTTAACAGTTAAATAATAAACAGTTAATTAACATTAGTAGACAGACCAAACTGGATTAATATGCCCAGTCCCTTTTTGAAAGTATCTAAATTGGGGACTCCTGTCACAGCAACAATCAAATAAGTGTTTATTTTTAATATTTTTTTAGATTATTAGAAAATAATCTAATTAGAAAAATAATTTCTAATTATTTATTGGTTAAATTTATTTGCCATCTATCTTGCCGTGAGGCTACTCTAGGCAGCTTACAACAATAAAAGCAGAGAAATGAAAAAAAGTGTAAACATAACAGTAGCAAAATAACAGAACAATAGAATAAACAATGGGAAAAAACAAGGATAATACAGCACTTGAGAATAAAAGATGGGCGAGTAAGGAAGCAGGGAAGAGGGGAGATTTGCTATCAGTCTAGTAACCACCTCCAATTTATCAGCTTTTAATGGATGATCTTGAACTTTAATACCACGAAGAACAAAATGTTCTTTGTAGTCATATTTTTTGTAATATGTGTGCCTATCTCTAATATATCTCGCATCTTTTACTCTAGTTACAAAAAGCTGGAGTTTTTCCTCTCTGGGAAGTTGCTTTAACTGGTTTTGTCTCCTTTCTACCAAATCCATCGAGTAAGATCACCAGAACCATGCATCTACTCTAAGTGTGATTTACACATTGATTTTACATAAAATTGTTACTATATGTTTTTTTTCCCTAAGACTCTTCCTAATTTTTTGTAACAAGACATTATGGCATAGCATAACAAGGCATAACACTGCATGGTAACACAGTGGTTAGAATGCAGTACTGAAAGCTACTTCTGCTGACTGCCAGCAGTCGGCAGTTTGATCCTTATTACAGATGCTACTCTCCCTTTACCCATCAGTTACTGCCAGTTCAATTCCCCAAAGTATGTGTGTAGATGTTGGATTTATTGATTGATTTGGTGTCAATATGCATACTATTACACTTTCTTATACCTATGGAGCTACTTTTGACATTTAAGAACACATTCACTCAGTTAAAAGTGATTTTGTTTGGAGTTCTTCACAAATTCTTTTTCATTTTATTGATCTCAACGGTTTGACGTTACAGCAAACGTGGTCACCACACTGCTCATCCTGAACTTTGGACTCTTCCTGCATTGATCCTGGGGACCTTTATTTTGAGTTGCAAACTCTCCACTTATTCCTACTCTTTACTTTCTACATTTTATTCTTCAGAAAGTTACTAATCCATAACCTCACCTGTTGCTTTATTTTATGGCTACTAAGTTTGTTTAAGAGACCTTTTGTAAAGAATTCTGTCAGAGTTTTCTTTGAAATGATAGCTATCAAAGCACTCATCTACCTGTCTATTGACACAAAGAAATCTAGGTCAGTGAGACAAGACTTTCCCTTGTAGAAGCCAATTTGTGGAAGTCAAACATTAATACTTTCTGCCTCACTTTGATATTAAGGTTACATGACAAGGACACTGTCATTCCCATCTCAGGAAAAGTGTACCACATCCTGACAGTGCTAAAAAGAAGTTAAATAGCATCAAAACTCAGCCCTACTTATTAGTGGAGTATATAGAAGGCACTGCAGATATATATATCTAAAAGGCTCTCCATGAACTAATTAGGAGATTATCATTACACAAGCACTTGGCAAAACTGCAGAAAAGAATAACCAAAATGATGATAGAAATTGAACAACTCTCTGTGAAGAAATATGACTGTATCTGTGGCTTTGTAACTTGGAAAAATGGTGAATAAAATGCATAATGACAGAGAAAATAAGGCCATTTTAAGATGGAGACGGCCTGCTCCATTTACACAAAAATTGCTGGTTGCCCAAATAATGGCAATAATAGGCAGCCCAACAATTATCTCCCACCCATTTCTCCATTCCTGGTTATGTCCAAGAGGTTTACTCTCAGGGAATTTAATTTGATTGTATTTTTGCTCCTTCTATTTTAGGGTTCATTTAGTTTGATTACCCATAATTTTCAAGTTATTTGTTTTGGGTGAATAGGGAAGGGAAAAGAGAAGCAAACAGCTGGTAAGTTATTTTGCTTTGTTTCTTATGAACAGAAATGTGGGACAGATTATTTAGTAGCACCTTTATTTGGTTTCTAGTACATGAGATAGAATTTTAGCTAGTACGTTATTTTGTTTCTAATGTGTGAATGATATTGATTTGTGGTTGTTGTTAAACAGGGAAAGGGATCTGCAGATGGACAGCAAGGAAGATCCTCGATTGGCAGCCATCAGCTCAGGGTTCTTGACCAGAAAAGGGTGGGATACTGGAATATGATGACTAGTAACATAATTAAAGATATTGACAATTGCAGTACTGATTGCAAATACAGAAAAAGATCAAAGGAGTCCCTATAGATTTTACTCCGGTAATCATTGCTGACTATAGGGGGCAGTACTCATCTCCATTTCAAGGTCATTGAGCCAGCTCTGTCCGAAGACATTTCTGCGTTCATATGGCCAGCATGATGTCACGGAGCATTGTTACCTTCTTATCTACTTGCATTAACATGCTTTTGAATGTTTAGGTTGGCAGAAGCTGATGCGAGGACGGAGTGCACCCTGTTATGTGACACTCAGGTCTTGAACCTGGGCTATCAGCTTTCCAGTCGACAAGACCAACATCTTAAACCACTGAGCCAATGCACTACCAGATTGCAAATATGAATTACACTAAAACAGCGTAGACTGTTTAATGGTATTAATTGGCCATATGATGTTGAATGATCTATCTATCTATCTATCTAACTATCTATCTAACTATCTATCTAACTATCTATCTAACTATCTATCTATCTTCCTATCTATCTTCCTATCTATCTATCTATCTATCTATCTATCTATCTATCTATCTATCTATCTATCTATCTATCTATCTATCTATCTATCTATCTATCTATCTATCTATCATATTTCCATATCACCCTTCTCACCTAAGTGATTCTGGGCAGTTTACAATGATGGGAAGTTCCAAACAAATAAAGGAATCCACAAGGGTGGGGGTTTTTTTTTAATCTTGGTAAGATTTGTCACCCCAATTATGGGTTGATATTCACAAATTTGAGGAAGTCTTTAAAACATTAAATAATTCGTGAAGAGTAAAGATATTAGTGGCTACAAGTAGTGGTCGTATCACTTCTAGTATTAGAAGCAATTTGCTTCTGAATAATAGTTGGTAGTCCATATATAGAAAATGCTATTGCTCTCTTTACTTCTTACACCTGTAAGTGTCACTATTTTACTATGAAAAAAGCTTCAAGATTTCTATAATACATTAGAAAAAAATGACTACCTCCTAAATTGAAACATACTGTGTTTAAAATAGGTTTCCCATTTCAGTCCACCTGCCATAAATAATCTATTGTTTATGCAAAAGTACATAACCTGAAGACTCAAGACTGCATATGTCCTCTGAAAGCTTTAGATGCAGCCCCCAGAGATTTTCAAAAGTTATTATATTTTTATTTTTTACCACAGAGGACAAATGCTTAATATTTAATATGTGACTGATGAATAATCATTAACTATGTTTAACATTAATCAAATCAAAATAAATTAGCTTTTAGTTTAGCTTTTTCCAGGCCTCACTAATTTAGCCTTTCAAGGACTACACACACACACGTACACACACACACACGTACACACACAACCATAAAGCCTGCCGTACATAAAAGTTTTATTTTTATATGAACATTTTGTTCTCTGAAATATTCCTTACTACCAGGTAAGTATGATCAACTAAAAAACTATTCAGCCAGTTAAAAGCTAATACAGGAGCTCTTGTTCGAAGATCACAACTGGGACTAGTAACTTGGACTTAAGTGAAGAGGTTGTTAATTAAAACTATGATTTATTTTAGCTTTCCTTTATTTTACCCACTTGCAAAGGTCATAAATTGGACACTAGCCACAAATATACTTTTTCATCATCAAAACTGAATGGTCAGTGTCTGAGGAATTGCTAAACAAGGACTTACCCAAAGCTTTTTCAAGAGGCAATTGGACTTTCTTATTTTTTTTTGAACACGTTTCACTTCTCATCCAAGAAGTTTCCTCAGCTTCCCACCATCCAGTCAGCTGAAGAAGCTTCTTGGATGAGAAGTAAAATGTGTTCAAAGAAAAACAAGGAAGTCCAGTTGCCTCTTGAAAAAGGATCTTTGGGAAACTGTAGATCAGCCATGACCTGAATGACTGAGAAACTCCACAGACATTAAAAAAGGTTTACTTGCACAGCAGAGTGGGAAAAAGAGTACTGAATTCATTTTAATCAAGAACCTAAAAGTCACTATGGGTCCTGATGAATGGGCACCTTTTTTACATACCTTTCTATTCAAGCATTATTTTGGGGGGAAAACATCATGGAGAACATTAAAAAAAAGGAAATAAAAAGTGAAACACTAAATAGGCCAAGACAGGAACAATGAAAGGAACATGAATTAAATATATATATAGTAAAAAGCAAAGTATGTTGGTTGATTTTTTAAATATACATTTCTTTCACTTTCTTACTCAAAAGCAACTTGGAAACTATTTTTGTTCAATGAGAAAAAGGATAAATATATATATATTTAATCTCCTTTTTGCTTGCTTGTTTTGAAAGTTATCTTTACTTTTTCTTTTCAAAAAATACTTTTATCACCAATAAATCTTTAATGTGACAAATAGTAGAATTATTGTACCTTTCATTACTACTTTAAGCCAAATAATGAAGTTCCCTGAGAGACTATTAAAAAATTAGATAATACTTAAGTAACCTTTCTTTACATACTCTTATCACTTAGCATGAATCTTCTACATGTTTTTCTTACAATCAAGAAAATGACTGATTTTATATTGTGATGCTATCAGAATTTATGAGCAAGATTTAATAGGATTTTTAGGATCTAATTTACATTTAACAAAACATTAAGTAATGCAAATATAATAGCAATGCTATTTCTAACACTATGTTGTCTATTCCCTATTTAAAATGAGATGTTTTATAGTTTTCAGACATATCTGGCCAGCTTGATAAAAATATACTCAAGGCCTGACAGCTGGCTGTTCATTTGGAGATTAGCAACTTAAACTAATGGTAGAACATTTTAAATAGGAACTCATTTGCCATCAAATGAAATTATTTTTTGCCACAGTAAAATGCTTCTAATGAATATGTGTATGTAATGTAATATGTTCCAGCAGACAAAGCAATCCTTTCTTACAACAATTTCATTTTACAACCTTGTTAGTTATGAAGAAAATATTATAAATAATAATAAAATAGTTATGTTATTAAATACCTAGTTACATATGCACAGTAGATAATAAATATGTAACTTGTAGTTACAGTAAACCAAATTTTATGATTATGAGCCATCTGTGAGATAGACAACCATATCAATCTTGCAAGTAAATAAATAAATAATGGTTTTCAGACAGATTTCAAGACAACAAAGTATAAATATAAATAAAAAACACATATTCAACATATCAACATGGAAAGAAACATTATGTAGCTTGCGGAAAAGAAGAAACAAGTCCCCAAAATTAAAAGACATGATATTATAGTTACTTCCCCAGATACCTCTCCAGATGTCAGCTCAGAGGAGAATGAACCAGTTCCTGGCACATCTGCAGGGGAGTTGGTCAATGGCTCCAAACAGCCATCTGAGAGAGATTTGGCTGAAGCACAGCTGCAGCAAGACTGCAGCAAGACTGAGGCTTCAACTGGGGAAAGCACACAGCTGGCAGCAGGTCAGCTATAAGGAAGAGGAACTGCCTTCTGCGCCTGATCCAAGAACATGTAGGGCAGAGAAAAGGCATGAGCAGCGAAGGTCAGCCAAACTATACTCATGAGGAAGCAGCTTCACCCCTCTTGATGGACTGAACCAGAAGCTGACTATCTAGCATAGCAGACAGATGGAGATAATGCTGGGAACAATGTGCTTGGTTTCTTGCCTTGAACTTCAGATTGTGTCTCTTCATCTGTTTTCTTTGCCTTGCCTTTGCCTGTGGATTTGTCTTTGTCTTGGAACTTGCCTTTGCCTTGGGTTAGGGTTATATAAGAAAATGTTCGGAAACATTCAGAAACTAAACAAGAAGCTTGGAGAACAAACCACCACTAGCATGTACCACCTGAACTACATATAATTTCCACCATTTCTAATGATATAAGAAAAACAAAAAATAGACTGCTAATAAATGTATACTCCCTATATTTCTCCATGATTTGAAGTACTTGTTCTCATCCTATAAATATCTTACTTCAATGACAATTTTTGCTTTTAAATGTATTATCCAATTCTTTTTTTAAAAAATCCTATGAACATCATCCAAGATTTTTTCCTTTCTGCCTCTTTCTCTCAAACTATTTACTCTTTCTTCATATATTAGTTTACAAAGTTATCTTCATTCATTCATATGACCAAGTCATGGTCATATATTGGTCACCTATTTTTGTATTCAATCTACCTTCATTCACCTCTTTTGTATTCTCCCTGCTTCTTTTAATCTTACCTATGTCTTATTATTCTGTTTTCCCAATTACTCATACACAGCTAGTTTCAACTACAAATTCAAAGTATTTATTGCAGTCATAAATTTTTTAACTTAAGTAACAGAAAGCATATTGTAGACTTAAATGTTTCTATATAGAAAATGGAGACATAGAAGTTTGCTTTTCCAAAAGTTCAAAGAACCAGGACAGAAATTCAGGGAGGATCCAAAAATAATTAGTTTGAAATTAAAAACAGCCTAGTAATCTAGATTATCCATCACAGCATACATATCTTTTTAATAGACCTGTCTACCAGCTTGACCAATTTGATAAGTCATGTTTCTATTTTTTTTTAAGTGGATGGTTGGACTTTCCTTGCTCTTTCTTTTATAATTTACAACATATTAATACTGTGCCAAACATGGGCTCTGGATCAGATTAATTATCTGTGTCTCCAAATATCTTTTCCACTGAGGCAGGTTGACTCTTAGCTAAGCTCTTCAGCTTCTGAATTTGAATGATTCTGATCGATCCCCAACAACTGTTCTTTTGACTTTTTTTCTTTTGATACACATTATACAAATAACCTTTGTCACTCTCATATTTTTGCAGCATTCTCTTTTTTCTCATTCTGTCAGGCTCCAAAAAAACCAAGAAAGACATGTTGTGATTCTTCAAAGCAGGTTTCTTTACTATTCCTCACCTATAGACAGAATCTTGCCAAGCTAAAGCATGCTATCAATTGTATAAGACATATATGCTGGGAACTATTAGGGAGGCGCCATCTTCAAACTTTTTTTCACTCACACAAACTAACTGAAGTGAAATGTCTTTTGCTCCTCTGGAATGTATTCCCTTCCTCCTGGGAATCTGGATTACATTCTATCACACATTTCTTTTCACTTCAACTTTCTAACAGACATCTTTTTTCATACTTCATAAATCTTTTCACACTGTTTAAAGCAGCCTTCAAATCTTATTTATTCACAACTATTTCCATTTCTTATGGCATTCAATAAAAAATTAATAATATATGATTGTATTTTCTCTGAGTTGTTACATTTTAACAGTGATTTCTTCCATGTGTTTTCTCTTTTTTCCATGTTCATGCCGTTTACCTCACAAGCACAACCAAAACCCAATTTTAAGCTCAGGTTATTTTATGCAAGCCAGAATCTCTAAACCTGAGAATGCCCTGCAGGCCAACATATTGTTGCCTGTATCTTACCAAGTAGGAGGAATATGAAGCAGACTGTCTTAGATGGCAATATACATATGGCAAACATTTCATAAAACAGTAATAATAACAGGAGGCAACAGTTGAAAATATTCGGCCAACTTTATGATACTAAAGTTAAAATGTCTGGAAATATTTTTCAACTGTTCTTCTTTCCTTCCCTTTCCTCCCTTTCTCCTTTCCTTCCTTTTCTTCCCCATTTCCTCTTCTTTCTCTCCTCTCCTCTGCTCTCCTTTTACCTCCCCTTTTCTTTCCCCTTTTCCTTTCCTTTCTTTCCCTTTCCCTTACCCTTTCTTTCCTTCTTGGGTATATCTCACACCACAATCCAAACAACTCTTGGAAGTTTGTGAGGTGTATATGGGAAAATGTTTCAGTAAAACATACTAAAACATAGATGGACCGACATGGGAATTAGGTTTTCTTTCAACTATTGGGACCCAAGAAATATTGAAGGATTATCACTTTGAAATTCGTCTGAAGGTGAAATGCCAGCACTGAAGCTATTTTATTATTAAAATATAAAAGCTCTTACAATTTAAACTGTTGTGGCAGACAGTTACACAAGATCTTGCAATTAAAGAAGAGGAGTTGGTGCAGCAACTCCAAAGCCCACAACTCTAAACCTAACCAAAAAGATCATAGAAGTTATTGGGACACACAAAAGGACCTTTGAAGATTATTTCATATTTGCAGAAGTTTATGGTCCGTAAGGAGCAGAAATAATCTAGCCAAACTGGCATGAAAAGGATAGCGAGTATAGACTATAAGAGAAAAGAAGAAAAAAAGAAATCTCTAGATTACTAGGAGGGAATTGATATGGATGTTTGTATGTGGTGAGATAATCAAGAGGACTGTGTATGCATAGTTTTTAAGTTTAATATATGCTTCCTTCATGGTTAAAATAATTGCCCATCTGGACTGCAAACTAATATTGAGAAATACCATATAAAAATCCTTCTTAAAAATTAAAATGTGGAATTACTTATTTTTTAATTAAAGTACGTAACTTTTTCCTAGTGGCAAATGCAACATTAAGTCCTAAGAAGAAACCCTGGAAAAGATCAAGACTAATTAATTTAATAAGTCTATTCTGATAAGCTCATGGAAAATGCTTATTAAAGTTATCAAGTATCTATGATAGGTCTTGTTAAAAAAAAACAAATGACTTACATAAAATTAAATGTGTCTCTCTAGCCTTTTAAAGCTTTAGAGAATATCACTACGGTATGTTTATAGATAATGATGACTTGGTAGGCAGTGTTTACCTACATTTTTAAAGATGTTCAAGTCTTTCATTAAAGTCTTTTCATATATTTGGAAATCATAGAAATAAAGAATACTTCTTTTTAGGGGACAGTATATTTTTCTGATTCTCATTAAAATTTTCTGCATAATATTTATTCTTTCAACATTGCCAGATGAAACGATGTTAGATCACCGTCTTTAAACTTATTCTTTCATAAACCTCCAACCACAGGAATTTAGTTTCAATTTCATTACATATCCTGTAACTGAAATAATTCATAGGAATATCTGCTGTTGGTATATCTTTTATCAAAATATTTCTAAAGCAATATGTTTATTGCATAGCTTTAAAAGGTTAACAATATCCATGGCGATATTTGCTGTTAGTGTTTCTTTTACCAAAATGTTTCAAACAATATATTTGTTCTGTAGTTTTTAAAAGGTTAATAACATTTATTCTGAAAATTTGAAATTAGTTGACATGTTACATTGTTACTGATATTTATCTGGTGCATATATACTTATATTTGGTATGTGTGCAGATAGATGATAGATCATACAGACAATGACTGAATAAAATTTCACTCATTTATGTAACTGTGGAGAACTACATGCTACAACTCAAACCCCTGTAATTACTCTTAGCAACCCACAGATAGATTTTTCTCTAGGATATTTGTCCTGTTTGTTTTCCTTCTATCTACCCCACGATTAGATTTCAGCAGAAAGATAAATTTGTGCATGTTATGTCCAAAATATGATTATGTGAACCTCATCTTCTCTGCCAGAAGTGCCTGAAGGCTGGTTGCAGTACCTGTTGTCATGAGTTTGGGCTTTACATTTAATCATAGCCTCATTTTTCACTGTGTATCTTATTTTTCATTACTAGAATTTCCTAGCGTTTTCTAAGTAGAGAATGCCTTTTATGGTATCTTGGATGCTGATATCTCCGTTGTACAAATTTCAGTGCAGTACTTCAATGTTATTTTGATCTTCTTTGAAGCAGTTATTATACGTTATCTGGTGTCCTTTAGCATACCAAGTTGAGGTTAGAACTTCTTTCTGAATTCAGAGACCTTTCAGAAGACTTTGTTTTTTTCATGTCTGTTTCTATCTTCAATGTCTTTACAGATGTTGCTGTAATATGCTTCTTGTCTTTTCTAAAAACTTCAGAAATTCTTTGTTAGGTTGCTATGTGAGATCTTTGTCTTTCTTCTCTTTGTCTTCTTGTCTCTTTTTGGTGATTTTTCACTCTTCTGACACCCAGTTTGACTTTACCTGTTTCTTGAACTTTGGCAGTGTCTTTTCACATTCATCCTTAACAACTTCTTTCATCCCATAGTACTGTACTTCTGGTCCGCTATCAATGAGGCAAGGATTTCAAAGTGATTCCAAAGGTACTCAAGTTCATATTCTACAGACTGGTTGTCTTTCTTCTCTCACCTTATCTTAACTTGGAACATGAATATGAGCAGTTTGTGATCTGTTCCATAGTCAGCCCTGGCCACATCATCACTGTTATAACTGAGTTGTTCTACTTCTTTGTGTCAATAATATAATCAACCTGATTTCTGTGTACTCTATCTGGTGATCTTCATGTATACAGGTGTCATTCTGATGTTTTCAAGAGTGTGTTAGTAATTAAGAAACCCTCCTAGGAACACTGCCATAATAAGGTAGTATAACAGGTCTTGAGGAAAGCAAACTCTGTACATGAATAATATATCATGATTTTGCTATTATTCCCAAACTCTAGCAACTAAGCAAGCCCTTCCTTTCTGTTTCTGCAGTAATTGCTGTTATAACAAATCAATACATTATCTCATTTAAGTAAGACTTGTATTCTTTATTTATGATGGCACTCTTGCATGGTAAAGTATCTTAAGCTCAGACTTAGGGGAATTACAGATGCTTTTGCAGATTTTCTTGTTGGTTGGTCAAAATCTACCACAGAACAGAATGTAAAAAAAAAAGTTTATTTGAAAAGAAATGTAAAAAGAACAAATGCTATATAAAAGCACCATACAGTTTTTGCTTAATAATAAAGCAAAATATACAGCACAAGCTTGGAAGATTTTTATAGTTTTATCAAATGAAAGGAGGGAGGTGGAACACACACATCACAGTAGTTACACAATTCATATATAGAACTGTATTTATCACAATGAAGGTACTAGCTAAGATAGAGAAATTAATTTCATCAATCCTACCAAATACTGTCCTCTTTAGCAGATTTATATCCCAGAGAGAAACTATATGTAATCTCAACTTAAGTTGAGCAACTTAATTCAATTATTTTCCAAAACAGTCAGCAGCTATACAAATGAATATTAAGGAATATTGCTATGAAATATGTCTAAGCAGTTGAAGAGAGTCAGTGTGATATAGGAATTAAGGTGCTGAACTTGTACGAGGAATTTCTAGTCCACCCTAAGCCATGGAAACACTCTGGGACCTGGGTGATTCTGGGCAGTCACTCTCTCTCAGGATTTATCTACCCCACCAGGGGGCTGTTGTAAATAGGCGATCTAAAGTGTGGGATTGAAAAAGCAGAATATAAATCTAATAAATTAATAAGGATTAAGGAAAATTGTCGATCTCTCTTCTTAAATAGAGAGACATACATTGAAATGATGATACCACTCCTGGATTATACCATTCAAATTAAACGGGTAAAATTTGCACATTTAAATTTTTCCCATGACCGCTTCTCTCCCCCCCGACCGCCGCTCCCCCCCCCCCGGGAGGTGTTATGTAAAGTCAATATTATTAGGTAAGGCTTTTGAGATTTCTTGCTTCATTTTAGCTCTTTCTTCATTTTATGTTTTAGGAATTCTCCAATTCTACATCATTATATTTTGTTTCATTTATTGAATTATACTATCCTTACTTTTTTGCTGATTGCTAACATTTTTTATGTTATGGATGAAAGATGTCAGCCCTTCTGTGTTAGCCAGACAGGAAATGCAATTAGATGAACTAATTCTACTTAATTGTAAGGTTACATTAATAGAACCTTGCAAGTCTGAAGACACAAATTCAGCGGAATATAGCTACCTTCAATAAGGTTCTCCGACTGAAATGGATTATAATATATAAATACAGAAATGCTCCACCATCTTGTGAGATATTAGTCAAGCTAGATTTGAGCAGCAGGACACAATGGAATATGAAAGACTTAAACAAGTTTCTTATGAGAATATTATTTGTGGAGATTCAGATACTGTGGACATAGTTTATATATTATTTGAATGTCAACTGTATAAAAGAGACTAATCTCTAATACCTTGGGTCATACATCAGAGAAATGGCAATTGGGATTCATACATTAAAACATATTTTATGTGTGGTATATTACATATTTCATCTGAACAGAACAGTATAAGCGAGAACTGCATATGTCAGGAGTGTTAAACACACGTTCTCACGGCAGCATCATGTGACGTATCAGGATTTCCCCCCCTTCGCTAAAACAGCTGTGGGCGTGGCCAGCACATGATGCATCTGGCCCACAGGCTGGGAGTTTGACAGCCCTGGCATATGTGGATCTGATTGGGCTAAATTGTAGGTTGATAGAGAAACAGTACAAAAATATATTTTGTTATACATAATATGTATCATATCAATAGAAGATAATATTTGTAGTTTAGGACTGAAGTGAGGGGTCCTTAGTGCTCTCTGAGCTTAGTTGTTTTCTTGCAGACATTTTGTTATCAAACTAAATAATATCATCAGTGCTACAAGAGAGTGGGGTTTTATTTTTATATCCTAGTGGCTTGCCCTGTCAGTGTTGGTGGGCATGGTCTTGGTGGTTCCTTGATTAGGCTATTGTTTACTGTTAACTTGTATGTCTGCATTGCTAGTTCTTTGATGGGGTATTGTTTTACTTCTTGATTGTTGACCAAGTGTCAATCTCTGTGTAAGGCATCCAGCTGCCACTCTGTCTTATTGTTCATTTGTATTTTATATTTAGATAAATTCTTATGGATAATCACTAAGGCATTATTATTATTATTGGCTTCATCAAAAATTCTAAAAAACAATCACAGCTGTCATCTGTCACTTCATTACAATGTAAATGACATACCGAGAGAAAAAAATCACAAATATTAATTTGTCTATACAGGACTTATAATACTATTAATTCCTATAAAATAAATTATACAAAATCTTGTACGATACAGAAATCTCTTGAATACTATGTGGGTGGGGGATTAATGTTAAATACTGTTTTCACCAATTCTGATATTAGAATTGTAACTTAATATACCTACGTCTGCAAATAGGGTTTAATGCATTATTTTCTAGTGTATTGTGTTTCTGGGTAACTGACATGGAGATCATTGATTTTTATAGAATATGAAATGCTTAAATGACTCCTAAAGTTGAGGATTCAGGGAATGCTTATGCTATTTATTTATAGGAACACTACAAAACTCTTCAGATACAATAACATGCCTTTTAGCCAAGTAGTTCATTAAGAAATCAATGCAGAACTTTATAAAAATGTCTATAATGCTTTTAGGGCATCATTACCGATGAATTTCCTTATTGAATACGATAGATGAGATTAACGTTTGGTTCAGAGTTCAATAAGCAAATGGCTAATTAGGAACCTATAGGAGTCAATCGTCAGATAACAAAATCACTTTGGTTCTTAAAAAAAGGACAGACCCAATGCAAGGCAGATTTGAATGAAATACAGCATAGAGTTGGAAGAGTTCAGTTTTCTGAAGTAGGAAAGTCTATACCATAAAGTTAAAAATACATCTTTAATACAAAGAACAATTTATAAGAAGACTGGGTGACTTTGGGCCAGACGTTCTCTCTCAGCCCAACTCACCTTACAGGGTTGTCATTATGGAGAAAAGAGAAGGAGGAAGGAGTATTACCTATGAGCACTGCTTTGAGTTACTTACAAAATAATAAAAGCAGGATAACAATCCAATAAATAAATAAAAAACTATAGAAATAGCAATAGCATATAGACTTATATACTGCTTCATAATGCTTTACAGCCCTCTCTAAATGGTTTACAGAGTCAGCCTATTGCCCCCAACAATCTCGGTCCTCATTTTACCAATCTTGGAAGGATGGAAGGCTGACTCAACCTTGAGCTGGTCAGGATTGAACAGCTGGAAGTCGGTAGAGTTAGCCTGCAATACTGCATTCTAACCATTGCACCACGATATAGTATGTTCCATTCCATGATATGATCCAACATCTAAATTAGTGATTTACAAATATTGCATTTTATCACACATTGAAACCTTCAGCAAGAATATTCAAATGTCATTACTATTTTGAAATGATTTAGTTTGCAGGTCATCCTTGGCTTACAACCATTCGTTTAATGACTTTTCAAAGTTACGACAGCATTGAAAAAAGTGAGTTATGTCCAGTTTTCACACTTATGACTACTACAGTATCCCCACTGTCATATGAAGAAACTTTTGGTGCTTGGCAACCGACATATATTTACGATGGTTGCAGAGTTCCAGGCTCCTGGGATTGTCATTTGTACCTTCTTAGGGAGAATCTTACAAGTCAATGGGGGAAATCAGATTCTGTTAATGACCACAGGATTTACTTAACAACTGCAGTGATTCACTGAACAACTGTAGCGAAGGTCATAACTTTGGCCCCGATTCATTTAAAAACTGCCTTGCTTAACAACATAAATTCTGATCTCCATTGTGGCTTTAAACTATGGGGTAATAGTTAAGATGCTGGATCAGAGCAAGATGACCTTAGGTTCTAATCTTACTTTAGGCAAGGAAACAGTTGGTTACCTTGGCCAATCACTCTTTCTCAGTTCTATTCATCATCAGAACAGAATAACAGAGTTGGAAAGTACCTTGTAGATCATCTAGTCCAACCCTCTCACCCAAGCAGCAGATCCTACTCCATTTCTGACAGATGGCAGTCCAGTATCTTCTTACAGGAAGCTTGCTGAGAAGCAAAACTCTTCATTGCTTCATGCATGCATCACATTTCTATGTGAATTGCAGCAAGTACAGGACAAAGTACAGGACCCTCCAAGCAAGCAGGATAAATGTTAGGAACAACATGTGAATTCTTTCCAGTTATTTCCTCTATAGCAATGATATGCTGGGACAAGATCACAGTCTACATTACATAGAAATAAATGAGATTTAAGAACACAGAACAGTTGATGTAGGTGCACAAGATTAAAAGCACCCAAATGCAATCTTTAACGTTTTATCAATAATGGATTTTTCTTTTATAACAACACTTTACAACTGCATTATTTCAGTATTACAAAATCCTTTCAGTATCAGTTTACTTAGTGACAGAAATATGTGGTTATTTTTATGTTTTATGTTCAGTATTCTAAGCAGACATAAGGGAAGAAAAAAAGAGGGAGAAATATAATCCATTAAATGCTACTGTAGAGTCTCTGAGTTTCTACAGAAACAGTTGAAAATATTTATTTAAAATGCATCTTACTCCTTTTTCTTGAAAAAGCTCAAGGCTAATAAAATAAATAAAACGTCAACTCATAATCTAAAAACAAGGTTTATATAGCAATAAAAAAATCAGAACATGATTTTACTTGAATCTTTCACCATCCAAATTGTACAGAGTAAAGAAGATGATCATAAGTTATCTTGAGGTAAGATGGGCAGCTGGATGGATAGATGGATGGATAAGGCTGAAGCATTTTTAAGCCCCCATTTTCATAAACTATTAGAAGCAGGAAGAAGAGGTACAGCATAAGCAAACTTGCAAGCTTCTGTTATGATAGCCAATCGCAATAAAAATAGCTTTAGTTCTCTATGGAATTGATTTTCTGGTCTGGTTTACCTAGTGGGGATAACATAAACAATCTATAGGTAATCCTCAATTTACGAGATCAAGTGAGGTACTAATACCATTCTATAAAGCCTTAGTAAGACCACATCTAGAGTACTACATCCAGTTTTGGTCACCATATTATAACAAAGATGTTGAGACTCTAGAAAAAGTACAGAGAAGAGCAACCAGGATGATTAGGGGACTGGAGACTAAAACATATGAAGAATGGTTACAGGAACTGGGCATGGCTAGTCTAGTGAAGAGAAGGACCAGGGGAGACATGATAGCAGTCTTCCAATATTTGAGGGGCTGCCACAGAGAAGAGGGGGTCAAGCTATTTTCTAAAGCACTTGTAGGCCAGACAAGGAATAAAATGGATGGAAACTGAACAAAGAGAGACTTAACCTGGAAATAAGGAGAAACTTTCTGACAATGAGAACAATCAACCAATGGAACAGCTTGCCCTCGGAAATTGTGGGAGCGTCATCACTTGAGACTTTCAAGAAGAGATTGGACTGCCATTTGTCAGAAATGATGTAGGGTCTCCTGCTTAGGTGGGGGGTTGGACTAGATGACCTCCAAGGTCCCATCCAACTCTGATTATCTGTAATCTGTAATATGCCAACAACTGAGCCCAAAATTTTTGTTGCTAAGTGAGAGTGAATTTTGACCCATTTTCTTGCTACAGTTGTTAGGTGAATCAGTGCAGTTGTCAACTTAGGAACATGGTTAAGTGAATCTGGCTCCCCTATTGACTTGCTTATCAGAAGGTCCCATAGCCCTGAGACACTGCAATGGTCATAAATATGAGCCAGTTTCCAAATGTCTAAATTTTGATCATGATCATCATCATCATAGGGATGTTACAATGGTTGCAAATATGAAAAATGTTCATGTCACTTTTTTCAGTGCTGTCCTAACCCCTAAGGATCACTAAATGAGTAGTTGTAAGTCAAGGACTAACATGGCGGCGTAGTGGTTAGAATGCAGTACTGCAAGGCTAATTCTGCCGACTGCCACCAGTTCGATCCTGACTGGCTTAAGGTTGATTCAGCCTTCCATCCTTCTGAGGTTGGTAAAATAAGGACTCAGATTGTTGGGGGCAATATGTTGACTTTGTAAGCCGCTTAGAGAAGGCTATAAAACACTATGAAGTGGTATATACAAGTCCAAGTGCTATTGCTATCGTATTGGTGCTGGATGTTCCAGGCAATTTCAAACCAAAACAAATGAATAAATAAATCAAGACCAAAGAAGAATACATTTATTTCATCCGTGCCCAAAGTAATTATTTTAAGTCTGTTCCTAAAATCAGGAACTGGTCACCTGTTTACTATTTATAATAATAAAAGATTTATTAATATACAGCATTTTCATTATGACAAATATGCTTAAATCTTCTAAAAGATTTAAAATGCTTAAAGTCATCCAAATAAGCTTAACTATCTGTATCAATTTGATTATGTGTTACTCTTTAACTTAAAAGCTGTTAAATATAATTAACAGCAGCCAGTATTAATTCATTTGCTTAGTATCTACAACACAACAAACATGTTAATAAAGTTCAGTATTATCTTACAGTAACTCGGCTGAGAAATCTTGTCCCAGTGGTATGTAAATTTGAAGTACCAAAAATTGCTGGATCAGTCCAACTACAGCAAAATAAAAGAAATAAATTAAGAATAACATGAGTATTCATGTATTACGCTCATATTTCTCAAAATGTATCTACTATCCAAAAAAAAATTAATTATTTTTTAAATTTGTTCTTAAAAACAAATTGTGCTCCAAGTAGAACTAGAACAAAACGTAGAATCTATTTTTTTTTATTTACAGTTTTCCATTTTGTTGACAGAGTGCATATTCAAAATATATTCTACAAGGACACAGAATTAATTAATGTCTTAACACAGTGACATAAATTCTTGCAAAAATGCATAATAATTGAACCTATAAATGACCAACATAAACTTTAGTTGAATCACTTAAAGCAATTAATACCCCAGCAGAATAGAGTTTAGAAAAACTGTGGACAAGTAAGGGTTTAATTTAATCTGAATGTTCGAAATGAAATGGGTAATTTAAATTGGAAATTTAACGGCAAAAGTTCTTGTAAAATCAAAACCCACCTACAAGCCAAAATGACTTTCAGGAATAAAGCCTGAACAAAATCTGAATGTATTGCCCTTGAGGCTGCTTTAACATTCATATAAAATCTAAATAGAAGCTGCCAATTCTGAGAGAAAATCCTCTTAATTTTCTAAGACCAGTTTATTGTGAACCTTAATGGAACTGACGCTCTAGATACTTACCTATCTGTCTGCCTGCCTGCTTTTGTTAGTCAATGGGTTAGTAAGTCTCCCAAAAGATCTTTCTATCCATTTTAAGCTGAATGTTGCACTCTTAAACTGACGGTACTGGGCCTTTCCTAAATTCTTTTGAAAAATAACCGCATTTTGTGAATCACAGGAATCAGGGAACTATATAGCATAGAATCTCAATTTATTCAATTTGAATTAACAATATTTAGTATGAGAACAACAACAAAAAATATCTGTTCTAATTACCAGGTTAAACAACTACAGGTAGGTAGACCTTGACTTACGACCACAATTGAGCCCAAAATTCCTATTGCTAAGTGAGATATTTGTTAAGTGAGTTGTGCTCCATTTTACAACTTTTCTCACCACAGTTGTTAAACGAATCACTCTAGTTGTTAAGTTATTAACATGGTTGTTAAGTGAATATGGCTTCCCTATTGACTTTGCTTGTCAGAAGTTCGCAAAAGGAGATCACATGACTTCAGGATACTGCAACCGTCATAAATATGAGTCAGTTGCCAAGCGTTTAAATTTTGATTACATGACCATGGGGATGCTGCAATGCTTGTAAATGTGAAAAACGATCGTTTTTTTTTCTAGTTCCGTTGCACTTAGAAGGTTACTAAATGAACTGTTGTAAGTGGAGGACTACCTATATTGGATATATGTTGGAATTATAGCCTAGGTTTTTTTCCCTTCACACTTACTTATAACAGCGATAAGCAACTTTAAAACATAATTCAAGTGTGAAGTAGCTTTTTAAAAATTTCCTTCTACTGCTTTTGCTTGCTCTCCAGTCTTTCTTGTACTTGTTTTTGTACAACCTAGTAATAACTATTTTTTTTTTTTGGCTCCAGGATTTATTTGAGTTTAAGTAAGTCACCAGCACTTACAGAGTATCAAAAGCCTGTCTGGATTCTAATGGAGAATTAGTAAACCAGTACCTATGAGTATATACACTTCAAGGCCTTATTTTCCACTTGTAATTCAAAGGAGTTTATCCCAAAATGGGAAATGCTGGGAACAGAAGCTTCATTTGCATTTGGCTGCAAGTAGGATAGTGGATTTCTCTAAGAAATTGTACTATCAGGAAATATTTCTTGTTATGCTGTGTGGGGAGGAAGCCCTAACAATATATAATTCTTTTGAAGTTTTTCTTTTAAGACACTGCAGTTCCAAATTATGTTGAAGAATTTTTGTCAAAGGCTAGAATATACTGCACACCTTGCAGGAATGCTGCATTTCAATATTATTCATTTTGAAAATATATGCAAATTTTGGTAGACATTATGGAAATATTCACCATGTAACTCTAAAGGTCATCAACAGTGAATTTTAGGCAATACCTTTTAATACGACAGGCTTGTAATCAAAATAAAAGGCAGAAAAATAAAGGAAGTCTTTTGAAGATCCAATGGTGGTGGGGATTAATATATCCTATACTGTTGAAATAACCAAAAGTCATTTCAAAATAAGTACAATTAGATTAATATCCACCAAGAAGTGGCAGACAGTAATGATCACTGGAAAGAAATGGAAAAGGGCTTCTATAAATGTTTTTAGATCTGAGAAATTACAAGCTAAAGGCAGCAGTAATCAAAACTGAATAAGTCTGCCTCTCTGTAGTGGGATAGTAAATTAGCCTTGGAATTGTTTTGCAATTGATTTGAGAAAATCAATAGGGCACAAAAAGTCATAAAGCATGTAAGTCAGGTCACTGCATAGTAATGAAAAACAATATGGTATTTGTGATTAGATATAAGGAACTTGTTTAATGGAGAATTATTAGATTCTATATCTATTTATAATGTAACTTTAATAGCTTTCCATTTTTGGTTTACTCATGGTTTACTAATTTAGCATAAAAGGAGACTGAAGTAAAATTTAAATTTGATACAGAAGCTGAAACAAATGCTTTGCCCCAGAAAACATTTTGGGAGTTGTGAGGTAAGAATAGCCTTTTTAAGAATGACCTAATGCTTATAACTTATGGAGAACTCTTTAGACATAATGGTTGCTGAATGTCAAACCTTAAAAACTATATTATTATTTTGTGATGGAAATTTCTTTTTTTCTAGAATTTGGAAGGACAGTATACAAACCTTTGGCTTCAGTGTGTTTGAGCTTTTAACATAAGAACGATTGTTAGGTAATGCTTGATAGATTATATGACAAATGGAAATACCAAGGGTAGCTTTCAAAGAGTTTAGTTATTGTAGAGCAACAGGAGGATGCAAGTTTTGTAGCATTAGAATATTCCTACAATTGAAGAGATCTGGAGTCATCTTGTAGATATAAAGTGTTTTTTGATTCTTGTTGATGAAAACAATAGATATAGTTAGATGAAATTGAAAGAATATTCATCACATTTAACTGTATCTTTGGGATGATATTAGTTCATTGTTTGATCTACCAACTTAACAATCCCTGAAAAGGTATTCAAAAAGAAAAAGAAAAGAAAAACTCTTTGACAATATAAAATTGTTACATATTAGAGATGTACTAATTCAAAAATTAAACATTCCAGAGAAACTGGAAATTGCTAAATCACCTTTAAAATTCAGGGAAGATTCAACATGGTCCAGAACAGGGGTGTCAAACTCACGATGTCACGGTGTCATCACGTGACATATCGGGACTTTTCCCCTCTTCGCTAAACCGGGCGTGGGTGTGGCCAGCGTGAGATTTATTTATTTATTTATGTAAATTTATATACTGCCCCCTCTCCCAAACGGACTCGGGGCGGTGAACAGCCAGAATAAAATGCACATATAAAACACATATACAATATTTAAAAATTAAAAGAATTAAATATATTGGCTATTACAAAGATTAAAATAAGGGGATTAAGAAAGATTAAAACCAGATTAAATAATTTAAAAACCCCTAGGCCAGACCAGCTTGCTGAAATAAATAAGTTTTCAACGCACGATGGAAGGTCAGGAGATGCATCCATCCTGCGAGCCAGGTGTTTGATAGGCCTGGTCTAGAAGGTCTCACCCTATTTTTTTTTACCTTCATGTTGAAGAAATACAGCTAAAACTGTAACTAGCCAACTATTATTCAGCTAATCCAATGCTAACTTCATTAACAGCTAGGGCTGTGCATAGCACTAAAAACAGCTACTTCACAATACACCTTAGTGTAATCAAAATATCTCTGCAAGAAGCATTTAATACAACTATGACCTTTGGAATGATTGTGTAGCTGCTTTGAAAGCACTTTCTAGCTATCTTCCTGTTTGTGTGCTTGAACAGTTAATTCATTTAGTGAAACATACAATTGGGGAACAGCCTCATGAGTCTTCGGAAGGGCAAGGCTACTTTGACACTTCATAAAGGGATGTTTTGTTCCCATTAATATACTTTGTGCACCACTTGCTCTGAAAGCATCATACAGTCTAATATGTTTTATGACTTTTTATAATACTTTTATACTTACGAGTTTGCTTAGTTTCTTTTGGAAGCTGCATCTTGTTGGTTTGACCACTTCCTTCCAGCACAAAGACAAAACCTTTCACTTCCTTATCATATTCCTAACAAACCAACAAAAAGCGTGTCATCATCAAAATATTTCACGCAGCTGAATAAATACATAATCTGCAAGATTTATTAGTTATAATGTCTATTTGCCCATGACAGAAATGGTTAGCCACACTCAAACTTTGTAATTGTTAAGGTGAGTGATGTTTGGTTTAGGTCAGGAATTGCCAGCAAGCCTAAATGTTATTTTATAAGTCTAATACAAGTGGAAAGCAGGAGTATTAAAATGGAATGGATGCAAAGCCTGTACTATGATATCAAGAAATAATGTGTTAAATTCACTGCCCAGTATAGCATACTTCTGAAAATGTACACCAGATCCAGTGAAAATAACCCTTTCTTGTGAAAATGACTTTGCAGTTAGGATGCCAGGACTGTCTTCCGCTTAGTATGTCAAAACATCATCCTTCATTTCACTAACATTTACCGTATTTATTTTATTGGTTTTTCTGTCTTGACAGCAAACTGCCGTATTAAAACAGTTGCTTGCTTCACCATTTTATCCATATCAAGAAAAGCCTGAGTAGTTTCATGCAATTTGTTTAAGTAAATGAAACTAAAACTTGAATTATATTTAGGAGTGAATAATCTATTTAAGATGCTGACCATATAGGTTTCATGAGGACATCAGTAACCATCAGTAACCATCTTCCTTCCACACCCCTCCTCTGTTATCTTATTTTGTGAAAAAGCCTGGAAATTACCAGATATCTTGAAAACTTGCCCAAACTTGTGTGTTTTATTTAGTCCTAATAAGTATATTTCCTGACTAGGATGTTATTTTTCTTAATAGACTAAAAGAGTTTGTTTTATTATGTAGAAAACATAAAGACACAAACAAATATCTTTATCTTGTATGCTGCACAGTGTCATACACTGTATATGACATGGGTGGCTGTATAAATTTACCAAATAAAAATAAATAAATATGCACACACACACACACACATCTGCCAAGGGACATTCAAAACTTACAGAAACAAAAAACTTGGAGATCTTAAATACACAAAAATTAGCAAATTTTATCTGCATGTAGGCATCAAATAGTAATTTCTGTTCTCAGTTATTCTGCTCCGATAAAAGGAATGATAGAGATAATATTTTTTATAGTTACTCAAAGCTTTCATGTTTTTTAAGGAAAAAAAATTAAGCTCTATACTTTATAATCAAGCTTTTACCATTTCTTTCCAAAACATACTTTCCCTATTACTGAAGGGTTGCCAGAAATTTTCCATTTGGTCCCAGTGTTCTTGCCTTGAGCACTGAAGATTTCAACAAATGGGCCTCCCTGCAATTAGAAAAAGAAAGAATCTGTTACATTGGTATAAGAAGTCAACAAGTGTAATACTTAATTCATAACTATACCCATTCCATATTCATTCTTACAGTGAATATGAAGTGTCATTATAAGCTTCTTTCATCTGGATGCTCAACTGGCAACAAAAATTAGAAGTACATTTCAATAGTTTATATTACCACAGTAGATGTACTCTTTTCTGGGGAAAATGGATCATGTTGCAATAATTTTCCTTGTAATGTAGTTGCCTCTGGAAAGTGTCCAAAAACCTCACCTAGTCTGAATTAATTGGGGCTCTCTAAATAGAACATATTATTTTAAGGTGCTGTGATTACCCATAAATCTATAAACCTAAAGTGCTGCATGATATAGGAACTGGGTTATGGGCAGAACTGCCTAATATTCAACTATGTTGGTCCATCCCACCAGATCTAATAGTGTCCGGTGCTCCAAGTCCCTTCTGTGAAACACTGCCATCTAGTGGGCAAAGATATGGAAAAGAAAAGAAGGCCAATATATTGAAAGACTGAACAATATGGGACATAAGGACAGTAAGAGGTACAGAATGTGGGGAGGATCATTATTTGAAAGTATTAATGGTCAAACTGTCAAAAGAAAGAAACAGAGAGAGAGAGATAAAGGGAGAAAGAAAGAAAGAAAGAAAGAAAGAAAGAAAGAAAGAAAGAAAGAAAGAAAGAAAGAAAGAAAGAAAGAAAGAAAGAAAGAAAGAAAGAAAGAAAGAAAGAAAGAAAGAAGGAAAGAAAGAAGGAAAGAAAGAAAGAAGGAAGGAAGGAAGGAAGGAAGGAAGGAAGGAAGGAAGGAAGGAAGGAAGGAAGGAAGGAAGGAAGAAAGAAAGAAAGAAAGAAAGAAAGAAAGAAAGAAAGAAAGAAAGAAAGAAAGAAAGAAAGAAAGAAAGGGATAGAGAAAAAAGATAAAAGAGAGAAAGGGAGAAAAAAAGAAAGGAAGGGAGGAAGGAAAGAAGGAAGAAAAAGAAAGAAAGAAAGAAAGAAAGAAAGAAAGAAAGAAAGAAAGAAAGAAAGAAAGGGATAGAGAAAGAAGATAAAAGAGAGAAAGGGAGAAAAAAGAAAGGGAGGGAGGAAGGAAAGAAGGAAGAAAAAGAAAGAAAGAAAGAAAGAAAGAAAGAAAGAAAGAAAGAAAGAAAGAAAGGGAGAAAGAAAGGGAAAAAGAAAGAAAGAAAGAAAGAAAGAAAGAAAGAAAGAAAGAAAGAAAGAAAGAAAGAAAGAAAGGGAGAAAGAAAGGGAGAAAGAAAGGGAGAAAAAGAAAAAAGGAAGGAAGGAAGGAAGGAAAAAAATAATGCATACAGGACAAGTAAGAAACAAAGAATAAAAATAATATGGCAACAGTAATGTAATGAAAGGTGATACTGAAATTGCTTATTATAGAAAAGAATTATGTTACAGAGTGCCATAGAAATGTGAAATTATGCTAATACGGAGCATTACAAAGATGCTTAGTAGAATGATGAACTGAAAAAGGCTGCAGATGAGAAAAATATGTATACAGAATGGCAACAGCAAAAATAAGGACAAGAAAAAGATATACCATGTAATGAAAAGAGAAAAAGACAACTGCAGATAATCTATTGAGGGGAATGGTTACGCTTAGAAGGCTGAGAAAATGCAGAATTTTGATGGAAATGATAAAAGAGTTTGGGGAGTGAAACGGGTTGAACAAGCAGCATCCAAGAGAATGAACAAAATAAAAAATTAAAATGATGAAATCACTGGTGATGAAGTGAGGGAATGTTGGAAGCAACATTATAGAGGTTAGCATGGCACTGATATACATCAAAGACTGGAACTGAAATGAATACTGTAAATGTTAGTAACCAAGAAAAAAGAAGATGAAAGTCATAAGACATGAGAATATTGAAAAGTAATAAGGCTGGATTATATAACGTTAAATATGAATATGATTTGCTTACAGAGTAGCAGTGTGATTTTTTAACATTTGTATGAAGTCTGACAGTTGGAGAAATGCATTATTGTTCCTCAATGTAAAAAGAAATATAGTAGAAGTGAATGAAAAAAAAATACAGATTTATATGGGGCCCAATTGGTAGTGTGACTTGGGTAACTAATCTCTCATTCAATTCAATACACCAAGAAAGATGAAAACAGAAAGGAAAAAGGCATAATATCTCACTCAGGCTACTCTGCCCAATTAAACGCTTAAAAAAAGGTTCACCTAATGCCCAGCCCGAAGCACAAGGAAATAATAAATCTTCAAGAGCATTATTTTATAAGAAGTTGTTATGGGAATAAATGGCATGCTTAATAAATATTTTGGGTTTGTGTAGGGAATAAGACTAGGATTTCTGATGGCCATTTGATTGTTTAATATAATTATGTTTAATGTTTAAGGAACTGTAATGACATTAGAGATGTGTTGTTGGAGCTGTGAATGTAAATGATGTTTTATTGTTGGATGAGAGCCACAATAACTTGCAGCGAAAGATTGTATGCTGCGTGGAATAGGAAGCTAAAAATTAAGTTAACAAAGAAGGTGGAGAATGGCTAATAAATGAATGTGATTTGAATATAAGTGATCAGTATGAAAGACGTTCGTTGGTGTAGGGTCAGGCATGCAGACAAAATGATTGAGCACCAAATTGCAAAAACTGGTATGTGAAAGATGAGTTTCAAACAAGGAGAACAAAAAAATCCTGTGGAGGGTAGCATACAATTGATGAGATCCTCAAAGAGAAAAAAGTGAACATTTTAAAGAGGAAACTGTATGAAGCTGTGATAGAAGCAAGGAAGGTTGATAAGAACAGAGACATACAACAGTAAAGCAAATTGTGTTGGTATAAATTAGATTTCGCTCTATTTCCTTTCCTCTTATCTCATGCGTGTTTATGATTTCCTTCTCATTTTCCATGATGTGCAAGAAATGGCTTATCTTGAAAGGGAGTAGCAATGAGAGGACCTATACAATATGTATTGAATAACTACCTTAGTATGGAGGGATTGTAACTTTTGTTGCTGTTTTGTTGGATGTTATTATATGCACATCTGAATAAAGATGTTGATCATTATTTGGGACTGACAACTGTAAATTAGGATTATTTTTTATACTATAAATTGTTATAGAAGTATAAATAATGATGTGCAAAGCTCGTTCATTTGGAAACAGGTTGTTCCAAAAAAGTCCCAAATATTATTTTCCCCTTCTGGACATTCTTAGGTGGTCTTGCAATTTACAGATATAAATCATTTGTAAAGTAAACTGAGATATCCTGGAATAAGAATGTCATATCCAGAACACATTGAATATTTTAAAATTCTACAGAACACAACATTTCTGAGTGGGTTATATTGTTCTATACTTTATGTTGGTTTTTAATATTAATATTTATTAAACTGTATGTAGAAAATTGGGTATTTAGTTTTATAATTTGTGAAACCAACACTTTGCATTGAGTTTTTTTTGTGGGGGAGAAATGGGAATGAACTAGGGGTGGGATTCAAATTTTTTAACAACTGGTTCTGTGGGCATGGCTTAGTTGGTGGGTGTGGCTTGGTGGTCATGTTCTTGGCGGGGCGTGGCCAACTCAATATCACTCACATTGAGGCACGCATCTCCTTGCCCGGCCTCTCATGACTGTGGGGATGCTGCAACAGTTATAAGTGTGAAAAATGGACATAAATCACTTTTTTCAGTGCCATTGTAACTTTGAATGGTCACTCCACACAAGCAAAGTACCAGCAAAGGAGGGGAAAAAAACTCCAGAGATGTTCTTGAGATAAAGTCTAGTCCTGCCAAGAATGTAATAAGGATTAAAGGAGAGGCAGTTTCTGTAAGCAACACCAGAATGTTTCCTTCCTGCCTTCTGTACAGGATTAGGCCAGTAATTTCTTCTAACAACCAGTTCTCTGAACTGCTTAGAATGTTAACAACTGGTTCTAGCGAATAGGTGCGAACTGGTAGAATCCCACTCCTGGAATGAACACATTTGGCACTTACTATTTAATCATTATATAACTTCTTATGTTGAGAAAAAAATAACTTGGAGTAATATGTTCTATACACCAAGTCCCAGTAACTGTAGCTTTTTAGATGAACTGAATATTCTTCAGTGTAAATTCATTACCATAATCTAATCTGAAGGCTATCAACTATGATCAATCCCATTGAATAAAAAAGCTAGGATAAACCAATCCTGCTATTTCTTCCACTCTAATATATAGGAATGGGATTCAATCTGAAATACAAATAAGATCACAACCACTGCCAATTATCAGTGTCAGATTGAATTTTACCTGCAATTTGTATGGTAGGAGGTTGAAGTATTTTAGAACCCACTTCAAACTCACATAAAGTGACAAAAAGTGACAAAAAGTCTCCTCAAAACAAGCTGGGTACTCTAAAGATTTTGGAGTTTTCTGCAGAAATTCCTTTGATATGGGAAAAATTTATTTTTATTTATCTAGCTATTTATTTATTTAGATATATATGTATGTGTATGCGTATGCGTGTGTGTGTGTGTGTGTGTGTGTGTATATATATATATATATATATATATATATATATATATATATATATGGATCTTTGGTTTTTCGGGTTTTCTCCCGCGTAGAGTTGGAAATATCTACCTATATATATATATATATATATATATGTTTTCAGAGATTTTCGCGGGTATTTGTATGTGGATCTTTGGTTCTCCGGGTTTTCTCCCGCGTAGAATTGGAAAGTTTGAAGCAAGTAGTGATGTAGCTGCGGTGCGGCTTCTGGTCCATGGTCGTACCGCAGCTGCATCACTACTTGCTTCAAACCCCCCCAACCCATACATGAAGCGAACTGACACCCACCATGAAGATGTGGCACGACCACGAACGCGAAGCCAAACAACAGGATCACAGCTCACCAGCTCAAATCCCCCAGCAACTAAGACTAACCTGAGTACAACCAAACCCCCACCGGAACAGAACACACCCCCAGCCAATCAGAACATAGCCAACCCCCCAACCAATCAGAACACAGCCAAACCCCCAACCAATGAGAACACACCCCCACCCAATCAGAACACAGCCAAGCCCCCACCCAATCAAGTCACACCCCCACTAGCAGTTAAAAGGAAGAAGCAGTTGCAAGCTCACATTACTCTGAGAAGCACAAGGCCGAAGACACAAGCCTGAAGATGATGAATGAGACTTCATCGAAACGTCGCCTAGAAACTTCCAATTCTACGCGGGAGAAAACCCGAAGAACCAAAGATCCACATACAAATACCTGAGAAAACCTCAGAAAACATATATATTATATATATATGTGTGTGTGTGTATGTGTGTGTGCGTGTGTTCATTTGTTTTTGTAGATTTTCACGGGTACAGGTATGCAGGTCTTGGTGTGTTTGGGTCTTCTCCCGTGTAAGATTTGCTCGGCTTTGCTCGCACAAAGCCAAAAGCACCAGCCTGAAGATGGCGAATGGGATCGTCACCCAGACAGTCTCAATCTTACACGGGAAAACACCTGAACACACCAAGATATCATATATGTATACATACATACATATATAAAGTTATATTATATATATATCTTATATTACAGTATATATATATAAAACTTGTATTATATATGTATGTGTGTGTGTGTTATATAACATTTTGTAAACACTATTTATATAGGTACTCTTAAATTTAATTTCTGAACCTATTATTCAAAAATATCAGTTGTATGCTGATTGTTAAAACGTTTTCTTCTATTTTGTAAAGTCAAATTTAAACATTTGTCTCCTTTAATTGTTATCTTTAGTTTTCCTCCAGTGTTCAATCTTCAAAGTCTCATTCTGTTTCTTTAAGAGATTTCAAACAAAAGCATTTTCCCATGGAAATGATTCTTATAATTTATTCCAAAACCTTATTTCAAATCCATCTGGGCCCTTAGTCTGTTTTTGAAAATCAAAATTTTATTCAACATTTTGCTGTTTTTTCCAAAATAATTTTAAGTCCTTACATTTGTATTTAAAACTTCTTTCACTGAAGATTGAAGGAAACTTATCCAGTACTATAAAACATGGCAATACAAAGCTTCCTAATAGCAGAAAACTGTTAACAAGCAATTTCCAAAAGTGATTAGAAAAGGAAGTATGTGAACCAAGTGTCCTTTTGAAGGTGCTAATCACAGTTTGAGATAAAAGATGGCTATTCTCTCTTCTCTTATAACTCTAAACCCACTGGAGATGGCTATCCTGCAGTTTTGTGTGAGGAGCTACTATCTGGAATACTTATGGGTAATCTCAAATCTTCTTCTTGTTCAGAGAGGAATTATGAAGAGCAGATCTACTTGCCAGTTCTTCATTCTGTGACAGTTGCTGAGTATGCTAAAAGCTATTTAGCAGTCCACTATTTCCTCTTTCTCTAAGAAATGCAAGGCAGAATATAGTACCTTCAAAGACACCCTTTCTTTTATCCTTATAACAACCCTATAACATTGATTATACTGATCGAAAATTGCCAACTCAATGTCATACATTGGATTTTGTGATCAAGTAGATTTTGAATCTACCATTCTATTCACCACCCCATGGTAGTTATTGTCATCATCTTTAATTCTTCTAAGACAAGGGGGAAGCAATAATGTCTTATGAATATGAGTTTATATACAGTGTGTACTAAGAGTGTTAAGCATATAATTTTTATTAAATGAATAGTTGTAAAGTAATAAGAATTCTGCCTGGAATCACTGTCAAAAAAAAATTGTATCTGCAGTTGTCATCCATAATTTAATTATTTCCTGATTGTAATCTTGTCTTTTCAAGTTTTCAGATTACATTAGAAGAGTAGAAAAGATTGACAGTGACAAACTCCAATTATAAGGGGTTAAAAATTTGTGGACATCTATTCAAGTTTTAAAGAAGAGACAAATAGACAATATTTATATATCTAAGCAATTTTATCCTCAATATTATATATTATTACAATGCTAGTATCTTTTTTCATTTCTTTCTAAATAAGGACAAAACAACAGAAATATTTCTGCCTTACCTGATATTCATTTTTGAACATTTTAGCAACTGATCAAATGATTTCAATGCATCAGCAAGCAATTTGTTTCTTCTAAAAGTTAGGAGAAAAACAATATTGTATCAGATTTCACGCATGGTTTAACTAAAAACAAAAAAGGAATTATTTCAAGTGTTGATTATTACTATTCTCTAATATAAAGTAAAATAATGTTTTTTTAAAAAAAATTGAACCTGCTGTATTCTGGTTGTTTTTGCTGGTTGTTCACATGATTTTGTATACATCCATCTCCTATCACTGTATATATTAGTACTAAACGATTTAGATTATGAGTTAAATAGCAATATATGTAATGTTTGTATTGTATATGTAAATGGTACGTTCTAACATACATTAAAAACATAACATGACTGAAAAGTACTAAATCACTTTAATTAAATCCTATTAAAGAATGTTATGAACATTTGAACAGAAGTATTTTTATAGGGTTCCTGCTTCTTTGATTCTAGTCAAACATATTTCTTTCTACTACTTACTACACCATTTATTTATGGAAAAATACACTTTCGGGATCAGAATACATAAGCATTCACTTTACAAACAAGGTGATTTAGAGAAGAAGCCAAGGAACTTCAAAGAATTTGTGACTATCACATTATCTCATTTGATCCCCAAACAAATTATCTTTCTTTCTCTAGGGTTGGAGATGGAGAAGATCAAGCCTAAATGCAAATTCCTTAAAGGCACCACTTCACTTTCAGATATAAAATATTTGTGCATATGTAGAGCAATATGCCACCCGTCTACTCCTTATCATTATCTTTGCCTGGAAGTTAAACATAGGAAAATTCATTATATTCATGTGAAAGCTACAACTTGATTTATATTTATTAATGCACACTTATAAATTCATAAAAATGAAGCTTGAGGTGATAACTGGAATGCATGAATACGTTTACCATGAAAGGCTAACAAAAAGCCATACCCCATAGCCAATCCTGTATCTTTTATAAGTATTTCTTTCTTTTGCAATCAAACTCAACCACATTACATATTTGAAGTCATACCATCCATGCACTCCACCTACATTGTAGCTTTCATTGTCTCCAAAATATGGTAACTTTGGTCACAAATGCTTGCCTGAACTGAAATACTCAATGTAAAAACCAACAGAATTGGAACAAACGAACAAAAACCCAGATTACACCTATCAAACATGGGTAGCGAAAGAATAATTAAAAATCAAGACTGGTTTTTAATTAACAATTATCTTGTAGTGATTCTGTTTTAGAATTATTTTAGATTCAGATTCAGATTGGACAAGGCCACATTAACTCAAAGTGTTAATATAGTCAAGTCATCCTAATGTGAAGGAACAGACTGGGAGACATACTCGGAAAAGATGAGGATAGCTAGCTATACAGTGGTAAAACTTGTTATCATGACCTTTGGATGGATGGATGGATGGATGGATGGGAGGGAGGGAGGGAGGGAGGGAGGAAGGAAGGAAGGAAGGAAGGAAGGAAGGAAGGAAGGAAGGAAGGAAGGAAGGAAGGAAGGAAGGAAGGAAGGAAGGAAGGAAGGAAGGAAGGAAGGTTTCTAAATCTTGTCAGCCTTCTACAAAGTTGGCAGGAAATTGGAGGTCATTCCCATGCGTTTCTTTATTTATGTATGGAAATATGTCTGAAATGATGACTTAAAGGGGGTGCAGGTTGTCTAGTATGGGTAATTCTTGACCACAATTGAGCTCAAAATGTCCATTGCTAAGCAAGACAGTTGTTATGGGAATTTTGCCCCTTTTTATCACCTTTCTTGCCACAGTCATTAAGTTGATCACTGCAGTTGTTAAGTAACTGCAGTAACATGTTAAGTGTATCTACCACCTCCACTGATTTTGCTTGTCAGAAGGTTGCAAAAGGTGATCACATGACCCCAGACAATCTGACCATCGTAAATACAGGCTAGTTGCCATCACATGATCATGGGGATGCTTCAATGGTTGTAAATGTGAAAAACATCCATGTCACTTTTTTCAATGCCATTGTAACATTGAACAGTCACTAAACAAAAGTTATGATCTACCTGTAAGCCAATAAATGGCAGAATCATATGTATGAAAATTATGGAAACCCAGTGAACATCGACATTATGAAAGTATATACATGTAGAACAAATGTCAGCCTTTCACACTGAGCAGTAGCACCCTCCAGAATCCCTGCCCATTCTCAAGCATGACCAGGGCTCCTTAACAGATAATCAGAGTTGGAAGCGACCTTACAGATCATCTAGTCCAACCCCCTGACCAAGCGGGAGACCCTACACCATTTCTGATAAATGGCAGTCCAATCTCTTCTTGAAAGTCTCAAGTGATGACGCTCCCACAACTTCCGAGGGCAAGCTGTTCCATTGGTTGATTGTTCTCACTGTCAGATAGTTTCTCCTTATTTCCAAGTTAAATCTCTCCTTGTTGAGTTTCCATCCATTATTCCTTGTCTGGCCTACAGGCACTTTAGAAAACAGATTGACCCCTTCCTCTCTGTGGCAGCTCCTCAAATATTGGAAGACTGCTATCATGTCTCCCCTGGTCCTTCTCTTCACTAGACTGGCCATGCCCAGTTCCTGTAACTGTTCTTCATAGGTTTTAGTCTCCAGTCCCCTAATCATCCTGGTTGCTTTTCTCTGCACTTTTTCTAGAGGCTCAACATCTTTTTTATAATGTGGTGGCCAAAACTGGATGCAGTACAGTCCATCCATCCGTCGTTCCTTCCATCCGTCCATCCATTCACCCATCATAACAAGTTTTAGTACTATATAGCCATCCTCATTTTTTTCCATCACTGCTTTCTTGACAAAAGGTATATAATGTTTATTTTTTATCCTGCCTTTATTATTTTTATAAATAACTCAAGGTGGTGAGCATACCTAATACACCTTTCTCCTCCTATTTTCCCTACAACATTGTGAGATGGGTTGGTTTGAGAGAGAGTAACTGGTCCAAAGTCATCCAGCTGGCTTTCATGCCTAAGGGGGGACTAGAACTCATAGTCCTCTGGTTTCTAGCCTTTTGCCTTGACCACTAGACCAAACTGGCTCTCTTTTGGTATGTTGATATGACAGCTTATGATAAAAGTAAAAAAAAATCATTTGATGATATTACCTGGTTTCCCATTTCAGAAACATTATAGAATCAATAAATTAAAAACTTAATATACAGATAGGTTGGACTATGAATCATGTCTGAGAATAGAAATCTGAATTTCATAAAATTAAAGTATCTTTCAGTGGGACACGGCTTTAACCCTGTCCCGTTAATTTTATATTAATTACTGTATGGCAGATTCTATATTCCCAGTTAGACTCATGTGCTATATTAAAAGTACATGCTTTTATGGCAATAAAATTGTATGTTTTTTTCAGCCTTGGTTGAAAAATGAGCAAATGGCTACTTTATAGCATCCTATAAAGATGTCAAAAGCTGCCGATTTATTTGAAAAATATGCTAAAAACTAGAAGCATTTAAAATTCAAGGTGACATAACTTCAACGTGTTCTTCTGGATCATAAGCACTTTTTACAAAAATAAAACTCCTAAAATGTTAGGGAGTCTGCAAATCAATTTTGTATACATGTTTATACAACTATATACTAATAAATATAAGCATGTATATGCTTTAACAAAAAAAATCAACACCACTTTTAATCAAGTTCTTGAGAGGGTTTACTTATTCATAGGATTTATAGAGCTGCCCAAAACAATATGATTCTGACAGTGCTCAACAAAAAAAGCAACAGAAAGATAATAAACCATATAGTAAAGGTTCCCCTCGCACATACATGCTAGTTATTTCTGGCTCTAGGGGGCGGTGCTTATCTCCGTTACAAAACCAAAGAGCCAGCGCTGACCAAAGACGTCTCCGTGGTCATGTGGCCGGCATGACTAAACACCAAAGGCGCATGGAACGCTGTTATAAACCATACACAAAAAACTGAACGTTAAAAAAATACAGTACATAAAATGGCAACCGAACATGACAACTAAACAACTAAAAGGGGATTTTAATAACTAGGATCCAAATGCCTGAAGAAAAATCTAGGTCTGACAGACTCAAGGTTGACTCAGCCTTCCATCCTTCCAAGGTCGATAGTTGTGGGGCACAATGTGCTGACATTGTAAACTGCTCAAAGAGTGCTGTAAAGCACTGTGGGGCAATATATAAATCTGTTATTACTATTCCTATACTGCAGCAGTCTCCAATTTCTGGCACCAAGGACCAATTTGGGAAGAAAAATTGTCTTTCATGGCTCGGGGGGGGGATAGTTTCACGCAACATAAATCCTGTGCATGCGCAGATGAACATTTGCTTGCTTGCTTGCCGCAGGCGGCCTGCTTCCTAACAGGCCATGGACTGGTACTGGGCCATGGCCCGGAAGTGGGAATCCCTGCTGTAGTGTATATGGAGGAACCAGAACCAGAATTCTAAACTGCGACCATTTTTCATGGCATGTCATCCAGTCCTTCACAACCTCCAGACTCTGGGACAGACTCTTGATAGGTTCACTTCAATGACTTGAATGTATTATTTATTTATTTATTTATTTATTTATTTGTTTGTTTGTTTGTTTGTTTTTAATATTTATATACCGTCCTTCTCCCGAAGGACTCAGGGCGGTGCACAGCCAATCACAAACCTCAGTACACTATACAAAAGGTAAAAACAAATTAAATAATTTAGACTGTCTAAAAATTATGCCCTTCCCCCATGTTAATTAAAACCCAAATATTAAAAACCTAATTAAAACGTAATACTAAATTAAAAATCCTATATCAGCCTAGGCCGGCCTGCTCAAAGAGCCAAGTTTTTAATGCACGTCTGAAAGCTCTCAGATCCGTGTTAGTGCATATCTCTGGAGGCAGATCATTCCAGAGGGCGGGGGCCCCCACAGAGAAGGCCCTACTCCTGGGAGCCGCCAGACGACACATAGAAGCCGACGGCACCCGGAGAAGGCCCTCCCTGTGGGAATGCACAGGTCTGTTGGAGATTACCGGCAGAACGCGGTCCTGCAGATAACCTGGTCCAATGCCATGGATCGCTTTAAAGGTCAGAACCAGGACCTTAAAGCGAACCCGGAAAACCACCGGCAACCAAGGCAGCTCACGCAGGAGAGGCGTCACATGGGAGCTTCGTGACGCCCCCATAACCCCCCGCGCGGCCGCATTTTGTACCAGTTGGAGTCTCCGGGTGCTCCCCACAGGGAGCCCCATGTAGAGAGCATTACAGTAGTCCAGGCGAGAGGTGACAAGGGCATGAGTGACCATGCGTAAGGTGTCCCGATCCAGAAAGGGCCGCAACTGGAGACGGCCATAATATAGTCTTCTAAAGACAGCCGTGCATCCAGGAGGACACCCAAATTGTGAGCCCTCTCTGTGGGGGGTAAAATCTCTCCCCCAATAGCCAGCGACGGAGTCAGCTGACTATATCGGGCTGCCGGAAACCACAGCCACTCAGTCTTGGACGGGTTGAGCCGGAGCCTGTTCCCGCCCATCCAAATCCGCACGGCCTCCAGGCACCGGGACATAGCCTCCACAGCGTCATTGGGGTGGCCTGGGGTGGAGATGTAAAGCTGAGTATCATCCGCATACAGATGACACCGCACCCCAAAACCATGGATGATCTCCCCCAGCGGCTTCACATAAATGTTGAACAGAAGAGGGGAGAGGACTGACCCCTGAGGCACCCCACAAATGAGGGGCCTAGAGGTGGACCTCTCCCCCCCCATCAACACGAATTGTGAGCGGTTGGAGAGGAAGGAGGAGAACCATCGCAAGACAGTTCCCCCAATCCCCAACCCCTCCAACTGCCGCAATAAGATACTATGGTCGATAGTATCAAAAGCCGCCGAGAGGTCTAACAGGACCAGGACAGAGGAAAACCCCCTGTCACGGGCCCTCCAGAGATCATCAACCAACGCGACCAATGCTGTTTCGGTACTATGCCCGGGCCTGAAGCCCGATTGGAATGGATCGAGGCAAGTCGCTTCCTCCAGGTACTGAGGGAGCTGATGTGCCACCACACTCTCAACAACCTTCGCTAAAAAAGGAAGGTTGGAGACTGGACGATAGTTATTTAAAACAGCCGGGTCCAGGGCAGGCTTCTTGAGGAGGGGCTGCACCACCGCCATCTTCAGGGCAGTAGGGAGCGACCCCTCTCTCAACGAAGCATTGATAATCCCCTGGAGCCAGCCTCGTGTCACCTCCCTGGCGGTCGAAACCAACCAGGAGGGACACGGGTCCAACAAACATGTGGTGGCATTCAGCCCCCCCAGCAACCTGTCCACACCCTCGGTGGTCACAGGGTCAAACTCTTCCCAGATAATAGTCTCAAGACCTGCCTTGGACACCTCCTCCGGGACCACCCAATTGGAGTCCAGCCCGTCCCGAATCTGAGCGATTTTGTCGTGCAAGAATCGGGAAAACTCTTCTGCCCTACCCTGCAAGAGGTCATCCCGTGCTCTCGGCTCCAGCAGGGAGCGGGTCACTCTAAACAGAGCAGCAGGCTGATTTTCTGCTGACGCAATAAGGGCGGAGAAATGCGAACGCTTTGCCGCCTCTATCGCCACAAGATATATCCTAATGTGGGACCTCACCTGTGTTCGGTCAAACTCAGTGCGGCTAGCCCTCCAAACACTCTCCAGACATCTTTTCCGGCACTTCATCTCCCGTAGCTCCTCCGTAAACCACGGATATTCCTGGATATTCCTAGCATATTAATGGTGTTTCATCCTGTATTGATGGTTGAGCTCACCCAGCAGCTTCATATTGATGTGACAAAAGAAGAGGAAAAGCCTTGAGGCTCCGTGAAAAACAGAGGCCTAAGACTTAACCCTGACTGGAATTAACCCAGAAAGAGGAAAACAATGTCCCCATTCCCAGCCCATGAGCCACTGCCAGGCCAAATAGATACCATGTTTGATGGTATCAAAGGCCACCAAGGAGAGGCAGGAGGGATATACCACTACCAAAGATTATTGACAAGCACAACCAAAGTTATCTCAGTATAGGTAGTCCTTGACTAACAACCAAAATTGAGTCCAACATTTCTGTTCTTTCATTTGTTAAGTGAGTTTTGCCCCTTTTTACAACTTTTCTTGCTACAGTTGTTAAGTGAATCACTTAAGTTGTTAAGTTAGTAACACGGTTGTTAAGTAAATCTGGCTTCCCCATTGAGTTTGCTCATCAGAAGGTCACAGGATGTGATCATGTGAACCTGGGACTCTGCAACCATCATAAATAGGTGTCAGTTCCCAAGTATCTGAATTTTGATTGCATGGCTATGGGGATGCTGCAATGATTGTAAGGGTGAAAAATGGCCATCAATCCTGTTGTAACTTTTGGTCACAAACCAGTCACTAAATGAATGGTTGCAAGTTGAAGACTACCTGTAATATATTATAGTCCAGTCTGAATCCTGACTGAAAGGAGTCCAAATACTATGCTTCCTCCAGGGCCATCTTTCAGAGCTGGTGGCTGTGCCTATGTCTCAAAGAGGCATTTACAACCACGCAGATCCACTCATAATTCCCCTCATTTGGAATCTTAACAATCATGCAGGAGGGATCTGGTTCTAACATACACACAATGTTGTCTGCTTCTTCAGCACTGTGTCAACTCTGAAGTGAACCTAGCTGAAGCCATTTTGTGCTGCCTCGTAGTTGCCATGAAGCCTGTTAACAGTCAAAATAAAACCCAGCTAACAGTCAAAATAAAAAGTTTTCCCTGTGGGAACCAAGGTCATCATAACAGATGGCTGATGAAGGGGGAAGAGCAGGGGTGGGATTCTATTGGTTCGGACCAGTTCTATAGAACCGGTTGTTATGATTCTGCACAATTTGGAGAACCAGAAAATCGTGCCCCTGGCTGGCCCCGCCCCTTCCCTCCCTGCCCAGTCAGTCCTTATCGCGCATGCGCAACATCACTGACTGAGTTCTTCCCCACCCAGTTACTCAAGGTATTTTTTTTTCCTCCCGACGGTCAGCTGTTCTGAAGATCAGCTATGCCGGGATCCTGCTCGCTGTCTTATTGCTTCACCCAAGAGGCTTCCCTGAGGCCCAGGAGGCAAAAAAAAAAATGGGGAGGGGGTTGCTGAAAAAAAAAGAGAAGCCACGCCTACCCAGTCACATGGCCATGCCCACCTAACCATATCCACCTAGCCCCATCCACAGAACTGGTTGTTAAAAAAATTTAATCCCATCCCTGGGGAAGAGGATCTTGCCAGCTGTATTTATTGGATAATGTGACTGATGACACCTGGGATGGGGGAAGTTTTACTCTTTTAATTGGGTGAAACCTGCAGGAACCTTCAGAGTTGGTTCACCGGCTGTGCCAATATGATGTATCTAATAAACATGTTCTTTGAGGAATCTATCTGCCTTGGAATTCTGCTTTCAATGGGTGTGTTACTCAGAACACTGACACATTGATGGGCTTCAACTCATCCCAGATAACACACAAGACTTCTGCCTCAATCACTTCCTTCAGAGGAGAGGATGACACCTCCATTGGACTTGGTGTAGCTGGAATCCAACTCAGAGCAAGCCTGAATGATTTTATCCATTGCAAACTGAAAATAGTCCTCACAGCTACAGTACCGTAAAGATACTCTACCAATCTCTCTTCATCTAGCAGGAGCTAGATCATCCTGAACAGGGCCAATGGCTGATACCCGGAGGATGCAATAAATGCAGTGAAATAGGACTTTTTAATTTGCAAGCTATAAGCAAATTACTTGTTACTTGGGGCTAAAAGAACTCTAGAAATTAATATGGCTTTTCTTCTAAATAATTCATTTAAAATACATAAACTTAAATCCTACGCTTTAGTCTTGCAAAAAACACACACCATACATTAAAATTTTATAGCAAGACCTTTTCCTGAAATGTAATCAAAGCTAGTGATTTCTGAAGTAAATTTAAACAGTTTGCAGCCTTGGTATTAATAGGATTAAAATAGAATATGTTTCTGTGTACTTGGTATATTAATTATGCTATAGAAATAAATAAGAAAGTATATATTCTCCAACTTGATATAGGTTATAAATAGCCCTCTTTATTGCTGGAAGCGCAGATACTCCCAGTTAGCATGATGATATGGCTGAGAGATTTGAGATTACATGATAGATGAAGACTATATAGTAGCAAAATGCTATGGAAAGTTCTAAGTAATTGTTGCAATATAGTGGCCTTCTAGATTTTTGCCACTCAGATATGGTATGCATAATTACTGTGATATATAATACAAGGTTTGTTCCTATTATTGCACTTCTCCAGTAACTACAAATTTTCACTGAGAAAATAAAGTCAACTATTTTTCTTATTTAATAATTTATAGCAAATATTTAAAAACATTACAAATAATAAAATTTGCTTTTGCATTCACACTTTTTATAAAGACCATGAATCTGTGATAAGCACACTAAAAGGGTAATACTGAAATTATACCAATTATCTCTGCTTCTTCTAACTTTTAAAGTTTAAGATTGAATAATGCTTTTTTAAAATTAACCATAAACATATTAGCTGCAAATAATTATATGTATGTATGTATGTATGTGTATATGTATGTATATATGTATGTATCTCCTGACAAACACCGTAATTTTCTTAGTGTAGGTCTTTTTACTAAGCTACATGTCAACTTAGTATATGTATAATTATAAGTATATCAAATGCAATAGATAGCCAACTTTGAATTTGATCAACAAATTTTAGTATTTTTAACTGCAGTTATGCGGAAAGTGTTATGGTTCAGTTTTATTGTTAACACTATATATTTACATCCAATAAAGCAATGACAACTTTATGTCACAGCAATAGTACAGTAGAAATGAAGTTGACAATTTTATAGCACATCAATATGTCATAATGCAGGAAAGATAATATGCAGTGTGTGAGCTAGGTTTTAATATGGCAATTCCACTGCTTCTTAATGTAAAATAGCTGCATAAAGACATCATTGCACAATGGGGAGTAGGGAAAGAATAATTTCTGCAGTTATTTTAGCTAAGATTGGTATCTTAGGTAACTTAGAGGAAACTTGACTAAAGTAAACACAACTTTCTCAGAAAACAAATGTATTATAAAAATTGGACAAGACAAAAGTCATTGAACTTTGATGTTGGCTTTGCCTATTTGATTGTAGTTGGTTTCTTTTGGACGCAACATAATATATGAATCCAATGCAATCATATATATGCTATTACTTGTACATGTACAATACTCTATATTTTATAAGGCATGCTCTTATATAACTGCACATACTATATACATATCTACCTATTTGCTCACTAGGGAATAATCCAAGAAAACAAAATAGGATTTGTATAATAGCACTTATATGATGAATTTAACTGTGAAAAGATCCACTGTATGTGAATTAGAGTTGTGCACATTTTGAAATTATTGAGAATAAATGTTCATGCAAGGCCAGTACTTCCCTGCTTCCTCTTGAACCTGAGAAAAAGTTATTACTGTTTCTAAATATATTCAGTTTAATCAGTGAAAGCCTTGTGCACGAAGCCTGAAAAAAATCAGCTTGCTTAAATGAATAGTAAAGACTTGCTATACTGGGAGACCAGAAGCATTTCTTCTCAATAAATATCAAATGCATTTGGTGTTTATATATACCTGGATTTATATATACTTTATATATCAATGACTGGATCTCAAAAGATCCGTCTGTTAAACTACTGAAGTTTGCAGATGATAAAACAGTGATTGGTCTTATCTGCATACAGATGGGAGGTTGAACAATTAGCCTTGCAGTGCAACCAGAACAATCTTGAACTAAATACACTCAAAACCGTAGAAATGATGGTAGATTTTAGGAAAAAAAAAACCCATACTACCACCTCTTACAATACTAGGCAACACAGTATCAATAGTAGAGACCTTCAAGTCTCTAGGTTCTATGTATGTCAAGACTTAAAATGGACACCTAACATCAAAAAGTCATCAAAAATGCACAACAAAGAATGGTCGTTCTGCGCCAACTCAGAAAGCTCAAACTGCCCAAGAAGCTGCTGATCCAGTTCTACAGAGGAATTATTGAATCTGTCATCTGCACCTCTATAACTGTCTAGTTTGGCTCTGCAACCAAACAAGACAGACACAGACTTCAACAGACCTGTATACTGCACGAGTCAAAAAGAGGGCTGTGAAAATATCTACAGACCCCTCACATCATGGACATAAATTGTTTCAACTTCTTCCCTCAAAATACTATAGGGCACTGCACACCAGAACAACTAGACACAAGGACTAATTTTTCACGAAGGTCATCAGTCTGCTAAACAACTAATTCCCACAACACTGTCAACTCATTTACTAAGACTATAACCATGTTGCTTGACCTTTACAATTTATATTGTTTTGTTTCCTAGTATGAATTGATCGCTTATTAGTAACCTATGACTATCACTAAGTGTTGTATCTTGTGATTCTTGATGAATGTATTTTTTTCCTTTTATGTACACTGAGAGCATATGCACCAAAGAAAAACTCCTTGTGTGTCCAATCACACTTGGGCAATAAATACTTCTATTCTATAAATTGCACACATACACACACACATACACACACACACAGAGGAACCTTAATATTCCTTCTCTTTATTGATCAGGACTAAGTACAAGTAGTCCTCAATTTACAATTTAATTTCAGTGACTGGTCAAAGTTAATAGCGGCACTAAAAAAAGTGACTTATGATTTTTTTCATACTTTTACAACCATTGCAGTATTCCCATGATCATGTGATCAAAATTCATATTTTGACTCATATTTATGACAGTTGCAGTGTCCTGGGGTTATGTGAACACCTTTTGCAATCTTCTAACAAGTTAAGTCAATGGGGAAGTCAGATTCAGAATACAGATAACACAGTGTTTGTAACTTAACAGTTGCAATGATTCATTTAACAACTGTGCCAAGAAAGGTCCTAAAATGGGGCAAAATTCACTTCACAACAGAAATGCTGGGCTCAGTTGTAGTCATACGTCAAGGACTACCTGTACTATGTTACAGTCTTGCAAATATGATGTAAGGATTCTTTTTTTTTTAAAGTGATCTTATTCCTAGGTTGCTGACTTCCATGTTTTATGTGTAAACAGTAATTGCATTTTATGGCACAAGCCATTTTTTTTTGGGGGGGAGTAAAACTATTATGTTAACAAGATGGATCTTCATCTTCTTCATCTTAGGATAACTTTCACCTTCCAGGAAGAGCAATATAGATTATTCACACACTGTCAGGGAGGAAAGTCAGTGTAGATTTTGCAGAACTATGGGCTATTCAGCATCTTTACTGAAATTGAAGAACTCTTACTGAATGCTTTGTAACCTTCCACCATGACCCAGTACCTTTTTTACTGGAATTAAGATTTTCTTGAAGCAAAATGTACCTGACAGCCATGTCACCTGATCTTGCACGTTTTATCTTGAAATTAATTGCATTTAATTGAGTTCAATAAGGTTTAGCTTCCAGCAATGTTTCTTATTGACGAGAATGAAAGAAAAACTCTAAAAATCTTTACTTTCTCTGACATAGTAGCAATTAAATAAATCAACACTGAAGTTTTTATAAAGACAGAGGGAGAGAAGATCAGTTATCTACCAATATTTGTTGATCAAGCTAATTAATTTTTAAAAAATACAATCTCAGCCGGTCTTCTAGGGTCCTGAAGATTTGCTCAAATAAACAAGTCGTACTAATTACCCTAAGTAAACGAATGTAATGTACAGTATGAAGCAATTCCAATTTATGGTATAATGTGTTACTTATTTATTCAAACATCTGCTTAATTGTAGGTGTTGGCTCTTAATGTACATTAAGATTGTGCACATTGAATAGAACAGAACAGAATAGAATTTTGTCAGTGTACATAATAAGAAAAAAATACATTCATCAAGAATCATAAGATACAACACTTATTGATAGTCATAGGTAAACCATTATTATCAGTAAACCATTGTGTGCATAAAGCAAGCCATATTCCCACATTAGTAAAATTGCCAGATTCTTTTTATTTCACCAAACTTTTTATTGATTATATTCCTGGTTCCTTAAATATAATTTTCCTGTATTGTAGGTTTCATTTTTCAAGACGGCAGGTAGGACAGGCCAATGCTAGTCCTCATCCCTGTGAATGCTGCTGGAAATAAACCTTCTTAATTGAGCCCAAATTACTAAAATGTAAAATTTCTAAGAAATAAAATTACCTCTAGTAAGATATAAAAGTAAAAATGAAATATTCTTTTCAAAAAAACTTTATATCAGAATAGTATTTCCAAAGTATCAATATCCCAAAGTGATCAATAATTGATAAAGACTTTTCAATCAGGCAAACCAATTAAATTTATCTATCATATAAGATTAGAAGGCTTTGATGAATTAAAAGTAGGCAACAGAACTTCGGCCATAATATAGACTTAAGAGAACTGGGAAGAAATCTCGCAGAGAAATCTTACAATAACTAAATCTGTGTCTTATAAAGAGAACCTATATAAAATGATATATACAGTAGATGGCATCTAGCACCCTCCAGATTAGCAAAAATATAGCCAACATCCAATCCAACTTGTTGGAAATGCAAAGGGAATCATGGTACCTACTTCCATCTCTGGTGGACATGCCCAGTGGTCAAAATTTTTTGGATTAGAATCAAAACCTGGTTAGAAGAAATCATCCAGGATGGATTGGAGTGGGAACCTAAATTGTACCTTCTGGGTATCATTAAGGAAGGTTATCCCTCCAAAGTAAAATATTTGATTATCCATATTCTAACAGCGGCACGTATCTCACTGGCTCAATTCTGGAAATCGCCTAATATACAGTACCACCAATACAATTCATTATTCAAAAAATCTGTGAATGTGCAGAAATGGAAAAACTCACATTAAAATTAAAAGGAAAAGAGGAGGAATTTTACTCAATCTAGAATAAGTGGTACAATTGGCTAGAACATAAAAAAAACGAAAATGGGAATCAAGGGGGAAAACAAATTTATGAAACAGATTATGACACATAAAATAACAAACAGGAATTGTTAATGTTAGTCTTAGACTCCCTCATTCTTCAAACAATCAATAGAAGGAATTTATCGGTAAACATAAATATGTATAATCCAACAACAAACATTAATAACAGAACATTATGTTTGATAGAATATAAATAACAGAACCTATAGGAAACAAGAAATAACTGCCACATAACATACTTTACGGAATATTTAACTCACTGTCAAATGTATTAAAGGAAAGTTCAATTAGTTTTAGCAGAGAGATTATTGTGATGTTTGTTTGTATGTATCTTTATCTTTTGAATTTGCATATTTGTGTATCTTGATTTTTTGTATTCAATATAGTTTATTTTTAAATATTAAAAAATAAATAAAAGTAAGTAACAGGCACAGAAACATGTCCTGTGTACAAAAATGGTTGGTGTTTAATCTCTTGTTAACTATGAATAGCTAAAAGTTCATAAAGCAAAAAAATAAAACTTATGATTGCCTTTTAGAAGATTAATTCACACTGGGAGCAGTTGCATAAAAAAACTTGGGACTGTCCTGGAACGAGAAATCCAACTTGACACTCACAGGAAATTGTCCTGCATCAAACCCTTCTAGCTCTTTGTCTTTGGAGATTCTCAGTCATCTAGGTTATGGTTGTCCCAAAGGTGCTTTTTCAAGAGGTAACTGGACTTTCTGGTTTTTCTTTGAAAGACATTTCACTTCTCATCCAAGAAGCTTTTTCACCTCCCCACCATCCAGTCAGAGCTGATGAGAAGTGAAACATCTTTAAAAAAACCCTCAAAGTCCAGTTGCTTCTTGAATATAGTACCTTTGGGACAGTGTTTCTCAAACTTGTCAAGAATTGTGGACTTCAACTCCCAGAACTCCCTAGACACCTTGTTTCCCCAGTTTACTGGCTGGGGAATTCTGGGAGCTGAAGTCCAGAAGTTTTAAAGTTGCCAAGTCTGAGAAAACACTGCAGTCTAGCTATTTATGATTGTAGATTTTCATTGGTTGGTGGTTCTGATCATTTCTCCAAAATATTAATTTTGAATTATAAATTGGGGGGGTTGGGTTTTTTTGGTGGTAATGGGGGATATCACCAATCCTTTTTCAGCAGCCATCTAGTTCTATATAATTAGCAACTTCAATTATATTTTGGCTGAGAAGTTGGCACTCCAGAAACATAAATGTTTTTTTTTCCTGCCTTTTATTTCATTAAGGCCTACTAGTCTTTGTAAGCATGTACTAAGTTCGGCTTGATCGGTTGCAAAGTAGGCCATTTCGTCTCGTTCTGAACGATTTGGGGCTGTTAAAAAGCCGCAAACCAACGCGTTAAAAAAACCAACAGGCTCATTTTATTTGTAACGCACCTGTCGTTTTCTAGCGTTGCGTTTTATTTCTCAAGGGCCTCTCCCAGCTTTCACACTACGGCGTCTCTTCATTTCGGTGCATGTGTCTATAAGTCTACTGCGTATTATTTGATCTTAAAAAGACTCCTCGGCGCTTTCCATTGCCCCATCGCCTCAAGGCAGCCGCGATCCGCCTGAGAAACGCCCCGTCTGTTTTCTAAGCTGCACCGGCAACGAGAAAAAACCAAAGGCGCCTTCTTGCGCCAAGACCGAAGAAACAGCAACTTCTTCGTGCTTTCTTACATTCATCTTACTTCAATCACGTCACAGTCATCCCCAACGATTAAAAAAAAAAGCCGCTGCTTTTCCATTGCAGCGACTCCTTCCTATTTGAATGGGCTTAAGGACTGCCGGGCAGGTAAGCGTGGCCAAAGTTGCGCCCTGCCTTGGAGGAGAGACGAGAGCGAGCCAGAGGGCCTTACCTGCGCGGCGGCAAGGGAAGAAGCCATGAAAGAGGCCAAGGCCGCGGGGTAAACTTGAGCTTGTTTAACCAGCCTAGTTGGCCTCAAGGCCTCTCCGCAGGTAGGAGGACCAGAATCCGGCGGAGACGTGCGCGCCCATCCGCCCGCGCTCCCCAAAGATACCCCCGGGTGCTGCGCCCGCGGGTCAAGATGGCGGGAGTTCCTTAGAAGAGGCCTGGAAGCGGCGAGGGAAGGAATCCGCGGCGACCCTCTTCACGCCCTGGGAGCTGCTGTGGCTGCGCTCCGCTGCGCGGCTTCGGGATCCGCCGCCCGACTGCCGCCAGGAGACGCGCGAGAAGCCGGCAGAGCCGCTTGCCTTGTGTTTGGGCTGCCATGGTGACAATGCCCTGCAAGCGGAGAGGGAGGAAAGTTGCGCCTCTACTTCGGAGCCGGGGCTCCTGAGCATCCCTGGGGCCGGGGAAAGGCCCGCAGAGTTGGTTAAAGCTGCAGGCCAGGGAGAGGGCACCAGGTTGTGTTGCTCTTTGCCCTCCCCCTCATAGATAGATAGATATCGATAGGTAGACAGACAGACAGACGGAACAGACATGGTAAGTAGGTAGGTAGGTAAATAAGATTGATAAGGTAAAATAATTGATAAAATAGATTGATAGACTAGATAGATTAGATATGCACTCTCTATATACAGGTAGTCCTCGGCTTATTACCATTAAGCCCAAAATTTCAGTTGCTAAGCAAAACATTTGTTAAGTGAATTATAATTATATTAGGATCTTACCAATTATGAAACATCTCTAAATAAGTTCTAAAGAATGCTGGGAATAAAGTCACCCAGCTTCCTTGAGTAAATATATTATGAAGAAAATTTACTAAGTATATATTCTTCCATTAGGCTATTCGAGTTGTGCTCAAATTAAGCAGGGATGTTACTTAAGAGAGAACATATAATCTCTGGTATGTGTTGGGTTCTGATTTTTAGAGCTAAAAAGGAGAAACAAGGCCATATCAAATGCCAATCCCAGACATTTTCAAAACATTAAGATGGTGACCAGAGTGATTTTTTTAACTAATTTACAATCACAAGAATGATGGTGAAAATGCTTGCAAACACCATTGTTCTTTAAGGCTGAAAATGATAGAGTTTGTCAGTGTTTTCCCCTCCAGAAGACCCCAGCAATTCTGCCCTTCTGGAGGAAAAATCCCTAGTGAACAGAAGTGTTCTGAAAGTCTCAGATGCTGGCATTCACTAGCATTTTTACCAAATATGAGATCCAATCCTGTAACGTGCAAGATAATTTATCTTCTCTGCATGGAGGGGAGGGGAAATCCTTTGGTTTGCAGGGGAAACGGACCTCAAATCCAATACTTTGTCCACTTGCAACCTTTCCTGACAACTTCCCCATTGACTTTCTGGGGAAGCCTAATAAAGATGATTGCAAATGGCGATTGCATGATTAAAGGGCACTTGTTGACAAGTCGTAAATGTGAACAGGTGGTCAAATGCTCAAAATGTGGTCATGTGACCAGAAGGGTGTCCGGCATGACATTTGACAACATCCCAGAAATGCTTGACAAAGGCTGTTCTGACTGTATACGGTCATTAAATGACTGGTGATAAGCTGAGGACTATCTGTACTTGAGTAAAGGAAGTACATTGATGATTTTCTTAGTTTCTCATATTGAAGGGAATGGATAAAACTCTTTCTTATATCTGAATAAGTGCAATTTAAAGCTTCTTCAAACTATCTTAATATGGGATTATCAATGACTGAGAAGTTGAGATCGTTGATCAGGGGTGGGATGCTACCGGTTCGGCCCGGTTCTATAGAAGCAGTAGCTCTGAAAAGTAGCAGACACCAAACCGGTTCTGTGTGACAACCTTTTGGTTGTCTGTTTGACCCCCTGCCTGGGCTCTTGGCTGTCCTTTATTTCCTGCTTTTTCAACCTCACTTGCTTTGCGTGGCACAGCTGAGGTTGAAAAAGCAGGAAAGAAGAGGATTTTCAAATGCTGCGCACCTGCGTGCAGCGTTTGTCAGCTGTCCGGGCGGCATAGCTGATATTTTTTTATGAATGCTATACATGTGCATGCAGCGCCCATGCATAAAACACACTTTTATGCAGGTAGTAACACCGGTTGAATCCCACCCCTGAACAGGTAGTAACACCGGTTGAATCCCACCCCTGATGTTGATAATAGACCGAAAGCCTTCACAGAATATCAATGCATTATAATTAAACTACTGTTTAAAAAGGAAAAGATTCTTCAGAAATAAGATAAATGATTGATACAATGGTAATAATATGTGTTAGTTTTATATATTCTGTTTAAATATTCCAGACTCTGAATTTGATTACATCAAACTAAAGCATGGTTATAAATTCTTAGCAACAAGGCCAGCTGTTACAATTCTGAAATTCGTGCATTCATAGGAATAATTCTGATCTGTCAAAATAGGACTCTAATCATGTCTGTTGTCAAAAAAGATCTGACAGAGAGATAAGCAATATTAAACTTGCTTTTGTTCAGAATTACAAATGAGCTTGCATTTGGCATTTTCCCTTAGATATTTTTTAAAAAAATAGAAATATGTTTTTCGTTTAGCCTCTCTATCAGTGATGTGCAAATGTTTTGTGGTTGCTTCAAAAATGTTTTTGAAGCAACAGGAAAAGGTCACAGGGAAAAAAATTAGAAACCACATTTTCATTAAAGGAAATCTTACCAAGTAATGACTAGATTTCCTGCTGCCAAAGTTACATTTGATATTGGTACATTGTATAGTTTAGAAGATAAGAATAGCTCAGCTAGATCAGACAAGGCTTATCTTGTATAGCATCCTATTTCTCACAATGCCAAATAAATATCAGCAGAAAGCCCATAAGCTAGGTTCACTTTTCCTCCAATTCCTGTGATATAATCTATATACTACTAAAACTCTCATTGTGTTTATCTGTTTGTCTGCTTGTACCCTCAAGTTAGCCTGAACAGTGAATTTATACTGCGATAATTTTTGAATCAAGGTACATAAAAAGCTGCTAACTTAAAGAATGTGTAAAAATAATCTGAGATGGATTATTCTTGTGGAACTGAAATCTCCATGATGTTCAGTTTTGTTCACAAAGGTGTGGTTGGTTCAGCATCCCCTCAGTCATGTGATCATAATTTCCGATACTCCCTGCCAGCTTCTTACAAGCCAAGTCAGTGGAGAAGACGGTAGGAAATCGGAAGTTTCTCCCGTTCCCACTACATTTTTGTCCTCCCATAGTCTTTTTGTTTTATCTATTTAGATAAGTAAATATTGACCTATTGTTGAAGTTTATTTGCCACTACAATTATTTTTTTCTATTTCACAGGACCATCCAGCATTGGGGTAAAAAAAAAAATGGTCAGCCTAAAATTTAATGTTCATTCTGGTCACATCAGATCATACTACCTTCTCTCAAAAGGGAACCTAACAGTCACAGGGTTGCTTAGTTTTTTTTCTAAAGTAACCATAAGTACTTGGACAGCAAACAAACAAACAAAAGTTCCCTCAAAAGTTCAAAATTGTTTATGTTTGGGGAAAGAAAGAAAAAACATTTAAAATTACTTGGTACGTTATATATTAAGGCAGCTTGCAAGCTTCAGTTACATTCATATTTACAAAGGAGCTGAATCTATTGAATACACAATAGTTTAGGCTATCCATTATTTGCTCGCCTGGAGATAAATGCCATGGAAAACAATGAATTTAGTAATAAATTAGAGTAGAAGCCACTCCAGTGTTTGACCTCCCTGGGAAGAAAGAGTTAATCTAGAGCTGAAAATAATACAGGTCCTTAATTCTTACCTTAGAAAAACAAGCAAATTTCCCTCTATCGGTGCAGAGGAAGTTTATGAAAAAGTCTCTTTTTTTCAATGTTTCTCAATATTGGCAACTTTTGTGCGGTCTATTGAATCTGCAGGAGGGTTACTAAATGTTGCTTGATTGCTATTGCTATATAAAGCTTTGGCTCTGAATGATATTTGTGCTGTTTGGGTATGGATTGGCTTATTTATTCTTTGTTTTCTTGCCATATTTTACCTATTCATATTATATTATACACTAGAAATAAAGTACATATTCATAGTCACATAAATTACATTGATGTAATTTTCCTGAAAAACTTAATGCCCTTGGGAGAAAAAATCCAGCAGCCAGTGGAGTCTCAAAAGAAATCCGGGATCAGGAAGGGGAAAAAAAACCACGGTGTGTTGCCTTGGAGGTTTGTTTGAATTTCATGGTTCAAAACTGTTCATCTCCTTTAGAGAGAGGCTTTTATGAAAGCCAGTCTGATTAGCCACCTTAAGTACTGCTGGCACATTTCAACTTTTGGAAAAGCTGACACCCTGGAGAAGATAGCTAGTTATGCAATCAGTACCAATAAAGGAGAATATCTGTATCCAAGTGAACAGAGATTAACTCCAAGATTAACATCAGACCAACAATCAAATAATATCCCAATCAAGGAACTGCCAGACAAGCCAACAGTAAATGGTTCAACCAAAGAACCTCTTAAGACCACTCCCACCAACACTGACAGGACAAGGCACTAGAATATAAACTGAGAGCAAGCCCCATTCCTTACTAGCATTGATGATGTTATCTAGTTTGGGTAATGAAATGTCTGCAAGAAAACAACCAACTAGAGTGCACCAAGGATGCAATCAGAGGTGGTATTCAGCAGGTTCTGACCAGTTCTGGAGAACCGGTAGCGGAAATTTTGAGTAGTTCAGAGAACCGACAAATACCACCTCTGACTGGAGAGTTTACAGTATCCTTACCCTACCACACCCACCAAGCCATACCTATAGAACCAGTAGTAAATTTTTTTGAACCCCACCTCTGGATGCAATGTAATGACTTTCCCATAACAAACTTCATTTTTGCCCATCTGTGGCAGGTAGCTCATTTAATTAATTATGATTTCTTTGATCACTTGCACTAGGATTAACTGATGTGAAAAACCAGTATTCACATAATCTCTTTAACAAATTTACTCTCAAACATAAAACCTCATTAAGTATTTCTTCTGGTCCCTATGTCCAGTAGCACTGGACATTCTTCCTCTTTGTATCAATCAGAAGGCAGCAGAATTGGACCTGTTTCTATTTTCTCCTCTATACACAACTATCTAATCTGGTTGCTACACCTGGGCCCGCTTCCCACCATTGCTTCATTCCCAGATTTCTGGGATTAAAGGTTCCACTCTTGAAATATATTTGCTTTTTTCAGAATGTGCAGTTGGGGTTGAAAGAGGAGGTATTTGTTTGGGAAAATCTAGGGAGATAAACTGGCGAAATAAATTGAAAGGAGAAAAATGTGTCATTGCATTGTAGAAAACAGAATAATTTTTCTCAAGCCAGGCTAAACTGAAAATGGCTTTTGCTCCTTTAATGTAACATTCAAGACCCAAAATAATTAAAAGTCCACCACAGAAAGCTCAGCAAAATTATGTGCAAAGGCCTAGGATGAACAAATCCATCACATAAGAAATTACTATAAACAGAGACGATCACATGTTCACCAAAGGTCAGTGCAATGCACCAAAGCCAATGGATTAATGCATGAATAACATAAGTAATGAAATGCAGATGGGCCAAAATCTGAAAGTCACCCACTAAACGTTAACACCCACACAAGCTAACATTTGAAATGCAGAATGCTAAGAAAGAGCAGACAAGGTTACCAAAGAAAAGAACAGACTTCTCCCAGCTTAGCCTCTATAGAATCAATAGTTTTAAAAGCCAACATAAAAGTTCCATTGACATTCAATTAAGATCTAATTACTAGGTTTGAATTCCTTTGCCTTCGTTATCCCTTGAGCCCCCTAAACCAACTAAAATGCCTGCAGTAATTGATTGTTCAAGACGAGAGAGTGAAATAGCCAGCCTAATATTCCATTTTGCGTAGCATAGGGTACGTAGTTGTTTACACGACTGGGATGCAGCCCTTCTGATCCTGAAGATAGGAATTGCACAAAATTATCCACATGCTTTTACACAATCTTTGAGTAACAACCCCCCCCCCCCCCCCAAAAAAAAAAAAAATGGTCTCCCTGTTGTCCAGTACTGATTCTACAGATTACACTAGGGCTGATAAAGTAATGGAGATTCTGCAATATGAAGATAGAAGAAACAAAAGTAGTATACATCTTTCCATTTCTAGAACTGCAATTATAAAACAAAAGCAGAGAATAACAGAGTTATTACCATATGCTGTCTGGGGAATTCTGGGAGTTGAAGTCCACACATCTTAAAGTTGCCAAGGTTGGGAAACCTTGGCCGTACAGGCTCTCTTTTCTTTGCTGGAACTCGACATGGTCAGCAGAAGCAGGGGCAATGACATGCTGATCCCCCTACAATTTAATTCCAAACCACAACAGTTGGGCACAGTGTGGGATGTAGTTTTGTGCCTTTGAGAGTACTGGAAGAAGGAAGGACATATTTTCCTACTGTTTACATAACAGAACCAATTACCTCTGTAATGCAATGAGGGCTGTGAGGAAGACAATAATAGCTGCTAAGAAATAGGAGCTTTTAATTTAGCTGCCAAACCTAAGGATAGGTAGCCCCAACAGAGCAGTAAGCTATGATGAACTGTCAGTTTGGCTGGCTGTTCTCATTATTATCACATACAGTAACGAAAGACTCCAAAGGGAAACAATTGCACAAAACGGCTTCATCTTTTCAGCTAATGGAAAAAATAAGTTATATTTGCTTCTTTCAGTAAGTTCAAATGGTTTGGTTTTTTTTCCCCCAAGTCCAAAAAATGCCTGGTTTATATGGATAATGCCAGGTGCTTTGAAAGTAGGTTCATCTAACAATGCTCTAAGGTAACCTGCCCAGATTAGCATCTTCCAGTTGTGTTGGACTACAATTCACATCATACTCACATGCTGAGAATAATGAGAGCTGTACATTTGAAGGATGCCAATTGGAGACAGTTGTTCTAGAACAGGGATGTCAAACTTGATTTCACTGAGGGCCGTATCAGGGTTGTGTTTGTGTACCTTATGATATATGATGAATTATTTTATGACGGTTATGATCATGTTTTATCATTTGTTGCTTGTATGTACACTGAGAGCTTATGCAAAAATCCTTATGTGTCCAATCATACTTGGTCAATAAAGAATGCTATCTATCCATCCATCCATCCATCCATCCATCCATCCATCTTCTAGACTTGGTTATGGCGAGTTGTTCATTTCAGACTTTTTGTTGCGGTTATAGCCAAGAGTCCTAAAGTCAAGATTTATCCCCTTCTCTTTGTCTCAAGGAGACAAAAATCAAGAAGCATGTTATTGTTTTTTATTAATGAAAACTAATTAAGTGGGGGAACACCATTGTTAAGAGTGAGATACTTGAGAGAGAATGATGGAGAGATTACATGCTTTCAATGCAGTTGTTTATATTGGAAGCATGGGACCAGATATTGGCCTAACAAGTAATTATCATTTGTAAACAGTAGATGCCATTAGCTGATCACAAATGAGAAAGAATTGTGGCTAGGGAAAATTGCCAAATGCCCTGTTACATACATGAGCACTGTCAAAAGAAAAGGAAGTACTGTAGCAGCCCTAAATTATGGAGCTCTGACATTCTGCAAGTAACTCATTGTGGCATAATAAGTAAAACATTACCACTCTATTTTTACCATGTTACTGCTAATTAGCAAGCGAAATGCAAAAGTCCTAATTCCTCCTGGCTCTTGTTCCATTAAAACCCAAATGAAAATGTACACCAGGAGAAGGGAGATAGTTTGTATTCTAATTAAGTGTTCATCCAATGAGTGGAATTGAGAATGATGAAAAAGATTTTGAGAGTGTTCAAGGTCAAAGAGGAGGAATGCTACCAAAAATAGGAGGAAAATGCAATTCAAGTCGCACAAGGTCTGATGGCTCTATTAAAAGCCACTCTAATCTGGATTTTCCTCCTTCTAGTGCAAGGGTGTCAAACTCAAGTTGTCACAGCGATGTTATGTGACATATAGGGAGTTTTTTCCCCTTTGCTAAACCGGACGTGGGCATGGCCAGCTCATGGTGGGAGTTTGACAGCCCTATTCCAATGTCTTCCAGGTGTGTTACTTTATCTGGAGAACATCAGATTGCAGAAGACTATTCTACTAGGAGAATGCCATTGCTAGTGAAAACAATATTTTCAATTGTGTTTATATGCTGACTTGGGAGGATCCATTGCTCAGTAGCATTGCTTACTTTGCACCGATGTTCCACATTCAGTGTGCGTGAAAAAAAAGGCCTTTTATTGTGCAGGCACAGCTGCTGCCTTGACTTTTTAACCCTACCCTGTTGACATCTCATATTGCTAGTCCAGTGAGATCACTAAAAGCAGAACTCAAAGAGACTTGCCCTACTACATCTGATGGAGAACCAGTTTGATGGAGTGTTTACGGTACTGGATAACAGACGATGCTTCCATGCAAAGATTTTGGTGTTATTCTAAACATATCAGCCTTTTTCAAGGTTAAACAAAGTTGGGAGAAAATTCTCAGTCACCTCATGATTGATTGATTGATTATGTGCCATCACGTCATTGTCACCTCTTAGAAATTACAAGGATAGATTTTCTTCAGGTTGATCTGTCCCTCACCTGGTCCTTCACCTCTTCCAAGGGTGCAATCATCCCACTTTTAAAAAAAACACCTTTGTGTGCAATACAAGTACCATTGCCCTTCTATAGAGAGATAGAGAGAAAAGGACAGTGACCAGCCATGCTTTGCTTATGGACAGTGTTTAGTTGTCAAAATTTTGAAAACCCACTTCCAGAGGCATTCCTGGCAAAGTCATTTCACATTTCTGGTCGCAAGGACTTAGACTGGATGGGTGAATTTAAACGAATGGTTTGATTGAGCAAAATGGATGTTGCTTTTCCAGTCCTCTATTGTTCCAGTCAGTGATGATAAAATGGTGCATCGGTGAAGTGATGTTTTAAAAACCCAGCAGAAAAATAAGTAGGGCAGGGAGAGGAAAACAGTAATTAAAACAGCAACACTTCTGCCGGGCTTTGAACAAGCGAAGGTCGGGATGTCAAGTAAGTGTTATATCCATTATCCAATGAATCACCATTGGTAACAGCAACTGCTGCAGAGATTAGAGGGCAACAGGGTGGTGACCAATGACCCAGGTGAGGGGGTGTTCTTGCTCGGTACGATACCAATTAAACTGCAGGGCTTTGCTTAGAAGAAAGTGGAGCACAACAGACAAATTGGATGGCAACCCTTGAGCTGGCACAAGCTGGGAAACACGACTTTCAATTTGGAGCAGGGAAACATGGAGAGGGTTTGAATTGTTTGAAAACTAGCGGTGAGTAGAAGATATCCCTACTCTCAAGAAATAGATGATGGTTGGTATTCATGATGGGGCAGCTTGCCAGTGTGGATATTGCCCTAGAGCACGAGTGTCAAACTTGCCAAGTCACCTTGCCATCGCGTGACATATTGTGACATTTTCCCCCTTTGCGGAGCTGGGGTGGGCATGGCCTGCGCATGACGCATCCATCCCACCGGCCACCAGTTTGATACCCCTGCCTTTGCATGTTAATTTTGCATGTAGCCTAACAAAAGCTTAGTGTAGTGGTGGGATTCAAATAATTTAACAACCGGTTCTCTGTCCTAATTAGTTCTTCCAACAACCAGTTCACCAAACTGTTCAGAAAGTTAACAACTGGTTCGAACTGGCTGAATCCCACCACTGGCTTAGCCTGTTTAGGTTGTGATCCTGTCCCAGCTTACCACCCCTCTCTTGACACACAGTGAATCTGGGAGTTTGTGTCCTTAGGTCAGTGTTTCCCAACCATGGCCATTTTAAGAATGGTCAACTTCAATTCCCAGGATACCCCAACCAGCATTGTCCTCAAATCTTAAAATGGTTAAAGATAGGAAACACTGCCTTAGATAACACATTACCTAAGTTGGCTGGATACTTGTCTTGTATTGGGCTTCCAGTCAACATTGGGTAGCTATTATGGGGAAAGAAAATGTTGGTCTAAAGAAATCATTGTCCTAATTTAGCATGGCTTTCTGTGATGACCCGGGGCATGACACAAAAATAACCAAGTCACAAAAATAGAATAAAGTCCCTTTAATGCCTCCAACTTGGCCCCAGTGTCCAATTATCCTTGGGTGGATATCAAACTCTTAAAAGAAAACAGTTTACGGAGGTAGTAAATGCAGTCCACACCCAAAGTAAAGTTAATTAGAAATAAAAAACCCAACACAAACCACACTGAAGGAATTACTACTGCAGGCAAGAATGATTAATTGCAGACGTCTACCAGATAACGGCAGCAACCACAGTTGGGAGGAAGCTCAAACACAGATAAACTCCGACAAGTATAATGCATGCTTTGCTTCCAGCAACTTTGCCATGCACAGTTTGTCCTTTTAACCAGTTCTTCTAGCTGCAGCCCATGAAGGGATCAGAGCCCCTTCCTCCCCCGTATACTATGCCACTCACATTTCTCCCTTATTCGCTCCTCCCTGCATGCCCTAGGATGAAGAGAGGATGGGCCTGAGTCTTCCTCGGAATGCCCATCTGGTCTGTCCCCTTCCCCACTTCCTCTACAACCACTGGAGCCACTGCCTGTCAGCTGTTCCATCTCTCCCTCAGAGTCAGACTCCAACAGGGGCATGACACTCTTTCACTCTGGGGTGGGGGTGGGGGCAGGTGTCATTGATTGAATTTGGTCAAAGTTAGCATGCCACCTTGCTGGGATTAGTAATTACAGCATTTTAGGCAGTGGATCTCTGGTTGCCATTGAGTCATTGAAAATTATTTTTCTGTCCTTTAAAACTTGGGTGATTCTAGGTGCAAACTTCTATTTTCTAGAATCCCTTACAATCTTTCCAAAGGGAAGATACTTCACTAAATGATGGTAGGAGATGAAATATCAACAATGGACACAACTTCCTTTGGAATGGCATTTCCTTTTGAGAGGCCCTCAAACCTACATATCTACAGAATTCATTATAGGTTTTCAAATGAACAAAAGGATTGAATATTAGCTGAATGTTCCGTTTTCTTTTCTATAACATTTTTCACTTAAATGGTAGCCATTCTGAGAAATATATGTCAGGGAATGTGGTTTTTAAAGGTGTGGAAAAAGACTGTTTGATGCATTCTAAAGCTCTGACAAGTCTTTTAAGTGTATTTTTCCACCCAGAAAAAAATAGACTTGCAGGAGGGAGCAAGATTTGTGATTGCTGAGATCTCAGTCTTAACTATAAAGCAGATATTGATGATTCCATGCTATGTCAGTGATATGTTACTTACCAGAAATATTTCCCAATGGCCTAGTTGGCAACAGAAGTTCTGATTTGTACCTCTATTATTTCACCTTTTCTTTTGGAAGTTTTATCATAGCCAAGGAGAGATCCAGTATTTTTGTTTGTATTTTGTCTGTGCTAAAGCAGTATTTGGTAGGAATAGCCCTGATCTGAAATTTGAAGGTTAGGGCACATTTCTGCTCACATTAGAAATTCTAAATAAACTTCTCTGTACAACATTCCTTATCCCTCATTAGCACTCTCATTAGTACTATAATTATTTGGGGGCTTTTTGTGTGTGTGCCCATGAACATAATTTAACTGCCAAATAAAGGTAATAGCGAAAAACAAAAATATTACAGACTATGAATGAGGCACTGGCTTGACCTTTGCACGCTCCAATGACCCAAGCTTAGAAATTGAATAAAAAAGGGAGACCTTTGCCAAATGCCACATGCTGAGTTTAAGCAACACATACTTGGATGAAAAGGTAAATAACAAATGCTAAATAACAAAATAGGAAGAAATGCAGTCCCAGCAGAGGTGGAAATTGGAGAGAGGAGGTTACAATTACTATTAATCAACAGCTTTAATGTGCTCTATATGTGTTGTGCTTTGCTTTAAATGGTTTTAGATGAGCCAAGTCCTGAAAAGGGCTAAAAGAAAAAGAAATCTCCAGGTATCAGAATTACAGAATAACAGAGCTGGAGGCCTTCTAGTCCGACCCGCTAATCAGGTAGGAAATCCTATACCATTTCAGATAAATGGTCGTCCAATCTCTTTTCAAAAACCTCCAGTATTGGAGCACCCACAACTTCTGGAGACAAGTTGTTCCACTGATTATTTCAACTGTCAGAAAATTTCTCCTTAATTCTAGATGCTTCTTTCCTTGATTAGTTTCCACCCATGGCTTCTTGACCTGCTTTCAGGTGCATTGGAGAACAGGTTGACCTCTCTTCTTTATGGCAGCTGCTTAGATATTGAAACACTGCTATTATATCATCCCCAATCCTTCTTTTCTTTAAACTAGACATACCCAATTTCTGCAACTGTTCTTGATATGTTTTAGCCTCTAGTTCCCTAATCATCTTTGTTGCTCTTCTCTGCACTCTATCTAGAGCAGGGATCTTCAAACTTGACAGTTTAAGACTTGTAGACTTCAATTCCCAGAATTCCTCCTCCAGTCATGTTAGGTCAGGAATTCTGGGAGTTGAAGTCCACAAGTCTTAAACTTGCCAAGTTTGAAGACCCTTGATCTAGAGTCTCAATATCCTTTTTTATATCCTGATGATCAAAACTGGATGCAGTATTCCAAGGTCCATTCTTTAAGATCTTTGTGTGATCCAAAAATGATGCAGAATGTGGGGAGTGCTTTCAAAGACTTCACTTTTATCCCTAGTATAATAATCTGATAATTCCTTTGTCTTCTATTCTTTTGTACATTTCTTGCCATTCATGCTTGATAAAAGCAAAAAATAAAATAAAATGGAGAAGCAAAGGAGGCCAGGGAAGGAAAGGAGATTCTTGTACATTTTGCTTTTATCTTGTTGGCATAGTGCAACATGCTGGCTCCAGCCTAATTGGGATGAACACGAGCAAGGATCCATGAATATATGAGATAGAGGAGTACCGTTTTATAAAACCTTAGTAATACCTGGAACACTCCATCCCGTTTTGGTCACCACATTATACAAAAGATGTTGAAACTTTGGGGAAAAAATGCAGAGAAGAGTAACTAGGATGATTAAAGGCCTGGAGACTAAAACATATGAAGAACAGCTGCAGGAATTGGCTAGTGTAGAAAAAAGAAAGACTAGGGATGACACGATAGCAGTTATTACAGTATTTGAGGGGCTGCCACACACAAGAGAGAGTCAAGTTATTTCCAAAGCACCAGAAAGCAAGACAAGAAACAATGGATGGAAACCAATCAAGGAGAGAAGCAGGATTCTGATTGACTGATTAAAAGCATTCCTTGAGACCTCAATCATTCATTTTCATCTGGTAGACTTGTGATCTGAGAAAAGTCAGGAAGTGCTATATACCAGTACAAGGAATTGATGAGGAACAAGTGTTAGAAAACTCAAACCTCTCAATTGATTTTCCTTTTTAAAGGCATTGTGCATTGATTTCATCTAATTTATTATGGATGTCCTTCATTAACCTCTGAGGAAACTGGTGCCTAGCAACCAACTTTTTAGCCCATAAGGGAAAATACCCCATGCAGATCTTCTCACTGAGCTGGGAACTTTGTATGCAGCTGTATCCACCATGAGGTAAAGCTGCATTTCTCTAAGCTATCTCAGATTAATTTTAATGTGTTTCTTCCCACTGAGCTTTTTTATCTATCAATTATTCAAGACAAGTCATGCTCAAACTATGTGCATCTGATTTTTCATTTCTGCCTTATAAGAAATACTAGACGGTACTTTGCTCCTTGAGGATGACAAGCTAGGATGACTCAAGTGAGGAAAAAAAATAAGAATTATACATGACTGCAAGGAGAGGTTAATGGATTCTTGGGAAAGTCAGAGGATCAAATATCTCTTTGTTTAAGAAATTAAATATGAAACATTAAGAGAAGAAAGTACAGCACAACAACCCAGAGGAAACTTTTTTAGCAACGGCTTCTACTCTCTGCATAGCATTTTGATGTCCTCCAGAGAAGATATTTTAACATTACATTGACCTGGAATGAAACTTCAGCCATTGTTTTTTTAATGAGTTGAATTAAACATCCGTTCGTTCAAACTTCACAATCCCTCCAGAGTTTCATCGGTCAGTCTCAAGAAACCACATACAACAATATCAAAAAATAGTATTGTGTCATCATTTTGTTCATTACTTTTCCTTACCATTCTCATTCCCTTCAATGCAAAAAAGTAAAAAGGATTAAAAATTAAGAGAAGAACATTTCAGATAAATTCTTGGGGGTAGCACTTACTTTGAATGTGGGGTAAGTGAAGGATGTACTCAGATCTTCTATCTTTTACTACCCAGTCATTTCTCTAGTGGGTTTCTCACATTCTTATTAAATCATGAGATCTTTTGTTCCATGCTGATTAGTTAGAAATTGTGGAAGTTGGAGAGATGTGTAGCAAAATAAAGGATCCTATTAATTATAAGTTAATAATCTCTAAATAAGTTCTAAAGAATCCTGGGAATAAAGTCACCCAGCTTCTTTGGGTGAATATATTATGAAGAAAATTTCACCAAGTATATATTCTTCCAATAGGCTATCTTTGGTTAAGAATTTATACAATACAGGCAGTCCTTGGATTAAAAATCAGTTCCTAAATCTGTCTTTAATACAAATTTGTGTGTAAGTTGGAGCTGTTGGCTAATTGACAGGAACTCATACTTATGACTGAGCTTCCTATTACAGGTAGTTCTCAACTTACGACCACAATTGAGTCTAAAATTTCTGTTGCTAAGTGAGGCAGTTGTTAAATGAATTTTGCCCCATTTTATGACTTTTCTTGCCACAGTTGTTAAGTGAATCACTGTAGTTGTTAAGTTAGTAACATGGTTGTTAAGGGAATCTGGCTTTCCCATTGATTTTGCTTGTCAGAAGGTCGTAAAAGGGGATCACAGGACCCCGGGACACTGCAACCGTCATAAATATGAACCAGTTCCTAAGCATCCAAGTTGTAATCAGGTGACCATGGGGCTGCTGCAATGGTCATAAGTGTGTCACTTTTTTCAGTGCTTTTGTAACTTTGAAGGGTCATTAAATGAACTGTTGTAAGTTGAGGACCACCAGTACTGATAATGGTGGATGCCATTTGTTTTCCTCGATTTGATAGACTGTTGAAGCCACACAGTATTTTCATAAACTACTCAAAACAGACTCTATGTTAAAAACATGCATTGTGCAACTTCAGCCCATTTGTAGGTAAGATTTGTCTGTAAATCAGATGTTCTTAATCTAGGAATAGCTTAGAATTGTAGAGTGATGTCCCTAGAATAGCAGCTGAATTGTAATTCTCTCATGTTTTATGTAACAGCTGGTCAACTCCTCAAGTCAAGAAGCTGCATTTCCGTAAAAATAGGTGTCATGCTCCTGTTGGAGACTGACTCTGAGAAAGAAGAGGAACAGCCTACAGGGATTGGAAGTGTGGCTCCGGAGATTGGGGAGGAGGCTGGGGAAGGGCACAGGCCAGCTGGGCAGTCAGAGGAAGACCCAGGCCCATCCTCTCTCCATCCTAGGGCACACAGGGAGGAGAGGATAAGGGAGAGACATGAATGGCATGGTCTACGGGGGAGGAAAAGGCCTTGATTCTTTTCATGGGCTGCAGCTGTGAGAACTGATTAAAAGGACGGACATGTGTATGGGCCAGTGCTGGAAACAAAGCATGGAAATATCTCTAGTCTGTCATTCCTCTCTGAGTTTGGCGTCCTTCCCAGTGTGTGTTCCGAAATCTGTGGATGTCTTCAAGCCCTTATCTTGCCTGGTTCCCTTAATTGCTTCAATGTAGTTTATGTTGTTTTTACTCTTATAATTTTTAATTTAAACGGCATTTCCTCCTTTTTGTAACTGCTTATGGGGGAGTTTTTTTGTCTCCAGTCAAGGATATTTGGAGCTTTGAAGCAAAGTGAAGGAATAAAAAGGGCTTCACCTGTTTTCATGGCTATGTTTATTTGTATCCCACCCTGGGTCATCACAATAGGTTTGAATATGGAGATATACACTGCTCAAAAAAATAAAGGGAACACAAAAAGAAGACATCCTAGATCTGAATGAATGAAATATTATTATTAAATACTTTGTTCATTACATAGTTGAATGTGCTGACAACAAAATCACACAAGAATTATCAATGGAAATCAAATTTAGCAACCCATGGAGGTCTGGATTTGGAGTTACACTCAAAATTAAAGTGGAAAAAAACATTACAGGCTGATCCAACTTTGATGTAATGTCCTTAAAACAAGTCAAAATGAGGCTCAGTAGTGTGTGTGGCCTCCACGTGCCTGTATGACCTCCCTACAATGCCTGGGCATGCTCCTGATGAGGTGGCGGATGGTCTCCTGAGGGATCTCCTCCCACACCTGGACTGAAGCATCCCCCAACTCCTGGACAGTCTGTGATGCAACGTGGCATTGGTGGATGGAATGAGACATGATGTCCCAGATGTGCTCAATTGGATTCAGGTCTGGGAAACGAGCGGGCCAGTCCACAGCATCAATGCCTTTTGTCTTGCAGGAACTGCTGACACACTTCAACCACATGACGTCTAGCATTGTCTTGCATTAGGAGGAACCCAGGGCCAACCGCATCAGCATATGGTCTCACAAGGAGCCTGAGGATCTCATCTCAGTACCTAAAGGCAGTCAGGCTACCTCTGGCGAGCACATGAAAGGCTGTGTGGCCCCCTAAAGAAATGCCACCCCACACCATTACTGACCCACTGCCAAACCAATCATGCTGGAGGATGTTGCAGGCAGCAGAACGTTCTCCACAGCGTCTCCAGACCCTGTCACATCTGTCACATGTGCTCAGTGTGAACCTGCTTTCATCTGTAAAGAGCACAGGGCACCAGTGGTGAATTTGCCAAACTTGATGTTCTCTGGCAAATGCCAAACGTCCTGCACGGTGTTGGGCTGTAAGCACAACCTCCACCTGTGGACATCGGGCTCTCATACCACCCTCATGGAGTCTGTTTCTGACCTTTGAGCAGCCACATGCACATTTGTGGCCCGCTGGAGGTCATTTTGCGGGGCTCTGGCAGTGTTCCTCCTGTCCCTCCTTGCACAAAGGCGGAGGTAGCAGTCCTGATGCTGGGTTGTTGCCCTCCTACGGCTCCTTCCACATCTCCTGATGTACTGGCCTGTCTCCTGGTAGCGCCTCCATGCTCTGACACTATGCTGACAGGCACAGCAAACCTTCTTGCCACAGCTCGCATTGATGTGCTATCCTGGATGAGTTGCACTACCTGAGCCATTTGTGTGGGTTGTAGACTCCGTCTCATGCTACCACTAGAGTGAAAGCACCACCAGCATTCAAAAGTGATCAAACCATCAGCCGGAAAGCATAGGAACTGAGAAGTGGTCTGTGGTCACCACCTGCAGAACCACTCCTTTATTGGGGATGTCTTGCTAACTGCCTATGCTTTCCACCTGTTGCCTATTCCATTTGCCCAACAGCATGTGCAATTGCTTGTCAATCAGTGTTGCTACCTAAGTGGACAGTTTGATTTCACAGAAGTGTGAATGACTTGGAGTTACACTGTGTTGTTTAAGTGTTCCCTTTATTTTTTTGAGCAGTGTATTTCTTTCAGGACAATCACAGTCATATTATTAGACCATTATAGAGATATATGTGAAGCGTTATATGTTTCATATTCAGTCACAGTTAGGACAAGCAGAACATCCAAGTATTAAAAACAATACACGAAAAGAGGGAGAACATCTATTTAAAAAAATCTAACATTAAAATTCTGTCCTAACATGAAAATGATGATGATGATGATGATGATGATACTAAGTGCTCAACTGATTCTTGGTGGTTTTATGGAGCAGTCCCTCCATGTTTTCAATCTTGTACAACTTTTTTCATTTGTTTTATGCTCTGGCTGGTGTCAACACTGATGGAGTCCAGCTACTTGGTGGCCTTGTTTCTTTTCAACGCTGATCATTCTGAGCATAACTGCCTTTTCCATTGAATTTGATCGCATGACACAGCCAAAATAAGTAAGGTGGAATTTTGTGATTTTTCCTTCCAGCGATATGTCTGGTTTTATATGCTCCAGTTCTTGCTTGTTTGTCATCTTAGCTATCCGGGAGCCTTCTGAAGCACTACAACTTGAATGGTTCCATTTTCCTCCTGTCTAGTGTTTTTCATGGTCCAACAAAACTTTAGCGATCTATAAATACACTTAAAGCCGTGCAGATGACTTAAATTTGCAAGATCGGTTTTCTTTGGGGAAGTAATAAAATCTGTATTCAGTGTTTCTATTCCAGTATTCTGTTCAGTCACCCTCAAGCCTTCCTAGGCTGCCTCAACATGGCAAGGAGAGGGGTGGGGAGGGTTATCTGCGAGAGATAAGTTAAGAACACTGAGACTGTATGGCAAGGATATATATCGTGTTTTAAGATGGGCAGTCATAGAAATCTTTAAATTAAAAAAAGACATAAATTTCCCAGCAAGATTCTTGAAGATCTTCCCAGATAAAGCTAGCAGGCCCATATATCAGGCAACAGGGATATTAAAAGATGCTGGAAGAAGCTGATTACATTAGTGACAACAGCAAAGGCAAGATTTCATACTTATTTATTTATTATTTAACTTCTATACCGCCCCCTCTCCCAAATAGGGACTTGGGGCGGTGAACAGCCATAATAAAACAATACAGTCCATAAAAATTTAAAATAAAATTAAAAATTATTAAGTTAGTGGCTGAATTTGAGAATAAAAACCAATAAAAACCCGATAAAAGTTTAAAATTTAAAAAATTAAAACCCTTCTAATGGCACTAGGCTAGACCGGCCTGCTGAAAAAGGTGGGTCTTCAGCGTGCGCTGGAAGGCCTATAGGTCAGTGATGGCTCGTATCTCCGTAGGTAGCTCATTCCAAAGGAAGGGTGCCCCCGCAGAGAAGGCCCGCACCCTCGGAGCTGCCAGCCGGCATCGCCCAGCTGGCAGCACCCCGAGGAGGCCCACCCTGTGGGAGCACACTGGCCGGCGGGAGGCTGATGGTGGCAGCAGGCGGTCCCGTAAGTACCCCGGTCCCAAGCCATGGAGCACGTTAAAGGTGGTCACCAACACCTTGAATCGCACCCAGAAGGCTACCGGCAGCCAATGCAGCTTGCACAGGAGCGGTGTTTAACATGGGAGCTCTGAGAAGCCCCCAAGATCACCCGCGTGGCCGCATTCTGCACCAGCTGAAGCCTCTGGATGCTCTTCAAGGGGAGCCCCATGTAGAAAGCATTGCAATAGTCTAGGCGGGAGATGACAAGGGCAGAAGTGACCGTGCGCAATATACCCCAATCCAGAAAGGGCCGCAACTGGTAGATCTGACGGACCTGACAAAAAGCCCCCCTGGCGACGGCCACTATATGGTCTTCTAACGACAGTCGAACATCCAGGAGGACACCCAAATTGCGTGCCCTCTCCCTGGGGGTCAAAATTTCTCCCCCCATGGCCAGTGATGGAATAAGCTGGCTGTATCTGGGACAGGAAACCACAGCCACTCGGTTTTGGTCGGGTTGAACTGAAGCCTGTTAAGACCCATCCAACTCCGCATGGCCTCCCGGCACCGGGTCATCACTTCAATGGCTTCGTTGGGGTGGCCTGGGGTAGAAATGTATAGCTGAATGTCATCAGCATACTGATGAAACTCTACCCCAAAACCACGGATGATCTCACCCAGCGGCTTCACATAAATGTTGAACAGAAGGAGCGAGAGCACAGACCCCTGAGGTACCCCACAGAATAGGGGCCTCGGGGTCGATCACTGCCCTCCCTGCCAACACAAATTGCAAGCTGTCGGAGAGGAAGGAAGAGAATCACTGTAACACAGTGCCTCCCACTCCCAACCCCCCCACCGCTGCAATAAGATACTGTGATCAACACAAAAGCTGCTGAGAGATCTAACAGGACCAAGACAGAGGAACAACCCCTGTCCCGGGCCCTCCAGAGATCATCCACCAACGCGACCAACACCATCTCTGTGCTGTGCCCAGGCCTGAAACCCGATTGGAGAGGATCCAGATATACTGTTTCCTCCAGGTGCTGAGGGAGCTGTTGCGCCACCACACTCTCAACAACCTTTGCCACAAAGTGAAGGTTGGAGACTGGACGATAGTTCGATAATAATGTTGGGTCCAGGGATGGTTTCTTTAGGAGGGGCCTCACCACCGCCTCTTTCAAGGCAGTGGGCAAAAAACCCTCACTCAAGGAAGTGTTGATAATAACCTGGAACCAACCTCGTGTAACTTCCCGGGTGGCCAAAACCAACCAGGAGGGACACGGATCCAGTAAATATGTGGTGGTGTTAAGCCCACCCAGAATCCTGTCCATGTCCTTTAGGGTTACAGGATCGAACTCCCCCCAAATGACCTCACCAAAATCCGCCCCCGCCCTCCCGTCCAGAGTTGCCCAGTCAGAGTCCAGCCCAGATCTGAGCGATTTTGTCCTGCAGATATCTAGAAAAATCCTCGGCCCGTCCTTGCATAAACTGGAACCAGCGGTGTGGGAGAAGGTAATGGCAAATCACATATGGATAAAAATAATGCTTAGGATCATCTGACACAGCTTAGGTCAAGGGTCTTCAAACTTGGCAAGTTTAAGACTTGTGGACCTCAACTGCCAGAATTCCTGAGCTAACATGACTGAAGGAGGAATTTTGGGAGTTAAAGTCTACAAGTCTTAAAGCTGTCAAGTTTGAAGACCCCTGGCTTAGGTCATATATGGAAAGGGAGATGACAGGTGCTCAAGCTTGTTTTTGAAAAGCCAGAGGAGCAAAATGCATTATTGCTGATGCATGCTAAATAATTGAGAAAGGCAAAGAAAGTGATCACAAATAAGTCAGCATTTTGGCAGAAAGACCTTCAAAGTTTTCCACTCATGCCAATCCATGGAATGTGCTTAGGGGGATCCCTGAACATCTCACTATCCTCATTTGAACTCGATGTACAGAACATGAAGCCATAGTTCACACAGAATACAGTGAAACAGACTGGCTCCAGTTTATCCAAGGAGTGATATGGGATGGTAAATTCTCTTTTTATTTATTCAACCTATAATACTGAAAATATATTAAACGAGGCTGAATTGGAAGAAGATGAGTGTGGTTTTAAAACTGGATTAACTTTGCTAGCTGATATAATCTGCATGTTCCAGCATTAAAAGTCAAGAAACACAACGGGAGAAAAATTGGACTATCATTAAATATAAAGAAGATCAAACCAATAAAGACAGATCCACTAGCTTAGAATTATCAATGATGATATTAAAAGGATGGAAAGCTTAGGATCAACAATCAACAGCAAAGGAAGAAGCAGACTAGCATTTGGTAGGATACCAATGAAAATCTTGGTGAACACTTTGGTGTTGGAGAAGACTGCTGAATTTTTCTGGATAGCCAGGAAAAGAAACAATAGATCTTAGAATTATCAATTCAAAATTTTCACTAGAGGCACAAATGACCAGGCTGAAACATGTTTTAGATACATGTATGTAAAGACTTAGCTTTTTGGTGTAATCAATAATTGTGTTCTGAAAAGTGGAAAGGAAGAGAACCACATCAAGATAGATCAATTCAATTGCAGCAATGAATGCACTGTTGGAAGATCTGAAGTTAGAAACAGAGTCTTGTAGGAAAAATTTGTTATAAAGAGTTGACATCACCCCGATGGATTCTATTCTATTCTATTCTATTCTATTCTATTCTATTCTATTCTATTCTATTCTACCTTACCTTACCCTACTCAGCTAATCTAACCTGAAGTATTTTCTGAGTCTCTACTTAAACTGGACATTTTGGAAAGGATATGCTGGAAATGAAACCAGTGTGTGGTCCTATATTTCTTACATTCATTTTTTGTATTTGCTTAAGCATAACATGTAGAGATAGTTTCCACTGATATTTTAGGGGAGTTGTTAAAATCTAGGACTAGATCAAGATTAGCTAATTAATGACAGGGGATGCTACCTCATTTCAATGCATTTACTTTGATGTACAATGTATATACATTATGATGTATATTGATGATATATCTTAGGGATCTGTGGTTTGGACAGACATGCTGATGATATGGCAGGGAACCATGCCCACATGAGGGAGGTTAGACACACTTAGATGACATGGATTGTAGAAATGCTGACATGGTAAATGACTTACCTGTCCTTTGTGTCATATTTAACTCAAGCAAACTGTGATTTGACTCTCCCAGGAATGTGTTTATATTTAATTAATAGCATGATTTGTTTGAAAGATAAAGTGTACAAGTACGGTTGCAAGCATTAAACATTTATTTAATATCTCTGAGGCATTTTAAACCAAGAGTGCCCAATGTTAATATGTTTTAATCTTTCTCCCATTACAATAAAACCATTTCTACTGGCACTGTTTTGCTTGTATTAAAATTACAGAGCTGTCAACTAGTGAAATCCCTTTTATTCTAGGGCAGTTTTTCAGACTTGGCAAATGTGTGGACTTCAACTCCCAGAATTAGAGTTGAAATCCACACATCTTAAAGCTATCAACTTTAAAAAACATTATTCTTGTCTATCAAATTTTGACAGCAAAAATCCTGATGACTATTAGATGGCAGCAAAATATTCAAGTTTTCATCTGTTTGCTACCATGATTAAATACTCAGATGGATTATCTGCAGCCCAAATCCTTACAGTTCTTCAGTTGGTCTGAAAATGAGTAACTTTTTTACAGGAGATGTGGGAAGAAAAACCCAGTCTAGTTTCAAGTTGGAAGAAAGATGCTAGAAATAAAATGGAGTTTGGCTACAAGGAAAGAAGGTCTCTCTTTATTTGGTTTCCAGAAACTTCAGTGACAGCAGCATGTTTCTCGGGTGGCTGACAAAATGGCTGAGTGAGTGGATGGATTTGTATAGGGTTCTGGGGTTTGGTGATTGAGATGCTCCAGAGGGTTGTGCAATGTAGTGAGCCTTTTGTCTTTTACTATTTCAATGGTGGTGGGTTAATCCTATTATGTCCTAAAGGTCATGCCTTATCCTTAGAATTTGGGTGGGGGAATGGAAATTCTTAATCCCATCAGCTCTGGCCTTCGGTGAGAGCTTGTGGCTGAAGGCATTTTATTTATGAATAGATTGGCCCAGTCTTCCTGAACAGATACAAAATCTGCATTCCTAAAGGCCAGCCTCTTCAAGTTTCTTGGTTTGAACCTGTTTTCCTATGGCAGGAAGACTGGGGTTGCTTTCTGCCTTTGTTAAAAATTTTCTCCATTTCTTCTTTGGGGATATACTGCCTCTTTTAATATTCTCCAAAATATTTCACTCTCTGGGAGAGTTGGGGCTTCCCATAGAGGCATATATACGATAAGTTAGCAATTTAATGAACAAAAGCCATCATTCTATGTTGAAAAAAAAAAGAGCACAGTATGTTGTTTATGGACAATTATTATATTAAAACAACACAACAGAAACAGCTTCAGGAAAAAAACCCAAAGATGTCCAAGGAAGTATATATTGTTTTATCTAACAATGGGCTTGTTACTATAAAGTCTTTAAAAAGAATGAAATGAAGATGAATGAAATTAAAGTGAAATAAAAGCCCACAGTTAAAACACATAAAATCTATTGAATTTAACACAACAATTAACCATTAAAGGCTTGCTTGCAAATGCACAAACTTTTTAAAAAGCTGACCGAAAGGTTTGGTCCCTCAGTTCAACAAGCTGGTTTATTGCAAAGTTTTGGGCCAGTGACAGAGAAGGGCTGACCTCTGTTGCAGAGAAACAACTGGCCTATATTATCTCAGAGAATGGACTGGAACAAATGGCAGATGAAGGGTACTCCTCATTAAGGCACCAAGTTAGAAACCAGGAAACTCTGAGTTCTGGTCCCACTTTAGGTATGAAAGCTGGCTCGGTGACTTTGGACCAGCTACTTTCTCTCAGGCCAACCCACCTCACAGGGTTGTTGTTGTGGGGAAACTAGGAAGCGGAAGGAACATTAGGTATGTTTGCTGCCTTGAGTTCTTTATAAAAAAATAATAAAGGTGAGATATATACAATACAATAAAATAAATAAAAAGAGTGTTCTCTCCGGTAGCCTGGACTCAAATTGCAAATAGTTTGAAAGATAATATTCATATTTAATCAAAAAACACATTGGCAGCCAGTGGAATATCTTTGCTCAAAGGAGTGGCATCTCCTTGAGACATTCTATGTAGCAACACCCAACTGCTGAGGAGGAGGAGGGATGGACCATCTCTTGCCGGTCACATCTACCTGACCCACCAGAGTGAGAAAGCAAGGAATGTTGCGGGTCCCATCCCCTAGGGAGATACACTTGGTAGTACCCAGAAGAAGGGCCTTCTCCATGATGACTCCCTCTCTCTGGAACATCATTCCCCCAGAGATTAGAATGACTTCCACTCTAACACTCTTCTGCAAGGCCCTTCAGACATGATTCTGCCGGGAGGCCTGGAGGAACACGGAGCAGGATGGAGCCTATAAAATGGCTGGTATGATGTGTTGGCGCCGGGGTGAGGTGTGGGTTATTTTATTGTTTTATTATCTATGATTCTCCCTTTTATTAGTTTTATTGTTTTTTATATGATGTTTTTATATTCCTGTAAGCTGCTTTGAGTCACCATGTGCAAATAGGTGGCAATATAAATCTCCTAAATAAATAAACAATTCATCATTATTTCCTTCATCATTTTATGGGGAGTACTTCGCAATAAAAGTAAAGCTTGAGAAAGTTCCTACAAAATATGTTAACTTTTTCTTTCCCTTCCCTTCCAACATGTCTGATTCTCGGAGATTTGCTTGGCCAAGTCCCTGAAGTTTTCTTGGCAAGGTTTTTCAGAAAGGGTTTGCCATTGCCTCTTTCCTAACTTGAGAGAAAGTGACTGGCCCAAGGTCACATAACTGGCTTCATACCCAAGGCAGGACTAGAACTCATGACCTCCTGGTTTCTAGTTTGATGCTGTAATTACTACATCCACTGGCTCTCAAACTTTCTATGAGTGCTGGCAAATGCAGCAGTTTATAAAAGCAGATGAGAGGTAAGTAAATTTAATGTGGTCATGCTGCAACGGTGGGAGAGGACTCCCTGGGTCCCAAATTTTCCCATGCACAAGCTTTGTGATGAAGTCACATGGATGCAAAAGATGTTATTACCACACCCTTCACGGAACAGATCCAAGAGTTTGCTTTTTGATGATTGTGTTGCTTTTTGATTGTCACTAATTACAGTGAAGAATGACATGTCTTGAAGCCAGAAGTCCTATCAATGCAGACAGTTAATCAAATGAGATTGGTACAGGGAAGGGACAGCTTGGCACATTATTAGTGACTGAAAGTAATGCAGGAAGAATTAATAACATGTTTATAGAGTGAGAATGGTTGTTTCTCCTTCAAAACATCATTAAGTCTAAACAAATGGAAGAATTGAACAATGTTCAGGAAGACATGAAAAAAAGACTGTAACCTCATCTTTAACTTGAGTTATAACTTGAGTAGACATGTTCAAATAAACTGACAAGGCAAAAGATGTTATAGAAGTTGCAGGGCCATAATTGATCACTGCAAGAGAACTGAATGTAAAAGAGTCCCACACTGTCAGCCTATAGATCTAGATCTATAGTTCTAAAAGTCTAAATGTATAATTTTTTGTGATAGGGCATAATAACAGAATCGTGCAAGCCTGACTGTACTTTATCTCTTTTTCTTTTTATATCCCAGTGAATCAGAGAGGAGTTTGCCTGATTCAATCACGTTTTCTAGAATCTAAGGTATATTTCAGCCCTCTCTGCTAATGTCATGGTTCTTGCCAATTTCCTTTGAGGTCATCTCCCTGATTCATCGCTCAAGTTCAGCCTCTACGATATTGAAACAGAACTAAGAAAAACTTTTGCTAGAAATTCTGGATACTTATGGTTCTAGCTTGGAGGTTACATGAGGTTACATGAGATGGGAGTCTAACAGCCTTTGAAGACCACACAGAATGTGCCACTAAGATTCATTGGCAAGCCAGCAAATAACAATGGTGTTGTTTTCTATAGAATTCAGCATCACATATCTAGAAAATTTAATTCTTCTATAATATATCAAAAGGAAAAATGGGTTGAAAAATCTGGGTGCCCCCATAGGTGATGTCAATCTGCTCTGCGCCCTGCACTCTTTGACAGACTTACAAAAGGTCACACTGCTTGGATATACAATTAGATCATGAAGATTATTTCTTTCTTTATGCACACATTCCTAAATTTAGTCAGAATGGGGCAATTTATAATTTATGTTCAATTAATCAAAGTGGGCTATTTGTTCCCCATCTTTGTTTTAGATGAACGCCATTTATATTTTAAATTTGAGGCAAAATTTGAAGTTCTTGCATGGGAAAAAAAACATCATTTAAATATTCTTCCTAGGGAATGTAAATGATTAAATGCCATGCAACCGAAGGGTGAACACTCCAAGACAACAAAGGTAGTAAAATGATTGCTGAGATTAAAAAAAACCCATCCACCTTCTCAAATAAAAAGCTTGAACAGGCAATGACTGAACTATCAAGGGAATTTTGGGATTGTAACAAACAGCACAACAAAATGTCATTTGTTAAAAGAAAAGAACAAAGTTGAGTTAGCAGGCATGAAGAAGAATACTGTGCCGAAATCTCTCCTCAGATTTTCAGAATATCTCCACTTGAAAATTTTCTACATCATTCTCAACTTGCTTGTTTGATAAACTTACAGTATTTTATGACTGGAGACAAATGGTGTGGGGTGCCAATGTTGCTGTTATGGTTTTGTCAGTTGGTCTTGCCTATCTCTCTTTTTCTTTGCAACTTCCATGCTTGTAGTCCTCATCATAACTAATCTCAAAGGGAGAAATTTATTAAATTAATTGATTTAAGAGGTTAGGAGATCTCTGGAAGACAATGGTACAACGAAAACAGTGGTGGGATTCAATTTTTTTTTTACTACCGGTTCTGTGGGCGTGGCTTGGTGGGTGTGGCAGGGGACACAATCAGGGGTGGTATTTGCCGGTTCTCCAAACTACTCAAAATTTCCGCTACCAGTTCTCCAGAACTAGTCAGAACCTGCTGAATACCACCTCTGGATGAAAAACAAGAATCATGCACACATACCTTAACTATCCCATAACTATGGTAAGATCCTTTACCTCCTCATCATAATTTCTCTGGAATGTTCTTCTCCTTTAAAAAAAAAAGTTTGAATACCTTTCTTCTCCCATCAAATTCACTGAGAATGACTGAAAAAAAATACAGTAATTATTGGCACAGAATTAAATGCAGAAGAAATAGATTGGGGAAGTATCTTAGATGTCACAACAGTAGAACCTGGAGCCATAGACTATAAAGCATTGCCTTGGATGAATTTCCAAGCTTCAGATTGTGAACCTGCAATGGTTGTAAACTGTCTTTTTTCAGTACCATTATAACCTTAAACATCCACTAAATGAATGGTTGTAAGTCGAGGACTACCTGTTCTTATAGGGAGGTAGTCATGTATTTGCTACTTATTTTTTTTTTTTTTGCTTGCTTCCTACAAGCAAAGTCAATAGGAAAGCCGGTAGGAATTTGCAAATGGTGACCATGTGATTTCACATTTAATAATGGTGCAGGATTCTTTTCATAATGGCAATTGGAAGTGCTGTAATTTCTGTCGCTAAATAGCACAGTCACGAGATATTGCACTTTACAACTGCATCAATCAGCGGTGGAAGTTCTAGTCTCAATTACTGTCATTATGTGAGGACTACCTATAATACAGTTGACAGCCAATCGTTTAACTATTTAGATATACCATTCACATTCTAACGACATAGATATAAAATGCATATAGCAATGATAAAATCTTTACAACATTACTATACAAACCTGTGCTGCGCCACTCACTCACTTTCACACATCAGTGTGATTTATGGAGAGTTTTATCTGTCTTCCCCCAGCAGTTCTCTTCCCCCAGCTTTATAACTGTCCCACCTGAAGCCAGCCATGAGCAAGCCCAGATTAATTCCCCAGGCAATGGCCAATTAGTCCACAACACAAATAGCAAGCTACTCAAACGGTAAGACCAATAAACAAACATAAGGCCCTCCCCCAGGCCAAACTTAAAGTACATTCCTGTTAGCTCACGGGTTATAGAAATTCAGTCTCAGGAAACACACCAAGCACACAGCCATTGGCCCACACACATTGCTTCTAGCAATGCCTCCCTCTGCCTGCTGTGCTAAAATAACTCCTGGTGCAGCATATCAAAAGGAGTGGGGCCTTTGCCTGAGCAATCTGGCAGAACTCCACTTCTCTGCCCTGCCTGTTCTGAGATTCACTATGGCAGGCAGTTCCTCCTCCCCCTCTTCTTCACTGGCCTGCAAGCTGTCCCTAGCCAAAGCCTGTTCTGCTGGCTGTTCAGGATCAGTCATTCCTGATGTGCCAGGAATGATCTCCTTCCCCTTGAGCCGGACTCTGAGGAAGTGTCAGTTGTCCAAAGGAGACATCACAAAGCCTCATACTTTCCTAACTGTGCTGTACAACTTTGTATCATTCGAATTGTCTTATTTCCTAGTAACTTATCATCTACCAGTGCCAAATCACAAAAGCCTATTGATACCTATATTCCTATAATCTTGCCCGATGACATAAATAAAAATGACCACTTCAGCTACTGTTATTGCTAATTTTATTTTGTAAAATTGTTCATGGTGACTTAGCATTCAAATCCAATTCAGCACACATCATATAATACATAAAAATTACCAATGGGAAAACTGTTTTAAAAGCAAAACACAAAGCTAATGCCTTCCAAATCATTTGGAAGTAGAGATAGGGGAGAAATTAATATGAACACATCTAGTTTTGTGCTTGGAACTAAAATGCAAATTAAAAATCAGCCATCCTATAAAATTCATGCCTCTCGAAATTTGGCAGTTCACTTTTCCAATAGAAAAGTGCTAAATTTCACATCGTATTTTTCACATCAAAAAATAACATAAATGCATTTTGTTAGAGAAAACCGCCTGTAGTAATGTATATTAGATTAGCAAAATTTCATATGCAAATTGTGAAATATTTATGCAAATGTTTTCCCCATAAATCTTAACACAATGAAGAAAAAAGGTAAACCGAATTTAAAACTCAACAGATAAGGGACTGAGAAAAACCAAAACTAACAGATTTATCCATCCTTATTTGAACTCATGCAGAACAAAACAAAACAATTCCCCTAAAACTAACCAAAGATGAGTCAATTTTATTCACTTAGCTGTGGTTCCAAATTCAGGAGAATTCTATAGAAAAGCATTTCAAATGCCTGCATATTCATTTTTTGGTATTGCAGTGTAACATAGTTAATTAAATGTATGATCTTAGTCTTTATGGCTTACAAACCATATGAACAGAGCAAACTGAACATATGAACATAGCAAACTGCATGTTATGTAACAAACCATAATAAAGATAAACCTAGTTTTATCTGTTGTGCAAAACCAGCTATTTTCTCACTAATTCTTAGGAACCCAATTAGCAACAGCAATAGCACTTCAACTTACATACTGCTTCACAGGACTTTACAGCCCCTTCTAAGTGGTTTACAGAATCAGCCTATTGCCCCCAACAATCTGGGTCCTCATTTTACTGACCTCAGAAGGATGGAAGGCTGAGTCAACCATGAGCCCGTGAGACTCGAACCACTGAACTTAGACTAGGGGTGACATGATAGCAATGTTCCAATATCTCAGGGGCTGCCAAAAAGAAGAGGGAGTCAAGCTATTCTCCAAAGCACCTGAGGGCAGGACAAGAAACAATGGGTGGAAACTAATCAAGGAGAGAAGCAACCTAGAACTAAGGAGAAATTTCCTGACAGTTAGAACAATTAATCAGTGGAACAACTTGCCCCAGAGGTTGTGAATGCTCCAACACTGGAAGTTTTTAAGAAGAGATTGGTGTCAACTCATAAAACATTTTCTATGCCTGTTTTATAGTTGCCAACAGAAGTGGGGGAAGGAGTTTGAAAGAGCAGTGCAGTAGTTTGGAATCAAAAATGCATTCCCTTCATACCTTGCAAAGATTATACTAACTGACTGGAGTTTCTGCTGTGCAAATCTCTAATTGGAGAACATGATTGAGGACTCTTGGCTATAGATGTGTTTCATTGGAGAATATGAATTATGATACACCCAGAGGGGTGGGGGAAAACCAGGGTCAAGGCGATCATTGGAATCCTGACAATTGGATAACCATTTGTCTGAAGTGGTGTAGGGTTTCCTCCCTAAGAAGGGGGTTGGAATAGAAGACCTCCAAGGTCCTTCCAACTCTGTTATTCTGTGTTTCTAATTAGCTTGCAGTATTGCATTCTAACCATTGTACCATTGCAGCTCTAATTAGTGACCCAATACTGACTGGATTTACACATTAAGTTATAATACCACCTATCTGTTGGGTTTTATGTGTTCTGTAAATCAGGTCAATGTGATCTGTAAATCTTGATACATGGCTTGAACCCAGCATTTATGGTTAATTGAGTACCTAGACTTTGATGCTGGGAAAAGTGGAAGGAAAGAGAAAAAGGACAACCAGCAGCAAAGTCAATGGACAAAGTTATAGTGGTGACAGTGCACCATTATAAATACCAGGTTGGGGACAGATCATCTTGCAGAAAATATATGTCATCACTAAGAGCTGATGTTGATGATGGCACAGAATGAATGAATCAATCATTGAATCAATCAATCAATTAATCACGGTTAAGTCAGTACCTAGATTCTAATGCCAGGAAAGATGGAAGGAAAGAGAAGAGAACAACCAACAGCAAAGTCAATGGACTTTGTTTCAGTGGCAGTTTTGGTCACGACATTATAAAAAAGATGTTGAGACGCTAGAAAAAGTACAGAGAAGAGCAAGCAGGATGATTAAGGGACTGGAGATTAAAACAGATGAAGAACGATTACAGGAACTGGGCATGGCTAGTCTAGTGAAGAGAAGGACCAGGGATGACATGATAGCAGTCTTCCAATATTTGAGGGGCTGCCACAGAGAGGAGGGATCAAGCTATTTTGCAAAGCACCTGAAGGCCAGACAAGGAATAATGGATGGAAACTGAACAAGGAGAGATTCAATCTGGAAATAAGGAGAAACTTTCTGGCAGTGAGAACAATCAACCAATGGAACAGCTTGCCCTCAGAAGTTGTGGGAGCACCATCACTTGAGACTTTCAAGAAGAGATTGGACTGCCATTTGTCAGAAATGGTGTAGGGTCTCCCGCTTGGGCAGGGTATTGGATTAGATAACCTACAAGGTCCCTTCCAACTCTGATTATCTGTTTATCTGTTTACCAGGTTGGGGACAGATTATCTTGGAGAAAATCTATGTGGTCACCAAGAGTTGATGCTGCTGCTGCTGGCACATAATCAATCATGCTTAATTCAGTGCCTAGGCTCTAATGTTAAGAAAGATGGAAGGAAAAAAGAAGAGGATGGCTAGCAGCAAAGTTGATGGATTCTAAGAGATTAGCATGCTTGAAAAAAAGGTTCCCTTCCACGTTGTTTAATGAAAACAATAAGTCGTCCCACAAGGACAGCTTAAGCTACTTCATGAGCTGGCATAACCCCAAGATCAGCAACGCAGGCAGGTACACTCTCTTAATATTTCTCACCCTTTTACTTCTCACCCTCCTGAAACTGGAATTTTTTGGGTGGGTGGGGGAAATGCAATTATGCGATTCATCCAAATACAAACGTCCTGGATTTCTCAACGTTCTTTCAGATGTATTATTTAAAACCGGAACTATTTTTTTAACCCATCTATTCCCACTCTTTTATTAAGTGGGCATTTTTTTTTAATTGGCTTGGTAAATTAACAGCTTTGCTACACGAATGAAAATTTTTGCTAAGGCCAGCATTCTACACCTGTAAAAAGCTCACCATTCATGGATTTGTACTTTGTAAGTCTCAACTTCTGCCAAGTGAGAGCTTGAAAACTGCTCAGTAAGCATCAGAGGGAAAACGAAATATTCACCATTTCTTCCAAGAAAATTTGCTTTTTATGCTTTAGAGTTGCAAAATCCATTTTGGGATGGGGGGCAATGAGCATGCAGTCCTCAAGAAACTTACCTAGGAAACTTTTCTGACCTGTAGGATAGTATTCATAGCAAAGGAATCTCTTTTTAAAATTTGTTGGAAATGAATTCTTCATCTGGAAACATGGGCTTTCTTTTTAACTACTAGCCGATAATCCGGTGTTGCCCGGGGATTCATTTATCCCAATCCTGTATTAGACAGGAAAATTCTGTAGTCAGGACTCAGGCTGTTGTACTGTCTCTCGCGCAGCATCGCAAGTCTTCTATTCCTCTCCTTGGGAGTTTCTTGTCTATGCTAGTGTTTCATTTTTGTAGTGTTTGATTGCACTTGGCCAATAATCTGACATTTTTTTGGAGGGCTGAAAGGGAGCCCTCTTGTGGAGTACTGTGAAGCTGTTACCATGGCAAGTCTACTGTGCAGCCATTTTAAGCACACACACCCCCAGGGGAGTTAGGAGTATCTTACTCCCACAGTATTTGTTTCCAGAGGGTAAGCTATCTGTGTACCAAGTTTGGTTGAAATTGCTCAAGGTGTTCAAGAGTTATGTTGGAACATACACACACACACATCCATTTTTATACATATATATAGAGGAGGAGGAGGAGGAGGTGATTTGTTGCAGAATATGAAGAGTAGGAGGAAATCCTTTTACACTTCAGCTTCCATCCTATGTTTAGATGGTTCTGTCACTTAATATCTCTTTTACCCCACTATGGCAGAAATAAGCTGTTGTAGAACAAATATGAGACTTACTAACTACAGCTTAATTTTTATTTTGTCATAGCAAAAAAACAAACAAAAAAATAACAAGTCATCATATCAAAAGGGGTATCTGAAGAGTCCAGAAATCAATTACTATATTTTCTCTGAAAAATAAAAAAAGGAGCTATTTTCTCCTCCTGCCTTTTACACTTAAGACTACTTTGCCTTTAATTTGGGCTCTAAACAGTCTGGAGGCCTCTAACACTTTTAAAGATAGCCCTGGGGCACAGGAGAGTTCTTATCTTGTAGGAAGGAGTACTAAAGGACAGGGAACTGCACATTTTCACATGCTGGGTGCTATCTTGTGAACGTTTATAATGGTTCAGGGTCCAGACAGCAACATTAAAAAGTTATAATATGATGATCTCAGACATCACCACTGATATATTGGCCAGCATGGCAGTTCCTTATTTTGGTGACATCAATATAAGAAACAGAGTCCCAGAGCAATATTTCTCACTGACCAATCAACCGACAGATTTTCCCTGCTCCTTCCCTTCTCTGCCTCCCCTGTTTCTCTTCAGCTGCTGCTGAACTCTGCATACATTGCCACCAAGAAAACCACTCAACCACAACGTTTTTCTGCCTTCCAAACCACTTCTACCCGAAACAACTGGGTTTTGCTCCATTTTTTTCCTAGAATAAGTGTATGTCGATCCCTATCTGGATCAAAACAGCTTCATTTTGTTCCACATACAAGCCAAACTACAAAAATACCTTTTTCAGTTTGGCCATGGTCCACCAAAACCAGCTGCTTCATGCATACAGAGTTCTGCACATGCCTACTTGTCTCCCTCCTTACCACAAAGATTCAAACCAACTTTCCTCAAACATATGTTCTCCAGATGTTTTGGGTTACAACCTCCAGGATACAACGATCATAGTGATCAAAGTGTTACACATAATTTAGACCCACAAATCTGGAAAAGAACATGTCTGGGTAAATTATCTCAAGACTAGCCTAGAATTGTTGCTGAGTGATGCTCCCAATTTCCCTGCTTGCGGTTGTCATGCATTCAGCTTGATCTTGACATTTTTGTAGTTCCTCTGTAGTTCAGATTCCTTTTTGCATTGGGCAGGTTTTGACCAGAATTAGAATTAGTAATCTTCCAATTTGACTTTGAGATCCTGGAGAATAATCTGGACAATCTGGAACTGCGCCGCCTGTGGTCCAATCTAAGCATAGTACACAAAATTGTTTGTTACAATATCTTGCCTGTCAATGGCTTCTTCAGCTGCAACCACAATAATACACGGGCAAGGAATCAATACAAACTCAAGGTAAACCACTTCAAACTTGACTGCAGAAGATATGACTTCAGCAACAGAGTGGTCAATGCTTGGAATGCTCTACCAGACTCTGTTGTTACAGCCTCAAATCCCCACAGCTTCAACCTCAAACCGTCTACGTGGATCTTGCCCCATTCTTAAGAGGTCCTTAAAGAGGGTATGCATAAATGCATCAGCATGCCTATCAGTTGTGGGATTCAATTTTTTTTACTACTGATTCTGTGGGTGTGGCTTGGTGGACGTGGCAGGGGAAGGATACTGAAAAATCCCCATGCCCTCCCCATGCCACTAACCTGCTTTGCAGCTCTGTTCTCCTGTGCAGGGCAACAAAAGAAGACCCAGCCGATCATCTGGGACTTGGAAGGCAGAGAATAGATGGGGTTGGTGGAGGTGCTATTTTCCGGTTCACTGAACTATTTAAAATTTCCATTACCAGTTCTCCAGAACTGGTCAGAACCTGCTGAATACCACCTGTGGTGCCTACCGTCCCTGTCTTATTGTCCCCCATTTATCTGTATTTACTTCCTTTGTTCATATTTATATTCATACCTATACTTGTTATCTTGTACATGTTGGACAAACAAATAAAATAAAGTAAAAATAATCACCAATGATGCAGAAACCAAATCAGAATCATTTCGCTTTCCTTGAAGGACATCATCCTGGCAGCACATTCATTACTGTCTGCTCCTGTGTGAATCTTAGGTCCTTGGAATGAAAACACCAAGGCCAGGATTGTGCTCTATCCTTTGTACTTCTTATCTCTGCTCTGCAGTCGGTAAGCAGCCTGCATTTTTCTCAATCTGCTGCCCCCAAATGCAGCCCTGTGTCCAATTAAGAACTGCCCTTTCAATACCATCCCAGCTTAGCTTCTCTCGCTATCTTCACAGGGCTGGTACAAAAGCTTCCTTGAAGTTCAACTACATTGAATTTCCAGACCTTGCTCCTCAGAGAGTCCTTGATTGTTGCTCTGAAAAGTTTTTTCTGAGCATGACCTCCTCATTAGAAATCCTTTGACTAACTCTCACCACTTGCCGGGAGACGTGATCACAGCCTTTGCAAGGATCTGTCACAATAGAGGATGTTCAGGTAGAAGCAGTGTGGCTGCTTCCCAGTTTGTTCTTTAATTATGATAATGGTAATTTATTATGGTTTCTTTAAAAAAAAAAAAAAACAATTTTCCTGACTGACTGAATGTTAACTCTTTTTTCATGGAAGCTCAGTTGCCATGGTTTGAACAGCCAATTAGAAAGAGATGGTTTTCATTTCAGGTGAAGATTTTATCGCCAGCAGAATTTTTCTCCATCTAAAAGAGATCTAATAGAGACCTCATTGCTTTCAATTCTTTTGTCTTCAAGGAGTTCAAATATTGCAGATATAGGATTTGAGTTTTTTCTCTGTTTCTTCTTTTCATTCTGTCAATTGGAAAGTTATCCTGCTTTAGAACCCACACAGCTTTTAGTCTCTTTAATCCATCAGTGGGTGGCTGGGAAATTCTGGGAGTTGAAGTCCATACACATTAAAGTTCCCAAGGTTGAGAAGCAGGGCTTTAGTCATTTCCCATAAATCTGCTGTGGATAAATGATCTTGCTCAGCATAGATTGTACTATAATTAGGGACCCAATCCTTCATCCAGCAACAGATGACACATTTCTAGAGAGAGGAGAGAGGAATGGGAAACTAACAGGCAATAAATGGGGAGAAGAAACTCTTTGCTCATGTCCCATCACTTCTGTCTAGCCATTTATTTTTTTACCATGCAGTTTTCCAAGGTCATGTGGATCTTCACATTTCTACCAGCTCACTGATGGCAGCATGCACTAAAATGAACATTTCCTTCCTTCAAGTTGATGGATCATATTCCTTACTAACAAAAGGAACGTGTTAAATGGCATACTGGGTCTCAAAGTGAAGATATTCTATACTGTGTATCACATGCATTTTTTTAAATTCCAGCAGTTTAATGACTGCTGTTTTGCCCATAGTAGGGGTAGTCCTCTAGTCATTAGTTATCACTATCACTAGTTATCACATGGCCTGTTACAATATCACTAATGGCTGGGCAGACCATGTTGCAAGGTGGCCAAACCATTGCATCCCTAAACAGCTCCTCTATGATGAGCTATCTCAAGGAAAGCGATCGTATGGTGGGGGGGGACAAAGGAAATGATACAAAGATGTATTGAAAGCCTTCTTCAAGTCCCTGGACATTGACACTACCACCTGGGAAACCTTGGTACAACATTGATTGACATGATGCACGTTGATCCACCAAGGCTGCCAGACATGTGAAGACAGAAGAAAAAGCACAGCACAAGAGAAGCGAGCTCTCTGCAAAGTCAGAACTGCAAATGCTGCAACAATAGTGCCCACACATGTCTACCCGACATGCGGTAGAACATTACGTGCCTGTATAGGCCTTACCAGCCACCTGCGGACATATTGTGGACAGCCCACAACCCATTAGATGTCAAGGTCCTCTTCGAACACTATGGACAAACGTAATCATCCTCAGTGATATTGTCAGTTTACTTCTCTTTCAGTTGCTTTCCAGGTGCAATTCAAAGTGCTGTGATCACCTTTAATGTCCTATATGGCACAGGGTCAGGTTATCTTTCCCTAAAGATATCCTACCAGGTCAGATAGGGCAATCACTATCCTAGTCCCATCCCCTAAATATTTGCCAACTGTTGGGAGCTAGAAAGTGTGCCTTTTTCATGGCAACCCCTGCCCTATGGAACCCGCTGCCCCCAGCAATTCAACAGAGGCCTCCATCCTTTTAGCCTTCTGGAAAAACTTGGAAGACCCTACTTTTCTCCCAAACACTGAGATAAGATTAGATAGCTTTACATTAGAAGATCAACCTTTTGCCAGGTATTTGTTGTTCTTAATGTTTTAATCTGTTTAGTTTTATAGTTTTAATATGATGTTATTTTAATTTTTGATTGGGAGTTGCTCAGAGTTAGAAGATGAGCAACTATATAAATATTTTAAATAATAAATAAATAAATAAATCTTCCCGTTCTGTGATTGTACCATAAATGGCTGCAGGAAGGGTAAATATGTTCAGGTTTTATTCAGGTTTTGTTGAGTTCAACATCTAGTGTCTGCTGGGAAATATCACATTGTTGTTTTTTTTAACAGCAATCTAGAAGGGTTTTGCCATTGTCTTTGTTATGGCTCCTCAGAGTGAGTGAAAATATACAACAATTTGCAAAATATTACCACAGTAAGTCAATGAGAGTCACTTTGGTTAAAGCACCAGGATAAAAACTGAACAACTGGGAGTTCTAGTCCCATTTTAGGCATGAAACTTTCTAGGCTAGCTTATAGCACTGAGGTTTCCATGTGATTTTCTATTCAAGCATTAACCAAGTCAGCTTACACCCCCACCCCAAGATTAATCAAAGTTGGCTAGATGTTATCATCTGCAATGATTTACATTCTAGAATCTTTTGCAGCTGAAGTTGTGGAACATAGTGAAGAACCCTCTACTGGCAGATTTAATCACATCATTTAGCAAGTTATGGGGTAATAGAGCAATACTAGATGTAAAGCTTGTTGGTCTCTGTAGGGCAGGTAATCCACTTTCTTTCTGTTTCACCGAGTGATGGTTCTTCATGTAACTGCTGAAGGGCCAATTTGCTTAGGCACCCAATATTAAAACTAAATAGCAATAGCACTTAGACTTATATACCACTTTACAGTGCTTTACAGCCCTCTCTAAGCGGTTAACAGTGTCAGCATATTGCCCCCAACCATTTGGCTCCTAATTTTACCCACCTTGGAAGGGTGGAAGGCTGAGTCAGCCTTGAGCTGGATGAGGTTTGAACTGCCAAATTGCAGTCAGCTGGCAATTAGCAGAAGTGGCCTGCAGTACTGCATTCTAACCATTGCACCACTGTGGCTCATAGTAGGTATGCCCTATATATATATTGAGCTTGCACAAGCACGAAGCCGAAAGCACCAGCCTGAAGATGGCAAATCAGACCTCATCAAAACGTCGCCAAGATATTCTCAATCTTACAAGGAAAAAGACCCGAACACGCCAAGACCTGCATACCTGTACCCATGAAAAAGGTCTTGGTGTGTTCGGGTCTTTTCCCATGTAAGTTTGAGAGTATCTTGGCAACGTTTCGATGAGATCCCACTTGCCATCTTCAGGCTGGTGCTTTCGGCTTCGTGCTTGTGCTGCTGTCTCCCTATATATACTGGTGGGGAGGTTGGCTGTGTTGTCATTTCTTGATTGGTTGATGGAGTTGATGTTTGCAGATTAGCTGGCTTTTTCTTAAGAAGATGTGTGGCTGAGGTATTGGCTGTGTGTCTATCAGCCTCCTGGGTTGTAACGACTTGGGTAATGGGCTGTGTGATGACTTTCTGAGTTCTATTCTTGCAACATCCTCAGGTTTTGTGGTGTAACCTCCTGAATTCTGTGATGTGATATCCTGAGCGGGTGGCTGTGATGTGACATTCCGGGTTTTGGTTTGGCTCCGAGTTTGAGGCCTGGCTATGTGTTCATGGCATGTGTCAGTTTGCTTGGTTTGAGGGTCGGGGTGTGTGGCAGCTGGTGATGCAGCCGTGGTCTGGTTTCTGGACAGTGGTTGCCTTCCATCAATGGGGTGGGTTTGGGTTTGAGTCTGGTGAGGGAGATTGGTGGTGGCATCATGTGTTGTTTTGGGTCCGGTGTTGGTTTTTATGGCTGGGACTCGTTAGTTGATAAGGGCTAGTTTCCAAATGCCTGGTAGGGGGGAGGCATTGTCCCGTTTATTCATGTTATGGGGTGTTTCTCTATTTCGATGGCTTCCCTGATTATTCTCTTGTTGAAGTGTTCAGTATTGGAGATTAATTTGGTTCCCTCAAAATTAATTTCATGTCCTGTAGCTTTAAGGTGCTGGAAAAGGGAGGAAGTATTTTCTTCTTTTCTGACTGCATTCTTGTGTTCTGTAATGCGTGCATTTAGTCTCCTGTTGGTTTGTCCAATGTATGTGGCTGGGCAATTGTTGCATGGTATTTCATGAACTCCTTGGTTTTCTAGTTGGATCTTGTCTTTGGGGTTTCTTAGGATGTTGGCTATTTTTTGGTCAGTGCCGAAGGCTGTCCTGATATTGTGTTTGTGGAGAATTTTGCTGATTTTATCTGTGGTGCCTTTGATGTAGGGGAGGAGGGCGATACCATTGTCCTGTTCTGTGTCTCAGTTTCTGGGGGGTGTCGCCTTTAGGATTAGGTTGGTAATTGTGTTTCTTTGGAATCCGTTAGAAATTAATACATTAGTGAAGGTGTGTAATTCTGTTCTCAGGTGGTCTTTGTCAGCTAGGAGTTTGGTTCTGGAGATGAAGGTCTTGGCTATGGAGTTGATCTGTGCAGGGTGGTGATGGGATTGTGCGTTTAAGTAGCGGTTGGTGTGTGTTTTCTTCCGGTGGATGGTGTGTCCTAGGAAGCCATTCCAACCTCCCCACCAGTATATATAGGGAGACAGCAGCTCAGATCATGCTTTGCTCACACAAGCATGAAGCCGAAAGCACCAGCCTGAAGATGGCGAGTGAGATCTCATCGAAACATTGCCAAGATACTCTCAATCTTACATGGGAAAAGACCCAAACATGTCAAGACCTGCATACCTGTACCCATGAAAATCTAAGAATATGAATATATATATATATATATATATATATAAAACAATAAGAATTTCCATAGACAATCGGGGAGGAAGAAAGAAACAAGAGCTTGTTTCCGATGCAATTTTAAAAAGAAAAAAAAGCATCTTGACTTTCTCCTCATTTTCCATCGAGAGGCAACATTTATCACTGTTTCCACAGTTGTCAACAGCCAAATCCAGATGCCAAGGGCTGGAATGCTTCCAGCAATAGTATCTGGACCTGATCCTGGCTTTTTGCCTGCTAGTGTTTGTTGACACTAAGCAGGTGGTCAGGGCTAGTTTGGGAAATGGATTTTCAAGAACTGTTAGGATGTAGTCTAGCTGGGGAGAACTGTACCAACATGTGGATCTGCCTACTCACAGCACAAGGGCATGGCCACAGTTTGGGATAATTCTGATGGGGACTTACTTAATGTACTGGAAAAAAAGATGTGATACTTGAGCTTGTGATATCTTTCAGAAGGGAGCTGATGTTGCAAAATCTAGCAGTCTCCTTTGATTATATGCATACAGTATTGTGATGGTGATTTTTTCTCTTTTCTCTTTTCAAAACAAAATGAAGGGACCATGGTTGGTTAATTCAGACTATAATCTGGCCAGCTCATGCCATCTTCCATCATTCAACAGGGAGGAAACGTGACAAGGATAAAAAGTGAAAACAAAGAAATGGAGTAAAAATAGAAACAAATCTTGCATTAAGAATATTATTTTCGAAGAACTCCTAGGCATGGCTAAACCAGTTTCATCCCAAAATACTACCTGTGAAAAAAGAACATTTCAAGGTCTTTGCATGATTTATATTGTGTGCAGTTTATTACCTGTTTTCAGTTATTTTCTATGATTTGCAGCTTGAGCTCCAATTCTTATTTTTTTTTAATCAAGAGATCCCTATTGAGTGATTCCAGAGATTGCAGTGACACCAGTGTCACTTACGAAACTAAATTTGATTTGATTAGGTCACCACAAAACCAAATCAAAGTAAAGAGTAGAACAGTAAAGTACAGAGTTGCACAGATCCTGAATTGCCTTCCAAATCGCACCAGAAATTTACCTGATATTTCAAAGCTACTATAAATGAAAAGGACTTTTTCTTTGCTCTCTTTGAGGAATAAACATCTAGTCATCTTTCACAAGAGATTTCAGAACAATGAAAAGAAGAGCAATTCACATTTGTACCTTGGGGCTTGCTATATTTGTGGAAAAGCTTATACATCCTTGACCAAACTGCATGTTTCAGTAAATCTCTACGTGAACAGAAGCTAAAACAAGTTTTATATCAGTGTTTTTCAATCTTGGCAATTTATGTGTGGACAAATAATGTCCATGCACTCCATGCAGCCCAGTCCAGCCAATCCAGCTAGTCCCACTGAAGCTAAGCAATCAATTTAATATCTACCCCGCTGGATGAAAGCATGGAGATATCTAGAAAAGGGACTCGTCAAGTGTATAAAGAATTCTTTATGCAGCCATGCTGGTTTCATCTGAGATCTCTTGTTTTTCCTGTCTCAGTGGTATTGTGATAGCCTGGACATTTATAATATCATTTTTCAAAGTTTCCCAAACCTCTTGAGTTGGTTTCCCCCTTAGGATTTCTATCCATGGAATTTTTCCTAAACTCTCTCTAAATGTGTTGAAGTCAGCTCTCTTAAAGTCTAAGCCGCTTGTCTGGGATGATATTATAGGGTCTCCTCCTTGTGTACTGTAAGGGGTTGGATTAGAAGACCCCCCCCCCAACGTCCTTTCCAATTATGTTATTCTGTTATTCAGAATAACAGCAAGATACCTTATACTATTCCAGACAAGTGGCTGTTCTGTCTCTTAGAACCCTCCAGTGATGGAGCATCCAGAACTTTTGGAGACAAGCTTTTCCACTGGTTAATTGTTCTCACTGTTAGGAAATTTCTCCTTAGTTCTAAGTTGCTTCTCTCCTTGATTAATTTCCATCCATTGTTTCTTGTTTTGCCTTCTGGTGCTTTGGAAAATAGATTGACCCCCCCTCTTCTTTGGGGCAACCCCTCAAATATAGGAACAGTACTGTCATGTCACCCCTAGTTCTTCTTTACACTAGACTAAATATATCAAATTCCTGCAATAGTCCTTCATATATGCAGTATTTTCTGCATTCTTCCTAGAGTCTCTACATCTGTTTTATAATATGGTGACCAAAACTGGATGCAGTATTCTAGGTGTGGTCTTACTAAGGCTTTATAAAGCAATACTTTTGATTCTATGATATTCACATAATCTTGATTCTGAGTGCCTTGGGTGCAAATCAAACCAGAAGTCACCCATAGTAATTTTTTAACCCAAGTTTCCTCTTTTGAAATGGCTTGGGGTGACTTGTCCACATTTAAACTCTGTTCATTAACAACTTCTGGATTTTGCCTACAGAATGACTTAAAAACTGTCATAAGAAAGGCTAATCTATCATTTCTTAGACACAGCAGGGCCAGCTGCTCTCTTCCAACCCTTGTCATCTCCTTAATCCCTTTTTAATAATGCCTCTTTTACCTTTATGAAGTGCAGCAGAGCTTTTAGAAGCAACATTTTTCTTTATATTAATCATGGGGTCTCTGTGTTTTGTGGGTGGATGACTTCTATTTTACTTAAAGGATATAGATGTATATCCATTCCCCAAATTGTCAAACAATAAAAAAAATCTCCCTGTTTTCCCTTTTCTCTTTCTCATTGACCTAGATGACAGGAAATCCTATCCTGCACCTGGCCCACAGCTTTAAAATTAGATTTAACACACATATAAAAAAAAATGCAGTGAACTTTTAAATATAAATCAGCCCCCTCCTCCTGGTTGTCTCTTAACCACATACCTTCAAAGAAATTATATTTTTACTCCCAGCAAATTACCTAGAAGAAAAAAAATGACAAGAGTAATCTATTTTTTTCACAGCTGGTCGGTTGGCCAGAGTTTCTCATCAAGGCATACATGCTGTTTGCTTCCCAGATGGACAGCCTGGATGAGTAACAAATCCTCAGAGCCTGGGACACAAGGTAGAAATTATGCTGCTAGTGCTTCTCATTTTACACAGGTCTTGCACATTGGTAATTGCAAATGGCCTTCTTCCAACGAAGACCTACCGGGATAGGATCCTCTGTCTTGTCAGAATGGCTCCCATTAAGGTCTCAGCTGGAATTAAAATGAGAGATTTGGAATAATTACAGGAAACTTCCCTCTCTCTCTCTCTTTTTTTTTAAAAAAAAAAGTAAGGAAAGGAAATCAAATCATGTAACTCCAAGGAATGAAAACCACTTCACCTCTAATGGGAAGATGTGGTAGATCAGAAATTGTCCATGTAGTTGCTGGTAAGGGAGAAAAAAAGATCTAATTTGTGAAAGGGGGTAGGATATGGATTTAATGTTTTTTTCAAAAAGGGATAGGATGTTTTTAAAACGTACAGATGAGGATGAAATTTCAATTGCTTTTATTTTCCTTCTACCTTTGTTACAGTTAAGGATTTACACTTCTGGGAGAGGTAAAAGTAAAGAAGTCCCCTGTGGATTTTCTTCTGCTACTCATTGCTGACTATAGGGGGCAGTGTTCATCTCCATTTCAGCTTGATGCCACAGAACGCTGTTACCTTTGGGAGAGGAATAGGGTACAATTTGCATAGAAAAGCAAGGTGTGGATTAATAGGCCCGAATGCCAGCCTTGCAGCTCAATTGAAAGACATTTATTTTGTTAGCGTTCCTAGGATCTGTTTCAGGAAGTTGCAATTTCTGCAGCTGTTTGTGCAACTGATTGTGTTACTAATGATTTTTTTTCTTTGAGGAGCAGGTTTCCTTCTTCAGAGATACTGGACACCAAAGTAATGACTCTTGTTATAAGATGCAGAGCAGTCATAACTGTACAGATATAAGCATGTTTTTCAAGGCCATCCATCTGATACTTCCAGAAGCTGTCAGACATGATGTCAGAACCTGCTCTTTGGCCACTTCTTGACTGTATCCTGATTGCTTTACAGTGCTAGTGAGGGATGGTGATCACTTGTTATCATTTGAATCATCCTCTTTTAACAATTCCATAATCCCTTGTGGGTGGACTCTGAATGGAGCTGAGTGTTTACTGGCTGGATGCCCTTCCTGTTGCCAATGCAGAGGTTTTTCTCCAGCAGATATATTCTCAGTGTGCCCAGAGAGAGAGAAATCTGTCTCTACCTAGGATCAAACTCACAGCCTCCTGATGGTGAGACCTCCACCTCTAGGCCACCGCCCCACTCACTTGTTATCAGTTGAATGTCTATGGTTATTATGTCCATTGTTATCAGTTGCTTCCTCCCCCTTCAGCCCCCTTTCATGCTTTTTACCTGTCAACTGGTACAATTTCTGAACTTGAGTTTAACACTCTTTCAGAGGGATGCTATATCTGTGTTAAGAAATTGTCCAACTGATAGGTCATAGATACAGATGAAAAATTGCACCAAGCAGGACTATAGCAAGAGATCTCTCTATTTTCACTTTATGTCTGTCTTAAAAGTATCATCTGTTAAGCCATCTGACAAGTGGCTAAACCCTTTGCTCCATATCACCTTAAGGAAAGTGATGATTGTTGTTTTCCCACTGGGAGATGATGCTTTGGAGATAGGTATAAGATATAGATAGCTGCAGATGGTAGATGTGTATATATATGTGTGTGTGTGTGTGTGTGTTAGATTTTTGAGCTGATAAATAATTAAACAAGGGAGACTAGGGTAGAACTATTTCGAGCTACTTAGCTTTCGTCAGCTAGCCATACCCTTACTGGGATTCGAACCACGGAAGCATTACATGTGAGGCAGTTGTAATTGCCATTAGGCCACTGGTTCTCATCCAGATCAGCGATACAGGGGAATGAGTATATATACTTGTTTTACAACACCCTGGTAAGCCCCAATCAAGGGAGGAAGTATATATATGTATGTGTGCATGCGTGCGTGCATGCATGCATACATACATATATATATTTCACTGGTACAGGTATGCAGGTCTTGGTGTGTTCGGGTCTTTTCCCGTGTAAGATTGAGACTATCTGGGCAATGTTTCGACGAGATCCCACTCGCCATCTTCAGACTGGTGCTTTCGGCTTTGTGCGAACAAAGCGTGATCTGAGCTGCTGTCTCCCTATGTATACTGGTGGGGAGGTTGGCTGTGTTGCCATTTCTTGACTGGTTGATGGAGTTGATGTTTGCAGATTGGCTGGCTTTTTCTTAAGAAGATGTGTGGCTGAGGTATTGGCTGTATGTGTATCTTCCTCCCGTGTTGTAACGACTTGGTAATGGGCTGTGTGATGACCTTCTGAGTTTTAAACTTCTGATCTCCTGGATCTTGTGCTGTAATCTCCTGGGTCATAATGACCTGGGTAATGGGTCATTACACACCCTCACTAACGTATTAATTTCTAACAGATTCCAAAGAGACACAATTACTAACCTAATCCTAAAGGAGACACCCCCCAGAAACCGAGACACAGAACAGGACAATGGTGGGTAATGGGTAATGGGTCGTAATCTCCTGGTTCGTTGGCTGTGTTGCAACATCCTAAGGTTTTGTGGTGTGGCCTCCTGAGTTCTGTGATGTGATATTCTGAGCGGGTGGCTGTGATGTAATGTTCCAGGTTTTGGTTTGGCTCTGAGTTTGAGGCCTAGCTCTGTGTTCATGGCATGTGTCAGTTTGCTTGATTTGGGGGTCGGGGTGTGTGGCAGCTGGTGATGCAGCCGTGGTCTGGTTTCTGGACAGTGGTTGTCTTTCGTCTATGGGGTGGGTTTGGGTTTGAGTCTGGTGAGAGAGATTGGTGCTGGCATCCTGTGTTGTTTTGGGTCCGGTGTTGGTTTTCGTGGCTGGGATTCGTTTGTTGATAAGGGCTAGTTTCCAAATGTCTGGTAGGCAGGAGGCATCGTCCCGTTTGTTCATGTTATGGGGGTGTTTCTCTATTTCGATGGCTTCCCTGATTATTCTCTTGTTGAAGTGTTCAGTACTGGAGATTAATTTGGTTCCCTCAAAATTAATTTCATGTCCTGTGGCTTTAAGGTGCTGGAAAAGGGAGGAAGAATTTTCTTCTTTTCTGACTGCGTTCTTGTGTTCTGTGATGCGTGCATTTATTCTCCTGTTGCTTTGTCCAATGTATGTGGCTGGGCAATTGTTGCATGGTATTTCATAAACTCATTGGTTTTCTAGCTGGATCTTGTCTTTGGGATTTTTTAGGATGTTGGCTATATTTTGGTCAGTACCGAAGGCTGTCCTGATATTGTGTTTGTGGAGAATTTTGCTGATTTTATCTGTGATGCCTTTGATGTAGGGGAGGAGGGCGATACCGTTGTCCTGTTCTGTGTCTCGGTTTCTGGGGGGTGTCTCCTTTAGGATTAGGTTGGTAATTGTGTCTCTTTGGAATCCGTTAGAAATTAATATGTTAGTGAGGGTGTGTAATTCTGTTCTCAGGTGGTCTTTGTCAGCTAGGTGTTTGATTCTGGAGATGAGAGTCTTGGCTATGGAGTTGATCTGTGCAGGGTGGTGATGGGATTGTGCGTTTAAATAGCAGTTGGTTTGTGTTTTCTTCCAGTGGATGGTGTGTCTTAGGGAGCCATTGGGCTTTTTGTAAATTAGGACGTCCAGGAAGGGAAGTTGGTTGTTGGCTTTTGTTTCTTTCTATGATGAATTGCATTTTGGGATGTAGGCTGTTGGGATATGTGAGGAAGTTGTCCAGTTTTTCTTTCCCATGTGGCCAAAGTACGAAAGTGTCATCTACATATCTAAGCCAGAGGTTGGGTTTGTGTTCGGATTTGTCTAGAGCATTGGTTTCAAAGTGTTCCACATATAGGTTAGCGATGACGGGTGAGAGGGGTGCTCCCATAGGTGCTCCTTCTATCTGTTTGTATCTTTGTCCATTGTGGATGAAGTATGTGTTGGTTAGGCAGTGATTGGTCAGATCTAGGATGTGCTTAGGGGGGTTGTATTTGTTTTGGATGGCTGTCAAGGCTTCTTTAGTAGGTACTTGGATGAAGAAGGATATGACATTGAAGCTCACGAGTAGGTCGCCGGGTTGTAGGTTTTGTTTCTTTATTGTTTCTATGAAGTGGAAAGAGTTTTGTACATATGAGGTGATGGATTCTGTGTAGGGCTGGAGTTGTTTGGTGAGAAATTTGGCAAGATTCTCTAGAGGTGAGCCTATGGAGGTGATTATGGGTCTGAGTGGTGTTCCTTCTTTGTGTATCTTGGGGAGGCCATAGAGTTTAGGGCATCTGGATGATTTTTCTCTGGGGATGATTCTTTGCTGGATCTCTTCACTGATGGGGGAGGCTTTTATTTTGGATTTGGTGGTTTTTTCCAGGTAGGTGGTGGGGTCAGTATTTAGAAGTTTGTAAGTGGGGTCTTGGAGTAGGTTGGATAGTTTGGATTGGTAGTCTGATGTGTTCATCACGACCATGGTGTTGTCTTTGTCTGCTGGGAGAATGATTATGTTGTTGTCTTTTCTCAGGTTGGTGAGTGCTTTTTGTTCTTCTCTGTGTAAGTTGCTTCTGGGTGGACTGCTGGAGCAGAGGACGTTGGTGATTTCAAGTCTGATTTTATTGGCTACATCTGGGTTAATTTTGGTTAGGCTAGCTTCAACTCTGCATATAATGTTTTTGGTGGGGATGCGTTTGGGGATGACTGCAAAGTTGGAAAGGACATTGGTTTCTGCTTTGCTGAGGGTTCTGTCTGATATGCTGTGTACTGTTTGTTTCATGCATTCTTGTGGGTGGGGTTTGGGCTTCTGGTGTTTCTCTAGTCTGTGGAGTTTGCTGGTGTGTGTGTCTGTCTTGTGGGAGGTTTCTGTTTCGGCTCTCTAGAGGGCTAGTTGTTTGGATTTGTCCCAGAGTGCTGGGTGGATTTTGTTACTGAGTTTGAGGTGGAGAGTAAGTAGGTCCCTGTTGGTTTGGTCTAGTAGGAATCTTTTCCTGTGGAGTTCGTTTCTGATTAGAGCTAATTCCGTTCTTTTCAGAATCCTTTCAGTGGCTGAAGTTTTCGAATGGAATTTGAGTTGGAAGCATGTTGAGATCACTTTTTTGTCTCGGCAATTGTGTAGGAACGTGAGGTCACATAAGATGGTGGCTCTTCGGACTTCGAGTTTCTCATAGGTTCTGGTCAGCTGGAAGGTTTACTCCCCATAGAGGTACAATATTTATTTTCGTAGATTTTCACAGGTATAGGTATGCAGGTCTTGGTGTGTTCAAATCTTTTCCCGTGTAAGATTGAGACTATGTGGGCAACGTTTTGATGAGATCCCACTCGCCAGCTTCAGGCTGGTGCTATATATATATGTACAGAGAAAGATAGATATAGAGATGAGATAGAGAGATATAGATATAAAAAAGATAGATAGACAGATATAGAGACATAGATAGAGAGATACAACAGAGAGACAGAATATAGAATATGAATAGCAAAGGTCAAATCTACTGAAATCAGAGCAGGAAGACTACTAGAGGGAACTGTATTTGCTTAGATCAGTGTTTTCCAACCTTGACAACTTTAAGAAGTGTGGATTTCAACTTTCAGAATGATCCAGCCAGCATGCTGAACAGGGAATTGTGAAAATTGAAGTCCACACTTCTTAAAGTTGTTGAAGTTAGAAACATTGACCTAGATTGTAGATTATTATGTTGGGTTGAAACACTCAGCCATACATTTTGGGCTGGAAGGACTTGGACCTGGGCAGAAATGGATATTCCCAAAGCACAAGACTCTCAGAACTTCTGATTTATAAGCTTTATTAGGAAGAAAGCTTAAATGCATAAAAATTCTGAAAAATATTATTCTTTCAAATGAGAATTCTATATGTAGGCATCTTAAAATGGCAAGATTCCATTTGTTTGCCTATTCTTGTGCTCCTTTGATGTCTCTTTGGTGAAAATGTGGCTGTCTGTAGAATATTTTTGGAAACAGCTACCAGTCTTCTCATTAATATGACAACCAGCTCTCACATTACAAGGACAAAAATATCCCTGTAGATTGAATGAATCGTGTGGTGGAACTTCAGAACCTTAAATTTAACAAAGAACAGATTTCACTGCTAATATGGTTTTCAAAATCAGAGTGAAGGGAATGTAACCTGGCATAGTAACAATGAAGGGAAATATTTTCCTTTTCTTAGGATAGGTGAGAGAAAGAATGACCTAATTGACACAATGATATGGCTACAGACAGTGAAGAAATAAATAGGTTGCCTTTTTGTTATGAATCCTTCCCTCTGTGTGGGGCGCCAAGTACACAGCTACATTTACTTATAAGCTATTATTATTGCTTAATGAGATGGCTGCTAATTTACAGCAGATGACATGATCATCATCGCAGTCAAAGCATGATCAACAATCACTAGCCTGGGACATTATTAACACAAGGAAAAAAAAAAGTCCACATTTTGTTGCTTCTTTGCTACTATTAGCACAAATGGCTCTGGGATAATTAAGGGAAAAATGTTAACGAGCTTGCATGTTTTGATTTTGTGGTGGGATTTCTATGAACACTGAGAGAATTAATTGGTCTCACCATTCAAATCTATTAGCACAGTCCTTTGTAGGATAAATAATCTTAGTTTTTAATTGAGAACGAAGAGAAAGAGATATCTGGATTATATTCACTTCCCCCCACCAAACGGTTTGGTCCAAGAAAAAGATATTGAAGAGCTAATTATAGTTTTTTTTTTTATATCAGGAAAAGAGAACAAACTTCAGGATTTTAAGCCCCTGCCCTCGAAACCTCACTGTTTATGCGCCAAATACAGCAAGCTATCTAATGCTATAGTGAAATCTGCCTTTCCATTTCCCAAACGTTTTCTGCACCTGCAAAAGAGGCATCTGTTTTTCCACCGTTTAGCATCCAAGAGATCCAGCCTAGAATTAAGGATAAATTTCCTGTCGCTGTGAATCATTAATCATTGGAATGACTTGCCTCTCGAAGTTGTGGGGGCTGCATCTCTGGAGGTTTTGAAGAAGAGACTGGACAGCCACTTGTCTGAAATAGTGTAAGGCAGTGGTGGAAAACCCTTTTTGGCTCCTGTGCAGATAATTGCGCTCGCGCTCGGGTGCCAGCACCCAGAAGGCAGTACGTGCTACTCCCTCATCCCCCCCCGTGCATACGCGTGTGACCCTCCCGCAGCACGTTGCGCATATGGGTGTGTACATGCGATCCCCTTGCCATGCACTGCTCATCTGTGCATATGCGCGCGATTCCCCCACCGCACGCCATGCATCTCTGTGCATGCGTGCATGATCCCCTTGCCACACACCGCTCATCTGCGCATGTGCGTGCGATCATCCCCACGCGCCATCCATCTGCGCATACATGCACAATCCCTCCATGCTTTGCGCATCTTGGTGCATGCGCACGACCCTCAGCATGTGCTGTGTGTCTCTGCACATGCGCATGTGTCTCCCGCGCCCCCTGCCTCCCACGCATACATGCCAGATACCTGACAATCAGCTGTTGGGCAGCGGCGGCATGCACGCATGCACAGTGGGGCTCTTCCAGATGAGCTCTCAGATGCTGGGGGAAATGGCTCTGCGGGCCACTTCCGGCACGTGTGCCATAGGTTCGCTATCACGGGTATAAGGTCTTCTGCTTGAGCAAGGGGATGGACTAGAACAGGGGTCCCCAAACTTGGCAACTTTAAGACTTGTGGACTTCAACTCCCAGCATTCCTCCTCCAGTCATGTTAGCTCAGGAATTCTGGGAGTTGAAGTCCACAAGTCTTAAAGTTGCCAAGTTTGGGGACCCCTAGACTTGAAGACTTCCAAGATCCCTTCCAATTTCACTATTCTGTACAGGTAGTCCTTGACTTACGACCAACATTTTCTGTTGTTAAGTGAGACATTTTTTAATGGGAGTTAATTGGGAGGCCACTCGGGAGGTGACACGAGGCTGGTTCCAGGGTATTATAAACGCTTCCTTGAGAGAGGGGCTTTTACCTGCCGCCTTGAAGGAGGCGGTGGTGCGGCCCCTCCTCAAGAAACCGTCCCTGGACCCAGCATTGTTATCAAATTACCGTCCTGTCTCCAACCTTCGCTTTGTTGCGAAGGTTGTAGAGAGTGTGGTGGCCCGTCAGCTCCCCCGGTTCCTGGATGAAGCGAGTTATCTTGACCCCCTCCAATCGGGCTTCAGGCCCGGGCACAGCATGGAGACGGCGTTGGTCGCGTTGGTTGATGATCTCTGGAGGGCTCGGGACAGAGGTTGTTCTTCTGTCCTAGTCCTGTTAGATCTCTCGGCGGCTTTTGATACTGTCGACCACAGTATCTTATTGCAGCGGTTGGAGGGGTTGGGGGTTGGAGGCACCGTGTTGCGGTGGTTCTCCTCCTTCCTCTCCGACCGCTCGCAATTTGTGTTGACGGGGGGGCAGAGATCGTCCCCAAGGCCCCTGCTTTGTGGGGTGCCTCAGGGGTCGGTGCTCTCGCCCCTGCTGTTCAACATTTATGTAAAGCCGCTGGGTGAGATCATCCGTGGCTTTGGGGTGGAGTTCCATCAGTATGCTGATGATACTCAGCTGTACATCTCCACCCCGGGCCACCCCAACGAAGCCGTCGAAGTGATGACCCGGTGCCTGGAGGCCGTGCGGGGTTGGATGGGTCGTAACAGGCTTCGTCTCAACCCGGCCAAAACCGAATGGCTGTGGTTTCCTGCGCCCAGATACAGCCAGCTTATTCCTTCGCTGGCCGTGGGGGGAGAGGTTTTGACCCCCGTGGAAAGGGCACGCAACTTGGGTGTCCTCCTGGATGTGCGGCTGTCTTTGGAAGAACATATTGCAGCCGTCACCAGGGGGGCTTTTTATCAGATTCGTCTGATTTACCAGTTGCGGCCCTTTCTGGATCTGGGCGCACTTTGCACAGTCACTTCTGCCCTCGTTATCTCCCGCTTGGATTATTGCAATGCTCTCTACATGGGGCTCCCCTTGAAGAGTCTCCGGAGGCTGCAGTTAGTTCAGAATGCAGCCGCGCGGGTGATCGTGGGCGCCCCTCGGGGCGCACACGTAACACCACTTCTCCGCAGGCTGCACTGGCTTCCTGTGGCCTTCCGGATTCGATTCAAGGTGGTACTGATGGTATTTAAAGTGCTCCATGGCTCGGGACCTGGGTACTTACGGGACCGCCTGCTGCCATCAACAACCTCCCGCCGCCCAGTACGCTCCCACAGGGTCGCCCTACTTGGGGTACCGCCACCTGATCGTTGTCGGCTGGCGGCCCCGAGGGTGCGTGCTTTCTCTGTGGGAGCGCCCTCCCTGTGGAATGATCTCCCCCCGGAGATACGAGCCATGACAGATATCCTCTCCTTCCGGCGTGCAGTTAAGACCCTATTTTTTAAACAGGCTGGCCTGGCCCAGTAGGGTTTAAGGGGTTTTAAGTTAATAGGGTTTTTAAAATTTTAAACTTCATTTTTAAACTTTCGGGATGCAGCTATATTTATGTTTAATTCGGTTTTAAACTCTATTTAATTTTATATTCTTGTATTTTATGTATTTATAAGGCTGTACACCGCCCCGAGTCCCTTTTCGGAGAGGGAGCGGTATAGAAATACGATCAATAAATAAATAAATAAATAAGTGAGTTTCGGCCCATTTTACGTGCTTTCTTGCCACACTTGTTAAGTGAATCACTGCAGTTGTGAAGTGAATAACAGAGTTGTTAAGTGAATCTGGCTTGATTCACTTGATTTGTTGACTTTGGTTATCCGAAAGTCACAAAAGTGAATCACATGACCCCAGGATCCTGCCACTCTCATAAATATGAGTCAGTGGCCAAGCTTCCGAATTTTTATCACATGACCACAGGGATGCTGTATAGGTTGTACATGTGAAAAACAGTCGTAATGTGATGTTATAACTTCAGATGGTCACTAAATGAACTGTTATATCACAACTGATTTTGTTCAATGTCCAAGTATGAGAAGACCAGGGGTGGGATTCAACTGGTGTTACTACCGGTTTGGTGAGAGTGTGGTTTGTGTGCGCACACGCGCTTTGCGCACATGCACACCAGATGCATGTTGTGCATGTATGTAAAGCATTTGCTAAATGCCACCTGGACAGCTGACAAGCGCTGCACACAGGTGCACAGCGTTTGAAAATCCTCTCCTTTCCTGCTTTTTCAACCTCAGTTGTGCCCTGCAAAACAGCTGAGGTTGAAAAAGCAGGAAATAAAGGACAGCCAAGAGCCCAGGTGGGCCAAACAAATGAACGAACGGTCATCGCAGCGAACCGGTTCTGTGTCTGCTGCTCTTCAGAGCTACCGGTTCTATCGAACCAGACCGAACCGGTAGCATCCCACCCCTGGAGAAGACCCTTTTGAATCTGAACTTTGTCTTCAGGGATTTTAGTAATCTCCCCCCTGCAAGCTTTATCTCATCTGCAACTTTTATGACCTCTCTGTTATTCCCTCATCTCTCCCTGTTCATAATTTCTTTTGAACTACTCTTGGAGCCAACCATCTCAACAGCGACAAAAAAAATCACATAGAAAAACAATAAAGAAATTCACAAATGTCCTGATAAAGCAGAAAAATAGAATCCTGCAAATATTGGCAAAGCATCAAGTGCCAGTAAGCGAATGGCTTTAACCAAACAAAACACAAATGTTTTGTGTTTTTGGGCAACAGAACTGAAGATCAAAGATAAGATTGTCTCCCTCCACAAATGGAATTGGAACCAAAGCTGGAACGGACACCGAGTCCGATGTGCCTTTAGCGCACTTCCAAAAGGCGAACTTCCTTTTCAAAGTAATAAAATATATGAATAGAAATCCACAAATAACCAGTAGTCATTAACATTTCATTTTAAACCATTCAAAGTTGTTGTTGTTTTTAATTCCAACACATCTGAGTATCCCAATCTTAGTGGGACATTTTATTGTCACACAAAAAGCCCAGAAGTCTTTTCTGACTGTAAGCCCAGCAGGCTGAGCGGGTGCTCTGTGAATGTACCCTAACAAATTATCTCTGGTTTATTAGTTATGGCAGGAACTGAAGCCAATATCATCCTTGCCAGACATACAGCGTTTGGCTCCCTGGGTTACAGCAATCTTTGGGTTTTCATGTGCCATGAACTAAGGTCCCTGCTGCTGACTTTAATGGCCTTCAATTGATTTGAATCTGAGCAACTTCACTTAATTGCTTTGTGGAAATAGTTGTTAGTCACCTTCTATTTAACCACATTATATAACTCTGTACCTACAGGTCATATTTATGGGCTTTTAAAAATCTAGTCCCTGAAAGTCCCACTGCGTTTTTTTCTAATACTTGAAGCTATAATGAATGGCTTTGAGGCAAAAAGAAAAATACGTCTTTGAGTGAGTTTTCTTGCCCAGGACTATAGATATACGCTGAACACACATTGCACTTAAACCATATAATTAACAAACCATATAATTACAGTTCTGTGCAGCAACCGAAAATGGCAACATCTTATCCCAGTTTTCCTTAGCTATCCCTGAGTATCTTGTACTGATTTAAATGGCAACAAAAAGAGATTAATACTTTCAAAAAAAATATTAAAATGAAAACTGGTAAATGGGCTAGGTTGCAGTATTCTCCTACTTTAATTTGCAGATTATTCTACATTTTCAAGTGTAGCCGCAATAAAAGATGGAGCCACAGGAATTTTGCCACAAAAAGAAAAGATGTTATTTTTAACCCCCTCCTGTCTCCATCAGAGCTTCAGTTATGCATTTCCATCCAGATAACACCAACAAAAACAATTAAGACTTGATAATTTAAGAAATCCCCAGGCTTTCTTTTAAAAACAGGTCAAATATTTCCTTTCCTTTCATTCACCTAGTTACTCCATAGAGTTTCCCTAAATATTTATCACTACTTTTTGCCTTCCTCACTTTTTTCAAAACTCTTCATAAAAATATCAGTGTCAGCACTCGGGAAATCAGAAGATCCAGGTATTTCAAATGTGTATAAAGATTATTATGAACATAAACTCTACAAAAATCTGAACTACTAACGGTCAAGGGAAATTAGCGGGAGTTAAGAATAGAAAGGAATTCAAGGTGGGCTGAGATTTCTTATGTGTGCTCAAGGCCTCATGACTGATGATCAGTGGTGGATTTCTTGCCTGGAGGCTGTTGCGCTAACAACATTTTGCTGGACTACTTGCAGCCAGAGGCTGCTGAAGGTGTGCGTGTGTGACAGTGGTGGGATTCAAAATTTTTACTACCGGTTCGGTGGGTATGGCTTGGTGGGCATGGCTTGGCTTGGTGGGTGTGGCTTGGCTTGGTGGGCGTGGCTTGGTGTGTGGCAGGGGAAGGATATACTGCAAAATCCCCATTCCCTCCCCACCCCACTGACCTGCTTTCCAGCTCTCTTCTCCTGTGCAGGGCAACAAAAGAAGACCAGCCGATCCACTGGGACTCAGGAGGCAGAGGATAGATGGGGGTGGGGCCAGTCAGAGGTGGTATTTGCTGGTTCTCTGAACTACTCAAAATTTCTGCTATCGGTTTTCCAGAACTGGTCAGAACCTGCTGAATACCACCTCTGGTGTGGAGCGCTTTGCTCTGGGACTTGCCATAAACATGGGAGCATTTGAGGGAAAATTGGAGCAATAAAGGGGAGTTTGAACTTTCAGCTGACTGCATTGCCCCAGGTCATCACAGTGGATTTGTTTTGCAATGCTGTCTGCTTTCCTGTGTTGGAGTTCAAGGTCTGTGTTCGGTGTTTGGACCTCCTAATCAGTCATATAAGCCACTATGTACAAAAGCACTGGTTGTCATACTGCAGGCACTATTTTTTCTCCACAGTGACATTAACCATTCAACTGTTGTAAATTGTTGAGCAATCAGTCATCATATAAGGATCAACCTATTCTCCAAAGCACCTGCAGGCAGGACAAGAAGCAATGGATGGAAACTAATCAAGGAGAGAAGCAACCTAGAACTAAGGAGAAATTTTCTGACAGTTAGATCAATTAATCAGTGACAGTTAGAACAATTAATCAGTGAACAACTTACCTCCAGAGGTTGTGGGTGCTCCAACGTTGGAGGTTTTAAAGAAGAGATTGTGCAACAACTTGTCTGAGATGGTATAGGGCTTCCTGCCTGAGCAGGGGTTAGATTAGATGTTCTCCAAGATCCCTTCCAACTCTGTTATCCTATCATTTGGCAGCTAAAAGATAGCCAAAATGGAGGACTGCATTGTCACTGCGTTTGTTTTGGGTTTGTCTGGTGAGCTCCCACAGAAGTTTCCAGAATAAGCTGGACTGGTTATCAAGTTTCCATAGTAACAAGATATGAGTGTCTTGTGATATTTGATGTACTGCGCTTGTGTGCAGGGAAGGAGTCCTACTTCACTTTCATTATATCTTCTCTCTTTTGCTTGTTTCTTAGATGTACTGCTGTTTCTTTTGTTTCTAATTATTTGTAAATAAAGTATGTTGGCAACAGAAAAACACGATTCATTTCCTCTAATTTATAAAGTTGATTTTTTTTGCTTTGACATGCATTATCCCATAGAAACATGTGTCTTGTCTTGTCTCTATGATCCTCTATGATAGCGCAGCTCTAGTGGCCTAAAGATGGAATTCTCACCTCACAATCAGGAGGCTGTGAGTTTGATCCTAGGTAGAGGCTAATATTTGGAATAGGCTCTCCTGCTTGAGCAGGAGGGTTGGACTAGATGACCTTCAAGGTCCCTTCCAACTCTGTTATTCTCTGTTATTGTGATCCTTGAACACAAATCTAACCATTATTATTGTCCCCTCTAACTGAATCATTCTGGGATCACCAACACAATGGGATCACCAACAGTGAAGAAGTGCCAATAGTGGCACTTCTGAGCATAGGGTCTTGCATGTTGACCACTCTTAGTCATAAAGTTTTCAGCTTAAATTTTAGTCTTAGTCATCAAGTTTACAGCAACATTAAATAAAATGAAGACGGAATATGGAATCCATAGACTCTATTTCTTTTTTTTCCCCAAGTTTTTTTTTTCAATCTAAACATACACAACAATACATTAACAGTGTGGCATCAATATATCATACATTTTAGTATAAGCAAAGTTAATAATACCAATCATATCTCTTAATACACATATTCACATTGAGTCATAATCCTTCATTGCTTATTTTCAACATTTCAATACTCTCTCCTAACGCCAATCACCATATCAGTTAAACATACCCAGTAATTTAATTATTCAATTTCTTCCCCAATTTTTGATTATTTTTTAAATAAAAAATTATCATTTGGCAAGCAATGTGGTTCCAGGTTTCACATCTCAATCATCAACTCTATTTCTTGAAGTGCACCTTTTAAAAAAAAGCTTCTCCCATCTTCGTAGAAAAGACAATAGTCCAAAAGTGTATGGGAATGAGGTGGAAGAGCTGGCTATTTAGAATTTTCCAAGCAAAGGTCAATGGTGCATTTTTCTGGAGTGAGCAGTTTATAGATTCCTACTCCTTGACATCCTTTATCTTAGAAGAGCAAATTAGGAAATGACACTGAAGAATCATTTCCTCTATATCCTCTATATCCTTCTCCCTGAAGCACTGTGGCTGGGGAATTCTACTGAAATAATTCCCTGTGAGTAGAGGCCTAAAGCTTTGCTTTTCGTTTTCTCCTGTGTCTGGAGATTGCCTTATATGTAAGACTTGGGGAAAAATATATCAGGCACTGAAGATACGTTTCCTTTGTATGTTTATCCCTGCAAATTTCCAAAATCACCAAAAAAGCTTCAAATTTAAAGGAATCCCTCGTCTATTTGGATGTTGAGGAAATCCCTTCAAATTAGTTTGAGGATTATGCTGAATTTGAATTTGTCTTTCTTAAGAACCATGTATTAATTAACTTGCAAATGGGAAAGCTGAATTAACGAATTCCGAACTCAATCACAGGCAAAGATTGTATTGCCCCATTTCATTTTGATGTATCAATAAACATTTTATTGACTGTTATTGACATGGTTATAAGTGAGTACATTTATTTATTTATTTGCTCTTCCTCATTCATGAAACAATTTAAAATTGCCCTCTCCTATTACTCATTTTTTATTCTCCCTTCCCCCTAAAATTCATAAAATATGCCAGTTGGATTGGGGCTCAGGAAGGCAGCATTCACCGCTGAAGGTGGTTGACAAGCTAAGAAGATTTCATCCTCATCCTGTCCATCTCTTAGTTCTAGGTTCAGTATAGTTTAAAATTTTTAAACTATGTAGATTGAATGTTGTAATATTTTAATTTTTTTTTACTTGATTTATAAGCTGTAAGCTGCCCAGAGTCAGAGTTTATGGACTGGATAGCTCACAGGAGAGAGGGGAGGTATAAAAACTTAATAAAATAAATATTTACAGAAATCTAGGATAGCTGTATTATATCTTATTTGTTATTGCACTGAATTCTCCAGTCAGTGGGTTATATTTATGATCCTATTCATTGGACTGGGAATCTTTTTGTCTAGCATAATTTAGCCTGCAATCCTTTATTGCCTTCTATAACCCACTGAATTCAAAGGGACTTCTGAGTAAATATGTATAGGACTGGTTAGGGTTAGAGTTGTTGGAAGAGTTGATCATCCAACTTAAAAGTTTTAAGAGACTTCTATGTAAACAAACACTGGTAAACATCCCCATTATAGCAATAAAGCAATAGCAATAGTACTTAGACTTATATACTACTTCACAGTGCTTACAGCTCTTTCTATTCAGTTTACAGAGCCAGCATATTGCCCCCATCAATCTGGGACCTCATTTTACTGACCTTTGGAAACATGGAAGGCTAAGTCAACCTTGTGCCTGGTAAGATTTGAACTGTCAACTGCAGGCAGCAGAAGTAACCTGCAGCACTGCATTTTAACCACTGCGCCACTGTGGCTCATTATCAGTGAAAAGACCTGCAACATGCCAGAACCTAACTGAAAACCTTAAAAAGAAAATCAGAAAGATTTCACCTAATTTATCTAGGACTATATTGGCTGTAGATTGAGAATAGCCTAGTTGAAATCCTATCTCTTACAGCTTAATAAATCTTGCTAAAGAAAATCTGTTGAAGTCCGGACATCTTAAAATTGCCAGGGTTGAGAAGCTCTGATCTAATGGGTTCTCAGTTGTCTCATTGGGATCAAGAAGCTAACTGATTGGTTATCTTCATCATCCTCAAAATAAAAGGAGAAAATCCATTTTCTGTGGTGTTGAAATGTGAACAAATGATGCTAGAAAACTGAAATAATTGACAAATTATTTCTCATGTTTTAAGAACTATTAAAGGATAATCTCCATTTCCTAGAACAGAGTGAATCCATCTTTCTTACAGAATGCTGACTGTCTAATATGTTTCACCTAATTGAGTCAAATTTATTGAGTTCTAATTAATCTTATACTATGGAAGCTTATTTCTATCTTCCTAGGAAATATTTCATAATTTCAATGGTGTTTTCTGAACTGTAAAAAAAAACCCTGAAAATTAAAGCAAATGATAATGCAATTACTTTTTAAAAACTGTTTGGCTGTCGTTTTCTGGAACTGACAGTAAAACTGAGTTTGTTTGCTATGCAGCCCAAAAGCCAGAATATTCAGGTGGTGGCTGCAAAAAGTGGGGACTTAATCAATGCAAGCTTACAATTCACATTTACTAGTCTGGGCCATTTTTTAAATTATTTTTTTTCAGATAACTAAACTGTTAGTTTAGTAGAGGCCATTTTAGTGTATGTAATTACTGAGTTTGTTTTTTAACCCATGTGCCTTCTCTTTCCTTCATCCTTGTTATAATCTTTGGTTGAAACAATTATGTTTTGTTTTGTACTATTTATATATTTGGAAGGGTTATACAATGACAAAAGTTGCCTTGAACAGATCTTGACTTTTGATGACTACAAGGATATGTCTGTTTTCCATTCAGCAATGAAAACTAAAGCCAGCAATAAAATAAAGAAAAGCAGACATCATAATAAAAAATGTTAACATTCTTAACTAGTGGTGCATTTATTTATTTTTTTATGCCACTTTTATACCACTGGGGTATTTCTGATGGAGAAGAGCAGCTTAAAATAATTTTGATAAACAACTAAGACTCCTAAAGAATTTTTGAAAGAAAAGAGTTACATCATGAGGAGACCACCATCAAAAATGTTTATGGTACTTATGGTGATGGATTTTACTGATGAGTTCATAGAATTTTTGATAGTTGTAGTCCCAAACATCTGAATAGAATCAAGTTGTAAAGTTCATAGGAACTGGGTTGTTAATTAACATACTCAAAATTAAAAATTAATAGGGTTAAATAAGTTTTGGGGGAGGGATTGTCACCTTAATTTAAAGTTCCCCTAAACTTTTTATCATCTAACTACTTGATTTTTATGCTATCTTTTAATGTAAACAGAACAGTTACATGGTACAAAAAGCAAAAATCAGTAAAACATGCATACTAAAACCATGCGAAATAGTTAAGGATAGATAAAGAGATTATGGGATTGTCTCATTTTTGAACTTTGTTTAAACATAAATTTATTCTGATTTATTCATTTATTTATTCTGATCCTAATTCTGCATTAGTTTGATCTTGGTTTCTTCTAATACACACATTTTAATACAGTTTTCTTAACATACATGTTGTATTGACTTAAATTTCCACTCAGGTCCGTGCTTTGAGCGGGAAAGCACGGGCCTCTCCCATTGGTTGATGCCGTTTGACAGCCGGCTATAAAAGGCAGTTGTCAAACGGCATCAGCTGTTGCTGCTCCAGCTGGCTGCCGTGTTAGAGCGGCAGTAGCGGTAACCCTTTATTTTAAAAATAAAGTGAGAGCTGAACCTTTGCCTTGGTGTCTGCCTGAGTGATTACCACCGCTCTACAACACTGGCGACGAGGGCGGGATCCTAAATATAGGCAAGCCAGGCAAAAAGGAAAAGAGCAAAATCACTAGCCGAGAGCTGAAATCGCTACAGAGTTGCTGTCACTGTTCGCGGAGCGCGGTCTCTAACTTGCCTCAGGAGAAGCAGCACAGCTGACAGAAAGATGACTTCGAATCCTGCATTCCCGCCCTTCAGACCGATGGCAGAGACATGGGAATCATACAGGAACCGGTTTGACTGCTTTTTAGATGCTATAGACCTTTCAGATATCTCTGACCATAGAAAAAAGTCTTACTTCCTAAGCTTTTGCGGAGCCACGGTATTTGACACCGCAACAGCATTACTGGCCCCACGATCTATTAAGACTATTCCCTGGGAGGAATTACAAGAAATTCTCTCAAATCATTACTCCCCTAAGCCTTCCAGAATTGCCAGATGCCATGTCTTCAGTAGGCGCATTCAGTCAGAGGGAGAAACCATTAGTGACTATATGGCAGCACTGAGAACAGCTGCCTTACATTGTGGATTCAGGGACTACCTCGAAGATATGCTGTTAGATCAGCTGGTATGTGGAGTTAGAGATCCCAAATTGCAAAGACGATTACTAGCTAAAAGGGATCTAACCTTAAAGCAAGCCGTAGAAGAATCCCAGGCTGCTGAGCTATCAGCACTCTCAGCAGCTGAAATACAGGGAAACCCAATCAGACTAGATAACCCAGCAGTGCATTTTGATGAAGCCTCCACAGAGGAAGGTTTAGAAGAGGCTACTGAGATAAACCGCCTCAGACAGCCCAACGCAAATCAAAGGGAGTACAGGCAGGGTACAAGCCAACCCCCACGAATACAGACTACCTGTTTAAGCTGTGGGGGCAACCATCTCAGGGCATCCTGCAGATTCAGGAATGCCATATGCTTAAGATGTCAAAAGAAGGGCCATTTGGCAAAAATATGTCAGGCAGGAAAGATCTTTAAGCAGCCACAAAGGCCTCAGAAACCCATACAATATCCAAGACAAATCGAGGACTGCTTCACATGCTACCAATCTAAGATACCTAAAAATAATTCTAACAAAATTAGTGTCACTGTTTCTATAGAAGGTAGACCATGCAGAATGGAAGTAGACACCAGCTCTGCACTATCCATCATCTCGTGGGGCACCTTGAAGAAACTACTTCCCAGGGTAACAAGAAAGAAGATTCCAGGCTGCAATCTAACACTACGGGACTACCAAGGCAGAACCATTCCTGTCATCGGAAAAGGCAAGTTTCTAATTCATTTTCAAGATTTTAAGGGTCACTTGCCTCTAGTGATAGTGGATGGCGCCCTCCCAAGTCTATTGGGACTAGACTGGTTCCCTGCCCTCGGCCTCCACATAGGTGGAATCCACGCCATTGCAAGTTCAGAAGTTGATTCCCTGTTCAGGGAATATGCTGACGTATTCAGCGAGGGCCTAGGCTGCTACGTGGGAACCCCAATATCCTTCAAGGTGGACTCCCAAGCAGTACCAATCCGTTTAAAACCCCGCAGAGTTCCTTTTGCAATTCGTCCTAAACTTGACAAGGAACCAGACAAATTAATTAAACAGGGCATACTGCAACCTACAGACTTTTCAAAATGGGAGACTCCTATAGTGACGCCTCTAAAGAAGGACGGAAATTTGAGAATCTGCTCTGATTATAAATCTTCGATAAATAAATATTTACAAGTAAGCGCGTATCCAGTCCCCGTGGTACAACACCTACTCCATTCCCTTGAGCCTGGTTCCATTTTTGCAAAGTTGGACATGTCCCAGGCATATCAACAGTTCCCTGTTGATGACGAAACTGCTGAACTGCAAACAATAGTGACACACAGAGGGGCTTTCAAATGTACACGCCTACAATTCGGAGTTAGTGTTGCCCCTGGAATTTTCCAGTCCCTCATGGAAAGAATTTTGCAAGGGTTGCCAGGCGTTGTGCCATACTTTGATGACATCCTTGTATCTGCCACCAGTCAACAGCAATTACTACAAAGGGTCAGAAGTGTACTTGAGCGTTTTAAACAGTCAGGTCTTAAATTAAAAAGGGAGAAATGCACCATAGCCACTCCACAAGTGGAATTCTTAGGTTACAAAATTGACGCCAAAAGTATTCACCCAACGGAGTCAAAGGTCAAGGCCATTCATGACGCGCCCACTCCTACTAATAAAACATAGCTTCAAGCTTTCCTGGGCCTCCTGAATTTCTATGCTTCGTTCCTACCCCATAAAACTTCAATTGCCGAGCCTCTTCACAGGCCATGGCACTGGGGACCAAGGGAAAGTCTTGCTTTCAAGGAAGTCAAGTCACTACTAACGTCCAAAGCTGTATTAATTCAATTCAATAAGGACTTACCACTAGTTCTAGCAGCTGATGCTTCCCCCTTCGTAATTGGGGCCGTTCTGAGTCACAGACTGCCTAACGGTGCAGAAACACCTATAGCCTTCTTTTCCAGGATGCTGTCCTCCACTGAACGCAACTATAGCCAGATTGATAAGGAGGCCTTGGCTGCAGTTGCTTCAGTAAAGAAATTCCATGAGTTTCTCTACGGTCATCACTTCGAATTCATAACTGACCACAAGCCACTGTTAGGTATTTTATCTGGCACTAAACTGTAGTAAACCTCGAGAGTCCTCTTGACATAAGGCCGTAAGAATGACCTTCTCAAGTTAGGAATTGCATGATAAGCTCAGCTTGGCACAACACGTAGGCAAATAGTTACAGGAACTAGCTGACCACAAATATCTTGTTAATAGATAATCACGCTATCTTAGCACACAACAGTGGTCGCATCCTGCCATGGCGCCATTAGAATTATACTTCCTTGCTCCTCTTCACGTATGTCTCGCTCCCCCCGCCCTGATAAAACTGTAAAATAAAAGAGGGTGGTGCGTTGCAATCGGGGGACTTCTTCATCTACCCCGGGCACAACGTGCTCTCTCACCTTGAGAAACTATGGTGTCTGTGTCAATTATTGATTCTAGTACTTAAGTACTCACCCTCACGAGGGTCCCTCTAAATTTCACCCCTGCGGGGGCTCTACGGGCTGATCAGAGAACCTAAGGACAACGAGCAAACCGCGACAACGCGACAACTGGGGGCTCGTCCGGGATCTCTCACTTCTTCAGCTCCACGGCGTGACTTCTGTCTAGAGGTGCGCTGCCTTCACTCCCGTTGCTACGCACCTGGCAAAGGCTCTGTACAATCGTAAGTAATGGGCTCCTCACTCTCCAAAGTTTCGTCAGTTCATAGGGACGAACTTTACCAATTAGTGAAGAAGGCTAATTGTTTGCAGAAAATTAACGGCACCACTGTATATACCTTGTCTAGAAAATCTATCACCTCCTTCTTGCTTTATGTGGAGCAGCACTGTCCTGCTTATCCGGCTGAGGGCACGCTGCGTCGCACTTCGTGGGAACGCTTGGAAAAATATCTGTATGATGTCCCCAGAGCTCCACCGGACATTCTTATGTCCTGGCGTGCGATAATGGCTGCGCTCAATACTATCTACCCCTCCACCACTCTCCCCGGGTCTTTATCTCTTGCCTCTAAAACTGCTAAGCCTCCTGCTGTTCACCTTGATTCTTCTCCCCCACCTTACCAATCTGTCGCCTCTTCGGATGATATTCCTCAGCTTGCCTATGCCCCTCCTTTTCACTCTGACACTCCGCACAATCGTCTGCAGCCCTCCTCTCCTTCTGTCTCTCCCATTCCTACTGATCCTCCGTCCCCACATCTCTCGGGGGGAAATATTACTGCTATCCTGGCTTCTCCTTCCTTCACCTTAGAATCTTGTGATATACCTTCTGCTTACCCTATGACTCTTGTTCCGGGAGCCCCTGGCGCTCATGTTCATACCAACATAGAGTTAAGAGTGTTGAAAAATTTAAAAGAGGCTGTAAATATGTATGGACTGCAATCCACTTACACTCGTGGCATGCTTGATTCTCTCGTGTCTGCTAACACTGTAATGCTGTTATATGATTGGAAGATGTTGTTTTCTATGCTTATGACTCCTGCCCAGTATGTTGTTTGGCAGTCTGAATATGAAAAATTAGTAGATGCTGAAATAAGGCCTCCCTAATCTGGTCGTTGCTGATCACTTAACGGGAACCAGATTATTCTCCACCCTGATTCAGCAACAAACTTGCCCTCGCCGTGCCTTTGCAATCATTCATCTTTGTGCGATGAATGCCCTGAAACGTGTGGATGATTCAGACTCTAAATCCACACACACCTTTTTGAAGGTAGTGCAGGAGGTTGACGAGTCTTACTCTTCATTCGTTAACCGTTTGCAAACCGCTCTGGAACGCCAAATTGACAATGAGGCGGCCAGACAAGAACTTCTTATTAAACTGGCTTACACCAATGCGAATGAAGATTGTCAAAAAATACTTCAACCTGTTGCTAATAAACCTGGTGTAACCTTGGCTGAGTTCCTGCAGCTTTGTAGGATTGTGGGAACTACTTCTCACAAAATGAGCGCCCTTGCCGCTGCCATCTCTACCTCCATTTCTGCATCCCTCCCCACCTCCCCTCCGTCGTCCGACGCCCTTGCCGTGTCTCGCTCTGGCAATTGTTTTAATTGTGGGAAGCCTGGCCATTTTAAAAATCAGTGTAGAATGCCGGTTGGGGGGGGGAACGCCTCGTGGCCAATCTCGGGGTACTGCACCCTATGCTGCCAAGCCAAAAACTGTTTGCCCTCGTTGCAGAAAAGGTTTTCATTGGGCTTCCCAATGTCGCTCTAACCCTCCTCCTGCTCAGCAATCGGAAAACTAGGCATGGGGTCTTCAGCTAACCCCGCTACAAAGGCTGAAACTTCTCTTTCCTCTTCTCTTTCCTTTTTACAACCTACTTCTTTCCCTGTACAGCTGACAGAGGACATCGTTTATGATGATCCTGGTTCGGTCTTCACTCTCCCTCTTTCTATCACTGTTCTGAAGCCACTTCCGCCTTCCTTGCCTGTTTTGCTCATACCTAACTCCTCCCTTACCATTGAAGGCGTAGTCACTGCACCCTTTTTGTACGACTCCTCTTCTCTGAAAAATCTCTCTCTTGCTGCCATTGGCGACCGGTGCTTTTCCCTGAAAGCGGGAACGATTGTGGCTACTCTCATTCTTCTTCCCTCTCCTGAACCCCCTTCTTTGTTTGCTCTACAGCAATCTGTTCGAGCCTCCAAACCTATGTTAACCATATTGCTGAATGGCCAATCTTTTGCTGGCCTGATTGACACCGGAGCTGACGTCTCTGTCATTCGATCCTCTGAGTGGCCATCCTCTTGGCCCCTTGCTGAAACAACTTCAGTACAAGGCGTCGGTGGAGCGCAGGCAGCAAAGGTTAGCTCACTTTGGCTTACTGCCTCTACGCCTCATTCCTCTGTGACTGCTTATCTTAAACCCTTTGTCCTTCCATTACATTGCAATTTGTGGGGCCGTGACCTGCTATCTCAACTCCACACTTCTCTCTACATACCTTGAATTATGGCTATTTCTCCTCTTTCTCTCACTCTCAAATCAAATATTCCTGTTTGGATTGATCAATGGCCTCTTACAAAAGAAAAATTAAACGCACTTCACACTCTCGTTCAACAGCAATTGGCAGAAGGTCACATTGAACCATCTACCAGCCCATATAACACACCAGTGTTTGTAATTAAAAAGAAAAGTGGCAAATGGCGCCTCCTACAGGATCTCCGTGTTCTGAACGCTATATTGCAACCTATGGGCCCATTGCAATGCGGCCTTCCAAATCCAAATTTAATTCCTGTAAAATTTGATCTCATAATCATTGACCTCAAAGATTGTTTTTTCTCCATCCCGCTGATACCAGAGGACAGGATACTATTTGCCTTCACCGTTCCTGAGTTTAATAATTCTAAACCTACAGCTAGATATCAATGGAAAGTTCTTCCCCAAGGAATGCTCAATTCTCCTACGATGTGTCAATATTTTGTAAATAAAGCTTTACAACCCTATCGGGACAAATTTCCTGAATTTTTAGTGTATCATTACATGGATGACATCCTGATTGCAGCTGATGGTCCTAAAGGTACAGTATGTAAAACTTTTCCATGTCTTCTCTCTCTCCTTGCTCTTGCAGGACTGCATGTAGCACCAGAAAAGGTGCAGTCTCATTATCCGTTACAATATTTAGGACACAAGGTTTTAGCCTCCACAGCTTCACCTCACCTTCCTGTTCTCACACTCCCTCAACCTGCAACCTTGGTACAGTTACAGCAATGCCTGGGCACGCTCAATTGGGCACGCCCATATCTTTCCATTTCAACTCATACTCTCTCGCCATTATTTCAAGCATTGGTCGGCCTTAAGCATCCAGCGGATCTCATTTGGCTGAATGAGCAACAGCTTAATGCTCTTAAAGAAATCAACAGCGCCTTGCATACCCATTGGGTGGACCGCTCATTACACAATCATGCACTCTCATTGGCGCTTCTTCCCACACCCACACTCCTTACAGCAATCATCGTTCAAATCTCGACTTCAAAGAGGCTACACATTTTAGAGTGGATTCACCTTCCTCATACCCCAAAAGCATCAATCACCACAAGAGCTGCACAAATGGCCCTTCTTATAGAATGGGGGAGGAAAAGAGCTAGAGCCTTGATGGGTGTGGATATCTGCACGCTTTACACTCCCTGCAGACTAACACAATGGGAACCACTCTTCCAAAATTCTGATGCGTTACAAGATGCGTTGGAAGGGTGGCAAGGGAATGTCTCCTGCCATCTACCACCAGACCCACGCATACAAGTGCTGAAAACAATTCCGCTCACTCTAGAGACTCCTTTAGTACAACAACCAGTGAAAGATTGTCTTACTGTATTCACTGATGGTTCTAAAACCATCGGGGCTTGTGTGTGGCAAACTGACAATCAATGGCATAAAAAACTTACCACACCACAACCTTCTGCTCAACAGGCTGAACTGTCTGCCTTCAATATGGCACTCACACTTTTTCCCAACCAGCCAATTAATGTAATATCTGATAGTCTGTATGTGGCACAATTGGCCTTGAATATATTTGATGCCTACATTTCTCCTGCAACCCCTTCTCCTTTAATGATGCTTTTTTTACAGTTACAAGACCTATTGAAGGAAAGGAAGGAATCTCTGTTTGTGGCCCACATCAGAAGCCATCAGCATCTGCCCGGATTTCTTTCAGAAGGCAATCACATGGCAGATGAGGCCTGCAAGTTGCATTTGTTACCAATCCTGCAGAATAACACCTTAACAGCAGGAGAAAGTCATGATTATTTTCATCAAAATAGAAAGGCTCTGGTGAGACAATTTGGAATTACTCATCAAGAAGCCGCGGCAATTGTTCAACAATGTCCTACATGTAGTCTGCAGGCACGAAGTGTCCCAGAAGGAGTAAATCCTAGAGGCACCGAGGCCTGTGACACATGGCAAATGGACGTTACTCAGTATCCATCCTTTGCGCCCTGGAAGTATATTCACGTGTCTGTAGACACTTACTCTGGGTTCATCATGGCCACACTGCAAAGGGGGGAGACTACTAAAAACACTATCAATCATTGCATTCGGACCTTTGTAACACTGGGATGTCCAAAAATTTTAAAAACAGACAATGGTCCTGCATACACGAGCTCCTCCTTCTCGGAGTTCTGTCATCATTGGTCCATTGTACACAAATTTGGAATTCCATTCAATAGCCAAGGCCAAGGTATTGTGGAAAGAGCAAATTTAACACTCAAAACAGCCCTTGATCGATACATGGGGAAAAAAGGCGTACGCCCCCCGAACCTCCCAGCGTTACAGAATGTGTTAAATGTATGTTTATATACCTTGAACTTTCTGAATCTTACTGACTCTCCTTCTTCTACGGCTGCTTCTCATCACTTTACCACACCTCCTGTCCCTACCTCCAGACCTCTTGTTTATTTCAGGCAACTTCCAGATCCGAAGTGGAAGGGACCTGTGCAACTGATCACTTGGGGCAAAGGATACGCTGCTGTTCAACTTCCTGATCGTGTTCTTTGGGTGCCTGCGCGCTGTGTTCGACCTTATCATGGGGAGGCTAAGGACAAGTGTTCCTCTCCTAGCCCTTCTGATTCTGATATCTCCTGTCTTTTCTCAGTTTCGGGCTGATCCTGCTGTTATCTTCGCCCCTCCGTTCACACGCGTTACCTTTGCCTTTGAAGACATCTCTCTTTCCGCCTGTAATTATGCCTTTCAACATCAAGGCCGTGCCTTGCGTCCCTCACCTCACATCTCTCTTCTGTATGGCTACCAACCCTGTTGGGTCTACCTACATGTCTATGTCACCGCGAATACGGTGGGACCTTATTCCTGCTTAGGCTTTCTTGCTTCCTGTCAATCCTTCAATCATACAGTTTATCTCTTTTCCATTTTCTCTGTAACTCGCCCCCCACTACCCTCTATGTTTCTTTCTTGGCTCCTTTTGTCTCAATCTTCTCCTCAATCTTTTTCCCATACCCTGGTGCGCCACTTCTCCTGCTGCCAACCTCCCTGTGATACCACCAGCTGCCTATGGGATACACCTGGCTCCCATCTCCCTGACCGCTATCCTGGTTCCTGGTCACCGCTCCGCGGACAACGAATTCGTAGACAGCTTCTCGAGTCCTCTCCACATCCTAAATTCAACTCCTTGATTCATACGCACCGTTACAACAATGAGGGAGCACTGCATCTTCGCTCTCAGGCCCTCTCCTGTTACCAGAGGTCTCCAATCAAGAAAAAGGGAATCATCTGGCGCTGGTTTTTCAACAATACCATATCTCTACAAGACTCACCCAAATATACCATCAATTATCATTTTAGAGCAACTCATCTTTCAGTAACTGATCTGACCCTCTCAGACTTTGGTCTATACCAATGTGAAATTACAAAAATGGTACGAGGCTTTGCCACTTCTTCTCGGCTGACATTATCCCTACGACAGAAGTTTATCCCCCCCCAACGGAGGACACGAAGTGCACTCACCTCCCAAGATGCCAAACATTGCACCCCCTGCTTGCAAAAAACTCAACAGGGGCAGACCATCAGAACTACATTAATATATCACACCCATTTTATTTGCACCAAACCATCCACGCACACCTGTGTGTGGAATAGCACGACGTATAGTATTTGTGAAGATAACAACAAGCAAACCTGTTATGACCCCACAGGCCCCACTCATCGCTACAACATCCTCATCACTGTCGGAGCCGGCTCATCGAAAAAGACACTGGTCAATCATGACTTTTATAATCCGAAGGTATCCCAATCGGTCACTTTTGATGCCTGCGAAGCCATGGACTATCGGTTTAAAGGCTATTTTTATTTTGGTGGCTATAATTGCTATAGGATGTTTTCTGCTACCCTGTTTATTACCTATCTTTATTTCAATGATCAAACGTAGTTTAAATGCTATTGCCGAAGCTAAAGCTGCTGTGCAACTTAATCTCTTAATGCAAAATCATGTATATATGGCAATCCCAACTGAGGAGTGCAAGGCTCCGCTTTTGCACTTATGTTCCGATGACGACTCTGACACTGATAACCTGCCCTTGAACGAGGTTGTGCAATCGGATCGGGATGTCCCGGAGGGTATGTCCTTATCCAAGCACTATGATACTCCAAAGGAGAAAAGGCTTATATTTTGAATCGGATATCGCGGCACCTTAAAAACAAAGAAAAGAGGACTTGTAGTAAACCTCGAGAGTCCTCTTGACATAAGGCCGTAAGAATGACCTTCTCAAGTTAGGAATTGCATGATAAGCTCAGCTTGGCACGACACGTAGGCAAATAGTTACAGGAACTAGCTGACCACAAATATCTTGTTAATAGATAATCACGCTATCTTAGCACACAACAGTGGTCGCATCCTGCCATGGCGCCATTAGAATTATACTTCCTTGCTCCTCTTCACATATGTCTCGCTCCCCCCGCCCTGATAAAACTGCAAAATAAAAGAGGGTGGTGCGTTGCAATCGGGGGACTTCTTCATCTACCCCGGGCACAACGTGCTCTCTCACCTTGAGAAACTATGGTGTCTGTGTCAATTATTGATTCTAGTACTTAAGTACTCACCCTCGCGAGGGTCCCTCTAAATTTCACCCCTGCGGGGGCTCTACAGGCTGATCAGAGAACCTAAGGACAACGAGCAAACCGCGACAACGCGACACTAAACAGACTTCCCAGATTTTATCCCCAAGGATGACCAGATGGACTGTTTTTCTGGCTGCATATTCATACACTCTACTCCACCGCTCCGGAAAAAACCTTTGCCATGCAGATGCCCTCAGCCGTTGCCCCCTGCCTGTTCCAGTCGAGGACCCAGCACCAGCGACTGCCATTTTCCTCATTGAAGAACTCAGGCTGCCAGTCACCACTTCTGACATCGCTGCCCATTTGGCCAAGGACCAGGTAATTTCCCAAGTCCTTGACTGGGTAGGGAGGGGGTAGCCTACAACCCCTTATCCATCAGAATTCCTACCCTACAAGCTATGCCAATAGGAACTTTCCTCATTGCAAGGCTGTTTACTGTGGGGAACCAGAGTAGTGATTCCCCCCAAGTTGCAAACCTCAATCTTGAAGGTGCTGCACGAGGGTCACCTGGGAATAGTGCAGATGAAGGCTCTCGCCCGCAGCTACGTATGGTGGCCGGCCATGGATGCCCAAATCTCTAGCTGGGTCAATTCTTGCCAGGCATGCCAAGCTACCAGGACATCCCCACCAGCAGCCACCCCTAGGACCTGGGAGGAGGCAGGCAGCCCCTGGTCCAGAATCCATATAGACTTGGCTGGCCCTTTCCACGGGCGCACATTCCTGGTGGTAGTGGATTCATTTTCAAAGTGGGTGGAATTGACCTTAATGCACTCCACCACTACTGAAGCAGTTAGCAAGGCACTGACCAGGATGTTTGCCACACATGGCCTTCCTGACTCCATTGTATCTGACAATGGCCCCCAATTTACCTCTTGTGAATTTGAGATTTTCCTAGCAAACCTGGGCATCAGACACATATTAGTAGCCCCTTTTCATCCTGCTAGTAATGGGCTGGCTGAGAGGGCAGTCAGATCTGCCAAGGAGGTACTACAGGGATTGGGACCCATTAATTGGCATTCTAGACTGGCCCAATACCTGTTGAGCCAACATACAATGCCTTGTGCCTCCACAAATAGGTCACCAGCCGAAATGTTAATGGGACGCTGGCTGAGGACCACTCTTGACAGGCTGCACCCAAATTATGCCCCAATGCTTCCCTTTGGGTCTAACAGCCAAGACAGAGGGTTCCTAGTAAATGACAAAGTGTATGTCAGGAACTTTGCTGGGCAACCACTGTTGTTACCGGGTTGTGTGGTAGCAGTAACTGGTCCTAAGTCTTATAAAGTCCAGTTACTTGATGGGCATGTCTGGCGGCGCCACGTGGACTACTTAAGGAGACGTTGGAGCACTGCACCCAGAGGTCATCTAGATGGTCCCAATACAGAAGCACCACCACCACCCAGAGAAACCAGCCTCCAGCCCACCGGGGATGACAGCCTACCTGAAAAAGAAGCTGACCAAGGTCCTGACCCAGTTCCAGACGTCCCAGCAGCCTCACCTCCGATGGAAGCCATGCAGCAAGCAGAAGACAATAACCTGGTGCCATTTCCAACTGAACCAAGAAGATCTGGACAAGTACGCAGGCGCCCAACATATTTACAGGACTATGCATGCTCCTCACTGGGAGGGAGGAGTATTGTGTATTGACTTAAGTTTCCACTCAGGTCCGTGCTTTGAGCGGGAAAGCACGGACCTCTCCCATTGGTTGATGCCGTTTGACAGTCGGCTATAAAAGGCAGCTGTCAAACGGCATCAGCTGTTGCCGCTCCAGCTGGCTGCCGTGTTAGAGCGGCAGTAGCGGTAACCCTTTATTTTAAAAATAAAGTGAGAGCTGAACCTTTGCCTTGGTGTCTGCCTGAGTGATTATCGCCGCTCTACAACAATACACATTTTTATATATTTTTCTTTCTAACAATGTACTTTGGCGCTACCTTATCTTATAAGTTTGTGTGTGTATGGGGTGTTCTTACATTTTATCCACCATTGCAAAACTAGGTAAAATGTAGATATCAGGTATCACTGGGCCTTGGTTTGGGAAGTGACATCTGGAAAAGTTCATGTGAACTGAAATAAACACATTTCTTTCTTTCAACTTCAGAAAGAGATGAAGTTCAATTTGACACGGTTCAAGATCATAGTTCAGTCTGTATGCGGAGTTACTGCATATATGACTAAACATATGCAGGAACATTCAAATTATAATTAATGTTGCAATTAGTATCTTGTTAAAAACACAATCTAAGGGGAAGCATTTGGATAAATTTTACAGCACAACAGAAGAAATATATCACTATGCTAGATCTAATTAGATTTAGGGGTTCTTAATTCCATCATTAGCAATCATTATTTTCTTTTCAAGCCATGTAATTAAAAACCGCATGAGGAATATCGTTTTTTTCCTTCTCTTTTACCAAAGTATCAAGGGTTACATTTTGACAACGATAGTATGGTACACAGCTGCTGGTATTTAAATGAGGGAGGTTTAATGACAACTCAAGAATTAGAAATGCAATTGGTTAACTAAACTGAGGGAATTCTCAGCAAAGATCATTATGTTTACATAAGATTGGTTATGATACAGGGCAGGCTATGTAATTAGTTAAATTATGCTAGGGAAAATGGGACAGTTTTGCATTATTTACCCTTTAGTGTATTGTAAAATTGTGAAATCTGTCGCAGCATTCATCTTTCCTGTCTTCCCTTAAATACCACCTTTGTTTTTAATAAGGAATGCTGAGAGGCAAAGTCCTAAAAATTTCCTAGATTGGCTTGGCTTTGGCAATTTTTAAATTCTGATTTATAGTTTAGATTCATTTTTTTAATAAATTGCTGTAATTGGATCTTGAAATGTATTCTGTTATTAAATGTTATTCTGTTATTCAGCATGAGTCTGGGACAAAGTTAACTATATAAATAACTTCAGAGTTTCTTTCCAATAGACACGTTAGTCACTTTTCTTTTTCTTATTTTCTTTTCTTTTTCTTGATTTATCTTTTATTATATGGAAATTCTTCATAATTGTAAACAACAACAAAATCTCAAACAAATATGAGTTTGGGCCAGAATTCAAGGCAATCAAAATCAAACAGGAAAAGCTTGGGGACCAGCTAAAGATCTCTCATAGTGTCACGCCTGCCATTTATTGAAGACATGGACCAGGTTTTAAAAAGCAGCTGAACTTAGTAAATTATTCAGCAGGCAAACCTATGTAACGAAACAGGCCATTATCACAGATGGCAGCTGAACACAGTTGTCAGTTGAGAGTGAGAACAAGGGTGCCACCTTCCACAGAATAATAGCAAAATATGTTCTAGGACCCACAAGCAATTAAAAGAGAGAAAACAGCATGTATTAGTGCCATCATTTTAACGAAGCAGTATCACAATGTATAGTGATGAAGCCATAGGGGGCTACCTCACCTCAAGGAATCCAATTGTAGTTAAAAAAAAATATTGGTAAATTGTAGGATTAAGAGTCATGAATAGTAGACTTTTGACAGAAAATGATTTAGCCTGCATTTGAAACTTAATCCTGGTTCTGTAGTTTATAGAAGAAGACACCCAGCAAATAGACTTGGGAGCCATTTTTAATTTTGAAAATGCCACTAATATTGTTAATAACCTGCCTACCATCTGGACAAGCAAAGATCAGTAGTCAGTTAAAGACTTTCAGCCTAGAGGTTTACCAAAACTCAGATTCATACATCACACTAAAGAGAAGGGTTTAGTTTTGCTGTAACATGTTGAATGGAATTATTCTTATTATTAGCGTGTATTGTTGTTACAATAGCCAGGAGACAACAATGCAGGTTCAGAGTAATAGTTTGGTGTGCCAAAGTACCAGTCTGTTATGGGACACTCTTGCACGCTTCCCAAGGTGTACCATAGAAAGCAAACTGGTTTCTCACCAGAGAGAATGATGAGCGGCTCTTCCTGCAGCATCACCCAAGCCCCCCCCACCTTCCTAGAGCTGCCTCACAAATGGATATCACAACCAGGAAGGTTCCAAGCCATCAAGAATCTGACTGCCTATTGTCCCCAATAGTTTGGGTCCTCATTTTACCAACCTCAGAAAGATGGAAAGCTGAGTCAACCTTGAGCCTGATGAGATTTGAACTGCCAAATTGTAGGCAGCTGGCAGTCAGCAAAAATAGCCTGCAGTACTGCTTTCTAACCATTGTATATGTATGAATTAAGGATTTATCATTAATCTCACCATTAAACTAAGACACAGTTGAAGTCATTGTATGTTCCCAGTCATAGAATTGTTGTGACTGATTTTAAAGATTCATGATATTCCAGCAAGATACTATTACTTACTTACAGACCCCTCACATCTGTTTCAACTCTTATCCTCGAAACAATGCTATGGAGCACTGCACACCAGAACAACTAGACACAAGGACAGTTTTTTTCCAAATGCCATCACTCTGCGAAACAAATAATTCCCTCAACACTGTCCAACTATTTACAAAGTCTGCATTACTATTACTATTAATCTTCTCATCACTCCTTATCACCCATCCCCTCCCACTTGTGACTATATGACTGTAACTTTGTTGCTTGTATCCTTTATCCTATATTGACTGTTTCCTAGTATGATTTGATTGCTTATTGTACCCTATGACTATTAAGTGTTGTACCTTATGATTCTTGTCTCTTGACGAATGTATCTTTTATTTTATGTACACTGAGAGCAATTGCACCAAGACACACCTTGTGTGTCCAATCACACTTGGCCAATAAAGATTTTATTCTATTCTGTCCTGTCCTGTCCTGTCCTGTCCTGTCCTGTCCTGTCCTGTCCTACCCTACCCTACCTTACCCTACCCTACCCTATCCTATTCTATTCTGGGAGTTGATAGTCTGATGCAAAGATATGGAAAACTACAACCTTTGCCTTTTGTCATCAAACTTGTTAAAAAACAAGTTGTTATTCAAAGAAGACAATGTTATTGAAGTTGTTGGGTATATATGTATGTTGTCAGGACTCCAACAAATCCACCCCCATTCAAATCATAAGTCTTTAGCCACATCTCAGAGAAAAGAAAATTGATTTATTAGAAGTGGACATATTGGTGTTGGCTGGATGCAGCCAATACTAAAATACATCTTTCATTTCTCCCTTGACCCTGGTCTCTGCCACCACCCCTTGGATGTGTATTCTCTAATGGGACACATCCATCCCCAAGAGTCATCAATCATGCTCTCCAATAATTTTCTTGCACTCCGACAACTTTGGGCTGCCAGGGTGATTATCTAGGCACTTAAGGAATGCACTATTTCCCCCCACTTCCTTTTTCTGGCAGCTAAAAAGACCAAAGGAGTATCTTTTTAGTTGACATATGTGATGTTTTTGCCCTTAGTTATGAAATTGTATGAAAATCTTTCTAGGGTTTTGCAGCTTCCCTCACTTCCACATTTTATCTCAGGAAAACACATCAGAAGGGAATTGCTGCAGTTGTATCTTTCTTTTTATGATACGTTTCCTGAGAAACTTCCTTTTGTCAAAAATTGCTGACTTTATTCATTTCACATATTCTTCATCTACTGTATATCCTTTTTAAAAAACTCTGTATATTTCCCTGATGTGAGCTGTTTCTAACCACTATCTTTATTGCCACCACAAAACCTAATTACCCCTTTTTGTATACAGCTTCCAAAGGCATATGGTTTCTTTCTGATGCATATTTCACAAGAGAAAAAAAACACACATCTTTTTTGAGCAGATTTTTAACTGGAAAATATTTTGTTCATGCAGCATCTGTTAAATGGTGTGGCCTCTTTGGAGAGATTTGCAAGTAACTCCCATAGAAACACATGAGGGGATGTTGTTTCAAATCCCTAAATTCTATTCTCTTTTGTCTCCATTCATATTGTCTTCCTTATGTTAAAGATGAACTTCTAAAGCAAGGAACAAATCTCTAATTATGGAGACATTTTATGGAATACAGAATCTTTTTTTTAAAAAAAGCATTCTGATAAGATTCACAGCCATCCTGTTTCATATACTATCCCCGCATTTTCTTTTTTCAAACAGTCTTGATTCAATTTGATTTATGTTATTTTAGTTGAATTACCTAATTTTTCTGACATTTTCCCAACAAGTTCAGAATGGCATTCAAGTTCCTCTGTTCATTTCATCCTCTCAATAAACCTAAAAAATGGGCAAGACATTTGTGACTGGGAGGGGATTATTCTGTGATCAACAGGTCAGCTTGGGAGCTGAATGGGCATTGGAACTAATTTACAGTCCTAACTTATGATGCCACTGTCCTCCAGATATGGCTCTCCATCTCTGGAACTTTTCCAGAAGTGGCTGATCATGCATCTCTCCTAGAAAGTTTAATTGGTTGATCCAGTCTTCTGCAAATTCCAGAAGACTGGATCAGATCAGATCAGTGCTTTTCAAACTTGGCATCTTTTAAGATGTATGGTCTTCAACTCCCAGAATTTCTCTTCAACTCCCAGAACTTTCCAACCGGTTTGGAAATTCTGGGAGTTGAAGTCCATACATCTTAAAGTTGTCAAGTTTGAGAAGCACCGGACTAGAAGATTCTTGTAGTACCTTCCAGTTCTATAATCTATGATTCCATATTTTGGAACAGCCACATAATAGGGCTGGAGATTCTAGGTAAAGTATGCCATGATGGAGAAGAAGACTTGAGGTGTAAGATAGCAATCCTGCATTCTGTTGTCGTGTCTATTATGAATTTCTCCCTATGTCAGATCCATTTTTCATATTCATGTAGCAGCACACTTTCATATTATTGGTTTACTTTGAAGGAATACTTATTGGAAGGATGCTGAGACTTTATGCTGGCTTCTAACTTCTCTCTCTGACAAACCACGTAGTTTTTACATGAGAAATTTAATGCTGTCATTTGAAAAGATTCCAGTGATGATTTTACACCCTCTTCATGCAATCAGTGGGAAGAGAATTTACTACAGGCCTGCTTTTCACCAGCCAAATGACTCAGTTTTATTAATCTGTGTTCACTTTTTTAAAAAAAAATGTTGATCAGAAACTTAAACAAAAACCAAATGAGGAAAGTGGCAATGCTATTAGTCTAGTTCAATGAGTTGTGGCAGATGGATAGGAGTGTTGCTCACAAAAGCTTAAATTAACAGAGCATCAAAAGCAGCAGGGCTATTGTAGAACAATTAAACTAGTGTTTTTCAAACTTTAAGTTGTGTGGGCTTTAAATCCCAGAATTCCCCAGCCAGCCTGCTGAATTAAAAATCTGACGTTCAAGAAAATGATTATATAACTATGAAGATAATTATACTAAACCCATAGCCAAGGAGGGAATCCTCATTTTCACATTTTGAGATGATTAAAAAAAAAAAAAGGAGGGAAACCAATTAGTCATAAATGTAGGTAATGTGAATTTTGATTCCATTTTGTCTGCTAATTACAAGAGAAAGAACTTGATTGGGAAAAAAGATTATTACATGTAACATTTCAATAATATTCTTTTCTGTAATATTATACCTTTACTATGGCCACAAGACTAGACTATTGGCTTTTTACTTCTTGTATCTTCATAATATGCAATGTGTACAATATTTATAAGATACAATAGCCAGGAGACTTTATATTCATAGTATACAATAGTTATTATGTACAATAATAACTTAAATTCTGTACTATGTATACAATAGTTATTATGTACAATTTCCAGAAGTCTTATAATAAGTTGGGAACGCTTCAGATAAAATCTCAATTTGAGATTTGTAGTGATAATGTCACCTGCATGCCTTCTCAGCCATTCATTGAATTTTCCATTTCCCCACTACCTTTTAAGGTTATTGTACATAGCACCTTCTATTTATTTGTCTAATTGGCAAGATTAATCCAAGGTTTAAGCAGGGAGGACAGAAAGAGGGAGGGCCCTATGAATACTAAATCAATCCCATTCGTTGTAGAAAGCATCTGAGACATAATGAGAATAAGAGTGGGGATAATGCCAGCATCATTTTGAGAATCTGGTTACATAAAGGTCATCCTTGAGTTATGACTGGCTGCTTAATGACAGTTTAATGTTCTGATGGACCCACCTGGAGGGTGTTTATGAACCAGATTCAAAGTTCCACCCCATGATCATGTCACCATACTTCTATTGCTTGGCACTGAGGACAATTTACGACTGTTTGCAGTAGACCCCAGCCTAGCTGAAAATTACAGACCAATCTCTTTATGCTGCATCACCTGTAAAGTCATGGAATCAATTATTAACCAATCCATTATCCTCCACTTATAGACAAACAACTTACTCTCTAATAAACAATTTGGTTTCAGAAAAAAACTACCTGCAACTCTTAAATTGCAAAAACATATGGACTACACAACTCGATCAAGGCAAAACAATAGACACAATTTACATAGACTTCTGTAAAGCCTTTGATTCAGTGGTACATGACAAACTACTCCTAAAACTAAAATCTTATGGTATTTCTGGACAACTGTAAACTGGATAAAAGCATTCCTTTCAAACAGACAACAAATGGTCAAAATTGGGAAATTGCACCTGTCAACAGTGGTGTCCCCCAAGGCAGTGTTCTAGGACCAACTCTCTTCATACTCTACATAAATGACTTCTGTGATCATATTAAGAGCAACTGCATTCTTTTTGCTGATGATATAAAGCTATTCAACACCACTGACAATACTGCTACCCTTCAAAAAGACCTCGACTATGTATCAGAATGGTCATACAAATGGTAACTTCAAATCTCAACAAATAAATGCTCTCTCCTACATATTGGCAAAAAAAATCAGAAAATAAAATGCAAGCTGAATAGTCAAGACCTTGTTGATGATCCAAACTCTGTCAAGGACCTTGGAGTATTCATCTCCAATGATCTAAGTGCTAGAGCCCACTGTAACTACATAGCCAAAAAGGCATTAAGAGTTGTTAACTTAATCCTGCGTAGCTTTTTCTCTGGTAATATCACACTAGTAACTAGGGCATACAAAACATTTGCTAGACCAATATTTGAATACAGCTCATCAGTCTGGAACCCACATTATGTATCTGATATTAACACAGTTGAGAAAGTCCAGAAATATTTCACAAGAAGAGTTCTCCACTCTTCTACTCATTGCAGAATATCTTATGCCACCAGACTTGAAATTTTAGATCTAGACAACTTAGAACTACGCCACCTTCGGTCCAATCTAAGTATAGTACATAAAATTATATATTGCAATGTCCTACCTGTCAATGAATACTTCAGTTTCAACCATAACAATATAAGAGCACACAATAGATATAAACTCAAGGTAAACTGCACCAAACTTGATTGCAGGAAATACAACTTCAGCAACAGAGTGGTCAATGTCTGGAATACTCTACCTGACTCTATGGTTTCTTCCCCAAACCTCAAAAACTTTAACCTTAGATTGTCTACTATTGACTTCACCCCTTTCCTAAGAGGTCTGTAGGGGGCGTGCATAAGCGCACCAATGTGCCTACCGTCCCTGTCCTACTGTTTTTTTCTTATAGGTATCCATTTCATGTATTCATAACTATGTTTATACTTATACCTGTTATCTTATAATCGTTTGACAAAATAAAAATAAATAAAAAATAAAAAGTATCCTGCAGTTACATGATCACCACATTTGCTTAATGACCGCCACAAGACCAACCTGCTGTCACAAGTTGGTGGTGATGGGTAGGCTCCATGATGGTCATAATTGGACGACTACCTGTACATTGAATGCATTGCTTCTTTTTTGGCCATTGTGCTTATCACATATGCAATGTTTTTTTAAAAAAATTTAGATGCTGACCAACTCTAAATTGACTTGGGGTGGCTTACAATACTCTTATTGGATATTAGAGTTTATGCCTGCTTCCTGAGATACTAAGGAAGGAAGTATGGCTGTTCATATGTTAATACTGTCAACCCTGAAGCTGATCTGGGTGAAGCCATTTTGGAGCTTCAGTGCTGCCACACTGGAGCGAGGGATAGGAAGTGGGGCAGTAGTGGGATTCAAAAATTTTTACTAGCGGTTTCAGGAGGAAAATTAGTATTATAAGATTTGGGATTTATTTTGTGAATGGTTAGATAGAAGAATAAGAAATGGAAATATGTGGTAATAGTAATAATGTACTATAATTGATTAATCTTGAATGAGTAAGAGAATGATTATAATTTAGCAAGAATGAGTTATGTTTTCTAAAAAAAACAACAACTATGATGATAATATAATAATTGAATAATATGATATAAAATATTGTTTAGAATGATTTATAAAGATAGTTAAGAAATGTACAATAATATTACCATGTGCACAAGATATATGTACCCAACTGACACACTGTAAAATTGAAAGTTTGTTTTATTTGTTGTCTTTGTTGTTAAAATAAAAAAAAACTTTTTCAAAAAAAATTTTTTTTTTACTATCGGTTCTGTGGGCATGGCTTGGTGAGCATGGTGTGGCTTGGTGGGCATGGCAAGGGAAGGATACTGCAAAATCTCATTCCCTCCCCACCCCACTAACCTGCTTTTCAGTTCCGTTCTCCTGTGCAGGGCAAAAGAAGACCCAGCCGATCAGTTGGGACTTGGGAGGCAGAGAACAGATGGGGGCAGGACCAGTCAAGAGGTGGTATTTGCCAGTTCTCTGAACTACTCAATATTTCCACTACCGGTTCCCCAGAACTGGTCAGAACCTGCTGAATACCACCTCTGCAGTGGGGATTAGAAATAGCTTGGATTGTGTAGCCAAAATAAAAATGCTTTCCCCTGAGAATCAAGGATGTTCTCACACCTGGCCAAGAGAAGGAGGAGTAATGTCACCAGACCAGCGGACGCTGGAGTGATTTGGACATATGACTGATTGTTTGGGGTTGAGGGAAAAATGTTTACTTTATTTAGGTGAAAACCAAGAGGCCCTTCAGAATTGGTTTTCACCAGATATGTGCCAATATGATATTTCCAATAAAGCTATTCTTTGAGGAATTCACCTGCCTCGGAGTCTTGCTTGCAATGGATTTATTATTTGGAGCCCTGACAAATATATTGATAGAAGTATCAATATTTGTCTTCCCTAGTACATCTTAACCCCCAATGATATTCCCATTAAAGAAATACTCAGGAGTGCAACTCAAATTTTATCTGAGTATGTTGACATTACTGAAAACGATACTTCTATATTTTTCATGTTAGGAAGCATTTATCATATCAGCACCTAGCATTTATCTACTGGTAGCTGCCCTCCCTGTCAAAACCGTGAGCTGTTACTGAAATGGGATAGAGAAACTCACAGTGGTTGTGTTTACATATTGCGCTATGGCATGATTAGTTATAACTGCGCTCTGTTGAAAAGCTGCATTTACCTGCTTCTCATATCATGCTGAACCATAAAACATGATTTACAAACTACAAGACTTGAATTCATACATCAAGTGAAATCCAAATGAGTTAAATCATATTATGTAATGGTAATATACAAGGTGCAAACCAGCCAGGGATGACTTACCACATAATTATGACACATACTCCTAAAGATTTTGGCAAAAGGAAATAAAGAAGGCCCAATTAATATTAGTTCAGCTCATCACAGGCATTTGTGTTAGCAGTAATCATAGTCTGGGTAAAGTTTCTAGCCTGCAACACAAGCTCTGTAGTTAGAGACTGAGAAGGAAAAGTTTACTAAACTCTTCTTTATTATTAATTTACTAAAGAAATTTCACAACCTCCTGTCTTTGAAGCATTGGTGACAGACAATTAGCAACAATCAAGTCAACATTTAGATTGGAGAGCTAATCCATAAGAATGACACAAGTTTTTGCTAAACAAAGAGAAACAGACTGAACAGGTCCCATGAGAACTATAATCAAAATGAAAGATGTGCCTTGGATATCCTGACTCCTTCAGAATTGACTTTAATGGTTAAGTGATTGAAAGAAACACTTCTTCACATTATTTCCCATTGAGATATCTTTTTGGTCAGCATATGATCTAATAAAATGTGCAGCTCTTTTAAAACAATAACTGTTTATAACTATTGTTGGAATAATTTATTTTAGCCCAGTAATATTGGCTGTTAAAAGTGACCTTTGCTGGTACAGACAACACACATGCACACACACACATCAGTATAATCTTTCATATTTTTCATAATTTCTGTATGTCCTTATTATCTAAAATAATGGAGGGCCAATTTTGTGGAGTGGTTAAAATACTAGATGGGAGTTCATGAATTTTAGTCCTGCCTTAGGTGCAAAGCCAGCTGGGTGATCTTGGGCCAGTCCCTTTCTCCCAGCCCTAGGAAAAAGGAGGAAGCAAGGTCAAATCACTTCGGAAGTTGTGGCCAAGAAAATTGCAGGAACTTGTCCAGCAAGTCACCAAGAGTCAAAGACTGACTCAAAGATTTACACACCCAGAAAGTTGAAAGAATGATTACCTGTCTTGTCTTCCCATATCACTTTGCCAGCATGCATAGAAGAAACTCCTGGAAGCAGAACGGGAGTAGAATTATTCAATGTGAACTGAACAGTGTACAATTTGAGGAAACACTCGATCTTTCTTCCAGAAGAAACCACCTGGGGAAAAATGGCTGTATAGATTTGATCTGGGAAGTTATCAATGCCTTTCTTATGTCAACAGCTTTATAGATCTAAATAGGCCTAGAAACCTCACAAAGTTGGGGAAGACTCAGCCAGAAAGGAAGTAGGAAATATTATTCTAGCGAAGCAGTCCCCCACTTTTCTGGCTTGGTGGACCAGTCAAGGGTGGAATGGTACTGTGTGAGTGGCAGGCATGCATATTTGCATGCACAGCTCTATTGGTGTGAGCAGAAGGCGCGTGCACCCTCCACTCACAGAAATGGAGCTTTGTACATTCGCCACTGACACAAGTAGAGCTACGTGTGTGCGCTAACCCGCTGCTTGCATAGCCCGGTTTCTAATGGGAAGTAGCCTGAGGGTCCTAGGGGACCCCTGTTCTATCACATCTGTATTGCTATGGCTTTATCCAGAGTTTTGGACAATACATAATGTGTCAATTTTCTCTTGATTAGATTCATTGACCGCCTGGTTGCCCTGTTACAGAAACAGATCCAGAATATTTTTTTTGTTTTTTGAGAGTAGGAAGAGATGGCATCTTAATTCAGCTCCCTCCCAGCACAAATAGAACCTCCAACCACTTTTTCTTGCTGTGATTTTAAAGTACAAACAATCCTTTTTTTTATGACTATAAATGAGCCTGGAATTAGGGTTGTAAGTCATATAGGTCATTAAGCAGACCATTATGTGACCACACCCAGTTTTGCAGTAGTTAAGTGAATATGGCAGTCGAAAAGCAAACAGGTTGGTCTTAAAGCAAACTCAGCAGTCATTAAGCAAACCCATTATCTGCAATTTGCCATTTTGCCAGAAACCAGAAGTAAATGCTGGTTTCTGGCAAAAAAATGCTATAAATGTGGCAATGTGACTGCAGGATGCTACAAACTGCCAGAAATGCAGGCCATTTGCCAAGCACTCAAAATGCATTCAAGTGACCGTGGGGTGTTGGCTATCAGAATTTTGAATCCTGGTAGTAAGTAGTTTTTAGGGAGCCTATTATAACTTAGAATGGACACTAAGTGTAGGTCAAGGACCACTTATAGTGTTTTTTCCCTTCTGTTTCTTGGTGCTTCATGTCCATTTCGGCTGGTGAATTTACTTCCTTACATGCTAGCCTGAAAAGCTGATGTGTGACTGCAGGGTAAGGAATGGCCAATCTACTCACTTGAAAAACCCTGTTTTCAAGATGGCCTCTTGCTGCCTTGATTACAATGTTATCTTAAAGGAACAGCAGCTACATTTTTTTTTCACGCATAGAAAGGTCCTTGATTTGAAATTTACATCTACTTGGTGATGTTTAAATTACACTTTTTCTTTCCTTGATCTTTTCTTCATGTAACTGCACAAATAACAAAATGGTGCACCTCAAAAAAATAAAAAAGAAGAAGAAAAGCACAGAGGAGACTAGGGGGGTCAGGGAAAGGAAAATAGTTACTTAAAAAATCTGCTTGGTTTCAAACTTGGAGACCTCCTGCATTGGAAGCAAATGTTTGAACCATTGTACCAGGGCAGTAGCATAGTAACAAAGGTAGGAAAAGACCTTAAATAAACACTTTGAAAATGCAAGAAAGCAATTTTTATTTTAAAACCAGGTGTTGTGCCTATATATAAAAATGTGTGCGTGTTTGAATGCTTTTAACTTGTGTGCATAAATTAAGACTGCATATTTATAGAAAATGTGTGTGTGCCTATGTGTAAACACATATGCTTTATACATATATGTGTATGCATATATTTTTATGTATGTGTTTCTGTATACATATGCAGAATGTCTATAGAGATTCTCAGTCATCTAGATCATGGTTGTCCCAAAGGTGCTTTTTTAAAAAAAATTAAATTTTATTTGGGTTTTTACAAAAACATACAGATAAAACATATTTTTTTTGAGAATAGCATGATCCCGGGTTATCACTCATACAGACACAAACTCAATTTCATATTCATCTTTGTGTTCTATTCCATATCTCATAACTATTTTAACATTTTTCTCCATAATTTTCCCCTCCCATAGTTTTCTCAACTTTATTTTAATTATCTCATATTTAAATTCAATTATATATCTTTTTCTAAGTTTCAATGTCTTTCTAATCATTATATTTATACTTTTGTCTATCCTGTTTCAATTTCATATTATCTTTTCTCATTAAACAAATTTTCCCCTGTAGTTACTAATTGGAGTAAGACACCTTTATATCTTTTAATTTTATCCATTCAACTCTTATTTAAGCTTCAATTTATCACTTTAGAATTATAACATTCAATATAAAACATAACTTCCAATCAAATTCTGTTTGGTACATTCTTAAGGTACACACTATGTTCTTTAAAATATATACATACATACATACATACATACATACATACATACATACATACATACACACACACACACACACACACACACATATATATATATATATACTTTGTATTACAACACCCTGTTAAGCCCCAATTAAGGGAGAAAGCATACTGCTTTCTTTTCTGTCTTTCGGCTCATCACCAGAGACCATACTGACAGAAAGCTATTTGTTTCGTTGCCTTTTGTTTACATGTGTGTAAGGTTTTTAAGCTGATAATTTTTAAATAATAAATAAGGGAGACTAGTATAGATCTATTTTGAGCTAGTTAGCTCTCTTCAGCTAGCCATACCCTTACTGGGATTCGAACCAGGGAAGTATTACATGTGAGGCAGTTGTAATTGCCTCTACACCACTGGCTCTCTTCTTATCAGTATATACTTATTCCCCTGCCTGAGCTGATAAGGAGAGAGCCAGTGGTGTAGAGGCAATTACAACTGCCTCACATGTAATACTTCCCTGGTTCGAATCCCAGTAAGGGTATGGCTAGCTGAAGAGAGCTAACTAGCTCGAAATAGATCTATACTAGTCTCCCTTATTTATTATTTAAAAATTATCAGCTTAAAAACCTTACACATATATATATATATATATATATATATTTGTTTTCGGAGGTTTTCGCGGGTATTTGTATGTGGATCTTTGGTTCTTTGGGTTTTCTCCCGCATAGAATTGGAAGTATCTAGGCTACGTTTCGATGAAGTCTCATTCATCATTTTCAGGCTTGCGTCTTTGGCCTTGTGCTTCTCAGAGAAGGAGAAGGCCGAAGACACAAGCCTGAAGATGATGAATGAGACTTCATTGAAACGTCGCCTAGATACTTCCAATTCTACGCGGGAGAAAACCCAAAGAACCAAAGATCCATATATATATATGTGTGTGTGTGTGTGTATGTATATGTATATATATGTATGGTATTTAGGTTTCTTTGGTATTTTCCCATGTAATATTTGTGCTTTTATTATAGCGACGTTTCGGCAGAATCTCATCTGCCATCCTCAGGCTTGTGTATTAGATTCTTTTTAATTTTGTGTATCAGGCTTGGCAGCCATTTTTCGTTTGAATTTGGTGCTGGCTTTCTGTTATATTTGAATGGTTTTTTCCTTATCCTGATTGGCTGGAAGTCTAGGTCTGTTTTTATTGGTCTTCGAGTTGCTGTGTTTTTGATTGGTTGGCAATATTGTGTTTTGTGCATTGGGGTTTCTTAGTGCAGCTTGGTTTCTTGTGAATGGCCAATAATTATTTCTTAGGAAGGTAGGTTTTATTTGGGTAGCTGGCTGGGGCATGTTTGGGCTGGAGGTATTGGGGGGGTCTGTTTGTGTCCAGGTGCTTGCTTGGATTGTGGTATAGAGATTTATTTGTTGGTGAGTGCAGGCTTCCAGATGATTGATAGTCTGGTGGAGTCATCTCTTTTATTCATACTATTAGGTCTTTTATCAATTTCTATGGCTTCTCTGATGATTCTGTAGCTGGGGTTTTCTATAGCAGCTAGGGTTTTGGTGCCATTGCTATGACTTGTGGCTTTCATATGTTGGACTAGTGAGGAAGTGTGTTCCAGTTTTTTATTGCATTCTTGTGTTCTTCAAGATGGGTACTTATCCTTCTGTTGGTTTGTCCTATGTATGTGGCAAGACATGATGCACAGGGTACTTCATATATGCCTTATACCATACATATAAATACCCGCGAAAACATCAGAAAACATATATGTGTGTGTGTGTGTGTGTGTGTGTGTATTAATAATAATTAACATGTTCCCATTCTTTCCTGATTTCATTCTCTTATTCTCTTTATTTCATTTATTTATTAAAAAATGTTCCATTGCATTGCAATAAGTATTTTATCCATCATTTTAATCATACATTGTTTCATATTTTCTAAAAGTATTTCTATTTCTAATATAACAATACTATCTTATGTACCTTTGCAGAATCACTTTTTCAATTACATTTTTACCCATTATCTCTAAATAAACTTATACTTTCAATCTTTATACATTTTCCCTGTTTCTCTATATCTTGTTTCTGTCTTTTATAACTTATTTTCCTTTCCTTCTCCCCCCTCTTCTTCTCCCTCCCCTTTTCTCTCTACTTCTACTTCTCTTTTCTGTAATCCTCTCTTCTGTTGTTGCCTAATATTGTAATTATTTTTCAAACTATTCTTTTTTTTGTTGTTTTTTCAAATCTTAAACTTTCCACTCTCTTTCTCCCCTTTCCTTTCTTTTCCCCACATAAAATTACTTGATCATTAAAGATGGCTTCTTCTTTGTCCCGATCTTCTTGTTCTACAAGTGTTTCTTGTTGTTTCTCATAGTTCCAAATCTCCATTTCTAAGGATTGAAATAGGAAGCCAAAAGAACCTCTTCCTTCTTGTGCATCTTCTTTGTATTTTTTAAGTTGCATTTTCAGTTCTTCCAAAAGTGATGCCATTTTAAACATTTTTAAACAACCACCCAATTGATTTTAGACATTTAAATCCAATAGCCAAAAATCAAAAAATCACCAAGTAATCCAAATAATCCAAAGCTGTTTCTTCTTTTTTCCACTTTCTCTTCCTGGGGTTCTATTATTTTGTTACAAAGTTTCAGTTAGAATGTATCTTTGGGAATCTTGTTAAAGTTTCACTGTAAGTTCCTTTTAATTCCAGGTAGTCTTCTCCATTTTTCCAGATCCCGCCCTTTAAGTCTTTATTCTTATTCTTTCTTTTTCTCTCCTTTCCTTCTTTTAAAGATTTTTAGGTATCCAAAAGTCTTTATTATCCCTTTGACATTTTATTTTCAGCTTAAATGCCTATTGATGTCAGAATGGATTTTTGTCAATTTCTTACTTAGATCTCTTGGCTGTCAGTATAAAGAAGGGAAGAAAAAAAAAGCCAAACCCTTTCCCTTTCCTCTCTCCTTCGCTGCTTCAAAATCTTCTTTGTGAACAATGTTATTTTTTATAGTTCAAATTCCAGGGTACCTTATGTTGTTGCTTTTTCAGTTCAACCCAGTCAACCAAAACTTTCTCTTCTTATCTTCCTTCTGCACATTCTTTTCCGGTCGAGTTCTTCTTTGTGGTGGCCATTTCTGACCACCACTACAACCACCTTCGGGAAAGGGAGTAATGGCCAGCTGGGGAGGAGAGATGTGGCTCTCCTCAACCCTGCTGGCAGTCTCCCCCCTTTTCACCACCTCTACAGGGTGGCTTAGCTCCGAAACCAGCCAGCTCGGGGTGCTCCAGCGGCGAGCACAGATTGAAACCGTGCACAATTGCAGATTTCAGTCTGTCGCTGAAGAAGCTCAAACCGGAACTCCCAAAGGTGCTTTTTTTTAAGAGGCAATTGGACTTTCTGGTTTTTCTTTGAAGACTTCTCATCCAAGATGCTTCTTTGGCTCTGGCTGGATGGTTCAATTTTGACATAGAGGGCCTCTTTGACCCCTCTTGCAAACTAGTGGTCTTCTCTGTCCAAAATGTGGACTTCGTTGTCTTCAAAAGAGTGGCTTTTGTCTTTTAAATGCAGATGGACTGCTGAATCTAGTCCTGATGTATTTGTTCTCCTTTATTGTGCCATGCATTTATGAAATGAAAGGTAGGGCACAACATATCTTTGGGAAGATATGCAGAATAACTGCCTCACCCCAAAAGGTGATTGGTCAATTGGGAGGTTTCAGCCTTGAAAAATAGTCTAGATAGAAAGCAGATGAATTAATTCAACTTTGTTGTAAGATTACATCAACAGAAATTTCTCCCATCATCTATATAGCCCAAGAAACTAGGGAAGGACTCCCTTCTTAAACATTTGCCATACCTATATTCCTGTTGTAGGCTAAGCTGCCTGTTATCTGTTCATTGCCCTGGTGGCAATTTTCCTCTTTGTCTCCCAACATCATTTCCACATACATCACTGGCTGTCACAGCATCAGAAGAATTCTCCAATGGGAGGATGTTCAAGCCTACAGTCCAGACTGAATCTTTTTCAAAATGTTGTCAAAGCATCTCAGTTTGGGCAGGAAGTAAAGCCAGCTTACTTTAACTTTCATGAACAAAGAACACAAGCAGCTCAAACTCAGGATGTATGCAGACATGATGATTTCTCTGTAAAAATAGTTTCTTCTGTCTTATCACTGTTTGCACATAATTCTTAAGATGAAATGGCTGAAAAATAGTTACCAGATTAAAAAAATAGAATTGATGTCATGAGAAAAAGCATTAAAATCATATGAACTTTTTAAAAAATCAGAAGGTAAAAACAGCTGTGACAAATCTATTTGGGTGACTTTTTCAGAAACAACAGGAAAAAATGAATGGATTTATTTCCTTTGGGAATAACTGAACACATAAGCATGAGAATACAATCTTTCCCAAACAAAGGTAGAATATCTTTGTCAAACAGAGGTTAAGGAGTGTTTGCTTTGACTCAAATGTCATATTTTTCAGTGTAACCTGCGTTTATGAATTGCTCAGCTTCTTGGAGCTGAAAATGAGGAAAAAAATCTTAGCATTGCTGAAATCATCACAGAACTGAATAGCTGAAGATAGCAATTTAAACCAAGCAAAGAAATGTGATTAATACGTTGTACATACCCCTTTTTATGTAGGAAAAAATTACCATAAAATAAAAGTAACTTGTTATAAAAGGCAATTGCAAATATTTGATAATAGAATCTAAATCCAATTTGGCTTCTTAAGGGAAGTAAAAGATTGATAGGAAAGGAAATTCACCTGGAGCATCGCAATGACATATATATTTATAATAAACATAATACTTAACCTAATTAAGCCTAGATATACGGATACCTTTTCTCCATTAAACCTCAAAGGCTGAAACAAATCAGCTTTTTCTAATAATATGCCTGCCACAGGGATAACCTTCTTAGGGGATTATTTTGTATGCATCAGGTTTATGAGATTAACAGATCTCGCTTTGTCGTTTTAGAGCATTATACAGAAAAAGCCCTTAAATCGAAAAAAACTGCTAACTTCCTGTTGCTCAAATTGGGATTGGTCTGCTGATCACTTAATAAAGCATTTCTTTGTTTTCCATTAGATGTTTGGAAGTTTAAAGCTACATTTCACATTAGGAATTTAATATCCCCCACTGTAAATGTATTGAATTCTCAATAACCAGCCTCATTTATTATTTAAAATGCACACAGATTCCCTTAATTCATCTTGGTAATTACTGGCATGTTTATTTAACACCGTAATAGCCTGTAATTTCAGTGGACAAATATAATACTGCTTGAGGGTTTATATGTACACTTATATATACCTATATACACAAGTATATTTCTCTACTTTTCAGGTCTGTGCTTTATTAGTTTTATTCAGCATGTCTGTATGATTTTCAGAGGGATAACTTTTCAGAAAAACACAACTGGCATCGCTGGATTACAGATATTATAGTTCATTAGGTTTCAAAGGACCAGAGATTTTCCCTATTTTAGGAGGTGTCATAATACAAATACGGCTTTAAGTTTTTAATTGCTAATCTTTGATAACATACTATCTAATTTTCATGAATGAATTGTGTCTGGAATTGCAATACTTAGTTTTGTTCCATTCAAACCAAGAAGAGGGTGGGGAAGGAGAAGAGATGAAAAACAAATTTTCTAAAATTGGGAGGAAAGAAAATAAAAATTATTGAACACAATTAAAATTAAAGAAAAATAAAATTAAAGATGGTCTTTAGAAGTCAAATGAAAGCCACAATTTTTGTCTCATCCTCCTGTTAAAGATATTCTTTAAAGTGAAAAGTGATCTTGCACGAACACCTTTGTTTCTTTATTTAAAAGGCTTGAATGAGGCTTAGAGCCTAGTGGGTCACAATGCTAGGCACATTGCAAACAATAACAAAAGGAAAGGAAACCATAAAATTAACATCCCAAACATCCACCAACTAATCCTTGCTCCCTAACCCATTAACAATTACAAACACAATCACTAGGAGCTAGCCTCATCTTATCTTAATGTGTGAAAGAAGAACCAACTTTGAAGATCTTCCAGAAGGCATGAAGAATGGGGGCTTGTTGGATCTCAGTGGGAGATATGGGAATGACCTTGGGAGATTAGGTGAAGAGATGTTGCCTAGGAAATGGTTAAATAAAAGAAAGCATAGCCTGCAGCTGCATAATGTGAGGAGTCAGAGAGTTAGGAGTGACTCTCCGTAAGTTATAGGACTGTAAAGGTGATGGCTGGAGAATTGTATTTTCAGGCTTCCAAGATTCTTTTAATAAAGTAAGGCTGCATGCAGCCCTCCTGAGCTCTGTTTTCACTGGCAGAGGGCTGCAGGAGACCACTGCAGCTGAAAATGGAGCTTGCGAAGGCCATGGACAGCCCTCCCAAGCTTTGTTTTCACTGGCAGAGAGTTGCAGGTAGCTGTCACAGCTGAAAACAGGGCTCGGGAGACTGTTTTCACTGGCAAAGTGCTTGGGCCACTACAGGAACCCCCAACACAAGTGATGTTAAACTGGCCATGCCCACCTAAGGTCAAACATAACCCTGAAGTTGGCCCTCAGTGAAATTGAGTTTGATACCCTTGGTCTACCTGGTAAGGGTGATTTCAAATTTGCAAGTCTAAAAATACTTAGGGAGTGAGTCCCTCCTGAACCTTTTGTTCCAACCACTATGCAGCTGAGGGCTATGTCTTCTCTGACCATGCTGACCATACTTTAGTTTAGACAACATCTCTCAAGGTTATTCCCAAATACCATTATAACCATGCAGGGGCCACTAGAGAAAAGGATTGATTCCAAGGTCTGCTAGATAACAACCCTTACAAGAAGGGACCTGGAATCACGGCTGCTTTCCTGTGCTTTTATATAATACACATATTTATATATGTGTATGAAAGGAGGTGGTAGTGGAGGAAATAAATTTCATTTCAAACAGGAGATTTTCCCTTTACTTTTCCAAAACTTATTGATGTTGTTCTGTTTACTGTTTCTTCTTTTATTCCCTAGGAAAATAATTATGTTATATGGAATTGAGAAATTCTAGAATCAATCTTGCATAGATCTAACTTACTTAGATGGAGATGTAATCCTGTTTCTGTGTGTATGTGTGAGATATACGTGTATGAAATCTGATATATGTTTATTTACACTTTCAGAGACCCATGAAACAGAAAGGAATTTATTTAAAAATCTGCCTGTTTATTTGTGGCAATAGTTTGGATACAAACCTAGTGTGATTTTTGAAGTTCTTTAAACAGGTTCTGAAGTTGTTTTTGTTAGCACTGCTCGTGTTTGCTGTATTCAATATGGATTTTATTTAAATCTTGAATAAGTTCCTTTTTGTGGCATTTTACAGATTGTTTATCTCTTATATGAAGATATGAAAAATTAATAACTGTAGTGCTCTTTATATATTGTATAATTTGATATTTAATTTTTAACATCAAAAAAGCACAACAAAGAATGTTCTCTCTGTGCCAACTCAGAAAGCTCAAACTGCCCAAGGAGCTGCTGATCCAGTTCTACAGAGGAATTATTGAGTCTGTCATCTGCACCTCTATAACTGTCTGGTTTGGTTCTGCAACCCAACAGGACAGACACAGACTTCAGAGGATAATTAGGACTGCAGAAAAAACAATTGCTACCAACCTGCCTTCCATCAAGGACCTGTATAGTGCACGAGTCAAAAAGAGGGCTGTGAAAATATTTACAGACCCCTCACATCCTGGGCATAAACTGTTTCAACTCCTTCCCTCAAAATGATGCTTTAGAGCACTGCACACCAGAACAACTAAACACAAGGACAGTTTTTCCCCGAACACCATCATTCTGTTAAACAAATAATTCCCTCAACACTGTCCAACTATTTACAAAGTCTGCACTACTATTACTGTTAATCTTCTCATCACTCCTTATCACCCATCCCCTCCCATTTGTGACTGTATGACTGTAACTTTGTCGCTTGTATCCTTATGATTTATATTGACTGTTTCCTAGTATGATTTGATTGCTTATTGTACCCTATGACTATCATTAAGTATTGTACCTTATAATTCTTGACTCTTGAGTCTTTTCTTTTATGTACACTGAGAGCATTTGCACCAAGACAAATTCCTTGTGTGTCCAATCACACTTGGCCAATAAAAGAACTGAACTGAACTGAACTGAATTCTATTCTATTCTATTCTATTCTATTCTATTCTATTCTATTCTATTCTATTCTATTCTATTCTATTTATCTTTTAAAAAAATTTAATAAGCCGGAAACAAAAGCAAAGGCAGCCCATTGCAAACATAAATGAGAAATGTACCAAGGGATTCCGCAACCCCCCATCTCTCTTTCCCCCTGCCCTTTGTCCACTTGACATGGGAGTAGATCAGGGCCATTAAATGCATTATAGACATTTTTACAGCAAAGCTATTTTCCTCCTATATCATTAGAAGCAGCAAAGGTCACTTGCATTAATAGCGACTCTTATTATAGTTCTGAACAATGAATCTTCTCCTCTATTGGGTTCAAGAGAGTCATGCTTGCAAAGGCTAATCAAAAGATCCATGCTTTCCCACATGATGGATAAACAGAGCTCAGGAAGGAAAGTTCAGCAGAGAAAAGACTTCAAAGCGAGTCTATTTCTTTGCCTGGCCTTGCACAAGGGATTTTCAGAAGGAGACAGCGTTGTTTTGTTCTGTTCCTTTCTAATGTAGTCTTTCAAATGATCAACACTACTAGAAAAGCCATACTTGAGAGCTTTGGTTGTTTGAAAGTGTGAGTGTTTCTATGACTCTGTGGATGTCAGGAATTTTAAAGGTGCAGCCTGACTTTATTGAGAGATGATGTTATAGAAAAGATCTTGGATCCAGTAGCTTTTGCCCACACATTTTATTGTTGTTTTGGAATACAATGGATTTCCAGAGGAAAAATTGCAGATTACAGGAACCAGGAGCACTACTCAGGTTACCCTAAAGACACAGATAAACCTCCAAGTGCTTCAAAGACCCTTTAAAACAGAGGTCTCCAAACTTGGCAACTTTAAGACTTGTGGACTTCAACTCTCCGAATTCTCCAGCCAGCATACTGGCTGGAGAATTCTGGGAGTTGAAGTCCACAAGTCTTAAAGTTATCAAGTTTGGGGACCCCTGCTCTAAAAGGATGCAAATGACGAGCTGTCTGCAAGGAATATAAATCCTTCCATTCCCCACTATCCTGTCAGAGCTGAAGAAGCTTCTTGGGTGAGAAGTGAAACATTTTCAAAAGAAAAAAAACAAGAAAGTCTAGTTGCCTCCTGAAAAAGCACCTTTGGGACAAAGGACCCGTGCTTTCCCACATGATGGATAAACAGAGGTTAAACAGGACCAGAAAAAGCTGCTAGCCCTATTAGAAATCCACTATGCTCAATTCACAATGTACTACTCATCATCAACTCTCTATTTGCTATTCATCATTCCGCTGTGTGTAACACTTCTCAAAAGTTTTCAGGACTAAGGAACTGTGATGGCTCAGTGGTTAGAATGCAGTATTGCAGTCTTACTCTACCCAAAAGGCAAGACAAGAAACAATGGATGGAAACTAACCAAAGAGAAAGCAACCTAGAACTAAAGAGAAATTTCCTAACAGTGAGACCAATCAACCAATGGAATAGCTTGCCTTCAGAAGTTGTGGGTGCTCCATCACTGGAGGATGGTTTTTCAAAAACAGATTGGACAACCATTTGTCTGAAATGGTATCGGGTCCCATGCTCAAGGAGAGGGTTGAACTAGAAGGCCTCCAAGCTCCCTTCCAACTCTATTATTATTTATATTCTATGTACTATGATGAATATATTCTGGGCTACTGAACATGAGTCGCAGACATGCCCAGAAGCATTCATGGGAGTAAAGAAAGAGTAGAAGCGAGAAAGTGTTCAAAGAGATCCTATTTGGCACAGTGTAGACCATGAAACAACCATCTGTGGAAGCATGTTTTCAAAGCTGGCCAAGTTTCTACCAGTCAGCAATGTGGGATACATACCCACAGGTGCTACTTGTACCATCCTGCACTGTTATTGCTCTACAATACTACTCAGATTTTCTCTGTGTGCTGATAAAAGGCAGCAAAATCCAGTCTGCCTATCACTCAATTACCATGGTTCCATTTCTTTCTTCGCTCCCCAGGAGAACGAAACCCACCATGTTCTTGGCTTTATCAAGACTCTTCAGCCACAATCAGCCTCCTCTGGCTGAATATTTCCTGTCTTGGCCATGAAAACAAGCATGCATCATTTGTGGTCTAATGAAGCCAGATGCTGGCTGCATGTTGGGGGCTCAGCAGGTGCTTCAGAATTGGTGTACAGTCCCAGGCAGGCAGCCAAGACAAAAGATTTATTGTTCTCCCGGGACAGGCTGCATTTGGAGAAATCCACTTAAACTCAGAGATCTCTCAGACTTCAACAGTGTTCACTGGCAGGATTTCCTAATTTGTGTACTAATGCTGCAGTAAGTACTGTACAAGGAAGCTTGGAGAATCATTTTAATTTACTGGAATGCTCTTGGGTACTATGACACAAGAATTGTTGGAGCATGTTAAAAGGTTGGGACTTGAGGGCAGGAGTCAGGCCAGCCTACTATGTATATAAAGTCAGGGTATGGGGCAAGGCCTACTCCATGATAAAACTAGACTTGGAAGGGCATTCTATGCAAACTTGTGTTATATTCATTTATTGATTCATTCATACCCCATTGCAACCTCAAAGGGTTTTACTTCATAGCTCCAGAGCTTTTTCTGGCATTTTCCAGGATTACAAGTGTGGAAACTCATTGCCAGAGCACAGAGTTGCTCAACAATAAGATGGATGACATATATATTTAATAAACAAAATAGATAGATAGATATGATAGGTGATAGATAGATAGATAGATAGATAGATAGATAGATAGATAGATAGATAGATAGATAGATAGATAGAGAGAAAGATAGATAGATATAATAGATAGATAGATAAATAGATAGATATGATAGATAGATAGATAGATAGATAGATAGATAGATAGATAGATAGATAGACAGATAGATATGATAGATGATAGATAGATAGACAGAGATAGAGATAGATAGATAACAGAATCAATTTTCCCAATATCTAAATCTGTGGGAAAGTATGTGGGGATTGCAAAGGTGCTACAGAATCTACATTCATTTTTATCTAATCAATCCAATTCCAGATATACATTTAAAAAGCTGAAATGAGATTGGTTAGATCATGGGTGATGTATCATGACATATCGTGACCTTTTGGCCTTTGCAGAGCCAGGATGGGTGTGGCCTGTCTGTGGCCCCACATCTGGCCCATGGGCCACCAGTTTGACACCCCTTTTATATATGAGAACTTTTCACTGTCAGACTTGAACTCCCATTTTACTTGGCTGATCCATTCACTTGCAACAAAACTTGATCTTTAGCGGAGTTGTAGGATTCCTCAAGGGGATTAGTAGAAGGACTGAGTTCTTGACCTGAGAGACCTGAAATACATGATGCAACAGTAGCAAAGGATTTTCCAGAAAGACTGATCAACAGGACAATTAATCATAGGAAATAGGAATGGCCATAGGACTGAATTGTAAATAGGACTGAACTGTGGATGCTGGGCCTCCAGGCACGAGCTCCTTAAACTAAGCCTCTTGTTTTCTTGAATTTTTGTCCTGCTGTTTGTGTTGATATGAGATCCAATTGCCAAAAAACCAGCATGATGATATGGTTGTTAAGGGGTTAAGAGAAGGATCTGGAAAGTCCATCCATGGAAACTGACTGGATGATTTTGGGCCAGTTTTTTAGTCTCTCCAAACTTCCTTTTTTCTCTCTTGCTTTTGTCAGAAAAAAAAAATGAAAGAAAGTGACCCTGAACTCCTGGAGCAAAATAAAATTATAGCTTCCCTTATCTTGTGGTTTCTCTATTGACACAAAAGATATCAGTTGGAGAGCCTGGAACCTGCCAGCCAGCCACACAATATCTTGGGCCAGTTCCAGCCACGAGCTGGTTTTAGCAGCAAATTATGGCCATCTTGAGTCAAATTCATTTGCTAGACAAAAAGTGACAGACAAAAAGTGTGTGTGTGTGTGTGTGTGTGTGTGTGTGTGTGTGCGCACATGTATGGGGGTGTAAAATCTTCAGAATGAGAGCTGGGGAAAAATTAAAAGTTAGGAAGCCCAGTAATAACAATGAGTTAATTGTTCTGGCTTTTGTGTTCTAATTTATAAAGTAGAATTATACTTCCTCTTATTTAATGCCAAGAAATACAGCAGCTTATTTGTAATTAGGAATTCTATTCACTTTTCCACTTAATCCTTTTACCTCTGTTGTCACATTAATGACTATATAATATCAGGCAATGTTCTCTAGTCATTAAGTGCTAGAATAATAGTCCTGCAAAATCAGCATTTACAAGCATGCTACAAATTTTGAGGTGGCTCCATGGAAAAAGAAGGAGCCAAAATGAAATGTACAATTTCAAGAGACAATTTAAATATTTTTTTTTCATATAAGCTGCAAATGAAAACGTGTTTCTAGGAAACATGTTGCTTCTGATTTCAGGCAAACAACTAGCTACCTTCATTGAAGTATTTTGGGACTGCTGGTCCCCCCTTAATTTAAAACTTCATAGTGGTTTGTGCTTCGAAACATTTCTTGTCAATATTGTTTCCCAAGAAATTTATCAGGAGCAAAAGATAAAAGTAACATAGAACTTTTGGGGCTTATCAGTAGCCCTTAGAAATACCACTCACACTTATACCTCTTCATTGTGCCTTACAGTCCGCTCTAAGTGGTTTACAGAGTCGGCATATTTCCCCCAACAATCTAGGTCTTCATTTTACCGACCTCAGAAGGATGGAAGGCTGAGTCAACCTTGAGCCAATGAGAATTGAACTCCTGGCAGTGGGCAGAATTAGTCTGCAATATTGCATTCTAACCACTGTACCACCACAGCTCCTGAAGTCCTGAAAACATTTGAGAAGTGTTACACACAGAGAAATGATGAATAGCAACTAGAAAATTGATGAAGAGTAGTAAATTGTGCATTGAGCACAGTGGATTGTACAGAATCAGTATATAGTCAATATATTGCCCCAACAATTTGGGTCCTCATTTTACCAACCTTGGAAGGATGGAAGGCTGAGTCAACCTTAAGGTAACCTCACAGTGGCTATCTTGAAAACTTATGTCTGGACAGGATGATCCTAAGCACACTAAAATCCAAGCCAGCATACAGTAAATACCGTGCAAGACAAGGGCAAGCTAGGAGTTGCTAGATATGACCTACAATTAAGATGATGATAACTAAGAACTTAAGTTACAGACTTCATTTGAGAGACTCCATTTGCATACAATTCCATCTACTGAAGATTCCTGCTCCAAGAATCTCCTATGTCTCTGTGAAGTAAATCAGTACATTCCTGGATCTGATATTCACTGAAATCGTGTGCATTCTTCTATTGCATATTCAGCCCTTGCAGTTCCTATCTATATAATTCATAGAACTTTTTCTCCAGGTGAAAGAGAGAAACATTCTAGCCCAGGGGTGCCAAACTCGATTTCATTAAGGGCTACATCAGGTTGTGTTTGACCTTGGGGAGGGACAAGGAGGTGTGGCCAGAGGGCCAGGGTCAACTCAATGTCACTCATCAAGGCTAGGTTTTTGGCCACGATGGCCCTCCTGGGCTCTGTTTTCAGCTGCGATGGCCTCCTGCAGCCCTCTGCCAGCAAAAACAGAGCTGGGAGGTCATGCATGGCGCACCTGGACTCCATTTTCAGCCACGACGGCTCTTGCAGCCCTCTCCCAGTGAAAACGGAGCTTGGGAGGACTGTGTGAGGCTTCCCTAAATTCTGTTTTTGCTGGCAGAGGGTTGCAGGAGGCCATCACGGCCCAAAATGGGGCCCACGAGGGCCGTGCGCAGCCCTCCTGAACTCCCTTTTCACTGGCAGAGGCACCATGGGCCTTCACTGTTTCCAGAATAATCCCGCAGGCCAGATCCAGCCCCCAGGCCTTGAGTTGGACACCCATATAGCCCAATAGATAGGATATCTGTTGCCTGAGATTTGGGGCTTTGACTCCTAACAACCCAAAGCAATATCTCTAAAAGGAAGAGATTGTGAGAACTGCACTCCAAAATATCCGATTGGCATGAGGTTAAAAGCTCTTTTCCTAGACTAGAGAAAGTTTGACTGCAATAAGGAGGAAACAACTGTTATGAACTAAAATAACAATTGACATTAAAGTAAATAATATAGAAGAAATATATAAATTGTATATTTTACTCAAACTAATCCTCATTTAAAAATGAATGTTTGTTTGTTGCTTTCTTAAAAGTGAGGTATATTTTGGATGCCTGTTAGAGAAATAGGCTTTAGGTCCTTGGATCTGTATCTGAGTTTCTTGAAAGAAAATTAGCCTTGTGCCTCTATGATTGAAAATAAACAGCTGCATGCTAGTTGCAAAACTTCATCTCTGTTGGAATATTTCAAATGATCTATGAGAAAAGTATATTTCCAAATGATGGGTGAAAATCTTGATGGCCACCACTGAGTTTCCTGCCTGGGATTTCGTGCAAACTACCCAAACTAATTAAGGAAAATTATCCTAATTTGTTTATTATGTTAATGATTGGAATTAATTTATAGTAATTTACTATGTATTACTAAAGATTTATTATGTTTTCCACCAAATGACTTAAGAGCTATAAATCCCATGGTTAAATGTAATTAGTGGAGACATATTTATCGAGGGGGATAATTACATCTGATAAAAGTTTTTCAGTTAGGCTTAATTAAAACAGATTATTCCCTCATAAATGAAAAGTAAATATGATAATTACTAGTTTGAGTTCTATCACATAGAAAAATTTAAAAAAAATCACAGCACTTTAATTTTCTAAAAGGGTGGGAAGGTAAACTATATAATTGATTACTTCCCAATAAATGATGATTAATAATCCCTGAGAAAGAAACATTTTTTACTGGTGTAAACATTTTGCTACTTAATGACTGAAGGACAGACATTGTTCAGGAAAACTATAAAGCATTAGCTCATTTTTTAAAAAATAAAGTGGACTCTAGCTGTTTTGAAATGTAATGAAAAATGTGTTGAACATATTATGCGTCCTTCCAGTAACACTGACACACAACAGTAGCAAGCAAAGGAAAAGTGAGTAAGCAAGAAGTTTTAAACACAATCCAAATAATTGCGCCAAGGATAACATTGGCTAGTCTCTGTTAGGAAGGAAAAACATTTACAACTCAGCCTCTGTCTTTCCGATGCCAATAAGATGTGCTTTAGTGCTTGTTGGTGGAAACGGAAAGATTAAGATACAAATCAGAGCTTTCATCACTTATTTATTCCATTTCTGCAAAGTACTTTAATCCTGGGCCTGCCTCTTGCAAATCACTTTTTAAATAGAGCGAGGGTGAGCAAATGAATGCCATTTTTTTTAAAAAAAGTAGCAATTCTGTATATTAATGCATTGGATTAAACATTGTGATTAAAATATACCCAGAAAGGTCAACTGAAGCTAGGATCACATAGATATTTGAACATAAAGGTATTTCAACCCTGATATTCATAAGAACGTATAGGACTTTCTTCTCCTCTACAGAAGCTTTATTTATAGATACTTATTGTTTTTATAACTTTTTTCTACGCATGCATGCAATTATTTCTTTTGATCTTTGTCCAAAACTGTGATTTACTGTGTGAGAACAAAACTCAAGAATATAAAATACTTGATACTTTTATTTATTTATTTATTTGAATTTATATACCGCCCCCTCTCCCAAAGGGACTCGGGGCGGTGAACAGCGAGAATAAAATGCACATATAGAACACATATACAATATTTAATATGATATTGATATTGACATGACATTGATTATACTGGCTAAGTACTTGGGGGAGAGGAATCAGGGCTGCGGTGGTGCATCCATCCTGGTCCTCCTTGATTTTCCAGGGGATTTCAGCACCACAGCATTCTTCTGAATCAGTTCAGGTTGTTAATACAGTAGTTGGAGGCACAATGCTCTGTTGGGTTTCCCCTTCCTCTCCTCTCTCTAGAGTTGGTTCAAGAAGGTGTTGAGAGTGGGAATGAGGAGAGATTTATGCTCTAACCCACTGCTCTGCAGGATGCCTTATGTGCTCTTTCCCTGCTCCTATTTAACATCTCCATGAAGACACTGGATGAGGCCATTAGATGATCCGAAGTTTCAGTGGTGGTATTCAATTTTTTTTTACTACCGGTTCTATGGGTGTGGCTTGGTGGGTGTGGTGTGGCTTGGTGGGCGTGGTGTGGCTTGATGGGCATGGTGTGGCTTGGTGGGCATGGCAGGGGAAGGATACTGTAAAATCTCCATTTCCACCCCACTCCAGGGGAAGGTTACTGCAAAATATTCATTTCCATCCTACTCCAGGGGAAGGATACTGTAAAATCCTCATTCCCTCCCCATCCCATTAACCTGCTTTCCAGCTCCGTTCTCCTGTGCAAGGCAATAAAAGAAGACCCAGCCAATCAGCTGGGACTTGGGAGGCAGAGAATAGATAGGGGTGGGGCCAATCAGGGGTGGTATTTACCGGATCTCTGAACTACTCAAAATTTCTGCTACTGGTTCTCCAGAACCTGTCAGAACTGGCTGAATATCACCTCTGCACAGTTCACTTTTAAAGATGTTTTTAAAAATTGTGAAGTTTTGTCTGGTCTACTCACAGTTTGGAGAGAGTGAAGAGGAGGATGAACAGCAACAATGATTACAATTGAAGAATGAAACCCCCTGTCTACCATTTTATCAGGGCCAGATTGGGGCCAAGTGATGCCCTAAACATAGCCTAACAATGACATCCTTCAGTTCTTCAATTGCTTACTTGATAAGACATTAAAGTGCTGAAAACCAAAGTATGGCTGTGAAAGAGTTATGGGCATCAAAACTGGCACTCCCAGTTATATTGGCCTTTCTTTGGTGTCCTAAGCACATTCTTATTTTTTTAATGGTTAATACAGAGAGAGGAGAGGAGAAGTGTAGTATTGTTTACTTCTTGCTTGTTGGTCTATTGTTAATCTTGGTGTTCATTTGGGTGTTGATTTCTGGTTGAGAGGGTATTTTGATCTTTTTTATTCCCTTTTGGCTTTTTGATTGTCACTTTTGAATGGTACAGAATGTAGACAATTGACATTAGATCAACAATCAAGAAGTAAACAATACCCCAATCAAGGAACTATCAAACTCAGACAAACACGCTAAGAACAAACAGCATAATTAAGGAACATCAAGCCCACTTCCATCAACATTGCCAGGGCAAGCCTCTAATCACCACTCCCTTCTAGAAATGATGATGTTATCTAGTTTGGTAATAAAACATCTGCAAGAAAACAATCAAACTTAGAGAGCACCAAGGACCCCACAGTTCAATCCTGACCTATAAATATTCTCTTCTATCAATAAGTTATTAACAATTCAGAAATTGCTTTGGCCTATTCATGGGGTTGTTCTGGTTTCTTGTGATGAAAAGATATCAACTTTATATCTGAGGGGGAACTTTAAAATCTAGGTGTTAACGTTTCCTCCCGGAACATGAAGCTCAATAGCTTGGAAGAGGTGTGAAGCAACAGAAACATAGTATTTCCCAACAAACCAGGATTTCAAAATCAAAGAAATCCACAATAATAGCAATGGTATTAGAACACTGATGGTGATAGGAAGAGCATCCGGCCATTAAACGCTCTGTTAGCTCCATTCAGTTGCTCAGACTCCACCCTGCAAGGGATTATGGGATTGATGCATGAGAACACTGAGGGAGATGCATTCAAACTGGACAGAGTCATAAGTGAATTAAGTAGCAACCTCTTTCCACAAATGCTCTACAGAAAATATAAAACTGGTGCACAAGGGAAAAAACACACCATCAACAAATAAGTTTTCAACAGTGTTAAAATGGCAAGACTGGAAGATCAAAGCTGTGCATACATATGAAAAGGTGGTCTTTCAATCATCACAATGGTGTTTACTATTTTGACATGATTGATCCCCAGAAGACACTTTTAGAGGGAGCTGATGAAGTTGTGATGATTGGCAATCCAAGATAAATACAGACAGCATTAGCTGCTGAAGATTTGTGGTTGGTTTTAGGGAATTACAGTGTTGGCTGGTGCTCCTGAGATGGATTGAACAATTTTGATCTGCTGAAGGAATGCTAGTTCAGGGAGAGTCTGAAATCTCCTGCCCATTATTTCCTTGGAAAACAACCTTTCTCAGTTCTCATTATTAAAGTTTCATTTTGCAAAGCGCAGCCAATTAGTCTAAAAAGCCCACACAATATTTACACAGGGAATAAACTTGATTTCCTATAATTTATTCTTCAGGAAGCAGTCTTATGATTGCACAGCTAAAGGCATGGAATCAAAACCAACCTTGGTAATTCTAGGACCAAACGATATTGCTGCAAGTCTAAAACCTCAGTACTTAAGGAGATCTTCTGTTGAGACGTGTAGTTGCGTACTCCCTGCAAAATTGTGTGGTGTAGTGGAGGGCGTAGGATGTAGTAAAATGGAGAAAGAGAGGGAGGGAGAGAGAGAGAGAAGGAAGGAGGGAGAGAGAAAGAGGGAGGGAGGGAGGGAAGAAGGGAGGGAGGGGGAAACTCTGGAGGTGAGATGAAAAAGAGAAAATTAGGATGAAAAAGGAAAACAAGTGAACAGGAACAACAGGCAGAGAAGGAAGGATTCCTGGTGATTTACTATGGGCTGTTAGAAGAAAATGACTTGCCAATTCATGAATTCACAGCAAGCTTGTTACATTACCATCTCTATTATCTTCAGTCTTCAGGATTGATAACATATTACAGAAGTAATCTAGCCCTTTCAGTCTCTGTCACCTAACTCACAGCCAGCTTCACCTTCTTTATGGCACTGATACAGCTCCGTTTCTATTCCGTTCATCCCGATTACTTTCATTTTACTTCAGGAATCAGAAATACTTCAACAGAAAATGAAAAGAAGGGAAACAGTTCTGTTCTCTCTGGTGGATTTGCAGGGAACCTTTCACGGTATTTTATTTTTATTATTTATTTTATCTTAGTTTTTTTAACACTTGCCTTTATTATTTTTATAAGTAACGCAACATGGTGAACATATCTGGTACTCCTTCCTCCTCCTATTTTCCCCAGAACAACAATAACAAGAACCCTGTGAGGAGGGTTGAGCTGAGAGAGAGAGAGTGACTGGCCCAAAGTCAGTTGGGACTCACAGTCTCCTGGTTTTCCTCAGTTCAATCTGGCTCTTGTATGCTGTTTTTCTTTAAGGATCAACTTATTTAAGAAAAGAAAGGCATTTTAGTTCTTGGAACTGCTGAGAAAATCTGGAAAAGTTAGTGTCAAAACATTGTTCCTAAGATGTTTATGTATGATTAGACTGTATAGAGCCGTGATGGCGAACTTATGGCATGCGTACCACAAGTAGCACGCAGAGCTATTTGTGCCAGCACGCGAGCTGCAGGTAAACTTATCTCACTGCACATGCGTGTACCTCACAGCTGATTTTCAGCTGGTTTGAGCCCTTTTTTGGCTTCCCAAAGGCTTGAGGAAGGCTTCTGCAGTATTGCAGCACTCCATTTCTGCGTTCTGCCACTCCATTTTCCACAGGAACGTAAGGAGCTGAGGTCTGGTGCAGAATTCCATTCTTACGCATCCAATTCTGAAAACGCTGGGACATGAATTCAGCACTGTGATCACTTTGAATTCTAGCGATGTGAACACCATGTTGAATGTTGACATAAATTGCAAAGTCTTTAAAAATCTGAAAGGTCTCTGATTTTTCCTTCATAGGAAACACAAATCCATATCTAGAATAATTGTCAACAACTGTTAAGAAATATTTTCTACCACCAAGTGTTGGTGCAAATGGACCTACTATGTCAGTATGTACCAAATCAAAAATGCATGTTGACAGGTGTGTAGCGTGTTTTAGAATGGCTGCTGCCTTGGATTTGGCTTTCTTGCAGACAGCACAATCCAAAAACACCTTACACCCCTTCAGATCCAAACCTTTTACGAATTCTGGCATCTTGCTAAGAACACGAAAACTGGCGTACCCCAATCTTCTATGCCACTTATGGATACACCTGGAATGCAAACGTTTACCTGTTAGTGAATTTTCAACATTCATATTAGGAATCTTTGGGATAGCAACAGGATCTCTCTCTGGAACATCTCTCTCTGGGCCTGTGCTCCCTCTTATGGGAACAGGTATACTTGCCTGTGCTTGCGAAGTAGACTTCGGCTTTAGGTAATAAACACCACCAATTAATATAGTTTCAGCAACAATATTACCTTCTTTCACCACATAACTTGCTTTTTCAAAATGGTGAACCTGGTACTTAGAAACTCTCGACAAATGACTCTGACTAAGCAAACTGCTGGTTGCTGTTGGAATATAATAAACATCAGGAATAAATGCATCTAGCTCTTCAATGTAAACAGTTCCTTTTCCCTTGACCTGAACAGTATTATTGGAAAAAGTGTACAGTTCACACATGTCAGGTTCAGGCTCGTGTATCTCTGTGAAAAAATCTCTTCTGTAGGTAACATGCACTGCTGCTCCACTGTCCAAAGTCCAGAGATGTTTTCTGTCATAATCCGGACTTCCTTTGTTGGTTAACGCCAATGTGATGTGTGGAGCTTGTAGATCACTCCTGGAACCACGATGACCTTGTCTTTCACCTCTTCTCTTGCTTCTGGAATCTGTTCCTCTGGGCTGGTACGTGACAAGTGCTAGAGATCGCTGGGGACAATCACGGACGATATGTCCCAGATGACCACAGACGTAGCATCCTTGGAATGAAGGCCTTTCCTCAGAAATTACACCTTGGATCTGGAGCTCTCAATGCAGTTGGTCCTCTCAAATGTGGCGTGGTGTGCATGAATGCTTCTTCTTCAGTTAAAATTCTGCATACATGATCAACTGTGCGCTGAGCAATAGGTACTTGATTAATCTTTGAAATCGCATCTTTCCATTCATGATTCAACGAGTTAATAATAACTTGTGCTGGTTGAGCAATGCCTGCTTGGACACCAGGAGGCGCTGTAGCTGGCACAGGTGCCGGCACTGGCTGGCTTGCTGAAGACATCTGTACAGCAGACTGACTCCTTGACAATTTTGTAAAAGCTTTTTGCAAATTTTGTAATTGTTCCTGTATTTCATGCAAATCGCCAGCAGATGGTGCTACAACATTAGAAATGGCAGAAACTCTTACTTTTTCAACTGATTCAGCATCACGAGACATATCACAAGGTATCTGTGATGTAGGCATAGATCTCTGCTCTGATTGGTCTGACACCACTCTCTTGTGACCGATTTGTGGGTGGACCCTTGGCTTCAATGAAGAAGGTAAGATGGAGGACTCAGGAACTCCAACCACACCCTTATCTGGCTGAAAAGACAGGGCATAGGCCTTAGCTTGCTGTAGGCTTTGTTCATAAAATGCAATCTATTGCATATAATCCTGCAACTCAGGACTCAATGTTGGCTCAGGACTTAATGGAGGATAATAAATTTCACCTTTCTCTTTTCATGAAAAATGATCAGCTGCCTGTATTACTTTAGATTTAGCATCAAGCTTCTCATATTCTTGGGCTTCTGGCTTCTCAGGCTGAGTTTGATAGCATGCATCATAAATAAAATTTGGTACAGACCGGCTTTCTTGTCCTCCCACGACAGCTTCTTCCAGATGAGTAGCGGTAGCCAGCGGTGTCTGCCAACCTCTTATCTCCTCCTTAGGTATTTCAGAAAATGATAATAAATCTTCCTCCGACCAAGCTTTTCGCTTTGTTTTTCCTTTCTTTCGTGGCATTGTAGAGTTAATTAAAGTTACTCACAAATCCTCAGAATGTTTGTGAGCTAATATCAAATTTAGCCGGCAAACAAAAACATAATAAACCATCCTCTGCTACCATGTGTCAAAGTGAAAACATTCAGCTTTATAAATTAGAGGAAATGAATCGTATTTTTCTGTTGCCAGCATACTTTATTTACAAAATAACTAGAAACAAAAGAAACAGCAGTACCATTCTAAGAAGCAAGCGAAAGAGAAGCTATAATGAAAAAGATGAAGTAGAAGTAAAACTCCTCCCCTACACACTTGCGCAGTACACCAAACATCACAATACACTCATATCTTGTTACTATGGAAACTTTGATAACCAGTCCAGCTCATTCTGTAAACTTCTGTGGCAGCTCACCAGACAAACCAAAACAAACACAGTGACAACTTCAACTCCCAGAATTCCTCCTCCAGTCATGTTAGCTCAGAAATTCTGAGAGTTGAAGTCCACAAGTCTTAAACTTGCCAAGTTTGAAGACCCTTGCTCTAGTTAGTAATACAATATTACCAGAGAAAAAGCTTTGCAGGATTGGGTTAACAACTCTTAGAGCCTTGGTGGTGCAGGCTGTTAATCACCTAGCACTTAGTGCAAGCTGCCTGCAGTTAGTGCAGGCTCGAATCCCACCAGGCTCAAGGTTGACTCAGCCTTCCATCTTCTCGGGGTAGGTAAATTGAGGACCCAAGATAGTTGGGGGCAATAAGCTGACTTTGTAAAAATGCCGCTTGGGGGCGGGGGGGCAAAAGCCCTAGTAATAAGCAGGCATATACAATGGAATGAAGGCTATTGCTGAGCACTTAGCATGGTGCTCCATAGACTGTAAGCTGCCCTGAGTCTCTGGAGAAGGGCGGCATATAAATGTAAATTTTTTAAAAAATGCTTTTTTGGCAATGTTGTTACACACTAGCACTTAGATCATCAGAGAGGAGAAGTCCAAGGTCCTTGACAGAGTGAGAGTTGTGTACAAGGTCTTGTCCCTCCAGCTTGTATTTCATTTTTTTTTTACTTTTCTTGCCAATATGTAAGACAGGTCATTTGTTTGTTGAGATTTGAAGTTGCCATTTGTTTGACCATTTTAATTAGCAGAAGATCCTTTATTTTTATTTTTTTCCCCATACACACCTTACTTTACACCAGTTCAACTTGTCTGATTGCGAAAGCCTTGCTTTTGATTTACTGCAGAGACTCCTCTTTGGTGCCTGACAGATCGGTATGCTGTTTACCTTGTCAATCATGAATGCTGAAATGCAAAGGCTCCTGTAGAGGCCACGAAGAAGGAGGAATAGCAAATGGAAAGAGAAGAATAATTATCCTGCCTTAACCTAATGTTGTTAATCTATATTGGCCATTACAATCTTAAGCATCTTGCCTAGCAGAGTATGCGATCTTGTAGCACTGGGTTTTTAACGCAAGCAGCGTATCTAATATTAGGGACTGGCTCACCATCCATCATTGTAATTACTGTGTCATAATTTGCTGCCCTCCTTGCCTCTGCTGCAAAGAGATAGAGGAGGCCTTTAAAATGCTTGAGAAGGTTAAGGGGGTGGGTGCTGGGGGGTAGGGAAAGGGGAAGCAATCACAGAGCATTTTTTTACAGTGGTGAAATAAAATTTCATAGGCAAACTCTTTTCATCCTGTAGGCATCGATGTCATTTTGAACATTTGGGGAGAGGACGAGAAGAGAGGAGGGAGAAGGGGATGGGATGAGGTGAGGTGGGATGGGATGGGACAGGAGAAGGGATGGAATGGGATGGAGAGGGGAGGGGAGGAGGGGGTGGGATAGGATGGGAGAGGAGGGGAAATGGAAAAGGATGGGAAAGGGAGAGGAGAGGAAGGAGAGGAGGGAAGGGAAGGGGGAGAGGAGAGGACAGAGAATGGGATGGGATGAGGGGAGATGGAATGGGAGAGGAGAGGAGAGAAGGGGGGATGGAATGGGATGGAGAGGGGAGAGAGAAGAGAGGAGGGAGTGGGATGGGATGGGAGAGGAGGGGCGATGGAACAGAATGAGAAAGGGGAAAGGAGAGGAGGGGAGGGGAGAGGAGAGGAAAGGGAAGAGGAGGAGAGGAGAGGAGAGGAGAGAAGAGGAGAAGAGAAGAGAAATCAAATCTAGATTTGGGGGCAGAAGGACTCCCTGGGAAAGAACTGAAGCAAAATGATGCCAAAAACCTTTTGTCTGCAGAAAGTTATAGCCATACTCTTTGGCTGGTCCAGCTTGTAAAAGAAACAGCTGGCAAGACATCTAGAAGATCATTGGCTAAGACTCTGGAGAGTCATTGCCACTGAGAGAAAATAATTATGGACTAGATGTTTTCTGAGTTGGATGGCTTCCTGTGTTCTCACTGGAAAGTTTAATTATTCTCAATGTGATGCTTGGCAAAGGAATCAGTGCGGAAAGTTCCATCTAAAGGCAGGCGGTTGGCAGGCTGGATGTTAAACCACTTAAAGCCATTGCAAAGGAAAGCTGCTTTCCCCATCAATGTAGCTCTTCTGTGGAGAGACCAACATGTAGCCGTATAGAGGGGCCCCCATTACATGGAAGAGCCCAGGCTTTGCATCAATGCCATTGCAGACTCATTCCCTGGCATTATTAAGAAAATGAGAAAGAACAGACCTGAAAAGGGACTTTGGATGGGAAACGATTGCCACTGGAGTGGATGCAATTTATTGAATGGCAGCAGCTCCATACCATAGGTTCCTTCACAAAGACAGAATGTGAGGATAGCTAAGGAATACTGAATGTTTATGGAGGCCGTGCAGAGTTGGATGGGTCGTAACAGGCTTCGTCTCAACCCGACCAAAACCGAGTGGCTGTGGTTTCCTGCGCCCAGATACAGCCAGCTTGTTCCTTCGCTGGCCGTGGGGGGAGAGGTTCTGCCCCCGTGGAAAGGGCGTGCAATCTGGGTGTCCTCCTGGATGTACGGCTGTCTTTAGAAGATCATATTACAGCCGTCGCCAGGGGGGCCTTTTGTCAGATTCGTCTGATTCACCAGTTGCGGCCCTTTCTGGATCTGGGCGCACTTCGCACAGTCACCTCCGCCCTCGTCATCTCCCGCTTGGACTATTGCAATGCTCTCTACATGGGGCTCCCCTTGAAGAGTGTCCGGAGGCTGCAATTGGTTCAGAATGCGGCCACGCGGGTGATCTTGGGAGCCCCTCGGAGCTCCCATGTAACACCGCTTCTCCGCAGGCTGCACTGGCTTCCGGATCCGATTCAAGGTGGTACTGACTGTATTTAAAGTGCTCCATGGCTCGGGACCTGGGTACTTTCGGGACCGCCTGCTGCCATCAACAGCCTCCCGCCGCCCAGTACGCTCACACAGGGTTGCCCTCCTTGGGTGCCGCCGCCTGATCGTTGCTGGCTGGCGGCCCCAAGGGTGCTGGCTTTCTCTGTGGGGGCCCCCTCCTGTGGAATGATCTGCCCCCAGAGATACGGGCCATTACCGACACCCAGACCTTCCGGCGCGCAGTCAAGACCTTATTCTTCCAACAGGCCGGCCTGGCCCAGTAAATGGTTTATGGGGTTTTAATTTAATTCGGTTTTTAAATTTTTAAATTTTAACTTTTTAATTTAATCCTGGAATTTTAAATTTTGTAATTCTATAACTGAAGGGATTCGGCCAGATTCTTGTATTTAATTTGTTTTTAAATTGTATATATTCCATTTTTGGTAGGCTGTACACCGCCCCGAGTCCCTTTTTGGGAGAGGGGGCGGTAAAGAAATTTAAATAAATAAATAAAAATAAATAAATCCGGGACGTGGTTGTCTCACAGAGATGCATTTTCAAAAAGCAACTGGACTTTCTGTGTTTTTGCTTGAAGATGTTTTGCTTTTCATCCAAGAAGCTTCTTCAGGTCAGCACTGAAGAAACTTTTTGGATAAGAAGTGAAATTCTTCAAACAAAATCGTCCCAAAGGTGCGTTTTTCAGGAGACAACTGGACTTTTTTGTTTTTTCTTTTGAAGATGTTTCACTTTTCATTCAAGAAGCTTCTTCAGCTCTGATTTTTGAAGACGTTTCGCTTTTCATCCAAGAAACGTCTTCCTAAAATACAATTTGGGATGAACACCCTTTGAATGGTGTGGGAGTAGGAATGGATTTCCAGAGGGAGAACAATTGCAGACTTACAGGAATCATTAGCAATGCTCAGGTGACCCTGAGGTCACAGATAAATCTCCAAGTTCTTCAACAACCCTCTAAAAGGATGCAAATGACCAGCTGCCTGCAAAGAATACAAATCCTTCCATTCCCCACCATCCAGTCAGAACTGAAGAAGCTTCTTGGATGAGAAGCAAAACATCTTCAAAGAAAAAACAATAAAGTCCAGTTGCCTCCAGAAAAGGCACCTTTGGGACAATCATAATCTGAATGGCTGAGAATCTCTACACACCCTTCAAGCAAAAATAAAGAAAGTCCAGTTGCCTCCAGAAAAAGCACCTTTGGGACAAGGAATACTGAGAAATCATTCCTTGTATTTAGTACGATGTGATGCGATATAGCCAGGAGATCACAAGGATTAATTGGCTGCCATATCTTCAAGGTTTTTGCCTTGAAGTGCCTATTCTTTAGCTGTGACCCAGAGGACATGTGAGACTTAAAGAAAGTCGTGGAAGCAAACAGTCATTGTCCCCCTATGCAAACTATCCAACATATAGTGTCAAAGTGCCAAAACAGAGCCTATAATGGAGGCTTTGTTGATTTCATGGCTGTGACCAATGAAGCAAAAAATTATATCTGTAATCTAGACATATGTTTATAATATTTTCGATTTTATATTCCATATCTGTATTTTTATCTATGTTTTATCAAAATATTGATGTGACTGTGTCATAAATATTAAGCTCTTTGTATGGTGATTTCTCCATGCTCAAAATAAATGGTGACATAAAGTCCCTCATTGAAAAGGAGCTATGTCAAGGACACCTCCAGATGCTAGGGAAGAAACAATTCCAGCATATTTCAATATTAGACATATTGGCTGGGTAGTCTCCGGTCTTTGATTGTAATAAATTTTATTTTATTTTATTTGATATTGGCTGGGAGTGTTGGGAGTTGAGGAAAGCTATTAGTTCTCCCCTTTTATATTAGGGTATTTCATAACTGTGCCTGATAGAGTAAATTAGTTTGAAGATAAGGGGAAAAAAATAGAATGGGCGGAAAAGATACCAATCTTCAAACTCTGTCCTAATTTAATCACCTACAATTGGCCAAAATTGAAAATTATAAGATATATATCTAAGGTATATAGTAGTGGTTACTTCAAGATTGCTATCATTCTCATTCCCATTTATCTCTTAATAAAAATGTCATAGAACTCCATTAGAAAGGGACCAAAAGTAATACTAGTATAACTATCTATAAAATGGCTGAGAAGGAGACCATGGTTTGGAGAGAGACTAGTATGTTTCAGGCATTGACAGAAAAGCCTACAATTTGAATTGTATGGAGATACACCTGCTTTTCTGGATGCTAGCTGCAGAATCAGTTTTGTATGACTAAGGGCTGCAGGTACAGAAAAGCAAAAAATTGGGGCACCCTACAAAATTTTTAAAGAAAAGAAGTAATTCCTAACAAACCCAATTAAAAACGAGATATTGCTAAATGTCCATGGAGATTCTCAGTCATCCAGGTCATGGTTGTCCCAAAGGTCCTTTTTCAAGAGGCAACTGGACTTTCTGTTTTTTCTTTGAAGACATTTCACTTCTCATCCAAAAAGCTTCTTTAGCTCTGACCGGATGAGAAACATCTTCAAAGAAAAACCAGAAAGTCTAGTTATCTCTTGAAAAAGCACCTTTGGGATAAAAATGAGATAGTCTTACCTATCCAGGAAGTTTGGCTATTGCCTATCACCATCTGTATTGCAATACAAAAGACTGCCCATTACAGATTAATGAGGTGCATGAATGTTCAGTACAGCAGGCTTTAAAAAAAAAACCTAATGAATATTAAGTAATAAGAAGTAACTGTTCCATTATACCATCTTAACTAGACATTGTAGACATATAAACATTTGCTTGTCTACCTACCAGCTTGAAAGCATGCAAATGTGAGTAAATAAATAGGTACCACCTCGGTTGGACAGTGTTCCGTGCAGCCTTGGTATAGAGTCATGCTGGCCACATGACCTTTGGCAACGCTGCCTCCCTCAGCTAAGAAATTGAGATGAGCACTGCCTTCTAGAGTTGAACATGATTGGACAGGGTAAATCTTTGCCTTTAAGCATTTGCTAATGTATAAAATAGATGCCAAAATGAAGGATTTTCAAAAAACTAAATTTATGAATGATTGTTCCGTTTAATCTAGGGAATAACTGTTTCGGATTCCTAAATGGGAAATAACAAACATCACTAGCAACAGGGACTAATTATCCTGAAAAAGCATTCAACTACAGAAGGTACATGTGCTTGTTTTACTCTCAGAGACAAGAATAAATAATAATTCACATTACTGAGGACAGAAGGAAAATCCCTAATTAATGTACTCACCCCTTAGCACATTGGCAGGCGTACTTATTCTAATTATCTTGATTTAAATATAGGAGAATAGAAAAGGCAGAGAATGGAGAACTAGCGTTTGTTAAAGAAGGTGTGGGAAAAGATGATATGAAAATGTTGGGACAGGGCTATCTTTGTAGCACTGGGTAGAGAAAATTCAATTATAAGGCAAGCCCCAAATACAGAAACTCCCCAGTTGAAATTACATTCCACTCTAAAGTGAACAGCAACAAGAGGCAAGAAGCAGCAGTTCATCAGATGTGAATTAATTACAAAAAGCTTTAAGCGCTCTCCTAAAACATCCATAAGCAGACATGGATCCATATATTGTAGGAAAGAGAAAGCCACAGATAAAAAAAAAAATCAAATGCATGACAGTGACCAAAGAGATTATTATTAGCGTATGGTGTGATATAAAGCCAGGAGACCACAATGTTATTGGAAAGCCCTGGTATAGAACACACTTACGCACTTCCCAAGGTGCTCCACAGGAGGGCGAGCTGGTTTTGCATCAGAGAGAAAGACAAATGGCTCTTCCTATAATGTCACCCAAGGCCCCTCCTTTCCTGGAGATGCCTCATAAAAGGGCACTGCAAACGGGAAGGTTCAGAGCCATTGATAATCTGACTGCCTGCACAGAGCACCAGCTTGTCTTTCCATTGTGGTGGCTGACTCAACCTTCCACCCTTCTGATGTCAGTAAAATAAGGACTCAGATTGTTGGGGGCAATATGCTGACATTGTAAACTGCCCAAAAAGTGCTGTAAACTATAGTAATATACTATAGTGCTTTACAGTAGTATATACATCCAAGTGCTGTTGTTATTGCTATCTTTCTATCTCCCCCCCCCTCCCAAATTATTTAATGGAACTGCCCCTCAGATGGGATTTTTCATTTTATAAGAACAATTTTCAAGGTTTCCACTGTGGGTTACAATATAGTTCTAGCTATTGCTGGCATTACAAGTAACTTCTTGCACATCAAAATAGTTAAAGCCTTTTGAAATCAGCATCCAGTCTTCAATTATTGAAACAAACTTAAGTATTTCTTTTTCAGAAATTGATTTGTTTTTTAAAAGCTTTTATTCCCCATTTTCACCTTTTTGAATTATGTAAAAGTTGCCAGTTATCAGCCATGGAGAAGAGCAGCTATATTAAATGTTAAATAACCTTTAGCAGCTGCAAATATTTAATCATAAAAAGGTAAATTGACAGTGGTGTGGTTCACACAGTATCCCTTGGAAACTTGACAGTATCATTCCTCATATATATTGATAAGTACAAGCTGTCCATAAAATTGCAGGCTCCATAGCTTTCTATTTATGAAAGACTATCTAAAATTCATTCATTGCAGGTAATATCAGTAAGTCAATTCAGCTTAGCCTGATAGCTCATAACGTTTTAGCCTGTTGTATTGACTGAGCCATAGACTAGACTTTTCCTTGGAGGGTACTTGAAAAAATAGCAATAGCACTTGGACTTATATATCACTTCATAGTGCTTTACAACCCTCTCTGAGTGTTTTACAGAGTCAGCATATTGCCCCCAATAATTTGGGTCCTCATTTTACCAACCTTGGAAGGATGGAAGGCTGAATCAACCTTGAGCTGCTCAGAATTGAACTCTTGGAGTGACCAGTGAGTTCACTTGCAATATTGCATTCTTACCACTCCATCACCATGGGTCTTGATTTGTCCTGTGAGATTGTACATTCTCAAAGCTCAGTGAAGAGCTTGTCAAATGAACTTCACACCTGGAGCTCCCTAAGGCATGCCATTTCAACCATGCTAGTAAGGAAAGGATCTAGGCTTCTTGCCATGGCCAACTCACTGTGGTCAATTTGCCATGGCCAACTCATTGCAGGACAACTTACCATATCCAACTCATCACAAGATAACTCGCCATAGTCAACTCACCATGGTACAACTTGCCTCAGAACAAGATATCTAATATCAAAGACATGATGGAATAGAATAATTAAAGAAAGGATGAAGGACAACAATTAAAAAGGATGCCAAAGGACAACAATTAAAATAATTATTTATTATTTAAATAACTTAAAATAATTAAATTGAATTATTGAATTGTCCTGGAGCAAGTTGTCCCATGGCTAGTTGACCATGGCAACTTGGCTGTGATGAGTTGGCCATGGCTAGTTGACCTTGGCAAGTGGCTGTGGCAAGTTGTCCCATTGTGGGAAAGATAAAGCAAGGGTTGTGTCAAAGATGTGTATTGTTCCTATGTTTGGAAAAAATGATCCTGGAGGAATCTTGAGGTCAATGACAGGTCTGAAGGTATGTCTAATTCTTGGAGTAGGGTTGAGTTAGCACCCCAGGCCAATCACTTCCATATTGTTGTCAAGAATGAATGAGTCTCTTCTGGTTACCAGAAATTGACAATGTCTCAAGGAAATCTTTATTTTGTTTTGTTTTACTTTTTACTCTTAGGCTACATTAGATATCAGTTATAGACAGATTTTCTTATTGAAAAGAACAGAAATAACTGGATCCCATTTCATTTTGGTAATGTTGATTCATATCTGGAAATCCAATGAAAATTCACAAAAGTCATATATAACCTCAGGTACTTGAATGGAATTATTATATTTGTTTTGTTACCATTGGTCTTGAGTGTGTTGTTGATGGCCTGATTTCTGCATTCAAAGCATCCAGTCTTAATACTAAATTTCATTCCATAATCATGAAGGTGTTTCTTCCACTATTGTAATAATAGTTTAAAGCCTCTTCATTTTCATTGGCTATGTTGACATTGTCAGGATATAATAACATGCATGAATGTTATGATTGAAGGATTCTGGTCATATGGAAGATAAAGAGCAATGGTAAGAGGAAAAGATCCTCTATGGACACTGATGTGGATGGGAAAATGCTCTAACATCCAGCAGTACTTCTTATTGAGCTGGTTACATTGTGGTACAGCACTTATTCTTAGTAGATGTAAGTTTGGAGTATACTATATAGCCAGATGTTTTCACAGTCAATGAACCTAACCTAAGTCCTTTTGGCCCTTTTTTTCTTGTGGTGCTTCTCTATCAATAGATAGCATCTATGGGTCCACAGTTCTTCATGAAACTGCACTGATTTGATAACACACTGGCAATTTTGTTCAGAGGTGAGTATCTATTATATTCCAATATTTTCAAGGTGTGTCCTATGCTAGCCAGACTGGCCTATAGTTTCAGCAATTGAATACAATACTTTTGTCTTTCCAATGTGAGATTATTGTACTCATCTTCCAGATTGATGATGCTTCTATAATTTGACTGAACAATGTTGTAAAGCATTTTGATCCCTCTACTTTCAGATTTCAACTGGGATTTCATTCTGGCCCTTTCCAGTGGCATGGTAGGTTGAACACCTAATGGGCCATGTGATTCCCAAGCTAAGGGTTTTCTGGGTATCGTATTAGTACTTTAACCATTCCTCACTATCATTCTCCTTTTTGATATACCATCACAGCTGCCTACTGAAGTTTTTTTAAAAAATACAGTTCCAAAATTGATTAAGAAATTAAGGTTTGGTCAGGCATAGTGTCCCTCCTGTATTGTTGGGCTTAGCATCCTAATGAATCCCTCACTGCTGCTGCTGTTGCGATAATGAGATTAATTTTTCAGCATGTGTAGGATGCCAGATACCATATGTAGCATGTGGAGAATCGAGGAAAAAAAATGAAGAAAAGAAGCCAACAAAATAGACAGGCCTTCTGCGAATTTTTGAGCTTAGACTGAAATACATTCAGTAGAAGATCTGATTGATGGAATAAATAGTTGAAAATAGAGAAAATGCTCAGAGAGAGAGCATTTGTGTCAACCCTGAAGCAGACCTGGCTGAGGCCATCTTTGTGGTTTCAGGGTTGCCGCAAGGCAGAAGAGGGGACATAGAGGGGGGAATAGTTAGCTAGGGTTTTGCAGTCAAAACAAAATGTTTTTCCTGTGGGAACCAAGGTCATTACAACAGGTGGCTGAGAGAGAAGGAGTGAAGTAACCAAGCAACCGGCCAGCACTTCTATTGGACAATGTGACTGATGATTTGGGGGAAGGGGAGAACTTTCATTTTTAATCAGATATTAACCATGGGACCTTTCAGAGTCGGTTTTCACTAGTTGTACCAATATGATGTATCAAATAAATTATTCTTTGAGGAATCTACCTGCCTCCAAGTCCTGTTTTCAATGGGTGCATTACTTGGAGTGCTGACAATTTTACAACAACCTTCTTGGTTTGTTGTGCTGATGTCAGATGTTTTCTGACCGAAATTGCTGGTAGGGATGAGAAAGGAAAGTTTTAAAACAGAAAAGGAATACTGACACATTGAAATAAGCAGCAGCAGCCATAGTTGCAATGGCCAACACCTGCTTTATAAGGTGAGCACACTGCCTGTTTGAAATAATACAAAAAGGGAAGATTTGGTTCATGTTCTCAGTCATAGTTGCTATAATTTCCTCATTTTGTGAAAAATGTCCCACCTAAATCATCAAGATGGTATAGAAAGCAAGCAGCAAGTCAATGTGAAGGCACCATTTTCTGGGCACAATGGAATTACAGAGGTTAACTTGCACTGTGGCCCAAACTGTGTGGACCAATGTTCATTCACATTACTCAACATGTAGTGCAGCCACTACAGCAGCTTAGAGTACTCGGATTTCTGTGGAAGAAATATGTAAGGCACAGACTTGGTCCACTCCTCCTCCGTTTGTTAGACATTATAAACTTGACTCTTTTGCTTCTGCAGAAGCATCGTTCGGAAGGAGAGTACTTCAAAAGGTGATGCCAGAAGATCAAACTCATTAGGATCAGAATCCCTCCCATCGGACATTGCTTTAGTATGTCCCATGCATGGATCCTGTCAAAACCATTCTGGAGAAGGGGCATTGATAGACTTACTTGAGAACGCGCCTTCTCAGATGGTGTAGATAAGATCCAGACCCGCCCATTTCTTAGGTTCTGGCAATCATGGTGAGTATGGGACTAAAATTGATTTGGTTATTACTAATCATGAATGTTATACAAAGATGGACTCTTGCAGCATATACAAGAAAGCCTCGACTTTATTCAGAACTGGAGACGGTGGCCCGGAAGGGATGTGTCTTCAGTTTTTTTATTCAGTCTGGAGCTGAACAGAGCTGAATGCATCCATGCATGGATCCTGTCTACACCATCTGAGAAGGCGCAGTCTACCAAAGCCCCTTTTCAGGACACAATGGAATTACAGAGGTTAACTTGCACTGGGGCCCAAACTGTGTGGATTTCTGCTTATGGTTCTCCAGAACTGGTCAGAACCTGCTGAATACCATTACCATTACCAGATGTAATGAAACATCTACAAAAAAACAACACTTCTGTTTATAGCCCTTTATAAGTGATTTACAGAATCAGCATATTGCCCCAATTGTCCTCATGTTGTTGATGACATTTTAGTATAGCTTCCTCAGAGAATCTTGTGTCCAAGAAGGATTTCGTTTCTCAAGCCAAAGCTTCCTATGCCACACAGGAAGCCATTCCTGAAATTAAGTGGAATATCAAAAAAGAAGGTAAAGACTCAATAAAGGAGAATATTTGTAGCTCCAGGTTAAAATGAGAGATCCTTGGTACTCTCTGAGCTTGGTTGTTTTCTTGCAGACATTTTATTACCCAAACTAGATAACATCATCAGTGTTTGGGTAATGAAACATCTACAAAAAAACAACGACGCTCAGAGAACACCAATAGTCCCTCAGACTCTCTTGCTGCTTAACTACATGGAAACTATATGGAAACTTCCATATAGTTTTCTGGGGCTCAACATGGATGGCAGGGGTGGGATTCTACCTAGTCAGACCAGTTCTATGAACCGGTTGTTATGATTCTGTCCAGTTCGGAGAACCGGCAAATCGTGCTACTGGCTGGCCCCTCCCCACCCTGCCCACTCACTCCTTACCTAGCATGCGCACCATCAAACTTGCCTGCTAAGTTGCTATTTTTACTTTTTTTCCCCACAACCATAAGCTGTTCTTTTGTGCCAGGAGATTTAGACTAGCTATAAAACAGGAAATTATTGGATTTCTTGCTTTCTAGCTAATCTAAAAGCAAAACTGAACCTTCCTTAGGACTGAAGCTTCTATTTTTCAGTGCAGACTCAGGCAGCAGATTGCAGAAAGGTAGATCTCTGAGTAAGCCTCTGATTCTGTGAGCAACTCAATCTGCCTGCCTGCTTTGCCTGATTTTGGGTAAAAGTTGCTCTTTTTTAAATAAAAAAAATCAATATTTACATAAATATTTACAATATTTACATACAAGCCACGTCCAGCCGGTCACATGACCACCAAGCCATGCCCAGTCAGCAAGCCACATCTAGCCAGTCACATGACCATCAAGCCACACCCACAAATTAGGCCACGCCCACAGAACCAGTTGTTAAGAAATTTGAATCACACCCCTGATGGATGGGGTGTGTCATGTTCCAGGAAGTTTGTTGAGTGGGGGCTTGCCTCATTTCTGGGGGCAGGGTGGGAATAATGGCAGAGAAGGCTCTCTTCTTAGATCCCGCCAGTTGAAATTAGATATCACCAGTCAAAACCTAATATTTGCCACAACTGAACGTCATTGTATATCCTTCTGTGATTTTGTCCTCTAAAGTTAGAGGTTCTGATACCACTTTTTCAGATCAACATTTACAAATATAATTTATCAAGCCCTGGAAATTTGAACTGAGGATTTAGATTTGAATTTAAGTACCAAAATGCCCTTTTTCTATTCATAGTTCCGTGTCCTCACTTTCCTCAGCCATTTTAAGTAGGGTTTTCTCATTTTTCTGTAAAAAGACAATTATAAAGGGGCCTTTCTTGGTCCCTATCAGTGGTGGGATTCAAATTTTTTTACTAGTGGTTCTGTGGGTGTGGCTTGGTGGGCGTGGCAGGGGAAGGATACTATAAAATCTACAGTCAGAGGTTATATTTGCTGGTTCTCCGAACTACTCAAAATTTCTGCTACCGATTCTCCAGAACTGGTATCCTTACTTTCCCATCTCTTCCATTCAAAAGACCAACAGTTTCCTTGGTTCTTCATTTTTTTCAAACCTACTTTAGAAAAAAAGCTCTTCTAATATTTTGTATTCTTCTCCAGACTTTAGCCTTCCTAATTCCCTCCCAAAAAATTCACACCACTAATTTGTACCCCTCCTGCTTCCATTTGCTATGCTTCTTCATTTTGCGCCGCCATATGCCAGTGAGTTCATTGTTCACCCATACATAGTACTTAAAATCTTTCCTTTTTTTTTTTTCTTCTCATGAGGATCATTTGTGCCTGGGGGTTCAATATCTCATTTTTTGGGTCTTCTATCTGTCTTCAACATATTTATTCTTTGGGATTTCAAGGCATAGTATTCTCTCCATCTTTCTTCTGAGTTCATTAAAATCTGTCTTCCTGAACTCCGAGGTACGTGACTGACATTTCTCAGATTTTCTTCCTTTAATTAACTTGAACTCCAACATGACATGGTTGGTTTTCTCCAAGGTATCAGACACTGTTATTCAACCAGCTTCTCTATTGGTCAAGATTAAACCTGGGAAAGCTAGGCCTTCTTATTTCTCTCCCAGCTTCTGAAAAATGAAATGTGAAAGGGTGCATTTGGCATCAGAAATGTGAAGTCATACATTTGACATGAATAATTCAAAGTCTGTTTCACGATCTGCACCTGGAAGAGTCTGAACTAAATGGAATACATATTTTCTCCTTTCTCTCTTTCTGGTGATATAGTTTATTTAAATCCAATGTTTGTAAAACTCTGCATTTCTTGCATTATTTATCCAATCAAAATCATGTGATTCCAGGTTCCTCTCTTTCTCCAGGTTTTGGATTCATTTGTTTGACATAAAATTCCATTGCATCCATAGTAGAAACACATTTTTTTACAGCTTTGATGTTTACTGGTTATCTGCTGTCTAAAATATGTATCAAAAACAGATTCATATGTTTTAATAACCAGGTTATAACTAAGTATGTACATAGTAATGTCTTTTTTACTTTTTTTTTTACTCCTAAGTATGAATGCATGCCTGGGGTAGGGTTCTTAATGCTCTCTGACCTTGGTAGTTTGCTTGAAGACCCAAGGGGGTAAAATCATCAATGAAAGTGAGTGTGGGGCTTGCTGCTTGTTTATATATAGTAGCTTGTCCTGCTAGTTTTGATGGGGTGTTCTTTAATTAGAATATTATTTCCTGACTCATAGTTTGTCTGTTGATGATTCCTTCTTACTTGAATGTGGCTACTGGAATGTTTTGTCTTTTCTTTACTGTCTATTTTGAATGGTGTGTGAATATGGTTTATCTATATGTGTCTATAATGGCTGAGTTGTCTAATGCCAATGTCATTTTTGGATCAGGCTTGATCTGAGATGCTAACAGTTTCCCATTTGAAACTCTGATTGAGTCTATGTGTTATAAGATTAAGGATTAATAGATCAAAAAGTGCACTCAACAAACTACAGCACAATCATTACAACCTGTGAAAAGGATAATACTCCCATACGTCAAAAATATCTCAGAAACAGACAACATGACATCACTGTAGCACAGAAAACAACTCCAAAACATCTTAAGCAAATCTAGATGCAAGTAGCCAAAGAAGGAAAAAAAAACTGGAGTCATCTGTGTCACACAAGTGTAGTGGATAATATGTAATTATCTAGAGAGATTCTATGTCATCCAGGTCATGGTTGTCTCAAAGGTGCTTTTTTCAAGAGGCAAATGGACTTTCTTACTTTTCTTTGAAGACATTTCTTGGATGAAAAGTGAAAAATCTTCAGGGAACAGAGCTGAAGAAGCTTCTTGGATGAGAAGCAAAACATCTTCAAAGAAAAACAAGAAAGCCCAGTTGCCTCTTGAAAAAGCACCTTTGGGACAGCCAATATATAGGACAGGCAGGCAGAAGACTAGCAGAGCACAGAGCACATCCATGAATACCAGCTAGCAGTCAGAAGACATGATAATAATTCCCTAATCTCATAATACTAACTGGCCCGATTCTGATTTTGATTGGCCATTTTGATTATCAGCCCATAGATAATATTATGTTGCCTTTATTATACACGAGTCTCTAATCCTAGTCATTTTTTTCTAACATCAATTCTTAAACTCCAATGGGGCTGAATGAAAAAAGATCAGCCAGATTTTATTAGGGAAGGTATCAATATAGGTAAAGGTTCCCCTCGCACATTCGTGCTAGTAGTTTCTGACTCTAGGGGGTGGTGCTCATCTCCGTTACAAAGCAAAGAGCCAGTGTTGTCCAAAGACGTTTCCGTGGCCATGTGGCCAGCATGACTAAATGTCGATGGCACATGGAGCGCTTCCCACCAAAGTGGTCCCTATTTTTCTACTTGCATTTTTTAAACATGTTTTCGAACTGCTAGGTTGGCAGAAGCTGGGAGAAGTAAGAGGAGCTCACTCTGTTACATGCACTAGGGATTCAACCGCCGAACTGCCCACCTTTCTGATTGACAAGCTCAACATCTTAGCCATTGAGTCATAGGTGGGCCCTTTATTGTTTTGTTTTGTTTTTAATAAAAAAAAAGCAAAAATTTTGGCCACGGCTTTGAAAGAAGAGAAATAGAAAGAGTGAGAAGATGCCCTTTTAACTTGGACTTGCAAGAGATAATGTACCTTTTCAGAACAGAGAAAAGGATTCATTATTAGAAAGCAAAAACTTCTGGAAGTGCAAGCTGACTTTTTAGGCTACCTCTAAGTGAATGCTCTAAGGATTTTAGAGGATCGGGCAATATTCAAACAATGAATGAAATCCACATTTAATGGCACTATAAACAACACACCTCATCACTTTTCTTTCCCTGAAATCTGGACATTTGCAATAATGGAGCTGGGTGCTTTTACAAGAAAGGGTAAAAAAAAACAAGTCAAGAATCCATTATTGTAGTAGTGGCGGACCTTTTCGGCACCGAGTGTCGAAACAGGAGCATGCGCATGCAGTTTCCGGCACTCTCACATGTGTGAAGACCAGCTGGCCAGCACGTATGTGTGTGCCAGAACCTAGAAGAGCAACGGGTAATGGCTGGTGTGCTCAGAGAGATGGTTCTGCGTGCCAGTTCTAGCACGCAAGGCATAAGTTCGTCATCATGGCATTATTGCAACCATCATATTGCCTTTTTGGATTCATGCATTGAATCTGACCAAGAAAAGTGAGACCAGTTTATCAGGGCAACCTGGTCTACCCAAATACGGGACAGATCATACTGCTTCCATTTTTGCCTTTCAGCCCCAGTCCCGGGTTCGAATCCCAGAAGGATATGACTAGCTGATAAGAGCTAAATAGCTCAAAATAGATCTATACTAGACTCCCTTTATTTCTTTGTCAGTAAATATAAATTCAACTGACCAAGAAAAGGCATGTGCATGACTCTAAAGCAGCAAAGCTGATAATAGCGCAGACGCCTTGCCAAAGTTTGTCTTCCATTTCCCTCCAATTTAGCCTCCTATTTTTCTGCCATTTTCTGAGAGCACCTTTGAATTTGTTTATCATTTCTACCGGTGGCAATTTTGAGCTTGCATTATCTTTGTGAGATGCCAGAAATGGCTATTTTTCAGTAGCACCTTACTCTAACAGGTTTTCCCTCCCTTCTGCTCCTGCTACCTAATATGAAAAAGAGGCTGCTTGTGGTCTTTTCCCTTGGATTAAAAAAAAATATCGGAAGCCAAGGAGCAAGATCAATGTAGAATGAAAGACAGAATACTCAGGTGCATACCTCGTGGCCACTTGCTAAGAGAAGACCAAGAACTGGAACCCATTTCTGAAATTTCATAAAATTACCTTCTTCTTTGAGAAAAAGATAAAAAAAAAAAACAGAAGAGAAAAGCAATTTCTTTTCCATCAAATTGAGTGAGAATGGTCAGGAAAAAAATTGCAGAAGTTATTTTCAGTTATAGCAGTGGTCTTATTTCTCTGTCATCATTGAATCAGTCAAATTGTTTCCAGTGAGCCATCCCGGGTACTAAAGGATTTATTAAATCTTATGCCGGAGGCCTGAAAGGGAATTCAACAGTTATTCACTGTGCTGTCTTTGTTAGATTCTGAGGTGATAGCTATACACATTTGTTCATTGTAGATGGTACATCCTCAGTTTCTTAAACAAGTCATATTTGCTTGGGTGATTTTAGTCAATCATATTAATTGTATATGCAACATCATTAAGCTGGTAAGTTTGTTCTGTCTCTGCTTGCTTGATTAAAGCCTGTCTTTCCCCAGCTTTTTTGATCTAGAACAGTGGGTGGCTAACCTTTTTGGGCTCCTGTGCCAAAAATTGTGTGCGCACTGGCACTCGTGTGCTCGCATGCCAATACCCAGAAGGCAATGAGCACCTCCCATGCCCCCCTGCACATGCACGTGCAATCCCCACATCCCTCCTTACCTGCACTGCGCCTCACAGCTGTTCTTCGGCTGGCTTGAGGCCTTTTTTGGCCATCCAGAGGCTTGAAAAAAGCCTCTGCAGGCTGAATAGGCCCATTTTGTCACTTCCGGTATTAACAGGAAGCGACAAAACGGGCCTATTAGTCCTGCAGAGGTTTTTTCAAGCCTCTGGAAGGCCCAAAAAGGCCTCAAACCAGCCAAAAATCAGCTGCGAGGCACTCACATGCGCAGTGAGGTAAGTTTCCTGCGGCTCGCATGCCGGCATAAATGGCTCTGTGTGCCATCTGTGGCACGCGTATTATAGGTTTGCCATCACAGATCTAGAATGTTTCCTGAACAGCAAATGTTTTCAATTTCTGGGGAATTAAAAATTAACATTTTTGGGAGAAGGAAACTTTGGTAATGTGTTTTGGATCCTGTTTCTAGTGAAGTTTGGAACACATCACTGATCATTTTAGGAATTCTTGAATGATGCAGTTATCTGGTAAGGATAATATCTTCTTTGTCAGTTAATTTTGATTCAGTAAACCAAGAATAGGCAATTTGTGTTTGTAATACCAATTTGTCAGAATAACAGAATAATGGAGTTGGAAGGACCCTTGGAGGTTTTCTAGTCCAATCCCCTGTTCAGGCAAGGAAACCCTACATCATTTCAAACAAATGGTTTTCCAATCTCTTCTTTAAAACCTCCAATATTGGGGCGCCCACAACTTCTGGAGGAAAGTTGTTCCACTGATTGTTCTGTCAGGAAATTCCTCCTTAGTTCTATGTTGAATTTCTCTTTGATTAGTTTCCATCCATTGCTTCTTGTCCTGTCTTCAAGTGCTTTGGAGAATAGGTTGACCCCAAATCTCCCCCGATTTCTCTCCCTCCCTCCTCCCTCTCCCTCTGTTTTTTTTTTCCCACAGAAAGGAAATAAAGAACAATAACTGCCTACATCAATGACCCTTGCTAAGTAGCAATTTGAAGAGTATAAAACAGTATCTTCAAAATACTGGTCTTCTGAAAAGTTTTCCTCTTCATGTAATTGTGTGTCCCTTCAAGATCCTTTAACATCTGTTGCAGAATCTGTGTGTTCCCTGAATGTTCTCAAAAAAACAGTCCCAACAAACACATTTCAGAGGCTGTCACCATTCACCTATATGGTCCTTACCTTTTCTGCTATGGGACAGCATCCTGATATTTGGATGTATCTAAACTTGTAGGTCAACTGGACGGCCTTAAAAGTCTGCTTTAATCCTGATATTGGCCTAGAATTATGGTGATCCCATATGATAAACGACTTTGGGATCTGAATAACTGTGAGTTGCGATATATGTGATTTAGCTTAATGTGTGTGTAGTTCTGTGTTCTGTTTTAATATTATTTTCCATGTTTATTGTCTATTTTGTAGTGTGTTTTCAGCCCTTTGTTAGCCTGCCAGAGTTACTAGCCTAATTTGTAAGTTTTATTTCCTTAAAATAAAATAAATAAAAACAGTCCTTCAAGATTTTAGTTGGGTGCAGTCTTAATTTAGGATTGCCAAGTATCAAACATCTGCTTAGAACAGCCTCTCCAGATTTCAGGCCTGAATTGCTTACAGAGGAATAAAACTGCATTACATCTCAAACACCAAGAATGCAATGACACAATTCATGGATACTGCTCATTACAGCTGCAACGTTGACCCTATTTCCAGACTGAAAACCTTCCATTCACCTTAGCCGGGTCAAGATAATCCCCAGAATCATCACAAAGGGATGGATTTCAGCTGGAGGAGAGAAAATGCAGAAAACCTGTTGCTGTCCATATGTTGACAACCAATTTATTTGCTGGATGATTGTGAACAATGGTGCAGCCTCTCCATGTCAATTTGAGGGCACTACACTTTATATGTTTTCATCATCATTAGAAGGGTTACAAATAACATACCTGGAGCACAGCATATATCTTTAGGACAAAGTGTCAATGTAAAGATAATTGGGTTGGTTTTCCTCCCTCCCTTAGACAGTAGTATATATTCTGTCCCTCATGCACATTCACACCTCCAGGTAGATAATCACTTGAACTGCTGCTCTGTAAACACCTACACATTGTTTCTCATCAGAATCCATGCTACTACAATATTGAACTACAAAAGATATTGCCTTCTAATAATTCTGCTGCTGTATTATATATTTATCTCTAGGTGTTAGATGTGATGAATTCACAGAAGGCCAGTTGGATTGTTGTAGTCAGGGCCATAAATTTAAGTTAACCTGGGCTTGCTTGAATAAATTACTGGTGTTTGTTTCATGCAATATGCTGAACCATAAACTATGGCTTTCAAGCTTTATGGTTGCATCGACATAACAACTTCATGTGATTTGTATGGCTATCCGCTTCATCAAAATGACTTTGTGTGGCTCACAACAGGTAAAAACAATCAGAGAAATCATAGAATCAAAGAGCTGGTTGGGATCTTGGGGGTTTTCTAATGCAATTCCCTGATCAAGGCTGGAGAACTTATACCATGCCAGATAAATAGTTGTTCAATCTTTTCTTGAAAACCTCCAGTAATGGAAAACCCACAACTCTGGGAGACAAGCTGTTCCATTAATTGTTCTCACCCTCAGGAAATTTCTCCTTAGTTCCTCTCTTTAATGAGCTCCCACCCATTGCTTCTTGTTCTGTCCTCAAGTACTTTGGAGAATAAGTTAACCCCTTCTTCTCTGGGACAGCCCCTCACATACTGGAAGACAGCTATCATGTCACCCCTAATCCTTTTCTTCTTTAGGCTAGACATACCTACATCCCTTAACCATTCATCATATCCAGAACTCTAACCATCTTAGATGCTTTTCTCTGCATTTTTTTCTTTTTTGGTATTGTGGTGACCAGAACTGGAGTATTTCAAGTGTGGCTTGCCTTCAATCAAAAACATTTTTAAAAAACTATATACAAGCTATCCATAATTAAAAAAACAGAAAATCATGGTCAATGGTAGAATCCATCCTATATCAGCGCAACATGACCATTGTAAGAGCTTCAGAGGTGGTATTCAGCAGGTTCTGACCAGTTCTGGAGAAACGGTAGTGAAAATTTTGAATAGTTCAGAGAACCATCAAACACAACCTCTGACTGGCCCTGCCCCCATCTATTCTCTGCCTCCCAAGTCCCAGCTGATTGGCTGGGTCTTCTTTTGTTGCTCTGCACAGGAGAACGGAGCTGGAAAGCAGGTTAGTGGGGTGGAGAGGGAATGGGATTTTGCAGTATCCTTCCCCTGCCATGGCCATCAAGCCATGCCCACCAAGCCAAGCCAAGCCTACCAAACCACATCCACAGAACCAGTAGTAAAAATTTTTGAATCCTACCACTGAAGAGCTCCCCATCATTGCCAGACCCTCAGATATAGCAGAAGAGCCATATCTCCAGGCCTTCTTAGAGATGTTCCTCTCCAAGGAAATATCTAGCAAAAGAGAAATCAAATATAGTAGACTGTTTGCATGGGTATCTGCAGGGTGAGCAGGTAAGGAAGGGGTCAAGAGCTGTGGTGGTGCAGTGGTTAGAATGTAGTACTGCTGGCAATTTGGCAGTTAGCTCAGCTTTCTGTCCCTAAAATGAGGACTCAGATTTTGGGGGGAATAGGTTGACTCTGTAAACTGCTTAGAGAGGGCTGTAAAGCACTGAGAAGCAGTATATAAGTCTAAATGCTAGTGCTATTACTAACTGATTTGTATCTTGAAATCGTGACACAATGATATGACTTATACCCTTCTATCAAATCCCATGACAAAGTACTTTGCTGTATCATATGCACTATGATGCATGTCATAATTGTAATATCATTTTGATCAGTGGTGGGATTCAAAAACTTTTACTACTGATTCTGTGGGTGTGGCTTGGTGGGTGTGGCATGGCATGGCTTGGTGGGCGTTGCAGTGGAAAGATACTGCAAAATCTCCATTCTCTTCCCACTCCACTAACTGCTTTCCAGCTCTTTTCTTCTGTGTAGGGCAACAAAAGAAGACCCAGCTGATTAGCTGGGACTTGGGAGGCAGAGAATAGATGTGGGTGAGGCCAGTCAGAGGTGGTATTCCAAACTACTCAAAATTTTCACTACCGGTTCTCCAGATGTTGATGTCATTGCAGCTTGGGGCAGATGCTGGATTAAAGTAACTGAAAAAAAATCAAGTTGTAAACCAACCTAATGTGCCCTGGCTTGGTGCAAGAGCTAATGTAATATGAAGAACAAAACCTATCCAACCCAGATGTTATCTTGCCATACTTACTGAGTTCAATTTTCTGCATTTCTATAAGTGGCAGAATGAAATTCCCTGGCTGGGACATAAAAAATGATATGAAGGTTAAGAATTTTGTCTGGAGACTTCCTGTCCTTTTCCTATTCTGACAGTAGAATATAGTGAACTTCAAATTTATCATGCATCAAATATAGTTCATGCATCAGATATAGTGATAGCAGAATGTTAGGGTTTTTTCCATCTCTTTCCTGCTGTTTATTGCTGTCTGCATTTTTTTTTCTAGATTATAAACTGTAGTGGCCCTTGTTTGTGGATGGTTCATAATATCATGTGACTCTAGCCATTCTTTATCAGAACTTGACTTCCTTCAAGTCAAGATTGATCTTGGTCTTCTGACGTTTCCTAGCAAGAGTATTAGCTAGCCAGAAAATAGAGGTAGTTCTGAAAAAATATTGTAGCTTTTGAAAACAATACAGCATGCTTCAGGGTTCTGTCCTAGGAGAGAACTTTTAGTGACAAAAATAGGGAGACTAGAAAGATAAAGCAAAAAGGGTAAAAATGAGTGTGTGGATTCCTTTATTTCACTTTCCTTGTTTACTTTCAGTTTTTATTTTATTATCTTCATTTTTTTGCTTTATCTTTTTGCTTCCCAGAAAGAAAGAATTTCCTACTTTAAAAATGTCACTTCATTCTTTTGAAGCTGCTGTTTTCTCTTGGACAATAGATCTAATTCACTTTTACATTTTAAAATTCTATCTATTGGAAGTCCAAATATATGACTGTTTTATTTTAAAATGCTTTCATCTCTATTTCTTAATCCAAAACAATTTTCTTATCTTGATTTTCCTGGTTCTATGTATTAGATCCTGAAAAGAGGATTCACAATGTTCCCTTTCTTAGAATGTGAGACTTCCTCAAATACTTAGGCTAAATTATTATTTAGCTGAAAGTTAAATAGGAAGATGTACTGTATGTTCAGCTATATGCATGATTTATTGATACACATTTGCTTATTTCATTTAATTATTTCATGGAAATATTTTTTATTTTTCCATTGTGTAATCTTGCTCCCTAAATTAATTTTATATTATTTTTCATTTTTAGTCAATCATGTTGCGTATTTGCTTTTCTATTTATATATTGCACTTCTATAGTTCTGCTGGGTTTGCTTTCTTAAATCATTAGTTATCCTTGCACAAATCTTCCTTATTTATTTTTGCCTCAATTCCTTTCTGTCACCAATATTTCCCTCAAGCAAGCTCAAAAGAGCAAAGATTCAAACCCATTAATTATGTGCCTTAAATGGCTGAACAAATTCAGAAGCATCTATTGGTTACTTAGCAACTGCAGGCCCATCTGTCTTGAAAATGGTGGATTAGAGCAAAAAGAAGAACTTTCACCTGATGATGAACTGAACATGGAGGCTGGGGTTCTTAAGGAGAAAGGGGGCCATCTAGGAGCGTGGTAGAGCTTTCTCCAAAGTGGTCTTCCCACTTCTTGCCAAAACAGCTAGCTTCTGTACAAGTTTTTAATTTTCTTTCTTTCTTTCCTTCTTTCTTTTTCCTTCTTTCTTCCTCCCTCCCTCCCTCCCACCCTCTCTCCTCCCTCCCTCCCTCCTCCTTTGTACCCACTTCTGTCTTTCAGGGCTAAGTTGATGTTTTTTTTAGCTAGTCTTGCATTCCTTCCTTAAGGTTATTTTTGTATGTGATGTTTACAATATTAAAACAGGCAAGAGAGAAGTTGTATTAGAGATAAATGTTATTGTGGTCTCAATGTTGGCTCCAATATCAGATATACCTGTTAACTGATTTTTCAACTGAAATAAAAAAAAATTAACACCTGAAGGCAGGACAATAAAGCAATAGATGGAAACTGATCAAGGAGAGAAGCAACCTAATACTAAGGAGAAATTTGCTGTCAGTTTATACCAATTAATCAGTGAAACAACTTGCCTCCAGAAGTTATGGGTGCTGCCACACTGGAGATTTTTAAGAAGAGATTGTATGGCCATTTGTTCACAGTGGTATAGGGGTCTCCTGATTAAGTGGAGAGTTGGACTAAAAGATTTCCAAGACCTATTCGTATTCTTATTCTTTATTCTTTATCCTACCCTATCCATGTTTCCATTGAAAAAAACAGGGAGAAATATTCTCCCTGCATTTTGACAATGCTGAGCAAGAAGACTGTATTTCCCACCCTACATTTCATTAGAAGAAAGCCTATTTATTGAATGTGAGATGCTTGAAGGCTAACACTTTTATTCATTTGAAATCTTAGAGGTGAGAACAAGTGGAGAGAAAAAAAAATGGAATGAATGCTGGCCAGGAACATGGACTGCAATTATGTTTTTAAAAATGGTCAAAGCCTATCTTTTTCTTTTGAATCAGACCCTGCTTGCCTGATAAACTTTCTAGCACAACAGAATGCCCAACACTTCTGCTGCTGCCCTAAGAGTGACCTCTTTCCTTTCTCTTCGACATTGGAGTTATCCTCTTGCTGGTAAAGGCTGATGCCTTAAGTTATAATAGCAGTAGGTGAATGAACCTATTTTCTCCATTGTGTGTTACAGAGTCAGCTGTAACTTTGAGATCTTCCAGAGTAACAAAATGCTCAAAGGAACACTGAACACACAAAGAGAGTCTCCAAACTTACAAAAAAATTGTATTAATTACAATTACTTAAGCATATGCACCCAGACACCACTCAACCCATTATACATTAGGTTTAGGTGTGGTGGTGCAGTGGTTAGAATGCAGTATTGCAGGCTAATTCAGCTCACTGCTGGGAGTTTGATCCTGACCAGCTCAAGGTTGACTAAGCTTTCTATCCTTCTGAGGTTGGTAAAATGAGGACCCAGATTGTTGGGGGGAAATATGTTGATTTTGTAAACTGCTTAGAGAGTGCTGTACCACTACTATGAAGTGGTACCTAAGTCTATGTACTATTGCTGTTGCTGTTGCTAGGATCCGGTTGGAAGCAAAGGAGTTTCTTTTTGAGCACACAAGTAAACGACTGCAATTATTCATTCGCTTTTGCTGGGGTTAAATAAAATCATATCAGAAAATATTACTTTCACTTGGCACAGTCAGACAATTAACCAGTGGAACAGCTTGCCTGCAGAAATCATGGGTGCTCCATCACTGGATGTTTTTAAGAAGAGTCTAGACCAGAGGTCTCCAAACTTGGAAGCTTTAAGACTTGTGGACTTCAACTCCCAGAATTCTCCAGCCAGCATAGCATAATGATAGCAGTGTTTCAATATTTCAGGGGCTGCCACAAAGAAGAGGGAGTCAAGTTATTCTCCAAAGCACCTGAGGGCAGGACAAGAAGCAATGGGTGGAACCTAATCAAGGAAAGAAGCAACCTAGAACTAAGGAGAAATTTCCTGACAGTTAGAACAATTAATCAGTGGAACAACTTGCCTCCAGAAGTTGTAAATGCTCCAACACTGGAAGTTTTTAAGAAGAGATTGGATAACCATTTATCTGAAATAGTATAGGATATTGGGCCTGAAAAGGTCCCTTCCGACTCTGTTATTCTATTCTAAGTAGGGCTTATTGTCCAAACCAAAGCTGACTTATGAAATTTCTTTTTTAAAAATGTAAATATCATAATGGGAGACATGGCAAGCTGCAGCAGATGCAGAATTTTTGAAGTAAGAGAGAAAAGCAGAGCTGCATATTATAATAACTGTAGATGATACTGTTTATTGGGTTTTATATCTATGGGGATTCTCAGTCATCCAGGTCATGGTTGTCCCAAAGGAAGGTCCTTTTTCAAAAGGCAACTGGACTTTTGAAGGGAGCATTTGGCTGGGGAATTCTGGGAGTTGAAGTTCACACATTTTGAAGTTGCTGAGGTTGAGATATTCTTTATGTAGTTATGTAGATTTTGCCTCAAATCTTCACCTTAAGAAATTTTGTTGATTTTTTTTTCTATCCAATTCCTAAATATTACTGAACAATAATATATAAGATGACAAATGTCCCTTCTTCATTAAAATATTTCAGAAGAATATGACATAGGTGTAATTACAACCTGCAGATGATGATGATATTATTATTAGTATTATTAGTATTAATGTTTCCCATCTCACTGTTGAATGACTCTGGATGTCTATGGAGAATCTCAGTCACTCAGGTCTGAAGAAGCTTCTTGGATGAGAAGTGAAACATCTTCAAAGAAAAGCAAAGTCCAGTTGCTTCTTGAAAAAGTGCCTTTGGGACATGACTCTGGATGGTTTACAACTTTATAAAAATAGCAATGTAAAACAGTTAAAATGTTAAAACACTGGAATGTTTAATGCTGAACGTTAACAATAAATACAATGTTTTTGCCTTCATTTATCCAGATATATTTTTTTTTCTGCTAAAACCTGTAAAGCGTTTAAACATTTACACATTGATAAGCACAGTAAAACAAAAACATACAATCCATACATTCGGATTAAAGTTTAAAAATAATTTATTCTGGCACTTTAACTAAAATTGTCTGTTTCTTTTTAAACTACTGATCTGATTTGACATAGTGCTGAATGCCTTTTTGAGAAAATTCCCAGCAGATTTAATTTTAAAAAAAGTGAAATCAACAGAGGAGACCCACAATAGCAGATTTTATTTGTTAAATGTATTCCTCTTACCGATTCCTGTTACTGAAGGTAGTAAAACAAGGAGGATAAGATTATGCAGGGAATAGAAAATACAATTAAAAGGGAAATCAACCATCATACTATGAGTGTTGGTTTGATTATTTTCAGATGAAATGAAAATGTAAATCTAAAACTGAAATATCCTGCCTGATATTTATTAAACCTCTTATTAAACCCAATATATTAGCAATACAATTGCAGATTGCTGATAAATTTCAGGTCATGATGTGGGATTTGCAGGTAAAGAATTGCAAAATGTTTTGACTTGGACAATTACTTTGAGCATTCCAGATGTGAAGCAAAATATACTGTATTTGGTGAATTTCATTTCAAGGTCAAAATAACACTCATTGTTCTAACAGTAAAGAATACCTGTGATTCAGAATTGAACTGTGAAGTCCTTTCTGCTATCTGACCTTGGTTGGTTGTTTGCAGACATTACATTATCCAACCAGGTAACATCATCAGTGCAAATTAATGGAGGGTTTTATTCCTTGTTTATATACAGCAGCTTGCCCTGCCTGTTTTGATGGAGTGTGTGTGTGATTTTTCTCCTTGATTAGTTCCTTGATTAAGCATATATTCTCTCCTCATTGTTTGCCTGGTATTAATCCCTGCTTTTCTGGGTGTTGGCTGCTGGAGAGGATGAGTTGCGGTCTCTTTGTTTCATAGCCTTTTAATTGTCTCTTTTGGACAATGTGCAAATAAGGTTTATCTGGGTCTATTAATGGCTGATTTGTCTGAATGTCCAACTTCTAGGGATCCCTTAGCATTTTTGAGTTTGGCTTGGTTTTAGATGCTCACAAGTTGAAACTGTGCATGAGTTGGTCCATATGCTGTGAGATTAAAGAGTTTTCGTTGTATCTTCTGACTGCTACACGTTATGGATGTACTCTGCTAGTCTTTGCATGTCTGTCTTACACAGGAGCTATTACAGTCCTTACCCATGGTTTTGTTCTTGGCTGTGTACCAAACCTTCCAGGGACTGTGATTGGTTTGTGGCTTGTTACTTTCATTTCCCACTTTTTCCTAGTCTAAGCACCAAGAAGGGTCCAGCTATGTTCTAGCTACCCTAAGTTTAGACAGGCCTGGGGCAATGAGGGAACATTTGTGTTGAGATGTAAAAGCCACTAAGTAAGTGCTCAAATAAAAGAAGGAAAATGCTCATAATTGAAGACCCGCCACCTTAATGGCAAAAGCAAAACATTGAAACACCCAAATTGGCTATTTAAAGTTTGAGTTATTGGGAAGAGATGATGGACTACATGTGCAGTGCTGTATTTTTGTTTTGTAGGTGTATAGAATAGGATCACCAATATGATCGCCAACATCCGATGACGAATATCGCAGAAGGAGGAGGAGGAGGAGGTGGTGTAGTGCAAAAGATTATGCAATGATAGACATCTGCAAAAAAAATATTGGCAGTAGCTTCCAAATGTTTATTGTGGCCTCTTGCTCCCTTAGATGTGACCCAATCTTTTCCATTTTGTTTCCTAGTTTTCAGCAATGTCTTAAAAACAGTGTTTCTCAACCTTGTCTGCTTGAAGATGTGTGGACTTCAACTCCCAGAATTCCATAGGAGTTGGGAATTGAAGCCTACACATCTTCAAGCGGCCAAAGTTAAGAAACACTGCCTTAAAAAAACATATCAATCCAAATGTTTAATTTATTCTTTACCTCAAAATGATGGAGAGACTCTACCACTGGTGTTTATTAGCTGGGCCACTCAATTTGGTGGGCTCCTGTTGGATCACAAGGAAGGGTCGCAAACAGGGGGTATTCAGCAGGTTCTGACCAGTTCTGGAGAACTGGTAGCAGAAATTTTGAGTAGTTTGGAATACTACCTCTGACTGGCCCCACCCACATCTATTTTCTGCCTCCCGAGTCCCAGCTGATCGCTGGGTCTTCTTTTGTTGCCCTGTACAGGAGAAAGGAGCTGGAAAGCAGATTAGTGTGGTCAGAAGAGAATGGGGATTTTGCAGTATCTTTCCCCTGCTATGCCCACCAAGCCACGCCCACCAAGCCATGCCACGCCCACCAAGCCACGCCCACAGAATCGGTAGTAAAAGTTTTTGAATCCCACCACTGGGCACAAAGTCCTTTTGCAGCCATGGGGGTCCCAGGCTGCCCACTCAAATTTAAGGGGAAAAACTACAGTGAGTTTACAACAAAAGCAATGAAATCCTAACCAGGCTTTATCTATAATTCAGGCTTGGCAGTCCAGGGTGTCACAATGCCTACAGGATTCCTTAATCCTTACCCTGAACATCCAAAATCAAATAAGAATTAAAACATTTAAAAAAAATTGGCCAGAGTGTCACATGAAAATGTCAATACGGAAAGATGTAGTATTCTTAGATTAAGGTTCATAGGCTCTTCGGTTATTAAATCTGACAGGATTTGAAGTAGTTTAAACAAGCTTTTTTTAAACAGACATGCTTGGTTGCCCCAGGTTGTATGATGCTGCCCCTTGCTTGAAAAATTGCTGATCTCTGGTGTAATTCATTATCAATTCTATTATCTCATGAAATTCATTCTTAATTAATAAGATTTTTAAAAAACTCCTGACAAGACAGATTACTTTCCTAAAGTGGGTTACAAAGGTAATTAGTTTGTAAAAATGCACAAAAACAAAAAGCAAGTCAATATATTAAAAGGGTATAAAAAAGACCAATCATAGCTGCATATAGCAATAGCAATAGCACTTAGGCTTATATACCGCTTTATAGTGCTTTACAGCATCTCTAAGTGGTTTACAGAGTCAGCATCTTTCCCCCAACAATTTGGGTCCTCATTCTATAAATTGATAATACAAATAAAAGTAACAGCAAATAAAATCAAACAAAAATAGGTCCAAATTCCCTTGATTGTCCACTTCAGAATATTTATTCCAGTTTCTCCCACTTACCCACAACCACATTTCTGTACATTTGAACATTCGGGGGTTCCATCAAACTATTTTGTTGGACAGATATCTTATTTTCTCGCCAATTACATTTTATGTTTATAGAGACAATGGATAGATAAAGATTAAAGAAAAGGGATTCTGCAAGGTAATGTGTTGTAATACATAAGAACGTAGTTTTAAATGTGAATGAAACGGATATATATATATATATATATATATATATATATATATATATATATATATATATATACTTTGTATTACAACACCCTGTTAAGCCCCAATTAAGGGAGAAAGCATACTGCTTTCTTTTTTGTCTTTCGGCTCATCACCAGAGACCATACCGACAGAAAGCTATTTGTTTCGTTGTCTTTTCTTTTACATGTGTGTAAGGTTTTTAAGCTGATAATTTTAAATAATAAATAAGGGAGACTAGTATAGATCTATTTCGAGCTAGTTAGCTCTCTTCAGCTAGCCATACCCTTACTGGGATTCGAACCAGGGAAGTATTACATGTGAGGCAGTTGTAATTGCCACTACACCATCTGGCTCTATCCTTATCAGCAGAGGCAGGGGAATAAGTATATACTTTGTGTTACAACACCCTGTTAAGCCCCAATTAAGGGAGAAAGCATACTGCTTTCTTTTCTGTCTTTCGGCTCATCACCAGAGACCATACCGACAGAAAGCTATTTGTTTCGTTGTCTTTTCTTTACATGTTTAAAAACCTTACACACACACACACACACACACATACACACACACACACACACACATATATTCTTTAATTGGCTTTTTTAAAGGATTATTGTTAATTTATATATGAATAATAAAACAAAGAATATAGTTAAAGTGAATTATGAGGATCCTAGTGAAAAGACTAATATCAGTTTCTATAGTTAACTGAATAGATCAATATATTTGAAATAATAAATGATTTAGAAGGTAATTGAGGGAAAAGAATACCATGCGGAATCTTGCTTAAAATAAATATATGCACATGTGATATATAATAGTTAGGAGATTATTGTTATTAAACTAGAATGTGATAATTATATAGTGATTATATTATAATAAATTTTGATTATGGATTAAAGGGAAATAAATTGAGGGATGTATAAGATAAAAGGGTGGCAAACTCTAAGTGGTAATTAAAGGGGAAATTTTGGGTAATTATTAGATTTAAGATGGAATTTACTGATAATGAAATAAAAGTATGTGATAAAATTGCAAATGTGACAGATAAAAGTATAAAGGTATAATAGAGAAAATTTACTGGAAAATGGAGGTAATGATATGATATAGAATTGAATGGAAAGATAAATGGTCATGTTTGTATTGAAGTGTAAAAACCTGGAACCACGTTGTTCACTGAAAGAGATGTTTTTTAAATATAAAAATAATAAAAAATTACCTAAAAACATATACTTTATGTTTCTAACTAACTAGGCCAGGGGTGTCAAATTGGCGGCCCACAGGCCAGATGCATCACACACAGGCCACGCCCACCCCAGCTCCGCAAAGGGAAAAAAACTGTCATGAAACATCACATGACACCCGTGATCTAGGCAGTCACTTGAGTACAGGTAGTCCTCAACATACGACCACAGTTGAATCCAACATTTCCGTTGCTAAGCAAGACAGTAGTTAAGTGAGTTTTGACTTGTTTTGCAACATTTCTTGCCACACTTGTTAGGTGGATCTTAAGTGAGTAACCTGGCTGTTAAGTGAATCTGGGTTGGTTTGTTTGTCAGAAGGCCACAAAAACAAACATTGATCACATGACCCGAGCACGCTGCAATGGTCATACAATAAGTACATGCCAATTCCTAAATGTCTGGATTTTGATCATGTGACCATGGGGATGCTTCAACGGCCATAAGTGTGAAAAATGGTCATGGGTCACTTTTTTCAGTGTCGTCATAACTTTGAATGGTCACTAAATGAACTCTTGTAAGTCAAGGACTCCCTGGATGCAAAGAGGACTACATTTCACTAAGAGATGGTATTCAGCAAGTTCTGACCAGTTCTGGAGAACCGGTAGCGGAAATTTTGAGTAATCCAGAGAAGCGGTAAATACCACCACTGACTGGCCCTGCCCCCATCTATTCTCTGCTTCCTGAGTCCCAACTGATTGGCTGGGTCTTCTTTTGTTGCCCTGCACAGGAGAATGGAGCTGGAAAGCAGGTTAGTGGGGTGGGGAGGGAATGGGGATTTTGCAGTATCCTTCCCTTGCTACACTCACCAAGCCACGCCCACAGAACCAGTAGTAAAAATTTTTTAATCCCACCACTGATTTCACTTCTAAACTGATATTTGACACCAGACTTTTTATTAGAAAGAATTATCCAGTGTTTTATAGTGGTGTCTACGGATATTGCTATCTGCTGGGACATAGTTATCACTTCCTTTGCCCATCATAGCCTTGGTCAACTTAATTTCCAGGAAATTAGATAGTGTGTAGGTAACCAGCCTTAGTCATAACTGCATAACATATAATCCCTGTAAGGACAATACAAGTAATTTTTGATGTATTTTAGCCAGTATCCCACAGCCGAACTCCAAATGTATTCATGCTCTACCTTGTAGGTTAAAATCCTTAATCTAGGGAATATCTTTGCAGTATAATGTGTCTGCATCCTACTAACTTGGAGGAATATTCATTATATACATTATGGATGTTTCTCTTACATGAACAACCAAAAATACAATATTGGTTCTGACGAGTTTAGCGTAAAAAACATGGCTAAAGTGCAGATGAGAGTTCTGGAGTGTTGAAAGGCAAAATTGAAGGTTCTGGGCATAGATTATGAGATTTACTATCACTAACATTGTTTTCAGCATTTTACCCTTCTAGTTTGGGGGCTAAGCTTTTCTCAGACTAAGTTGGTATTCCTTAACTAAGTTGGTGATTAGTCTCAAGGAAAATGGAGATTTTCAGTCATCCAGGTCTTGGTTGTCCCAAAGATGCTTTTTCAAGAGGCAATTGGACTTTCTGGATTTTCTTTTGAAGATGTTTCTCATCCAGTCAGAGCTGAAGAAGCTTCTTGGATGAGAAGTGAAACATCTTCAAAGAAAAACTAGAAAGTCCAGCTGCCTCCTGAAAAAGCACCTTTGGGACATTTTCTGATGGTGGAGTTATTTCCAAGTTTTGGGATTTCCTTCCCTTTTTTGCTTCTTTTCTTCCATAAAGATTATTCAGCGTTCTTAAACAGATGAAACTGTGAGAGAAATCTCAGGAAGTAAAAAATAATCCTTAGCTTGCTTTTCTGCTCTATTTGCTAATAATTATTTTGTCGATCTGATAACCCAACCAAGGCAAGATTTATTTTGGACGTTCTAGGAAGCTGATCATCCTTTCCCTGCTATGTATTTCCCACAGCAGTCGGTAACATTGATTTAATTTCATCTCCTTTGACTCTGAAGAATGAAAAATCTTTCTCTTTAAAAAAATACCTTTGAATTTCTTGTAACCTGTTGGATATAGATGATGAGTATAGCAAATAACGCTGTAATTCTAGAAATTATGGGAAGGCATCCAGAACAAAGATAAAACTTCAATTTATTACTTCCTGTAAATAACTTTATTGAAATATGATTAAAACAGGCAATGTTTAGACTCCAAAGCTTTTTATGTAATTCTACTATTCAACAGTGGCTTTGAAAAAAAAAGAAAAAGTATTTACCTCTGGTGAAGAATACTATAAACAGAATTTGCTTAGCCATAGTTACACAAAATCAGTCTCTCAAGCTTCATACAATGATAGAATCAGGTTGGAATCAGAGGTGATATTCAGCCAGTTCTAACAGGTTCTGGAGAACCGGTAGCGGAAATTTTGAGTAGTTCGGAGAAGCGGTAAATACCACCTCTTGTTTGGCTTCTCCCCCATCTATTCACTGCCTCCTGAGTCCCAACTGATCGGTGTCCCAGCTGATTGGCTGGGTCTTCTTTTGTTGCCCTGCACAGGAGAATGGAGCTGGAAAGCAGGTTAGTGGGGTGGGGAGGGAATGGGGATTTTACCGTATCCTTCTCCTGGAGTGGGGTGGAAATGGAGATTTTATAGTATACTTTCCCTGCCATGCCCACCAAGCCACGCCCACCAAACCACACCCACTAAGCCACGCCCACAGAACCGGTAGTAAAAAAAATTGAATACCACCACTGGTTGGAATGGTCCCTGGAGATAACAGAATAACAGAGTTGGAAGGAACCTTGGAAGCCTTCTAGCCCAACCCCCTGCTCCAATAGGAAGCTCTATATCATTCCAGACAAGTGCCTGTCCAATCTCTTCTTAAAAGCCTCCAGGGATGGAGCACTCATGACTTCTGGAGGCAAGTTGTTCTACTGATTTATTGTTCTAACTCTCAGGAACTTACTCCTTAATTCTAGATTGGGTTTTTTTTTCTTGATTAGTTTCCATTCATTGCTTCTTGTCCTGCCTTCTGGTGCTTTGGAGAATAGACTGACCCCCTCTTCTTTATGGCAGCCTCTCAAATATTGGAACACTGCTGCCATGTCACCCCTACATCTTCTTTTCATTAAACTAGACATACCCAATTCCTGCAACTGTTCTTCATATGTTTCTTGTAGTTGGACCTCTCCACCTACTGCAGAATCCCTCATATTACTCCAGAACAGTGGTTGTTTAATCTCTGGCAATTTTAGAAAATTCCCAGTGATGAAGTTTCTTCAAACGACAGGCTATATCATTGTGCTTTATATACTCACAGGTACAATAAAAACTTGAAAGTATAGAAGTAGACTTATGGTCTTACAATTTAATGGCCATACCTTTTAAATGTCTTTTTTTTGCAAAGGTTGTTCAATAAACATGACGGTCATTAAGTGAATCTATTTATCCAATGGAAACACCCCACCAAAACTGAAAAATAAATGCCAGAAATTAACAAAACCATTCAAAATTTTGACCAAAAGAGCAGGAAATGGCTATAAAGTTGAGCCAGTTGCCAAACACCAAAAATGCAAACACATGACTTCAGTGTGTGTATGTGCATGCGTACTTGTGTAGTCACTGGAACTGCAAAATTGGGGAATTCCTAGAGATTCTACATTTGGACTAAAACCATGCATATTAAGCCAAACCTTGTTACAGGTGTTTCCTCAATACATAGATATCAAGGGAAGAAGTCAGGATTAAAACTGATGTCTGTCCTCACTCATTTGACCATGAGGCTTTCAAGTGAAAAGTGGAAGTGTACTTTATTACTCCTTACAAATAAATAGAGTATATATTCCACTCATATGTGGCGGTAATACAAGATGAATTAAATGCAGACGAATTAAAACATTCTACAGCAGTGATAGTCATCAGTGGTGCGATTCAAATATTTTTACTACCGGTTCTGTGGGTGTGGCTTGGTAGGCATGGCAGGGGAAGGATACTGTAAATTATCCAGTCAGAAGTGGTATTTGCTGGTTTTCCAAACTACTCAAAATTTCCGTTACCGGTTCTTCAGAACTGGTCAAAACCTGCTGAATACCACCTCTGATAGTGATCCTATGATATGTATGTAAAAAGTGACAGGCCACAATATTTTGGATGACATGCCAACATTTCACTAATACCCAACAACTGTTATTAAAAATGTACCCTGTTCTGTGCACGATTTTTGGAGCCTACAGCGAGAATGAAGTTGGTTCTCACAAGACCTCTGGACTCTCTGGAAATAAGTTTGGTTTACTTGCATTTAATTTTTGTCAGTGGTGGGATTTAAATAATTTAACAACTGGTTCGCCAGGATCAGATTGGCTGTTGTGGAAGGCGTGGCCCATCCCATCCTCCAACTCTGACACACATGAGGAATGAGCCTCCCACAATGGCCAACCTGACCCTGGGAAAACCAGTTGTTCTTGCCCTCCCCCACACTATCAAAGTGGATCCTGGGTGTTGCAGTGCAGTGGAGGAATGGGCAATGGAGTGGCCGGCACGAGGACAGGAGGAGGAGCAGGGAGGAGAAAGAGGGAAAGCGGCCTTCTCCTTCCCTCACATTGGCTGCTCAATTGCCTGTTTCTACATTGTAGCGCAGCATAGTGTCCAAGATCCACTTTGATTGGGGAGGTAATTTATCAACCAGTTCGCTCAAATCGGTGCAAACTGACTGAATCCCATCACTGATTTTTGTAATTATATATAAAAAAATTATATAATACATAGTACTACATATGATTGGACTGTATTTTATTAAATAAATGAATATGCAAATAATTGTTTGTCTTTTGTTTGGGGGGAGAGGACAATGACATATCAGCAGAGTCAAATTAGGCATTTTCTGAGTTTTTGACACACCGAGCTCAAAAGGTTTGCTATCACTGTCCTATAGAAACTGTATAATAGGCTATTTGATGTTATTTGCACTGTCTATTTTTTCTTCTTTCACATGATTTAGCAATTACAATCCTTGTGCAATTTGTATCAAAGTTTCTTAAAAGCGCACCAGATGAACATGCATATAAAGAGGGACCACCTTCAAGGTTGGATCCTGGCCATTCTTGTTTTATTAGCATTGATGTTGCAAGATGTACAGCAGTGCATGATGGATTTAACACTGCTTATTTAAATTGCGCTGTAAGGAGTTTTGGGCAATTCAGTTCAGGCAAGTCTTATCATTTAATTCAGTCATTTAATGCCTATTGTCGTTTCAGCTGCACACGCAGAAACTAAACATTTCAAGATTTTATCAAGCACAATAGGCTGTTTCCTCTTCACATATCCCTTTATTCAGCCTTGTCTTGAAATACGCTTTCTTTCTGTCTGTTTTCCGTATGTGTGTATTTGTGCAGAAGAGAGGTGGGGGGAGGAGGGAGGGAGGGAGGGAAGGAGCTAAAGGAAGGTTCCAATCTTGGCAACTTCGACTCCCAGAATTCCCCAGCCAGCATAGCATTCTGGGATTTGAAGTCCGCACATTTTAAAGTTGCCAAAATTGGGAACCCCTGACCTAGGGAATAGAGTCTTAAATCTGCAAAATAGTGTTATGCAGCTCTTCTATAGAAGCCCGAGGTCTGGATTCACCCTTGGACTCAGAGTTTGGGATACAGGCATTTTATATATATTTATATATCTCTTACCTCTGACTATTCTCAGCAAAGGCAAATACACTTGTAAGTGGATCATAAGCTTCCTAACATACAGGAAGCAGCAGGTGAAGCTAGGCAGAATCACACCTGATACCTGTACAATTATTACAGGGCCCCCCCAAGGCTGTGTCCTTTCTCCACTTCTCTTCTCCCTATATACCAATGACTGCATCTCAAATGATCCATCTGTTAAAATACTGAAGTTAGCAGATAACACAAATTCGAGACAACAATGAATCCGCATACAGATGGGAGGTTGTACAACTTACCTTGTGGTATAACCAGAACAACCTGGAACTGAACACACTCAAAACTGTAGAAATGGTGGTAGATTTTAGGAGAAACCCTCCCATACTACCACCTCTTACAATACTTGACAACACAGTATCAACAGTAGAGACCTTCAAATTTCTAGGTTCTATCATATCTCAAGACCTAAAATGGACACCTAACATCAAAAACGTCATCAAAAAAGCGCAACAAAGAATGTTCTTTCTGCGCCAACTCAGAGAGCTCAAACTATCCAAGGAGCTGCTGATACAGAGGAATTATTGAGTCTGTCATTTGCAGCTCTATAACTGTCTGGTTTGGTTCTGCAACCCAACAAGACAGACACAAACTTCAGAGAGTAATTAGGACTGCAGAAAAAACAATTACTACCAATCTGCCTTCAATCAAGGACCTGTATACTGCATGAGTCAAAAAGAGAGCTGTGAAAATAATTACAGACCCCTCACATCCCAGACATAAACTATTTCAACTCCTATTCTCAAAATGACACTATAGAGCACTGCACACCAGAACAACTAGACACAAGGACAGTTTTTTCCCAAACGGCATCACTCTGCTAAACAAATAATTCCCTCAACACTGTCCAACTATTTACAAAGTCGGCATTACTATTACTATTAATCTTTTCATCACTCCTTATCACCCATCACCTCCCACTTGCGACTGTATGACTGTAACTTTGTCACTTTATATTGACTGTTTCCTAATATGATTTGATTGCTTATTGTACCCTATGACTATTATTAAGTGTTGTACCTTATGAATCTTGACTCTTGAGAAAGTATCTTTTCTTTTAGGTACACTGAGAGCATATGCACCAAGACAAATTGCTTGTGTGCCCAATCACACCTGGCCAATAAAGAATTCTAATCAAAAGAAGTGTTGAAGACTTTATTTATATATTTATCAAATAAATAAAATAAGTTATCACATTTATTTACTGCCCAACTTGCTGTATGAATATTTTGTTTTGTTTTGATTTAGTTTTGATTTTATTTATAAGTGATTCAAGTCCCAAATGTCTCTAGGTGGCTTACAACTAAGCATTAAAAATATAACAGGCCAGAAAAGTACAAAGAATGTAATCCAAAAAAAGGGTTTCCTCAATCATCCTTTTCAGAAGGCTGGGAGAAATTGCTTTACAGAATGAGGAAAAGCCAAACTTGTTATCTACACTAAGGCATAAAGTTCAATAGGAAGCAAGTGAATCTCATCAGATCACCTGTGTTAAATTCTGCCCAGTTCTCAGTTGGTTGTCTATGTAGCTGAAAGGTTCACACTATTGAAAAGCAAATCGGGTTTTTTATTTATTATTATTATTATTGGATTTAACAGAAGCTTTTCTCTTCATGGACCTGCATAGTTTGTGTAATGGCACCAGTGTTGAATGATTTGTGTTAAAAATCTTTGTGGTGAGTGATCTCAGATGACCCTCCAATATTGTGTGGGTTTGTTATGCTGGCTTATGCTTACTGTGATTTAACAAGAAAAGTAGCAAAAAAACGTTTTGCCCATCTCCCAGCTGACCCTCTGCCCTTCATCCTTCAATATACATATGGTATGCTGAGATGCTGAAATTATGATGATGGAATAAAGTCACTTCCTCCTTAGTGGTTTATAGTGTCCCTTCTAGCACCATCCAGTCATCACTGTCCTGATATAATAGTAATGAGGACAGGTTTTATAATATGTTAATGATGTCTGGGTGATGCTATAAAAACACTAATGAGGAAGAGCACTAAATTAATTTTCCTTTAGGCCTCAGACTTTTTTTACTTCCAAATTCTTATTCTGAAACCAGTATTTATTTTTTTAAAATTTCTTTATTTCTTTATTTATTATGCTTTTTCCTCCTCCTATCAATAAAACCTGGGAGCTGAGTTGTGTTGAGAAAGAGTGATTGTCCCAAAGTCACCCAGCCAGCTTTGAGGCCTACAGAAAGACTAGAACTCACAGTTTCCTGCTTTTTAGTCTGGTGCCTTAACCATTAAACCAAACTAGCTATCTCATGGTGTCTAGAATTGATGTGTGATGGCCTAGAGGTGGAGTTCTTGCCTCACAATCAGGAGGTTGTGAGTTTGATCCTAGGTAGAGGCTAATATTTGGAATAGACTCTCCTGCTCTAGCAGGGGGTTAGATTAAATGGTCTCTTCCAACTCTGTCATTCTATGTTTATGGAGATTCTCAATCATCCAGGTCATGGCTGTCCCAAAGGTGCTTGTTCAAGAGGCAACTGGACTTTCTGTTTTTTCTTTGAAGATTTTTCGCTTCTCATCCAAGAAGCCTCTTCAACTCGGATCTGAAGAAGCTTCTTGGATGTGAAGCAGAACATCTTCAATGAAAAAACAGAAAGTCCATTTGCCTTCTGAACAAGCACCTTTGAATAGCTGTCTCACGGTTTCTCTCTATAGGAAACATTTCCTAGACACAGAAAACTGGCATGTTTGGCCCATTGTTTGCCTGAATGGCTGTTTCCTTCTGCAGGTTCTTTAAAATGCAGAACACTCAAACATGTTCCACTGGCAAGTCAGCAACCCAAATTGCAACCAAATCAATTCAGAGGAGAAAAAATAATCCTTGATTCTATCAAATACCTGTTAGGTTTCTTTAAGAACCTGAATTATATTGGTTTACCATAAATGGATGCTAGTCATAATGACTCAGCACTTTAACTGAAGCCAGGATATTGATTGGCTACAGGAAGCAGGATTACTATATAGCAAGAAGCCAGAGAGCACATTGGTTGCTGCTGTTGCTTGTGGTTGCTTGTGATTGCTTGTGGTTACTGTGGCTGTTACTGGATGCTTTTCTGCTACTATGCTGCTGCTTCTACTAGGCTACTCAGCAAGTATCTTCATCACTTTGCAACTATATTTCTCCATTGCTGCATTGATGTATTGAAGTTGCTGTATTGCCTGCTGACTATGATGGTTAGTTACATATTCCATTGAATGATGAACCATGTATGAACATTGGACTGAATCTTGGATTGAGACCCTGCAAGGCATCCTGCTCCAAGAGGCTGAGCCAGCGCAACAAGTCTCACAAAGACTTATTTCTGGCAGTTTGGGGAAGAAAAAGAAAGACTTCTGCTGCTTCCTTGCATGAAGCCAGAAGTCTCTCTCTCACTCTCTCTCTCCCTGAGAACAGAGCTGGAGACGGTAACCTGCGATCCCAAATAAAAAATGATTGATTGATAGGAAAACGGGGTGGGGAATTTTCCTGCAGACATTTTTGGGATTTTTCCAGGGTCTCTGGTCTGTGGGATTTAAAATTATGAGTTTGGTAGTCCCTGAGGTCCAAAAGGTTGGCGACCCCTGGACTAGATGACCTACAAGATCTCTTCCAACTCTGTTAAACTAAACTAATCTAATCAAATCCAAAATTAAATCTGAGTCTTAATCCAGTATGTTAACCACTATTCCTCATTCTTCCTCTGCAAAAGTAATCCTAGTTTTGCTTCTCGGAATTCCACTTCATTCCAACAACTCCTGAAGACATGAAAGAAAGCCTCTATGTGATGATATTCATGCACTATTTGGCTAGTTGATCACCCAATGACTTAGCTTTCAAGCCTTTATTCAGGGGTGGGATTCTATTAGTTCTCACCTTGTTAGAAGAAATTACTGGCCCAATCCTGTAAGGAAGGCAGGAAGGAAACATTCTGGTGTTGCTTACAGAAACTGCCTGTTGAGGTAATTCCCCATTAGGAGAATGAATGCACACAGGGAGACGTACTGAGAGTAATGTTGAATAACACACACAGCAGACAGCTACACTGTATAGTAAAATGTAGGTTTTACTTCCAGTAACACGGTTAAGCAAAATCCAACACTGTCCAAGTCATACACGTTTGACAGCAGTCAGTTTTCAGTCCAGGGATAATCTAATAACAAAGTCCAGTATCAAAAACAGTTCAGTAATAGACTCACATCAATCCAAGAATAACGACGATCAGTAACAGTCAATAGGAAAATGCAGGAATACAAACATCGACCATCTAGCAAAACTCTCTGGCTTTGCTCTCAGCTCAGTTGGCATCTGAGATGCCAGGTTTCTAGCTCCATCTTATGGCTGTTTGGGATACCACACCCAATTACAAGTTTAGCATTCCCTTAAAGAGACAGTATTAAAATGTCTATCCTGGTTTATATATTTCCAACCCAACTTACTTTCCTAACATTCTCCCCTTTGGGTAGGACAATATATACAACCTTACATTCTAAGTCCATAATCCTCACAGCAAGCCTTATGCTTTACAGAGCCTTGGGCTTTTGTAAAATGATCTGCAATATTATTTTCTGACATACAGTATTCCAGCTTAATCATTTTACTTTGCACACTTTGTCTTACATTTAAATATCTCAAATCTGTGTGTTTTGTTCTTGTCTTTACAGCAAGATTTGAAGCCCTCTGTATTGCTGATTGGTTGTCTTCATAAACAACAATAGAATCTGTTACATCAATTCCTATATCTATCAATAGTTGCTTATAACAAACTAAATCTGTACATAACAAAGATAAACATGAAAATTCAGCCTCCATTGTCGACAAACTTAAATGTTTCTGACAAATAAACCTTCATCCAATCAATACTTTTCCTAATAATGCTACAGTACCCAATGTAGATTTTCGTGTATTTACGTCTGTAGCAAAACTTGCATCAGCATATGCAGTTAGACTCAGTTCATCCTTAGGCTCCAAATACAATACATAATGCATTGTTTGTTTCAGATATCGAAACAAACTTAAGCAGCTTGCCAGTGCCTTTCAGTTGGCTCAGCATTAAACTGTGCTAATTGGTTAACACTGTATGCAATATCTAGCCTTGACCAATTACTGAGATAAGATAAACTACCAATCAAGGACTGATAAATGTTCTTATCAAAAATAGGATTTTGAATATCACTATGGTTAAACTCCTGGCTCATCGGTGTTTTAGCTGGTTTACAAAGTTCCATATTAAACTTTTTAAGTAATTGGTTAATTTTATCTGCCTGTGAGATCTTGTATCCTCCCCTAGTTCTATCTATCTTCAATCCAAGATATTGTTTAATTTCTCCTAACTGTTTTATCTTAAATTTCTTCTCCAACAGTGATATTAGTGATATCAGTAGCTTCTTGTTCAGTTTTGGTGATTAATGCTATGTCATCAGTGAACAATAGCAACAATGAAATTATACCATCACTTTGTTTTTTAAACAAACATGGATCAGCCATGCCAGCTACAAGTCCTATTTAGTTAATTCTTTAACTATACATTGATTCCACTCATATCCTGATTGCTTTAAGCATAAAAACTCTTTTTCAATCTCCAGCAATCAGTTGTATTATCATCTTTTATACCTAAAGGTTTCTTTAAATATATAGTGTGTTGCAACGGTGCATGCAGATATGCTGTCTCTACATCTAAATGATTTACAGTGTATTCTTCCTTAGCTGTCCACACTAATGCTGCTTGTAATGTAGCACCTCATCATAGTCGTTTGCTGTCTGATTGAACCCTTGTGCTACTAACCTGGCTTTATGGGTAACAATCCCATCTACACTTGTCTTTAGCTTATAAATCCATTTACATCCTGTGGCATGTTTACCAGGTGGTAACTTAACATTTTCGTATACCTCCAACTTTTTTTTAAAGATTTCAGTTCCTTACCCATTGCTTCCTGCCAAGCAGCCTGATCCTTAGCAGGATACAGTTTCAGTTCACTATAGTTATTTGGAACTGTATTCACTTGGCATACAACACTAGCCTGATATCTATCAGGTGGTCGTGTTACTCGGGTTGAACGTCTTGGTAATAAAGGGCTTACTGGTGGACTCACCTGTTCCACCTGCTCCTGTTCTTCTACCTCCTTCTGTGCCTGTTCTCTTATTTTCTACTCGTGGTTTACTTATTTCATTTTTAGAGACTATTTGGGTGTCAATAATACCATCATTGCTGGATTCCTGTTCCAGTTTATTCCACCCAACGTGCTCAAGAAATTTTGCACTAGCGCTACAATAAACATGAGCTGTGCCTGGTTCCCAGAATCTAAATGATCTATGGTTGGCCTCGTAACCTACAAAAAATAATTTCCTAGCTCTATGTTGCCCTTTCAGTCTTATTTGTGAGGGAATATGCACCCATGCTGGTGCTCCAAATGTGTGTAGATAACTTAAATTTGGTTTTCTGCCATGCCAATGAGTGAATGGCAATTCACCAGTTGTTGTGTTAACTACATTGTTTAACACATGATTGCTACACATTATGGCTTCACCCCACAGTGTTTCAGGTAAACCTGAATCAGATAATATAGTACGAGTCATACTTGTAACATTTGTCCTCTTCATTCTACAAACGAGTTATGTTGTGGTCTGTAAGGTGCAGAACGTTTATGCTCAACAATAGCATTGTTTGGAACCTATTGTTAACAAACTCAGTCCCATTATCAGTACCCAAAGTAATTAATCTACGTCTCATTTTTCTTTCTGCAAACCTTAGCCAATTAAAGAAATGTTGGAATGTTTCTGTTTTGTTTTTCATGAGATAGCAGAAACCGTACCTTGAGTAATGGTCCATTATACTCAAAACATAGCAGGCACCTCCCAAACTAGGTTTCCTAGGACCAATTATGTCAGCAAAAACAACCTCTAAAGGTTCTTTGGTCTTAAACCCATTAAGTCTGTTTGCAGGAATAACTTTGCTTTTCTCCTGGCTACATGCATTACAGTTTAAATATTTGCTACAGGGTTTTAATTTTACTCCCTCTGACAACTCGACAGTTTGTTTCAGCATTTTGAAATTAATGTGCCCTAGACATCTATGAAGTAAATGTATACATTCGTCATGTGGCTTAACATTGTTATAAACTGAGTTAGCCATCTTTAACTTGTCATCAGGTATCACATATAAATCATTCTCTAAATTAGCACTAACACTTTTACCCTCTTTCTCTATGATACAGTTATCTCCCCTAAAGGTACATAACCAATATTAACTAAAGCCCTTACTGATAACAAATTAAATTTTAGTTTAGGTACATATAACATGGTTAAATGCTCATTTATACATGAACAATATGCAGTACCTTCACCAGACGCTTTCATCTTCCATCCATTTGCCAATGATACATATTGCTTACTCGTGGACATCTTTACAAACTTTTCTCTATTTCTAGTAATGCATTGCGATGCTCCACTATCAACTACCCACAAGCCATGGTTTACAGTTGAATTGCTAGACATAGCTAAATTAACATTCTTCTTAGCCTTCTGGTGATTACCAGTATTCTGTCATTTTCCCTTCTTACAGAATCTAGCTATATGTCCTCTAGCCCCACAAGAAAAACATTTACTAACAGTTTAGGCAGTTGAAGACAAATCCTCTTCTTGTGGTTGTTCCTTTCTCAGTTGGTCCCTATCCAGCTGTCTCCTTGCTTCTTCTAATAACCTTCCCGTTATGTCAGTCAATGTTAGTTTATCTCTGGTCAGGACTTCCAGTGAAGATATGTAATCATCATAACTTTCATCCAATGAGGAAAGAATGATGTAAACTTGATGCAGCTCTGAAAATATCAGTTCCTTTTCATGTAGCTCTTGAAAAGTTTTTTTCATGAAGTTCAAATTAGCTAACATATCTCCACCTTTCAGAAGATGTGCTCTAAACAGTTTACGTGTAAGATGTACATGTGCACCTACACTGTCACGAACATAAATCCTCTTCAAATTCTCCTAACACTTAGCAGCAGAATACCATATTCTCCACGAATATGGACTAGCTGCTGGTCACTCAGTGTTAGTCCAATTATACAAAGAGCTTGTTCGTTGTTCTGTTTAAAGTCAGCTATCTTCTTGGCATCGTCCTCATCATCTGGATCCCAAGCATTTACATCTGGTGGATCTTGAACTACAGTCCATAACCCTTCTCTACGCAGAAGTAAACTGCACTTCATAGACCAGGAAACAGTTTGTTCCATCCAACCGGGTTATCAGTGATAGACTTGTTGACAGATCTTGTGCCATCTTCACCAGGACAGTAAACCACAATTAAACAGTAAACAGCTGTCTGTATACAGTACTGTGTATTCACATTAACTTTCAGTTATCTCAGCCTGGTATGGACTCCTGGGCCCATAACCAGTGTTGAGGTAATTTTCCGTTAGGGAATGAGTGCACACAGGGAGACATACTGAGAGTAATGTTGAATAACACACACACAGGAGACAGCTACACTGTATAGTAAAATGTAGGTTTTACTTCCAGTAACACGGTTAAGCAAAATCCAACACTGTCCAAGTCATATACGTTTGATAGCAGGCAGTTTTCAGTCCAGGGATAATCCAATAACAAAAACAGTTCAGTAATCCAGTATCAAAAACAGTTCAGTAATAGACCCCCATCAATCCAAGAATAACGACGATCAATAACAGTCAATAGGGAAATGCAGGAACACAAACATCGACCATCTAGCAAAACTCTCTCTGGTTTTGCTCTTAGCTCAGTTGGCATCTGAGAGAAACCAGGTTTCTGGCTCCATCTTATGGTCATTTGGGATACCACACCCAATTACAAGTTTAGCATTCCCTTAAAGAGACAGTATTAAAATGTCTATCCTGGTTTATATATTTCCAACCCAACTGTTAGGTGACTTACATTCCTAACACTGCCTCTCCATTAACCCTTATTACATTCTTGGCAGGACTAGACTTCCTGTCTCAGGAACATCTCTGGAGTTTTTTTCCTTCCTTTGCTGGTACTTTGCTTTTGTGCAGTGACCATTCAAAGTTACAAAGGCACTGAAAAAAGTGACTTATGACCATTTTTCACACTTATGACTGTTGCAACATCCCCACAGTCATGAGAGGCCAGGTGAGGAGATGCGTGCCTTGATGTGAGTAATATTGAATTGGCCACGCCCAGCCAATAACATAACCACCAAGCCATGTCCACCCAGTCACATGACCACCAAGCCATGCCCACCACATAAGCCACGCCCACCACATAAGCCATCTCCACAGAACCGGTTGTTAAAAAATTTGAATCCCACCCCTGCTTGTATTAGAGTAGAGAAATAGATGGATTGTCGGGGTATGCAAACTCCTAGCCAGGGATTTTCTTGTCTTTCCATGGAGTGTGTGTGTATTTGTGTATGTGTGAAGTTTTTGCGTGGGGAGGAGGTTAGTTTTTTCATTTATTAACATGTCACAGGGCAGGAAGTTGCAAATGAGCATTAAAAGCAACAATTGATCAATCCATTTAGAGGAGAGCAACACCAATCCATTGATTATTTGGAGAGGCCAGCAGAAGCTGAAGTTGCATGGAGCTATAGATAATCCAAGATTCCTTTTGGTTCCAATCAAATCCAAATTGGCCAGCTGGAAGAACAGATGAGCTGGCTTTCTGGAAATCCCTTTAAAGCCCAACTAGCTTATGGCTTTCAGAGACAGAAACAAAGAGAGACCATCTTATTTAGTGACAGAAAAGATTTGATTCAAAAGCTAATAATTTACAGTCATAACTCTCCTTTCAGCTTGAAGGCTTCACAAATCAGATTTCACATTCCTTGAAGGCTTGAAAGAGGAAGAGAAGAGAAGGTTGTTCTTAACTGGGCAAGCCACCATCAGAAAGCTACTTGGTTTGATTCTTTGTTAATACTGCTGAGTTTTCCTCTTTGCAACAGCAACAAACGAGCTTTAATTTCTTTTCTAAGTATTTTGGTTAGAAAACTGAAAGGAAAGAGCGTCTTCTACTTGCAAAAGGTCTCACGATCATTTCTCACTTGACTTCGGATGGCACACAAGTGTGACTTTTGATTAGAATTCTTGTGAAGTGCCAGCTTCAAGGGGAAGCACAGGAATTTTAACAAGTTCAGCCACGATGGATATCTCTCCAGGGAATAAAACTTGTCCCGGGAAGCGATGGATGTAGAAGACGTTAGCCTGTAATCTGAATCCCTGTAGGAAAGAAAGGGGGGGATCTTTGTTTGTTTGTTTGTTACTGGAGTCTGGATGCCTCTCGGTATGGTCCTGGGTCTGAAATGTGCAAGTGCCATCACTTTGCATTTTGAATTCATCCCGCAGACAAGTGCTTCCCAGTGACATTGGTAGAGCGGCCTGGGGGTGCTGAATGTTAACCATTTGCTCTAAAGATTTTAAGAATCAGAAGTGGGGGGAAGGAGCAGGGAGGCAAAGCAGGAGCGGAGCTATTTTTACAAAAAGCTAATTGCAGATGAATAAAATGAAGACATTTAAGACTGCCCCTGCCAAGAAATTATCTAAATGGCACTGCTCTCTGCAGTTGTCAAATCTCTGGCATATGTAAATGAACATCTGACATTTGTTTAATTACAATATATTTACGAAAGGAAACAACACTTCCTAATCTCTCATGCCTGCTTAAACTGTCTTTTGTAGTGACACCTCTATTTGATTTGAATAACTTCTCATTAACATTACCATTAAATTATACATCCTGAAGTTGTTAATGTGGCAAATACGCTACTTGGAAGAGTGTCAGAAGCTTCTTTTCATAAAAGGAAAGCAATTAAAAAAAGAGAGAGAGAGAGAGAGAGAAAGAGAAAGAGTTACTGGCTCCACTAACTTATCAGCGGGGTTTGTACTATTCTCTTTGATAGCGACATTTAATGAATGTACATCTCACTGAAATCCAGCAGTCTGTTTCCCAAAGGACACAATTTCATAAAGTGACATTCTATTGAATGATGTATTCCACAATAGATTGGTTTTCAGATGTATTTGGGTTGGGTAGAGGAGATGCAGTGAAATCCAAAAGGTTTTATATTAGCTAAGGGTCATTTAACTGCCATTAATTTCAGCATTGCTATGTTTTGTATGATAGAGCCACGCTCCACCCTATATTTGTGCTTTACTGGCTTTTGTTCTGATCCGTCCTTTGCAGAAGCAAGACTGCCCACAAAGAAAACGCCCCTCTTTATTTGCACATTGGGAATTAACTGCATTTACCAACAGAAAGTCCAAGCAAGAGTCCTGCAAGGAGTTAACTGAAACAATAGTCCTTATTAGCTTGTTATGATAAATGCAAGGTTGTGAGCTCCCATCCAGGAGGCTGCAAATTAAGTCAGTTGAAACAGAGAAATAGGCAAACCTCCATTCTGGCAAGGCAGTCTTTGTTGCTCAAAACACACAAGGAGCAAACTTTCCAGAAATATAAATGGTTGTTTGTGACAACCAAACCGTTCCCCTTTCCTCCTATTTATTCCCCAGCCAGGGAGGGGCCAGTCACCGTCCAAGTTTGTTTTGCTTCCCGAGCTGGCTCATTGTCCTCTATTGTTCACCTCTGCTATCTGCTCTGTGCATACGGGTATCTGGAACAGGCCCCAGCTGTTCCTCCTCCTCACTCGTCTCTGACTCCAAAAGCATCTGCCTGTCTGGTTGGGAAATATCGGACAGCCCTGGCTCTACACTATCTCTGGGTCTGATGCTGAGCATCCATCAGAGCCTTCCCCAGGCTCCAGAACTGGGTCAAATTCTTCCCCAACCTCCTCCTCATCTGAATCTGCTGCCAGCTCTGCTTGTGGCTGCTGGGCCACAACAGCTTTTGGGGTGGGATGTATGTGCAGCTACATTTCTTTTGCACTCTCCTTATTTCTATGTGGAACCAAAGGATGGATTTTCAGTGGTCCAATCTCATTTTTCAAACCAAGGAGCGTGATTTTTCAGCCTCAGACGCCAGGAGTGATGATAATGCTTTACTCCTTGATTACAAGGCAGAGGAGCTTCATTTTAACCAGAAGGGCTCATTCTAACCTGTTTCTTTCAGACATGTTTTGAAATTCCATAATAGATTCTGATTAGTTTTACTCTTTGTTCTGGTGAAAGGATCAGCATGCTTCTCAGCTGCTACAACTGGGGGATGAAATAATTACTGATTTTAATAACTCTTTGTTTAGAGGATTTTACAAGCAGTGGAAGAAAGAGAAATCTGGAGGGATGTTATTTGTATATTAGAGGAGGAATTTTCTTGCATGTATTCATTGACTACATATATATATATGGAGAAAATACCCATATAAAAGCAAAGCATTTGAAGATAAATGCAATGAAATACAGTATCTTTTATTAGTATGCACAGCCACAGTGGTCACAGGGCCCCTGGCCAGAAAAATGCAAACAAATTCTAGTTTCAGTAAGGTTATGGTTCATATAACCCCAGAAGTGTTGCCTAGAAACAATACAGAAAGTAATAGAGATCACATTGTGATTTTCACAACTGTATAGTCTGCCCAAGGACTATGAAATCCAATTCTAACGGGACTCAAGCTTCTTCCCCTTCTACTGATGTTAGCCTTATGTACCTTGCTTAGTGACTGATTGCTTAGCAACTATTTGAAGTTATGACAGACCCTTAAAAGCTACATATGACCCAATTCCTGAGTTCTGACAACTCTTTGCATTCACATGACCTCGTTCTGGCTGCTTGGCAAAGGACTCACCTTTATGTTCCACAATGCAGTCTGACTATAATGACAATCTTTTTTTTTTTTTGCAGATTTCTGCTTTCAGCTGTTTTCTGGCAAAAAGACAACAGGGACATATTAATTTCCTTAATGACCACAGCTTTCGTTTAATAACCACTATGTTCACTTAACAACTGTGGCATTCCCTTAACAGCTGTCACAGAAAAAGTAATGAAATTGGATCCAGGTAAATGGTGCCTTGACTTATGGTTGTCATGACTCACAATGGAAATTCTGGGCTCCATTATGTTCCTAAGCCAAGGACTTCCAGTATGTGTGCTACAGAGATGGGATGCTACCGTTTGGCCCGGTTCTATAGAACCAGTAGCTCTGAAGAGCAGCAGACACCAAACTGGTTCACTGCAATAACCTTCTGGTTGTCTGGGCTCTTGGCTGTCCTTTATTTCCTGATTTTTCAACCTCAGCTGCTTTACACGGCACAGCTGAGGTTGAAAAAGCAGGAAAGGAGAGGATTTTCAAACGCTGCGCACCCGCATGCTGCACTTTTCAGCTGTCCGGGCGGCACAGCTGATTTTTTTTGCAAGTGTTGTAGATGCGTGTACAGGCGCAAAATGCACTCTCACTGAACCAGTAGTAACACTGGCTGAATCCCACCCCTGGGTGCTATTATCATTTAACTATCAATATCTGAACAGGATTGTCAGTGTTTTTCTGCTTTGCCACTGTCTACTTCAGGGCTGCATTTTCCTTGCTGCCAATTCTTTGCTTTTTCTCTTGTGTCTTTCCTTTTCTTTCCTTCTCTGGCTTCAACTGCCTCAGGCACTTTCCCAATCTCTTCTCCTTGGCTGAGGCTGAGTATCACTTGGTTCCTGGGTCTTTCAGATGCTGCTTTCTCTGTTCCATGTCCCATTGGATAGCCTTTTACTCCAGCATTCCTGCTGCCAAATCAGAAGCTTTCTCTCTCCCCTCTTCCCCCTTTTTCTGCCCATCTACTCTTGCATCTTTCGTACATTTTTTCTTTCAAAACCTATTTGCTGATGATTCTGTGGACTTCAAACTTTGTTTCTTCTTTTTCTATCATTGCTTATCAGCCAAAGCAGCACTTTGGGCAATCAGAGCACAAGAGAAAGAGAGAGAAAAAGATTGACCTTGACATTGGTTATAGTTGAGTTTACAAGTAGTTAGAATGCAGTATTGCAGGCAAATTCTGCCTGCAGTCAACAGTTCGATCCTGATGGCTCAAGGTTGACTCAGCTTTCCATTCTTCTGAGGTCGATAAAATGAGGAGCCAGATTATTGGGGCAATATGCTGACATTGTAAACCAAGAGTGCTCTAAAGCACTATGAAGCGGTATGTTACCAACACAATCCCAAATTGCCTTAACAGAGGGATACAATTAAGATCAAATGAGGTACTAATACCACTCTATAAAGCCTTAGTAAGACCACACCTAGAATACTGCATCCAGTTTTGGTCACCACACTATAAAAAAGATGTTGAGACTCTAGAAAAAGTGCAGAGAAAAGCAACCAGGATGATTAGGGGATTGGAGACTAAATTACATGAAGAATAGTTACAGGAACTGGGCATGGCTAGTCTAGTGAAGAGAAGGACCAGGGAAGAAATAATAGTGGTGTTCCTATATTTGAGGGGCTTCCACAGAGAGGAAGGGGTCAAACTATTTTTCAAGTCACCCCAAGACCAGACAAGGAATAATGGATGGAAACTGATCAAGGAGATATTCAACCTAAAAGTAAGGAGAAATTTTCTGACAGTGAGAACAATCAACCAATGGAACAACTTTCCCTTCGAAGTTGTGGGAGCTTCATCACTTGAGACTTTCAAGAAGAGATTGGATTGCCATTTGTCAGAAATGGTGTAGGATCTCCTGCTTGGGCGGGGGTTGTATTAGTTGACCTACAAGGTCCCTTCCAACTCTGTTAATCTAATCTAAATAAGTCTAAGTGCTACTACTACTGCTATTGTTCATAACATTTTTTCTAGTTCAGGGCAGTTCCTCCTTCCATATGCACTGTGCTGTATATACTCCATTTTCCTAGAATTATGCTGGCATACAGCACCTACCTTGTCTTGTTAAACAGAGAACAGATCCATTGATGATGTTTTACTTGGTTAGTAAACACTACGGTACTCTATTCAACAAGGAGGGATTCTGCTAATGACTGTGCTTCTGTCGCTTTTCCCCAAGGTCCTACCATAAACTTCCTTTGTCTATCAGTAGTAGTTGGTAAGCTGGAAACTATAGTCAGGGAGATTTACAGCACAATCCTCCTATGCATGCTTATTTAGACCTAAGCTCTATTCTATGCAGGTAAAGATTGTGTGTGCAGTTGTAGCTTTACGACCGAGAGAGAGAGGGGCCCCAGTTTGTTTGCCCTCTACAGGTCTTACGTCTTGCTCCTACTATTTAAACAGGCAGTTTTTAAACGATGGCTAAAAACAAACCAGCTTCTGAATCAAGGCTGCGTTCTCCATGTGGTTTGTGAATTTTAATTTTTTAATAGGGTCATTTTATTTTTCATTTTTAACAACGATTTTATGTTTTTATATGATTATTATATATTTGTTGTATGTTGCCCAGAGTCACTTCCATGAGATGGGTGGCCATCTAAATGTGATAGAAAAATAAATAAATAAAAAATATTTTCCTATCCAGCGTTCTCACCATTATAGGGTTGTCAAAATAAATAAATAAATAAATAAAACATGCCCAGAAGGAGACACTCATCACCACAAAAGAGGCCAGCTAGGAAGTTAATTTACGAACCTACTGTGCAAATTTAAAAATGATTACTATAATCCAGCAATGTGAAAGGGATAGTTGTTTTTTTTCTTCTTCAGATGAGTAATGTTCTTACAATTTCCTTTTCTTTTACATAAATTACTTGGTGGCAATGATGCTTGGACAGGAATGGATGTGTGTGGGAAGATTGGCAGAGACAAGGCCACGAACTTTTCCAAATTATTAACAAGCACAATTTTAAAGTACTAAATAGATGTTTATTTGTGCATGCCTTGTGTCAAAAGAAAAGAAAATGCTTCCTTTATGAAACTGTCTTATTTATTTGCCTATGATCTGCTTCCTATAAAACTACCTTTAGCTCTAGTGATTTTTCTGTTGTGGTTCTTCTGGGTAACAAAATAGTTGATTCTTTTTTAATAGGTTCCTAAACCTAAGTGGAAACTGATGCATTTGAGGAATTGCTATGTTAACCTGTGTGCTTATCCTACTCCTAGGGGACAATTCCTCTTGCATTTTTTCCTATGTCAGCCTCCATTTAGTTTGATGAAAGAGAATAGGTTTTCAAAATTTGGCACGAATAGATGTGAATTTTGGAGAAAACTACATGGATAGAGGGTGGTGTCCTTGCACTTCTTTTAATGGCAAAGTGTTCAAAAACAATGCTCTGTGGTTTCATTACCACTCCCACTAAGGGGACATTCTACCCTTAAAATGGCTCAAAATTTCTCCTTCCCCTGAATAAATTCAGTTTCTCTGCTGACTATTCTTGGTCCGTTTCCCCGCAAAACTACCACCATCTTTTTTTTAAAAAAGTATTTATATATTTTTCTTTTATATGCATAAGTGCTTTGTGAACAGTGTATTGTCTGGGTCAATTTGCTTGCACATAATAATATTTATCCAATTTCTAACCTCTACCTCTATTATCAAGCCATTGATAACACAAGTTCCTTGTTAAAAAAATATTCCGTATCTTCTTTATCCTTTATCTTGAATGTCAACCTATCCATTTTTGTACAATCTAGTATTTTTTAAATTACACTCTCTTCTGTAGGTATTTCCTCATTTTTCCAGTGCTGTGCAAATACAATTCTTGCTGCTGTTAAGCATGCAATATTAAGTATATATTCCCTTTATCATACTTTTCTGGTACTATGCCTAACAAAAATATTTCTGGCTTGTAATCTATGTGTTGCTTTAACATTTTTTCTAGCTATGTGTGCATTTTTGTCCATTTTTTTGCTTTTGCACATGTCCACCACATGTGATAATATCTGCCCGACCACCTTCATCTTTGATACATTAGGGTTCAGTTCCACATTCCTGGCTGCATCATACAATCTGTCCAATGGTTGCTATAAATCTTTTGGCTACTCAGACAACAATATAGTATCACCCATCTACTTACATAAACATATGTCATGACCCAACTAGGACATTACCACTAGCTTTTTTTTATATTGAACAACCAAAGGGACATCACACATCTTGCTCAATATGTGCTGAGCATTCCCTGTACAGGTAATAGCAATAGCACTTAGACTTATATCCCACTTTAAAGTGCTTCACAGCCCTCTCTAAGTGGTTTACAGAGTCAGCATATTGCCCACCAACAATTTGGGTCCTCATTTTACCCACCTCAGAAGGATGGAAGGCTGAGTCAACCTTGAGCCTGGTGGGATTCGGTCTGCCAAATTGCAGAGGAGTTGCTTGCAGTACTGCACTTTAACCATTGCGCACCAGGGCTCATCCTTGATATACGACTACAATTGAGCCCAACATTTCTGTTGCTAAATAAGACAGTTGTTAAGTGAGTTTGGGCCCATTTTACCACCTGTCTTGCTCACAGTTGATAAAGGAATCACTGCAGTTGTTAAGTTAGTAACATGGTTGTTAAGTGAATATGGCTTCCCCATTGACTTTGCTTACCAGAAGGTCGCAAAAGAGGATTATATGACCCTGGGACATTGCAACTGTCATAAATAGGACCCAGTTGCCAAGCCTCTGAATTTTAAACTCGTGACCATGGGGATATTGTAATGGTTGTAAGTGCGAAAAACGGTCACAAGTCACTTTTTCAGTTCTGTTGTAACTTTGAACGGTCACTGAATGAACTGTTGTAAATCTTAGCCTTACTTACATCCACCATAATCCATTCTTACCACATTCAGCAACCAGTCTAATGTCATAGATCCCGAGTCCATTGGCTTTATTATAGTTTTTCTTTAAATCAACAAACAATAAGAATAAACTTTCTTCCTTGCATTAGTACATTTCTCAGCAATGTCTTGAAGAACTAAAATTAGGTTTCAAATGCCCTGCTTGGTATAAGGCTCCAGTGTACCTTCCAAATTTTGCTCATTATCACCTCTCATGAGCCACTCAGAATTCTGCCAAACACCTTCTCAAGCACACTTAACAAATTAATTCACTCTTCCTATCTCTTTGCAAAAGAGAACAATAATGGCATTCTTCCAAATGCCAAGCACTGATAGAGTTTTCCCACACTTGCTAAACTAGTTGCGCAGAAGTAAAGCACATCTATATTTGAACTTTTTTTTTCCCAGGGAGACCATTTATACCTTCAGCCTTATAATTTTTTAATATGCTCATTGTATTTGTGGCAGTCTTTTAAACATTTTCCCCTTTTGGACAGTTATAGTATGCATTCCTATCCCGGTTTTCAGCATATTATTATTGTTCCCATATAAATCTTTAAAACTCATTTATGTATTTACTTAAAAAAAAAAAGCCTGGCACTCAGCAGATCTGGATGCTTTTGCACCATTAAAACCTAGAATAAAGTAAAAGAGATATGTGTCCTAGAAGGGCAGACATTACACCTTTGCTTGATGAGCTGCATTGGCTAATGGTTCTCTTCCGGGTCCAATTCAAGATGCTGGTTTTGGCCTTTAAAGCCCTACAAGTATGGACTGGCTTATTTGAGAGACTATCTCTCTTCCTGATCATATCTACCTGTCCCATCAAGATCCATCAGGAAGGACATATCTGAGGACATCTTCCCTCCTGAGATTGACCCAAACATTTGGGAGCCTTCATAGAGCTCTTGAACACTATTATTTTCAGCAAGCTTGGGCATCCTCTGGTAAGACACAGCCTGGACACTGGCTATACTATACACAATATCTTCCCCCTTGTAAACTTGCTTTATTTATTCTGTTTTTATCCATGTTGTTGGGCCACAGTGGTTCATGTGGCTAGGACACTGAGTCTGAAGACCACTAATAGGTTAACAGCCTGGCAGTTCAAAATCCGAGAGCTGCATGGTGGAATGAGCTCCCATCAACTTGCCTCAGCTCTTGCCAACCTAGCATGCAAATGCAAATAGATAAATAGCTACCAAATTTGGTGGGAAAATACCAGGAACATAAAAAGAGTCCCCTTGGCTGTCTCATGGGCAACGGTGATATCACTGGCCAATCCTTTCAACCTAGAAGCTCCTTCGTAGATGCTTCTGATATCAATGTAGTAGTATCCATGTTTATTGTTTTAAATGATTTTATTTAATGTTTTGTTCTTTGGTTTTGTTGCATCATTTTGAATGTGAGTGAAGAGAGTTAAATTTCATTTATTTATTACATTTCTATAGATGCCTAGAGTCAATTTGGATGAGATGGACATTCATATAAACTTAATAAATAAATAAATGATACCAAACAAAACCATTTCTTGCAGAAGTGCACCACCATCTTGGGATAATGATCAGATTTTCAGTTTCTTCCAGAACCACGTTAGACTGTGACCATTTTAGAGGGGAGGCACCACACTGAAAGGACCCAGAGCACAGTCCTTCCAGCATTTGCTCACTTCCCTGTCAGCCTAAATAAGTTCTTTAGTTTTATTTTCGGTTCCACTCACCCTTATTTTTCACTGCCCACAGTATCTTTATCGGTGAGATAGCAGCATATAAATTTCATAAATAAAATTTAGTCCTCTGTGCTCACATGCATTTGTTCTTCAAATGTGCTCTTATTTTGTCTACATTATGATTTTGATGGGCTGAATTATTGTTTTATTGTTTTATTGTTGTTATAAGCCATCCAAAGTTTTGCTTTAAGGAGGAGGCACATACAAAACTTTTAAACAAACAAACAAATAAATACATGTTAACTGTTCCATCCTTGCTTTGAGTGAATTCTTTCTTTATATACATCCTACAGAACATTGTGCTCCTTATTTTATTTTACAGCAATCATTATCTTATATGTGTATTTTTCCTCATCCATATTCTCTTTCACTTCATCATTCCACCACCCACCTTTTTCATAATTCCTATTAGTGGGAATTATGGTACTGTGCACCACAATTTTTTTTACTCTGTTCCAAGCAGGATCAACATCTTTTTCATCTTAAGATGGCCTTCTGTCCACTCTATTATGATATCAGTTTACTATTTTTTTCATGGAATAATCTTTCTCTTTCTGCACTCATTCTACTTTAGTTTCTTTCACTTTTTTCCTTTTCTTCCATATTATTCTGTTCCTCTATATCTACCTTTAATGCTACAAAGAAATGGTCTATCTCATTCATTTTATTTATTTATTTGTCAATTTGTTAATTGCTTACAAAATAATAGGTATAAGTATAAACATAGTTATGAATACATGGATACATATAAGAAAAATAAAAAAATAAAGGAAACAATAGGACAGGGATGGTAGACACGTTGGTGTCCTTATGCACGCCCCTTACAGACCTTTTAAGAAAGGGGTAAGGTCAATAGTAGACAGTCTAAGATTAAAGTTTTTGGGGTTTGGGGAAGAAACCACAGAGTCAGGTAGAGTATTCCAGACATTGACTACTCTGTTACTGAAGTAGTATTTCCTGCAATCAAGTTTGGTGCAGCTTACCTTGAGTTTGTATCTATTGTGTGCTCTTGTATTGTTATGGTTGAAGCTGAAGTATTCATTGACAGGTAGGACACTGCAATGTATGATTTTATATACTATACTTAGATCGGACCAAAGGCGGCGTAGTTTTAGGTTTTCCAGATCTAGAATTTCAAGTCTGGTGGCATAAGGTATTCTGCAACGAGTAGAGGAACGGAGAACTCTTCTTGTGAAATATTTCTGGACTTTCTCAACTGTATTAATATCAGATACATAGTGTGGGTTCCAGACTGATGAGCTGTATTCGAGTATTGGTCTAGCAAATGTTTTGTAGGCTTTAGTTAGTAGTGTAATATTACCAGAGAAAAAGCTATGTAAGATTAGGTTAACAACTCTTAATGCCTTTTTGGCTATGTAGTTACAGTGGTCTCTAGCACTTAGATCATTAGAGATGAGTACTCCAAGATCCTTGACAGAGTTTGGATCATCAACAAGGTCTTGACTATTCAGCCTGTATTTTATTTTCTGATTTTTTTTTCCAATATGTAGGACAGAGCATTTATTTGTTGAGATTTGAAGTTGCCATTTGTATGACCATTCTGATACATAGTCAAGGTCTTTTTGAAGTGTAGCAATATTGTCTGCGGTGTTGAATAGCTTTACATCATCAGCAAAGAGAATGCAGTTGCTCTTGATATGATCACAGAGGTCATTTATGTAGAGTATGAAAAGAGTTGGTCCTAGAACACTGCCTTGGGGGACACCACTGTTGACAGGTACAGAATTTGATAGGACGCTCCCAATTTTGATCAATTTGTTATCTGTTTGACAGGAATGCTTCCATCCAGTTATACAGGAGATACCATAAGATTTTAGTTTTAGGAGTGGTTTGTCGTGTACCACTGAATCAAAGGCTTTACAGAAGTCTATGTAGATTGCGTCTATTGCTTTGCACTGATCGAGTTGTGTAGTCCATATGTTTTTGCAGTGAAAGAGTTGCAGATTACATAATAGTTTTTTCCTGAAACCAAATTGTTTATTAGAGAGTAGGTTGTTTGTTTCTAAGTGGAGGATGATGGATTGGTTAATAATTGATTACATGACTTTACAGGTGATGCAGCATAAAGAGATTGGTCTGTAATTTGCAAGTAGGCTGGGGTCTCCCTTTTTGAAGATGGGGATGACCGTGGCTTGTGACCATAGTTTTGGCAAGGAGCTGGTCCTGAAAGATTTTTCAAAGATTATGCTTAGAGGTTCAGCTATGGCAGTGGATAGCTTTTTTAAGAAGTAGGCACAGATTCTGTCCGATCCAATAGATAGAGATGGTTTTAGATTGCATAGTGCTTTTTCAACATTTTCTTCTGTAAAATTGATGTGTATTAGATCATTGTAGGTGTCTGTGGTTCAACTAGGAAATACTGGGTATGATCCATTGCTGTTTACAAATCCTGAGCCAAAGAATGTGTTAAAGAGATTGGCTTTAATAGTGTTGTCGTTGCAGTCTTTACCATTAGGTCCTTTCAGGGGTGGGATGGACCTTGAGTCTTTTATTTTATTTATTTATTTATTTCATAATTTTATATACCGCCCTTCTCCTGAAGGACTCAGGGTGGTGAACAGCCAACTAAAATACATACACAGATGTATGTATACACAGATATAAATATGATTAAAAAAGAATTAAATTATGGGCTGCCCAAATAAAAATATAAAACCCCCGATTTAAATAAGTTAAAACTTTCGTACCCCAACCAAACAAATCTAAAACCCCTTATTTAAAATCCCATTTGAGTCAGCTCAGGCCGGCCTGCTCAAAGAGCCAGGTTTTCAGGTCACGTCTGAACGCCCTCAGGTCAGTGGTTGTTCATAGCCCCGGGGGCAGCCCATTCCAAAGGGCGGGTGCCCCCACAGAGAAGGCCCTATTCCCCGGGGTCACCAGGCGGCACACAGAAGGCGTCGGGACCCGGAGGAGACCCTCTCTGTGGGAGCGCACCGGTTGGTGGGAGACTACTGGCAGAATGCGGTCTTATAAGTATCCTGGTCCGATGCCATGGAGCGCTTTAAAGACCAAAACCAATACTTTAAAGCGAACCCGGAAGGCCACCGGCAACCAATGCAGCTCGCGCAGGAGAGGTGTCACATGGGAGTATCTCAACACCCCCATAACCACCCGCGTGGCCGCATTTTGTACCAGTTGAAGCCATGTAGAGGGCATTACAGTAGTCCAGGCGGGAGGTGACCAGGGCATGGGTGACCATGCATAAGGCGTCCCAATCAAGAAAGGCCCGCATCTGGCGTATCAGGCGAACCTGATAAAAAGCCCCCCTGGAGACGGCCATGATGTGATCTTCCAAAGACAGCCATAAATCCAGGAGGACACCAAGATTGCGAGCCCTTTCTGTGGGGGTCAAGATCTCATCCCCAATAGCCAGTGATGGAGTCAGCGGACTATATCGGGCCGCCGGAAACCACAGCCACTCAGTCTTGGAAGGGTTGAGTCGAAGCCTGTTCCGCCCATCCAGTTCCACACAGCCTCCAGGCAACGGGCCATAACCTCCACAGCATTGTTGGGGTGGTTTGGGGTGGAGATGTAGAGCTGAGTGTCGTCAGCATAAAGATGACATTTCACCCCAAAACCACGGATGATCTCTCCCAGCGGCTTCACATAAATGTTGAACAGAAGAGGGGAGAGGACCGACCCCTGAGGCACCCCACAAATGAGGGGCCTAGGGATGGACCTCTCCCCCCCCCATCAACACAAATTGCGAGTGGTCCGAGAGGAAGGAGGAGAATCACTGCAAAACGGTGCCCCCAATTCCCAACCCCTCCAACCGCCGCAATAGGATACTATGGTCGATAGTATCAAAAGCCGCTGATAGATCTAATAGGACCAGGACAGAGGAATAACCTCTGTCACGGGCCCTCCAGAGATCATCAACCAATGCGACCAATGCTTTTCGGTACTGTACCCGGGCCTGAAGCCTGATTGGAACGGATCTAAGTAGAATGCTTCCTCCAGGTACTGAGGGAGCTGACGCGCCACCACACTCTCAACAACCTTCGCCAGAATGGGAAGGTTGGAGACAGGATGATAGTTATTTAAAAGAGCCGGATCCAGGGAAGGCTTCTTGAGGAGGGGGTCGCACCACCGCCGTTTTCAGGGCGGTAGGAAGAGCCCCCTCCATCAATGAAGCGTTGACAATCCCCTGGAGCCAGCCTCATGTCACCTCTCTGGAGGTGGAAACCAACCAGGAAGGGCACGGGACCAGTAAACATGTGGTGGCGTTCAGCCTCCCCAGTAATCTGTCCACACCCTCGGCGGTCACAGGATCGAACTCCTCCCAGATAACCGTCTCAAGACTTGCCCCGGACACCTCCCCCAGGACCACCCAACTGGAGTCCAGCCCCTCCTGAATCTGAGCGATTTTATCATGCAGAAATCGGGAAAACTCTTCTGCCCTACCCTGCAAGAGGTCCTCCTGCGCTCTCGGCTCAAGCAGAGAGCGGGTCACTCTAAACAGAGCGGCAGGCCGATTTTCTGCCGATGCAATAAGGGTGGAGAAATGCGAACGTTTCGCCGCCTCTATCACCACTAGGTAGGTCTTAATATAGGACCTCACCTGTGTCCGGTCAGACTCGGCACGACTGGTCCTCCAGATGCCCGCCAGACATCTTTTCCAGCACTTCATCCCCCTCAGCTCCTCCGTGAACCACGGAGCCAAATGGGATCTGTGCCGGGTCAGAGGTCGCAAAGGCACAACTCGGTCCAGAGCCTCAGTGGCCAACCTATTCCAGGTGGCCACCAAGTCTGTGGCCGAGTTATGAGCCAGAGTTTCAGGGAATGGCCCAAGCTCCATCTGGAACCATTCAGGATCCATCAGGCGCCTGGGGTGGAACCATCTCCTCGGTTCCGCCTCCCTGCGATGGGGGGTGGTGGCACAGAAGTCAAGTCTAAGAAGAGAATGATCGGACCATGACAAGGGCTTTATAACTAGATCCCCAGAACGATCATTCAACCACTGACCAGAGGCAAAAATCAGGTCCAGTGTGTGTCCCCCCGTGTGAGTGGGGCCAGAAACTAATTGGGTCAGATCCATGGCTGTCACGGAAGCCAGGAACTCCCGAGCCACCCCAGAGGTTTCCCCGAGCGAAGGCAGGTTGAAATCCCCCCTGACTAAAAGCCTAGGGGTCTCAACCGCCAGCCCGGCTATCACCTCGAGGAGCCCGGGCAGGGGCTGATGACACGTGGCAGGGAGCCAGGTACATTATCAACAGGCCCATCTGAACTCCCTGCCCCCACTCACAAAGAGAGACTCACAACCAGCCGTCTGAGGAACAGTGGCCTCCCTAGGACAAAGGACTTCTCTAATAATCGCCGCCACCCCACCACTCCTTCCCTGAGACCTTGGTTGATGGAATGCTTGGAAACCTGGTGGGCACATCTCCACCAGAGGAACACCACCCTCTGGGCCCAACCAGGTTTCGGTGACACCAGCCAGGTGCACGCCCTCCTCCTGAATAAGGTTGCAAATCAGGGGGGCCTTGTTGACAACGGACCTGGCATTGCACAACATCAACCGGGTACTCAGGGCCTGAGACTCTGCACAACCAGGCCTGCCAGATGGGTCGGGATGGTCGGAGCGTGCCACCACTTGGAGACAGCGGGCACGTGATCCCCTAACCTGATATGGCCCTCTACCCCCGTCATATCTGCCCCTCTGGGTATGATCCATTGCTGTTTACAAATCCTGAGCCAAAGAATGTGTTAAAGAGGTTGGCTTTAATAGTGTTGTCGTTGCAGTCTTTACCATTAGGTCCTTTCAGGGGTGGGATGGACCTTGAGTCTTTTAGTTTGTTGTTTACAAAACTGTAGAAAGTGCAGGTGGAATTGGTGCACAGAAGATTTTCTTCTTGTTTAATGTGATAATTGGTGCATTCAGTCTTTATCAGGTGGCATAAATTTTTGTATTGGCTTTTGAAGTTGGCAATCTGACCAGATTTGTTTTTCCGCCAAAGTGATTTCTTTGTGGATTGAAGCTTCCTTATTGTTGTGGGTAATTTGTTTTTTCTGGTTTTCGGAGTTGTTATTGGTACATATAGTTTGATGACTCTTTCGACTTCAAGTAAAAATATGTTGCAATGGTCTTCTACAGTATTGCATCCAGTGAATAGAAATTGCCAATCAAGGGATGAGAGATAGTTGTTTATAAGATCATAGTTGCCTTTTTTTAAGTTATAATTGGGGATTCCTTCATTGTGATGATTTTTGTGTGGACATATGTTGAGACAAAAATCAATCATGTTGTGGTCACTGTTGGAAAAGGGTTCTTTAATTTGTATTCCGTAAATTGAATTCAAACTATTGCAGAAGATGAGATCGAGGCAGTTGTTAAGTCTAGTGTTGGTTACTAGTTGTTCTAGTCCCAGATTTGTTACTGAATTGTAGAAGGTTGCATATGTGGGTTCAATTGTACATTCGTTTAGGGTCCAGTTAATATGAGGTAGATTGAAGTCACCAAGAAAGATAAAAGCATGTGGGCAGGATGCTGCCTATGTTAGTAGTGTATTTAACTTGTTTGCATGTTCAATGTCATAATCAGGGACTCTGTAACAGTAAGAATCAAAATGTGATATTTAAGGACAGTTCACAGATGATGGTCTCAGGAATAGCAAGCTCCTGGATAACTTGGATGCTTTTAGATGTAGGGACTTTTTATAGAAGATAGCAACACCATCTCCTCTACGGATTTCACGATCTGATTGGTTAACATGATAGTCTATTACTGTGGTAATGGAGTCAGGGAGAGATGCGTTGAGCCATGTTTCACAGACAAATGTAATGTCGAATTTAGCCCTATTTAGTAAGAGGAGAAATTCAAGTATTTTATTTACAAGGCTTCTTGCATTGAGTAGCTTGTATTTAAGGTCAGTTGTGGTTGGAATAGAGGTAGTTAGGGGCGTGTGTGCCTAGTTTTGAGTGATGGATTGGATGGGGTGGTGTTTGATGCAGAGTTGTGGGTTGTGTGACTTTCTTTTGATGCAATCAGCTTGGTAGTCAATGTATAGGTCATTTCTTCATTGTCTAGATGGTTTTTGAGTTCTGCGCGGAGTTCATGGGAGCAGATTCTTTGCAGTATGGATAAGTCTGGTCTTGAACAAAGTTTTTTGTTGTTGGGATTGGTTTTTGCAATGGCGATTATTGTATGAATGAATATGTGTTTGGTGGACTCGTTTTTGCATACAACTCTACAAAATCTTGGGGCCACAGATCCGTCGTATTTGTACCCAGGGCCATCTCTGGTTATTTCAATGATATCTTCAGGAGAGATGTTTGTTGTATTTGACTTGCTTATGATATCGCAGACTTTGGTGATGTTTTCTGATTCGTTGGTGTCTTTGAGACTAAATAATCTTCATTATTTAAATAATCTTTAGAACCTCACATTATCTGTTTATCCTTTAGTAATTTTCTCAGTTTATCAACATAAGCAGCCATCTGATCAGACTTTTAGACTCATATTAAGGTTCTTGTCATGTCTATGTGTATCTTTTGTTTAAATAATATATTCATACAAAAGACAGAGCCTTTTTCTAAGCAGATAACCAGTACACAATCTCCATTCTTATCCATTCTTGGCTCTGTAAATGACACAACCACTTTTCCCCCTATTCTCTTGTCTTATTCCCATCCATCCATTCATATTAACTAACATTTTTTTCACTTGAATGACATTCATTCAGGATATTGTGTAATCTTTCCCCAAACTCATCCCTGTTCTTCCATTATTACTGTTCACCAAAGTGTAACATGTTTTTATCACCAAGTGGATTTGTATTTTCATATGCATTCATAACAACCCTAAATGGCATCAATTCATGTTTTTAGACATCGGTGTAGCTATTGCATTTTCAATTAAAGGCACAACTATACTCCTCAGTGGTGATATTCACTGCGTAGGAGCAAGGGGAGGAGAGATGAATGTTAAAACCAGTGTCCTATCATTATGATTCAAACTCTTTTTCTGCATGTGTTGTGGCATTGTATGCATCTACAAAAGGAACAAGCATTTCATCAATTCCATAAAATCAATCCTATATTTTCAGATCTTACACCCTTTCCTTTTCTCTTTAGTTTCATAGGCACACACCACATTGTACTTTTTCTTTCATTTTATTTTACTCAGATAAATTTACTTTGAATCATTTTAAATTTTAAGTCACAATTTTCTATATGTCATTATTGCTATCTGCTGGGACATAGTTATCACCTCCTTTACCCATCATAGCCTTGGTCAATTTAATTTCCAGGAAACTAGATAGGGTGTAGGTTACCAGCCTTAGTCATACCTGTATCACATATAGTTCCTGTAAGGACAATACAGGTAATTTTTTTTTAATGTATTTTAGCCAGTATTCCACAATCAAACTCTAAATGTTATTATTATTTTATTTTGTCAAGCGATTATAAGATGACAGGTATAAGTATAAATATAGTTATGAATACATGATACATATAAGAAAAAAAAAAGAAACAATAGGATAGGGACGGTAGGCACATTGGTGAGCTTATGCACGCCCCTTACAGACCTCTTAGGAAAGGGGTGAGACAGTTTAAGGTTAAAGTTTTTGGGGTTTGGGGAAGAAACACAGTCAGGTAGAGTATTCCAGACATTGATCACTTTGTTGCTGAAGTCGTATTTCCTGCAATCAAGTTTGGTGCGATTAACCTTGAGTTTGTATCTATTGTTTGCTTTTGTATTGTTATGGTTGAAGCTGAAGTATTCATTGACAGGTTGGACATTGCAATGAATGATTTTGTATATTGTACTTAGATCGGACCAAAGGCGGCATAGTTCTAGGTTTTCTAGGTCTAGAATTTCAAGTCTGGTGGCATAAGGTATTCTGCAATGAGTAGAGGAGTGGAGAACTCTTCTTGTGAAATATTTCTGGACTTTCTCAACTGTATTAATATCAGATATGTAATGTGGGTTTCAGGCTGATGAGCTGTATTCAAGTATCGGTCTAGCGAACGTTTGGTATGCTGTAGTTAGTAGTGTGATATTACTGAAGAAAAAGCTATGCAGGATTAGATTAACAATTCTTAATGCCTTTTTGGCTATGTAGTTACAGTGGGCTCTAGCACTTAGATCATTAGAGATGAGTACTCCAAGGTCATGCTCCAAGTGTTCATGCTCTACCTTGTAGGTTAAAATCCTTAATTTAGGGAGTATCTTTGCAAGTCAGTATAATGTGTCTGCATCTCATTAACTTGGAGGAATATGCATTATGGATGTTTCTCTTACATGAGCAACCAAAAATACAATATTGATTCTCTGATGAGTTGAGTGTAAAAAACATGGTTAGAGTGCAGATGAGAGTTCTGGAGTGTTGAAAGGCAAAGTTGAAAGTTCTGGGCATAGATTATGAGATTTACTGTCACAAACATTGTTTTCAGCATTGTACCCTTCTAGTTTGGAGGCTAAGCTTTTCTTAGACTAAGTTGGTATTCCTTAACTAAGTTGGTGATTAGTCTCAAGGAAAATGTCTATGGAGATTTTCAGTCTAGGTCATAGTTGTCCCAAAGGTGCTTTTTCAAGAGGAAACTGGACCTTTTGGTTTTTCTTTGAAAACATTTCATTTCTCATCCAAGAAGTGCCCTCAGCTCTGATTGAATGGTGGGGAAATGGAAGGATTTATACACCTTGGAGACATCTGGTCATTTGCATTCTTTTAGTGAGACATTAAGAGTCATTACGAGAAGAGTCATTATGAGGACTAGATTCAGCACTCTATCTGTTTTTAAAAGTCAAAGGCCACTCATTTGAAGACAGCATATCTATATTTTGGACAGAGAAGAGCGCTAGTTTGAAAGAAAGATCAAAGAGACCATCTATGTCAAAATTGAATGGCCCTCTCGCAACAGAGGGGGATGGATATGAGTTTATCTATGTAGTCTACAACACAGTCCTTTCAACAGTTCCAAGAAGGCTTCACACCCATTTGCAGCACTCAGGTGGCCCTGATGACACAGATAAACCACCAGGTGGCCTTAATGGCTTGCTAAAAGAATGCAAATGGCCAGCTGTCTGCAAGGAGTGTGCATGTGCTAGAAGGTGAGAGAATATCTGAAACAAAAGGAGAGACTCAGGAGTAAGGCTGGGAAGTGATTACCCCTCCCAAAAGGGATAAAAGTCAGGCCAAGATGACGAGACCTTTGCAGGAAGCAAAGTAGTTCGATTAGTTCTAAATCATCCTTGAAGCTCTTTATACTTCAGTTGGTTTTTCTTGTATTTGGTTGGTTTCTTTTCTAGTTAATTTGATACTTCTGTTTTGGCAACACTTCACAGAACTGAAAGGTGTGTGCTTATCTTGGGGGACTGTTTGAGCTTAATTCCGGCTGGGAATGAAAACAATTCCCAGCATTGCAATAAAATAGGTTTTGCTTTTAAAACAGGTTTGTGAATAATTACGGTTTACTAAGCCTGGGCCAGAACATTTATACAGCAAGTCTCAGCAGATGCCATGTGAGGGGCAAATCCTATTCATTAGATCACACCTATCCAATTTATTCAAGATTGTCCATTGCTGATGAGGTACTTCGAATCCTGGCTTCTTTTTTTGTGTGGAGTCATTTATATATCTACCTATGTCTAGGTGTTCAGTGACCTATTTGGCTTTCCTCAGTGCATAAATCAGGGGTGTCAAATTCAATTTCATTGAGGGCTGCATCGGGGTTGTGTTTGACTTCAGGGGGCCAGTGTGGGCATGGCCAGTTTGACATCATTCATGGCGGGGGCACCTCTGGAAGCATGAGTGCTCTGCCAGCAAAAATGGGCTTCTAAGCTCCAATTTTGGCTGCAATGGCCTCCTGCAACCATCTGGCATTGAAAACAGAGTTTGGATAGGCAGCGCATGGGACTTGAGAGCTCCATTTTTGGCTGCAATGGCCTCCTGAAACCCTCTGCCATTGAAAATGGAGCTGGAGAGGGCCCCGCATGGCCCTCCTCAGCTCCATTTTTGCTGGCAGAGGCACTGCAAGCCAGACCTTCACTGTTTCCAGGCAGCCCTGTGGGCCAGATCTAAACATCCTGTGAGCCAGTTCTGGCCAGTAGGCCTTGAGTTTGACACCCCTGGCATAAATTAATCATGATAGTTTTATGAGGTACAGTAAACAATATAGACCTATATCCTTCTATAGTTTAGTCACTAGGTTTTAACAGAATCTACTGATATTAACTTGTTTTAAGACAGTTGATAACATTGCTGTTTAGCTAAATTCTACTGAATTATGAATGGTTATTTATAATTATTATTCACACTTATAATAATTATGAATTAAGCCTTTCATAACAATAGGTATCTGATTGCATTTCCTATGCTACCAATCTTATATTGGGCTTTACTCTCTAACTGTTATTTTGCATCTGGCTAAGGGTAAGTACTTTCCAATGCTCTTTTTTCCCCCCTTCACTGTCATAGATACTTTATTCTTTTTGCCCTGAGATGCAATTTGTGGCTATAAAGGGTGCTCCATTGGCTGATGCATCATTACGGACTTTGTGAGGCTTGTGAATTGCAAGAATAAAAAAAGCTGGAGCAACTCTTTTCAAATTTGGTTGACAAATGACCAACACACACCTGGCTCGACAGTTATTTCCCTGTTTTCCACCCACAGCTTTCATTAGATTAAGGCCAAAGCAGGCAGAATACAGACTCCGGGGATTTACTTTGCTGTAATATTGTTGTTGTTTTTTTACTGGAACTCCAAGATCCATCAACCAGAGCCTAATGCAAAAGAAATACGAGTAGGCCAGTTTCAGACACTGAGGCTATAACTCACCTACATCTTAAAACATCATGGGATTTGAGTGGGGCCTGGCAAGCTGATTAATGGCTAACTTACTCCTGTTCCAGAAAAATGGTGCAAAGATCATTTGCCATGTTTTCTATGAAGATACAGGGTAGCAGTTTTCTTATTGGCAGGACCTCCTACCTCTGTGTGGATCCTGGGATTTCTCCATTGGCACCATCATGTGCTGTGCCATGATGCCTCCTACTCCTCATGATAGCAGTTTTCCAATGTCTAAAGGGCTGCCACAAAGAAGAGAGGGCTCAAGCTATTTCCAAAACACCCTGAAGGCAGGACAAGAAGCAATGGATGGAAACTAATCAAGGAGAGATCCAACCTAGAACTAAGGAGAAATTTCCTGACAATTAGAACAATTAATCAGTGGAACAACTTGCCTCCAGAAGTTGTAAATGAAATTGAATATATATTTGTTTATTAAACTAGTTGCTTTGGTTTTAATCACTGATTAATTCTTCTTCTAAAGTGTGTATTTTGTATCAACATAATATAAATGCATTACAATGCAAATATTGTTCTATTATAGCAGTGATTAGATGACAGTATTGTAGGCTATTTCTGCTGACTGCCAGCAGTTCGATCCTGACCAGCTCAAGGTTGACTCAGCCTTCCATCCTTCTGAGGTCGGTAAAACCAGGACCCAGATTGTTGGGGGAAATAGGCTGACTCTGTAAACTGCTTAGAAAAGGCTGCAAAACACTGTAAAGTGGTATATACGCCTGAGCAGTATAGAGCAGTATATAAGTTCTGAGCAGTAATAAAGCAAGCTGCTCTGGAAACCATATTGTGAAGTGCCCAGACACCTTTCATGAAATGGTTTGTTTGGTTTTGATGTAGTTGATCACTATTCTAGCCAACTCCATTTTATTGAGTCAAGATGAGGTACCTCTTGGTGATTACATGGACATGTGTATGCAATTGTTTCTGTAACAGCTGAGTAATGATTTCCATCACCTCCTTTCTATTTATTATTTATTTCCTAATCTAGCCTACAGGCCTCAAACTTCCTGGTGGTCTCCCATCAAAATCTTAACCATGTCCAACCCTGCTTAGCTTTTTTGAGGTCAGCCAAAGATAATTAGATGCTGCCATCGGCTATGCCGGTTTGTGCAATAAGTCACTTTTAAGTAAACATTGCATGATCTATGAACCTAGCTGTTGAAATGAATGTTGTTCCAGATTGTTTTGTGAACTGGGTACGGCTGATTTTCTAAAGATGTTAAATAAGTTATGTGGCTAGGGAAGATAACGTTATAATACTTTGGCCAGGACTAGACTGAGGACACAGTTAAATCTTGCAGCTTTCTAAAGGTGTACTGGAAAGCGCACTACTCGTGCAATAGAGAATTATGAAAATATACAGCAAAAAATTAACTCCATGGAGTGCATGTTAACATCCACACTGTGCTGCTATCCAAACTCTCACCTGTTTTCAGACAGTTTTAGTTAATAGGCCCTCAGGGAGAAAACTGTGACAACCAACAAGGTGCTTTTGAAAGAACCAAGAATCACAGGGAGAAAGTCTAACAAGCTCAATTGTCTCTTCATTCTGCACTGTTGGGATTTCTCAGGTGCTTTAATGAATCTTATTCTTATCCAGAGAAAGGTTCCTTGGAAAGCTGATGCTGTGCAACTACCTGGAATATTTTTTTTAGGGAAATAGAAATAGTGTGATAGTTAGAAAGACCTCATTCCTATGAACCCAGCCAGGTTTTGATTATTAAGAAAAATCTGAACAAGGAGGAAATCCTCTGATGGACCTATGTGAGGCAGGATATCAACCTTCAACAATCTTTCTTCTGCTTGTCTTTCTGTCTGCTATAGTGATGGGGGGAGGGAGGATAACTTGGGCTTTGTGGTGGGGGAAGAGTTCTGGAAGCTTGACAGGGTGAACTGTAACACGAGAAAACGTGTAACATGGGAAAACGTTATCATTTATGCTTACTGCACAGCTGCAGCATCCTATCTATCCAGGCCAAAGTCAATGGCCAGATGTCTGAATCACCACCTGAAGATGCCCCGCATGACATTATACACATCTCAGATTGGATGGCCAGTTTGAACTATTGTGGGTGGGAACGTTGCCATAACTTTGTATATGCGGTTTTCGTACCAAATGCCTCAGATCTTGAATTCTTTTGATGCTACCACTTGATTTCCAGTAAAATTCATTTTCGCTATAACAATGGAGTCTAATGGTTTTTTTCTTGGATTTTGAAAGGAGCCTCACCTGACACAGGATGTCCCAAATCCCTCTCTACAAATGCAAAAGTACCAACTCCTTCAGATCTTTGTACTATTCTTCATGCACATCTGCATATCTAGATGGACAGCTATTGATTTCCCCTTAAATACTGACAGATGATAATAATTGCCTTTTCATCTGAAAATATTCCAGACTGTTAGCTGGCTATCTTTTCTTAGGACATGGTGAAGCTGGAGTTGTACTATAATTCTGCCAGGAATGAACCAGACAGAGGGATGGGGATTATGGTGCTATGAGGAAAATTTCTTGCACTGATAGGGAGAATCCTTGGAATCAGAAAGAGGGCTTTCTTCAGCTGCTCAAAAAAAACCAAATTGTATTTTATATTTTATTTTATTTTTAATATTTTTATTTTATTTTATTATTTTTTGAATTTATTTGCCACCTATTTTGCCATGGGGCTACTCTAGGCAGCTTACAACAATAAAAAGGAAGAAATGAAAAGCAGAAGTAAAATAATAGAAGAATAAAATAAACAATGAAACAGAAAAGAACAAGAACATATCACTATGATAACAGAATAACAGTTGGAAGGGATCTTGGAGGCCTTCTAATCCACCCTGCTCAAGGAAGAGATCCTATATCATTTCAGACAAAGAGACTGTCCAGTCTCTTCCTAAAAACCTCCAGTGATGAAGCACCCACGACGTCTGAAGGCAAGTTGTTCCACTGGTTAATTGTCCTCACTGTTAGGAAGTTTCTCCTTAATTCCGAGTTGCTTCTCTCCTTGATTAGTTTCCATTAATTGTTTCTTGCCTTGCTTTCTGGTGCTTTGGAAAATAGCTTGACTCCCTCTTCTTTGTGGAAGCCACTCAAATACTAAAATACTGCTATCATGTCACCCTAGTCCTTCTTTTCATTAAACTAGAGTGCAAAGGGGGAGATGGAGTCAACCATCAATCCAGCAGCCAACTCCAGCATGGTACTCTCCCATTGTTGTTGTTTTCAAATTTGTATTAATGTTCATAATGGAAAATACAAATGAAAATAAATATAGTAGCTAAATGGGGAAAGAAAAAGAGGGAAGAAAAGTGTGGTATAGGAGGAAAAAGAAGGAAGAAATGTTAACTTCCAACTTTTTTTTAGCACAGTAGAATAAATAGAGTAAGGTGCAACCTTAACATTTTACCTGTATATACTAAATATATAGCCATTTCTGCAAAAATCTCAAATCCCAAAATCCAAGAAACCAAGTTGTTGAAAAGTCTGAACTTGAGCTTTTATGAGCAAATTGTTAGGACTAATGCTTTTCATTTATTCATTTAAGGTTTTTTCATGCCCTTATTTTCCCAGGATGGCTTTACAATAAAAACAGAAATACAGTAATAAAGAATCTGCATAAAACAACAGCAGCAATAAAGTCTAAAACAGTAGATGGCAGGGCAGCATAAAAAAACAATCAAAAGTAGGGAAAAATCCCTTCTGTCATTAAAAATACCTGAAAGAATGAGGAAAAATAGAGCAAAACCCTTTGCCTAATGTTGAAGAGATGTCAGCGTAGGTGTTAGGTTTAAGGTTGACCCCAGATGTTTGTTGCTGAAGAAGACAAAGCAAGAAATGGCTCTGTAGACTCTGCCTCAGCAAGATATATACTACTTGATGCTGAATAACACATTGTGAGTTCCCAAAAGCAAAATATGTAATCAAAAGTTCCCCTCCTTCTGGACAGCCCAACAATGATATGTAATTATCAGTTCAATGTTCTTGGTCAGGTCCTTTCCATGAGATACAACCCTTTGATTTGTGGCCATGAGAACATTGAAAGAAGACCTCCAAAATGACCTCATGGCAGCCTCCGTTCAAACACAAAAGCAGGTTCTGAGTTTGAGAGCTAGGTCCCCTAAAAACTTTCCCAAGCAGGATTTTTTTTTCTTTTTTAGCTCTCTGAGAATTTATTCTCAACAAGTTGGTTGCTAAACCTTTGATCAACAAAAGGCTTCTAAGGGGTGACTTGCCTCCTACCTAGATAATCCAATCTAAAAACAATCTTATCTCCCACAGTGAACCATATGCCAGCTACTGTAACTAGAGTTCTTTTTGATTGCAGCAGTATACAAATATGTTGATTAAATAAAATAAAAATAAGCAAACTTCTGTAAGTTTTACTAGTATCTTTATGAAGCAGAGTAAGACACTTAAACAGTATAAAACAGTAGGAGCTTTATATAACACAAAACTATTGACCTGGATTATGAAGTAAAGCTCAATAGATATTCTGCAGAGAGGGCTTCACAAGAGCAGTCATAAGCAGTACATTTCTAAAGACACGTATGTACTAAACCACAATAACCTTATCCTTTGCACATGACCATAATCTCTACTTAGAGTCTTCTACTACTCTTTCCTTCTCTTTCTTTCTCACCAACTTCTTCCTTCCTTCCTTCCTTCCTTCCTTCCTTCCTTCCTTCCTTCCTTCCTTCCTTCCTTCCTTCCTTCCTTCCTTCCTTCCTTCCTTCCTTCCTTCCTTCCTTTCTCCTTCCTCCCTCCCTCCCTCTCTCCCTCCCTTCCTCCCTCTGAATCCAGTCTGCTTCCCTCCTTTTGGCTATGCAAGACATGCTTCACTCCTAGTAAACCTGTTGGTTAAGATGATGGCTGATCTGGGACTAGCCACAAACTTGTCTACTTTCAGATTTCTTCAGCCTCATCCACAAGCAGACATTCCTACTTTCACCATTTTTATCCTCCTTCCTACCCTCAATACTCTCTCTCAAGAATATGTTCTATGCTTGTCTGATATGATCCATGAATATTGTTGTGATTATAAAATTGGTTATTATTTGAGGTGGCAATGCAAACAGATTAAAACAGGTTTCTCCTATGAAACAAAGACCACGAGTTATGAAGGATAGCTAACAAATTCAAAATTCCACTCAAACTTACCACCTTTGTATATCTATGTGTGAAATACTGAAAATCTCTTCATATTTTATAGTAATGCAAACCTTTGCATCACGTTTTTTCCTTTTCTCCTGGAAACAAGTTACTTCAAGTAGCTAACATAACCTAAAAACAGACAGACAATTCCTAATGTAAATCTATCAATAGATAAAATTATTAGAGCAAAGCTTCATCAAGGGTTGATGTCTCAATAAAGCAAATTCACTACACAATGGAATCCACATGTATTGTAAAAGACTTATTTTCAATAAGAGAAAATTAAAAAACTTTTAGCAGCAGGAAATCCAACATATAAGACACTGATGCTGAAACAATTCTCTTGCATATTTTTACTAACTGATCTTCAGAAGTTGGAGATACCCTCACAAGTCTCTGGATGTCATTGGAGTTGCTCTTCACCCACCCCTAGAGCTCTGTTGAGTTGGAGGCACACAATCCTAAAATGGCATCACTCTGCTAAACGACTAATTCCCACAACACTGTCAAACTACTTAGTAAGACTGTATTAGTATTATTCTTCTCATCCTTCCTATTACCTATCTCTTCCCACTTATGACTATAACCGTGTTGCTTGTATCTTTACAATTTATATTGTTTTATTTGTTTCCCAGTATGATTTGATTGCTAATTGGTAACCTATGACTATCACTAAGTGTTGTATCTTATGATTCTTGATGAATGTATTTTATTTTATTTTTCTTATGTACACTGAGAGCATATGCACCAAAGACAAATTCCTTGTGTGTCCAATCACACTTGGCCAAATAAATAATTCTATTCTATTCTATTCTATTCTATTCTATTCTATTCTATTCTATTCTATTCTATTCTATTCTATTCTATTCTATTCTATTCCACTCCACTCCACTCCACTCCTTTCCATTCCATTCCATTCCATTCCATTCCATTCCATTCCATTCCATTCCATTCCATTCCATTCCATTCTATTCTATTCTATTCTATTTTGTCTGTTTGAACTTCTTCCATCCCATTTCAGATGGGATGCTAGTGGCTATCAGAAAAAGGTTTTTCACTTCGGTGGGACAGAAATGATGACCACCCATATTTGCCAGGAACTTTTAACTTCACACAAATTATGTTCCTAAATGCACGCTTAGCATTCTGTAAGTTCTTACAGAAGCTAAATAGGAACCGTCCAAGTAGTATTCTGTAGCATCTCTGAAAGATTTCTGGTGGAATTGTTTTCTAACCCTACCTATCTCTGCAGGAAATTGAATTCAGGACCTTCAAGATGGGGGGAAAAATATCTTCCATGAGGATTTTTATAAATACAAAGCGTAAGAGAATCACAAAGATGTGCACATTGGAAATGAATGGTTTTGAGATTGCAGTTGCCTTTTTGAGATGGACTATAGATAGACTGAAGTATCTGGCCTAATTTTTGGACTCCCACCCCCAACCCATAGCACCTTCTTTTTTGTAACATTTTGTCTGGTGAAGAGTTTCAGTGAATCTGAAAGTTTGTACAGCCTTGTGCATCTTGATTGGTCCTTGTTACCTGTGATTTCATGCATTCAACACTTGATCAAAATAGATGAGATCTCATTAGCCAAACATACAATTTTGTAAATCAGTGTTTTTGAGCATGCAATTCTGATCTCTCTTCCATGCAGCGTATGCACAGATTATGCACTGGACTGTCAATCCCCTCATTTTTCCAGTGATTTGCAGCTTTTTCTTTATTTGTTCTTTATCCTGTATAAAATAGATCAGGACAGTAGATGATTTGAAGAGGACAAGATCCCCTATCCATTTTTCCCTTACATTCCTGAAGATTTTTTGGAGTGACTTTTCAACAATTTTCCAGGATTTGGATTCACACACCCCTATCCCCATTGAGGGTCTCATTCTGCTTGTACCATGGTGGCTATACACCACTATGTGACTGTACAATGGGAAAATGTTCCAATATCTCAGGGGCTGCCACAAGAAAGCTATTCTCCAAAGCACCTTAGGGCAGGACAAGAAGCAATGGGTGGAAACTAATCAAGGACAGAAGCAACCTAGAACTAAGGAGAAATTTCCTGACAGTTAGAACAATTAATCAGTGGAAAAATTTGCCTCCAGAAGATGTGAATGCTCCAACACTGGAAGTTTTTAAAAAGATGTTGGATAACCATTTGTCTGAAGTGGTGTAGGGTTTCCTGCCTAAGCATGGGGTTGGACTAGAAGACCTCCAAGGTCCCTTCCAACTCTGTTATTCTATTCTATAATGAAGCAAGCATTTGTTTTAGTCACTATTTGATTATATTTTGTTCTGCCTTGTCCTTGATGAGATGCTTGCATAGAGTAGGATGATCTTTTTCATCTTCAATTGACCACGAGGTACAGACACTCCTTAACTTTGAGATGTGCTGCTGATACCATACAAAGATTCCTTAGCCTTGAAGGTCTCATGTGCAGGAGGAAGACAAAAGCATTCCATGATAAGGTAGACTTGACCTTTTAGACCTTAACGAAATTCACTGAGATAGCACCATTGAAAAGCAAGTGTGTTTCATCATGTTTCAGAGCCTATCTAAACTAATTTCAAAAAAAAATTCTCGGGATGGAACTTTGATTTAGACCTAACTGGGAAATTGCTTTGTGTTTGCTGCCTTGAAAGGGGTCCATAATCTCTTTGGAGTTCCTTGAGTGGCAGAAATGGCACAAGGTCTTTCTTTATCTTATTGAATTCTTCAGCACTCTTTAATATTCTTTGGTTGCTTTGCCATACAATGCATTATTATGTTACTTTCATATACTGCCTTTGAATAAAGTCTTGGGTACTTATACCATGTGACCAGTGCTTCCAAAATCCAAAAGAACCTTTGACCCAACACTGCTGAACTGGAGGCAGAACAATGCAGACAGGCACTTATAAAACCAGATTGTGTTGGAATGTGCACCCGGTAAAGCAGTGGGGGAGAGTTTGGGCAACATAGAGAGAGACCCAGATTTTGTGGAATCTTGATCTAGATTGGGGAAGAGGTACAGGATAGCCACCTCCTAGAATTTCTCAGAATATATCTAGTAGGTTAGAAGGTGATAACTTTACTCTGGCAAGATTTTGCCCATTAGGAATAAGGATGTAAAGGATTGGATTTTGCTGTGTCATTTTTGGGCTTGGACTTGACAGATCCTCAACAGATTCTTGTGAGGAACCAAAAAAATATAGTGTTAATAAGGCCATCTATCTGAAAGGGGTAAAAAGAATGACACTCAAGAAATAAAAAATAAAGAATGGGAAGACAAGGAGAAAAAAAAATGAACTATGGGCATTTGATATTGTGGTCTTCTGTTTTAAGAATGAGTACATATTGCAGATCTAAAAAGTTAGAACAAATAAGTTGAATTCTGACTTGTCCAAACTGATATTCTCTAGAAACATTGAACCGTTCCTTTCAATCAACATGATGGACAATGCTGTGTGGGGAAGTTTATTCAAACTCTGAATCAAACTGTGATGAGGGAATTGTATATTTCGTTTGGTGTATTCACGGGGCCTCCTTCCACATTTCTGTTCATTCTCACCTGCTTTACTTCACACCATTACAAAATTTTCATTTGCTCTCTACAGTTATGTCTAGCATGGATATCTCAATATTTCCTTCTCTGTTTGTGGCATACGGTAATCTGGATAAGATCTTACATACCACGGTGTCAATGTATAGAGAAAATTAAATCATGTTTTATCCTTTCAAACAAATTACTCTGTAATGCACTGCTCCCAGCCAGCATAATAATTTATCTGTTATCATCTTCTTTCCCCTTGGAGAACCAAGGAATTAGCACATGTATTACTGATGTGGTGGATACATTCCATTTCATTTTTCTCACATCTCACCAATTCCTGCTTATCTTGTTTTTGCAATGTGTCTGTACCTCTCCATTTTGAATATAGTATAGATTACCTTTATCCCCTTATTTCTATATGTAGAATTGAAATATTGCTGAATGCAATGTGCACAAATGCGATGGTACTATTATAAAGTCCTTTTTTGGTGGGGAGGTTTTTAGAACATTTTCTTAAGATGTACTCTGGTCAGTTGTTTAATTGAATTGGATAGTGACAACCTGCTGATATTGTTAAGGCTAATGACCCAGTCATTTACAAGACAAGGCACATTTACCGACAAATGGATTTTAGTAATTGTTCTCCTGAACAATGAGAATAACAATTTGTACTTTGATCCACCACCTTCTGTTCTTTCTCTTCATATGTGTCTGAGCAGCCTGGGATCACATTTCTTGAGACAATATGTGAAAATGGTGGTGGGAAAAGAACAGACATGAGCTTTTGTATTCCCATTTTTCAATCCACCACATACTCAGGGGTTACAGTGCAGAAATTTGGCAGCTGTTGGGCAAATAGTGGTAGCATCATTTCCTGCTGATTTCTGCCATGGGGAAAAAAGAAGACAAAATAACCCAAAAAGGAAACCCCCCAAAAATCAAAACGTGTTAAGTATTCTGAGAGTCACCACCTTAATCTCTCTTGGCACCATCCTTCCTGCTCCCTGATCCTTTTTTTTTTTAAACAAACTGTGGTTTCTGGATGCAAAGAGTTTTCCCATTCCTAATTTAAAATGTACAACATTTCATGATCCTGTGTACTCTCTAAGTTATTTGTAATTCAAAGAGAACACAAAGTGGTGTTCAACTCATATGATTCAACATCAACCATTCTGGAAACACACAGTCCATTTTTTTAAAAAATGCTACCAGCTAATCCTCACATGACATTTGGATATCTGCAGTGTCTTCCTATGTGGCATGAGATATCTATAACAGTTATAGATGGCCCTCCTAAGTAACGTGACTTTCTTCATTTGTTGGAAGATGTCATCATATCCTCTTGCAGCCTATAATTGCTTCTCTGCTTATAAGAATGATTGCATACTATTAATTATGACATTTATGAAAGAAAAAGTTGATATCAATTCCTAAAGATGCATTGATGCTATTTTCTTTGCTGTGATAAAGAAGTGGTTTGCCACAAACAATATAACCTGCATCATACAGCAAGGCCTTAAGTGCCAAGATTAGTACCATGTTGCCCTTTCAGCTTTCTCAAAAGATGCATAATTTTTTGTTTGTTCATTTTCTGTGCCACCCATCTTACTGATAGAGAACTCTGGGTGACTTACAATATAATAAAAAATTTATAGAAAACAATTAAACTTAGAAGAATTGAAACAAAAGATGAAAAGATGATGATGAAGAAGATGAAGAACAATCTGGAAGTGGGGATCTTTTCTACACAGGCAGCCATCCCTAATATAGCAATTCCCTGTCTGGGCCCCAGACCAAGCAGTAGAGTCAAGCTTTCAGGTTCTGTCAAATGCAAATAACGTTTGTTGAGAGTTCAAGGCACAGAACACTTTATTATTTCTACCTCTAATACAAGACTCTAGTCAGCTAATGGTCAAAGCTTAATTGGTCCTTGATAAGGGGCAATAGAATTCACAAGAGGCCGGAGTCTTTTGTGACAATGCAATGGCTTCAAATTGAGGACATGTTTAGCCCTACTTTCTAGTTGAGCCTCCTCTTCTTCTACAGACTCTCTCCTACAAGCCAGGACTGTGGAGGCAGACCTCACTTCCAATGAGAGATTATTCCAGAGGGAGGGGGGTCATAGCAGAAAAGGCTCTTCTTTTGGACCCGCCAGGTAAAATTATTTGGCTGATGGGATCTTTCCTCTGGAATGAATGGGGTAAGCTAGTCTCATTGGGGTGGGATGGTTCCTTATTGTTTAATAGCATCATTAAAAAAACCCAAAGAACTTATTCACACCATATCTTTTCCCATGGACATTTATATTCCTTATACTGTCGTTCTTAACCATATGGATCATCAAACTTTACTTCATCTTGATTATAAAGTCCTCCATTGCAGGAATTGGCTGTAAATCTGCAGCTCCTGACTTAAGAGTTGAAAGTAGGTTTTTAAAAGAGGGAAAACAACAATAAAAAATAAATTAGTGGTTATTGATATTTCAGCATTACTTCTTTGAAAATACTGGTGGGCAGTTTAGGGCATAGTTAGACTGTTCCAAAGAACCACACTTTCAAAATTGAGGAAAAAATGATAGAATGTTGGTTTTTTTAAGAAAAAGGGAGGATAATATTGTGAACTTGATAAAAGCTTCCCAGACATTTGACACAACATAAATAATTTATTGTATATTATAATGAAGCCATTTCAATTAGCTGATTGCCCTTTGCAACCTGAGGAGGATGTTCCTTCCTATACTCGAATGGTATAAAAAGTTGAATGCTTTTTTCCATGGTTAATGAAAGCTGTTATTTTTTAAGGAAAACTATAAAGAGCTGACTTGGTCATCATGCCTTTAAAATTTGAGTAATATTTAGTATTCAATATTTGAATTCTAGCATATTTGTTAAATTTGAAGATATAGGACTTTATATATAGTATATATTCTATTTTTCATTTATTGTTTCATAATATATATTTGTGTGAGCCATCCAGAATTTATTTTAAGTGCGTGGGATAAAAAAAAGATGATAGATAGGTACGATAGATAGATAGATAGATAGATAGATAGATAGACAGACAGACAGACAGACAGACAGACAGACAGACAGGCAGACAGACAGGCAGACAGAAAAACAATCAGTACATAGGTAGATAGATGAATAGAGAGCGAGAGAGAGAGAGGGAGGGGGAGAGGGAGAGAAATGGATAGATTATCACCAAAGGCCATATTTGACTTGAAAGAATCTTCACCTTATGGTTTACACACCTTTTGTTTTGTTTACTAAACGTACTTATTTTATTTATTTGTACCCCTCTTTCATTATTTTTACAAATATCTCAAAGCAGTAAACAAAGCTTTCTCTTCCTATTTTCCCCACAACAACCCACCCTGTAAGGTGACTTGGGCTGAGAGAGAGAAAGAGAGTAACAGTTTCAAGGTCACCTAAGTGGTTTTTCATGGCTAACTTGAGACTTGATCTCACAGTCTTCTGGTTTCTAGCCTGATGCCTTAACCACTAGACCAAACTGGCTCTAATAAGATAGAAATTGCACTTGTGCCTCCTAACAATGGTATTTATTTCTTTATTTGTCAAGCATGTATTAGATAACATGTATAAGTATAAACATGATTATGAATACATGAAATGGATACAAATAAAAAGGAACATTAGGACAGGGATGGTAAGCACATTGGTGCACTTATGCATGCCCCTTCTTAGGACTGGGGTGAGGTCAACAGTAGACAGTCTAAGGTTAAAGTTTTTGGGGTTTAGGGAAGAGACCACAGAGTCTGGTACCGCATTCCAGGTGTTGACCACTCTGTTGCTGAAGTTGTATTTCCTGCAATCGAGTTTGGTGCAGTTTACCTTGAGTGTGTATCTATTGTGTACTCGTGATGTTATGGTTGAAGCTGAAATAGTAATTGGCAGGTAGGACATTGCAATAGAAAATTTTATGTACTATGCTTAGGTCAGACCGAAGACTGGTGATATCATGATTTGAGGGGGGAGGGCTACCCAGAAAGGGTATTTGAAGCCAGTATGATCTATGAACCACAGGCTGTTCACATTATCACAATGACATGAAAGCAGTACATTTTTTATCGCCTCTCTGCAATGTGTGCATCATTTTCAGCAACATCCTCCCCTTTTTCTTCTTCATACTTTCTTGGCTAACTTTGCATTTGTAAGCTTGACAGATCTGTTCATTCACTGACCCTCCTGCCTGCCTTGTCCTCCTCCCATTCCCCCAAGCCTAGGCTTTAGCAGAGTGCATTAGAATGACAATGCAGGATTTAGCTTTAGTGATCAACCTTTCCAGTCTACACTGGGCTGTGTAATTGCTCTGTTTAGATTCTGTCAAGTTGAAATAATGTATTTGAGATGAGGACACCTCCACTGAGCTGAAAGAGGAATCCAAGGGGGTTAGCAAACGATACTGACAATGACAAGTTGTGTAAGCTAGAGGTGGGGATAAATTGCTCTTGCTCCCCAAGGTTATTCTTATTAGTGGAGACATATAAGAAACCCTAATAAGGCATTAATAGACTTCAGCTAGTAAAATAAGTTTGCTAGCCTGTCCAACATTCAGGACTAATGGCTCTTCCAAACCTTTCCCTGATGCTCATCTGACAGGTGTTTATAGAGTTGATGCAAAAGGGAGGCTTCTGAAGGCAGCTCAGAACAAGCCCAGCAGCGAGCACAATTTAAAAGCTCATTTTTAAGGAAAATAAATACCACGCTGAAGTGACTGATTCAGCTGAGTTTCTGTTCCAAATTAATGATATCTGATTTCTCAACAAGCATCTGGGAAAGGAAATCTTGGGATGCTGATGTTTTCCTCAGGCAGTTTTTCAGCAGAGGAGCCCTCGATATGTAGAGGTTTGTAGTGGGCATTTAGGTGGGTTTACTGCTGCAGAGCAGGGAGCTGGATGCCTCCACCATTTTTATTAAGGGATTTGAAGCTGAGTTCCAAGCAAACCCATTAAGATGATAGGAAACTGCTGTATAATATGTTGGATGTCAGCCCCACACTGCCAGATGGCTGGGGCTGCCATTCGGGTGAGGGAGGAGTGGACAGGGAGGAGAGGAGACAGGGACACATGCTCCAGCATCTATGGGGCTGCTCTCTGGCTAGTGAGGCCCAGCCATTACCTGACTGTTCACTCTGCCCTGACTGTAACTGGCTCCTTGTGAAACAGCTGATTGTTGGAACATGGAAACAGCTGATTGTCGGAGCATGGGAGGAAGCAGGAAACCAGATGCAATAGACTGGGATGGGCAGCTAGGGGTGTGGCTGGACTGCAGCAAGCAGTTGGTAGGAGGGGCGGGGTATACACATAGGTAGAAGTGGAGCACAATATAAGGGGCAGGTGAACTAATCATGGTAGCACAAAATTTGATTCTTTTTGGATGGTCGCTTTGTGCTAGGTCCACATTTCCAGATAAACAGTCTAACGTCAACTTGTGTTGCTGGCTTTTTCTTATGCGGGACACCGGACGTGACATTGGATCTTCTTGTGCTGTCCCACTCACGTACACTCACGTACACTCACAAACACAGCACAGGTGTAAGGAAACTTTATTAAGATATCTGATCCTGAATTGGTATTCCACAGCAATTCTCTTTACCAGCACTAGTTCAAACCCAATGTCTATGGAGATTCTCAGTCATCCAGGTGATAGTTATCCCAAAGTAGCTTTTTTCAAGAGGCAACTGGACTTCATGATTTCCCTTTGAAGACATTTATCTTCTTGTCCAAGAAGCTTCTTCAGCTCTGATGAAGAAGCTTCTTGGATGAGAAGCAAAATGTCTTCAAATAAAAACCAGAAAGTCCAGTTGCCTCTTGAAAAAGAACTTTCGGGACTCAACCCCAATGAGTTCCACAGGTTACACAAATGTAGCCAACACTGGTCCTCAAGGCAAAGGCAAATCCAGTCCACTAGGCCAAAGCAAATTCCCAAGGGAAAGGCAAGTTCCAAGACAAAGACAAATCCACAAGGCAAAAGAAACAGCTGAAGAGAATGATCCAAAGTTCAAGGCAAAGACACACAGCAAGAAACCAAACACATTGTTCCCAGCATTGCCTCTGTCTGCTGGGCTAAATAGCCAGCTTCTGCTGCATCCCATCAAGAAGGGTGAGGCTGCCTCTTCATAAGTAATCTGGCTGACCTTTGCTGCTCCTGCCTTTTCTCTGTCTTACATGTTCTTGGATCAGGTGCAGAAGGAAGTTCTTTTTCCTCATTGCTGACCAGCTGCAGCTGTGTGCTTTCGCTACCTGAAGCTTCAGGACTGTCCTGCTGTAGCTGTGCATCAGCCAAATCCCCCTCAGGTGGCTGATTGAAACCGTTGACCAATTCCCCTCTGGAACAGTTTCATCTTCCTCCAAATTGACACCTGAAGAGATATTTGGGGAAGCATCTGGGGGAGTCATCACACTTCTTCTGGACCAGGTGTTCTGACCAGTAGAAAAGGCTCCATACCATCTGTAACAGTTCTATCAATTTCTGTCTGACAGTTGCAAAAGGCCACAATGCTTCGATCTGCACACATACTATTATGAAACATTATCACATCCTAGGTTCTTGAGAAGAATTTCATGGGTATGAAGGTCAACACCAGCTAAGGAACTAGCAGCTGTGACCTCACATTGTTGTGAACAGATAGTAATAATAGTACTCCTCTTCCTTTGTCTTCTTTAATCTTGAAATCTGAGACCAAATTTTGACTTTCTTAACAGTCTTTCTCAGAGCAGATTCACACTATTAGCAATATTTTTATATTGCCCTTTAAACTAGAATGAAGTGCCAAGTACATTAACAAATCCAAAGGGAATCCTGCTTAAAGATAATTAAAATTCACACCAACTGAAGCAAGGAAAAAGAAAACACATACAATAGCCAGGTCCCCTTAATTAACTTAAAATCACCTACAAAAGATTTTATTCAGGCACTGAAAGGAATATACTGCATTAAATATGATTATATTCTGACTATAGAAATGAATAACAATAATATTCTCACTCCTCAGGAAATCATGGATGGGTGACCATGGCTTGAGAAATATCCTGGCTTGAGAAATGTTTTTGTCATTGGCCTCTCTGGTGGGATTGCTTATTTCAAATCCTTCCAAAGGATAAAGGCATTCATAGCTCCTCACATTCAAATCAATAAATGGGAGGAAAGACTAAGTCATTGCAATCAACTTCAGTTCTTAAGATGATCTCTTAATGGAATGCTCTGAGAAAGAGATAGGAGCCCTTTTATTAAGAAATGGCACAGTCTGTGAACATTTAAATTTTAGAGAAAATGAGGAGACAGAGGAGTTGGGTCTATTTACTAAAACTCTTGCTTGTTGGGTTGCTCAAGGTGCAATGAATGGAAACCAGTCAAAGAGGGAATCAACCTAGAGCTAAGGAGAAATTTTCTGACAGTTCAAATAATTAATCACTGGAAAAAATGCCTACAGAAGCTGTAGGTGCTCCAACACTGGAAGTTTTTAAGACGAGATTGGATAACCATTCGTCTGGAATGATTTCCTGATTGAGCAGGGGGCTAGACTAGAAGACCTCCAAGGTCTCGTCTGGCTCTGTTATTCTATCAAGTTTGGCTACATTTTTATGAGAACTAATTGTGGTAACCAGAAACCAGGGTGTAGAACTATTACTTCCTAGGATCTCAACATTGTAGTTTTGTTTGATACAATCCATAGAACTGTATATAATTCCATAGAATCTTTTAGTAGTTGAATCATACTATAAGCTCATGCTCAATCTGGAGTCCACCAAGACAGATATTACTCCTCAGATATTACTGTCGAGCCAGATATTGTCTGTCTTATACTTTCATCCCACTCAAAAGCAGAACCTTATAGTTTTCTTGAATTTTGTCGAAAAAGCCCAATTGTTAAAGTCAGTCAAGATCCTACTGAACCTTGGAACCTATCTTCTGAAACATTGGCAGTACTTCCCTCCTTGTTCATCTGTAAATTTAATGAAAAAAGGCAAGCTCATAGGGGACAGAATGTATACTAGAGACCACCTTTTCCCTCAGAATCCTCAGTTGGAAAAGATATTGCAAGACAAGAAAGCACCTGAAGGCAGGACAAAAAGCAATGGATGGAAACTAATCAAGGAGAGAAGCAACCTAGAACTAAGAAGTTTCCTGACAGCTGGAACAATTAATCAATTTGCCTCCAGAATTTGTGATGCTCCAACACTGGAGGTTTTGTAAGAAGAGATTGGATCACTATTTGTCTGAAATGGTATAGGGCAAGGGTCTTCAAACATGGCAAGTTTAAGACTTGTGGACTTCAACTCCCAGAATTCCCGAGCTGACATGATGGGAAGAGAATTCTGGGAGTTGAACTCCACAAGTCTTAAAACTGTTAAGTTTGAAGACCCCTGGTATAGGGTTTAGTAGCTGGACTAGAAGTCTTCCAATTCTGTTATTCTGTTAACACTTCAAGCATGGATCAGATTTTATGAAGAGTTAAAATTACATATGAATCTATGACTTTACCAACAAAATGTTTGTTAACTGGCCAAGTGAGCAGTATTTCTTTCTTATTAGTCTTCCCTAAAGAAGCATGGCGAACTGAAAGTCACCGGACAGTAATAAGAATGATAAAGCAAGCATGCAGTGCACTTTTATTATCCCAGTGTAGCATAGGTTCATGTCTTTGCTTAGTTAAATCCACTCTTCATCTTCCTCCACTAGCACTCCAGGTGTCTCTTATAGTGGAGGTTCTGTAAAGCAAGAAGTTCTTTAGGATTAACTAACAGGGACAGAGCATACAGCCACACTCACATTGAGGGCCAGGAGGTTTGGCTAGCAGATTGTTGGGAAATTCCTAAGTGTCCTTTGGAAACCATCCCATTCCATTATTTATTTATTTATTTTTATTTGATTTGTCAATCTCTTACAAGATAATAGGTATAAGTATAAACATGAGTAAGAATACAGGAAATAGGTACGAATAAATGGGGGTAATAGGACAGGGATGGTAAGCACAATTGTGCACTTATGCACACCCCTTACAGACCTCTTAGGTATGGGTGAGGTCAATAGTGGATAGTTTAAGATTAAAGGAATGGGGGTTAGAGGACGTAACAACAGAGTCAGGTAGTGCATACCAGATATTGACCAGTCTGTTGCTGAAGTCGTACTTTCTGCAATCAAGTTTGAAGTGGTTTACATTGAGTTTGTATCTGTTGTGTGCTGTTGTATTGTTGCGGTTGAAGCTGAAGTAGTCATTGACTGGTAGGACATTGTAGCAGATAATTTTGTGTACTACGCTTAAGTCCAATCATAGGCGGCATAGTTCAAGGTTGTCCAAGCCCAAAATTTCAAACCCAGTGATATAGAGTATTATGTTGTGAGCAGAGGAGTACAGTACTCTAGATGATCCTCATGGTCTCCAACCCCATGAAGGTGATGGTTTTTGATAGGACTCCGGCTGCTGATGTTAATTCTGCTTTCATACCAGCTTTCTTTCCTTCAGAACTGGCTTGCTCAGAGACATCTCCTGCAGTTCTAAGCTTGATTACTGAAAAAGTAAGAAGCCCTGTTACATTCAGGAAATTTATTTCTTAATAATTTTGCCTAGGGTTATAACTCATATTTGACATGCATAAAATTTACAGCTTTCAGTGATGGCAGGTTAAACAGTGACTGATCTACAGAACATAAATAGGCACTTGCTTCCCATTTAGCAAAACAGCCATGGTATTGCTCCGTTCCTATATAAAAATAAGGTTCTCAGAAAACTGGTACAGCACAGTGTGTGAAAGTTATATGATGAACTTCCATATTGTGTTCTTTCCCCTTTCTCTACCAGGAAAAAGTCATTCATTCCCTTCAGAAGTCATTCTATGCAGAATCACAGTTGTCCCAAAAGTGCTTTTTCAGGAGGAAACTGGACTTCCTTGTTTTTTCTTTGAAGATGTTTCGATTTTCATCCAAGAAGCTTTTTCAGCTCTGAATGGATGGTGGGGAATTGAAGGATTTATATTCCTTGCAGACAGCTGGTCATTTGCATTCTTTTTAGAGGGTCGTTGAGGCCACTTGAAGGTTTATCTATGTCCTCAGATGCAGACAACACAGACTCATCCCCAACAGCCCACACCTGTCTTCAACAGTGAAGGGACACAGGGCACAAAACATCCTGCAGCCAAGAAGGCTCCACACCAATTTGCACTACTCAGGTTACCCTGAGGACACAGATAAACCTCCAGGTGGCCTTAATGACCCTCTAAAAAGATGCAAATGACCAGCTGTGTGCAAGGAAAATAAGTCCTTCCATTCCCCACCATCCAGTCAGAGCTGGAAAAGCTTCTTATTTGAGAAGTGAAATGTCTTCAAAGAAAAAAACAAGAAAAGTCCAGTTGCCTCCTGAAAAAGCACCTTTGGTTCAGAAGTGAGTGTTTTCATTCTGTTTTGTCAGGATCAACTATAAAAAGTTGATCCTGAATCATTCATTCATTCATTCATTCACTCAACTATAAAACGTGCATACAAAATGTTTTATGAGTTTACATTCATTGTAATCAAATTGATATAGTTATCCATCTCACCCCAGACTGATTATTATCATCATTATTACCACAACTACCATCACCACCATTAAAGTGCATTAAAGAGATTTAACCAGCATTCTAGGTTTAATAGCCAGAGGTTTTTTTTTATTGTGCAGCATTTCCTGAGCTTCAGCAAAATGATAAAATGTTATATCCCCAGCCTCTGTTTCCTTGAGAAAATAATTGTCATGTTTCATGAAATGACTTCCTCAAATACTTTGCATTTCTCTTATTTAATATAGCTTGGCTTCTTCTCTTATAATTCTTTATCACAGCCTTTCCATATTGTTCTCCTTTCTGCTTGTTACTTACTAAATAAATCATTTCTTCATCACAGTTCTTCCTGGTTGCCATGAAATGTTCTTTATATCGCCCCCCCCCTGCTTTGATTTAGCTCTTAACTCTGCAATAGTGCCAAAATTGCTTTCTATTTTTTTCTTAAGTTGCTAAAATCTTCTTCTGAGCTACATCTCCAATGAGAAGAAAGGAATCACATCTGTAAATTTTAAGTGGATTTGACTGAAATTTTTAATCTGTCATCTTTTTGCTGCAGATAATACACTTCCTCTAAACGGGCTGTCATTTCTGTCCTCTTCTGAGGCACAAGGATAATTATTTCAGTCAGTTTAGACAAGACTGGTGATTTCTTTGACCATAGGTGTTAATTCAACTTCCAACACTCCAGGAGAAAATGTACGCAGGTAGAAAAATTATGATGCCTCAGGCTGGTTGCAAGAAGCAAATTGTGGTCCCAATAAAGAACTGAAAAAAATATAGATGTAATCATGCTTTGTCAATTGTTGTACGATAAATAAATAAAATCCCACAAACATAATGTATTAGTAATTCTGAAATTAATAACTCTAGACATACATGTTGATTCACTGTCTTATATCTAGCGCCTTAGGAAAAACAGGGGGTTCTAATGTTTATCTGAAACAAATTAATATTTGCTAGGCTGAAGAAGACTTTTGCAACCTGTCAGAGGTGTTTAAATAAGATGAAAATCTTCTTCGGTCACCTGGCAAAGGAATGTTGGATGTTTTTTACCCTTCTTGAAATGAGGTCTTTAAAGACCCAGGGATAATTTTCCTACCACTATGGCTTCTTCTAACAAGGTTGGTTCTTATTGCTTGACTGAAATACGGCAGTAAGTACAGATATTCCTTGACTTACAACTGGTTGCTTGGGGACTATATGATGGACGCACCTATGACCCAGAATCAAAATTCTGATAACTATCCCATTCTTTGCAGTCACATGACTGCATTTTGTGCACTTGGAAACTGGCCCACATTTTGCAGTGTCCTGCTATCACGTAGCCATGATTGATAATGTTTTTCCCATAAGTGGCATTTACTTATGGTTTTAGCCAAAAAAGCATCCCACGATGAACAATCGGTTTGCTTAATGACCACTGCATTTGCTTTGCCACTGCTGCAATTTGCCTAACAATCACTGCAAAAAAGATCATAGGATCAGGCAGGATCACGTGATGACAGGCTTAATGCTCATCATGACTTACAATCATAATTGTGGGCTCAATTACAGTCATAAGGCAAGGACTACCTATAATCTTTCAGGATTCTGGCAGTTACTCCAATTAAATCATGAGCCTCGAGCCACACTCCCAAAACTAAAAAGGATTTATTAGAAGTTAACGTTCTGGCATTAGCCTGGGTGTAGCCAACTCTGACATATGTAATTCACTGTCACCCTTGATCCTGATTCCCCCATCCCACCCCTCTGGATGTATCAGCCAACAAAACATGCCCATAGCCAAGAGCCATCAATCATGCTCTCCAATTAGATTTTTGCTTGGCAAAAGCTTCAGTCATCTAATCAGTCTCTGAAGAAAATATGAATGGGATGTACTTTTGATTCCACACTGCTGCCTGCTCTTTGAACTCCCCCCTTCTTTCTGTTGTCAACTATAAAACGTGTATGTAAATGTTTTATGAGTTGACATAATCATTGGTCACTAGGCAATTTTGGGACAATGGTTTTCCACCACTTATTATATGGGAAAAGTAATATAACTATCTGGAAAGAAAGGAGGAAAGCTATAGTTATTTAAGGCTTATTTTCCAAGAATAAGAAATGCTGAATCAAATTCACTTAGGCGATTAGGATTAAGTGTTATCATGTAATTGTTAGTCAACTTAACAAAGGGATAGAATCAAGATTATGTGAAGTGGTAGTACCACTTTATAATGCCTTGGTAAGACCAGGGGTGGAATTCTACAGGTTCGCACCTATTCGCTAGAACCGGTTGTTAACATTCTAAACAGTTTGGAGAACCAGTTGTTAGAAAAAATTACTGGCCTAATCCTGTAAGGAAGGCAGGAAGGAAACATTCTGGTGTTGCTTACAGAAACTGCCTCTCTGCTAACCCTTATTACATTCTTGGCAGGACTAAACTTCCTGTCTCTGGAACTTCTCTGGAGTTTTTTTTCCTTCCTTTGCTGGTACTTTGCTTGTGTGGAGTGACCATTCAAAGTTACAATGGCATTGAAAAAAGTGACTTATGATCATTTTTCACAGTTACGACTGTTGTGGCATCCCCATAGTCATGAGAGGCCAGGCAAGGAGATGTGTGCCTCGATGTGAGTGATATGAATTGGCCACACCCAACCAGTCACATGAGCACCAAGCCATACCCACCAACTAAGCTACGCCCACAGAACCAGTTGTTAAAAAAATTGAATCCCACCCCTGGGTAAGACCATATTTGGAATATTGCATCTGGTTTTGGTTGCCCCAATCAAAAAAGATGTTGAGACTCTAGAAAGAGTTTAGAGAAGAGCAACAAATATGATTAGGGGGCTGAAGGCTAAAATATATGAAGAACGGTTGAAGGAATTTGATATGTCTCGTTTAATTAAAAGAAGAACTAAGGGTGAAATGTAGCAGTCTGCCAATATGTAAGAAGAGGGGAGGTCAACCTATTTTCCAAAGCACCTAAAGGAGAACAAGAAGCAATGGATGCAAACTAATCAAGGAGAAAACCAAATTAGATATAAAGAGAAATTTCCTGACAGAATAATTGATCAGTGGAATGGCTTGCCTTCATGGGTTGTGGGTGCTCCACCACTGGAGGTTTTAAAAAGAGATTGGAAAACTATTTATCTGAAATGGTATAAGGTCTCCTACTTCAGCAGGGGGTTGGACTAGAAGGCTTCCATAATTCCTTCCAACTTTGTTATTATGTTATTCTCACCTCGAGATAAGATTAGTGCCCCCCTCTTGATTATGAATTCTGAATCCTGACCACAAGGAGTCCAGGAAAATGTATTTCCTCTAGGACCTTTTGAAACTGAATCTCCAATACCTTCTTCAAAATAATATCTCAAAACAGAAGGTTGGATTCAGCCGGTAGTTGTATAAATGTAACTAGATTTTTAAAAAATGACTTATTCAGAAAAATATGCACAATGGTTTCCTATAAGTTGGTTCATACCACTCCCTCCTTTAACAATAACAAAAAAAGCAATCACCTCCTGAATCCAGTCACCCTAACCTTTCCTAACTGCATGAATGAGACAGATGGATTAATGGTGAGATTCAAATTTTTTTACTATCGGTTCTGTGGGCATGGCTTGGTGGGTGTGGCAGGAGAAGGATACTGTCAGGGCGTGGCAGGGGAAATTCTCCAGTCAGAGGTGGTTCTCTGAACTAGTCAAAATTTCCGCTACCTGCTGAATACCACCTCTGAGATGGATCAACCCTACTAGTGACAGAACTTCTGCCTCAGAGTTCCTAACGCACTTTCCATTTCTAAAGTCTTCTGCAAAGAATCCTGGATTTTCTATTGTATGTTGTCAAAGTCACCTTGCTAACCCAGATCAAAGCAGAGTCAAACCTGGAGTGAATGTGAGTCTTTATCTGCAAAAACTCCTCCAAACAGTGGCTTGCAAAAGGATCTTCACCCCAGGGGTGGGTTTCTACCGGTTTTGTCCACCTCTGTAGAACCGGTTGCTCTGCTGATGTTGTGGCCCACCTGCCCGCCCGGGCTTTTACCTGACCTTTATTTCCTGCTTTTTCAACTGCAGCTGCTTTGTGCGACACAGCTGCAGTTGAAAAAACAGGAAAAAAGTGCTTTTCCAACCGCTGCGCACTTGCACGCAATGCTGCTCAGCTGTCCAGGCAGCTCAGCAGGTCATAAATTGCACATACTCGACTCGCGTGACTAGCATGACTCTCGCATGCGCGCGCGACGCTAATAGATAGAACTGGTAGTTATACCAGCCGGATCCCATCCCTGCTTCACCCACATATTCCTCTATAAAAGGGAGCAAGTAATTTAAATACAGATGAATTTAGCTCCACAGCAGCAAGTTGAGTAGAGAAAATGATATCTTCCTAGTGCTATTTTTCCTTATTTATTAAAAAGACAAAGAACTGAACTGCTACATAATACCTTCTGATTGTCAGCATTAGAAATCCAACATAAGGCCGACATCTTTAGTCCAAGTACTTGGTTTTCAGCTATAATTAGAAATATAATTTAGATTTTGACCTCCATTATTTATTTAAGGCTTTCCATTGACATTCAGCTGGTCATTGAGATAATTATTGAAGAAAAATAATTCAGTTCTTGTTCTAATCTGATGCTGGTTTGGCCTGTGTTCTGACTTTAGCTATTATAAGCTAGTAACCTTTGATTCTGTGCTCATGTATATACTTGGAACATAAGAAGAGTCCTGGAGGATCACATCAGAGACAATCTACTCCAACTCTTTGTTCCACAGTGGGAAGCTCAGAAGCCATTGACTTTTGCTCTAACCTTTTTTTTTTTGACAACATTCTATCTTGACTATCATATAACAGACTACATGAACTATTGTTAAAATGTGTCTGAAAGTTTAAGTTAGTTCTATGCTAAATTCTTATGTTCACTGAACTGAAAGATCTGCTGACATTATCAATAAAAATGGTGCTTTGGTACTCAGCTGCTTTGAAACTCATTTGGTAATCACATTTTGACATGAAAATCTTGTCCTGGTACTCATTGTTTGCTTGGTACTCAACATACAAGCTAGAACTTGTCAGTGTTGGCTGCCTTGTGACTCACTACATTATTCCTTATGGGAAAAAAAATCATTTGGTATTCATCATTTTTGGTACTCATTGTACCTCCTGGAGTCAATTAATGCTGAGTACCAAGGTATCAATATATTAGACAACCCCTAACCAATTGGGACATGGGTCAGAGATATTTCCTTACCTTAACAAAGAAATAGAATAATTGTGTCAAGTGAAAGCAGTGACATGGGAGCAACTTTTGATTTCCTGACAGCTTTCCTTGTAGGGAATGGCAAGCAGGTGACCATAGCTGACACAACAGCCTTGAAATGCTCACAGCTTTCAATTCCATGCAAGTCATGGGTCTTGAATTTTGGATGCATTCTGTAAACCAACCCATTTGAGGTATGTTGATTCAAAAATTGTTACCCTCTGTTGCATGCAGATAAACCTCCAGGTGGCCTCAACGACTGTCTAAAAGAATGCAAATGACCAGCTGTCTGCAAGGAATGTAAATCCTTCCATTCTCCACCATCCCATCAGAGCTAAAGAAGCTTCTTGGATGAGAAGTGAAACATCTTCAAAGAAAAATCAGAGAGTCCAGTTGCCTCTTGAAAAAAACACATTTGGGACACCTAGGATGCATTGTTTTGCCCAACTGAAGATTACAAAGAATCAAACAGACACAAGAGTTTTAGCATTATATAGATTTACCGGGCACAATTTAAAATGCTGATGCTGACCTTTTAACTATCTGAGGTACCATCTTTTCCATTACAAATCTGCCTAGCCAGCAAATGAGGTGCTTTAAAAATGCTTCTTTTAAGTGGCTCATTTATAAGTGGGAAAGGATTTCTGTGTGTCACTGTGAGTCTAAAGAATGCAAGGATGGAGTTCTTTCAGTAGGTTTTTAATTGATCATTAATTTTAATATTAGGGTAACTATTTTTTAACCTTTTATTATTTTATTTTTATTTTGTATCAAATTTATGTGACTGCCCATCTAATCCAGGATGACTCTGGGCAGTGTACAATAAAACTGACAATTGAAACATTCTACAAAGACCACTAAAACAATTAAATATAAATGAAAACAAGATCACAAGAGAATATTCCTGACAACAGAATACTTTCTGAATTGTGGTTATATACTGTTAAACAAATTTTCTTTTCCTTTCTTCCCCTTTGATCAAAATCTTATTAAATTTGTTCAAATGAAAGGGAAATCTTTTTTTTTTCTATTTCTATTTGAAAAAGAAACTTTACAACTTAAATGTTGGAGCTACTGATTGATACAACAGTTGATTGATAATAACGGCTATCTAACTGTTTCATATTCTTCTTTGGTTATATTAATTTTAATATTAAATTCTTCTCTTTATCTATGAAGACTCTTAGAAATCTAGATAGATTCTTACTAAAAACCCCACCAAATTAAATGGTCATCTATTTATTCAATAATATAAATATGTCAGGTCAATGTCAATTCAATAGATAACAGCAATTGGTTAAAGCAGAATTGGTCAAAGTCAACAAATCACCTTATCACCTTATATCACCTTATCACTCCAGTAATTCATTGTTTGTTTGTTAATTATTTATTGGACGTATATATTTGCTTATCTTATACAACAACTCTATGTAACTCACAACAATTCATAAACATAGTTAGGACCATATCCTCTACCTTTGTGCCAGATGTTAAAGGTGAGGAGACTATCTCAACAAAAGAGTGGTAACTTTAATTCAACACCAGAAATACTGGCTGAGTATACTTTCAAATCCAGATTTTCAAGACCTCAGCCCTCAAATATCACTTGTCTGAATGGACGGTGTGCTCATTTTGTGTTCTTTGCCATTCAAATTGTTTAAATTGCACATCTGCATTTATTGATTTGTTTTATTTAGTCTATTTTGATGCTGTATGATTTCAATCAAATCTTTTTATCTCACTTATGAATAAAATGAAATTAATTTCTTGTCTATCTTTGATGTTCAGTTTGAATGCAGAATCTATAGTGTTTCCACATGGGTTAATTTCAAAAGGTAAGAGTAGATTTATGTTATAGTTATATTACAGTTGCTATGAGAGAAGAATGTATCCTTATTTCATTGTGACATTATGGATGTTTTGCATTATAATATCCACAAAAACTGGGCCATCAACATAATGGCCAAAAATGATACAAAGATGTGCTCTATATATTACCAGAAACCAGAAGCAATTCATATGAGGAAAAAGAATAGAGAATATAACTCAACTTCTACTATGCATAAAAAATGAATTCTTTGAATTCACAGTTTCCTTATTTTACAAAAGAGCTTCTCTCTCTCTCTCTCTCTCTCTCTCTCTCTCTCTGTGTGTGTGTGTGTAAAAATAATGGAGAAGTAGAAGCATTTTTAAAGCATAAGTCTGAAATCTGGTATCAAAACACCACTGGAAGCTGCATCACCACTTTATCAAATTTAATTCTGTTGACACTGGCAAAAAGTCTCCAGAAATTCTGATTTAAGCTTGCCTGTCTTTATTTAGCGATGTCAAGGAGACATTCTGAATTCAAAGTATATATGCTGCCACTAAGCTATGAACTTCAGTCATGCAACCAATCTATAAGTTTTATATCTAAAAGTGCAATTCTCTGCTGAAAAGGACAGGCAGATGTTGTGATAGAAAGGAACAGAATCTACCATTTCATGCTTTTAATTTGCCTTCTTCTCTGTTTTCCATGTTTTCTACAGTTATGTAAATATTTGAGACAAGCAGTGCCTTGAATTAGGACTCTTAAGCCATTGTTGCTTGTTTATCTACTGTATAAGCAATAGATAGATAGATTCAGTACAAATGTCAATCCTCCCATTAATATCTGCTAACTTTACCCTGTGATTAATTCTTTTTTTTTCATTTTGGAATCACCACAGCTGAAATTCACTTGGAACAAAGTGGTCTAATAGCTCAAGGTTGTGTGAGCAAGCGATAGTGTTCAATGGCAGCATCATTTTTTCCCTCCTTTGAGCCACTTGTGGAAAAGAAACTCTGTGACACATAAAAAATAGACACATGTAAATGACTTAGCTGAATAACTCAATGATGTTCATACATCTCAGAAATGTGTGTGCCAGGAACAAAGAAGAAATAGGATTGGAATAAAGGGAGGAAAAATATAATTTGTCTGTTTGTGTCATATATGTGTGTGCGGGGGGTATATGCATAATGGCTATCTTTTGAGAGCCAAATGCAATGCAATTTCATTTTAAGGGATGCTGATTAGTATACATTTAAAGTGACAAAGTTTTTATTCTATTCTGTTCTTCTATTGTGGTTGTACATTTGTATGCATGTATTTGTTTATTTGCACAGCTTTTGCAGGAATTAGAAATAAAGGTCCAGCTGAATCTGAAATAGGAAACAAAGAGATTCAGACAGAAACTATTTTGAGATCAGAATAACTAACTTCACCATCAGAAATAATATGATGTATTTATTTGTTAAGAAATTTTTATATGGCCACCCAACTCACTCACAGTGACTCTAGATGGCTTGGAGAAATAAAACCTCATATAAAAAAACAGAGGTGGGATTCAATTCTGGGTTATCACATTTCCATACAGACACAATTTCATATTCATCTTATGTATTCAACTTCATATCTTATCACTCTTTTTCCAACTTCTCACTATTTCTCCCTTTACTTCTCTTAATTTTCTTTTATAATTATCTTATTTTCTTCTTATTCAATTGCATTTCTTTTGCCTAAATTTCTTTTATTTTTTTATTCATTATACTTATACTTTCGTCTGTTTTATTTACCATTTCATATATTCTCTTCCAACCTTATTAAAAAGCAAAGTTCCTCCTATAATTGCCAATCGGAGTGCAACACCTTTGGATCTTATAATTATTATCATATAAAATTTATGCATTCTAAAATTATAACATTCAAATTTCTAATATCTATTTTATATCATGTAACTCTTATCATTCAGACTCTGCTTGGTACTTCCTCTTGTAAATACACACACACACACACACACAAATCTAAGAAAATAGCAAAACAATATATATATATATATATATATATATATATATATATATATATATATATATATATATTAATAAGCGAAGTAATTATTTAAATTCATTCTAATACTGGTATGAGCCTTGTAAATCTTCTTTTCAATATTTATCAATCTTTGAAAACAATTGAAATGTTTCCCTCCCTTCTTTATTATTGCATTAATTATAAATAAGCATACCATTACATAACAATATAATTGTATCTCATAGATTATTTACTTATTTCATTTCTAAATCATTACTATATTTCTACTGTCACAACACTATCTCTTGTACCTTTGCAGACTCATTTTTAACTTAGTTTAACCCTTATCTCTGTATTTTCTAGATGAGCTAATACCTTTAATCCTAGCACATTTCCCCTTTTTCTTTATTTCCTGCTTTTGTCCCTCATAAATTCTTTCCCTTTCTATCTTCCCCCCCATTTTCTCATCCCTTTTTTATACTCTTCTCTCTCTAATTTTCCCTTCTGTAATTTTCTTTTTTGCTTCTCCTTATTGCTATGCTTCTTTTTCAGACTGTTTTTCTTTTTGGCTGTTCCTTTTAATATCAAACTTTTAACCCCTTTCCCCCTTTTTAGCACACATTGCATTGTTTGATCACTGAAAATGGCTTCCTCTTTGTCCTGCCCTTCTTCTTGCTCTTGAAGCTTTTCCTTTTGCTTTTCATAGTTCAGGATTTCTATTTCTAAAAATTGAAATGTGAAGCCAAAGAATCCTCTTCCCTCTTCTGCATCTTCTTTCAGATATTTAAGACTCATTTTCAATTCCTCCAGGAGTGATACCATTTTAGATACTTTCAAACAACCATCCAATTGACTTTAAATAAAAAAGAAGAGACCAATGCCAAAAACTTTTTTTAAAAAAATTAACCAAATAATCCCAAACTGTTCCTTCTTGTTTCTTTCATTTACTTTTCCTTTCCACGGTTACTGTAACTTTTAGTAAAGTTTCAGTTATAATGTATCCTTGGGAGTCTTTTCAAAGTTTCACTGTTTGTTTTTCTAGATGGCACTCCATTATTTCATTATTCCAAGTTCCACCCTTTTACCTCCACTCTTCTCTTTTTAGGGCTTTAAAATGACAAAAAATCTTTATTTTCCTTTTGACACTTAGATTTCAGCTTAAAGTTGCCTGTTAGTATCGAAGTAGATTAATACCAATTTCTTATTGAAACCTTCCTTTTAACATTCCATATCATTTGTAATTGTCAATATAAAGTAGGAAAAGGGATTTTTAACCTCCTTTTCCCTCTCCTTCGCCGCTTAGAAATCCTCTTTCAGAAGTATCCCTCTAAATAGTTTTAGATTCTGAGTACCTTGCTTAAATGTTCTCTTTGTAGCCTGGTCTGTCCTGCTTTTCTCTTTGTCTTCCTCCTGCATATTCTTATCCAGTCAGCTTCTTCTTTGAGGTGGCCATTTCTGACCACTGCTACAACTGCCTTCGGAAAAGGGAGTTTTAGACCAGCCAAGGAGGAGAGATGTGGCTCCCCTCCACTTGACTAACAGTCTCTCCTCTCTTCACCACCTCTATGGGGTGGCTTCAGCCCCAAATCCAAAGGACTCCAGGGGCGAGCACAGATCAAAACCATGCACGATCGTGGATTTCAATCTATCGCCAAAGAAGCCCAAACCGGAAGTCCAGGATTCAATTTTTTTTAACAACTGGTTCTGTGGGCGTGGCTTAGTTGGTGGATGTGACTGGGTGGTCATGTGACTGAGTGGGTGTAGCCAACTCGACATCACTCATGTCAAGAGGTGCTTCTCCTCACCTGGTCTCTCATGACAGTGGGGATGCTGCAAAAGTCATAAGTGTGAAAAATGTTCATAAGTCACTTTTTTCAGTGCCATTGTAACTTTGAATGATCACTAAATGAACTGTTGTAAGTCAAGGATTACCTGTACAAAAATACAAAAAGCTTCTTTGCTTGCAAAAAGCTGCCCTAAATACCAATCATTAGATTAAAACTACCTGCAAGCTGGAGTTACAAATCAGGCAGGGTGCCAGAGCACCTTGAGGAATTAAAATAGTTAAAATGCAGTGATAACTATCAGCAGCCAATTCTTGCTCATAAAGTGAAACACTTTAGCAGAGAGGTCAATTAAGCTCTCCAGCAAAAGCACACTTAGGAAAAGCAATCCTTAGATCCGTTTGCACCACTTAAAGATACCAGCTGGTCTCACTCAGCTCATAAGATATTCTAAGGAAATCATACAGATTTAAGGAAAGGTCACATGCCCCCCAGAAAGGCAGTAAAAAAATCAGTGCCATGCTTGCATCCTGCCACTTGGAAGTATACCCCAAAAGGACAGCACCAGATAGTACTAAAGCAGTGAAGAAGACCCCTCCCCAGATAGAAAAAGAAACCATGAGGCAGGAAAAAATTCAAACACAATACAAATAATTAAATCACAACAGTAGCTGTTGCTTGCTGAAACTGAATAGGGAAAATTATCCCATCAATTAACACAGGATTAAATGTCATCAAACACAGAATTAACCTTCACCAAAAACCAGTTTTAGACCAAAACTCAGAAAGGTATGTAAACTCATGTTTGAATGTCAATCTTTTTAGCTAGTCAAGAAGCCTTGCTGAATGTCACACATCTTGGTTCCTTGTCATTAAAAGCTTTCTGACAGCTCTGCTTCATTATTCAATTATTTCTTCAAGTGTTGATTGTCCAGGGAGGTATTTCTTCCCAACAGCAGTGTAAAAATCTTAAAACAACCCTCCCCTTTAAGAAAGTCAAGCCCCAGAAGCTTCGGAGACAGGAAGTCTAGGCGTACTGGCAAGAATGTAATAAGGGTGAAAAACAAAACAAAAGAAGATTGCTTCTAACTACCAGTTCTCTGAACTGCTTAGAAAGTTAACAAGGGGTTCTATAGAACCAGTGATAACTGGTAGAATCCCATCCCTGTAAAAAAAACCCAATAAAGCATTACTCCCTGGCACCAACCAACCATTGAAAGGCTTCATATCACCTGGGGTCCTCAGACCCACTGGCAAAAAATGTACCTTGAGGGTCTTTTGAAAGAATGGCAAGATGAGAGTCAATCTTATCCCCATGGAGATGAATATTCTACAGGGAGGGAGCTACCACAAAGAAGGCCCTTCTTCTTCATCCCACTAAATGGATCTCAAAGGAGTTCTGTAGATTCTGTGCCCCCCCTGCTCTGATGAATCAGGTAAGTGTGACTGGGAAAAGATGATCCATTAAGAAAGAGTGGTATTAATAGTAGGAATAGCAGTACAATGGCAAGAGTTCTATGAGATGGTACACACCATCCAGCAATGTCATGAGAAGGTCCTGCACTGAGGGCATTCAGTACAATATGTTAAGTAGTTGGCCTCTGAGGAAAGTGACAACTGAAGTAACTAGGAAGTCAGTCAGTAATATCTTCCCCTATAAAAGAGAAACCAATTCACAATTAAAGCATAAAAATAATAAAAATTCCAAAGGATGGAGATGGACTTGAGAACTTTCAGGATGCTAAGAAGTGGGATATAGGGCAAGAATTTCTTCCTGTTATTGTTCTCCAGCAACTGGTGACTCATGATGTCTTTGATCCTGGAGCAATAAGCCATCACCCCATAAATCAGTGTAGCTCCAACCCTAATCATATTCTAGAAGCCATTAAAAATGTGGCTATGAGAGTAATTTGTGCTGCATTTTCTCAAGATACAATGTGCATTTCATTTTCTCAAGATAATTTGTGCTGCATTTTCTCAAGATACAATGTGCTGCATTTTCTCAAGATAATTTGTGCATTTCATTTTCTCAAGATACAATGGTTCTTGCCATTTCCTTCACCAGACTGCCTTACTTTATTTCATTTTGGACATCCTGGAAAAGGCCTAAGGAGCAAGACAGTCTGGTAACTTTATTTCAGGTTTTAGAAATTGTGGGTCGTATTGCCTCCTGTAAGATGCAAAGAATCAGAACCAGCAATTAAGTAGCAGCAGATAAAATTTATTCAAGTTTAGACACAAGAACATTTGTAGGATTTGGAACAATTGTGGGAATGCAATGACTTTAAGCTGATAACACCTTTAACTCCACTCCCTAGCTCTGCCTGCTCTTGTCCTACACCTCCCTATGAGAAGTACATAAAATTTCATAGCTAATTACAATTTTTTTGGAGTGTGCGTGGAAACCTGTAAGCCAGTGTTGTCTCTTGGTTACTGCTTGGGCAAGTCCATGCAATTTCTTGGCAAGGTTTTACAGAAGTAGTTTGCCATTCCTAGGACAGAGAGAAAGTGGAGTGGACCAAAGTCACCTAGCTGGCTGTGGCCATGGTGGGACTAGAATTCCCGGTCTCCTGATTTCTAGTGTAATGCCTTAACAACTACACCAAACTGGCTCTCCAAGTTAATTACGCTTAGCTTCAGTTAATACTATAAGTGATTAATTCAAAATTACTTTCAGGATAGCACACTTCAGGCCAGATACAGTTTTTGTACATGTGAATTATCATGATTATCTTTGTAAATGAGCTCATATGTAAGCAATGTGCAATGTTTGTACTCAGTAATATTTCATATGAAAATAGCCTGGTTCTCACTGCAGTATAAACAGAAAAGTAAATATGTATTTATCTGATATTATATATCTGATAAATATTAAATATTTATATACAAAGGATAAATGGACCAATGGGGTACCAGGTGGGCATTAACATTTGCATATACATATTTATAGGCAAATGATAAACACAGTGTGTTACTAAGAGAGAACTGATCTGTCCTGAATGTTGGCAACAAGAGGGGTGCTACCAAACATAGCAATGGGTGTGGAGTTGTGTTACTGTTGCCAGTCTACCAATCATAAGTTTATCGGTCAGCAACAGAAGGGATAAAATTTGCTGTCAAAATTTTATTCCTGATGATTGCCCTCTGCAATTTTCTCGGCAACCTATTTCGGAAGTGGTTTAACAGTTTTTTCTTCCTACAGAGAAGAAAGTGTGAGTGGCCATAATCACTCAAATGGTTTTGTGCATAAGGCAGGACTCCTAGTTTCTAGCCAGATATTACTACTATTCTGTTGGAAGCATCAAAATGCTTCCGGAATGAAAGGATATGCCAGTAACATCACCATTGCCTGGGAAATACCCAGTTGGGGTTCCTTTTGTGTCCTCATGAAATTGCCCACCAAACTCATTTATCTACTCATGGTTGTCCTGGTTGCTAACTGCTGGGTTGGCAGGAGCTGGAACATGTAACAGGAACTCATCCTCCCCTGCAGCAGCAATCAGGTCTCAAACGTGAGCCTGCAGATTGTCAACCCAGTGCTGCAACCTCATGAAACATTGCACTTCTAGCTTCTAGCCTGATGCCTTAACCCCTCCCATAAAGTGGCCCTCAGGGACAGACAAGGAGTCTATGTGTTAAAAATGCTCTGTTCCAGGTGTCAGGCATGTTAGGTACAGCACTAGATAAAAGTAAAGACTTACTCAAGTTTTAAAATCTTTTATTATTATTAAACGGAATAGTTTGGCTAAATTAATTGTCAACTGCTGTACCCATGACTAAACTGGAGTATTTTCTCTGTTTCAGATCTTCTTTTCCAGTTCAGGAAGACTGATGGGTATGGAGTAAGTCTCTAGTGTGCAAGATCAGTGAACAACCCCCAACCCCGCTCCAATCAACACATGGTATAAATATCTGTCTGTCTGAAAAGACCGTGGGATGATTTGATTTACTATTTCAGTGATGTGTGTGGTCTGGTTGCTAAGTGTCCAAAATGGCTATCAGAACTTCAAAAATGGGTTGAAAGTAGCTCTGGAGATGTCCATTGTTAAATGGATGGATATTAAGTGAGGACTACCTGTACAAACACACACACACACACACACACACACACACAAACACACTTATTATAAGGTGGCAAATATCTGTAGCTCAGGTATAGTATGAGGGTAAAGGTTCATTCTCTGAGCTTGTGGGTTGACCTACAACCAGACTATGAACCCCTCAGAATCCAAATCAACTGTACAGCCAACCAGAGACAGCATCAACCTTCAACCAACTCATGCAATCTCCCCACTCACATACACCAGCAGTTCAGTGGTGTGTTTCAAAATAGTTTATCACCAGTTCGGTGGGCGCGGCTTGGTGAGCATGCTTTGCACACATGCACACACTTTACACATGCATGAGTGTCAAACACACACTTTGTGCAGGTGCAGAGGCTTTCCGACTCACCTCCTGCAATCCTGCACTCTCCCTGTCGCTTCAGCAGCTGACGCGCGGTAATCTGCTGTGCCGCGCAAAGCAGTACACTTCAAAAGCAGAGGATAAAGGTCAGTATAGGAGCCCAGGTGGGTGGGTGGGCCCAATAGCAGCTTCAGCAGCTCCTCAGAGAGAACTGGTTTGGTCTCTGCCGATCTTTGGCACTACCAGTATGCCAGAACCAGGCCGAACTGGTAGAATATCACCACTGCAGCAGTTCATCTCCCAACAACCCTGACCTGAGGTAATCTCTTTATCACAAGGCCCATCACAAGATTCACAGCTGACTCATAGCTGACTCATCACAAGAAATACTACTTCAGCAATAGAGTGGTCAATGTCTGGAATACTCTACCTGACTTTGTGGTTTCTTCCCCAAACCCCAAAAACTTTAACCTTAGACTGTCTGCTCTTGACCTCACCCTTTTCCTAAGAGGTCTGTAGGGGGCGTGCATAAGCGCACCAACGTGTCTACCGTCCCTGTCCTAGTGTTTCTTTTTTTATTTTTCTAATATGTATCCATGTATTCATATCTATATTTTTTCTTATACCTATTATCTTGTAAGCAATTGACAAATAAAAATAAATAAAAATAAAACACCCTCACTTGATACACCCACACCTAAGCCTATAAACAGAACACTGACATCCCCTAAACTCTGCTGAAGATGTTACCTAGCCAATGCACAAGCTTGGAGAATAAACTTTTGCCCTCACACTTATTATATTTATACATTTGCAGATATAGTGGATATATTTAAACAGGTCAACAAAGTTATGCTCAGTGGTGGGATTCAAATTTTTTTACTACCAATTCTGTGGGAGTGGCTTGGTGGGCGTGGTGTGGCTTGGTGGGAGTGGCTTGATGGGCATGACAGGGGAAGGATACTGCAAAATCCCCATTCCCTCCCCACCCCACTAACCTGCTTTCCAGCTTGTTCTCCTGTGCAGGGCAACAAAAGAAGACCCAGCCAATCAGCTGGGACTTGGGAGGCAGAGAATAGATGGGGGTGGGGTGGGGCCAGTCAGAGGTGGTATTTGCTGGTTCTCAAAATTCCGCCACTGGTTCTCCAGAACTGGTCAGAACCTGCTGAATACCACCTCTGGTTATGTTCCTTAAATTTCTATTCAGTTTGCACAAATGGGGGGGGATAATCTAATTCTGTCCACAAAGTTGGACTCAAATTTGGACCAATGCCATACAACTGTCTTCATCTGATTTTGGAAAAATAAAACAACACCTTTGAAGTTATTCATTTACTTGTTTGTTTTGTTTTGAACCATGTGCTTTTTTGGCCAGTGCAATGATGCCATGCAGTTCCTCATTAAGAAGATGTTATTCTTGTGCAGAAATATTCAGTGTTACGGCACATTGCCAAAAAGCTGAACTTGTTCATTTCATATCGAACTGGGACATAAGACCATCAAAGGAATTGTTCTTGGGCTCACATAGCCACAAAGCTAATGGCATGGTTGAACAAAGCAAAAAATTGTTAGAAGCAAAATGATGTGTCCAATACTCATTTTGTTAGGCTAGCTGCAGGATAATTATTTCCTGCCTTGGAAATGGACCAAATAAAATTGTTCTCAGGTGTCTTTAAGAGCTCCCTAAAATGGATTTTACTAAGAATGAATTCTCAGTTCTTCTTCCTCACCGTTTTTTCTTTGGCTAATGGCAAAGTAAAAAAAAATAGAAAAAGCTACTGAGAAAGAAAGGAAGAAAGAAAGAAAGGAAGGAAGGAAGGAAGGAAGGAAGGAAGGAAGGAAGGAAGGAAGGAAGGAAGGAAGGAAGGAAGGAAGGAAGGAAAATACAAATTCTTGAATCTGGAAAAGATAATGAGATTTAAACCTCAACTCTCCCATTTTTATCAACATATACATGGCATAAGCTGGGCCTTTACAAAGCTCTGCTGAATGGGGAAACCAAATCTTGGTGGTGGGATAGCGCCAGAGGTGATATTCAGCAGGTTCTGACCAATTCTGTAGAACCGGTAGTGGAAATTTTGAGTAGTTTGGAGAACCGGCAAATACCACCTCTGACTGCCCCTGCCCCCAACTCTTCTCTGCCTCCCAAGTCCCAGCTGATTGGCTGGGTCTTCTTTTGTTGCCCTGCACAGGAGAACGGAGCTGGAAAAGAGGTTACTGTGGTGGGAAGGGAATGGAATTTAGCAGTAACCTTCCCCCAGGAGTGGGGAGGGAATAGAGATTTCCCTGCAGTGTGGTGGGAATGGAGATTTTGCAGTACCCTTCCCCTGCCATGCCCACCCACCCATCAAGCCATGCTCACAGAACCGGTAGTAAAAATTTTTTGAATCCTATCGCTGGATAGCACATGGGAATGTCTATTGAAGAACTGAAGCATTCCATTTCCAAACAAGCCACTGGTACATCGTAGATGGTGCAAAACACTTTCAGCTTTCATTGTCAAATGTTTCAGGTGGAAGAATGCAGCTGTCCAGGAGAATTGAGTTAAAGGGGGGAGGGAAACATCACACAATCAATAGAAGCTGCTCTGTTTTCTATTTATTGCTTCTCTCTCTTTTTTTAAGGACTCTATTTTCTTGTAGAACCTGGAAGCCCCTGTTCAATACCAATTCATCTTCTGGGCTTCCCATGCATTGACTTAGAGCGTAAAGGAAATTTTTCAGCATCGCTTAAGATGATGAGCAGGCAACATGCTTCTGTATAGTAGATATATTGAGTAAACAGGGAAAATAAGGCTTCTTCATAAAACTGTCTTTTCTTGTTAAGAATATAGGAAATAGGAAATAGGGGGGAAATCCCTAAAAAACTAATTTAAATCAAACAGTTAGTTTGGTCCTTGGATTATCAGAAGCAGCATTTTCTCAAGAGCAGTATTTCCTTTGGGATTCTAGGTGTCAAGATAAGTGTCGTTTCAGCACCGGGCGGTAAAATAATGCACTAAATAATTAACTAATCCTTTCTCACTTTCTGAGGTTTTTTTTTTCTTTTTTAAATAAACAACTCTGACAACTTTAAATAAGACCAACATGTAAATCTAACAGTTATTAACTACACGGTGATTCATTTGAGAAGCTAATCAGCCAACCAAGAAGATAATAGTTTCTTTTCATTCCAGTTACTCTACGAAGAGAGATATATATTAGTAATTTTGCAATGCATCTGATGAAGTGAGTGGCAGCTCACAAAAGTTTACACTTTACAATATTAGTCTTAGAAAAGTGATCCCAGATTCCTTTTTTTCCCCCTTGAATTGAATTGAAGGCAAGCCTGCCAGTGATTTGAGAAGTACAGGTAGTTCTTGCCTTATGACCACAATTGAGCCCAATGTCAGTCCTGAACCATTTTGGGAGCATTTCCAGGGCTGCCACAGCAAGGCTGGTTGGAGCTATGGGAACGTGAGGGGGGGGGGGGATAGAGATAGCTGGGATGTGTAGCCAAAACAACATTCTTTCCCGTGGGAGCCAAGGATGTCCTACCAAGTGTTGGAGAAGCATGGACCAAAGCCAATCAGGATGGAGGATGTGACCCGGTTGGACTATGTGATGGACATATGACCTGGGGGAAAGAACTTTGGGTTTTGATTTGGGTGGGGAAAACCTCGGCTCCTTCAGAGTCGGGTTTTCCCCATATGTGCCAATATGACATGCCTAATAAATCAATGCTTTGAGGAATATGCCTCCTTTGGAGTTTTGATTTTGTTTGGGGTGTTTGCTGGAACCCTGACACCCAAAATGTCTGTGGTTAATGCAATGCACTGCACTTAGACTTATATACAGTTTTATAGTGCTTTCCAGCCCTCTCTAAGCGGTTTTACAGAGTCAGCCTATTGCCCCCAACAATCTGGGTCCTCATTTTGCCCATCTCGGAAGGATGGAAGGCTGAGTCAACCTTGAGCCTTGGTGGGATATGAACTGCCAAATTGTAGGCAGCTGGCTGCAGAAGTAGCATGCAATACTGCACTCTAACTACTGTGCCACAGAGGCTAAACAGTCATTAAACAGTAAACAGTCATTAAGCAAATCTAGCTCCCTCCCCCATTGATGTTGCTTCTCAAAAGCTGGCTGGGAAAGTTACAAATGGTGCCCCAGGTTAGTGAAACTGTCATAAATACATGCCAGTTGCCAAGCTCCCAAATTTTGACCATGTGACCATGGAGCTGTGGCTACGATCATAAGTGTGAAAACCAGACATGTCACTTTTTTCAGTGCTGTTATAGCTTCGACTGGTCACTAAATGAATGGTTGTAAATCAAGGACTACCTGTAATAAAAAGAGCCATAAAAATAAATAACCATGGAGTAATCATGAACTTGTCCAGTCCCCTTGACAAACTCTCCAAATTGGATCCCCTGATGAAAACTGCAGTCAGAGAATTCTACAGCTGATTCCTAAAGTTGCTTTTTCCAAAAGGCAACTGGACTTTGTTGTTGTTGTTCTTTTTGAAAATGTTCTGCTTCTCATTCAAGAAAATTCTTCAATTCTAACATTAGCTTCTTGGCTGTGAAGCAAAATGTTTTCAAAGGAAAAAAAAACCCCAAAAGTCCAGTTTCCTTTTGAAAATACACTTTTGGGATAACCATTGCCTGGATGATTGAGAATCTTTGCAGACATTTCTCAGTTGAATGAAAATAGTTGACTGGGGGAAAACAACTATTTCAGTTCTAAATCTCTCTACAGTTAGTTTTAATGGATGACCTAGACTTTTATCATTGTATAAGAGGAAGTATCGTCTCTCTCTCTCTCTCTCTCTCTCTCTCTCCTCCGCCCTCAATATTATCTATAAGGTGTATGATTTCATATATGTTTCATTTACTTTCTTGTAAAGCACAGTGATTATTGTCATCTATTAAACTCCCATAGGAAATCCTACCAGGGCACCCAACTACATTAGAATGCTTATCTACAACCATTAAGGGAGCATGGTTCAATCCTGAACTATAAATATTCTCTTCTATTGGTAAACAGAGGTTTTCTGTATGCTATATCTTCCCCTGAACATTTTTCTACTGGAAAAGATCCTGAACTCTTGAATTTCCACTGAAAGTTTGTGAGTGTATCTGTTAAGATATGTGCAGAGTATCCTTTGTATAAAAAGGATATGCACACGGAAACGGTTTTATGAGAACAGTTATGAATAAATATACAGCCACATAGAGTTGAACAAGTTGTATTAATGTTTACTTGAAGAAATAGCACAGTCCAATAAACAGTCCATGTCACACACATTTTTAGCTGTCCAGAAATACCCAGTTATAAAGTCTTCTTACTGGTTTCACGTCTTTTACAGCAGACAAATATCAAACCATAACACAACAGATAACCTTCAATATTAACAGAATATCAAAATAAACAGGATTAGTCAGTATCGGTCTGTCAGTCAGTCAGTATCAGTATTAAGAAAGATCATCAGTGAAAAAGAGAAAGAGAATTAAACCACGATCTATAGCTCCCTCTTATGGCAACATGTAGCATAATTAACCAACCAGAACACAGCATTTTTCCTTAAAGCTACAAACATATATATTTGTAGTTTATATATTGTCAACCCAACTACGTTATTTACATATACATAACAGTATCCTTTAATAAATCATCCCTCCCTCACTGACCAAAGTTATGAACCACAAGCTATCTAGACTAGCAGAACAGAAGGAAGGTAGAAGGTACTTTCATGGATGTCTGAAAAATAGAACGAACAAATGAAAAACCATGCTTATACCTTCTACACACTAATTTTGTTTCAATAACAGGGAATATTTGTAGCTCAGGGTTAAAATGAAGGATCCTTGGGACTCTCTGAGCAAGACTGTTTTCTTGCAGACATTTCCTTACCCAAGGTATGTAACGTTATCAGTGCTAATCTTCCCTAGCACTGATGATGTTATCTAGTTTGGGTAATGAAACCTCTGCAAGAAAACTATCAAGGTCAGAGAGCACCAAAGACCCCATAAATTTGGTTTGGTATGCTAAGCCCCAATCTTTGGCAAATAATCCAGCCTTACTTAACTTTTCATTATGAGTCACAATTTGCACAACCAAAATTGTCTTTATTTCCCCCCATCCCACTGAACAGAAATTAAACCTAATTGATTTTGGGTGGCTCCAATTTGGGGTACTTGTCTTCTCCAAGGGAAGTAAGATATGGGATCTTCTGAAAATCCAGCATGGTGGATTATTGCAGCACCTTTAGTTTTGTGCTTGGTATCTTGTAATTTGTTACTTATGACTGTAGCTCTTGATTGGCAGTTTTGAAAACATAATCTGCTAAGAACTTCCACTTTGAAGCTTTATCACATTAAACCTGCACCAGGTAGCAAATTGATCTGACAACATTATTACACTTTTTTGACAGGCTTGTTTAAAAACCTTTAACTCCTTGGGGCACCTTTTGTTTTATTACTGCTTTAATATTGGCTCTGTTTTTTAATCACTTCCAAAAACTGTATCTTTGATATCCATGTTGCTTGATTGAAGATGTTGGGCCAAAATTATTAAAAGGCAAATGATTCGTTATCAACTTTCTAAGTTATCATCTTGAATTCACCATATTTGGAAGACTTCTTGTTTAAGACTGGGAAAATTATTTGGATAGGAAGAACAAATCTATTCACCTGACTCAGAAATATTGGTTTTGTATCTCCCTTTTTGAAAAAGGAAAAAAAAATTAGGAAAGGTTTAGAATCAGGTTAGCTAGGTTATCTATAGAGATTCCAAGTCATCCAGATCGTGGCTGTCCCAAAGGTGTTTTTTCAAGAGGGAACTAGATTTTCTGTTTTTTTCTTTGAAGACATTTTACTTCTCATCCAAGAAGCTTTTTCAGCTCTGACTGGATGGTGGGGAAGCTAGGTGACTGCCTGGACTGATTTTGTTGATAGCAAGATAAGCATGGTTGAATTTGCTGGAAGTTGAATGGAAGCCTCTCTGGAAAGCTCTAGATTATAGGCTAGGCTGGAAAATCATCAAATCTCAGAAGAAGGCAATAAACCACTCAGAGTCACTCGATAAATAAATAAATAGCAAAGAACTCCTATACTGTTGTTAGAAATACTACAAGGACACGTCAATACAATTGACCATGAGTTGTGAATGATGGGAAGGTGTTTTACTTTATCATGTGTTGAGTTTTTGTTATTTTCTTAAATAGGTCTAATATTTTCCCACCTAAAGTCCTTTTTCAGCCCTGCTCCTTGACATTTCCCGTATTGTTAGTAATACCAAGGAATGAGTCTGCATCAATGTTGATACAAAGCATGTCTTCTTCCATGGGGATATCTTTGTACCAGTGTTTCTTAACATATCAAATTTAAGTTGTGGACTTCAACTCCCAGAATTCTGTAGTTAGCTATGTTGGCTGGGGAATTCTGGGAGTTCAAGTTCACACCTCTGAAAGTTATTTAGGTAGATAAATAACTACCTATATAGCCACATACTGTTCCCTACATTGTAGCTACATTTCATACTGGAAGTTGGAAGTTAGAAATTTTATGATCCCCAAGATTGTCATCTTCTTTGCTTCGTTTCCATTTCCTTTCCCTTTTCTAGACACTTGGGAGAATATGTGGTAATATTGATCTGCACACGGTCTCTATTTCTCCAGATTCCTAAATTTCACAATCCTTTAGGAAATGTCAACAAGAAAAAACAGGGCAAAAAAATGGACACAATCTACATAGACTTCTGTAAAGCATTTGATTCAGTGGTACACAACAAACTACTCTTAAAACTAAAATCTTATGGTATCTCTGGACACCTGCATAACTGGATAGAAGCATTCCTGTCAAACAGACAACAAATGATCAAAATTGGGAGCATCCTATCAAATTCTGTACCTGTCAACAGTGGTGTCCCCTAAGGCAGTGTTCTAGGACCAATTCTTTTCATACTCTACATAAATGACCTCTGTGATCATATCAAGAGCAACTGCATTCTCTTCGCTGATGATGTAAAGCTATTCAACACTACAGACAATACTACTACCCTTCAAAAAGACCTTGACTATGTATCAGAATGGTCAAACAAATGGCAACTTCAAATCTCAACAAATAAATGCTCTGTCCTACATATTGGCAAAAAAATATATATCAGAAAATAAAATGCAGGCTGGATAGTCAAGACTTCGTTGATGATCCAAACTCTGTCAAGGATCTTGGAGTACTCATCTCTAATGATCTAAGTGCTAGAGTTCACTGTAACTACATAGCCAAAAAGGCATTAAGACTAGGCGTTAACCTAATCTTAGGTAGCTTTTTTTCTGGTAATATTACACTAATAACTAGAGCATACAAAACATTTGCTAGACCAATACTTGAATACAGCTCATCAGTCTGGAACCCACATTATGTATCTGCTATTAACACAGTTGAGAAAGTCCAGAAATATTTCACAAAAAGAGTTCTCCATTCCTCTACTCGTTGCAGAATACCTTATGCCACCAGACTCGAAATTCTAGACCTAGAAAACCTAGAACTACACCGCCTTCGGTCTGATTTTAGTATATAAAATTATACATTGCAATGGCCTACCTGTCAATGAATACTTCAGCTTCAACCACAACAACACAAGAGCAAACAATAGATACAAACTTAAGGTTAATTGCACCAAACTTGATTGCAGGAAATACGACTTCAGCAACAGAGTGGTCAGTGTCTGGAATACTCTACCTGACTCTGTGGTTTCTTCCCCAAACCCAAAAACTTTAACCTTAGACTGTCTACTATTGACCTCACCCCTTTCCTAAGAGGTCTGTAGGGGGCGTGCATATGCGCACCAACATGCCTCCCGTCTCTGTCCTATTGTTTCTTTTATTTTTCTTATATGTATCCATGTATTCATAACTATGTTTTTACTTATACCTATTATCTTGAAAGCAATTGACAAACAAAACAAACAAACAAACAAATAAATAAATAAATAAATAAATAAATAAATAAAACCAAATCCATTTTGCAAACTTTCCTTTCTCTTCAAGTGAATCTTGAATCTTTCCATATTTGTTTGAAGTGGCTAAGAATTCATTTAAACCTAATGCAATTTCATCTGAACCTGAACGGAGAGGCTGAATTTTTTTTTTGTATAATAATTTCAGGAAATTGTGGAGATTAGGTTTTCACTGAATATTCATTCAAAAATCTGTTCTCCAGAAAAGAAAAAAAAATCCTAATTACCTGGCAAGTAGGTGGAAGAATTCTTCCCATCCCTCATTTATCATCATCACCATCTTTTTATTTTATTTTATTTATTTGTTAAAAACTTACAATATAACAGAAACAAGAATAAACATAAGTTTAAATGCAAGAAATAGGAACTAATAATTGGGAGCAATAGGACAGGGACGGTAGGCACAACTGTACGCTTATGCATGCCCCTTACAGACCACTTAGGAATGGGGTGAGGTCAATAGAGGTTAGTTTGAGGGTAAAGGAGTAGGGAATCATCTTCATCTCCTTTTAACAACCCCATAATCCTTTGCAGGGTGAAGTCTGGGCAACTGAATGGATCTGCGTGTTTATTGACCAGATGCCCTTCCTGTCACCAATGCGGAGTTATATTCAGCAGATATATTCTCAACATGCCCAGGGAGAGAAATATCTGCCTCTACCTAGCATTGAATTCAGAGCCTCCTGATTGTGAGGCGAGAGCTCCACCTCTAGGCCATCACTCATTCTTCCCATCCCTCATTCAAATGAGGTAATTAATCAGGAGACATTGATAGAAAATCTCTATATGTTCTCTTATGTGTCTGCATCTTGCCTTTTGTCTCATTTAATGTACATAAACTCTAGCTCGTATAGAAGATCAAATGTTAAAAAAAATGCCCTACTCAGCACTAATAAAACTTTTTTCAGAGATATTAATCAGTCTGTTGTCATGGTCCAGAAGTCTAAGTAATGTATTTCATAATGCAGATCTTACAAGGGAAAAAAATGGTCTGGTTTAATCTATCATACCTGAAGGCAAAATAATTTGGGGGAAGAACTGTCAATTATCAGCTATTCGGGAAGCATTTAAAAAAAATCAAGCCATGACTAGGGCATGCATGGTGCAGTACAGACAGTCCTCGACTTATGACAAAAATTCAGCCCAAAATGTGGGTTCAATTACGGTTGTAAGTAGAGGACTTACCTTTATGCTTCTATATCATGTGGACACTGATAGCTACTTAGCTGAGAACAAGCCTCACTGAACGCCCCAAATCTTATTTCTAATATGTGCTTCTAAACAAAGGAAATTCTTGATCTCCAGTGCAGTGCAAGACTACAAGGTTTGGGAATGAGCTCAATGCTGCTGTAACTTTGATAGCATTCACTGTTTTGACTAACAGTCAAAAAGACCAACCTTTTGCACAATACAAATTAATGCGTACGGCTGATTTAAAAATAATAAAAGCATAACACAGGTAGACTTCCTCTAAGCTAGTATTAAAACAGACTTGCTTAGTATTCATTTGCATTCTTAGCTTGCAGGACTGAGAAATGTCATATGAATAGTTTTTCATCCAGATTAGCTCAAAGTGTAATGCCTTGCAAGAATTTAGCTAAATGGTAAACATAGCTTAAATGTCTTCCACCCCAAATACATTGGGAGGAGCTAATCCTTTGAAATCAATGGAAATAGCAATTACACTTAGAGTTACATTATATATTGTTTTACAGCCCTCTCTAAGTGGTTTACAGAGTCAGCATATTTCCCCCAATAATTTGGGTCCTCATTTTACTGACCTGGGAAGGATGGAAGGCTGAGTCAACCTTGAGCCGGTCAGGATCAAACTCCTGGTAGACAGCAGAATTAGTCTGCAATACTGTATTTTAACCACTGCGCCACCACAGTAAATTTCAGTAAATATAACATATGTGAATGAAAGGGGTTTAAGACTGAAAATCATTCATTTCATTTATTAGAAACATAAAAGACATTAGCAGAACAAACTGAAAATATATTTTTTTCAACTGCATAAGAATGAAACTAGGCGGATTACTGTATATACCACCAGTGTTATCAGATTCAGGCTGCAAAAATTTGGATAATCACTTGATGGCAGCAAAGAGACATAAATAATTTTTACATTTTGCTTTCATCTGGCAGTTCTTCATATTTTTGCAGCCTAGATTTGGTAGCTCAAAAAATTAACAGAGAATTTATGGGTACCATAAATGTTGTGTGTTTACCAGAGTATAGGCAATTCCCAAACCAATCACAAAACAACAAACCTTACGTTTATATTATAGAATTATATTTTAATGATTTGTTTACATTATAGTAAGATTAGGACAGTATTATTGTCAATTTTCACTTAAATTTCTAGGTTGAATCTTGAATGGAGTAAAGCAATACTAATTTCTGGGTAGACCAAAACTGGTGGTTCACTGTACTGCCTTGTAATATCACAAGTAAAAAAGAAAGTTGTAGAAATTTACATATAACAGGGGTACCCAACAGTGGTGGGTTTCCAATTTTTTTCCTACTGGTTCTATGAGTGATTCGATGCACTTTGCGCATGTGTGTGCAGGGCTCAAAGACCGACCTCTGCGTGAGTTGAGTGAGGTGAGGTGAGTTGTTTTTTAGCTCAGCTGAGGCGTGGCAATCCGTCTGCCATGCGAATCAGCTGAGCAAAAAAACAAGGGGAATATAGGAGAGGTAAGACTGGGGGCAGGTGGGTGGGGCCAGCTGGAGGTGGTATTTGCCGGTTCTCCGAACTAGTTAAAACTTCCACTACTGGTATGCCAGAACCAGTCCAAACTGGCAGAATATCACCTCTGGTACCCAACCACCGGTCCACAATCTGTTGGGAACTGGGCTACACAATTGGAGCTCCATTCGTGAATGCAAAAAAAGAAAAGAAAAGATTTTAGAACTTTTCAGAGATTGAATAGAAAATGTCATCATTTTTAATAAGAAAAGCACAATACTTTTACTTCTTTTATTTTATTTTTTTACTGACAGTCCTATTTATAGTATATTCCACTTTCTGAGTTATTATTGGCCTTGGAATGCCATCGTTCACCCAGGTCCCTGAGATGACTTAGAAAGAGGCCACTTGACATTTTCAGGTGGTGTTTGCACAATAGGGTTGATTTTAGTTGCTAAAGTGATTACTTTTCTAGGTCTGCGGAGAACATTGAACTAACCAAATGGCCCAGATGTGCACAGAATGCCTAAAACGCACACAAAAGTAACCAAGTTTCTCAAGGTCGTGAAAAATGAAATCTCTAGGTAGGGTGAAGAGTTTCGTGCAAAAACACAGCCTGGCTGTTTTGAAGTAGACTTAAATGTGGAAATAATATGGTCGTTGTTATTTCTCTGTGGAACATGAAAAGTATAAAATTAATTTATATATCTATGTAGATGATTGTTTATTTATTTAGCTGTGCCTGTACATTGCCTCACCTCCTGAAAGATTCTCAGCAGCAGACAAAAATTAAATGAATAATAACAAAGCAATTAAAATAAAGTAATATTCACGGAACAATAATGTTATGTATACAATTTAATAATATGAATAAAATATAGGCAAACAATATTATAAAATGAAACAATCAACCCACAATTACGTAATAGCAAATTCTTATTCTGGGTGTCCCAATAAGCCTCTGGATGCTCAGGCCAAAATCCAGAGCAAAACAGACACAAGGATAGCAGCAGGGGTGGGCTGCTGGGGTTGCTCAGGGGTTCAGGAGAGCCCCTAGCTAAGATTCTGTGCAGTTCAGAGAACCCCAAAATCCCACTCCTGGCTGGCCCTGCCCACCACACCTTGCCCCTTTCAGGAGTCCCCACGCAGCCTGTTTTGGATGCAGGTAAGTGCAGGGCATATACGGAGACTTGGTGAGGGTGAAAAACTGGCCTACTGGAAGTTCAGGAAGGCTGGAAATGGGCCTGTTTCTGGCTTCCAGAGAGCCTTTGGAGCCCAGGGAGGCAGGGGTGAGATTCAATTTTTTAAATAACCGGTTCTGTGGGCGTGGCTTAGTTGGTGGGCGTAGCTTGGTGGTAATGTGACTGGCTAGGCGTGGCCAACTCAACATCACTCATATCGAGGCATGCATCTCCTCGCCTGGCCTCTCATGACTGTGGGGATGCTGCAACAGTCGTAAGTATGAAAAATGGTCATAAGTCACTTTTTTCAGTGCCATTGTAACTTTGAATGGTCGCTCCACACAAGCAAAGTACCAGCAAAGGAGGAGAAAAAACTCCAGAGACATTCTTGAGACAAGAAATCTAGTCCTGCCAAGAATGTAATAAGGGTTAATGGAGAAGCAGTTTCTGTAAGCAACACCAGAATGTTTCCTTCCTGCCTTCCTTACAGGATTAGGCCAGTAATTTCTTCTAACAACCGGTTCTCCGAACTGCTTAGAAAGTTAACAACCAGTTCTAGCATATAGATGCGAACCTGTAGAATCCCACCCCTGCGGGGAGGCCATTTTTGCCCTCCTGGAGGCTCGAGAAAAGCCTCTGGAGCCTGGGGAAGGCAAAAACATCCCCTGACGTGGTACAGGAAGCCGACTAGGCCACGTCTACCATGGCCATGCCCACCCAGCAACTGGGCAGAGAACTCATTGCTAAAATTTTTGAAGCCCATCCCGGGATAGGAGCCTTCTAAGGAAGGAGTCTTTCAAAGAGTAGGGACTACCATAGGACAAGCCCTATTGTCTTATGTATGTTCCACATGAGGCAAGAGTGGGTGGATGATCCTCCAAAGGTCTTCTCTGTCTAGATTGAACATGAACATTCAGGTACCTGATAGAACAGGACATTAAAGGTGACTTCCAGAACTTTGTACTGAGCTCACAAATTTACTTATGATTAATACAATGATTTTGTAGATATCACCTGATATTGATAGACTTGTTTCAACAACAATCTGGGTGCCACATTTTGTACCAATTCCAAATCATTTCTAAGGGTAACCCTACATAGATTATAGCCCAAATGAATGGTAAATCAAGTATGGTTTTAATCACCAGAGAATACCAAGACAGGTAAGGTTATAACTAGCACACCCAGTGAAGCACCCTCCTCAAAACTTTCCTCTAGAACCAGAGAAAAAGGTGATGGCTTCCCTTGCAAGGTGACATCCTGCCTTTGAATCATTACCCCATCCATTGCATTCCCTGCCCTTCCTAACATGGTACATGTAATCATTGGCCAAAAGAAGGCTATCTATTCTCATCTTAAAGTATATGGATGGATGGATGGATCAATGGATGAATGGATGGACAAATATCATGGCATGGAAATAATCCTGCTTAGCAAATGGGTTGGCAGTCTAACAAACATTTCCATCTCCTCTCATCCTTCTCTTAAAAGAGATGACTTTGGAGGATTGTTAATAGATAACACTATGAACACAGAAAATGCAATGCTTTTCTGTCCCAAAGGTGCTTTTTCAAGAGGCAATTGGACTTTTTGTTTTTTCTTTGAAGTCGTTTCACTTCTCATTCAAGATGCTGAAGAAGAAGCCTCTTGAAAAAGGGTTTGGGACAACCCTGACCTGGATGTCTGAGAATCTCCATAGACACAATGCCTTTCTATAAACGCACATGTGAAAACATTTTCTGGGTATCTTCACATGATAATTAATGATCCTTAATCTTGTAGAAGACATTAAAATACTGTTACATTATACTATCTGACTACTAACTCACAGAACAGAGTCCTCATATTTCTCTTGAAGGGTTGCTTTTCTCAAATGGATGAGCCTTCCAAATTCCAGATAGAGATGACCCCTTAACTATTTCTCAGAATTTGCCAAATAGTAGTCCTAGAAAAAAGTGCTTTCCACGCAAATGTGTTTCATTCATTAAGACAGATTCAAATTATGCAAGCTCGCAACTTTTAATTGAATCTATTCTCTCATAAATTCATTTGCTTTGGCCCTAGTTATAAAGTGCTGGGACCCTATTATTTTAAGATTTTAATGCAATTTTGCACCACTGCTTCAGGATTAATGCAATTATGACAAAGAGCAGGTGATAAATTGTGTAAACGAATAAATGCTTTACAAAAGCCATTTTATTTATAGCTGCATTTGAAAATTTTACACTGCCCTTTTGCTCAGAAAAGTTTGCAAGCGGATAAACACCTTCCTGCTGTTCCAATGCAACAACTGTCAGTGCAGGAAAAGTTTTTGGCATGTTGGAGCACACCAAATGGCATGTGCTTCAGAACTTAAGAACACAATATCCATTAAACACAGAGGCCCGCCTTTGAATATCAAATTAGTCTGAAATAATATTTTGGAAGACTGTTAACCAAGACTGAGTCCTTTGATGACATTATCCCTGTAGTTTATCCCTTGCACTGATTTTTTTTAAGTCTCTTTCTCACCTTAGTTCAAAGCTCTGCTTTTGTCTTCAATGCATTTCACAGCTTGAGTTACTTAATGGGAGGCAGATCACATCACGTGTGCCTTAGTGCCTGTCTGTACGGTTACTGTAGATCTTCAGCTAGTGCCTTCAGTGAACTTCTGCTTTATGGCGAAACAAGGTTTAGAATCCTACTGAAAGGAATGGCCAGGATGGCTCCCAAATGTAGAAGAAGAGAATTTGTATATTTATCAGATTTATACAGTTGCCCATCTCACCTGAAGTGATGATTGCATGAGTTTGAAGTGAAGTTCCTATATTCATACAGTTTGGAGGTAACCAAAGAACCCAAGTAATGTTATACATTGTAAAATTTTTCCGATGGTCTCCATCCTTCCTGATTTCCTCTATTGCTATTAAAACCAAAGCGAAGACATAATTAGAAAACACTTTCCATGGGATTTTTAATTATTATTATTTTAAATTTGGGGTGTATTAGGGTGCTAGGGAGGTTTCCAGCTGATGGAAAACATGAACAGGTAGTCCTTGACTTATGACCACAACTGAGCCCAAAATTTATCTGGCTAAGTGATTTATTTGTTAAGTGAGTTTTACTCCATTTTATGACTTTTCATGCCACAGTTGTTAAGCGGGTCACTGCAGTCGATAAGTTAGTAACCTGGTTGTTAAGTGAATCTGGCTTCCCCATTGATTTTGCTTGTCTGAGGGTCATAAAAGGGGATCATGTGACCCTGGGACATTGCAACCATCATAAATATGAGTCAGTTGCCAAGCATCTGAATTTTGATCACATGATCATGGGGATGTTGTAACAGTCGTAAGTGTGAAAAATGTTCATAAGTCACATTTTTCCTGTGCTGTTGTAACTTTGAATGATCAATAAATGAACTGTTGTAAGTCAAGGACTATCTGTAATTGAAATCAGTAATACCAGCATCTTCATCACCAAAGGAAGCTCAAAATAACACTTGGAGAAATTGTGTTGAATTTACGTTTTTACCGACAAAGAAATAAAGGGAGACTAGTATAGATCTATTTCAAGCTATTTAGCTATTCCCTTCCGGGATTCGAACCTGGGCTATTTACATATTAAGTAGATGCATTAACCTCTAAGCTATGGGCTCTCCTTGCTTTGTTGGCTATACCAAACCTGGAGAAATTCACAAGCATCGAGAAGCACCTTTGAAATAAATTAAGTAAACCAAAGCCTTCCTAGGGGGAAAAAACATCTGGGTTATTGCAAAACGTATTTTGATCCCATACTGTGCATTGGGCCTTCTCTCTGTGGTTAAGGATGAAGGATATAAGCCTCCCACTCAATGCAAAGTGTGTGATTCCAGCTGCAAAATTTGTGTTTGCTTAATCTCATTGCCACATGGGAAAATTCACTTCTTTTTTGAACTGTTTAAGATATATATTTGCGTACAGTGCTTTTAATCTTCAAAGCAAACTAACCTATGTCAAGGAACAGAGCAAAAATAGGAAAACCTCTCCAATAATAATAATAAATCAGAGGGCATATTAAACAATGTATTTCAGATTGAAAGAAACAACTGGTGAATGCTAAGCAGCTCTCATATTAGAATGAGCACTGTCTTAAAATTGTACCGATATTCATTTTTAAACCCACTTGATTTAACAAAGCAAAGCAGCCATTATAACATGGAAGAGAAGGGAAAAAAACGAATTGCAGAATTCTGCCATTTGCTAAGTAATAGATCAAGCATTTTATTCTAATTCTGTTGTGCATTAAATCAGTTTGGGAAATCCTCAAAAACTCCTTCAGGATCGATTGTGCATCCCAAAGCTTCTGAAGCTGCAACTCCTTGGGCATTTATTCCAGAACAAACACTGCAGACTTTAATGCAATCTACTTTAGAGTCAATAGAGCAGGGCTTGGGGGAATAAAAGGTATCTTTATTCTCTCTTTCCCACCCAAGTCTTTGTCTGAGACAGTTACATGAAAGTTAACTTCAAGGGTTGAAACTTTCTCTAAAGAGCGAGCAATTTCAAGATCATTTAAAACCTCCACTGTCAACACTACTGGGTGGGTTTGATCTTGACAGAGAGAGAAGTGAATGCTTATTCTTACGGGTTCACTTCCCCTAATGAATGGCGCATCGATCCAGCCTGCAAAACTTCAACCTTGTTGACTAAAGGGAACTGAGTGGAGAAGCAAGCCATGTTTTCACAGTGAGCTGGATGCCATTGATTGCTATCAATCCGATACATTTTCATTACAGCAAGTGGTAACATGTTTTATTACATCGTATTTTTCCCCTCCCTTTAAGGATTTGATCATTGCTGTGGTTGCGAAAGGAACAGATAAGCAACACTGGCCAGGATGAGTCAGGATAGGTTACGTGTTGGGTCTCATCAGGGCAGAATTGGGCATTTTATGGTCATTTCTAGCCAGGGGTGAGATTCCACCAGTGTAACAACCGGTTTGGAATTTTCCCTTAATTTTCCCAAGTGGCTGCATGAGAAACTGGGACTGTGGTGGAGAGCCAATAGTAAGAGATTTTAGGCTTATATTTCATATAGCTTTACAGGACTCTCTGGGTAGTTTACATTTATTTGCATATGGCCCCCATCAATCTGGGTCTTCATTTTGCCAACCTTGGAAGGATGGAAGGCGGAATCAACCTTGAGCCCCATTAGGATCAAACTCCAGGCTGTGGGCAGAGTTTGCCTGCAATTCTGCATTCTAACCACAGCGCCACCATGGCGCCTCACTGCGTGAGGGCTGTGAAGATGCATAAGCATGCACACATGTATACATGTAAATTGAAAAAAAAATAGCAGTCACCTTTCAAAATAAATGCAACTGTGGGAAACACCTTCCCCCCATCCCTCCAAAATGAAATATTCACACATGGAGAGCTTTCTAGAAAAAAACTTACCTGCCATGTTACTACTGGGGAGTAACACAGCTGAGGAGTGGCAATCTGCTCTGCCATGCGAATCAGCAGAGAGGATATAGGTAAGTTCAGTGCAAGTGTGGGCAGGAAAGCCCACATGATCATTGCAGTAAACAGCTTCACTGCCAGCTGATCTTTGGAGCAAGCGGTTTGGCTGAACTGGTCTGAACCGGGAGAATTCCACCCCTGTTTCTAGCCCTTTGGCTATCCTTGTCGACATGAGTTGTATTGGAAGGAAAATCCATCTGGTTCAGTTCCAAGTTGGGAGAAAAAAACACTGGAAACAACACAGAGTCTGGAGGCTGATTGGAAAGAAAGGTCCATTTATTGATGAACAGATCCAGCAGGGTTTGTGGTTCTGGTGCAGCTGAACCATTGGTTTGATGAGTACATGGATTTTTTAAATAAGTTTCAGAGATTCTGCTGGGAGGGGGTTTGTGCAATGTCTGAAATGCCCTTAGGAGATTGTGCAATGTAATGAGCTCTGTATCAGGGTTCCAGAAAAACCCAACTCCAATTAAAAACTCAGAGACAGGCATTTTCTCAAAGTTTCTTTTTATTAGAGTAGGTATACTGGCACACCTGGGAAAACCCGAATCTGAGAGTTCCAGGTTTTCCCTTAGTAATTCAAAAGTCAAAACCCAACTCCTGCACCCATCAGTCCATCACATGGTCCAACCACTATCCATCCCAGATAGAGAACTCCCTTCAACCACTCTTCAGGTGCAGGAATAACCGAAAAGAAGAATGCTATTATATCTTACTATCAACACTCTAAAATTCCCCCCTCCTACTTTCCCAGGCACAGGAATGTGGCAGCATGGAAGCTTCTGGTTCTAATATGGCTTCCAAAGCTGATACTCTGCGTCTTGTGCTAAATTGTGGTGGGTTAATCCTATGATATCCTGAAATGTCATATCCTGTTCTTCTTAATCTCATCACCCTGGAGCTGAAGGTCTTTTATTTTATAGAAAGGCTGGCCCAATCTTTCTTAATGGGCACAAAATACCTGGAGAGGTGAGGGAGTATTAAGAAAGACAGGGTCTGCTTTCTGCCTTTAAGAGCATATTTCTCCATTTCTTCCTTTGGGGAAATATAATATTCTGGCAATATTTCCCAAAATATTTCCCAAAATATTTCATTTTTGGGGGATGGGGGGAAGGTGTTTCCCACAGTTGCATTTATTTTGAAAGGTGACTGCTATTTTTTTTCAATTTACAGTATACATGTGTGCATGCCTATGCATCTTCACAACCCTCACGCAGTGAGGCGCCATGGTGGCGCTGTGGTTAGAATGCAGAATTGCAGGCAAACTCTGCCCACAGCCTGGAGTTTGATGCTAATGGGGCTCAAGGTTAATTCCGCCTTCCATCCTTCCAAGGTTGGCAAAATTAAGACCCAGCTTGTTGGGGGCAATATGCAAATAAATGTAAACTACCCAGAGAGTGCTGTAAAGCTATATGGGGTGAAATATAAGCCTAAAATTTCTTGTTATTGGCTCTCCACCACAGTCCCAGTTTCTCATGCAGCCACTTGGGAAAATTAAGGGAAAATTCCAAAACCTTCTCTCTCCAGGTTCCATCTCACCCCTTACATTTGAAATGTTTACTAGCCACAGAAGGAATGGAAAAGAATAAGTTGCCCAAATAATTCCACGATAAACTCCATTTAATTTTTTCCAAACCCCATGGAACATTAAAAATAAGTTATATCAACTGTCTATGGACTTTATTCATCAGCAAAATAATGGAATGGCATAGTTTCAGATTTGATGAGGAGGCTGGGGGAAGAAGTAGCTATCATTACTGCTTATTTTCCCTTACAATTTGTGAAATGCCCGTTATTGATTATGAAGACTCCTGTACTGCTATTTTCATTTTCAATAGCCCAGGTTTTTCCAGATTGCCTAGAAAACTGCCTAAAGCACTGCAGGTTTCTAAAACTAATAAAAAAGCACACAAAAAGCCATAACATGAAATTCATAAATCCAGATAGGGTGCATTTAAATGTAAGAGCTGTAAATTCTTTAAATTCAAAGACAAGCATTGCTTTACCGGCGGGTTTGCTTATTTGACAGACTTCCTGTCAAAGGAAGTAAGAATGATGTGTTCCTCAATAACACTACACAACCATTATATCACAAAGTTAATATACATAAACCACAGCATAATTTCCCATCTGCACAAGTCCCAGGCTGCCAGCTCTCCAATTAAACCAGCCAGGAAACATGGCCAGATAAGCTAATTCTACTTTATTATGAGGCTACATTGACAGAATCTTGTAAGTCTGGAAGTCCAAATCTCCTGCTGTTTCTATTGACTGATATTCAGTAAAAGGTAAGAGATGTCCTTCCTAAGTTTCGTTCATTGACTGTCAAGCAATTGTAGGTTCCTCCTTCCCCAAGCAGCATCTCTTTCTCTTGACCTTCAGTTCATTCCCACATAGACCCAAATTCCACTCTAAAAGCCTCAAGTGAAGAGATTTGAGTTCACTCATTGGAAACTCAACAATTTGGGAGGGTTAAGCAGATTTCTTCTGCTTGGGGATTCAAGTGCTGAATGACACAATCTAGGGGGCTACTCTGAGATCTTTATGGCATGGACCATGATCAGCAATGCAGGGCCCTCCAAGCTGATCTTAAAGTCTGTCTTAACCAGGACAGTGGAATCTGGTCCTAAATCATCTAGGACAGATGTGTGTAACTTTTTCTGGGCAACGAGCCATTCTCCCAAAAATAACTAAGCTGAGCCAAGAAAAAAAAAGGGAGTTAATTTTGGTTTAATTTAATTTACATTGAATTAATTCTAATGAAGGTGATCCCACTGCACTCCAGTTTCATAATTCTGTTATTCCAAACACTAATTTAATATCAACTTTTGGAGTGTTTGAAAAATAACATGTGACTAGAATGTGTATATCTGATTTTAAAGTTGTGTACAAAAAATCTTCACTGCTTGATTTGGGGCAAGGCAGTCAACTGTTTAAATGATTGTTAAACATTTTGGGATCTCATTCAGGTGCCTTTGCTTAATAATGGGACACCTGCTGCCCTCAAATCTATCCCCCCTTCTTATTATGGTTTGTTTGTTTTTCTTCTTCTGCAGAATATTAATCCTTCTATTATCCCTCCATATTTTCCCCTCTGCAAAAACAATTAACATTGGGTTGAAAATGTTCCTCTTGTCCATTCTGATGACCTCACCACCATGTCCTTTCAGAAAGCATTCCTCAAAAATAAAAAAGATAAAATGTGATTTCCTGCCAATAAATAAATACATAAATAAATCAATAAATAAGGCCCATTCTGGTATAAATATTTGAAGACATTCTGTCAGGTGTGAAGAATCAGGATCACACATTAAGTTCCAGTTAAGATAATTTATTTCTCAAGCCTATACATAAGAATCTAGTCAACTATTGGTAATAGCATGAAATTGATACTAGATAAGAATTAACAGAATTCAAGGAGGGCTGGATTTTGATTGCTTGTGGGAACATAATGACTGTAGGCTGATTCCTTGCTTGACTCTACCCTCAGATTCTGCCTTTTCTATTCATCCAAAAATAAGAGTTGCCCAGCCTGAGGTGTTCCAAGGAAGCATTAACTTTATGTGTATTTAGGTGCTTGTTGGTTTGACTTCTTAATGTGAAAAATTCCTTATTTGTGTATCTAGTTTCTGGCTGCTTCTTCTGCCATCAAGATCAAGTGAGTACCCATGATGCTTAGCTTTTATGTACTTTTCTCATTCAAATTACATTAACTCTCAGACATATCTATTTATTCACTCATTTTACTGCAAAAGATATATTTATTATGTCATTTTTTTCTTCAAACTAATTATTGCTTGTATGGCACTGACTGAAGTTGTTAATAAAGTATGAAGGTGCCTTGTAGCTTTGCCAAGAGTGTTACAAGAATGATCCACATCTAAATTGCAGAAAATGGTGTTTTCTTATCCACCAATATTGCAGCAATAGTATCTTAAAAATTAATCAAACTTCTCTGAGTGTCAGAAACATTAATTTAAAATTTTTGTCACTATTAGAGAGAGTTATTGCAGCTCCAGACTTGTAATTAATTTCTCTCCCTTTTCATCAGGGAGCTAGAGTCTTTTGTAATAGTGATAAATGAAATATCTACCTGGCTGACCTTTTATTAGAAGATAGACAGAAAAAAAAAGATTTAACAAAAACTCTAGTCATCATAACCAACATCTTTAAATAAACATGGGAATGGAAGGGAATAGCAAGCCCCCACATTCAAATCCTCTCAATTGGTCTCAATTTTTAAAAATATTATTGTATGTTTCCAAATGATTTTAGTTGCTTAGAGAAAAGGACTATAACCAACATTTACTAACATATTACAATGCAATTCCATAAGTAGCTTACTTTGAATACTACTATTCATATTCTTCAGAAATATGGGCCATTAAATTCAACACACTTAAGTTCAAAGCAGACAAGGGCAGAGTAAATCTTCCTTTGGTTAAGTTCAATTCAGTGATTATATTTTTGGCAACAATTTGGAAGCTGTTTTCCTCCTGTGGGAAGTACACCCCAAAAGATCAGTGCCAGAAATCTCATAGCAGCAGAAACCTCAGAAAATAGTGCAAGAGACTCAAGCCAGCCCCCTTTAAGAAAACTAAGAAGCACCAGCTGAAAGGAAAACTGAGAGCAGCCCTGCTAATGGCTGTTACAAAAGTAACAGAGTTGACAACAGAATCACTTAAGTAGAGCCATTAAGATAAGGGGAAGCAGGCTAAAAATAAACTCCCCAAGATAAACTGAAACTCCCTTTTTCCTGCCCTTGACAGGACTAAACTTCAAGGACAGGAAAAACAAAAGACCTGGGACCAAGATTAACCCAGGAACAACAGGAAAACAAAACCAATCAGAAACACATCAAAACCCATCAAACTGCAGGAGCTTCAAAGGGAAATTAAACATAAAAGGCTCAGAATTACACTCCTAATCTTGCTTGCAAGCCAGGAACGCTGGAGCTGTGTCACTTTTTGCTTCTTTCCTTCCTGCATTAAAAGAATTCCACTTTCTGGCAGCCGGTTTATGCATCCATTTCTTCTCAGTGTCTGTGGTATGTCCCAACTGGGAACAAACGAGGGAAATTTCTTCCAACACTCCACCATCAATATCATCATCATTCTAGTCTATAACTTCAGGATTTTCTGGAGATCTCTTATTCAAATAGTAACCAAGTCTGAGTCTGTTTAGCTCTTTTGAAATTAGTCAAAGTTCTGTCTAGGTTCTGTCATCTGCAGAGTAGACTTATTGAATCAGCTTAGGGGATTGTATAGTTCAAAACACCTGGAGTACAGCTCTTAAGATTAATGAAATTAAAGTAAATCATATATAGACATGCTATTACTGAACAGGAAAAAAGGGGGAACTTAAGATGAAATCAAGAGAACAATTGACTGCAGAGAGATTTAGGTTTCAATGGCTCTCATATGCACAATTAAGAGAAAGATTTAATATAGATGAAATAATATCAGGAATAGAAAGTGATAAAATGGAATATGAAAATGAATTATGTAGAAATGATGAATATACGATTGCTAAAATCACCTTTTAAATTAATTTTTAACAGGGTTTAATCACCTTATGCCTCCTTTTAAATTCTAGAGTTTTAATTTTTATATACCGCTTTTGTATTTTAACATTTTGTTGAACACTACCCTCTGAGGGAGATGGGTAGTTTAAAAATGTGAAAAATAAACAGATAAATAAAATGTATAAATTTTTGCTGAAATTTGAAATTGAGGAAGAGCAAGTTAAAGAATGTATCGTAAAATAGCCCAAAAATATTTGGTTATGATATTGAAATGGCTCAGTGGGAAAGAATGTGGTTAAAAGGTTAACACAGAGATCCCCAAACTTGGCAACTTTAAGACTTGTGGACTTCAACTCACAGCTATGCTGGCTGAGGAATTCTGGGAATTGAAGTTCACAAGTCTTACAATTGCCAAGTTTGGGGACCCCTAGGTTAACTCCAGATGAATTATGCAAGAGATATAAATAGCACAATGGCAAGAGAGCTTAGATTACAGCTCTCTCTGAGTGATTTACAGCGTCACCCTATTGCTCCAAATAATCTGAGTCTTCATTTTACCAACCTTGGAATAATGAAAGGCTGCGTCAACTTTGAGGCAGTCAGGATCGAACTCCTGTTAGTGAGTATAGAGTCAGCCGGCAATACTGCATTCCAACCACTGCGCCACTTCTATATCTACTCATTGTTGTAAATGTGAAAAACACGAAGGAACATTTGATCACATGTGGTAATCTGGTGAAGAAGTGAAAAAATGCATAGGGTGATGCAGACAGTTTTAAAAATTCACATTCTGATGAAACTGGAACTTTTCTTATTAGGACTTATAAACAGTCAACTAGAAAAGGCTAGTGGGCAACTGGTTTTCTATATGGTAATTTCAGCAATGAAATTATATGCACAAAAATAGGAGACTACAGAAACACCAATAATGGAGGAATGAATGGTGAAGATGGCTGATTTTGCAAAGATGGCTAAATTGACTTGTTTTGATTAAGGAAGGAATTACAGCTACTTTCATAAAAGACTGTATACCCTTTGTAGATTTTATTTTCTTTGCTGAAAATGGATAAAAATTGAACTGTTGATTGGGGATTTATTGATTTAAAAGGTTTGTTTATGGGAAGAAGGGAACTGTGATATGCACTATTGGAGGATGAAAATGGTAATTGCTATGTTTGTCACAGCTGCAAAGAAAATTGGTTGTTGCTTCTTTGGATAATATTTTCTGGGTTTGTTTTTTTTTTGTTAGTCTTCACATTTTCTTTTAGACTTTTATCATCTCTTTTTCTTTTTTCTTTCTGTAATTTGTAAAATCGTTGTAAAATCCTCTTTCAATAAAAATTATTTAAGATAAGTAAAAAACTACAGATAGTCCTCAACTTACAACAAGGTGGGGGGGGAGAATCAGAATTTCTGCCATAAATCATTGCAGACATAAGTCAAGTCAAACTCAATTTTATTGTTCTGACCCACACCCCTTTCCAACAAATCAAAACACTATCCAAAAAGAACAGAAACCTTGTAATGCTTTTACAAAATAATTAGCTGTGATAAACACAAGCCTTGCCAAACTATGCGAGACTTGCCAAAAGATAACAGACAAGAAATAATTTGCAAAATAAGAATCTTCAAATACAAACTCAGGATACTGGAATGTCCATGAGGCTGGAGTTTCAAAATGTCTTTGTCTTCTGCAAAGAACATTTGGTTCACAGCTGGCTTTTATCTTCTTGAAGGAGGGGCCATTACCTTGCAGCCTTACTCCCGAGTCACCCATGCTGTTGTAACTGTTCTTTCCTACAGCAATCCTGTGTGCACATGCACTTCGTCATCACTGCTGCCAGCCCCCACAATCTCTGAAGGCAGTAGTCTACTCCCTAATGGTCTTGGCCCCTCATCCGAGTCCTCGCTCTCCTCAGCCATCTGCACCTGCTGCTGGCTAACCACAATATTTATGGCTATTTTTACCACAGTTGTTGATGGAATCAACAAGCAGTTGTTAACTGAATCACATGGTCATTCGGGAAACCATGTGGTCATTAAGCCAATCCAGCTTTCCAAATGGGTCTTTTTTTCTGGAAATTAGCAAAAAAAGGTCATGAATTATGATCATGTGACTGCAGGATGCTGCAACTGGTCATAATGCAAACCTGGATACTAAGCACCCAAACTGCAATCATGTGAAGATTGGGGGTGGTATGAGGGTCATAAGTGTGTCTACAGATCATCATAACTTTGAACCATTATTAAACAAATGGCTGTAAGTCGAGAATTTCCTATAAAGTAAATAATGATGCAATTTTATCCCATTGATTCAGATGCCAATATGATGCGTTCATTTATTTATTAAATATGTTGCCACCCATTTTACCATGGTCTTATTCTGGGGTGGATAAGTTTTAGTTCTGTTCAATTCAGCAACATTTTTCAGGTGACAATGTTGGCGACAATGACGACGGGGCCCGATGACGTTGCTTGGTTTGGCGGCGGTGGCAGTCTCGGTAGCGGTGGTCCCGGCCTCGGAGGCCTCGGCGGCAGAGGTGGCGCAGTGGCCTCGTTGGCGACAGCGGCGATGGTGGTGACGGCGGCAGGATGTGGTGGAGATGGCGGCCAGGCGTCCTTGGGCCTGACCTTGGTTCCAGCCTCGATGACGATGGGGTTGGCGGCGGGGTTGGCGGAGGTTATGGCCAATGGGATGCAACGATCATATGAACCGGGACCAACCTGCTGGGCCTTTACATCGCCAGTGCCAGACATTGGAACCACGGTCAGCCGGGCCACTGAGATATTCATCTGTGGACCTACGGGCTTTGGGGGATGTCCCCCTTTCCCTGGTGTGGCCCTCCAGACTTCCAAAGGCCTACCTTAAGGATGGATCCTGGGATCCCGAGAGGTGGCATGGCCATAGGAAATGCTCTGTGCGTGGTGCTCATTTGTATCAGTTTGTATCCAAATTTTTATTGGGGTTAGGGAGGGTAACCAGGTGGGGGTTGGGGGACAACCCGCCTGAGACAGGGGCCAGACTGGGGGTCATGAGCGACCAGGAGGTTTTGGGATCAGGGGTGGTCGGATCGAGGATGGAGGTTTCTTTCCGGGAGGAGGATGGGATGGCTATTGGCACGATCGGCGGGAGAGGCAGATATGGCATTGACAGGGGGCCTTATCATGTTGTGGGAGCTCGCCCCTGGTGGTGTGCTCCAATCCCCAGGTTATGTCCCGTTCCCTGGGCTGTTTGAATGATCCAGCCCCGGGCCTTCAGCTGATGTTATGCAATGCCAGGTCCGTAGTTAATAAAGCCCCCCTCATTTATGATTTAATTGAGATGGGGGGAGCGGACCTGGCGGGCATTACCGAGACCTGGCTGGAACAGGAGAGGGGTGTTCCCCTGGTGGAGATGTGCCTGGCTGGGTTTCAGGTTTTTCATCGACTGAGGGCCCAGGGGAGGGGGGGGGGTTGCAGAGATTATTCGGGAGGACCTAGGTCCTAGGGAATCCACTGTTCCTCAGACGACCGGATGTGAATACCTCTTTATAAAGTGTGTTTCCAGGGTTCAGATGGGCCTATTGATTACATACCTGGCTCCCTGCAATGTGGCATTGGCCCTGCCTAAGCTCCTCGAGGTCATAGCCGGCCTGGCAGTTGAGACCCCCAGCCGCAGGCTGATGGTCACGGGGGATTTCAACCTGCATTCGGCTGGCGGGACCTCGGGGATTGCTCAGGAGTTCTTGGCTTCCATGACAGCCTTGGGCCTGACCCAACTAATTAGGGACCCCACTCACACTGGGAATCACATCTTGGATTTGGTTTTTGTCTCTGGACAGTGGCAGGATGATCTAGGTATAGGGGACGTTGTTATTGAGCCCCTGTCATGGTCTGATCATTCGCTCCTTAGACTGAACTTCCAGGCGCACCCCCTCATCACAGGGAGGCAGAGCAGATACGATGGTTCTGCCCCAGGCGCCTGATGGACCCGGATAGGTTCCTGATGGAGCTTGGGCCATTTCCCAGTGTTCAGACACATGACTCGGTTGAGGACCTGGTGGCCACCTGGGATAGGGTGGCGGCTGGGGCCCTTGACCAAGTCATGCCCTTGCAGCTTCTGACCTGATGCTGCTCTCGCTCAGCTCCATGGTTTTCTGAGAAGCTGATGGAGATGAAGTGCCAGAAAAGATGCCTAGAGAGTGGTTGGAGGGCTACCCGCTCTGGATCTGACTGAACACTATTACGGTCCTATATTAGGACCTATTTAGTGGCGATAGGGACGGCAAAGCGTTCTTACTTTTCCGCCCTTATCAAGTCTACAGGAAATCGCCCAGCCGCCCTTTTTAGGGTGACCCGCTCCCTTTTAGAAGTGGGAGCGCGGGAGGATCCTCTGCAGAGATGGGCTGAGGATTTTTTGAATTTCCTGCTGGACAAAATCACTCAGATCCGGGATGGACTCTGACTGGGCAACTCTGAATGGGGGGTTGGGGGCGGAATTAGGGGAGGTCATCGGAGTTTGACCCTGGGTTTGACCCACAGTTTGACCCTGTGACCCCCGAGGACCTGGACAGGATGCTGGGTGGGCTTAATGCTACCACATGTTTACAGGATCCGTGTCCCTCCTGGCTGGTGTTGGCCACTCGGAAAGTGACACGAGGTTGGTTCCAGGGTAATATTAACACTTCCTTGAGTGAGGGGTTGCTGCCTGCCACCTTGAAAGAGGCGGTAGCGGTAGTGAGACCCCTCGTCAAGAAACCATCCCTGGACCCAACTTTGTTATCTAATTATCGTCCGGTCTCCAACCTTCGCTTTGTGGCGAAGGCTGTTGAGAGTGTGGTGGCATGACAGCTTCCCCAGCACCTGGATAAAGCTATCTATCTAGATCCATGCCAATCAGGCTTCAGGACCGGGTACAGCACGGAGATGGCGTTGGTCGCGTTGGTGGATGATCTCTGGAGGGCCCGTAACAGAGGTTATTCCTCTGTCCTGGTCCTGTTAGATCTCTCAGCGGCTTTTGACCACAGTATCTTATTATGGCGGCTGGGGGGGTTGGGAGTGGGGGGCACTGTTTTGCGGTGGTTTTCCTCCTTCCTCTCCGACCATTCGCAATTTGTATTGGTGGGGAGGGGCAGAGATTGACCCTGAGGCCTCTGATCTGCGGGGTTCCTTAGAGGTCGGTGCTCTCACCTCTGCTGTTCAACATTTATATGAAGCCGCTGGGTGAGATCATTCATGGCTTTGGGGTAGAGTTTCATCAGTATGGTGATGATACTCAGCTGTATATTTCTACCCCAGGCCACCCCGACGAAGCCATGGAAGTGATGGCCTGGTGCCTGGAGGCTGTGCGGGGTTGGATGGGGCGGAACAGGCTTCAGCTCAACCCAGCCAAGACCGAATGACTGTTTTCCGGCACCCCGATACAGTCAGCTAGTTCCATCACTGGCTATGGGGGAGGGGGAAATTTTTGACCCCACAGACAGGGCATGCAATCTGGGTGTCCTCCTGGACATACGGCTGTCATTAGAAGAACATATAGCAGCCGTCGCCAGGGGAGCTTTTTATCAGGTCCGTAGGATCTACCAGTTGTGGCTCTTTCTGGATTGGGATGAGCTTCGCACAGTCACATCTGCCCTTGTTATCTCCCGCTAGACTATGCCAATGCTCTCTTCATGGGGCTCCCCCTGAAGAGCACCTGAAGGCTCCAACTGGTGCAGAATGTGGCTGCGCAGGTGGTTTTGGGGGCTTCTCAGAGCTCTCATGTTACGCCACTCTTGCGCGAGCTGCATTGGCTCCCGTTGGTTTTTCGGGTGCATTTCAAGGTGTTAGTTACCATCTTTAAAGCGCTTGGGACCTGGGTATTTATGGGACCGCCTACAGCCACCATCGATCTCCCATCGGCCAATGCACTCCCATAGAGTGGGCCTCCTCGGGGTGCCACTGACTGGATGGCTGGCGACCCCGAGGGTGCGGGCCTTCTCTTTGGGGGCACCCTCCCTCTGGAATGAATTACCCCCAGAGATGAGGATCATCCCTGATCTTTTGACCTTCTGGCGTGCATTGAAAACTCATTTATTTTATCAAACCGGTCTGGCCTAGGGTTTTATTGGGTTTTAAATTTGGTTTTAATTGGTTTTAGTCCTTATTTTTAAACCCTTGTCTCATTTTTATTATATAGCCATGATATTTAATCTTTTTAATTGTTTTTAATTATTGTGTTGTTATTGTATTTTTTAATGGCTGTACACTGCCCCGAGTCCCGCAGGGAGAGGGAGCGGTATATAAATCTTGTAAATAAATAAATAAATAACATCTCTTGTAAAATAACCAACATTGCAATGTAATTGAAACAGTGGTGGGATTCAAATTTATGGACCACTGGTTCTGTGGGTGTGAGTTGGTGGGTGCACTTTGCGCGCATGCAGAGGGTTTGCCACTGATCTTCTCCTGCAACCCTGCACTCTCCCTTCAACAGCTGATGTGCTTCAAAACCAGGAAATAAAGGTCAGAATAGAACTGGGGCAGGTGGGCAGGCCCAGTACCTGATCCTTTGCTTACCAGTTTGCTTACAGATGATCCTCGGTGCTACTGGTTCAGTTGAACTGGGACAAACCGGTAGAATTTATATAGAAATATTGTGTTATGTGTTTTTTGAGACGTGCATATCTATGATATGCATACGTTTTGTTTTATTGAATATGATTGTATTTCTGCCTTCTTTCCTTTTGGACAAAGCTTTTCATATCAACAGATGGCAGTGAGGGCAAATTTGGAGGGTTTCCAAAATCCATAATATGCTGCATCCTTCCAGTTCATTCCCCTTCTTTCCAATGGAAGAGCTATGTGCACAGAAAATTGCTCACATTTCACTCAAATAAAAGAAGTTCAGGTACTCCTTGATTTGCAACCATTCTTTTAGTGACTGTTCAAGGTTTACAGTGGAACTGAAAAAAAAGCAACTTAATGACTGTTTTTTCATATATATGACTGTTGCCACATCACCATAGTCATGTGATCAAAATTCAGATGCTTGACAATTAGCATATATTTATGATGATTGCAATGTCCCAGGGTCATGTGATCACCTTTTGCGACCTTCTGACCAGCAGGAAAGTCTGTAGAATGGGGGCAAAACTCACTTAACAAATTCAACAGAAATCTTGGGGTCAATTGTGGTCATGAGTGGAGGACTGCCACTTTCTGTTAAAGAAAGAAAAGAATAATCAATGCAATGTTAAGAGTCCAAGTGAAAAGTAATAGCCAGAAGCCTAATTCACAACTTTTGCACTCAACAAGCCTTACTCACACCAAAATCCTCAACCAGTTCAGCTATGTTTGCCAAAGAATGGGGAAGAACATGGATCTCTGTCTTGTCATAAAAATACTGTATATATGGAATAAAGACTAATAATAAGTTTGTCGATTTTGGTTTTGAAATATATTCAGTGACATCATTTTGTGACATCATTTTGAATTCAGAAGAGATTTTAAATGAATGGCATCATGTCAATCTATGTCTAATGAAGGTCCAACTTTTTCCTCCAGTTTTGTTCAAATTATTCAGTTATACCCTAACTGATCTCATAACGGTGAGTCGCTCGGTAAAGAATACAGATAATAATTCCAAAATGTTTCTAATTGGAGACGTCTCTTCCTGCAGCTCTTCCCACAGTGAGCTCCCCTCTCGTCTGTCAGAGACCTGCTGAGAAAATTGGTTTGGCTGACAAAGAAGTCTTCATTTTGCTGTAAAGCCCTTTTTTCTTTGCTCCATAATTCTGACTGACATTTAGAACAATCAGCTAAGTTTTGCCAGGTTCCTGGTGAACAGCTGAGATCTGGACGAGGGGAGAATATGTTTGCCAGTTTTGCTTTGTACATTAGCAGCATCAATTGCTGGCAAGTGAGAGAGCCCTAATTAAGACCCTCAAACTAGATAGCTAGGTAGGTAGTTAGGAAGCTAGATAGAAAGATATGAGAGAGAGAGAGAGAAAGAGAGAGGGGGAGGGAAGGAGGGAGAGAGAGAGAGAGAGAGAGAGAGAGATATTTACTGTATGAAAGGAAGAGATTTCTAGAAAGGTGGAAGTTCCCAGATCTGATCTGAATCCATTTGTTTTGACAGTTCCAGGTAGAAATTAATTGCAAATTATGTAATTATGGAGAATGCTTTCCATTTGTCCCTATTGACTTGTTTTCTAAATGAGAGCAACAATAAACAACACTACAAAACTGAAATAAACCTAATTATCTTTCAAGCAATGGCTGGATGGGGAGGATACCTTATAGAAACAGCCTACAACAGTGCAACTGCTTTATAAGTTGAGTAGGGGTATCTACACCTGTTTGGGCGAACTGGTATGAACAACGATTGGTTGACCCGGTTCACCCGCCCCTGCCCTAGTCTGTCCTATATTTCCATGTTTTGCAGCTCAGCTAAGGCACAGCACAGCAGATTGCCATGCCTCAGCTGTTTTACTCACTGACGCTGCAGTAAACGGTAAGTTTTAGAGATGTAAATTGGTGGTTTTCGAATGCTGCGCGCGCAAAGCACACATACACCGAAACGGTTGTTAAACCTGTAGAATCCCACCACTAGAGTTGACTCTTACTCTATGCAAGGAGAGAGAAGAGTGACCAAGAAATTTGGAAGAGATAAGACAGTTTCTCCTCCTGTCTTGTGCATAGAATTCAATGAGTAGCAGGATCAGTCCATGTGGTGAAAGGGAACTTCAATGTGTATTGCAAAACAGAATGACATTCAGCTGTATTGTTTGTTTTAACACACCCAAGAGGGTATAGACCAGGGGTGTCAAACTCACGTAGTCATGGGGGTACCATGTGACATATCAGGACTTTTTCCCCCTTCGCTAAACCGGGCGTGGGTATGGCCAGTGCATGATGTATCCGGCCTGCAGGCTGGAGTAGACACATCTAATTTGCTGAAGTTTTAATTTCAATCTTTTACAGAGCTACCTTTCTGACATAAGTAATCCTTGTTTAGCCATGGTTTGCAGTTACAATAGTGATGAAAAAGTAACTTTGTGATTAATCTTTGCATTTATGAGCTTCCTTGCTATGATTTCACTTAGAAACCACTTTGATTAATACATCAAAGAGGGATTCTAGTTTTTTTTTTTAATGTTAGTTGTTCCCATTTGTTTGCATGGTGCCCTGCTGGGGAGGGAGATAGAAAAAAGAAACTTAGGATGGGATGGGAGATTTTAGGGAGGGGAGAGGGAGAGAAGGTGGGGAAGGAGGGGGGGAAAAACAAAAAGAGATATTATATTAGTTATTGTTATGCTCATTATTACCATGAGTCTTTTTATGTGTGGTTTTGTGGGTTTATCTTGCAAACAACTTCCATAAAGCTTAACAAAATGTCTCATTTAGCAGCATAAATTTTGGGCTCAATTATGATCATATGTCAAGGACTACTTGCATTTAGCCTTTATCATGCATATTGTTTGTGATCATTGTGATATTTTTTTATTTTTTATATAAACTACCAAGATCATAGATATGGCTGCTGATCATAACCATCAATATCTGGATCTCAGTCTGTCTAGAAGAGCAGTTCTCAAACATCTTGGTTTAGGATCCCTTTACATTCTTAAAAATGATTGAGAACCTCAAAGACCTTTGATTTATGTGGGTTATATTTTTCAATGTTTAATTAAATATTAATTTAATATTAGAAATTAAAACTAAGGCATTTCAAAATATTTATTTATTTAACTTTATGGACCTCTGAAATTGTCTTGGAGATTCTGAGAGAAATGTCCATGGAGATTCTCATTCATCCAGGTCATGGTTGTCCCAAAGATGCTTTTTCTCCATCTCCCTCACTCAAGAGGCAATTGAATTTTCTGCTTTTTCTTTGAAGACGTTTCACTTCTCATCCAAGAAGCTTCTTCAGCTCTGGCTGGATGGAGACAGCTGGTCATTTGCATTCTTTTAGAGAGTCATTGAGGCCACCTGGAGGTTCATCTGTGTCATCAGGGTCACCTGAGTAGTGCAAACAGGTGAGAAGCCTTCTTGGAACTGCTGAAAGGGTTGTGTTGTAGACTGGATATAGATGATGTTGTGTCCCTCCGCCTCTGTTGACATAATATGACCCCTCATTCAAACCAGTGGTCCTCTCTGTCCAAAATGTGGACTTTACTGTCTTCAAAAGAATGGCCTTTGTTTTTTAAATGCAGATGGACTGCTGATTCTGAGGGATCCACAGACCACATTTTGAGAATTGCTAATCTACAAGAATCAAAGAAATTCAAACTTTGGGTGACAAATATGTGGTTAATAAATTATTATTATTATTATTAGTACCCTATCAATATTGTCCTGTAATGGAGAGGAAATTCCCTTGCAATATCTCCTCATTTAATACCAAATGGAGTATAACACCTGGTTTTTAATTTCATTAAATACAGCAGTCTTATGTAGCCACCAGTGGGACTATTCAGTCAAGCTTGAAATTGGGGGCAGGATATAGCAGTATGGCATTGGAGAGTTGTGCTATGATTAAGTAGTCTTTGGGAGGAGGATATTAAATTTGGACAATTTTGCTGGATGAGGAATGCCATCAAAAGTTAATAACCAGAAGTAATTCAGTGCAGAATGTACCAAATCCTGATTCCAGTTGTAGATGCACCTGTGTGTTTATGAAACCCTATAATGATTTTTTAAACTTTCTCATAGAGTTGAGGATGTGATGATGGAGAAAACAACTTCTTCTTCTTCTTCTTCTTCTTCTTCTTCTTCTTCTTCTTCTTCTTCTTCTTCTTCTTCTTCTTCTTCTTCTTCTTCTTCTTCTTCTTCTTCTTCTTCTTCTTCTTCTTCTTCTTCTTCTTCTTCTTCTTCTTCTCCTCCTCCTCCTCCTCCTCCTCCTCCTTCTTTCTTCACTTCACTTTACTTTATTGTTATTGCACTTCGTACAACAAAATCAAACACCATCTTCAGTGCACATCATGACCATGACCATGAAAATAAACACAAACACACATCCTTCACCCTTCACACATTGAATTGAAAACCCCCGACACCGCACCAACACTGCACTATACAGTAGAATTCAAAAGAGCTACTGCCCTGGAATAGAAGCTGTTTTTCAGCCCATTTGTCCTTGTTTTTATTATTCTGTATTATCTGCCAGATGGTAATAGTTCAAAAAAGGGTGCCTGTGATGAGATGGATCTTTGAGAATGTTTTGAACTTTCTTAAGGCAGCGGGAGCTATGAAGCTCTTCCAAAGAGGGGAGAGGGCAACCAATGATCTTCTGGGCAATGATGTTAACGCTCTGGAGTGCTTTTCTATCTGCCCCTGTGCAATTGGCAAACTATACAGAGGTGGAGTAAGTTAAGATACATTCTATGGTGCAGCGGCAGAACTGTCACCAGCAGTTTTTTATTCAGTTGTTGTCTTCTGAGAAGTCTCAGGTAGTATAATCTCTGCTGGGCCTTTTTGACCAGGGCTGCAATGTGGGCACCCCAGGTCAGGTCCTCTTTTATGATAACATCCAGAAGCTTAAAACTGGCCACTTGCTCTACTCTGTGTTCATTGATAAGCAAGGGCTGGATTCTGATCTGTTCCTTCTATAGTCCACTATAAGCTCCTTGGTCTTATTGGTGTTGAGGACCAAGCTATTGTCTCCACACCACGAAAGCAACAGGTCCACCTCATCTCAGTAGGCAGACTCATTCCCCCCCATAGATGAATCCCACCATTGTTGTATCATCTGCAAATTTAGTAATAGTATTATTACCGTGAGTGGGAATGCAGTCATTCCTCCTCCTCCTCCTCCTCCTCCTCCTCCTCCTCCTCCTCCTCCTCCTCCTCCTCCTCTTCTTCTTCTTCTTCTTCTTCTTCTTCTTCTTCTTCTTCTTCTTCTTCTTCTTCTTCTTCTTCTTCTTCTTCTTCTTCTTCTTCTTCTTCTTCTTCTTCTTCTTTCCCCCCCTCCCCCTTCACCCTCCAACATATTTATATATTGGCCCATCTCACAGATTTGTGACTGTCCATAGCATATAATAAAAAACAATAATTAAAAAAAACTAATAATTTAAAATTCAGCAAACAAAACCCAATGAAAATGACCAAGGATGATAATATAAGTGAGACAATTGTGCTATTTCATATCATTGCATAATCAAGGAGAGGACAACCCCTCCCGCACAAAACAAAACAAAGCTACATTGCCATGCACCAATAGCAAATTAATGGCCCTTAAGTGATTTTTTTAGCACTTGGTTTGCTTGTTTGGTTTCAAGCTCCTTGGTGTTCATATGCATATTCTGTGACATGCTGGATCACATTAATCATGTCTCTTATTTAAGTTTGTACATATTTGCATTAATACTGCTGGGTGCATATGTATAATAAATCATATATATAATTCTCCTGATATTTGCAAGTTTCTTTGTAAATATGATCAAAAGAATTTGAGGTTTTAAAAAGGCTAAATACAAATGAAAGTCAAATTAACAGATTTGGCTGTTCAGATTGAGGAGTTGAATTAGAGTGGCTGTTGCTACAGGCATTCTTCTCCTTATGAAGAGTTATAGAATAGACAGGGTAGCAGATGAAAATTGGCATTGTTATATTTTTAAAACCAAACACTGCATGGCAAATGATTACGAGTGGCTCATGATATCCTTGCATTTATGTAGCAACATAGTGGTCAAGATAAGAGTATCTTCTTTGTTTGCACAATCATCAGATATTTGCAGTTTCCCTGGCTCTCCACACAGCCATTTGAGGAAATTTTTCCCTTGGGCATTTTTAATAACTGCCAGAAGAAAGTCCTTCCTTTGAGAAATGACTGGAGAATTTCTCCTTTCCCTTTGGGATCTTACCCATCCAATTTCTCTGCCAAAAGAATTTTGAAAGACTATTTTTGTCCAGTGTAGTTGCTGTGGGGAAAAATTGTATCAGTGGAGACTCTACAAGGGCAAGGCAATGGATTAAATGAAATTGCATTTTATGCTGGCCAGCTAGGTCTCTTGACCTTTTAAATTACCATTATAAGAATATCTGTAAGTAGCAGGTGTGATAAAGAATCACTCCACTTATTGAAAACTGTAGTCTTAATCACAGTAGTTGAGTAGTTGATCCAGTAGTTGAGTGGAACAGGTTGGAACCAAAATTATTTAGGTTAGAACAAGTAGTGTTAGTGACCTTGCCCTCTTCTTCTTTCCCTGGGTGGAAAATTTGGAACACATAGATGGAGTGATTGTCATTACAATTTGCAGTGAAGAAGGTGGACCCCAGCCTCTCCTCTATAATTCCAGTTTGATTGATCCTCAGAAGTTCTAAAGAGGTGGATCACCACACAAGAAGTGACTTTAATGTACTGGACATTTTTCTTAAAGGAAGCCAAGTAAAGCAATAATTTAACACCAAGAATTTTGCTCCACCCTTTGTATTAAGGAATTCATTTTATTATAAATAATATCCCTCATTCTCAGAATTTATGTTTAAATGCGTTCATATCAATTTTATAGTGCTTCCCTGAAAATAGGTCCTACCCTGAAAATAAGTCTAGCTTGATTTTTATACAGGTACCCAATATAAGCCCTACCTCCAAAATAAGCCCTAATTAAGACCTCACCCACTCCAGGGTGCACAGCTAAAAATTAAGCTAGGGTGGATATGGGGGGATGGCAAAGCTGACCTACTACTTACCTTCAGGCAGCTGCAGCCAGACCTCGCACACCCCGACACCTGTCTTGCTGACCCATTTCTTCTGCAGCTGACAAAGCTTTCCTGAAGGCCTCTAGAGCTGATAACAGAGCTCCGGATTGATCCTGTTATTGGCTGAAGAGGCCTTCAGGAAAGTCTTGCCAGCCTTGCCATGCAGAAGAAATTCCTGAAGGCCTCTGAAAATGAAAAGAAAGCCAAAGGTGACACATGCATGTGAGGTGAATCAGTGGAAGACACCCCCTGAAAATAAGATGTGATGCCTTTTTTGTGACAAAAAAAGAGACAGGGTCTTATTTTCAGGGAAACATGGTACCTATGTGTATTTTCAGGATAAATAACAGCTCATAGAAAATCCACCGGAGTTTCTGCAAGATAGGGCAAAACTAAAGAACCAATAATTGTGCTAGCATAGGGAAGAACTGTAGCTAGTAGTAGGCCTCAGATACAATCCCAAGCATCCCAGACAATTTTGGGTGGTCATAGTAAACTCCTAGGAAACCCTAAAAGCTGCTAATGCAGACGGACTAGGTTAGATGGATTTTATATCTCAGTTATGCAACAGTATCTGAAGTTCTTACCTGGCTTCCTAAGTAAGAAAATTCCTGAAATGCATTTTGAAGCCCTGTTGATACCAAGGCTACTCCTGCACTATTTTCACTCCTGAGTTCTTTAGTCTTTCAATTAACTCTGGTGACCTAGACTTCATTTCAGCCAGGGCCAGCAGAAGCCAAGTATCTGGTTAGCAACAGCGTAGGAAATTCCAGTGAACAACAGGATTGAAGACTAGACTGGGAAGTCAGAGAAATATCTTGGAAATAGGTAATGGCAAATCAATTCTGTATCACTGCCAAGAAAAGTCAATAAATCACTGGAAGTTGGGCTTGATTTGAAGAAGTCCTTATCCTTACTTACACATTATTATCACAGCAGAAAATGTCCTTGCGCTGATAGAATGACAGGATGACATATTTCATGTTACTTTATAAACCCTCCTTAAATGTTTTATCTTCTTTACGCTTTCCAGAAATGCTCTTAACATTTCATTTGTGTTTCTAATTGCAATTAAACATTGACAAACATTTGAAGGCCACAATCAATGCTTCTAAATTTGTCTCAATGCTTATTTTGTGGTTGCATTTCATCCGCATCTACTAACATTTTTTTCTATTAGGTAAAGGTAAAGGTTCCCCTCGCACATACGTGCTAGTCGTTTCCGGATCTAGTGCTCAACTCTGTTACAAAGCCGAAGAGCCATCGCTGTCCGAAGACCTCTCTGTGGTCATGTGATCAGCATGACTAAATGCCGAAGGCACACAGAACCCTATTACCTTCCCAACAAAGTGGTCCCTATTTTTTTACTTGCATTTTTACATGCTTTTGAACTGCTAGGTTGGCAGAAGCTGGGACAAGTAACGGGAGCTCACTCCATTACAGGGTGCTAGAGATTCGAACCACCAAACTGCCGACCTTTCTGATCGACAAGCTCAGTGTCTTAGTCACTGAGCCACTATGTCCTATTTTTTTCTATTATCTTTGGTTAAAGTTATAAACTGAACATTATTCAATGAAGGCAAATATGGGTTGATTTGTACTTGCTAATCATTTTTAGATTCAAGTGAAGAAAAACAGTTGATGTTGATTTTAAAATGTTTGCTTCCCATTTCCCCTATCAAATTGATATGCTTTGCGTATTAAAAATAGGAGGCAAGTCCACACAATGAGCATTGACACTACTATAGTATATATTAAAAGAAAACAGTTATGTGGATAACTTGTTATTTTGCAGAAGATGGACATGGAGATACATTTGTGTAGGAGAGCAATGAAAAGCAATTTGCAGGCTACCAAAAAGAAAAGTAACTGATATCTCTACAACAAAAATAGTCATGATCATGCAATTGTTAGGGCTGTGTATTATGAATAACAAACTTTGTGTTACACAATCATTTCTAAATCCCAAAGGAAATACTGAAGGGAAACAGCTAAATATAAAACAACATTGGAACTAAATGATTTGAGAAATAAATAGCTGTTCCCATTTTTATTGTCATATTAAGAGTTTGCATATATAAAGTTTAGGCGGTTGGAAATTGTGAATCATATTTATGTATAGGTATTTCCTTATCACCAAGAAATGGTTGAATGGTGTGTTGGACCTAATAAGATAGCAGTGGATAGCAGTGGCATCTGGGGAGGGACAAAGAAATCAAGATAAAATCATAAGAATATAATAATTGAACCTCCATTGCTTTGAAAGTGCATTTTAAATGAAAGCATGTACAAAAGAAATGGGACCAAGGCTGCCTTGTTGTGACTGACATCTTGCTTTTTTAATTCTTCTCCCTGCAGATTCTGTTGAAAGAAATATCCAGTTCCAGTTCCAAGCCAGGAATAAAATGGAGGCTGATTGGAAAGAAAGATTCTGTTTATTGGTGAACAGAACCAACACACATACAGTGTGCAGTTCTGGGACAGCTGACCAAAATGGAGTTGAGATTGGGTGGTTTTTATACTTTTGGGATCCCTATGGGGTCATGTAAGGGTCATGGCTGGCTCTATAGGCAAAAGGGGAAATGCAAATCCTAGTTGTTTGTCTGAGTTAATCTTGTCAACCTTTGGCTTGTTGCCTTTTTAATAGTCCCCAAAATATTTCATTCTCTAGGAGGGTGCGTGGGTGCTGACTTTCTACAATTCCTCTGAAAAAATTTGTTACAAAGAAAAGAGTAATATTCTGAACAGTAAATCTTCAGACTGGTGAGCAGATAAACTTAGTCAGAACAAGAGGGCCAAGCTGGCTGCAGAATTTCCAGAGTTCAATGTTCCTAAGGCCAAGGAATGGAGAGCCACAGAAGAAATGAAAAATGCCAACTTCAATTACTGGTTGGAAATATCACTCAGGCGCCTACAATTGGCAGTGCATAAAATACTCAGCCCCGTCTGCAGGATTCTTCTTCAGCTGGATGCTATATTAAAAAATAAAAGGCAACAAGCTAAAAACCATGTTCCTAATTTATGAGATTGCCTATATGGCATCAGGTTCCAATTTGGAAATAGGAAGAGGCCGTCTTACAGCGTAGTGCAAGTTTCTTTGAGTTTTGGGGGAGGGTCTGACTTCATTGCAAGTGGTTCAGGTGGCTGGAATTAAGACCCTCCTAGAATTGATTCTTGCTGAATTCCTCTGAAAAAGCAAGCAGAGAAGGGAATGATGAAGTGACAGGTGATTAAAACTTGGTCTTTTTTTTTTTTTTTTGCAATGTGCTTTGTACACATGATGCATATAAACAACAGACTGTTAATTGCACCATCACCAGGGATGAGATTCAGCTGGTTCAGGCTGGCTCAGGTGAACCGGATGTTAAATTTATCTGGGTCACCAAACCGGTAGTTGAACCAACTGGTGGGCCCTGCCCACCCTGCTCTTCCCCTCTCAGGAGTCTCCATGCAGCCCGTTTTGGATGCAGGTAAGTGCTGGATCCACACAGAGGCTCTGGAAAGGCAAAAAACAGCCCAGAAGTTTTGAAAGTCCAGAAATGGGCTGATTTCCGGCTTCCAGAGGGCCTCCAAAGCCCTTGGGAGGCCATTTTCATCCTCCCAGAGGCCCGAGGGAAGCCTCCAGACTCTGGGAAAGGCAAAAGTTGGCCCTCTTGGAAGTTCTGGTAGGCCACGCCCACCATGGCCACACCACAAGCAACCAGGCAGAGAACTAGTTGTTGGGATTTTTGAATCCCACCCGACCATCACAACTGCCAAAATCATACCCTAAAAGTGTCCTTTAAAACATTCCTAAAAGGAAAGAAAGAATTAATGAAGTAAAATAGTATCTGCAAGCCAAGAAATCCCAAGCCACTGCTGCTAAAATGTCAGCAGCAGAAACTGCCTTTTGCAGTTAAAAGATAGAGATTACTGTATGTAGACAAAGCAAAATCCCCAGGTTATCTCATTGAATGATCTGTTATTCAAGGTTAGAAACTAGTTCAGGTGTTGCCAATATTATCTTTTATTAAGCATTTTTAAAAATCTATTTTCCCTGAGGTAATACATGAGTTTGAATTGTGTTCCAGAGAGTCTCCTTGTACGTTTGATTATTTTTCTTTTTACTATTATCAGACATAGCATTTGGAGAACTGGTTTGTTTTTTTTATTTGGTCTGAGATCGAAGTCACTGTCTCACATCCCGAGAGAAAGAAAAAGTCCTTAAGCTTTGATAATCTTTTCTTTAACACTGTCATATGGAAGAGACTCACCCGGGGAAGTTATTAAGAGGGGCACTTAGCAGAATACAAATTCATAATGCGATGAAATTTCCCCACGGCAAGTGCGTAACAAGTGTCCTTCCTCCAAAGTTGGAAGACAATAATTGTATTCCTTTCTCGGGTAATAAAGCTCCTTGCATATTTTAAACACTGGAGTGAGAAGCAGAAAGGTGGAAAGCCCATCAGAGATTGTACCTTCGATGGTGCTAATGATTGTTATTTTTATTTCAGCTAGCAATAACACAAGGGAACTGAAGGGATTGAAGTGGGGAGGAAATAAGGAGAAATTTTATGAATCACAAATTAATTGTAATTAATTATTAATTTCCATTTCTATGATGGCCTTTGATGAGGACTTTGGTCTAGTTTGTGGGTAAGAATAATTGTCTCTGCATAATTGATTATAGTTTTCCTAACTCTTAGCTTCAGGGAAATCCTTTTGGAGCAACTGAACTCACAATCAATGAGAAATGAAGTTTGTTTTAATTACTTGGCTGGCAAAAAAAAATGCTGACCGTATTTATATGCAGCTAAAAGGCATAGATGTATAAAATTAATCAGTGCTATGGGCCATGTTGACAACACCAGAGTTTCAACTCCGGTAAGTGAAGGGAAAAATGATAGAAAATGAAAAATTAGAGAAATAGGAATGAAAAAAAAAGCAAAGGTTACTTTTCACTCCTGGGGAAAACACCATAATGTATGAGGAGACATATTCAAATTACAAATTTGTGTTTGATAAGTGCAATTTCTTTGGGGGGCAGGGTGCTGAGAAGTTAGAAGGAAGAACTTGATGCTGTTGAATGACAGTTAAAAGAAATAAAATCTGATAGTGTTGATAATGCATCAGCCTAAGACCTTGGGACTAAAGTTGTAGGAAATACGCAGGCAGAACTAGATGGTGGGGTTAAATGTCTCATCAGTTTGGAGTCATTACACACTCGCAAGGGACCAATGAATTTTGTTGATTATCTAGCACCAATTTATCTATGACCATTAGTTAACTAGATTCTTGTGTAAAGGTAGCAATAATAAACTCTTCAGTGCTTTGAACTCAGTGAGTGTTCCTGATCATTTGTGCCTGAAAAATGTTCACTCATTAGAATGATTAGGAGAATTCCAAGACAGGGTTGACTTGAGAGCAAAAGAAAGAAGCTGCACAAAGGATAACACGGAGTGAGGACAGAACAAGAATCTAGTTGTTATGTTGTCAATATCCATGTCATTCCAGAGAAAATCCTTTTATACAGTGGTGGTGTAGGCTATAGTGGCAAATTCCTTCTTCTGCTTCTCTTCCTGTTAACTGAGTTTGGGGAGGAAAGAATGTGCACTAAAGTTAAACCCTTTCAGAAGAGATTTTTCAAGATTTATCTCAATGGCTTGTCTTCTGGCCAGGAGAACAAGACAAATTTGCGGCAGCCGAGATAATTCTATCAATCCAAAATCTTAATCCCTATCTAACAGCACTCTTCATCAGATTGCTGCATCTTACCTGATTCTCCAACTCCAGATCCATGGTCATTGAGATTCTTGCTTCTCAGGCTTTGGGAAGGAACTGCTCCATTCATTGTACAATTCAAAATGATATAGCTAATGTTCCTATTGTCAAGACTCTGACTACTCAAGCAAATCAGAGCTCCTTCTCAAAGGTCTTCTTTATTGAGTACATCATATCAGCACAGCTTCAACATGACCAACAGTTCTAAATCTTTCCTGTGGTTTCAATATAATTAAACTAGGAAATAACCCCACCCCCAATTGTCACAAGTCATGATGGCTAATTGGGTTAATTGATGGGCTCTCTAGGCACGCCTTTCCCAATGTTATCTGTTGCCAGTAGAGATGACTTTGGTTCTCACAAGAAAGCTCTCTGTTGTATCTAGTAAAGTACTCCTTCCAGGGGTGGGATTCAGCCGGTTTGGACCAGTTCAGGTGAACCAGTATTTCCAATGATCAGTTGGCCATGCCCACCTGCTCCTGCCCTAGTTTGTCCTATATTTCCATGGTTTGCAGCTCAGCTGATTCATGTGGCACAGAGGATTGCTGTGCTTCAGCTATTTTACTCACTGGGGCTGCAGTATAAGGTAAGTTTTAGAGCTGAAAATGGGTGGTTTTCAAACGCAGCGCGTGTACACGCAAATCAAACTGATTGTTGTACCAGTTTAATCCCACCCCTGACTCCTCCCCCCTTCTCTTTCTGTGTGGTAACTGAGGAACAGAAATATGGCTGCTAACAGGTTTGGTTCAAAGTTGACACCTATCTTCTGTTTCCCTCCCCCTCACAAGACCCCTATGAGGTGAATTGGGCTGAAACTGCCCCAAAGTCATCCAGTCACTTTCATGCCTAACAAAGAACTAGAACTCACAGTATCCCAGTTTACTGGCTGACACTTTCATCACTGTACCCCATTCACTACTAGTTCAGTTACACAAAAATATGGTATTAGAATCTTGCAATGACATTTATTTATTTATTTGTGTATTTATTTATTTAATTTATATTGCCGCCTATTCACCCATGGCTACTCGAAGCGGCTTACAGAATGTAAGACCATATTTAAAATTATTCAGAGTTTTTCAGCATTAATTCAGCACCAGAAAAATAAGCACAGATGGCTGATGCTTCATTTAATATCTTTATAAACATAATAAGTAGATTTTTACAAACTAATTATAGATTTCTCCAACATGGAGCAAACTCAGACAAAAACATGTTGCAAGTAACTCTCAGCAGAGCAGAACAGAGAGAACTTCCAGTTTCACTTTAGTTCAGCAGGCAAGCAGTGGAGAGAAGCAGTTTCATTTCAATAGACAGACTCAGAGCTCAACATAGCTGCAGAGTTGCAGAGCTATGCCTAGGCTACTTCTAGTTTCAGTTTCCAAACTGTTCTCATTGGCTGATTTAATTGCTATGCCTATTCATTGGCTGACCTTGTTACCATGCTCTATTCCAGTTCATGAATATACTCTGACAAAAAAAAAACAATAAAAACTTTACATTACCACATTAAATCCAAGAAACAAGAGGAAGCAGACAAGACTGGCAGTTGTATATCAGAGACAGAAGAGTGACTTCCATTGCATCTACGGGAAGTAGGCTGGGCAATGGATGAGAGATAATAGGACACTGAGACAATCTTGTGTCGTTCTGCTATTCCTACTATACAGACTTTACACATATTGCCTAATCATAGGGCTAGCTTTGTGAGCAGGTCTCCTCTGATCTACCTGTACCTGGCCACGGACTTAAAACAGTAGCTCTCTAATAGCACCCCCACTCTCCAAATTGTCTCGTTGCCTTTCTGGATGGAATTGAACAGGCAAGCTAATCAGTTCCTATGAGACAGAACTCTGACAACTAATGGGTTGCCATAGAAACCCAGCCCCAATCAATACCTCTCAATTGGTTGGGTCAGCTGACAGAAAATGCTTGCCCTGATCATACAGTCTGAAGGATGAAGTGCTACCCTCGGCAGCACAAAAAATCTCCATGGATCTTTTGCTAATGAAACATCCTACAGTTCTTATAAAGCAGAAAAAATATTAATGCTTCCAAGGCTGCTTATTTACCTCTTGGGAGGCATTCTGATATCGTTAGAATCAATTACATTTAGTGCATTCTAGGAGGTCTCGATCAGTAAGTTCTTTAAAGAGGCAGGCCAATTACTGGATGGAGCTAAGAAATGCATTTGCTCTTTCTGGCATCGGAGTGAAACACGCATCGATTTCTGAAATGATGAAAAGCAAAGAAGAAGAAGAAGAAGAGGGGCCTCGAGAGATCCAGGAATCTACTTTGCAAAATCAGATATTCAAAACTGCCTTTTCTGAGTTATTTCCTGGAATTTTAGCCACGTTTCAAACTTGCTGACAAACATCCAGAAAGGATGAAAAAATAGGCAATTCTGGAGGGATGGCACTTCAGAGTAGATCATGTTGAGGGAGTCATTTAGTGCAATTAATGACTGTTCAAAGTTACAATGGTACTGAAAAAAGGGACATGACTGTTTTCCTACATTTATGACCATTGCATAATCATGGTCATGTGGCCAAAATTCAGACACTTGGTAACTAGCTTGTACTTACAGTATGATGGTTGTAGAGTCCTGGGGTCATGTGATCACCTTTGGCAACCTTATGACAAGCAAAATCAATGGGGAAGCCGGATTCATTTAACAACTAATTTAAGAACCGCAGTGATTCACTTAACAACTACAGGAAGCAGGGCTGTAAAGTGGGGCAAAAGTCACTTAACAACTGCCTCACTTAGCAATGGAAATTTGGGCTCAATTGGGGTGGTAAGTCAAGGACTACCTGTATCTGGATAATCCCCAATGAAAATATGGTGGACCTGCCCAGAGGTCAAGAAATATTGGAATATAATTTGATTGCAGCTAGAAGAAATAACAAAACAGAAAACTGAACCCAAACCAGAACTATTTCTATTAGGCATAATAACAGAAAAATATAATAAAAAATATAAATACATTATGCTACATATCTTAACAGCTGCTAGGATTTCCTAAGCACAATTTTGGAAGCAGGAAAATGTACCATCAGAGGATGTTGTTATAAAAAATTTTTTAGACTGTGCAGAGATGGACAGACTAACAATGAAATTAAGAGACAAAGAAGAGTCGATATATTATAATGTCTGGGATGCCTGGTATGAACGGTTTAAGAATAAAAAGAAATCAAAACGGCAATTAGGTAAAGAATAAGAAACTATGTAAATACTTATATTTCTATTCATATCTATCTATATTTATTTACATATTAAGTTGAAATTGTATAATGAAAGAAATGTGTATATAGAAAGATGATAAGGAAATGTAAAAGATGTCTTGATGTTGATATAATGATGTATACAGTTTTATTTTATGTTTTTAAATTTTGAAAACTAAATAAAATTTAATAATTAGAAAAAATATACCAAATCTTTGTGAGAGAGAAGTTGAAGCTATTCTCCATAACTTGTTAACTTTCTGTGTGCAAGAGTTTCATAGCTGAATATTAAAAAAATTGCAATTCTCCCTGGAACACATTCTTCCAGTTTGCTTCAGTGTTGCAATCTCAGGAGAGGGTAATATTTAAATATTCTAAACTCAATCCAATCTAGCAACTTCATCTGTGCAGATGCCACATGTAATTAGAAGCATGAGTTAAGAATTCGGATAAAAGGATAATACATTAGTCAGAAGTCATTTGGCTTTTGTTTTAAAGGTGTTAAAGAACCTCATCAGAACCTTTTCTTACATCCATTTCTTACTTCAATTTTTCAAGAGAAAATTTATTTAACCTGAGGACTACTACCCTAGCAAGGGTTGTAAGCTTCTTTCCTCTTTTCAAGTTGTTTGGAAGATGTAAAAATTGTCTTGGCTCTCCTTTCTATTGGATCTACTTTTCTATTTAAATGATAGAATTTCTCGTCTACATTTCAAAACTGGTGTCAGGGTTCTGTCATGACCCTGGTGGAGATTGACTCTGAGGGAGAGGAGGAACAGCCAACAGGGAGTGGAAGTGTGGCTCCAGAGGTTGTGGAGGAAGCTGGGAAAGGGCAGAGGCTGGCTGAGCAGTCGGAGGAGGACCCAGGCCCATCCCCTATCCATCCAAGGGCATGCAGGGAAGAGAGGATCAGGGAAAAACGTGGTCTACATGGGAGAAGAGTGCCATGATCCTCTTTATGGGTTGCAGGTGTGAGATCTGCATAAGAGTTTGGACCTGCATGCTAGTATAAACGCTGGAGACAAGCGTGTTTTTTTCCTGGATGAGATTTATCTTGGTTGGCATTCTTCCAAAGGACTGTACCTGGTTATCTTCTTGAAGTTTGTAATTAATTATCCTGGTCTGTCGTGGAACTCTCTTCAGTGCGGTTTGTTTTTGACTTTTGCTTCGTTATCTGCTATTTGAGTTTGAACTGTATTTCTTTCATTTGGAATATTATTTTGAAAATAGTTTAATCTCCAACTGTGAACAATTGAACAGTGAAGCCAAGTTGAAGGCATTAAAGGATCTTAATTTATATTTTGGTTTTTGTTATATTTGTGGTACGCACCGGGTCATCACAGGTTCCAAGTAACAGACCCATAGCAAGCAAAACTATGAGGCAGGTAGATTCCTTAAAGTACAGCTTTATTGGATATATTAAATTGGCACAGATCTGGTGAAAACCAACTCTGAAGGTTCCCGCGGTTTTCACTTAATTAAAAGTAAAAGTTTGTCACTTTCTCAAAATGATCAGTCACATGGTCCAATCACAGCGCTGTCTAGTTGCCTGGTGACATCCCTCTGCCTTCCTCTGTCCAGGTGTGAGAATGACCTTGGTTCCCAACAGAAAGTATTTTGTTTTGACTACAAAATTCCAGCTATCTCAAATCCCCCCTCCCTATCCCTCAGCTCCAGGATGTGGCAACTGGAGCTGAGGGAGCATCCAAGATGGTTTCGGTCTGGTCAGTTTCAGGATTGACAACTAGAAGATGTACAAGCTACTGCAATTGTTGTTTTCCCCCCCCCTCTAGATGACTGATGTGCTCAAATGCATGCCTGTGGGTATGCCCAAGATCTCTGCAGTTTCAATAATGTAAAGGGGGATTCTTTTTAAAAACACCAATAAATGAAAAAGATAATACATTTGTCTTGATGATACTCTTGAGGGAAGATATTTTTTCACACACCCTTCTGTCCTCTGCTAAATGCAGTTAATTTTTTTTAAAAATTCTGCCTTGCTTGGTGTTCTTCACTTTTGTCAAGCTCCAGTACCTTCTGATTCAAACTCAAATTACTGTGTCATAATAGCATTTGCCATCCCAAGTCTTTCTTAAAGCTGAAGGATCAATAAACGCTTATGTTAATTTTCTTCTAAATTCTCTTGAGATCTCATTCACTCCCGGGGCCAGCAGCCAGCACCGAGTAAAGAGAAGGCCGGGCCAGCAATAGCTGTATTCAACCTGGAAAATCGCAGACTCATTTTTTAAAATAAGTTTTGCTTTGCTGACAGAGCTGTAATTAAAATGGCTGTACATAAAATGCAGATGGTGAACTCTGGCTGCAAAACATCTTCTTTTTTCCTTCTTTTTTTTTGCAACCCACACATCCAATTCATTTTCTCCCTGCCTCCCTGTCTCCTGGCCTGGTTTTATGGAGGGAAAGAGAGATGAGCAAGCTTGCCAATGCTGAATTCACTCAGCTTTCTTTTGGTCCAGTTTCTAAATATTAATGATGGAAAACAAACTATGTAAATAGTTGTAAATGTGCTTTCAGATTTTTTTTATCTGCAGGTTTTCTCTGTCCATCAGATGAGTCTAGATAATACACACATAAAAATAGCGACATCGTTTAACTAACATTATAATTTTGTAGAAGTATTTGAATATACCTTCCAACCCATGATATATATTTCTAAAATTCAGAGACAAGGGGGCTACAGAAAAGGGATTAGGAACATAATCAATGCTGTACATTTTCTTTTTCCTCTCTCCATATTTGTGCACATCTCTGATATGTATATCAGTATATTCCACTGCAGCATTGTGAAAAGTTGGATTCTGTGTATACAAGCACATTCCAATTTCAGCAAAGTGGAGAAGATCAAACTTTTGAGTTGGGCAACTCAACTTAAGAATGATATTTATAGGGAGATTAGATATTTCATTTATAGAATAGAATAATAGGGTTGGAAGGGACCTTGGAGGTCTTCTAGTCAAACCACCTGCTTAGGCAGGAAACCCTATACCATTTCAGACAAATGATTATCCAATCTTATAATAAAGTGTTGTTGTGATCTGGGGTAAAATAATAGTCAAAGGGTTGATTTGTTGGCAGAAGAAGCTCAGCCGTGATTTCATGATGACTGATAATGCTCCCAAGACATCAAGTCTATGTTTATCAGTGACAAGGAATAATGCATGGGAACTGATCAAGGAGAGATTCAATCTAGAAACAGGGAGAACAATCAACCAATAGAATAGCTTGCCTTCAGAAGTTGTGGGAGCTTCGTCACTGGAAGCTTTCAAAAAGAGATTGGACTGCCATCTGTCAGAAATGGTATACAGTCTCCTGCTTGGGTGGTATTGGGTGGACCAGAGGTGATATTCAGCAGGTTTTGACCAGTTCTGGAGAACTGATAGTGGACATTTTGAATAGTTTGGAGGACCAGCAAATACCACCGCTGAAGATTTTACAGTAACCTTCCCCTCCCACGCCTACCAAGCCACATCCACAGAACTGGTAGTAAATTTTTTTGAATCCCACCACTGGTTTGGACTAGATGATCTACAAGGTCAGTTCCAACTCTGTTAATTTCTTATTATTATTGTCAGCCTCATCTGATGTCCAGGAAGTCTTAGTGCCACGACTGAACTAGTATCAGAAATGTTGGGAATAGTAGTCTTTTGTATATGTGTGTAACTTTCCTAAGAGCAACAATAATTAGTGAAACAAGTTACATATGTATAACAGAAAAGTTAATTATTTACAAGAAATATATGTCAAAGCCGAGCACCTAGCTAACTGCATCCTACCAGGAGAACAGTCCAAGGTGTTCCATCTGGGAAGAAAAAGTGGAGGAAATGGTTTTAGATTGACAGTATTTTAGGCTGAACAATACACATAGAAGGACATTAAGTGTTCAGCACTCTATCTATTCCTTATTGCCCTGTTATGGTCAATAGGTCATGTGGTACTGAAGAGGTAGTGCACTTAGGTTTGAACTTCAAAGCAAGAAATGGAGGCTACCTTACAGGGTCTTGTCACAAAATTTTAGCTTCTCTTCACCATATGGCAGGTTGCTGCTGGACTACAGTAGGCAGCACTGAGCCCCCCATAGCATTTTCTTTAAGGCTTCAGGCTCCCATGCACTTTATGGTTTACAGCCAAGTCAAGAAGCAGTACAAAATCTAGGTGTTGGCTTAGTGGGGGGAAATTGATGTTAAGTTGGCCACATAGTAGGTATGAATAGCTATCATCTTAATTGCTGGCAATTGTTCACTTCTCAATTGTGAGAAGTTTTCTGTGATTCAGTTGCCTATGACTGATGTGGATAGAACAGAACAGAACAAAATGCAGTTTTGTCAAAGAACTGTCTTGTGATGTATAGAACAGGATACCCTAAGCAAAACACAATGGTGCCAAAATCATAGTGGCACCTGGTACATGTATGTAAGTTGTGGCATTTGAATTGCAGATGTTGTCAGCTGGCACCCTTGGGAACATGTGTGCTTGCCCTATAAAGTTTAATGTAGGGATATTAAGAATCCAATAACTTGTCTATGGGGATTCTCAGTCATCCAGGTCATGGTTGTCCCAAATAACTTGCTTTTTCAAGAGGCAACTGGACTTTCTGGTTTTTCTTTGAAGATATTCTTCAGCTGATGGATGAGAAGCGAAACATCTTCAAAAGAAAAACCAGAAAGTCCAGTTGCCTCTTGAAAAAGCAAGTTATTTGGGACCACCCAATAACTTTGCTCCTTCTTCTAAAAAAAGAGGGTTAATGCTGAATTTAAAATAACTATGTTACAAAGAATTGAAAGGAACCGATCGGGGCAGTGAATCCAACAATATGCTCAATATTGGAATCCAAATTAATGGATGCCAGGCACATCGCTGTCTGGCCTCTATATGAATGTGACTTACCATCCAGAATTGAGCCCAAAATTTCTGTTGCTAAATGGGACAGCTATTAAGTGAATTTTGCCCCATTTTATGACCTTTCTTGAAACAGTTGTTGAATCACTGCAGCCGTTAAGTTGGTAACACGGTTGTAAAGTGGATCTGGCTTCCCCATTGACTTTGCTTGCCAGAAGGTTGCAAAGGGGAATCACATGCAATCATCATAAATATGAGTCAGTTGCCAAACATCTGAATTTTGATCACATGACCATAGGGATTCTGTAAGTCTGAAAAACAGTCATAAGTCACTTTTTGTCACTACCATTGTAACTTTCAACAGTCACTAAATGAACTGCTATAAGTCAAGGACTACCTGTACCACTTTTGAAGGAGAACTGATCACATGCCAGGGCCATCAATTGCATGGTTAAACTGATCTGTTATACAGTTATTTCTAACTTTCCACCATACAGTATTTAGCCTTTATGTAATTTAAGTCTATTTCTTAGGTAGTCCTCAACTTATGATCATAACAGAGGCACCCAAATTTATGTTGTTAGGTGAGACAGTTGTTAAGTGAGTATTGTTCCATCTTACAACCTTTCTTGCCTCAGTTGTTAAGTGAATCACTTCACTGTTAAGTTAATAACATGGCTGTTAAAAGAATCTGGGTTTCCCATTGATTTTGCTTGTCAGAAGGGCACAAAAGATGATCACATGACCCTGGGACACTGCAACCATCATAAATATGAGTCACTTGCCAAGCACCTGAATTTTGATCACGTGACCATTAGAACTCTGTAACGGTCATAAATGAGAAATTACCATAAGTTATTTTTTCAGTGCCATTGAAGTTTCAAAACTTCAATGGTTAGGGTTAGGGTTAAATCAAGCACTACCTGTACTTCAAAATATATACATATACATATATACATACATAACATATACATATACATGTTAGGTTTTTGAGCTGATAAATAATTAAACAAGGGAGACTAAGATGGATCTATTTTGAGCTATTTAACTCTCATCAGCTAGCCATACCCTTACTGGGATTCGAACCAGGGAAGTATTATATGTGAGGCAGTTGTAATTGCCATTAGACCATTGGTTTTCCTCTAAATCAGCTGAGACAGGGGAATGAGTATATGCTTGTGTTACAACACCCTGGTAAACCCCAATTAAGGGAGGAAGCATACTGCTGTCCTTTTCTATCTTTCAGCTCATCACCAGAGACCATCCAGACAGAAAGACTCAGGATGTCACAAGATTAGAACTCAGAAGGTCATCACACAGCCCATTACCCAGGTCATTACGACCCAGGAGATTACAGCACAAGACCCAGGAGGTTAAAACATTGGAACTCAGAAGGTCATCACACAGCCCATTACCCAAGTCGTTACAACACAGGAGGCTGATAGACACACAGCCAATACCTCAGCTACACATGTTCTTAAGAAAAAGCCAGCCAATCTGCAAAGATCAACTCCATCAACCAATCAAGAAATGACAACACAGCCAACCTCTCCACCAGTATATATAGGGAGACAGCAGCTCAGATCACGCTTTGCTTGCATAAGCACAAAGCTGAAAACACCAGCCTGAAGATGGGTTGTTTTCCCACGTCATTATAGTTATGCTTTTAAAGTTGTAGCGACGTTTTGGCATATTCTGAAGCCCTGTTGCAAAATAGGTCTTTGTGAATACTAACTAATAATAATACAGCCTGTCCAGAAAAGAGACACTTTATTAAATCATTTTAAGAAAAATGGCATGCTCTATAACATAATAGAATGGATGATGAATTAGAACAATATGAAGATGGAGAAATTAAAAAAAAAACAATGGTGTTATATTTGTCTAGGTATGAATTCTCTTTCTAAATTATTATGGTTGTGATAACATACATTTAATGAAATTATTAGGAAATGCTGGATGAGTCAATATGCATTCCAAGCCTGGAAAATTTCTTAATCTCTCCTTTGCCACAATCCCCCCTTCTCTTGCCTCAGGTCTTAGATCTTTCTTATTAAGTGCCATGATATGATTTCTGCCATGGAAACACCAGATCAAATGTCATCCTTAACCAATTAGGAGCTGCAACATTTTCCTCTGGTCAAAAAATATTTGATTCCTTTTGGTCTAAATCTTTGATTTTCAGACACACCAAAATTTGGGCTGTAAATGTCTGGAGAATCTCTTCAGGTTGATAACTGTACAGCCAGTATAGATTGCCCAGGGGTGAAAAAAAAGTCTCCTCCATTTTCTTCCTCCTCCTTCATTTTTTTTTTTAAAGAAAAATCCAGACAGCTGTATGGCTGTGGCTATGTCAGCGGCTGTCAAAAGTACATATAAGTAAGGGGAAATATTTTCTTTACAATTGAAACCTGAAGAGAAAGGAATTGAAGCCAGGGGCTCCAATGTGTGATTTCTGAAGAGAGTTATCACACTAGACTGCTTAACCTGTGAAACCTGTTACTATAGGAAACTCCAAAAGCTGACCAGACAGTATATCCAGGTGAGAGATATGAACATTTCAGAAATACACGACTATTAGCCAGGTGAGTCTGTGAATGTTCTGTGAGGCTTAAAGCCTATCATTTCTGTCATTTATGTTTTGTGACTGTCATGTTGCAAGATAAATTACACAATGGATGTAGATTTCCCCTCCATAGGATGGGATGGGGGGAGTGGGGTTGGGTGGGGTGTGAAATTCTCTTTCTTTCTTTCTTTCTTTCTTTCTTTCTTTCTTTCTTTCTTTCTTTCTTTCTTTCTTTCTTTCTTTCTTTCTTTCTTTCTTTCTTTCTTTCTTTCTTTCTTTCTTTCTTTCCTTCCTTCCTTCCTTCCTTCCCTCCCTCCCTCCCTCCCTCCTTCTCTCTCTCTCTCTCCCTCCCTCTCTCTTAGCTTCCTTCCATTGGAGTATCCTAACCCAGTGAAATCCATTCCAATCACAAACGATTGGCCACTTGGTTTCTGAATTCATGAAAATTATGGTGATTTCCCTGGCTGTCAATATAATATTTCTGGCTTCTAATAGCTATACTTAAGAGCCAACTTGGTTTATTGGTTAAAGTGTCAGGCTAGAGGTCGGGAGACTGTGAATCCTAGTCCTGCCTTAGGCACAAACTACTCTCACACTCAGCCCTACAAACAAAGACAAAAGCAAGCCACTTCCCAAAAACCCCTTCCCAAGCTGTAGGGACTTAACCTGGCAGTCGCCAGGAGTTTAAAGAAAAACCCACCTCTAAATAAATATATTGCCAAGCTGTGGCACTTGGGATATTTTTCACCTCACAGATCAACATGTCCGTCACTGTTTTTTATATTATTTTCTGTGAAGGATTTACGGAAAGTACCAAATAAGGAAACAGGAAATAAGGTAAGTTGACACTTATCGCACCAAAGTATTGGGATTAAAAAATAATAATAATACAAAGAGTGGTTTCCCTCCCTCTTTTTTTCTATTCTCTCTGATTTTAATCACCTGTATCCATTCACCAGGGCTGTGATTTCATCTGTAGTATCTCTTTATTTATTTATTTATTTATTTAACTTTTCTACTGCCCCCTCTCCCAAATAGGGACTCGGGGCGGTGAACAGCCATAATAAAACAATACAGTCCATAAAAATTTAAAATAGAATTAAAAATTATTAAATTAGTGGCTGAATTTGAGAATAAAAACCAATAAGAACCCAATAAAAGTTTAAAATTTAAAAAAATTAAAACCCTTCTAATGGCACTAGGCCAGACCGGCCTGCTGAAAAAGGTGGGTCTTCAGTGCGCGCCGGAAGGCCTGTAGGTCAGTGATGGCTCGTATCTCCGTAGGTAGCTCATTCCAGAGGGAGGGTGCCCCCGCAGAGAAGGCCTGCATCCTCGGAGCCGCCAGCCGGCATCGCCCAGCCAGTGGCACCCCGAGGAGGCCCACCCTGTGGGAACGCACTGGCCGGTGGGAGGCTGATGGTGGCAGCAGGAGGTCCCGTAAGTAAGTTCCCGTAATGTTGATTAAAATTCCAGTGGAAAAGAATATTTGAGGCTTAGGTTGAACTGTGAAGTCCTTAGTGCTCTCTTGAGGTTGATTGTTTGCTTGAAGACTTTTCATGATGAGCTCTGGTGGCACAGTGATTAGAATGCAGTACTGTAGGATACTTTGGCTGCCAGCAGTTTGGCAGTTCGGGTCTCACTGGCTCAAGGATGACTCATCCTTCCATCCTTCCAAGGTCAGTAAAATCAGGACCCAGATTGTTGGGGGGAACATGCTGACTCTGTAACCTGCTTAGAGGAGGCTGTAAAGCACTATGAAGCAGTTTATAAGTCTAAGTGCTATTGCTATTCTTTATTAAGCTTCAAATCAGCTGGTCCTAAGTGCTATTAGCATAAATAAAGCAGTTGTTTTCCAGTGGTTGCTTTACATTAGTCCAGGGGTCTCCAATCCTTGGCAACTATAAGACTTCTGGACTTCAACTCCAAGAATTGGAGTTAGCTGACTGAAGAGTTGAGGTCCACAAGAATTAATGTTGCCAAGGCTGGAGATCCCTGCATTAGTCAACATGGGCCAATATTGTCAAACTGAAGAGCCATTACCAGTTGCTTTTCCAAGTTTGAAAAGTAAATATCTTTTCAACATTAAATTGGAAAAACTGGGGATTGGATCAGGAGCATTATGCTTATGAAATCTCATTCCTGGTCTCTAGCTATTTTCAAATATGGATAGAAGAGATTATTTGTATCTCAGGGTTGAAATGTGGGGTCCTTGATCCTCTTTGAGCTTGGTGGTTTTCTTGCAGATGTTTCATTACCAAGCTAGGTAATGAAACTAACATCCCATCTAATCATCTTTTTCTTAAATATATAAATTAAATAAAAATAAGAGCAAACCCCACTCCCTTCCAGCACTGACAATACTATCTAGTTTGGTAATGAAACTTCTGCAAGAAAACTATCAAGTCAGAAAACACCAAGGACCCCCTTCTCAAATAATTATTAATTTAATTCATGCTGAAATGGCACTTCAACATACTTCCAAGTTGACTTGACAACTGAAATCATTTGATTCCATAAGCTATTTTCTTATTTCACGCAATTATTTTTTTTTCTTCCCAAATGCTGCATATACTAGTTGTCATAAGTGATTAATGAAATGTGATAATTGGTACTGGGAAGCACAGATTCCCCATTGACATTTTTCAATCATTGTTTAATATCAACAATTAGTATAGAACAAAAATGGTGAGGGAGGAAGTAAATAAATAAGGAAATAAAGCCATCCCTATCAGTTCACTAAATGAAAAGTGTTACAGTCCTGTTTTAATTTTACAAACCTAAACTGGTGTGGCAAAACCATATTGGGCAGCATTGAAAAGCCCCCTCCTCTACCAAGTGCCTGAAGTATTTGATTGTTTACGAACATAATCATAGAAAACCAGGGTTATTAAAGAAATCACTCAATAATATACCTCCTGACATTGATCAATGAAATCTGGCTGTTCCTTTTGCCTGATGCTGCTGACTGGATAAATGTTTTATGCATGAAGTCCATGGCAAGAAAGAATGCCAAAGGGTTAGGAATATTTTAAGAAACTCTTCAGGATGTCAAAAAAGTTATCCCATTTTTTTTTCAAGCACCCAAGGCATAACACTCAAGCATGAGTAGACAAAGGATGGTTGGTAGGGAAAACATCTGGAAAGAGGATGACATTTTTGTCTGCATTTTGATTTGGGAATAGAATTATGGAGAATTCTGCATTTAGATTTGAAATATTTGTATTTTCTTAATGGGTGTGCAGCAGAGGTGGTATTCAGCAGGTGCTGACCAGTTTTGGAGAACCAGTAGTGGAAATTTTGAGTAGTTCAGAGAACCGGCAAACACTACCTCTGACTGGAGTTTTTACAGTATCCTTCCTCTGCCACACCCACTAAGCCATGCCCACAGAACCGGTAGCAAAAATATTTGAATCCCACCACTGGTGTGCAGGATGAGCTTTGAATAGGACTCCAGTATGCCAATTGCCAACTGGGTTACTTCTGAATGTTATGCGTGAAAACCTCTCCTCGAAGAGGCTGCTACATTGGGGGGCAATATTTTAATGATGTTTCCATCATTAAAGTAGCCTGCTTTCTTTTAAAAATAGATTTTAGAATTTTAGAAGAGGTAACAAAACACTTCCTTGGCAGGATCTGACTAAAGGCCCCTCTTTTCAAAATGCAATGTCATTTTGGAGCATTCTGAGAAAATAAGAGTCTTCCATTTACCTTCTACGTCTTTATTATCTGGAACAATAAACATTGTTTTGCAGCAGCCAGGGAGGGAATAAAAAGCGATGTTAAAATGTTCTGTCTTTTTTTTTTATGGCAAAGATCAGCACCACAAATTAATTCCTCTAAATGCCTTTGCACATGTGGCTTTGTCAGATTAGCCAAAGCCCTTTTAAAAACTGAGAAACATTTTAACATTTTAAGTTAAAAATTAGGTTGGAGTCTCATGTAATCTCTGTTTTTGCATGAAGCCTCGTGAGATTTTTAAAACAATGTTTTTATTTAAATAACAAAAGAGGGATGATAAATTACCTCAGCAACGTTGTGTGAAACTGCACCAATGGCGCCCACTGACAGAAAAAAAAAGTTGCTGATCCTAATTTTTCTGGCAAGTCTCTGCCAATTCTTTAAGATGCTCTCTGCAATTTGCATGTTAATCCAAAATTTATTGAGGATGTTAACGCTCGGCACTAGTTGGTATCATAAAACTGGGAAATATCTGGGCTTCAAAATCACTTTAAAGGATTTGCTTTTCTTTAAAGAGCAGCATTAATGCATGCATTCAGAAAGAATCTGTCAACCCTAGAAGGACTGGAAGTAGCTGAGATGATAAATCTGGCCTCCCAAATGATGTCTCTCTCAAAAGAAAAAAAGTGGTCACTAATGAAAAATGGAAGTGATAAAAACCTATTCCACTCCCTCTTAATCTCTCCTAAAGTCTGGAGTGACCACACTGTGGATGGGGCCATAATCAACAAGATGGTAGATAGAGTGTCACCAGACAAGCTCCATATTCTTTCAACATGTTTGTGACATTAACAATAGGACTGGCCCACCAAAGAAGGTGCTTTAGCAGAAGGACCCCATCAGCCAAGGCATTTCAGCTGGTGGGGTCTAAGAGAAGAACCTTTTCTGCCATAGGCCCCAACATTGGAACATTTTGCTACTTGAGGTGAGATCTGCCCCATCTCTTTGGTCTCATGGATGGGCCTTAAAACTTGGTTCTGCTAGTTTTGGGGCTGCAATGGAGGCACTCTGTGCTGAAGGCAATTGATAGAGTAATAGAGAAGATCCTATTTACATACCAATCGTGCTCTTGGTGTTTAGCTTTTTTAAAATTAATTCTTGTCCATTTTAATGCTTTTATATTTGTGGTTTTATTGTACTGTAAGCCACCCAGAGTTGCTTTGGATAGTGAGATGGGCAGCATATAAGTTTAATGAATCAGTTCGTCTTCCATTTTTAAATGTAATAGAAAGTTATATAGTTTCTTTATTAGCTTTTCATCTGTGTCTAACATTATTTGATCCAATGTTGTTTGTTCTTTATAAAGGCTATATGCTTTAACATCTTTTTCATATCTCGATTGTATTTGCATATGTGGCCACCATGATAAGTGCACACCTTGATTTTGTAACTCTTGTTTAGATTTAAGTTCCCCTTCTGAACTCAAAATGTATTTCTATGTTAAAAAATTTCCCAAATTCACTACATTTGGATAGTCTGAATGCTTTCATAGTTGAGAGCCAAACTGGTAATTTTATATAATTTTTTTGTTTTCACCCTTTCCCATACTTAAAAGTAGAGTAAACACGATGAATCTACAAAGATGTCACATTTTTATTGCACTGGTTCATCTGCCATCTTGTTGTTTTTGATTTCTTCATCCCTCCCATTGACATGGACTTTGACCAAAGAGTAGTGAGGTGAAATCAGTTCTTCCCATGATTTGGAAATAATAGTCCATCATACAATTGTATTTCCTTTTTTTATTTTCAGACGCATCTCACTGCCGACTCATCTTTAATTCGAAATAAATAATTCATGTTTATGGAGTGCCAAGCTGGGGATCTAAACGTATTTGGTCTGTGCCTTGGATTTCTATGTCCTAAGTGAAGAATTTGGTTTCCTAAGTAAAATTTAAGTAGGATAATATTGGAGGGAAAAAATTATCAGCAAAGGGGGGAAAAAAGGGAAAGCATGTTAATTCTGCACAGTTGATTTGACTTGGTTGTTGTGGTGCAGGTAATTTGAATAGGAATCTTCAGATTCTATGACCTTTCATATTTCTCCTGGGTGCTAGTTCAAAAACCACATCTTGTAGTCTAGCAACAAAACTGCCTGTAACTGTAAAAAGGCTGTCAGAATAGATTTGAATACCTGGCGGTGTTACTTCTATCTATCTATCTATCTGTCACTTTCACCAGCGAAGTCTTTTTGACATTTGCTTGAAAGGGAGGCCTCCTCTATGCTGTGATGTGGCTGAGAGCTGTCAAGTGGCCTTCTAAAGAGATAAGGCAAGAAGGATGCTTCCCCAGACCTGTCTGCAAACACACAGGCAGCGGATTGGAGTGTGATGGGAAAGTAATGTAGTATTGTTAAAATCAATCAATCAATCAATCACGGGAAGGAAAGAACCGTCCATTAGCTCTATTCCATAGAAAATTAGAGAAAATGTTCACGGCTCCGTTTCGTACATCTTTCATGCGCGTAAAATGGGACGGTGAAAATGTTTATCTAGTTTTATAAATTTGGAAATAAGATAGTGGACATAACTAAATCGTGGGGAGGTGTGGCGGAGGGGAAGGGTTGATAATATGCTCCTAGATAAACTGTTCCTTTTTTCATCTGGTTATTGCTTTTCAATACCATTTTCCTTCTGCTTTGCTTTTTCTATCTTCAGTTATAAGGAGCAAGAGATTTCTTTCTTTTTTTTTTTAAAGAATGCAAGATTTAAAAGGGAGAGGAGGATCTAATTCTGAAAGGGAGGCCTCTGTTCCACCCAAGTTGACATGACTTTAAATTCTCCCCAATGTGTGAAATGCCTCTTGGGTCTTTCAAGGAATTAAAATGAGGACCCACAGATCATTCAATGTATAGAAACAGGTTCTTGGATTTAATTCATGACTTGTAGCAATGCTTGGCACAGGTTGCTATGGGTACTCCTATGGGGCACTATGGGTAGTCCTTGACTTATAATTATTCATTTAGTGACATTTTGGATTTATAACAATGCTGAAAAAGTGACTTACAACTACTATGGGTAGACCTCGACTTACAACAGTTCACTTAGTGACTGTTCGAGGTTACAATGGCACTGGAAAAAAAGTGGCTCATGTCCATTTTTCACACTTACAACCATTTCAGTATCCCCATAGTCATGTGATTTACAGTTGAATGCTTGACAACTGACTCCCATTTATGACATCTGCAGAGTCCTGGGTTCATGGAATCCCCTTTTGCGGCCTTCTGACAAACAAAGTCAATGGAGAAACCAGATTCACTTAACGACTGTGTTACTAATTTGACAACTGTAGTGATTCCCTTAACAAATGTGGTGAGAAAAGGTCATAAAATGGAGCAAAACTCACTTAACACATTTCTCACTTAGCAACATACATTTTGGGCTCAATTGTGGTTGTAAGTTGAGAACTCTCTGTAGTCCTCAAATGTCATTGCATTCCCATGGTCACAACTGAGGTACTTGGCAACCAACAGGTATTTACCAAGGTTGCAGCTTCCTGAGGTTTCCTGATTACCATTTGTAACCTTCCAGCCACATTCTGACAAGCAGTGTTGATTTATTTATTTGTTATTTATTATTAAACCCCCATGCCACCCATCTCGCCAAGGTGACTCAATGGGGGAAAGATGGATTTGCTTAGTGATCATATTATTCAATTAATAACAGCAAAAAATGATAGTAAAACCAGGCACAAGTTACTTAACCACTGTTTTGCTTAGCAATGCAGATTCTGGTTCCAATTGTGATTGTAAGTCAAGAAGCCCTATGGTTTCACAACTACTGATAGTGAAGCTTTTATTTATTAAATGCATGTGAAAATTAAGTTGTTAAAAAGAAGATCCCTCTCATGCAAAATTTACAAATAGCCTTTATTATTCACTAACATTGGCTGTGATTCCTACTGAAAATAATTCTGTCTACATTTTCTTCTTCTTCTTCTTCTTCTTCTTCTTCTTCTTCTTCTTCTTCTTCTTCTTCTTCTTCTTCTTCTTCTTCTTCTTCTTCTTCTTCTTCTTCTTCTTCTTCTTCTTCTTCTTCTTCTTCTTCTTCTTCTTCTTCTTCTTCTTCTTCTTTCATATCCATCATCTGACGTTGGCAATCAGGTTGGTGACCCTATTCTTATCAACAGCCGCACGAAAAAAAATGCTGTTGAGTTTTATTCAAACCAGTCCTTTAGATTTTGAAGCCATGGTGTTCTTCTTCTGCCTGGACCCCATTTGCCTTCAATCTTTCCTTGGAGAATTAAGTGATCCATTAAAGCTGTCCCCAACCTTTCTGGCTCCATGGACCCAAACAGCCTCAGTGGTGGGAGAGAGAGGGAGTAGTTTCGTCTGTGCAACCTTGTTCCCACAGATGCGCAAATGAAGCTTTGAATGCTCGCTCACTGCTTGCATGGCCTGATTGTCAATGGGCCATGGACCGGGACCAATCTATGGCTCAGTACTTGGGGACCCTTGCATTGAAGGAAATAAGGCTGTCATCCATGCAAACTGAAGTCATCTCCACACAGTGAATAGAATAAGAGAATTAATGTAGCCCGAACTGCTTTTGACCCAGCTTCTGCTGTCTGCATTTTATGCTAAAGAATCTAAAGTCTGGCCATAGGGAGAGAAAATGAAAATGTAATGAGATTTGCCTTTCAACTTATACTAAGGAAAAAAAACTCCATGCAACTTTATTGTAATTCAGAAATATTGCTGCAAATGGCTTTTGCTGGCACTGTTTTTTTTTTTTAAAGAGAACAATTTATTGTATTTTTTGGCATGTTTTAAAATCTAGTGCAGTCTTTCTCAGCCTGCCCAACCTTAAAATGAATTGGACTTCAACCCCCATAATTCCCCAACCAAAATGCCTTTTGAGAAGGTCGAGAAATGCTGATCTAGTTGGGTATAGATTCCCTTTCCCCAATATGGGGCAAAAGGTGGATGTGTGATAGGGATGGAACACCCAAAGGAGCTTTTTCAGGAGGCAACTGGACTTTGTTTTTTCTTTTGAAGAGGTTTCGCTTCTCATCCAAGAAGCTTCTTCAGCTCTGCTTGGAAGAAGCTTCTTGGATGAGAAATGAAATGTTTTTTCAAAAGAAAAAACAAAGTCCAGTTGCCTCTTGAAAAAACTCCTTTGGGACAATCATGACCTGGATGACTGAAAATCTCTACAAACTTTCAGGGATGGAACATTTTATTTTTGTAGGGATGGATACATTAAACTTGATCTGTGGAGAGGGAGAAATTCTGGGCAGGTTGTAGAGAATTTTTGGATCCTCTTTAGATGTAATATATAGATGCAAAAGCTTTATATCAACTATTTTTTATAGGGTTGACAGCCTAGCAGAAAAGCATTTTGGCTGCCTTCATTTAATGCCGTATGGAATCAAGCTACATGATCATGGAACAAGTCAATAATTGGACCAGAGTAGAAGCCCTGTCAATTAACTGTTTGGCAACTTGGCTAGTCAGGTGAGAGTTGGAAGATCTACTGATTTTGCATGGGAGGCAGTGGCAGTGCTAGTCCAATGCCTCCCTCAAATGATGATGCTGATGCTGATGACATACTTGGCCAGATCAGTGTCTTCTCTTCCTTTAAGCATCTGAGTATCAGTGAGTTGCCTGTTGCTGACGCAATGCCATGTGGATAGGCATTCTGAAAAAAACACTGAATGACGGAGGGAATAGGAGCAGGCTGGTGGCTTGTGTGATGATTGGTTTGCATTCTGTGACTGTCAACTGGTCTACGATATGGAAACAGTCATCTCATATTTGCAATAATCAGACCTAAAGGAATTAGAGCAGAGTTTCTCAAAAACCACTTTAAGAGATGTAGACTTCAGCTCCCAGAATTCTCCAGTCAGCATGCTGGTTGGAGTATTCTAAGAGTTGAAGCCCACACCTCTTAAAGTTACTAAGATTGAAAAACATTGAGCTAGAGTGTTCAGTATTTCCATGTGAAATATTTTAAAATGTCTTCCCCAAATTATATGAAAGCACCAGTGGTGGGCTGCTGCAGGTTCAGACCGGTTCTAGAGAACCATCTCAAATGATGATCAGTTGGCCCCGTCCACCTGCCCCTATGCTATTCTGTCTTATATTTCCTTCTTTTTCAGCTCAGCTGATTCGCGCAGCATAGTGGTGGGATTCAAAATTTTGTACTACTGGTTCTGTGGGTGTGGCTTGGTGGGCATGGCTTGGTGGGCATGGCAGGGGAAGGATACTGCAAAATCTCCATTCCCAACCCACTCCTGAGGGAAGGTTACTGCAATATCCTCCCCACCCCACTAACCTACTTTCTAGCTCCTGTGCAGGGCAACAAAAGAAGACTCAGCTGATCAGCTGGGATTCGGGAGGCAGAAAATAGATGGGGGTGGGCCAGTCAGAGGTGGTATTTGCCGGTTCTCCGAACTACTCAAAATTTTCGTTACTGGTTCTCCAGAACTGTTCAGAACCTGCTGAATACCACCTCTGATTACCATGCCTCAGTTGTTCTACTTACCGGAGAAGGCTGGAAGGTGAGCTGGAGAGGTTCAAATTGGTGTTTACTGAATGGTGCACCGATGTGCAAAGCACACACTCACAAAACCAGTTGTTAAACCGGTTGCAGCCCACCCCTGGAATGCATATGTCAATTTTAGATCAAAACAAATAGAACAAGATTAAATCATGTAAGTTAAAGATAGTTCCATTTTTATTACATCATTAATTTAAAAAGTCTGTTGTCCATCCTTTTTTTAAAAAAATCTTCTTTTTACCAATACACTAATTTCCATTTCACTTTTTAATAACATTTGATTGACTTATATGTTTTCATTCAAGTGCAACACCCCTTAAAGAAGCTAAAATAGCAGACAGTATAGAGATTGCTAAAGTATCTGGGCCAGTCATAGCATTTGGCTAATATTTCTTTTCATTGTATATATTGCCAAGCATGTATGGAAGGCAAATCAATCTCCCCAAATCTTTGAAATAACCATTAAGGATGAACTAGTTTAAAGCCTTAATCCCTTGCTTAGTTCAAGCACTTAATTCAAGCATGTTCAATAAAACATCTTCCCTACTATATTCAGGTTTGAGTTATACAGCAGTATCAACTCCTCTTGTGTTCCAGGATCAAAATGCAACTGCTTGCTATTAATAACCACAAATGCCTAGCAGCTTGCAGGGCAAGAAATAAAGATCCTGATCTAATACACCTAGATTCTAAGACCTGCCAAGATTTCAAAAGTGTTACACATTTGCTTTTTAAATGGGCCGAGAGAGGAAAGTAATCATAATGAGTGATTTCTTCTTTAGAAAAATACAGATGCTAACATGATGACATAGTTGAAAATCTGGTCAGGTTAAAGCTGCCACCTTCATAAATTAACTACAATTCAGCCAAAGATATCCTTAGCTTGCCATGAAATATTATTTATCTGTATGAAATATCTAATAGGAATTAATATTGAATCCTTTTCAAGAAAGACATTAAGTTACACATGAATGAATGTATTGATTAAAATAAATAATGTTGATGGTCAAGTTGTATTCACTGAAATTACATCTGTACATTTAAACATATTTAATTCAACATACTGGGGTAAACTTTGGGAAAGATGTTAACCCAAATAGGCATTGGTATGTAAGACCAATTGTATTCAGTGTCAAGTGCTGCCATATCTTTAATATAAGAGACTGTCTAATGAAGAGACCAATAGCAATAGCACTTAGACTTACTGCATATTCCATTTCACAGTGCTTTACAACCCTCTCTAAGCAGTTTTACAGAGTCAGCATATTGTCTCCAGCAATCTGGGTCCTCATTTTACTGACCTCAGAAGGATGGAAGCTGAGTAACCTTGAGCCAATCAGGATCAAAGGCATTGAACTCCTGACAGTGTGAGCAGAGTTAGCCTGCAATATTGCATTCTAACCATTGTCCACCAATGGGTCAAGAACCACACTGAAAATTAAGGGTAATGAAGGGCATTGTTTTTTAAGTACCATGAGGTAGCTTAAAACATTGAGAGTTATTTAAGATAACGATTAAATTTTTCTTTCATTCAGGATGGAAGGCAAACTTACTGGAATGGACGTTTTTAGGCTTGTAAATCTGAAGGTATCTAATAGCAATAGCACTTAGGCTTACATATCACTTTACAGTGCTTTACAACCCTCTCTAAGCAATTTACAGAGTCAGCCTATTGTCCCCAACAATCTGGGTCCTTATTTTATCCACCTCAGAAGGATGGAAGGCTGAGTCAATGTTGAGCCTGGTAAGATTTGAACTGCCAAATTGCAGGCAGCCAGCAGTCAGTAGAAGTAGCCTGCAGTATTGCACTCTAACCACCATGCCATTGCGGCTCATATATAATACCTTAGAAATAATGAATGACTAATTTCTGAAAGTGATTAGAAGGTTAGGTTTGCCAGCTTTGTGTCCTTTGAAGGATTCTGCCATGATTATCAGCACTGCCATCGGCACTGTAAGTGGGAGGGGCAGATATGATGGGGGTAGAGGGCCATATCAGGTTACGGGATCGCGCAGCCACTGTCTTCAAGTGGTAGCGCACTCCGACCCTTTTCACCCATCTTGCAGGCCTGATTGTGCAGAGTCTCAGGCCCTGAGTACACAGCTGATGTTGTGTAATGCCAGGTCCGTTGTCAATAAGGCCCCCCTGATTTATGATCTTATTCAGGAGGAGGGCGTGGACCTGGCAGGTATTACTGAAACCTGGTTGGGCCCACAGGGTGATATTCCTCTGAAGGAGATGTGCCCATCAGGTTTCCTAGCATTTCATCGGCCAAGGTCTCAGGGAAGGGGTGGTGGGGTGGCGGTGATTATCAAAGAAGTCTTTTGTCTTAAGGAGGCCACTGTTCCTCAGACGGCTGGTTGTGAATCTCTCTTTGTGAAGTGGGGGCAGGGGGTTCAGATGGGCCTTTTGATAGCGTACCTGGCTCCCTGCCATGTATCATCGGCCCTGCCCGGACTCCTCGAGGTGATAGCCAGGCTGGCGGTTGAGACCCCTAGGCTTTTAGTCATGGGGGATTTCAACCTGCCTTCGCTCGGGGAAACCTCTGGGATGGTTTGGGAGTTCATGGCTTCCATGGCGGCCATGGACCTGACCCAACTAACTTCTGGCCCCACTCACATGGGGGGGACACACGCTGGACCTGATTTTTGTCTCTGGTCAGTGGTTGAATGACTGTAGCTTTGGGGACTTAGCCATAAGACCCTTGTCATGGTCAGATCATTCTCTTCTTAGGCTTGACTTCTGTACTGCCACCCCCCACCGCAGGGAGATGGAGCCATGCAGATGGTTCCGCCCCAGGCGCCTGATAGACCCTGAACGGTTCCAGAGGGAGCTTTGGCCATTTCCTGAGTCTCTGGCTTATAACTCGGCTGGAGACTCGGTGGCCACCTGGGACAGGTTGGCCACCGAGGCTTTGGACCGAGTTGTGCCTTTGTGACCTCTGACCCGGCACAGATCCCATCCAGCTCCGTGGTTTACGGAGGAGCTGAGGGAGATGAAGTGCTGGAAAAGACGTCTGGAGAGTGTTTGGAGAACTAGTCGCGCCGAGTCCGACCCGACACAGGTGAGGTCCCATATTAGGACCTACCTTGTGGCAATAGAGGCGGCGAAACGTTTGTATTTCTCCACCCTCATTGCGTTGGCAGAAAATCGGCCTGCCGCTCTGTTTAGAGTGACCCGCTCCCTGCTTGAGCCAAGAGTGTGGAAGGACCTCTTGCAGGGCAGGGCAGAGGAGTTTTCCCGATTTCTGCACGACAAAATCGCTCGGATTTGCGGCGGGCTGGACGGTCCCGGGGGAGGTGTCCGGGGAAAGTCTTGAGACTGTTATCTGAGAGGAGTTTGACCCTGTGACCGCTGAGGGTGTGGACAAGTTGCTGGGGGGGCTGAATACCACCACATGTTTGTTGGACCCGTGTCCCTCCTGGTTGGTTTCGACCTCCAGGGAGGTGACACGAGGCTGGCTCCAGGGGCTTGTCAACGCTTCGTTGAGAGAGGGATCAGAGAATTTTCAACTGGTTCACTCACTGATTGTTGTGGCCTGCCAGCTGCCTGCGGAGCTGGCAGCAGATTCAGACAGTGAGGAGATTGGGGAGGAACATGGGCCAATCCTGGAGTCTGGGTAAGGCTCTGATGAGTGCTCTGTGTCAGAGACAGAGATGGGGCCAGGGCCGTCCAACAATTATCAGTTGCCTTCAGAGTCAGAGATCAGTGGAGCAGAAGAACAGCTGGAGACTTTTCCCGATGGGTGTATGTGCAGAGCTGCCAGGAGAAGGGAACAGTTAAGGAACAAGGGTCGACTCAGGCATAAAGGCACAGGTGGATAGTGAATGGCCCATCCCATAGGGAATAAAGAGGAGCAAAAGGGGAGTGATGTTTGTAGGAGACAGTTAGTTCATTTAATTAGTGTGAAATTTTATTTGTAACTCACAGAAACTCCTTGCCAAGTATTTTCTTGTACAGCATTGCATTTGGAAGCTATCAGCCTGGCAACTCTCCAAGCCTGATAAGGTCTGTAGTTGCAATTCACCCATGAGAGACTGTTTTCCGGGACTTTGCTGGATATGAATGATAGGAATTCACATTAGCCTAATAAAAAGGGGTTTTGTCGAGACAAAGAGTCTGTTTCGTGATTTTGTGAAGCTTAAGTCAGAACATTGGTCTTTACTGGAGTCTTCAGCTTCACTTTTGCAGAGCTGTCTTCAGTTTGTCATACCTCCCCTGGAAGCCTCCTTTGCTTCCGTACTCTTGACCGGGAAGAGGCGGCAACTGAATATGGGCACAAGGCTATGATGGAAAATATGAAAGAAGACAAGATAGCTCTTCGCCTACTAATGAGATTGAATTTCCAAACAGGATTGTACTTCTGCAGGAAAAACAGCATTAAGAAATCTCACTTATTACATCACTTGGTTTTTGTGGAGTGGAGTGATTTGATTAGCTGAATGTCCTATCATCAAAACTATTATTGTTTTGCAATAATGCAGTAGCTTGTAATGTTTATATGTCACATGCACATGACAAAATGTCAAATGTCACGATTCATTTTGGAACATAAAATAATTAGAGCTGGAACCGACCTTGGAGATCTTCTAGTCCAAACTTCTGCTCAGACAGGAGACCCTATACCATTTGAGACAAATAGTCTGAAATTTGAAAGAATTTAAAAAATTGGTTTTTAAATTTTAAATTTGATCAGTTAATTTTTTTTTCTAATTTTAAAGAAAGGGTAATTGAGACTGGAAGACCACTGAGTATACAGTAGTCTTCCTAGGCCTTTATTCAGCCAACTCCTGAAGAATATTAACATTCCCAAATCAATATTATTTAATATTTAAGAATATTAAAATTCCCAATCCAAAATGCACTGAAGATGTCTCCTCAAATGGGAACGAAACATTTGCAACCAAATCACCAAACTTGGAACTCAAACCAACAATGTAACTACCAACCTGAGCTACTAATATTCAAAGACATTTCAAATTAAAATTCCCATTAATAAATAACATCCAAGCATATACAGTAAATTACTCTGGGTCAATGCTTACTAGAGTTGCAAACAAGTTAGAGCCAGTATTTATATTTTGCATAACATAACTCAATCCCATTTGCTATCAATATTCTCTTCTCATATTATATTCTTTATCCTCTCTAACATATGCTGTTGGCATATCTTTTGTGTGAGACTGTGACAGATTCGAAAGCTAATAAATTATTCTGCTTTGCAAGCATAGGAATTACATTGAGATATGATTGTTAATGAGCTTTTCAAAGGATTGATTCTGTCTGACTGATAGACCCTCAGCCTCTCTTCCATTTCCTGGAAGAATGAGTTAAGTTAGTAATCATCCAGCAAGAAGGCAACCTTTGAAATAAGAGTTGCCTTGCTCTTCTTAAAGAGGCTGCTTATTAACGAAGTCATTGGTTATCTTCATAAGTGGGAACCAATTTCATATGGAGACAATAGGAAAAAGTGAAAGAAAAAGAAAAGCCCATTAGCTTTAATGTAGTCTCACATCTTCCAGGATTTTGAATGCCCTTTTCTGGATCAGTAGCTTCGAAATCTTGTCAAAGAATATGTTCCTGGGTTAGAAGGCTTGGGTGTGTGCAGAAAGGGTAATCAGTCAATTGCAGGCTTATATACACCACCCCATTATGCTTTACAGCATTCTCTGGATAGTTTACAATGTAAGCCTTATTTCTCATATTTCCCCCAACAATCCGGGTCCTGATTTTACTGATCTTGGAAGGATGGAAGGCTGAGTTAACCGGTCAGAATCGAACTCCGGGCTATGGGCAAAGTTTGCCTGCAATACAGCACTTTGATTACTGCACCACCAGGGCTCCTTGTTCAAATGATACAGAAAGTGGTATATTATTTCCCGAGATCACTTAGATCCAAGAGAAGAGGGCCGGGTTAGTCTAATGGTTAAGGTACCAGGCTAGAAACTGGGAGAATAACAGAGTTGGAAGCGACCTTGGAGGTCTTCGATCTAGTCCAAACCTCTGCTCAGGCAGAAGCCCTATACCAGTTCAGATAAGTGGTTGTACAGTCTCTTCTTAAAAGCCTCCAGTGTTGGAGCACCTGCAACTTCTGAAGGCAAGCAGTTCCACTGCCCAATTGTTCTAACTGTCAGGAAATTTGTCCTTAATTCTAACCTGCTTCTCCGCTTAATTAATTTCCATCCATTGCTTGTCATGCCTTCGAGATGAAAGCGTTCTAGGTGATTTGGGGCCAGTCACTCTCTTTCGGGTGACAAGCTGGACCGATGGCTCAATTCCTGTTACAACCCTCTAATAACAGCTTACTCCTTTCTCCTTGCCATGGACCAGTAGCTTCTTTGGTTTCCCTTTACCTCTAACATGACAACATGGAGATACAAAAAAACCCCACCACAATAATACAAGTATGTCGATTTTTCTATAGCTCTTTGGCTGCTGGTGAAATTTTGTATGTGGATGAAAAGTGATGCCATATCAATTTATTTGCAATAATTATTAGCAATTACAACACTGACCAAGAAAAGATTCAACCTGCAAATAAGGAGAAATTTTCTGACAGTGAAAGCAATCAACCAATGGGACAGAGGTTGCCTTTGGAAGTTGCAGGAGTTTCATCACTGGAAGCTTTCAAGAAGAGACTGGACTGCCATCTGTCAGAACTGGTATAGTGTCTGCTTGGCCAGGGGGTTGGACAGGGGTGGGATTCTATCGGTTCTGTCTGGCTCTGAAGAACTGGTAGCTCTGAAGAGCAGCAGACATAGAACCGGTTCTATATCTGCTGCTGGTTTGGTCCACCCACCCGCCTGGGCTCTTATCTGACCTTTATTTCCTGGTTTTTCAACCTCAGCTACTTTGCGTGGCAAAGCTGCGGTTCAAAAAGCAGGAAAAAAGTGCTTTTTCAACTTCTGCGCACCTGCATGCAGCACTTTTCAGTTGTCCAGGCAGCAAGCTGACAACGATTCACACGCACGCGCAGATAGTAAATCACCGAACCGGTAGTTACACCGGTTGTATTCCACACCTGAGGCTGGACTAGATGACCTACAAGGTCCCTTCCAACTCTGTTAATCTGTAAAAAAAAACCACACACTGTCAGTGCCTCCAACCTCTCATTTGGTACCCAAGATGTGCCCTCAATCTTAGGAATGCACCACCTGTCATGTCCGATTGTTTCAAATAATCATCCATTCATCTGAATGCCTAAGCTGAGATGAGCATCTTAGCAATGTCCGAGTTGTGCGCACCCACCTTTCTACTGTGTATATTAGTTGCTTGCAGTGCAACATTATCTATTGAAGCTGCAGTCATTCCATTTGGTGATGAATGACAGTCCCTGTATCTAATTCGGATAGTTTCTTGCAACTGAAGTATAGCGGTGCTAAAACTGAGCACTAATTCGTTAATGGTGATGTTACCTAGTTGGGTAATGAAAAGTCTGCAAGCAAACAATCAAGAGCACCAAGGACCTCACAGTTTGACCCTCAGCTACAGCTATTCTCTTCCTTTGGAACACTAATTTATTTGTAATTTACTATGCTCACCCATAATTAGCATCTTTGCAGTTCTGGATTCTGAAAGCTCAGCAAATTTCTGAAGTTCACACAAAAAAAGAAAGAAAACAGAAAGAACAGTCCTGAAAGATCACCTCCTCCCTCCAGCTAAACTCTCCTTTTATAGTAGAGGTTATTAGTGCCAATGTGCTGGGATGGAACCATTCATTACCTCATAGTGAAATGTATGGCAGCAGAAACTTCCCCATTAATATAGTTCTCCTGGAAATTAAAAAAGAAGAAGAGTTCACAGCTTCAGCCGCAAGGCCAGAATTTGCACAGAATAATAATATACTGTTAAATGAGAGTTATGTGCTAATGTGTTGGATTTTACAGTGAATGTTAGAAGAGTAGGAACCAGAAGGTTAAAGCTCAAGAGATACTGATGACTGAAGCTGACATTAAGGAAACCTGCAGAAGAGACTGCTGATGAACAGTTGTTAGGAAACTCTTCCTGATGTTCAACCAAAACCTAATTCCTTGCAATTTGAGACCATTATTTCCGTCTTCAAGAAGAACTCTCAACAATTAAGTCCATCCTGACTGCTACTTGAAAGTCTGAAAACAGCTATCCGCTCTCCCCATTGTCTTTTGTTCTCCATGCTAAGCATAACCAATATCATTTCAACTTGTATACCACTTCACAGTGCTTTACAGCCCTCTCTAAGTGGTTTACAGAGTCAACATATTGCCCCCAACAATCTGGGTCCTCATTTTACCGACCTCAGAAGGAGGGAAAGCTGAGTCAACCTTGAGCCGGTCAGGATCGAATTCGTGGCAGTGGGCAGAATTAGCCTGCAATACTGCATTCAGACCACCATGTTTCAATCCTTTCAATTATTCATCAAAGGCATCTTATCATCTAGGTTGCTTTCAAGGTTCTTTTCATTGGTTCTTGAGGTTGATTTCCTCTGCAGATGCTCCAGTTTATCAATGTTCTTCTTAAAATTGGGGCCCAGGACTGACACATTATTACAACGTTTTGGTGTGATCTGCAAAATATAAAATATATAGCAACAGTGGTTTTTCCTAATGTTATATATGTTTCTGTTACTGCAGCTCAGGACTGCATTTCAAACTATAGATCACATCGTGACCAGCTGTAGGTGAGGGCATATACTAGTACAGTTTCTGATTTCTTTCAGATGAGTGATGTAGTGCTCCAATGGTTAGATGGCCTAAACATTGCTATCTGAATCAGAATCAGAATAGAGATGGAAGGGACCTCAGAGGTCTTCTAGTCCAGCTCCCTACTCCAGCAGGAGACCCTATACCAGTGATGCCTAACCTTTTTGGGCTCCTGTGCCAAAAATTGTGTGTGTGCTTGGACGCTCACACTCACGTGCCAGCACCCAGAAGGCAATGCGCGCTCCCCCCACCCCTTACGCATGTGCGTGTAATCCCCATCCACCCCCGCCGCCCCCTTACCTGCACTGTGCCTCACAGCTGATTTTCAGCTGGTTTGAGGCCTTTTTCGGCCTCCCAAATGCTTGAGAAAGGCTACTGCAGGGTGCTGCAGGTTGCTGCAGCTTTGCAGGCCAAAAACTAGCCCTGTTTCATCACTTCCGGTATTTTTGGAAAAACAGGAAGTGATGAAATGGGGCTAGTTTTTGGCTTGCAAAACCTGCAGAAGCCTGCAGAAACCTTCCTCAAGCTTTTGGGAGGCCAAAAAAGGCCTCAAACCAGCCGAAAATCAGCTGTGAGGTGTGCGCATGCCCAGTGTGGTAAGTTTGCTTATAGCTCGTGTGCCAACACAAATGGCTCTGTATGCCACCTGTGGCACACATGCCATAGGTTCACCATGACAGCCCTATACCATTTCAGACAAGTCTCTTCTTAAAAACTTCCAGTGATGAAGGACCCACTTCTGAAGGCAAGCTGTTCCGCTGGTTAATTGTCCTCACTGTTGGAAAGTTGAGGTTGCTTCTCTCTTTGATTAGTTTCCATCCATTATTTCTTGTTCTGCCCTCTGGTACTTTGGAAAATAAATTGACACCCCCCCTCCTCTTTGTGGCAGTCTCTCAAATATTGGAAGACTGCTATCTTGTCCCACTTCTTTTCTCTAGACTAGCCAAATCAAAATCCTGCAACCATTCTTTATAAGTTTTAGTCTCCAGGCCTTTAATCATCTTAGTTGCTCCTCCTTGCACTTTTTCCAAAGTCTCAACATCTGTTTTGTAATGTGATGACCAAAACTGGATGCAGTATTCCAGATGTGCCTTACTAAGACTTCGTAAAGCGGTACAAATGTTTTTGATTCTGTTTCTGTTTATACAACCAAGGACTATCTTAGCTGTTTTGGCGGTGGATGCCGCCCATTGCTGACTCATTTTTAAGCAATTGTCCACTTGGACTCCAAGGTCCCTCAAACTGTTTTTGAGCCAGATTTCTCCTAATCTGTACTTGTACCTTTGGTTTTTTCTGCCCCAAAACCTTGCTGGAAATGGCAGCCTTTACATCAATACTAAATCTGATTATAGATCTTGTTAACATTCATATTTCTTTGTTTTTAATTTAGGTGAAATGTTAATATACATCATATGTCTATTTATGTTATGTTACATGCTAAATAAATAACAAAGGACTGCATTTTTTTTTGTGGTTGCATCCCATCATCTTATGAAGCACCAAGACATCCAGATAATTTTCACATGTACTACTGCTCTGTATGTTTTCCATTTCTTATAATCATGCCTTGGGTTGTTTTTCTTATCAAACGGAACTCACTTTGTTGCTGCTGAAATTAATCTGCCCTTTGTTCCAACTTGCCAAGATTGCTGGGAATCTTGATACTTTAATACTGTATATTTGTTCTCCCCTCATCTTTCCATCATCTCCAGACTGGATCATCTAATTTTCTAACCCCTCCTCCAAGTGGTTTTTAAATATTTTGAACAGACTTTTCCCCTGTGATCCAATCTGCATGTTGAGAAAAGGTCAGATATTAAAAAAATAGACTTTTCCTTTTTTGGCCTACACCTATCACTGAACGTTTTGCATCGTGTGCATTTTTTTGAAGCAAAAATTGTGTCACTTACAGCCAAACCAATAAAGTTGTCTGTTTTTATTTGAAAAGCTTGTTTGGAGAAACCAAGTGACAGAAGCAAACATTCATTTGTTAAAGAGCATGTCCAATAATATTAATTCAGTTGTTCTTTTTTACAATTTCCCTTTCAAGCTTGACAACGAAGCTGCCTTATATAAGCAAAGATGCATCTCATATGCTAATTAACTATCATTGAGGTATAATCCAGGTGTTTATAGCTAAGACTATAGTGCACTACGAAGCGGACTGCCTTGTCAATGGAATAGTCTCCCACCCTCCACCCCTCTGATTATCTGTTGAATAGAACCAAAAGCCAAGGGCAAATGACTGGAGCCATGCATCATCATCATCTGCAAAAAGAACAGCAGGAAACAAGAGTTAAAGAGCAAGTAGGAGGGCTGCAAATGGCAGCCTTTAAATCAGCATTAAATGATGGCAGCAGGAAGTCAAAGCATGGGGATTCTGGGAAGCAGGTGCTTGGACACTTGGCCTAAACTTCATTACATATAATGGTTGGCTTGCAGGCATCTGGTAATGAATGGTGCTTTAGGACAGTTGATGTAGGGAAGGGTTATCCAAGACATGCTTATTAATGCAATGCAGCTACAAAAAGAAGGGATATTAATGAGAAATCTGATGTGGGAAGATTGAGAAAAGCAAGTATCCTTCTTCCCAGGATACTTATTTCAACGGCCCCAAGAGAATGAGTCCTAATAATGTTGCATTCCTTGGAGATTTTGCTTGGCAAATGTGGCTGTACATTTGAATGGCATTTAATATGACTTACTCAGATTGTCCTCGTGCTAGTCCTGTCATGTAATTTCATGATTACTTTACCTGGGCTACAGAATTCTCAATGGTCATGAGATGGCAGCAAACACAATCTTCTTTGCTGGCATCTAGTGGACATCCAGATTTTAACAACTCAGATATTTAATGAAAATGATGCAGAGTCACAGTATATTATAATGTCACAGGATAATCAAAGTTATTGTGATTAATCATTCTATACATTCATGTTAGATTAATGCATAAATATACATGTTTTAGATCATGATACAGCACACATAGAAATATATTATAACCCCAGTTTCACAATGTAGCAAAATGAAGGGGTGGTTTCATCAAAATAACTTCGATATTTGCATATATGGCAAATATTTTGATGCTACCTAAAGAAAACATGTATATCTTATATAAATTAACCTTGCTATATCATAACCTGGTTTTATAATGCTGTAACATAAACTGGCTGTTCCACAATATATGTTTATGGCAGGCCTTGGGGATAATAAATCTTTTAATTTGTGCTTCAAAAAGAAAGCCTATATATGTTATATCAATTCAATGAATTGATTTCAAAATTATTAGAGCCTGAAATATGATATCCATGAAACTAGAAGTCTGTTATAACATTCACAGACCTCAAAATTAAATAAAAATTTCTTTTAACAATTGGCTGAAGACCTTGAGCAAGAAAGTTGAAATTTTTCGAGATCTTGTATGAGAATTCATGCAATGCTGGAGATTAAGAGCACCAAAATTTTGAGATTTGTTTGGGCTATTTTTTAAAATGCTGCCATTGCATTTTATGAGCTTTTATAAGATGGGTGTCCATATGATTGGATTAATAAAACTAGATGAAATTGATAATTCTCTCTGCACATTTATTAGTCTCACATTTATTAGTATCTACTATATTTAGATGATACACTGAGTTCAAAATAAGATTCCTTATAAATTACAGTGAACTCCAAAACAAATCATTACGGACCTATGTGATATGTTATAAGGAATCATATGCGTGATGTGATTTCAAACATTTTTCCTGAAATTTAAATTCAGTAAGCACTTTTCAACTGATCCTAACCTAGGGAGAGAAGGAAGAGCGGTCCTCTAGTTATTAGCCTTGCATCATAGTCCAGACAGGAAGCATGCCCCAGATGAACTAATCCTACTTTAGTGTATGGTTACCTTAACAGAATCTTGCAAGACTGAGAATATGTTCTTCCCCTGTTGTCTTTACAGCACAAGAAACTAGAGACAGTCCCTTCTGAGCCATCTTACACACACACACACACACACACACACACACACACACATCTACTAAGGTCTAAGACACCTCTTATTGCTCTTTCCTCTGCCTTCCAGGTCATTCTCACATACAATTACACCTAGTGACAGTTGTAGGACAGACAAACCAAACTTCTTCCTTCTTGAGACAGACAAGTCCAGAAGTATTGTCTAGTTGAATCAACAATACTGTTGGGGAATAAACTTTCAGTCCCAGACTTGATTAATTCACGGCCCTTCCTTGCATCTTCTTTCCTGAGTGAATCACTGTCGGGAATATCACTGATTGAAATCACTTTATGAATTGTTCCAGCAATCATTTCCAGAATACCCACTTTTCCTTTCGTCTTGATGTTTCTGTTGTTCATTGATACAATCAATGAGAAAAAAAATAATTATAAACACAGACCTGGTTTGTTTTTTTTGTAAAGGGCCTCATTATTAAGATAATAGACTTTAGGTAAAATCAGTCAAAAGATGTGTGAGCTTTTCCCCAGACAGTCTGGAAAGAAATGGAAAACAAATTCAATTAAAATAACATTCAACCTTTTTGTTCCTTCTGAGATATGATTTCTCTGAGGCAGAGACACAGTGGTATTGGGCATCTGTTTGAAATGCTGGGCACAGAGCCCCCCCCCCCCCCCCCCCATACAATCCTCTTATGAAAAAAATTTTTTTTTTTCTTGAATTTCCACCTTTATACAATTTGAGCACTATTTCCAGTTCCTCATGTGAAAGCATGAAGTAATATGCTTGCAAAAGGGCTAACCATGTGATTGTAGGAAAAACAGAACAATCTAGTCCTTTTGCACACCCATCCTGCTCTATGGCTAACACTTCGTCACTCATGCTCATCCACCATTACTGAGGTCATTGACACACACAGCTTCCTTCATTATGCTAGGCCCTAAAGCATTTTATCTGCTTCAGCAAAAAAGTACCATACCATGGTGCCACATTCAACCCTCTAGGCATCCCAGGTCTCCCCATTTTTGACTGATGTCTGAAATTTAGTTGGACATACTTTATTTAAATTAAGATTTAAATCAAGTACAATTAAGCTTAAGGAAACTGACTCTCTCTCTTTAAAAGGTAAAAGCACGGCTTTTCCCTGTCCAGTCATGTCCAAATCTCCATTTCTTAGCCAAGGGAATCAGTGTCATCTGAAGATGCTTCCATGGTCATGACTATACACTGAGGTGTATAGAACACTATTATCTTCCCACCAAAGTGGTACCTATTTATCTACTTTCATTTACATGTTTTTGAAGTGCTAGGTAGGCAGGAACTGGGGCAAGTAACGGGAACTCATTCTATTGTGCAACATTTGGCTCTCAAACCTGGGCTGACAGCTCAATGTCTTTAACCTCCAGCCATCGTGCCCCCTTTTCTCTCTTTAAATTGCTCCAATTCCCCAAGCCATTGGAAAAATAGGCTAAACATGTTTAGCTGCATCCAACAATGTTATGGTGCTGTCACCATATCCTTGGTGGCTTTCAGAGGGCAAAACAAGGAATGTTCCCCAACCAGTTGGAAGTTGCCTGCTCTGACCCTGCATACTGTATTAATCTAATCAGTGTAATACTGAGGTTATACTGAGCCTCTATCATTGAACCAGCTGAATCTCTGCCTGAAAGAAAACAATTAAAAACCATGAGTTCTGCTACAAGGAAAATTACAAAACTCTGGCAAGAGAGAGACGTTGGAAAGAAACTCAGGGAATGATACAGGAGTTTTAAGAGTTCTCTACATTTTTAAAAAATGCTTCTATTGGGAATTAGGACAAATTGTAGATTTTTATTTATTATGCATAACTGCCTGGAAGTTCTACTTCTGCTATGAATTCCTGCTGGTAACCCTCACATGTGAATGAAATGTAAATTATTCAATCAAGGCAATTGCAGATGGGCACTGTGCCAGCTAAGCTTTCAGTTATAAGCACCCAACCATCAGCTTGGTTTCCCTTCAAGGCCTGAAAGAAACTAATGGGCCATTCAGGAGGATTTGAAGGTTACAGAATTGGGAGAGCCACCATTAGGAAATGCATCTGATGAAATATGTATAAGAGGGATAAAGATGTATAGAATTGGGGGGGGGGGTTCTTTTCCTTGATTGGTTGTAAGGAAGGGGCCTGGGGGTAATGGGAAATTCTTCAAGTGAGCTGTATGAATCGTACTGATTTTAATTCATGTGGCTTTGTTCTGAAGTACAGGTAATCCTCCCCTTATGACCCCATAGAATTAACATTGCTAAGTAAAGAGGTTAAATTTTATTTATTTATTTGGTTTGTCAATCGGTTACAAGATAATAGGTATAAGTAAAAACATAGTTATGAATACATGGATACATATAAGAAAAATAAAAATAAAAGAAACAATAGGACAGGGACGGTAGGCATGTTGGTGCGTTTATGTGCTCCTCTTACAGACCTCTTATGAAAGGGGTGAGGTCAATAGTAGACAGTCTAAGATTAAAATTTTTGGGGTTTGGGGAAGAAACCACAGAGTCAGGTAGAGTATTCCAGACATTGACCACTCTGTTGTTGAAGTCGTATTTCCTGCAATCAAGTTTGGTGCGATTAACCTTTAGTTTGTATCTATTGTTTGCTCTTGTATTGTTATGGTTGAAGCTGAAGTATTCATTGACAGGTAGGACATTGCAATGTATGATTTTATATACTATACTTAGATCGGACTGAAGGTGGCGTAGTTCTAGATTTTCTAGGTCTAGAATTTCGAGTCTGGTGGCATAAGGTATTCTGCAACGAGTAGAGGAGTGGAGAACTCTTCTTGTGAAATATTTCTGGACTTTCTCAACTGTGTTAATATCAGATATGTAATGTGGGTTCCAGACTGATGAGCTGTATGCAAGTATTGGTCTAGCAAATGTTTTGTATGCTGTAGTTATTAGTATAATATTACCAGAAAAAAAGCTACGTAAGATTAGGTTAACAACTCTTAACACCTTTTTGGCTATGTAGTTACAGTGGGCTCTAGCACTTAGATCATTAGAGATGAGTACTCCAAGATCCTTGACAGAGTTTGGATCATCAACAAGGTCTTGACTATTCAGCATTACTCTGGATCTTATCTCTGGAATGAGAGAGAACAGCTCTTTTTCAGCTATTTTAAGATATCAAGAACTTTTTTTGATATTTGCATGAAATCTATGGGGACTGCAACTTGGACCCCTTATTGTCCCATAGCTGTTTCCAAAGGTCCTCAGTCAATCTTGGCTGGATTTTCTTAAAGCTTGCATGAATGCATATAAGAACAGCATAGAGCCGTGATGGCACAGTGGTTAGAATGCATATTGCAGACTACGTCTGTTGACTGCCAGCTGCTCAAGGTTGACTTAGCCTTCCATCCTTCCGAGGTTAATAAAATGAGGACCCATATTGTTTGGGGCAAGATGCTGACTCTCTAAATCACTTAGTGAGGGCTGTAAAGCACTGCAAAGTGGAGTTTAAGTCTAAGCATTATTGCTATAAATGGAAAGTGTAGATACATCATTTTTAAAAATGTATTGAGTTTTGAGTCATTCTTGATTCTTGGTAGCTATCTGGAAATACTTTTTTCTGGTTAGCTTTTTCAAAATTGCTTCGTCTTTTCCTCCTCCTCCTCCTCCTCCTCCTCCTCCTCCTCCTCCTCCTCCTCCTCCTTCTCCTCCTCCTCCTCCTCCTCCTGGTTGAGAGAGATAGATTGACCCAAGGTCTCTTTAAGCTTTGTGCCCAAAGCAAGATTAGAACTCGTGGTCTCCTGGATTCTAGTCCAACGCCTTGATGCAAATACGCTAGATAACTCTTAGATAAGTTGTAGGGTTCCATAATTAGGGCTTCCCTAACTTGGCTTCAAAATCCAGATGATCATGAACAGGCTTGAGAAGAGGGGGGTTCAGCTGATATATTGTTCTGGGGCCCATGGAACTCAAAGGGGGCCCATGAAGGGGAATTATTTTTTTAAAAAAATTACGAAACCAAATTTTTAAAAAGAAAAATAACAGGACAGTGTGTGTCAACTGGGACATGCCCAAGTTGGGGTGGGGGTGGGAGATGGATGGGGGTGGCTCGCAGCAAAACACTCCAAAGCTGGGTCAAATCAACTCATCGGAGGGCAAACGACAAGGAAGGCGTGTCCTTCCCATGCAGCAGCAGCAGCAATGATCACCTTGCCCTCCACCTCCTCCTCTCTCTTTCTCCCCTTTTCCCCAGTTCTTGAAAAATAAACTTCCACTTCTCACCCTGTCGAAATCCTTCACGCCAAAAGGAAGGAGGTGCCACTGTTAGCTTAGTCAGAGGATCTGTGCGTGCCAGCCGTGCCAAAGGGGACTGGCAAGAGGTGGCTTTAAAACGCAGGAGGGTAAACCAGGGGAGGAGAGGGCGGGCGGGTGAGGGAAGCGTCCCTTTTCTTTCATTCATATAGACTAGAGTGAATCATTCTTCTCCAAGTTGGAAAAAAAATCATCTACTTGTGGGCTGCATGGACTCCAACACTGCTTCTTCATACTTTGTACTCCCCTCCCACTTCCAGATCTGCTTCATTGTCCTGGCAGCCCCCGCCTTTTTTTAACGAGCCTCTCGGTTGGTTAGGAGTTATGTGATGTCGGTGCAGGGAATAACGCGAAATCCATAGGGTGGTGGGGAGGGGAGATGTTAATGTGTAGATGACGGGGCCCATATTAGTATTGTTCCAGCTCTTAATTATCCTCTCAGCAGCCCTGATCATGAAATGGCAGGAAAGATACACGTCTTTGCTACTACCTAGCTAGTTTTTTTTTTTCCCCACCACAGATATGGTAGCCCTATTCTGGCAGAAGCTTCATTACTTTTATCTAGGGTTACCATATATCTGAAAAGACAAGGGAGACATGGATAGTTGGAAAGGACAAACAGGGAGAAAGGAGGACACTCTGGTTAATTTGGCATCAGTGACACAAATTACAGCAAAAATATTTTAAAAAAGTATTTAGACCTAGAGATATATGAAATGACTTTTTTTAGCCTCATAAAACCCAGTTTTTCCATTACAATATTTTTACAACAATTTTTTTTCTTTTCAAAAAATACCCCAAAGGTGCTTTTTCAAGAGGCAATTGGACTTTTTTGTTTCACTTCTCACCCAAGAAGATTCTTCAGCTCTGATTGGAAGGTGGGGAATGGAATAATTTATACTCCTTGCAGACAGCTGGTCATTTGCATTTTTTTAGAGAGTCATTGAGGCCGCTTGGAGATTTATCTGTGTCCTCAGGGTCACCTGAGTAGTGCAAAAGTGTGTGGAGCCTTCTTGGCTGCAGGATGTTTTCTGCCCTGTGTCCCTTCACAGTTGGACAGACGCAGGCTATTGGGGATGAGTCTGTGTCGTTGGTCTCTCGAACTGAAGTGCAAATGGTTCCTGTAGAAAAAAAAAAATAAGATTGTTTATAAGGCAGAGATATGCCAATGCTTTCAGAGCTTTAGAAAACAAATGTAGGTTTGTTCATTAAGAACTTCCCACTTTAAAACAGGCACATCAAACCCTAGCACCAAGGGACTTTAAAATATAATTCCGGTTAATTTGGAGAAAACACTTTATATTCATAAGCTTTTCTGATCGAAGCAGCCCATTTGAAAATATCTGTACTGACAACACTAACAATGTTTTCACTTAGGCAAAAGTAAGATATCAGAAACCAAAATAAAAAGCTTTCAGCTTTCTGTAAATTAAGTTGTGTCCTTTGCTTGCATAATTCGCTGCCTGTCGTTTGCAGAAAATGCGGCTAGAAAAAGTCTACTTACTGGTTGCTATTTGGCAATGGAGATTTGGCAAATGCCTTGTCAGTAGGCAAATCAGCTTTTCCTGCAAAATCCTGGATTTGCCAGCTAGTTGCATAAAACATATATATGAGATTATTTTTGCTCTTGAAAGGTGTTCTGCAAAACTACAGCATCATCGGGATTGAAATAATTGGAGTCTTACATTTCCAACACTGTAAACAGCCGCTACAGCAAATCCTTGGCAGCTCTGAAGAAATCCTTGTGCCTCTGAGAAAAGAGCCTCAAATTTTCCAGCAAGAATTGAGTTGGGTGCATTGGTACACTGATTTTTGCCCTAATGCTCAGCATTGGTTATTGTCTGAAAACTAGTATCAGATGCTTGTAATGTATACCTAGAAGAGAATTCGGGACCTCTGGGACAGCATCACCATTTCAGCTTAGAAATGTATATATTGTAGGACTTCCAGGAAAGAAATGGGATGGAGAGGACTAGGATGACCCACAGATACTTCAGACAGTTGCTCCTTGTTAGGAGACTGCAAAAAATGGTTTCTGGCAGATTAAAGTTTTGGGAATAGAAGGAATATCATCATAACCCAGACTACGGTTCGGTGCCTATAGAAGGGCACATGCCTCTCTTAATCACTTTGGGAGTTTGTTTATTAACTGCTTTTAAAATATTTAGGAACCTTCATAAAGGTATATTTTACTACACTGGGTGCATTTTTTCTTCAATCCTTAGTGAAGTAAGTTTTATACAAGTTTAAAGACTTACATATTTATTTATTGACTAAAAAAGGATGATAAGAACGTTGATTATTGAAAGTTACAGACTAAAAATGAATTTGAATTAAGAGTTTGAAATTAATTACAAGAATTCTTCCCATGGAGAAATTCTGATGATTTGAATATTGCAAAAAAAAAAAATGATAACAAGGATTCTGAAGATTAGTAACTAAAAAAAACTGTGTAGAAGAAAATTAATGAACAATGGATTCAGAAGTTGATTTTAAAAATGTCTCCTATAGACATGCTGTATTTGGAAGACAATATGGAAGAGCAAGCTTTGCCAGTTAGGTTTGAAAGTAGGTTTAAAGATGAAAAGCTATGGGAATAATGTAGAAAGCGATGCCACACAAATATACAAATGAAACTGATTGATATCTTATCAAAGGAGTGAACTAGATGGTTTCCTTATATTGGATTTATAATAGAGACTTCAAGTTTTGAAGAATTTTGTTGGAAGGGACAAAGAAAATATGAGAAGAAATCAAATTCTAGAACCAATATTTGAGGGGATTAAGGATCAAGATTGTTAATAGTAAAGGGAATGAATATAAAGCTGGTCTATTTGATCAAAGATAAGGTAGGCATGTTGTTATATTTGATAACTGTTAATGGACATTTGCTGATTGGAATTGAATGATGAGGTTGAATGATGCTTAGAAATATGAGATGAGATATAGCGAAAAATCTTTTCTCATATTTTAATAACAGATAATAATTGACTATTGCCCCCCCCATTTATTGTGATGGGGAACATCATTTTTAATCTATATATTTATATATAAAAGAAGGAGGCAATGGCAAATCATTTCTGATAAACTTTGCCAAGGATGCTGCAGCGACTAGCTCAGACAGTTGCCAGGAGATTAGAATGAAGATGATAATGATGATAGATAGATGATAGATAATAGATGATTAGATTGATAGCTAGATAGCTAGATAGCTAGCTAGCTAGCTAGCTAGCTAGATAGATAGATAGATAGATAGATAGATAGATAGATAGATAGATAGATAGATAGATAGATAGATAGATAGATAGATAGATAGATAGATAGATGGGTGGGTGGGTGGGTGGGTGGGTGGGTGGGTGGGTGGGTGGGCAGATGGAAAGAGAAAGAGAACACAGTATCTACTGCATAATTTTCTGGGATTGAAATTGGAAAGAATACAGCTTTTGCATCTGATCAAGAAATCCTTCCTTCTCTTTCTTTTGTTTTTTTTTGCTTCCTCCACTGTGCTGTGTGTGTGTGTGTGTTGGTACATGTGTACATGATTCTTGTCCTGATGAGAGCTTTTTGGAATGGATTGAGAAGGGCTTGCTCTGCTGGGCAGCACTGTATTGTTATGTAATCATGTTCTATTTATTCATACAAGAATTATAATTAAACAGCAGGCAGCACTTGGAGAAGCAATTATTTTTAGAAGTTATTTGAAAACAAACCAACAATATCTGTGATGGGAATGGGAACACAAGCTGTAAATCAGATCTATTGCTCTGGCTTATCCTCATGACTCACTAATTGTAGCATCTAGGTATTCCACACTTTTGAAAGGATATATCCTTTTACTGTTGCCTACTGTATGTCTCATTCACCTTCAGCTTGTGAATGCAGACTAAATTTGTCCTTAGCTTTCCAATTTTAAAATAGCATTTTCCTAGTTCTTTCTTGATATATTGCTGTTATGTCAATTTTCCTATGCTATAGGCATTTTGGAAAGCATTTTCAGAGGCTATTATTCCTAATGTGTATTTTTTATATGCAGAATTTTGCAAAATGATCATTGCTAATGTGCATGCACACAATATACTCTGCTTATATATCTTTATGCACAATTGTGATTGCAGTACATAAGTCAGGGTGACCACCAAAGGATAATTGCAATTCGGGTTCATCTATTAGTTCGAGAATTGTAAATTAGATCGGGGCATCTTAATATGTGAACCCCATTTAAATCTCGTCCTTAGGAACTGGTTTATTATCATCCCAACAGAAACGACACAAAGAATTGATGTAGAAATGTACGCCATTCCAACATGACATCCTTTTCGTCTCTGGTGAGCTATCTAGAACAAAGCAAAAATGAGCCAAAATGTTGCCCAGGTGGGAAGCAACGGCCACTTTCAAAGCAATAAAACAGATGTTTGATGGCTGAAAAATATTGGGCAGCTCCTGGTGTCGCCCTGACAAGTGCCAAGCAGATGTTGTTTTTGCCAATGTTCCTTTTCCTTTCTTGACCTTCTGAAAATTTTTGAAAGGCCGTCGATGGCTTTTACATCTCGTGCAGGCTTTCATCCCCTGTCAGTTCAAGGGACAAAGAACACAGGAACAAGGAAAAAGGATCCACAATCAGTCTTTCTCTCTCTCATCTCAAACCTGTTTTCTGTCTCTGCATTTAATGCATTTATGGAAATGTCGGAGAAAAAGAAGGAAAGCATTCTTGATCTGCAGATAAAGAGCATAAAAGAGAATATCCAATGGGGGATAAGAGGCAATACAGGTAGCCCTTAACTTACAACAGTTAATTTAGTTACCTAAAAAAAATGACTTGTGACTGTTTTTCATATTTATGACCATTGCAGAATCTCCGTGTCACATGATCAAAATTCAGACTCTTGGCAACTGGTTCATATTTATGACGGTTGCAGTGTCCCAGAGTCATGGGATCCCTTTTTGTGACCTTCTGACAAGCAAGCCAGATTTACTTAACAACCATGTTACTAACTTAACAAGTGCAATGTATTCTGACCCAGCTCCCCAAACACGACAAACCCTCTGAAGTGAACTCAAAGATTCCTTTATTCCTTTATTATTTGCCAGCAACCCCAGCAAAAAGTTTCTCTCTCAACGCAGGCTAACAAGTTTGTCTGGCCAGAAGTTGAGTAGTTATCTGCAACATCTATTCATCTCCACCCCTTGCCTTTTATCCTGAGAGCTAGGTGGGCCTTCGTTAGCAGTGGTGGCTCTTCCTTCCCTAGGATCAGCCCACAGATTTCCACTGCTCTCCTCTCCCCTGCCTTCTGTGCATCTGCATTGGACCCAGATGTTCTTCCTCTTCCTCATCGGCCACCTCCAGACCTGGGGGCTGTTGACTCTCCATTTGAAGGCTGACGGACAGCTCAGGCTCTGCCTCTGTCTTTCTCTCTCTCTCTGCCAGCTCCATTCCTTCTTCCCCCTCGGAACTCTCAAGTTGCTGACAATGATTCCCCACCTCCTCCTCTGATTTGGCTGCTGGAGGGGCCGGCAGCCAACAGACCACAACTCAGTGATTCACTTAACAGCTGTGACAAGAAAGGTTGTAAATGGGACAAAACCCACTTAACAATTATCTTACTTAGCACATACATTTTGAGCTCAATTGTGGTTATAAGTTGAGAACTACCTGTACTGTTTTCTAAATGGTTATATTTTAACTTTGACCAGGAAGGGCAGCATAACTCTACAGAAAATGTGCATATGCTAATGTATAAGTATGTGCATCAATTCACTCTCTCTTAATTTGCGGTATCTTAATGAAAAATGGAGGGTAACCACCTTGGGAAACGGGATGATGAAATGTGTCTTTGGTGTCTTCCCGGTATCTTGTCCAGGTACTTGAAGCCATAGGCAGCCTGATGGGTCCCCAAACCTCCTATTGTTTTAATCTTAAAAAAGAATTGGCCAGAGAGTAGGCAAATGCATCTATCGGAGTCATTCCCGCAATTTCTTGCTTTGGCAAGCACGGCTGAATTTTACCTTGCTGAATGAAAAGGGAAGCAGGCAGCAGACAAGGAGATCATTAGTAACAGTTGAAGACAAGCGTTCACCATTCATGCCGGAGAGGAAGAAGCAAGATTTATCTGTAAATAAACAAGCATAGTTTCACACGTAAGGGGACAGGACAAAGATGGATAGGTTATAAGAAGCTGTGAATTGCCGGCAAAGTACATTTACAATGATGTTGTTTTTGCATGCATTAAGGTAGTTGTTATTTTCGTGGGACATTTTTCATAGGATGAACAAAAAGTGAAAGTTGGAGAGATTCATCTTCAAATCTGTCATGATAGAATGCAAATAGAATACACACACGCGCGCACACACACTCACACACACATTCTATCATGATAGATTTGAAGATGACTCTCTCCAACTATGTAGTATAATCAGACTTGGAAGGGACCTTATAGGTCATCTAGTGCAACCCCGCCCGCCCCCCCGCCCTACGGGAGACCTTACACCATTTCTGACAAATGGCAGTCCAATCTCTTCTTGAAGGTCTCAAGTGATGGCGCTCCCACAATTTCCGAAGGCAAGCTGTTCCATTGGTTGATTGTTCTCACTGTCAGAAAGTTTCTCCTTATTTCCAGGTTAAATCTCTCCTTGTTCAGTTTCCATCCTTGTCTGGCCTACAGGCGCTTTAGAAAATAGCTTGATCCCCTTCCTCTCTGTGGCAGCCCCTCAAATATTGGAAGACTGCTATCATGTCTTCCCTGGTCCTTCTCTTTACTAGAGTAGCCAAGCCCAGTTCCTGTAACCGTTCTTCATATGTTTTAGTCTCCAGCCCCCTAATCATCCTGGTTGCTCTTCTCTGCATTTTTTCTAGAGTCTGTCATGATAGAATGCAAATAGAATGCACACACGTACGCACACAAACACACACACACACACACACACACACATTCTATCATGACAGATGTATGGATGTATGGATGGTAGATGATAGATAGATAGATAGATAGATAGATGGATGGATGGATGGATGGATGGATGGATGGATGGATGGATGGATGGATGGATAGATAGATAGATAGATAGATAGATAGATAGATAGATAGATAGATAGATAGATAGATAGATAGATAGATAGATAGATAGATAGATAGATAAATTAGCGAGAGATAGAGATGATGCATCGGTAAATAGGTGTGTTTGTGAGAGAGCAAGAGGGAGAGGGAGAGAGAGGGAGAGAGATAGAGAGATAAATAGATATTGATTGATTGATTAGCGAGAGAAAGAGATGATAGATCAATAGATAGGTGTGTGTGTGAGAGAGAGAGGGGGGAGGGAGGAAGAGAGAGAGAAAGGGAGAGGGAGAGAGAAAGATATGATACAGTTAAGAGTTGTGTGGATACAATACAGAAAACTTTTTCTTTCTTTCCTGTAGGGTGCTATCTAATTTATTACCTAACGAAATGGATTGGTAAAATTGGATAATACACTTCTCTTAGTAATTATTAGAACTTACAGTGAATAATTCAAGAATATACCATCACAAGCAGAATCTTCTTGTGATGTTTCTATTGCTGGTTCTACCTCAAACAAGTGGTAGACCGTCCACATAAATTACTCCTTACATGGATACTCATAAGGATATTTACACATCTAGAATGCCAAGGCAAAGTGTGGCTTGGACTCTTCTTCCTTACCTGTCATTTTCTAGGCATAGTCTCTCCTCTCTCTGTGGAATCAAATGGTACAGTTTTGAAGCAGGGAATATGTGTCCTAGATCTTCAAAGGCTTGACAGTTGTTCTGTTGGAGATACTCATTCTAGCACTAGCTGTCCTGTATCACAAACTTCAGCCGGTGGATTTATGAAGCTCCCAGCTCTTTTAAGAACTTAAGTGGACATAAGTATTGATGGTACTTTGCTCTGCTGCCACAGGAGAGAGAAGTTCATCTTCCAATCTTCTCTCCATCCTCACCTTCCAAGATGGATGTTAATGATTGGCAGTATGGTCCATAGTGTGTCTTTTCCACTCATACATGGCTTAATGTATGAATAGCTTCAGCAGTTCTTTCTCCAGCCTCTGCTGCTATCTCCCATTCTTCACCGGGCATAGATAGTTCTTCTATTCTGTCATGCCATGCTTGTACAGGCCTGTGCTAAAATGGGGACTGCTGACATCCTTATAACCTGGCTCTTAATATTTGGAAGAGCGAGCAAGCTCAAAGTCGGTTGAAATATCAGATAAATTGGCTATATTTTAAGCCTTTCAAGCACAGCGGGGCTCATTTCTAAGAGAGCATCATTTATCATACATCTGGTCACTGGTGGTTGGATAGGAGACTGGTTTAACCGAAAGATATCATCTGACAAACATAGGCATGATGAACAGCCCTCCTCACTTACTTCCATATCTAATGTTCCAGATGTTGAAACAGTTCTGTGACATGAACAGTAGATGGAGCACAATGGCCTGCTGAAGGATCAAATATACATTCTGAAATTGTATTTGTAGCAGGCCAGGAATTCAGTCAGGATAAGTAAGTACAGATCAGTTAAAACAAAATGTGGGGATATTGGGGTTTGGAGAAGAGGGGGAAAAAGGACTAGAAGAAGATCCCAATGTTTGTAAAAAGCAGCGGAAAAACAAAATTCATGCCTCTGTGTGCATGAATACATGTGATGTGGACCAAGTACTTTGAAAGTCTAGGCTTGTATTTGAGTCTTTACATAATTCTGAAGTCAACTATGCAAAGCTGATCAGCATTCTATCAGCGTTCTATCAACAAGTCTATCAACATTCTGTTCAGTCTATGCTGTGAGACACTGTCCCACTACTGAACTGCAGCAGGTAGTTAAAATCCTGAGAAGACCATCGCAGATGTTTTATGATTATAATATACTTGATTATTTTCAACAAAACAGTAGAGGTTACCGTTAAAAGAAGTCTCGGCACAGCAGAAGTAAAGGGTGATAGAAACAAAGTACTAACAACTCAAATCCCCCACCTCTCTCTCAAAATAAAGTGAGAGGAGGGAAAAAGAAAAGAAAAAGATTCTAGATCAGAAATTGTCAGATTTTAACTCCCCTTGCCTGTTTTGTTAGTGGCTGCAGCAGAACACCTTCCACTATGATATATCATATCATATATATCATATATCATATATTACAACCATTGTGCCTACCGTCCCTGTCCTATTGTCCCCATTTATTCGTACCTATTTCCTGTATTCTTACTCATGTTTATACTTATTCCTATTATCTTGTAAGCAATTGACAATAAATAAATAATAATAATAATAAACCAGTTTCCAAATCTCGCTTAGCTTGTAATCTTACTGAGCTGCCCTAGGTCAATTGATTTTCCCCTACCCAATTTACTTTTCTGGTCTCTCAGGCAGAAAAGCCCATTTCCAAGTAAAGATGGACTTTATTTTCCACAGCATGCCAATTTCCCCTTTTAAGATAAACAATTAAAAGACTCTCCTAATTGGAACCGGAAGCCTACTTCCAGGGGTATATATGAGGGACCCCAGATTTGTGTTTATTAATTTAGATTCTTTTAGCCCTCCTGTATTATTCTTTTTATAAATAACTCAAGGCAACGAACATACATAAACGCTGCAAGATCCAATCTGAGTCAGTTACTGGGACCAAAAGTTTGGTTTTCTGAACTTTTGGAGTCATGCTGGATCCCATCCCCAGGGACTTCTCTGAGACAGGTTCATTATTCTGGTGAGAGAGAAGTTCCCTGAGGATGGGCTCCAGCGTGAATCTGAAAGCTCAGAAAATTATACTATATCCTATTCATTCACACATAACACTCCTTCCTCCTCCTATTCTCCCCACAACCATGTGAGATGAGTATGGCTGAAAGAGAGTGATTGGCCCAAAGTTGCCAAGCTGGCTTTCATGCCTAAGGCAGGATTAGAACTCACCATCTCCTGGTTTCTAGCCTAGAATGTTAATCACAGGAGTGGGATTCAAATTTCGTAACAACCGGTTCTGTGGGTTGGTGGTCATGTGACTGGCTGGGCATAGCTTGCTGGCTAGGGGTAGCTTGGTAATCATGTGACTGGATGGGCGTGGCTAGGTGGTCATGTGATTGGGGTGGGCATGGCTAGGTGGCCACGTGACTGGCAAACCGAATATAAGTAGTCTTCGCTTAATGGCCAGTTGCTTAGAAAGTGTTCTAATTTATGATTGACTTCCCCAGAGCTACTTCACCTTTTTTGGAGTTTTGACAGCCATGCACACACCACGCACACATACACACACACAAACACTTATGACCAGTTACAACATCCCACACAGTCATGTGACTGAGGTTTTCTATGTTTTTTGCCAGTTTCCAACAATTCCTTCTGGTTTCCGGTTAAAAATGCCCATTTGGGGAAAACTGACTTGTTTAACAACCAGTGTTCACTTAAAGATACAGCCCTCCATGATGGAGCCCTTCCTAGGGAACAAAGCAAGAACTTACTGATTCATCCTGAAGGGGAGCTTCAGAGTGGCAGTGGTAGCATTTCAGGAGGATGGCCCTCAGGGCCCTGGGAAACCATCTTGTTCAGCACAGCAAAGTTTACTTTAGCAACTGGGAGTTGCTGCTTTGAGTTCTGCAAGTCCCCCTCCCATTGGGAAATGATTCCAGGTGGCAGAGAAGAACAGGATTCAACCCGGCTGCTTTTCTGCCGCCCGGAGCCATTTCTTGATGGGGATTTGCAGGACCCAAAGCTAAATTTCACTGTGCCGGGAAAGAGACTCTCACTCTCCCAGCTAGACCAGTAGGGAGAGAAGCAGTTGCTCACCCTGCTGGAGCCAACAAAAGCCTCTCCACACATTCTCCTGCTGCTCTTGCTGGGAGAGTGAAAGAGTCTTTCTTGCACAGCAAAAAGCATGCAAGTCTCTCTCCCATCAGGAAATTGCTCTGCCCAGGCAGCAGATTCAACCTGGTTGCTTCTCTACTGCCCAGGGCCATTTTTCGATGGGAGGGAGACTTGCAGGACCCAAAGCTAAATTTCGCTGTGCAAAAAAAGACTCTCTCGCTCTTCTAGCTAGACTAACAGGGGAGAGAAACAGCTGCTGACCTGGCCGGAGCTGACACATGCTCAATGTGTTCTCCAGCGAAGGCAAGTGGGGGGAGGAAGGCGACCAGCAGTGGTGGCAAAAGGCAAGTGGAGGTGGGGGGGAAGGCAACTGGTGGCAGCAAAAGGCAAGTGGGGGAGGGAAAGGTGACGAGCAGTGAAAGGAAGGCAACCAGGGCTTGCTTGCAGAGCCTCACTCACTGATCGTGAAGGCAGGCAGCAATGGCCGGCGTGTCAGGCAGGCCAAAGCAGGCTTCAGGCAGCAATGTTGCACATGTGTGATAAGGACTGACTGGGCAGGGAGGGGAGGGGCAGGGACAGCCAGTGGTATGATTTGCCGGTTCTCTAAACTGCACAGAATCATAACAACCAGTTCTATAGAATTTGTCCGAATTGGTAAAATCCACCCCCTGATTAATCACTAGACCAGGTAGAAGCAGAGCAGTCTGTCTATGAATACACAGCTCAGATACTGTCAGATACTACATCTTTGATGTTGTATCTCTGACCCACTCAGTTTCCAGTCTTCCATTTCAAGAACATCAGATATACTTACACTGCAATCCTACATATGGCTACTCATTAAAAACCCTAGCACACTTAATGACATTTACTCCTAGAAGAAAACCAGAATAAATAATACAATTTAACTAGGCAGCCTCAACTGCACAGTGGAATAAATAAAAATGCTGAAATGATGCGTTTTTTAAAGTTCACAATCATGAGGTCTCATCCCAATGCGGGTACTTTGTTCGGGAGTGAGGGATGATGATGAACCCAGGATTAGTGCATTCAGAAGGAAGAAATAAAAGTTTTGTCTTTTCTCTGAACTGGCTTTTACAAATGTACTAAATTTGCTAGGGGCACATAATAGTGGTTTAAGAACAATCTGAATGGCCTTAGTTTACTTTTCAACAATGCAATTGTATGAAAACATTTAGTGGTTCAGATGACAGTGGGATGGATCAAACATGAGTCAGTGAAGAGGGGCAGAAAGTATAACCTAATTGATGATGGAGACAGAATTATGTAAAGCTTCAGTTCATATATTCATCTTCATATGAAATAAAATAAACAAATGAGAAGATGATATTTGATGGAAAGTTGGATAACTGAATTTTAATTGTGTATTGACTAAAGAGCCTCCTAGTTGTATCAACACTATTTTCTCTTTCCCCCGCTCTTCTCTACAGTGTCACAAATCTCATATCTAGGCTGATTGTGGTTTGAAAAGCAAAATAACCCTGGCAGGAATACTTCAATATTTGATGTATAAGCTTCCTCCAAGAAAAACTTTTAGCTCCATTGTAAATAGGTGACAAACTCAATAGAAATCGGTTCAGGGACATTTGATCTACACATCTTTAAATGCATTTCTGAAAGTGCTCATAATATTTTTTTTTTTTTGAAATACACTATAATAAAGTTTGCAGCACAAGTGGACCTTATGATGAAAAATACTTGTGGCAATTTGAAAGAGAAAAATGGAGAATGGCTTTGGCAAAAGAAATTGGGGATGACAAGGAAACATGATGTTATTTTGTGAATGGATTGGAACTGATTGGAACTGACTGCTGGGATTAGAGATTAGAGAGAATTATTAACTCTTTATTAGTAAGATTAATTCACTCATCTTTTACATTAAATCAAAAGATGGCCCTTACACCAGCAAAGTTCCTGCAATTTCTTGTCATTTTTAAAAATGGGAGGTGGGAAAAGCTAGCTCTCAAATTCTTTGTATCACCACCTGAGATGTGGAGCCATTAACCATCAACTGGTAAGTATTTCATTGGAAGATAGAGCTGTCAATCATTGAATATGTTTCTCCGCCCTCTTTCTCCTTTTCCAGTGGAAGATTTTAGAATGCTAAGAAGAACCAAACAGTTGAGTTTTTTTAAAATTGACTGCAGCTTTCTGGTTTGCATTGCTTTGTTACATTGCTGACATGGTAATTCATAAATAATAGAATTTGAAGAGATTTTGGACATCTTCTAGTCCAACCTGTGCTCAAGCAGGAATCCCTATACCTATCTCAAAGGTGCTTTTCAAGAAGCAACTGGACCTTCTTGCTTTTCTTTGAAGAATTTTCATTTCTCCTCCAAGAAGCTTTTATAAGAAAGTCCAGTTGCCTCTTGAAAAAAGCACCTTTGGGATAACTATGACTTAGATGACTGAGAATCTCCATAGACAAAACCTTATATCACTTCAGACAAATGTCTGAAATTTGACGGTCCCGGGGGAGGTGTCCGGGGCAAGTCTTGAGACTGTTATCTGGGAGGATTTTGATCCTGTGACCGCTGAGGACAGGTTGCTGGGGAGGCTGAATACCACCACATGTTTGTTGGACCTGTGCCCTCCTGGTTGGTTTCTACCTCCAGGGAGGTGACACGAGGCTGGCTCCAGGGGATTGTCAACGCTTTGTTGAGGGACGGATTGCTTCCTACTGCCTTGAAAATGGTGGTGGTGCGACCCCTCCTCAAGAAGCCTGCCCTGGACCCGACTCTTTTAAATAACTACCATCCAGTCTCCAACCTCCCCTTTGTGGCGAAGGTTGTCGAGAGTGTGATGGCGTGTCAACTTCCTCAGTACCTGGAGGAAACAACTTACCTCAATCCTTTCCAATCGGGCTTCAGGCCCGGGTACAGCACCAAAACAACATTGGTCGCATTGGTTGATGATCTCTGGAGGGCCTATGACAGAGGTTATTCCTCTGTCCTGGTCCTATTAGATCTCTCAGCGGCTTTTGATACTATCGACCATAGTATTCTATTGCAGCTATAGGTTTTCCTCTTTCCTTTCTAACCGCTCGCAATGTGTGTTGACGGTGGGGAGAGGTCTACCCCTAGGGCCCTCGTTTGTGGGGTGCCTCAGGGCTCGGTCCTCTTCCCTCTTTTGTTCAACATTTATGTGAAGCCGCTGGGGGAGATCATCCGTGGCTTTGGGGTGAAGTGTCATCTTTATGCTGATGATACTCAGCTTTACATCTCCACCCCAAACCACCCCAACGATGCTGTGGAGGTTATGTCCCGGTGCCTGGAGGCCATGCGGATTTGGATGGGCAGGGACAGGCTTCAGCTCAACCCTTCCAAGACAGAGTGGCTGTGGTTTCCGGTGGCCCGATATAGTCAGCTGACTCCATTGCTGGCTATTGAGGGAGAGATCTTAACCCCCACAGAGAGGGCTTGCAATCTAGGCATCCTCCTGGATGCACGGCTGTCTTTAGAAGATCATATTACAGCTGTCTCCAGGGGGGCTTTTTATCAGGTTCACCTGATTCATCAGTTGCGGCCCTTTCTTGATCGGGATGCCTTACGCACGGTCACTCATGCCCTGGTCACCTCCCACCTGTTCTACTGTAACACCCTCTACATGGGGCTCCCTGCGGGGAGCACCCAGAGGCTTTAACTGGTGCAAAATGCAGCCGCGCGGGTGGTTATGGGGGCGTCAAGAAACTCCCATGTGATGCCTCTCCTGCCCGAGCTGCATTGGTTGCCGGTGGCCTTCCGGGTTCGTTTTAAGGTTCTGGTTTTGACCTTTAAAGTGCTCCATGGCATCGGACCAGGTTACTTGCAAGACCACGTTCTGCCAGTAGTCTCCCACCGACCGGTGCGCTCCCACAGGGAGGGTCTCCTTCGGGTCCCGATGGCATCTATGCGCTGCCTGGTGACCCCGAGGAATAGGGCCTTCTCTGTGGGGCCACCTGCCCTCTGGAATGGGTTGCCTCCTGAATTACGGACGACCACTGACCTGAAAGCGTTTAGACGTGCATTGAAAACTTGGCTCTTTGAGCAGGCTGGCCTGGGCTGATTTTAAATTGGGGTTTTAAATTGGGTTTTTTAGAAATTGGGGTTTTAAAATTTGGGGTTTTAGAAATTGGGGTTTTTTATATTTTACTATTGGGGTTTTTAAGTATAATTTTAGCAGCAGCCGTGTATTTAATTTCTTTTAACTTTTGTAATTTGTATTATATTATAGCTGGCTGTGTCCCTTGGGAGAAGGGCAGTATATAAATTCGATATAAATAAATAAATAAAATCTCTTTTTAAGAACTTCTAGGGTTAGAGCATCCAAAACTTCGGAAGACAAGCTGTTCCATTGATGAAGACCAGTCGTGATTGAAATAGCCATTGTCTATCTTTTCATTCTTGAGCTTGTGATCCATGGAATCTTATCAAATAGGTATATTGAATCACAACAGTTTAAAATACTTGGTAACCAGAGGTGGTATTCAGCAGGCTCTGACCAGTTCTGGAGACCCGATACTGGAAATTTTGAGTACTTCAGAGAACCGGCAAATACCACCTTTGACTAGAGATTTTACAGTATCCTTCCCCTGCCACGCCCACCAAGCCACACCCTCAGGACCAGTAGTAAAAAAAATTGAATTCTACCACTGCTGGTAACTCTTAAAAACTGTTATACAGGTAGTCCTTGACTTACAAGCATTCATTTAGTAACCATTTGAAATTAAAAAAGTGATTTACATCTGGTTCTCTCACCCATTACAGCATTCACACAGTCATGTGATCAAAATTTGAGCACTTGGCAACCGGCATGCTTTATTATGGTTGCAGGATCCTGAGGTCATTTGATTGCCATTTGTGTCCTTGCCAGTCATTTTCTGGCAGCCAAAGTCAATGGGGGAAAGTCTCTTAACGAAGTATAACTTCTTCATACACTTAACAAATGCAGTGATGTTTAACTATGGAAAAAAGGGTTATAATATTGGACATCTTAATGATTGCCTTGCTGAACAATAGAAATTTTGTTCCCAATTGTGGTTGTATCAAGATTGTCTTTATGTTTTTCATCACACACATGCAAAAATACATGCAGTTCTGTGTGTACTAGAAAAACAGACAGGGTTTGCCTCTCTTTGGGGGAGAGAAAATTGCTACCTGTCTTTTCAGACCAAAAAATGATGGATGACCAGTAATTACCAGAATTACAAAGTATTCAAAGAAATAATGCTGAAAATGTATCTACAGAAGCAACTCCCAAATCAAATTGCAACAAATAATTCATCAAAGCTGACTATTTTTTAAAAGAAAAATGTGAGACTGAATGCTAGTTCTCTTGCTAAATTTGAGAATTGATTGTTGGTTTATGTAAAATTTTGTTGCTTGTGGATTGTCAAAAAAAAAAAAAAAGGATACCTATAACTTTGAATGACTAGCAACTTCTTCTCACATACAGAAGACAAATCTCTTGGGATTGTGCAAAACAGAAACAATTTCTGTTCCACTGTGTAGAAAAATTAATATATTGTTTGATTTTGATGGTTTTCCTCTCTATAGAATCAGGTCCACAAAGGACCATTTTTAGCATTTCATCTACATAATAGCTGAAGTGAGAATTCATTCTATCTCAAATGAGTACCCAGGAGTCTGTTTGGTCTTTTGTGTTTTTCTGATAATAAGAGGTGGGTATGTTGTAAGCTCTGTATGTTCCTAACATATTGAATATCCTGCTATCCAGTTGTTATATATATGCAATCCACAGTATGAATTATAGATCATTATGTGTCTGGAAATTCTTAGCTTTATTCTTACAAGATTAATGGAGAGCTCCTTAGATGTAGCTATCTTAGAAAACAGTTTTAATAAACAAAGTATATTTGAAAGTGGTATCCTTTTTTTTCACCATAGAAAGGATACTTCAAAGAATTCATTCTTTTATACAATAATATATTCAATATTTCATGCTAAGCAAAGTGGTTCCAATTTAGAAAGTATTATGTCAATCAGGTTTGTGACTCTACGAACTTTGATAAAACTTTCAAAGCTGTTTTACTATGAAATTTTTCACAGAAACAAAATTTCCTTCTCAGGGGGTATATACTATTCCACATTGGCTGATAATTTTTTTTCTGTTGCATGCTATGCTATTCTCTCTTCTTTTCTATTTCAGATCTGCTTTTCTTACTTTATCCCATCATCAAAAAAACATTAGCATACAGTAGGATTAGCAGATAGGTCTGTTCTGTTTAATTGCCCACTTTGGGAGGCAGGTTTCTGATCAAGGAAATTTTGGTTCTGAACTTTAAAAAAAAAACAGCACTGTATCAGAATAAAGTATAGATGGAAGTTATGCTTACTATCTAAATTTTATGAGATGACTGAAAGTTCCCTTCACTCTTTCTTAAAAAAAAATCCTAAATACATTTATGGCAGTGCTAGGCTCTTTGATGTACAATATATACAATAAACAGGTCAGATTACTGATAGATTATTTCCTAAAACTATATCTCTAGATGTTTTTGCAAGCAATACACTTTACTTAGAAATAATACAGCAGGAAGAGCAGCTGTGGTAAAACAACCAACTTATTTCCAAAGCCCTGAATTGTTTGCAGGTCAGTGAACTGTTATTGCCAAGGAACATATAATATTGGTGAAAATATTGTCCCAATGTCCTGTTCACAATCCATAGTACAAGTTCTGAACCACAAGCATGCTGACAACATTTTCAGAATGCTTCGTTCTGCCAGAAACAAAAATCTGCAAGTGTCTGTGTAACACAGGGGTCCTCAAACTTGACAGCTTCTAGACTTGTGGACTCCTCCAGTCATGGTAGCTCAGGAATTCTGGGAGTTGAAGTCCACAAGTCTTAAACTTGCCAAGTTTGAAGCCCCTTGGTGTAACAGATAAAGTTGAGATTGCCAATATCTCATGTGACTCACAAGTCTTATACAGTAAAAATTTAGGCAATATGAGAGTTGTGAAAATCTCCTGGTGTTAATAGCCTAATCAATTGGTCATAAAATCTTTCCAGATTTGCAAAGGAAAATGTTATCTGGACCTTTAATAAGACCCAGATTCCTGAGGCTTCTTCTCCTTGATACTTCGTCTTGTTCCTTACCTTCCTGGACAGTCAAATCAGGACAAGAAAAAAATGAAAATGCATCCTTGGTTGGCTTGCAATGACAAATTTAGTTTGTAGCTCAAGTGATAATTCAACAGCAAGACATCCTAGAATAATAATGAGGAATTTGTGAAGGTTGCATCTGGAAGGCCATAGTGAAGGAAGGAGAAGCATGATCTAGATGACCACAATAATTTCTCATTCCAAATTATATTGGCATCTTACAGCCACCAATGAAAGAATTTGAAGTCTAGTGGTGAACAACTTGTCCCTGAAAAGTCAGCAGTTTTAACAAAAGAAGAAAAGAAATGTATTCTCTTTTACATTTCATACCCGCTGCACTCCAAATGCATTGGAATCTAATGCCCAGTATAAGACAGATTTGCTGGGATTTCCAGAATTCAGAATTCAATACATTTGAACAACAATGGGCTTGAAAAGCTGTTCTGTCCAATTGAACAATGCTTGGTTACATTCTCTCCAAAGGTGCTCTTTTAATTGATAATAAGAACTTCTACCTGAGAACATTTTATAATTAATTAAAATATAAACCCAAAGAGTGTGAGGTGCAGGACAAATATTTACCTCTTTGATTAGACTTCCATATGTCTGGTTTGTGACTGAAAATCCAGGTGTTTTTGCTGCTGGCGCGCGCGTGCGCACACACACACACACACACACACACACACACACACACACACACACACACACACTTTTCTCCCAACAGCAAAGAGCACACTTGTCTCAATTTCCTCTCGATTACACCCAAACATTAACTATTACTGACTAACTACAGCCCCAAATAGTTATTGCTATCTGTTCCCTTTGTAAATATAACTCTGGTGCTGAGTGAGAAGAATAATGGCATATTTACAGAAGGCAGCTAATTAAACCCAGCTTCAATTGCCTTCAGTTTGCCAGAAGGGGCCATTTTCACAGGAAAGAAAAAAAGAGAGAGGAGAAGAGAGAAAGTAAGAGCAAAAAAGGCATAGAGAAGCTTGACTACATACCAGGAACAAGCTGGTGATCTGTACATTCAGAATTCTCAAGACAAAAATTCAGTTTGAAACAAATTTACACTGGTAGTAAAAATCTCATTAGGCAACATTCCCCAATTATAAATGTTTCATTTCCTTCCCTCTCTCAAAACATCTGAGATTATTGAAGCTTTAAATTCATACATATTCCTTGCATAACATATGCATATTTCTTAAATAAAATGTACTATGTTGAAGTCAAGGGGCCGGTCTAGGGGAGAAGGACCCTCATTCTAGATTTTTCTTGGCACAAAAGCAGCTGACTGGGTGACTTTGGGCCAGTCATTCTCTCAGAGCACTAGACTGCAAAATAAAAAACAAACAAACATGACCACATTTTCTCTGGAATTTGCCATGATGATGATAAAATTCAGTTCATAACCTTCAGTGAAGAGGCTTTCAATATATTATCAACCCTGAAGCTGACTGTCAAGGCTCCAACATGCACCCCCATTCAAATCATAAGTCTCTAGCTGCATCTCTCAGAATAAAAAATATTGATTTATTAGGAGTTAACACGTAGGCATTTCCTGGTTGCAGCCGACTCTTGACACATCATTCATTTCACCCTTGACCCTGGTCTTCCCCCCACCCACTAGATATATATTCTCCAATAAGACACATCCATAGCCAAGAGTCATCAATCATGCTCTCCAGTAATAATCTTGCGTGCCAACAGCTTTGGCTGCCAAGGCGATTATCTGAAGCATTTAAAGAATGCATTCCTTTCTGCTGGCAACTAAAAAGACCAAAGAAATATTTATTTAGTTGACATTGACCTGACCAAAGCCATTTTTGACTGCTTCAGTGTTGTCACACTGGAACTGAGGGATAGGGAGGGGGGATTTGAGATAGTTGGGATTCAGTAGCCAAAACAAAATATTTTCTCTTGGCAACCAAGGACATTCTCATACCTGGTCAGAGGAAGGCGGAGTGATGCCATCAAACTGCCAGACTGCACAGTGATTGGACCATGTGACTGGTTGTTTTGGGAAAGTGAAAAACTTTCTTTTTACTTTTAATTATATGAAAACCATGGGAGTCTTCAGAGTCGGTTTTCACCAGATCTGTGCCAATATGATATTTCCAGTAAAGCTATTCTTTGATGATTCTAACTCCCTTGGAGTGATATGGATTTATTACTTGGAATCGTGACATATATATTATTTGGGCTGGTGATTATTATAATTTTCTTTCTATCTGTCACTGATCCATAACTACTTTAATTGCAGGTGCTCATCAAAAATGTATGGTGCTGACTGTCAATACACATACCCTTTTTGGTGTACCCCCAGTGGAGGACTGCTTGTATATCTTCATCAACCAGATAATGGAGGTGAAAGATTTGGAAGTTTGATTACTTTTTAAAGTCAACCATAAATTTCTTCCTTCTGGTTTTACTTAATTATTAGATTCAATCAATGATAGTTATTGTACCCAAGGGTGGGATTCTACCAGTTCGCACCTATTCGCTAGAACCAGTTGTTAATTTTCTAAGCAGTTTGGAGAACCGGATGTTAGAAGAAATTACTGGCCTAATCCTGTAAGGAAGGCAGGAAGGAAACATTCTGGTGTTGCTTACAGAAACTGCCTCTCCATTAACTCTTATTACATTCTTGGCAGGACTAGACTTCCTGTCTCAGGAATGTCTCTGGAATTTTTTTCCCCCTCCTTTGCTGGTACTTTGCTTGTGTAGAGTGACCATTCAAAGTTACAATGGCACTGAAAAAAGTGACTATTTTTCACACTTAGGACTGTTGCAGCATCCCCACAGTCATGAGAGGCCAGGTGGGGAGATGCGTGCCTCGATATGAGTGATATTGAGTTGGCCACGCCCAGCCAATAACATGACCACCAAGCCACGCCCACCACCTAAGCCACGCCCACAGAACCAGTTATTAAAAAAATTGAATCCCACCCCTGATTGTATCTTGTTATTATACCTGCTGAGCAAACTGATCTCTTCCACAATTGAGGGCACAGGTAGAAAATCTACAGTTGTAAGAATCCAAACTCTATGAGTCCTGAACCAGTGTGGTGAAAGGTCAAGAAAGATGAGGATTGTGTTCAACAGTATCAGAGAATCACAGATTACCATTCCTGAAACTGATAAATTATTATTGGTCTCATCCAGATGTTTAGACTGGATTCAGCATTTTTATCCTTCTATCAAGTCCTTCCCAAGGATAGGCAGTTATAGTTTGATGGTGTTAAAGGTAGAATTGCAGGATAGTAATAACAGCAATAGCACTTAGACTTATATACTGCTGCATTGTGCTTTACAGCACTCTCTAAGCGGTTTACAGAGTCAGCATGTTGCCCCCAACAATTTTAGTTCCTCACCTCAGAAGATGGAAGGCTGAGTCAACCTTGAATCTGGTGGGATTTGAACTGCCAAATTGCAGGCAGCCTACAGTCAGCAGAAGTAGCCTGCAGTACTGCATTCTAACCACTGCACCATCGAGGCTCATGAAAGCTGTTGCCATTATTATGGTTGATTGTACAGGGTCACTCAGGCCCTTGTCACCTCTCGCCTGGACTATTGTAATGCCCTCTACATGGGGCTCCCCGCGGGACTCCCCCGAGACTCCAGCTGGTGCAAAATGCAGCCGCGTGGGTGATCATGGGGGCGTCGCGTAGCGCCCATGTGACGCCTCTCCTGCGCGAGCTGCATTGGTTGCCGGTGGCTCTCCGGGTTCGCTTTAAGGTTCTAGTTTTGACCTTTAGGGCGACCCATGGCATGGGACCAGGTTACCTCCAGGACCGCATTCTGCCAGTGATCTCCAACAGGCCAGTGCGTTCCCACAGAGAGGGTCTGCTCCGGGTGCCGTCGGCCGCTATGTGTCGTCTGGCGGCGCCGAGGGGTAGAGCCTTCTCTGTGGGTGCCCCCGCCCTCTGGAATACTCTGCCACCGGAGCTCCGTACCGGCATGGACCTGAGTGCCTTCAGGCGCGCGTTGAAGACCTGGCTCTTTGAGCAGGCCGGCCTGGGCTGAGATAATGGTTTTAATTTGGTCTCCATATTTAATTTTAAATTGGGGTTTTAAGGGGGGGGTCTTTTTAGTCTCAGTAATCAGCCAATTAATTTAATAGTTTTTTAATTTTTGTATATTTGTGGGTTTTAGATGGGCTGTACACCGCCCTGAGTCCCTTGGGAGAAGGGCGGTATATAAATTTAAATAATAAATAAATAAATAAATAAATAAGTTAAGACAGATGTTTAGACCGAATTTGGCATTTTTATTCACCTATCGAGTCCTTCCAAAAAGATTTGGGATAGGCAGTTATTATTTATTATTGCAGGTTGTAAGCTATTCCAAGTATAAAAGCTGTCTTTTTCAACTGAGTGTTTTTGTCACTGCCGATGGTGTTCAAGTGGTACTCCAGATGTTTTGAGATTGCACCCAAGGTGCCTATTACAGTTGGTGCTATTTCATTCTACTTCTATTTGCAGGTCTTTATATTTTGTGATTTTCTCCAGTTCTTTCTCTTCTCTTCTACCGTCTCTAGATATTGTTGCTATCCAAACTATTGCCACTATCCAGCCTGTTTTTGTTTTTCTTATCGACAACTGGTAAGTCTTTGCTTTCTTTTGTCACAGTTATTCTATTTCTGTTTGATGATCTTAGGATTTTGTGCATTTCTTCAGTTCTTTCTTTTTATTCTGCTGTCTTCCAGGTGGTACAATGTCAACCATCTTTTTTTGTCTTTCTTATCGATAATTGTTAAATCTGGGGTGTTTTGTGGCAGATGCTTGCCTGTTTTATTTCCAAAATCCCAAAGCACTTTAACTTCTTCATTTTCAGTTACTTTGCCTACTTGTGGTCTCTTCGGTTCTTCATTGCAGGAGGCTACTATTTCTTGAAGATGTTCTAATACACCATCATTGCTTTGTCATCCTGTCTGTGAGATCATTTCGATCTCTGCAATACTAAGTAAGATTTCATGGTGTACTCGCTTTGGTGCTTCTTCTTTATTGTCATTCTCCAATGCCCTGTTTACTTCAACTGTCTGGTATACTTACAACATTCTACACTCACCCAATTTTCCTTGGTAAAAAGATTCATGTTAATATTACTACATGGATGAAAGGTATTATTCATTATCATTAATTATTATTACATACTGTACATAGCAATGTGAAATCACAGCTGCAGATGATGTTGACTTTAATAAGCATAGAGTTCTTCCCAGGAAGTATATCATCATGTATCATCATAGTAGTATATGTGTATCCAAATAGTGTGGCTTTTTGTAACTGATAGATGGAAATGTTGTCAATGCTCAGATGTGCTATCCAAGATTTTTGGGTGTAGCCCCCAATGTGCCAATAATCACTGGGACCATCAGAACTGTTTTATGCCATAATCATTCAACTTTTTCAGATCTTGATCTTCTCCCATTCTTTGTCTCCCATTCTACTGTCCACTTGAATTGCTACATCAATTATCCACATTTTCTTCTTTGCAATCACAGTTAAATCTGATGTGTTATGAGCCAAGAGTTCTATCAGTTGTCTTTGGAAATTCCACAAAACTTATTAAAATTTATATACAGTAACTACCCATCTCATATATGTTATTAACACTTACCCTGCAAAAAAATTGCAAAGTCATATTACATGAATAGAATAGAATAGAATAGAATTCTTTATTGGCCAAGTGTGATTGGACATACAAGGAATTTGTCTGGGTGCATATGCTCTCAGTGTACATAAAAGAAAAGATGCATTCATCAAGAATCATAAGGTACAACACAATAATAGTCATAGGGTACAATCAGCAATCAAATCATACTAGGAAACAGTCAATAAAAATCGTTAGGATACAAGCAACAAGATTACAGTCATACAGTCATAAATGGGAGGAGATGGATGAAAGGAAGGATGGGAGGATTAATAGTAATACTAATAGTAATGCAGACTTAGTAAATAGTTTGATAGTGCTGAGAGAATTATTTGTTTAGCAGACGTTCGGGGAAAAGCTGCCCTTGTTGCTCTGGTGTGCAGTCTCTATAGTGTCATTTTGAGGGTAAGAGTTGAAACAGTTTATGTCCAGGATATGAGGGGTCTGTAAGTATTTTCACAGCCCTCTTTTTGACTGGTGCAGTATACAGGTCCTTGATTGAAGGCAGGTTGGTAGTAATTGCTTTTTTCTGCAGTCCTAATTACTCTCTGAAGTCTGTATTTGTCTTGTTGGGTTGCAGAACCAAACCAGACAGTTATAGAGGTGCAGATAATAGACTCAATAATTCCTCTGTAGAATGTATGACATGAAGAACATGAAGACAGAAAGAAGGACATGTCTTCCTAGAATTGAGTTTGTTGAGCTCTAAAAATATTATAAGTAAAGCAAATATTTACATAGAAACAGGTGTCCCTATTTCCAGTGAAACTGTCTTTCAGGTAAGTATGTAAATAGATGTATCTATGTATGACTTTTCCCCTATATTCCTTTGTTTCTACTTCTGAAATTGTCTTCTCCCCATTTGGCAGTAACAACTTGGCAAGCCCTGGTCTTCTTTTCACCCACCTCTTTCTAAACAATTCCTTTGAGGCAAATTAGCTCAATGGGACTAAATTTTGCTATTTATATGAAATTGATTGGTAATTACCATGCGCACAGGAGGTTTGGCTTTGCACTTGGCAACAGAATGACTTCTTTTGTCAACATGTTTTCCCAGCACGTCTGAAATGATCTGTGTACAAGCTGGTGCAGCAGGCTTTCAGGACGGAGGTGGGTAAATAGAGGCTGTGCCTTGACACATTCTTTGAGAGAAGCCATTGATTGCAAGCAATGCAATCCACCGCCTGGCACAATTATATTGTACCCGATTCCTTGGCAGACTAAGTGCAGGAGTCATTTTTGTAGTTCTGCTTTCGATCTGTGAGAAAAGTCTCCCTCACAATTTGGGGTGAGGAAGAAGGAAGCAGCCTTCACTTATGTGGGTTCACTTCCCCAGTTCCTTCAAAGATAGAAATTGCTTTGACTGTTGACTGTTGATTTGACTGTTGTCATCGTGCCACAACAACTGCAAACATAATTTTGAGTGTTCAGGATCATGTTGTAAGAAAGGAAAGTACAGCTCCCAAAAGCTGTAAACGGCAGGCAAAGCAATTGGGAGAAAAATATTACTCAAAGTCTTCTGAAAAAAAAACCAACAACATTCAAGCCCTTATTTTTATGCCAGAATTATTTCTCAATTAATCCTTGATAAAATCCCAATTAAATGATGTGAACAGGACAAAAAACCTGTGCAGAAGAACTAGAAGCTACAGAAACCTCCTATATTTTAGCTGGGTGGATTTCTTTGTGGGTAAGGTTCAACAGAGAAAAAACGGAAATATAGAAAATATAGAAAACATAGAGAAGAAATAGACCCAATCTCAAGGAGGGGGGGAAGAACCCTTATTTCTTACTGTTTGTATGCAACAATATACAGTTTTACGAATTTATGTATCAGGTTTTATATCTTTCTCCTTATTTCAGGCAGTTCCAAACTTTCTATCTAAACTATACTTCTTGGCTGATCACAGCTTCACTTAGCAAAATTTACTTCTCTTCCATTTTTGAGTCTATCATGCTACAAATGCAGTTCTTAAAAAGTATGGATACTTTCTTATCCAATCTCTCCAATTTGTATCTTGGTGTTTGTAAGTCCCTTGGTAGATGTTTTAGTGACCCTGGCTATCAGCATTATTTTTTGTGACAAACCAGGACAAAGACCCTCAGGAATGTGGCTCCACCATCTTCAACATTTGGATCAGGTGAAAGAATAGGCATAAGCTATCACCTTCAACACTCTACTGCAACATTGGATGTAGGAACCCAGAGTTCAAATGTCTTCTCCCCAGTTCTCCATTGACATCGTGACCCTCTATTGCTTTTCACGTTTGAAAGCACAAGATGTAACAGGTGAAATGGGAAGTTTCAGCCATGCTGAAAATGGAAATTCTTCCAAGCATGCATCTGAGCAATAGCAATAGCATTTAGACATATATACCATTTCACAGTGTTTATAGCCCTTACAGAGTCAGCCTATTGCCTCCAATGATCTGGCTCCTCATTTTACCGACCTAGGAAGAATGGAAGGCTGAGTCAACCTTGAGCTGAAGAGAATTGAAGCCCTGGCAATCAGCAGAATTAGCCTGCAATGCAGCATTCTAACCATTGCGCCACTATGGCTCTTTTAGTAGGATTTCACCCTGAGGGCTGAACAACAACAACAAAAAAAAAACACAATCAGAAGAATCAGGAAAATCATATATCTCTATCACTTTAAAAAAAGGATATTTGGAAAAAAAAATCCCAATGTTCAAAATATAAAAGCAAATACTATGACACACATTTGTTTAGCGAGCTCCAAATTCATGTAAAAGCCTAGATAGGATGGTGGGCAGTGAGGGATTCAATTTTTTTTACTACCGGTTCTGTGGGCATGGCTTGGTGGACATGGTGTGGCATGGCTTGGTGGATGTGGCAGGGGAAGGTACTGTAAAATCTCTATTCCCTCTCCACTCCTGAGGGAAGGTTACTGCAAAATCCCATTCCCTCCCCACCCCACTAACCTGCTTTCCAGCTCCGTTCTCCTGTGCAGGGCAACAAAAGAAGACCCAGCCGATCAGCTGGGACTCGGGAGGCAGAGAATAGATGGGGGCGGGGCCAGTCAGAGGTAGTATTTGCCGGTTCTCTGAACTACTTAATTTTTCTACCACCGGTTCCCCAGAACCGGTCAGAACCTGCTAAATATCATCTCGCGTGGTGGGGTAACAGATAATCAGAGTTGGAAGGGACCTTGTAGGCCATCTAGTCCAACCCCCCATCCAAGAGGGAGACCCTACACCATTTCTGGCAAATGGCAGTCCAATCTCTTCTTGAAAGTCTCAAGTGATGGCGCTCCCACAACTTCCGAAGGCAAGCTGTTCCATTGGTTGATTGTTCTCACTGTCAGAAAGTTTCCCCTTATTTCCAGGTTAAATCTCTCCTTGTTCAGTTTCCATCCATTATTCTTTGTCTGGCCTACAGGCACTTTAAACAATAGCTTGACCCCTTCCTCTCTGTGGCAGCCCCTCAAATATTGGAAGACTGCTATCATGTCTCCCCTGGTCCTTCTCTTTACTAGATTAGCCAAACCCAGTTCCTGCAACCATTTGTTGTATGTTTTAGCCTCCAGTCCCCTAATCATCCTGGTTGCTCTTCTCTGTACTTTTTCTAGAGTCTCAACATCTTTTTTATAATGTAGTGAACAAAACTGGTTGCAGTACTCTAAGTGTGGTCTTACTAAGGCTTTATAGAATGGTATTAGTACTTCCCTTGATCTTGATTGTATCCCTCTGTTAATACAACTTAGGATTGCATTAGCTTTTTTGGCTGCTGCTGCACACTGCTGCTCATATTTAGCTGGTTGTCCACTAAGACTCCAAGATCCCTGTCACAGTTACTGCTATTGAGCCTGGTTTCACCCAGTCTATATGTGTACTTTTGATTTTTCTTGCCTAAGTGTAGGACTTTACTTTTCTCTACATTGAATTTCATTTTGTTAGATATGGCCCAGTGTTCTAGTCTGTCAAGATCCATCTGGATCCTGAGCCTATCTTCTTGGGTGTTAGCTATTCCTGCCAGCTTAGTATCATTGGTAAGTTCCCCTTCTATTCCCTCGTCTAAGTCGTTAATGAAGATATTGACGAGTACTGGGCCTAAGACGGAACCTTGTGGCACCCCACTACTTACTTCCCTCCATGTAGACTTAGACCCATTAAGGACTACTCGTTGAGTATGGTTTGTCAGCAAGTTGCGAGTCCATCTAGTGGTGGTGCTATCTATTCCACTTTTTTCTAGCTTACTAAGAAGTAGGTTGTGGTCTACTTTGTCGAATGCCTTGCTGAAATCTAAATATATTATGTCCACAGTATTTTGCTGGTCTACTAATTTAGTCACTGTGTTGAAGAATGAAATAAGATTGGCTTGGCATGATCTGTTTTTAACAAACCCGTGCTGACTGCTAGTTATTACTTTACTTGTTTCTAGATGTTGGCAGATCTGTGGTGGTGATGGGGAGGGGAGACCGCTAAACCATGATATGGTACTTTGTTTCCCCTTTAGTGAGATATATTGGACTACAGCTCTGGGATTTGTGGGATTTGATCAGTCACTTTGGAGAAAAGCAGGTTAAGGAAAGTTGCTTGAGCTTAAGTGAATAGAATTGTTTTCAGAATCTGCAACTGACCTTCATTCAAAGTGGCAAAACTTAACAGTCCTTGAAATTATGTGTAGTGTGGAAATTTAACTTTACAAAAAAAAAAAAACAGTCTGCGGAAAACAAGAGAAAGAACCTGTTTTCTGAATAGATGGACAAGATATATAAAATTGGACACATTTAAAAATAATCAAGCTATTCCCTAACATACGGAGATGCAACATTTCAGATAATGTTCAGATGGATAGAAAATAATACATCAATGGCAAAGATGCCTCAGTGCCTAAAGTTACTTATACGTAATTGATTATTAGAGCTCATCTTTAAATCTCTTAAAATTGGACAGCAATAGCATAATAGGAGTAGATGATTACAATCTTCTTTTTTACAGTCCATAAAACCGTGGTTCCAATATGTTGCTAGGAAGCTCCAGTGCAATACAGATAGCATTTGTTCAAGCCTTGCTGAAAAAGCCATTACAAATATGTTAGAATGCATATTTGAACTATTGATCTTCCTAAAAATCAAAGTAAACCTTGTGATGAGGCTATTCTTAATTTTATTTATTTATTTATTGGATTTATATTGGATATATTGCTGAGCACTTAGCATGGTGCTCCATAGACTGTAAGCCGCCCTGAGTCTCTGGAGAAGGGCGGCATATAAATGTAATTAAAATAAAAAATAAATAAAATAAATATATTGCCACCTATTCGGCCATGTAGTAATCACAAACTTTGGGATGGATAGAAGAACATGGTTAAAGAATCACTGGGGCAATGGGCAATGCTGTAAAAGAAGCAAAACCATTCTGATGATAAATTGGTTCAAACTAAAGAGATACTGAGGTCTTATCAGATAACAGGTAATCACAGTTGGAAGGGACCTTGTAAGTCATCTAGCCCAACCCCCCACACAAGCAGGAGACCGTATACCATTTCTGACAAATGGCAGTCCAATCTCTTCTTGAAAGTCTCCAGTGATGAAGCTCTCACAACTTCCAAAGGCAAGATGCTCCATTGGTTGATTGTTCTCACAGTCAGAAAATTTCTCCTTATTTCTAGGTTGAATCTCTCCTTGATCAATTTCCATCCATTATTCCTTGTCTGGCCTTCAGGTGCCTTGGAAAATAGCTTGACCCCTTCCTCTCTGTGGCAGCCCCTCAAATATTGCAACACTGCTATCATGTCTCTCCTGGTCCTTCTCTTCACTAGACTATGCCCACTTCCTAACCATTCTTCATATGTTTTTGTTTCCAGTCCTGGTTGCTCTTCTTTGCACTTTTTCTAGAGTCTCAACATCTTTTTTATAGTGTGGTGACCAAAACTGGATGCAGTATTCTAGGTGTGGTCTTAGTAAGGCTTTATAGAGTGATATTAGTACCTCCCTTGATCTTGATTGTATCCCTCTGTCAATGCAGTTTAGCATCGCATTGGCTTTTTTGACTATCACCACACATTGCTGGCTCATGTTTAGCTGGTTGTCCACTAAAACTCCAAGATTTCTCTCACAGTTATTATTATTAAATCTGGCTTCACCCAGTCTATATGTATCCTTTTAGTTTTTCTTGCCTAAGTGTAAGACTTTGGTTTTCTCAACATTGAATTTCATTTTGTTAGATAGGGCCCAGTGTTCAAGTCTGTCAAGATTCATTTGGATCTTGAGCCTATCTTCTAGGATGTTAGCTATTCCTGCCAGCGTAGCATCAGGAAATTTGACCTTTTTTGGAGATGTCTATTTCCAAATAAGTCTAATTTCTGACTTCTAAGCCACATGTATGTCACAGAAGCTCAAGATTATGAACAGCTCCTAGATAAAGGGAGCCTTGCAATATGGACTGGAGAATGACATTGTGAAAAGGCTAGTTTTGAGATTCCTTGTATTGAGCTAGGTGTCAGCTGGATTTCCAGCTTGGGTTTCTGCTGCCATAGGAACGGAGAGGGGGCATGGATATTTGGGATGGGGAAGCGAGCTGGTGTGTAGTAGTCCCATGAAAACTGGAAGGGAGGTTTGTACTCATGAATTATGGTGCTTCTGAGTGGAATTGTTTATACTCTGTCAAGGCTAATTGTCCTGAGACTCCAAATGCGAGAAATACCTGAAGAGGAGCTTTCCCATAACATCATACCGGACGTTGATTGGACTCTTGGCACTGGACCCTGGGAGGAGGGATTTTGGGTGATTTTCAATGTGTAACCTTCATGCATTTTGAACCAGATCTTGCCTTGCTTTTGCTCATTTCAAACTAAGTAAAAGTACCTCTTCTCTAATTCAATAGAGTGGGTTTTTTCTTTCTTTCTTGAGATTTGAATGGAGGCAAGCCTGACACAATGACAGACCGGTAAAACGTATTAATAATATGATAGGAGTTTTGTTTAATAACAAAGTTATTGATTGTTTTATTTATTTATTTTATTTTATTTTATTTGTCAATTGCTTACAAAATAATCGGTGTAAGTATAAACATGAATAAGAATACAGAAATTACGATTAAATGGGGACAATAGGACAGGGATGGTAGGCACTATGGTACACTTATGCACGCCCCTTACAAACCTCTTAGGAATGGGGTGAGGTCAATAGTGGATAACTCACTACTACGAAAATTACATATATTTTGCAAATGTCAATTATCAGGAATTTTAGGCAATTAACAAAGAAGCAATAGGGAGCATTAACAAAAGTCTTACATATTTTGCTTAATGGTTTATCATCATTCTTTGTTTCCCCACCACTCTATGAAATAGACCTACTGCATCAATTCAAGAGTCCTTATAGCTCCATTCACTCAATCCTTGAGGATGCCAAGAAAGCATCACTGCTCCACTCAGACAGGAGACAAGACTAAAATAATTTAGATCAGATCAAGGCCAGCTGTGCTCTGGCTTCATCAGAAGCTATGAATCTTTAGTCAAGTTCCTAATTGCTGGGATAGTGCCTGGCTCATATGTCCTTTGTGACTTCTTGCTCTTATAATTCTTAGCTGCAAACTTTCTTAAATGACTTGTGTCATCTTTGACTGCTTCGCTTTCTGCTTCCTTCTAATGCTATCCTCCCAGCGAGTCTGCTTGTGAGTGGTTAAAACCTGGATTGAATTTACAACTTCAAGATAAGTGTGGTGGATTTGCTATAACCTTGACCTGAATAAGAATTGCTGTTCAGGAGGCCAAGACTTAAACACAGGTAAACTTTCCCCCATTGAGACTCAAGAAGCAGCTGGTGCAGAAAACCACATGTTTAATAATATCATTCCTTGTCTATCTTTATCTTGTAACCATTGGACTGTGGCTTGTTTAGAATCAGATTCCAGCTTTTCAGTTTCTGCACTCTAATGACTTCACCTTGCATTTCATTTGTGTATGCATCAAGTGAAGAAGAAGTGACACCCAAATCCTGAGGGATTAATTCTAAGGATTGCCATATAAAGAAAAATATAATTCCTTAATTTGTCCGCCATCAATCCAGCTCATACCATGCAGCAGACTTTGATCTTGCAAAAACAAAATTAAAACCATTGCTCTCTGTATAATAAGTTTTAGCAAACAGTACTTACCTGGCAATAATACTGTCCCCCCCGCAAAAAAGGTACCAGATTAAAGTATGGCGTTCTTTTCAATGGTAAATACTAATTTACTGCTGTTGAATTTCACTTAAAGAAAAAGTTACAACTAAAGTTGGAGAATGTCAAAGGAAAACAAAAAAATCTTTATAAAACTATCAATTTTTCATGTTGACCAGCGAGGTGACAAATATATTGAGCTGAGTGATTGACGGACAGCTGGATTACTTTACAACAAATCTACAGATGACCAGTTCTTCCAAAGCTTTTCAACTGAGCCTCCTCTCTTTCTTCCTGCCTCTGTTCATTCATTGGCACTTACTTTTTGGTGATTATTAGCAACTGATAAATCTCCTAACATCTCCATCAGCCCACTGCAGCAATTGCTCCCATCCATTCTCTGAGAATGAAAAATAATGTGTCAACACTATTAGTCAACACATTAAGAATATATATACTGTACTCACCAGATAAAGATGATATTTGGGAACTCATTAGATGGATATGCAGAAGCATTAATGGTCTAATGTCCTCCTTCATCACTGTGGCAAGAACACAGAAAAGTTAGGAGAAAACCCACATGCTTTCTTAGCACAGCTTCTTGTTTTCTTTTGTCCTGGAGATTGCATGTGTTGGAAGAAATATCCAAGTCTAGTTCCAAGCTGGGAGAAAGGCACTGGAGACAAAATGGAGTCTGGAAATTGATTGGAAAGAGGGTCCATTTATTGATGAAGCAGGACCACCAAGTATATGTGATTCTGGGCACTGACCACATGGAGTTGACAGTGGGTGGCTTTTATACCTTCTCTTGGGCTTTGCACTTGAAGTTCCTGTTCCTGTGCAAGAACATGTATTCTATTGGTTGTTGTAGGGTCTGGTTTCATTGGTTGTCTGAGCTCCCAGGTTTGGCTGAAGTTTGGACTACTGATGCATGAAGGAATTGGACAATTCCTATTGTGGTTAATCCTATCTTTGTTCAGACCTTGCTGAAGGGAGTAACGGATACCAAATCTGCATTTCTAAAGCTGCCCCAGCTCAGTATCTGCTTGGGGTAGGAACAGGGAACTGGGGCTCTGAGTTTCTGTCTCCCTTAAGATTTTTATTTCTCTTTTAGGGGAAATATTTTATCCTGCCTTTTTAAAAAATATTCCTCAAAATATTTCATTCTTTTAGGAAAGGGGTGGATGCTAACTTTCTATACACGAATGAGACTTTGGGAACCATCATGAGTTTTTAACTAGTGTTAGGGTGAATATTTTGCAATGTTCCATATTCCAGCTTTTCAGTTTCTGTTATTCAATTTGAGGAATAAGATTTGGCTTTAGACTTTTTTTTTTTCCAAAGAAAAATATTTGAGGTAAATTCTGAGGTGGAGTGAGGTGTTCTTGTGCTAACCTCAGCTTACAAAAGTAATTGGAAAAAAGAATTTCTGTCACTAAGCAATGAGGTCCCTGCAGTCCCAATTAAAGATGAAATGCTCCAAGCTGCAGTCTGGGAATTAAATGGAAAGTTTACCATCCAAGGAACCTAGATGGTAAACTTTCTCTTCGCTCTGCTAACATTCTTCTCCAGTAGTTTACAGTGAAATATAAAATCAGATATATTTGTAATTAAAATGAACAAATAAAAGTCTGCTGCCATATGCGTCCAGTACAAAACATGATGATAGAAATATGAAGAAATGTGCATCACAACATCATAAAGGTTTCTCATACTTGCACCCTAATGTTGAATGCAAACATATAAAGGTAAAGGTTCCCCTCACATATACATGCTAGTTGTTTCCGGCTCTAGGGGACTGTGCTCATCTCCGTTACAAAGTCGAAGAGCCAACGCTGTCTGAAGACGTCTCCGTAGTCATGTGGCTGGCATGACTAAATGCTGAAGGAGCACGGAACGCCGTTACCTTCCCACCAAAGTGGTCCCTATTTTCTACTTGCATTTTAGAGTCTTTCTAAAAGCCAACATTTAAGTTAAATGTTTCCACTCAGTGGGTAGTACATTCTAAAAAACCAGGGCAGTGATGGACAAAGTAATAGATGCACCAACAATCCATATGTCAAGATTCCAACTAATGAACCCAACCAATTAAGCACTCTGAGACGTTCAGGTTTCTCAAAGAACTATTGTCAGGATTCCAAGTATTCCCCACCCCCAACAGAATCAAAACTCTGAGACTGGCATACTCCTCAAAGCTTGGATTTATTAGGCAGGTCATATTGGCACAACTAGGGAAGCCTGACTCTAAAGCCCCCTTGGGTTTCCCCCTAGTTAAAAGTACATTTTTCCTCCCCCTGCCCATGTAATCCAGCACATGGTCTAATCAGGTCACAGTCCAAAGTTCATCTGGCCTCACATCCCACCTTCTTGAACCTGGTGGGAACATCCTTGGTTCTCAGAATTTTATTTTGGTTACAATCCCCCTGCCAGGAAAAAATGGCTCCAGGGCTGACAACTGTTTTATTGAGTACGTAATTTTGGCATAAATGAAAATGAAACCAGCTCTAAATATTTCCCATGGATTCAGTATAATTAAAGAATAGGTAATTCCCTCCCTCATGGTCACAGGTCACATTGTCCATGTCATGACCCCATCGGAGCCTGAATCTATGGGGAAGATAAGCTGGGACTAGAGCCAACAGAGATCAAGGGGACGGCTTTGCTGGCTTCAGAGGAATATTGAGAGGAGCAGCGCCATTCAAGCCTTCATTCGTGAGAGTCAATATTGTTCACAGGTGCTAAGTGTTCTGACCAAGGCTTTCAAGACTGTAATTAAGCACATGCTTAGTTAAAACAACTCTTCTTTTATTTCAACACTGGGAATTATGTTCATTCCCAGCCTATAATGAGTCCCAAACAGTCCCTCAAGATAAGCACCTACCTTTCTCTCCTTTGAATTGCTGCCAACAACAAAAGTGCCAAAACAAACTATAAAAAACAACCAAAGTACAAAGCCCTCACAGAGCTTCAAGGATTAATCTGAACAGAATGAACAACTTTGCTTCCTACAAAGGTTTCTTCACCTTTGCCTGTCTTTTATACCTTATGGGAGGGACAATCACCTCCCAGTCTTCCCTTTTGTCTCAGCTGCTCTTGCCTTCTAGCAGCCCTGCACACATGCATCAGACAGAGGACCCTCATGCGAGTCCTCTCCAGACTCCCAGACTTGTCCCTGTTCTTCCCCACTCTCCGATTCCACTGCCATCTGCACAGGCTGCCAGTGAACCACAACACTCCTTTGAATGAATGAAAACATTTGTTCAGGTTGAATCAGAACAACAACAGCAAAAAGAACTAGAAGACATTTCTAATATTGGTTTCATCCTGTTTAAACAGAAAAATCATCCAACAGTTTATTGACCCTCTTGCAACTGGGTCTTCCTTCAAAATAAATTACACTTATAGCTATCTGACCTGCATTGTTTGAAACCTCATTATTATCCCATTAAAGGATCACCCAGCAGTGAATGTAGTATGTTTCTTTTGCAAATGTTCCTTAGTAATCTTATTAACTATTACTTTCATAAAACATAGGTTAATTTTATCCCTTTACAAAAATTCTCCTTAATTTAGTTAAGGTGATTTTGATAATAATGGCCTAATGTCCATCACATTTTCCATTTTTATAATACTGTGGTTGTACAGGGGGAAGTGGTTTTCAATTACAATTGATGGAGGCCATAATTCAGATCAAATTATAACATATAAAGCCATATGATCATTCAGCAATTTAATAGGTTTCTGTAGTTAGGTGTCACTTGGATTGATGGATTCTATTTTCAGAGCCTTATCAAAGAATAGGTTTAATTCAAGGTAGTAGGCTTTCCACACCCTTCTTGCAATTTTCAATGATGCACAAGCTATTCATGTCTAATTACAAGTTTCAGTCAAACTATTCAATTCTCAGTTTCTGAATCTAACCTCCACTTATTTCAGTATCAACAGGTTTTGTTATATTTATCAATTTAATGTCAAATACTGTAGTTCCTGTCAATCAATGCCTGATACACTCAAAGTCGGGTGATATAGTCCTAGGAGTGAATCACATATTCTTATTCACCACTTGATGGCATAATTAGCAAGAGATGATGTACGTGAATGAGCAAAACCATCTCTGTATAGCAGTCAGAAACTAAAGGATCAGGGGAGACATGATAGAAGTGTTCCAATATTTGAGGGGCTGCCACAGAGATGAAAGGGTCAAGCTAGTTTCCAAGGCATCTGAAGGCCAGACAAAGAATAATGGATGGAAACTGATCAAGGAGAGATTCAACCTAGAAATAAGGAGAAATTTTCTGACAGTGAGAACAATCAACCAATGGAACAGCTTGCTTTCAGAAGTTGTGGAACTTCATTGCTGCAAGCTTTCAAGAAGAGATTGGACTGCTATCTATCAGAAATGGTGTAGGGTCTCCTGCTTGGGTGAGTGTTGGACTAGATGATCTACAAGGTCCCTTCCAACTCTGTTAATCTTAATCTAGCTACCAAATCCATCCCGGTCTTTCTTGCATCATCAGTCAAATTCTGAGTAGACACAAAAGTGCCATCTGCAAGGAGCATACAAGTTCTACTGTTAGCCCTTTTCCATTCCCCATAATATAATGTGAGCATATGCATAACAATTGAGAACATAAATTAGAGAAAGAGAATATATGCCACAGTTACTCAAAAACAGTAACTGTGAGAGGGACCTTGGAGTCCTAGTAAATGATCATGTCAACGTGAGCCAGCAGTGTGTGACCGAAAAAAACTAACCCAATCCTTGGTTGTATAAACAGAGGCATAGAATCAAAATCACATGAAATATTACCTTAGTAAGACCACACCTGGAATGCTTCATCCTGTTTTGGTTGCCACATTACAAAAAAGATGTTGAGACTTTGGAAAAAATGCAAAGAAGAGCAACTGAGATGATTAACGGCCTGAAAACAAAAACACCTCAAGAATGATTGCACGAATTGGGTATGGCCAGTCTAGAGAAAAGAAGGACTAGGGGTGACATGATAGCAGTATTCCAGTATTTAAGGGGCTGCCATAAAGAAGAGGGCATCAAATTATTTTCCAAAGCAATAGAGGACAAGAAACAGTGGTTGGAACCTAATCAAGGAGAGAAGCAACCTGGAATTAAGGAAAAAATTTCCTAACAGTGAAGACAATTAACCAGTGGAACAGCTTGCCTTCAGAAGTTGTAGGTGCTTCAACACTGGAGGTTTTTAAGAAATGACTGAACAGTCACCTCTCTGAAATGGTATATGGTCTCCTGCTTGAGGAGGGAGTAGGACTAAAAGACCTCCAAGTTCCCTTCCTGCTCTATTCCAATTGATAGTTCTTGACTTACAACTAAAATTTGGATTGGAATTTCGATGCAGTCTTTAAATGAGACACCATGTAACCATAAACAATTTTACAACTTTTTTGCCATAATCATACATAATCATGCAGTCATTAAGTGAATCAGGGTTCCTCCATTATCTTTCCTAGTCAGAAGCTGGCTAGGAAGATCAGGACTTCAAGATGTTGCAATGTTTGTACACGTGAAGATTGACCACAACTATTTTCAGTGCCATTTTAACTTCAAACTCTTACTAAATGAAAGTTTGTAAGTTGACGATTATCTACATAGGCATTAGGCTCTAAACAATGGTTCACATATACCCCAAATATGACATTTGCCTCTGCTGCTGTGTTCTCAGCAAACCCTCGCATTCTAAGGTAAATGGAGAGGGAAAATGTGTTTCTTTTGCATTACATATGAATATGAATACAGAAGGAGGAAAGAAACAAATTAATCTACAAAATCAGCTGTAACCATTGCAACCAATTCCACGTAGGACAAACATCACATCAACATCACATCAATTAAAAACCAGGATCCACGAACATCGGCTGGCAGTCAAACACCATGATCCCAAATCATAGCATTTGACTTAATGCACACTGACATCAAACAGCACCAGTTTGATTGGAGCAACACAACAATAATTGGCTATGCTACCACCCGCCATGCTCGCAAGTTCATCGAAGCCTGGCACTCCACAAGCAACAGACACATTGAACTACAACTAGCCTACGAACCCCTCAGAATCCAAATCAACCACACAGCCAACCAGAGACAGCACTGACCTTCAACTAACCCATGCAAGCCCCCCACAACCAACACTTCACCCCCCAATGACCGTCACCTGATGTAATCTCCTCATCACAAGACCCATTGCAAGACTCTCACTAATGACTCACACCTGACCCATCACAACCTACTGACCATAGGACCTACTGACCAAAGGAAACCCTTATAAACAGAAGAATGCTGACACTGACATCCAGGGGTGGGATTTTACCGGTTTGGACCAGTTAGGCCGAACCCCTTGCTACGAAAATCAGCTGGTTTGCTGTGACTAACATGTGGGCCTGCCTTTGTGCTTTACCTACCTATATCATCTCAGCTGATTAGAACGGCTCAGCAGATTACCACTTCTCAGCTGTGTTACTCAAATGTTACGCATGCGCGAAGCGCACTATCACCAAACTGGTTGTTAAACCTGGATGGTTGATCATCTGCATAGGATTAATGATTTTCACTGTCAATCATTCTAAACTGAAAGTATGGAACGCAGTTGGGTCTGTTGCCAACTGTACAGCAATTAAATGTAGACTACACGAATACCAGAATGCCAAGCATTCAGCAGACAATCTAACTTTTTGCAGTGGCAAACTACTGATTACATTAATTCTTAATTAATTAAGAAACAAAGTTTATGAGAAAGTTGGCTCCAAATAAACTTTTTTCTGTTCACATTAATTAAAAGCTTATTTTTAAAGAAAAATCCATGGGGAATGTATTTCTTCTTGTAAGCCCTGCATGGAAATATTTAAGATTAGGATGAATCTGAGCCATAGTTTATCAAGTTCCCACTATCTTATGAGAAGGTGGTGTACAATGCAAGGGTTGGCAGTCAGGTGCCTGTTGCTGCCTGACTTTTTCTCAAAAGAAGCTTTTAATTAATGTATAGTAAGCTAGCAAAGCATCAACACATGTTTAATTGCAACAATGCTTGTAGTCCCAGTAAAGATCCATTGGGTTATGGAGAGCATTCTGGCTAGTTTACCTTCAGATAAATGGATATTATGAGTGCTCCAAAACTGGCCATGTTCACAGCCATTTTATAAACAAGGTAATCTTCCAAAGGAGCCATTTTGGGTATACATTCATTCCATGGTATATAAAGACCAGCATTTAATACAGTTTTAGCTTCTCGCAAAAGACTAGGATGGACATGAAACTGGAGACTGAATGATTAAAACAAGGAGAAAAACCCATTGAGTGAGCTAAACCTGATTGCTAAAGGCATTTTTATTCCAGCATGCATTTGATCGCTAAATACTGATAATGCTTACTTAAAGTGTGTGGATTTTATGGATTTTATTATACTGTACTTCTATATTGACCAGGAATGGGAATTCCTTGGATAAGACAGTATACATTAAAACATAGCAATAGCACTTAGATGTATATACCGTTTCATAGTGCCTTACAGCACTCTCTGGGTGGTTTAAAATGTCAGCATATCATCCCCAACAATCTGAGTTCTCATTTTACTGACCTCAGAAGGATGGAAGGCTGAGTCAACCTTGAGCCTGTCAGGATCAAACTCCTGGCTAGGGGCAGAGTCAGCTCTCTAACCACTGTGTCACCATGGTTCTTATATTACATATTATTAAAACTAATCAAATAGTCTATACACACAGGTATTTATTTATTTATTTATTTATTTATTTATTTATTTATTTATTTATTTATTGTACTTATATACCACCCTATTTCCCTGACAGGACTCAGGGCGGTGCACAGCCAAATTAAAATGCAGAGAACAATACAAGATTAAGAACAGTTAAAAAACCAAATATGCAAGGCTGAAAAGCTTAAAAATACAGAGAAGTTTAAAAGCCAAACTAGATAAATGAACTCTTCTATATCATATTAAGTTGTGTTATAGTTAAGAACTGCTCTGAGCCATGGGAACTAGATGGTCAAGGCAGTATTCACTACATATTTTGAGAGTCTTTCTAATGTTTTGTACTACAACTCCTATCAGAATTGACAGTAGGATGGAAGGATACACTGAAATCTCCGAGGAGTGCAAGGACTGCCTATCCCTTCTCCTTATCAGCACATTGCTGTCCAACAAGGGTTGAAGAATAGAAGAACAAAGGAAGTCTGGTGAGACATTAAGATGCTGTCAGCAAGTTGAGCTCCTGTTCTTTTAACACTAGAACACTTTCTAAAAGTCTTGTAGTCCTACACTTCTCTATTTCTCAAAATGACTGAAACAGAATACAAAATCAAGGCCAGGCAGACATGGAAGGACCTTTGGCATTCTCAGGTATGTAAGATTATATATGAGACTTCTCCAACAGCAAGAGTTAGCCATGACAAAAGAAAAAAATTCTAATTGACTGCAAATTGGAGGAATAAAGTAAGTAAAGTTTGATTTGCTGGAAGCTAGTAGTTTGACCTTGAGGATAAAGTGGATTTATAAAATTGTGGTTTTTAACACAGAAAATACCTTTGATCTCTCCTATGCTCCTTGGACAATATGACACATCTAAAGCATTGCTGGCTAGGGAATTCTGGGAATTGAAGTCCACACCTCTTAAACTTGTCAAGTTTGAGAAACACTGATCTAAAAGAAATACTTGGCTCTCTAAACTTCAAGTCAAGAAAGTTATAAAACCCTTTCATCTGATTGCTGTCAGTTCAAAAGAAGCATGTCACTATGACAAGAAGTTGTATTGTAGTTCCACTATATTCTTGATGGGTCAGATCCCCCATTGAGAAAGATCTAGAGGAAGTGAAACAAGAACAAAGAAATGCATTAAATATGATTGGGATCCAGAGACTAAGTCCTAGAAAGAAGATTTAAGTAATGGGAATGGTTTGAGAAAAGATGGCTGCTCTTCCATCTTGAAAGGGGATTAGAGGGAAGGAAGAAATAACTTTCACACACACAAAATTAATCCTAAATAAAAATTGGAAGATTCTTGTTGAATACTGTAAAAAAAAAACTTAACAGTTATAGCAGTTAAATGTTGAACCAATTACTCAGAGAGGTAGTGGCAGAGGCAGTGGTGGGATTCAAATGTTTTTACTACCAGTTCTGTGGGCGTGACTTGGTGGGTGTGGTGTGGCTTGGTGGGCATGGCTTGGTGGGCATGGCAGGGGAAGGATACTGCAAAATCCTTCCATTCCCTCCCCACCCCACTAACCTGCTTTCCAGCTCCGTTCTCCTGTGCAGGACAACAAAAGAAGACCCAGCTGATCAGCTGGGACTCGGGAGGCAGAGAATAGATGGGGGCGGGGCCAGTCAGAGGTGGTATTTGCCAGTTCTCCAAACTACTCAAAATTTCCACTACCGGTTCTCCAGAACTGGTGAGAACCTGCTGAATACCACCTGTGGGCAGGGGTATCCAAAGAGAAGGGAACAAAGCAATCAAGATGGCAGCCAGGACCCATTCCTTTATAACAAGGGTCTCCAATCTTGGCAACTTTAAGACTTGTGGACTTCAGCTCCCAGAGTTCCTTAGCCAGCAAAGCTGGGAGTTGAAGTCCACAAGTCTTAAAGTTGCCAAGGTTGGAGACTCCTGCTTTATAACATTGGTCTTGACTTTTTTGAGTGAGTGGTGACTTCTTTTATTGAATCCATCTACATCTGTCTGGAATCATATAATTTGGATTCCTCCGCAGAGGACTTGGCAGCTTAAGAAGCCCTTTCTAATTCTATGATGTTATGATGACTAATTCTTCACTGAAAACATGTTACATTTATAAGCTTGGGTAATATTTATAAGCTTATTTACAAGATAATATAAGCTTGGAGGCTGATGACAAGAGGATCTTGCTCTATTTGCTTAAACCAGTGATTATGTTTTGAGTGTAGCCCTGAGGGTTAAGGAAAAAGCATTTTCTCCTTGAAGAAGATGTGCAGAAACTATCATCCAGGCATAAAAGGGACTAGCACATTTTTTTAAATTCAGAGCATCCAGATAATATCCAGAACCAGTTCAGACCTTCCTAATTCACTGAATTATAAGGAGGAGGAGGAGGAGGATCAGTTCAATCAGACTGGCAAGATTGATATCAGCTTCACCAAGTAGATCAGACATTGAAATAAATTCCACAGCTAAAACTGCTTTTATTGAGATTGGCTATAATAGTTCAGTGAATTATAGAAATGTCTGAGCCCCCTTTGAATGTTAAAGACTTAAACATGATTCAGCCCTTTTGTTTAGGCAACAAATTCTGCATATTTCCCTCAAGTTATGGAAGGGTTTATAGCCCACTATCCAGTCAGAACTGAAGAAGCTTCTTGGATTTTTTTTTATTCCATTTATATACCGCCCTTCTCCCGAGGGACTCAGGGCGGTGAACAGCTCATCTAAAAACCCCACAAAGAATACAAAAGTTAAAAAATATTAAATTTAAATCGGCTGCTTGATAAAACTAACAAAACCCCACCCACCCCTTAAAACCCAATTTAGAATTAAATATGGAGACCAAATTAAAATCATTTTCTCAGCCCAGGCCGGCCTGCTCAAAGAGCCAGGTCTTCAACGCGCGCCTGAAGGCCCTCAGGTCCGTGCCGGTACGAAGCTCCGGTGGCAGAATATTCCAGAGGGCGGGGGCACCCACAGAGAAGGCCCTACTCCTTGGCGCCGCCAGACAACACATAGCGGCCGACGGCACCCGGAGCAGACCCTCTCTGTGGGAACGCACCGGCCTGTTGGAGAACGCTGGCAGAATGCGGTCCTGAAGGTAACCTGGTCCCATGCCATGGGTCGCCCTAAAGGTCAAAACTAGAACCTTGAAGCGAACCCGGAGAGCCACCGGCAACCAATGCAGCTCGCGCAGGAGAGGCGTCACATGGGCGCTACGTGACGCCCCCATGATCACCCGCGCGGCTGCATTTTGCACCAGCTGGAGTCTCCGGATGCTCCCCGCAGGGAGCCCCATGTAGAGGGCATTACAATAGTCCAGGCGAGAGGTGACAAGGGCCTGAGTGACCGTGCGCAAGGCGTCCCGATCCAGGAAGGGCCGCAACCGGTAGATCCGATGAGAAGTGAAATAGAAAAAAAAATGTCCAGTTGCCTACAGAAAAAGCACATTTGGGACAACCATGACCTGGATGACTGAGTATCTCTACAGACTTTTAGCTATACAATTTGAGATGAACACCCTTTGAATGGTGTGGGAGTAGGAATGGATTGCTAGAGGAAAGAAAAAATTGCAGACTAAAGGAACCAGGAGCACTATTCAGGTGACCCTGAGGACACAAATAAACCTCCAAGTCCTTCAATGACCCTCTAAAAGGATGCACATTACCAGTTGTCTGCAAGGAATATAAATCCTTCCATTCCCCACCATCCAGTCAGAGCTGAAGAACTTTTTGGACGAGAAGCTAAACATCTTCAAAAGGAAAAAAAAAACAGGAAATTGCAGTTGCCTCCTGAAAAAGCACCTTTGCGATATTTCCCTCAAGGAGCATCTAAGTACATTTTACAATACCAGTTGTAGATTTTTCCAGCATGGAGCAAACTCAAACAGAAGTTACAAGTTCAGAAAAGAGCAGCAACTCAACTTCAGCAGACAAGCAAGCAAGTTAGTTTCTCTTTAGTTCAGCAGGCAAGCAAAACACACAACAGAGGAGAGAAGCAGTTTGATCTTCAACAGACAGACTCAGAGCTCAACATAGCTTCAGAGCTTAATATAGAGCCATGCCTAGGATACTTCTAGTTTCAGTTTCCAAACAGTCCTCAATGCCTATTCATTGGCTAACCTTGTTACCATGCTCTATTCCAGTTCATGAATATACTCCGACGCATCTTCCTTATTCTACCCAGATTATCAGTTCAACATATTGTACAGCAGCAGTACTACAGTACCCTGCGCTGCTCTGGAATAGATGTCAAAGAACCAGATTCCTATTTATCAAATTCCCCCCCACCCCAAATGACAGGAAGGAGACCTGAGACTTGTCTGCTATGGAATATCTTCCATTAGAGAAGCTTTATTTCCAGGTGAACCAATAAGATACTAACTTTAAAATATTTCTGCCGATATTCTTTGAAGCTAGTGTAGGAAGTTAGCACCCACCCCTCTCCTAGAAAATTGAAATAGCCTAGGAAATATTAAAAAGGCAGAATATTTCCCCTAAAAAGAGTAGAAACTCAAGAAGCAGAAACTCACCCCCACCTTTGTTAATGGGTGGGCCATTAAGGCCTGGGCCAGAATACTTTACATAAGAAGGAACTCCAGGTAAAACTATAGAAATTGCCAAAAGCCCTTTTAAGGGCAAAATTGCCCAGCAAGGCTAGACCAAGCCTGGAACTCAGGACAGCCTACAGAGTTGCCCCTGGGAATCTGACAACCAATTAGAATAAAAGCTCCAATTCAAATCCCAACAGAGGGTATAAAACCCAGCACTCTCAGTGCCTCAGCCCTCCTTTTTTCTTGACCTTCTCACCTTGAGTATGTGATCAGACTTCTCTGGAGCTCCAGGCCATGTGGTCCTGTACACCATTAAACCTTCCAAGCAGCCTCCATGTTTCGAGTGTCTTTTTCCCCACTTGGAACTGAACAGTGGTGGAATTCAAATATTTTTACTACGAGTTCTGTGGGCGTGGCTTGGTGGGTGTGGCTTGGCTTAGTGGGTGTGGTTTGGTGGGCATGGCAGAGGAAGAATACTGAAAAAACCCCATTCCCTCCTCACTCCAGGAGGAAGATTACTGCAAAATCCTCCCTCCCCACCTCAATAACCTGCTTTCCAGCTTCGTTCTCCTGTGCAGGGCAACAAATGAAGACCCAGCTGATCAGCTGGGACTCGAGAAGCAGAGAAGAAATGGGGGTGGGGCCAGTCAGAGGTGGTATTCCAAACTACTCAAAATTTCTGGTACCAGTTCTCCAGAACTTGTCAGAACCTGCTAAATACCACTTCTGGAATTGAATCCAGAAGGATATTTCTTTCAACACTAGAGTGATGTTCCCTGAAGATTGGTTCCAGCATGAGTCCAAAAGTTCAGAAGACAACTTGGTCCCCAGTGTCTGACCCAGATTGGACTCTGCAACATTATCCTGGGACACGTATCATTGCCTTCATTTGTGAGAGTCAATATTGTTCACCAGGTGCTAAGTGTACCTATTTTGTCCTATTTTTGCTTTTGGTGCATAATTTAAGATGACCAAGGCACAGTTAGGTCCGGAACCAATTCCCAATGAGAGAGAGCTATCTCGTGGAGGGGGAGGAATGACATAGAACATAAAAAAACTGCATATCGTGATTCCCAACTAGTTCCATTGAATTGCCTGCAGTGCAAAGCTCCAATTAGGCAAATCTAAAGCTAGATTGTGACATAACACCACACATTTCAAACTGAAATGGCAATATACCTCCATGACTGATCATTTGTTTCATCTGTCCACAACAGAACTTCTCTTTGTATTGAGTTGTCTCTTCTGGTTAAATGTAGAGGCACAAAAGGGAACAAGATTATTTAAGTCAAATAATATATATTGCCTGAAAATGTATTCCCCCCCGCATTTTTTGAATGCTCTGCCTTTTCTTGTTAGTCTTTCCAAAACATTCCTAGTCCTTGTCAGCTCCTCAAACAGGCTGTAGTGAGAAATATCAGATGGAAAACATGATTAGTATATGAGATTTTTTTCCCCCTTTTCTTTTCTTGTTACTTGTAACAACAAAACATACCTGAAAGAAAAAGACAGATTGCATTCTGAGTGCAAGGAGAGTTTCAAATCCACTTCTCCAAGGACAGCTGTGTTAATCTGTTGTAGCAAAAAGCATCTGAAAACCTCACGGAAAAATGGAAATGTGATAAAACTAAATAATTTCCATCCTTAGACTTAATAGTTTTACCCCCTTCCTTCTCGTTCTTTTCTTTGGCAGTTTAAAATTATATGCCATCCATTCCCAGATGTCTTTGAATGGTTCCCATTAATGTAAATATTAAAAAAAAAAGAATCACTATAAAATCTGAAACTCTACAATACCTAAATTAACAAAAAGAAAAGGGGAGCCAATTTAGTGTAGTAGTTAAGGTGCTTGCCTAGGAATCAGGAGACTGTGAGTTCTAGTTCCACCTTAGGCATGAAAGCTGGCTGGGTGACTTTGGGTTAACTCACCTTACAGGCTTGTTGTTGGGGAAAAGAGGAGGAAGGAATTGTATGTACTGTATGGTCACTGCTTTGAGTTACTGATAAAGTAAGAAAGGCAGGATAAATATGTAATAAAGAAACAAGTTTATCTTCTACAATATGCTAATGGGAGGCAAACTTCAGTTCTTAGATTGTTCTGCAGAAGAGACCATTTTCTATTACTTCATACTGGCTGGGGAATTCTGGCAGCATGAAGTCCACACACGTCTTAAAGTTGCCAAGGTTGGGAAGCCTACTCTAAACCAACTTTCTACCAGCTGCTGGCTTCCAGATGAAGTGGGACTTCAAATCCCCAGCCGTAGCAGATTGAAAAATTCTGAGAACTGCATCCCAGCCACATCTGAAGAATACCAGGCTGTAGGAGTCTGCTTGGAGAACATTAGACCTTGCAGTTCCTTCTTATGATAAGTTGGAAAGTCAATGTCGGGGTTGCTAGGAAACGCTTTCTCAACTAGCAAGCCTCATTCCCTTCTCCAGAGGAGAAGAAGCCATTAATTAGAGCAATTTAAAATCACTTTTCACTTTCAGAAATTAATTACAAACATAGGTGAAATTATCCCAAAATTTGAGATATTTTGGTTCCTTTTGAAACATGGTTGTTTAATTGCATGTTTGGATGTTTCACAGTTGGAGACTCCAAAGGCACAGCTGGTGAGTAATTACTGTTGTCTTCCTCTTCTTTTCTCCTCTCTCTTAAGTTGTTCAAGGTATATTGCATGCAGTCAACCTCCAGTGCTCGCTCATTGTGTGCTGTTTAAGTAATTATTCAGCCCACCAACACAGCCATTTTTTTAAAAATAATAGCACCTATAAAAAAAACTGGATCGCTAGAGTAGCATCCTCGCTTCTGGGTGAGATGAAGCAATGATTTCTCCTGAAAAATCAGTGAAACCTCTCTGAGAGATTGATTCAACTTTGTTCCAACAAGGCCAATTTTTTTTTGCTCCAAAACTATTTGGCTAGGTCCATTACAATGCTTGCAATTGGAGAACAAAGAGATGGTGCTCATAAAATCAATATTACACTGGGTGGAAATACTATGTGTGGGTTATCTACAGTTAGATTCACAGTCTAAGATTGGTGACAACTTAATAATTCAATTCCTATGCACAAAATCTCAAAATACTATTTTAAATGTTTAGTTTCTCCAAGACTCTTCACCAGAAAATGTGGGAAAATGTTCAAGCCCAACATGTTTTCTTGTTTGTGTGCCTTCAAGTCAGTTTTGATTTCTACTCAATCCATGGACAAGTCCATGCCCATCTCTTGCCAACTTTTTTTAGAAGTTGCTTGCCATTGCCTTCTTTCTAGGGCTGAAAAAAGATGCTGATACAAAGTCACCCAGCTAACTGAATGCCTAAGGCAAGACTAGAACTTATGGTTTCCCAATTTCTAGGCAGGAATTCACTACACTAAACTGGCTCTTCTGTGTTTAATTACCCCCTTAAAACAAAATAGAAGAACAGGATGTAGACCAGAGGTGTCCAGCCTTGGCAACCTTAAGATTTGTGGACTTCAGCTTCCAGAATTCCCTGATGGCTAAGTCTTAAAGTTGCTAAGGTTGGACATCCCTGCTGTAGACATTTAAATTAAGGCCAGAAGAAAAACATTTGAAGAGATACTTTGCAAAGACTGTTGGTGTACATGAAGCACTTTTCTAGAAGCATTGAGGTAACCACATCTTCTGAAAGATTAGGGGCAATCTGCAAAAAGTTTCCTGGGCCATTTCTGTTAGGTTTCTTTAAGAACCTGAACTATATTGGTTTACTATATATGGTTGCAAGTCATAATGACTCAGTACTTTACTGAAGCCAAGATACTGATTGGTTACAAGAAGCAGGATTACTATATAGCAAGAAGTCAGAGAGCACATGTTAGGCTGTTAGGAGGCTGCTACAAGGCTGCTATTCGGCAAGTATCTTCATCACTCTGCAACTATATCTCTCCATTGCTGCATTGATGTATTGAAGCTGCTGTATTGCTGTTTTGCCTGCTGACTATGATGATTAATTATAAATTCTATTGACTGATGAACTGTATATGAATATTGGACTGAATCTTGGACTGTGCTTATACTCCTGTATATAAAACCCTTTACCCTTCAACTTCTGTGCTTGTGTGACTGTATACTCACTGCTACAATTTTGCACACTACTTTCGTTTGCTGCATACTCCTTGAAGACAAGGAAACTCTGCAAATACTTTTCAATTTCTGCATGCACATTTTTTCTCATTGTCAGATCCAGTGGGGGTTCTGTGCTTATAAAAACAAGTACAACAACAGAAACATTTCAAAAGCAACACAGCATCCTCTAAGGAATGTGAATATTTTAATATTTTGAGGAGGGTGTTTGCTAATCTTCTCACAAAAGCTTCACATAGCATTATTATTTACATTTAAATGGGATTGTATTGAAAATTCCACCAAAGGCTTGTTATATCTGGTAAAACAGCAATATTTGAACTAGTAACAATAGTAATTAATCCTAGAAAATGCCAGGCTGCACACCCAGTTCTTTATAACAGTCCAGGTTTTTTTTTCAGATCATCACTTATATTGGCAAAGGACTGTTCTACGGTTTTTCATCTCATTTAAACTGGAGTTTTGTTCTGTCTGCACTACACATTAATCTGTGTGCAGCTCAACATGCAGCTAAACCCACCTATCCTCCAATAAAACAGACCATGTGAGTAGATCTGAATATGGTGAAACTGGGGAAAATAGGGATACACACAATGAAAACCAAAAGAAGATAGGCAGTATTGAGTTACTGCTGAACATAACAATGAATAAATACAAGTAATTTAAATCTCACCAGTGATGCTCTGTGTGTAGGATGTAGGATGACCAGATTAAGATGGATTCTTCTTCGTGCTTCTGCCTTCTCCAAATGCTAAAGGAAATGGAGACTGGCTTCCCAACGTGAACTTGGTTTCAGAGTATGGGCTGATGGGCAAAATGGGTTGGGTGAGCTTCAAACAATGTAAGTAGTATTTATCTCTCTGGACACTAGATGGGGCTAGAGAGCAACAACAGTATATAAATTATATGATGGGGCATGACAATTTTGTTACCTACAATCTCACCCTTTGTTTCATTCAACTGCTTATCTAGACTACATTGATTAAGATGTAAAAGATAAATAAAGTACTGTAATTAACAATTGCTATTTACCTAGTTCTGAATACTTGTGTATTTTTACAGATGAGGAATAAGATGGAAATTTGAAAAACCCAAAATGTAAAAACAAGTTAATCTGATCCAAAAGTATCTGAATCTAATTGGCTATCTCCTACTTGAGCTCTTGAAGAGTTTCTCAACTTAGCTGAGAAATTCTGGGAATTGAAGTTTCCAAAGTTGAGAAACACTGAGCCCTTGAATCAACAGTGGAACATCAACGATCAGTCTTTATTTATGAAGGCATTGAGAAAACAGAACTAAGTAAAATACTAGAGATGATAAATTAATTTTGCTTGGAGTGCAGCCTTGGAGAAACCAAATATCTTGAATTAACAATGGCAATCTCTTCAAACAATTCTGGGAATTGTATGGCAATTGAATTATATGGCAATGGATGCTATAGGAAAATCATCTTACTGTAGGAAAGTCTGATGTAAACATTTGTTTTACAGTGTTAAAAATATTTAGCCATTGTTTTAGAATAACTTTGAAAGGTAAAGAAAAGTTTATTTAGGTAACATTGAGCCTTATGTAGATATAATTGTCAGATTTCATAAGCCCCTTTTGAAAAAAGTCTTGCCATAGGATCTATGACAATTCACCTCAGCCAAATCACCACAACCAAATTGCCATGGGACAACTTTCCACGATCAGCTTGCTGTGGGACAACTTACTGAAGGACAAAAGTTACACTAATATCAAAGAAATGGTGGAATAGAATCATTAAAGCAAAAGGAAGGGCAAAATGAAATGCAAATGACAAAAATGAAAATAATGTATTTATTTTAAATAATTAACTTGAATTGTTAAATTGTCCCACAGAGAGTTATCCCACAGCAAGTTGGTCGTGGTGAGGTGGCCCATTTTGTTGGCATATGATCTGGTGAGTATACTTTCAGATGGACAAAGTAGAGCGTGAGTGTAAGAAAAATCTACATTTATTTCTCCTGTCATGGCACATAATTTATGGAAGCTCAAAATGCAAAAACAAAACAAAAATCAGTCCTATTCCAAAATATCTGAACCTAGTTGGTCATCTCCCATTTGAGCCTTTCAGTGTTTCTCAACCTTGGTAACTTTCAGATGTGTGGACTTCAACACCCAGAATTCCTCAGTCATCCATGCTAAATCCAAAGCCAGTTATTCCAAAAATAAAGAATCAGCAACTCCTCAGAGAAGCAATTAAAGGGAGAAGTTCAATATGAATCTAATTCATTAGAGTTTTTCTTTAACATTTCAATCTCTACCTTCTTTCACATCTTCTTTCAGTCAGTTAGAGATAAACTTGGCACAGTAGACTATAGCTTAATGGAAATGGAGAGGGCTGATGTGAGAAACCTTCAACAGGAGAACCTGGTTAATCCGTTTTTTGTAATGGCCATGGAGGAAAAAAAGGTCAAGAGTGCATTTTTAGCTTTGGCATTTCCCATACCTCAAAATAATATGTTCTAAGGACATTTTTTTTAAAAAAGAGAACTACTCAAATCAAACTGAAGTCCAAAACTATCTTCTTCAAAACTAATATTAAAGTGAAACACACCTCTTAATGCTTTTAAAGAAGCTGGATGATAGGTATAGATCAGGGCTGTCAAACTCCTGGCCCAAGGGCTGGATATGTCACATGCTGGCCGCACCCATGCCTTGTTTAGCGAAGGGAAAAAATGTCCCAATATGTCATGTGATGCCGCCATGATGACATGAGTTTGACACCCCTGATATAGATGGAAAGACCTCAACATTGTATGAGGGAAGAGAAAGAGGGAGAGTCTTCTAGTTGAAGCCCTATGAATTCAAGGGAAATTAATTCTGGTCATCTTTCTTAAAATCAGTTTACACCTATGTGGGATCAATGATGTATTTCTTTCGGTCAAATTCATCTACCCCATTTCTGATATACAGTGCCTGCAGTTTGCAGTAGCTACCCCTAGCTTATTTTGACAAATAAAGATAAGAAAATGACTCTTTTCATTGCTAAATTTATAATTGTAGACAGTAGAATTTATCCTTAATAATAAATTAAGCTAAGCATGCTCACCAGTCTTTATACCATGTGTGTCTTGTATTGTGCCTTTGTGTTGTCTGCATTTCTGACTTACACAATACAGAATAATAGAATTGTAAAGGATTTTAGAGGTCTCTAGTCCAACCCTCTGCCCAGGCAGGAAACCCTATACCATTTCAGACAAATGGTTGTTCAATTTATTCTTTAAAACAGTGCACACACAACTTTTGAAGGCAAACGGTTCCACTGATTAATTATTCTCACTGTCAGGAAATTTCTCCAGTTCTAGATTAGTTCTCTCCTGAATTAATTTCCATCTGTTACTTCTTGTCTTATTCTCAGCTGCTCTGGAGAATAGGTTGCTGTTGTCCCCATCTTCTTTGTGACAGCCTCTCAAATATTTGGAAGACTGTTATTATATCACCCTTAGTTTTTTTTTTTCATTAGACTAGACGTATTCAGTTCCTGCAATAGTTTATCATATGTTTTAATCTGTAATGATAATATATTATTATATGCTAAAAATACTGACCACAGTATAATAAAGATGCTATTATGAAGGTAATATTACCGTATATATTAGAATATATTATTAAATATATATATTATTAAATTAGCAGACATCGTATTTAGTGTTTAGTATTTTGTGTTAATTTAATAGAATTGGCTATATTTGTTTTAACAAGGAAACATTTTCTGCTGAATGTTTCAACAGTGATCAGGAAGTAAAAATGTTGCCAGATAATAGAGATGTATTCATTCAGAATGTTAATGTACATATATTTTTATATGCAGATAAAGTTGTTAAGAATATTAAGAATAATGTCCGGTAAATGTTAGATTGTTCATGCAATTGGGAGTATAAAGTATAGCTATAAAGATTACTATATCAATCATGTTAGTTGTGCTTAAAAGGGAAAATAGAGGGAACAGTTGCAGGTTATTAATTAGTGGAAAGATTAGGGCAGATAGATTAATCTCTATCTTCAGTAGAATGTTTATTAAACTTGAAAAAAAAATGAGAAATTTGAAGGTGTCAGTAGAAAGGTAGTGTATAATATGAGAACCATTTGAAATAAATTAAGTTTCGAAAGGAATGAAAATGGCTGCATAAAACTGCATGAGGCTATTGCCCATTTCTTTTAATATGGATGTCAAGAGAAATGTAAAAATAAGTTGAATGCAGAGAAATTGAGTCCTTAAAAAAGAAGAGATAGTTCAAAAAGGAATAGCAGTTAAAGGCATGTGGACCAAATGCAAAAGTGAAAGATGAATGACTGAGTGAGTGAGTGAGTGAGTGAGTGAGTGAGTGAGTGAGTGAGTGAATGAATGATATGAAGGAAGTACATTGAGGTGTGTTGGCCACAGAGAATGAAGGAAAACCAAATTGTAAAACAAATCTTTGAAGGAAGAGATAGTAGGTCAAATAGAAGGAAAAGACAATGAAACTCATGGGCAGTTGGAACTGATAGGATCCTGAACCAAAGAGAAGAAAAGTTTGAAAGAATAAAAATTAGTGTATGACACAATAAAAGGACATAAGGCTGGTTTGCAAGGACAGAGATGTTTAGTCTTTGCACAGTGGTGCATTCATCATTTCTTGGTAAGAACCTGAAAAGGGTTTTGTTCTGTTTTGTTTTGACAGTTTCATGCTCAGTCTAAAAGGGAACCTTAATTTTTCACTGATTGGCTTTATTTCCTGAACGTAACTAGGCAGGTAATAAAGCATAAAGCGAGGTAACTAGCTTCATTAGCGAGCATCCTGAGATATAGGTGGGATCCCTTCTTAGCTCAGAAAGCCCGAGGAAGCCTGAGAAAGTAGACTCAAAGAACTGCTAGTCAAAACACACCTCAGTCCACATAAGCGGGTTAAATTACCATCAAATATATATATATTACAAATATTGTATTTAAATTAGTCAAAGACATTCTAAAATTCCATGTTTGATTATAGCAATAGCACTTAGACTTATATACTGTTTTATAATACTTTACAACCCTCTCTAAGCGGTTTACAGAGTCAGCCTATTGCCCTCAACAGTTTGGGTCCTCATTTTACCCACCTTGGAAGGATGGAAGATTGAGTCAACCTTGAGCCTGGTGGGATTTGAACTGCCAAATTGTAGGCAGCTGGCTGCAGAAATAGCTTGCAGTACTGCATTCTAAGCACTGAGCCACAGAGGCTCATATAATATTATAGAACCCAGAATTTCACTGTCTGATTTCTTCTGATTTTATATATTGCCTTTCTATCGCAACTTGTGAACCAAAGGGAAGGTGGTTAACACTCTGGAAGTTTAAATGAACAAAGAAGGAAACCTGAGCTGAATTTTCTGGAGGAGATGAAGTACCTCCCAGCTTCCTCTGAAGGCTGTTTTGTATTTTAGATTTCTACTCTCTTTGGTCTATAACTTTGGGGGCTGATATGGGGATTAGAATGCCAAGCAATTCCCTCCTGATCCCAATCTAATTAAAAGGTCTGTCTGGATAGGGATTGGAATATTACAAAACAGCAATAAATTAAAGTCGGTGAGTCTTCAGCCATGATGTTCAAAGGTTAGCAGTAAACAGATTGCTCTATCACATGGGGAGGGTAACATTAAATACTTTAGCTGCTGCCTGGGTAAAATTATACCAAAGTTCTTATTAAGAACTAACTGCAAATTTATGTAGTACTCAGATGAGACTCCAAAGAGCCATTTACTTACATGTTATTTTGAAATGGACTCTATTTCTACCATCAAGTTAGTCAAAGTGATTAACCTGTGCAAGAAAACCAACTGAAACTCAGAAGTTCAGAAGATTGTCTTGGAAATAATGCAGTTATAGGAAGATACTTCTGAAAATGGAGGATCAACTCAAGCAAACTTCTGCCTTTGGTAGAAAATGCCTCCGTTAAATTTAAACAATAGCAATAATCACAGCAATTATGAATAACTCGGGCCACTGCACAAACAGACCATCAGGGCAGCAATAACATGGTCTGTTTTATTTTTTATTTTCTTTTATTTTCCTCAACCATGAGAAGTTAATAGCCTGCGGACTGGGGAAACTGCTTTGTATTAGTTCATATTGTCCAACTGTCCCAGTACTATCGATTTTGATTGGATGTACTTGAAGGAGTGAACAAGTTTAAAAAAAACAATTAATCAGTAGAACGACTTGCCTCCAGGAGTTGGAAGTTGAACACTGGAAGTTTTAAAGAAGAGTTTGGATAACCATTTATCTGAAATGGTACAGGGTGTCCTATCTGAGCAGGGGTTTCAACTAGAAGACTTCCAGGGTCCCTCTGTTATTCTGCCATAACCATGCAATTGAAGTCCTGCCTTTTAAAGCCCATAGCCTGACTATAACACCTGCAAAAATGGAACAGAGCTTTGACCACATTGTTGCCACTTTCATTTTTTTGGTTAGCCATGGAGTTCATGGTCCGATTGATGGTTTGGTGGGAATTTAGCCAGTGGTGAGATTCAACCGGTGTAACAACTGGTTCAGTGCATAGCGCACTTTATGCACTATGCACACGGTGAGCTCTAAAATTTAGCTTACCTTCAGCCCCTGTAAAACAGTTAAACAGCTGAGTAAAACAGCTGAGGCGTGGCAATCTACTCTGCCTTGCCTATCAGCTGGGCTTCAAACAAAGGAAATATAGAATAGAATAGTGCAGGGGTGGGTGGGCAAGGCCAACTCATCACTGGAACTATTGGTTTGCCTGAACTGGTCCATACTGGCTGAATCCCACCCCTGAGTTTAGCCTGCCTTCTCTGGACCTGGAGTCAGATGTGTTTCAGGAATTCATGGCCACTAGGCAACCAGAGTCCTGATTCAGATTATCGATAGCCTGACTCGCAATAGGGATCACAGATATCATGTGCACAATTATATCATGACACATGTGTGATATCTCTTGCTCCTCATAAATGCTCATTCTTCTCTGGAAACCCTTTAGAAATCCTTCATTCCATGTTAGAACCTCCAATTTATAATTCAGGATTAAGTGTGAACCTAGCCGTTAAAGTCTACCCATGGCTGAATGTGATTTGTGATTCAGGAAATGCCAAATAAATTCCTTGCTTACTATTTTTCCTGGTGAAGTTATCTAAGAATGATTCTCCTGTCATGGGACTCTTTCTTCTTCAGAGGAGATGAAATCATGTGTGTTGGAATCTGATTCCGAGGGAGAGGTGGAACAGCTGACAGAGAGTGAGAGTGTGGCTCCGGTGGCTGTGGAGGAAACTTGGGGAAAGGCACAGTCCGGCTGGGCATTCAGAGGAAGACCCAGGCCCACTTCCTCTTCATCCTAGGGCATGCAGGGAGGAACAGATAAGGGAGCAACATGGGTTATGGGGGAGAAAAAGGCCCTGATTCCCTTCATTAGTTGCTGCTGGGAAAACAGGATTTAAAAAGGGTGTTTGCGCACAGCTCCTTGCTGGAAGCAAAGCATGAATTATTTTGGTTTGTCAAGTCTTATCTGGGTTCTGACATCCTCCCAACTGTTTGTGTTTCATTATCTTTTGAGGTCTTCAATTCCTTATCCTGCCCTGTCTCGTTAATTGCTGCAGCAAGGTTTGTGTTGATTTTTATTTATAATCTATATGTACTTTGGGTTTGGACTGCATTTCTTTCCTTTAAAAACTATTCTTGGGAGTTTTTTCTCCAGCCGATGATAACTGGACATTGTGGGCCAAGTTGGAAATATTAAAGGGACTTTACCTACTTTTGTGACTTTGTTGCTTTTGTGCCATGCCCCAGGTCATCACATTGTACCTGTCTCAGCATCTTTGCTGTGGAATCAGGTCATAGGTACCTTTTGTAACTTTAAATGGTCAGTAAGCAATCAGTCATAAATCAAGTATTTTTCATCTGCCGTAGGAAGCACCCTGACAATTGAGTTCTTTTGGTTGATGAGTTCCTGCTTTGCAGCCTTGTCATATGGTTTTTGCTGGAGAAACAATAATCACTTAACAAAATTGTATTGTATTAAAAACCTGTTATGAAATATTACATAGTCTATTCTTTTCTCTCTCTCTCTTTCTTTCCCATAACATGACCTGAGGTATATGGAACATAGCGTATGGAAGACCATCTGAATTATTTTCCATTTCAAAAAAATTATTCAGTATAAGCTCTGTGTAATGATTAATGATTAATAATCATTAATCTTCCTATTTAAATGCAAATTTTTCTCTTTCAACTTCCAAATCAAGGCATTAACTAATAAAACACAAGTGTGATTTCCCAGTGTATCCATCAGAGAGAGGACTTATGTGGAGTTCGATTTAGAATGTGTTCATGTCGGAATGCATTTTTGTCTCTATATTTAGGTCTAAATGTTGGAAAATACAATGACAAAACAGCCTAGAAGTATGCCCATTTCTGTATTTAGTACATGTATTTAAATAGCTTACAAGGATTCCTCTGGATCTTGAAATCTGTGACATTTATTTTAGCTTTCTGAGTTATTATCTCTCCCATTTCCTCCCACGGCAGCTAAAATACACCATGTGTGTTTTGCCCTTTTCTTAGCCCTATTCTCTTTATGAACACAAGAATATTTTTGTCAATCATCGCTATAATTAGAGGCGTGCAGAATAAATACAACTAATGTCAGCATTGCAAGCATTCATTTATTATTCCAATCTGTTTATTTCCCCTTATCTTGGGGTTTTAGAAAAAAATAAGAAAATAAATAGATCTGCTGAATAATGAAGAATAATGCAAATAATTAATAAGGCAAACTCTCCTTAACAATACAGTCACCTTTCTCCAACAGAAAGTGGTCCTTCATTCACTGCCTTCATCTTCCTCTTAAGAATTGCATTTATATTTTGTGTATCTATGGTTTTTCCCCCCCTCCAATTTTGTTTTCTTTTAATTGTGAGTCAAGGTCTTCCAAAATATCAGAGTGTTGTGCATCCAACAGTGCCTTTGTCTCACCTCTAGCATCAATTTTGCAAATTCTTCAGATGAAGTTATCTTGAATAGAACCAGGGCATGCTTTATCTTTCCCTCTTCTGCCAGACCCTCCATTCAAAGCCTATTAAACAGCAAAGCTATAAAATGAGACTAATGTTAAGATATCCCATGCAATATTTTAGTGTAGAATTTTAGATTGTAGAATGGAATCCATGGCCTATGATTCAAGGATTCATTCAGGAAAGAAAGCTGTTGTAAAATTTTGCATCAGGGCTTACTACTTTATGTTATTCCTTGCTCCAATCACATAATCAAACTCGAATATCTGTTCTGCATTTCTCATTTCTTTTATGGGTGATCTCACCTCACAGATTGTTGTGGGGAAAAATAGGAGGAGTTAGAAGCATTTTTCAAGGTGTTTTTTAAAAGGCAGCTGGACAGTTCTGAAGAAGCTTCTTGAAGGAGAAGCAAAATGTCTTCAAGGAAAAACAAAGAAAATCCAGTTGCCTTTTGGACTCAAGGAAGTGAACATACCTAACACTCCCAAAGGTGCCTTTTGGAAAAGCCCCTTTTGAAGTATTAGGTATGTTTACCTCCTCAAATTGTATATTTAAAAAGACCTGGATAAAATCATCATCATCATGTCGTTTCAACAAAAAGCTATCTTTAAATTGATAGACTTTACTGGTGAGCTTAGCATATTTATAGTAGCATGAACAAGGCTGGGAAAGAGACTAAATAGACATATAAATATAGAATAGAGAAAGGATGGGATTTCCAGTCTTTATGCTGATGTCCTGTTATTTACCATTAATATTATTTCTTCTTCTTCTTCTTCTTCTTCTTCTTCTTCTTCTTCTTCTTCTTCTTCTTCTTCTTCTTCTTCTTCTTCTTCTTCTTCTTCTTCTTCTTCTTCTTCTTCTTCTTCTTCTTCTTCTTCTTCTTCTTCTTCTTCTTCTTCTTCTTCTTCTTCTTCTTCTTCTTCTTCTTCTTCTTCTTCTTCTTCTTCTTCTTCTTCCTAGCCATTGTCTATCCACTACAGGCCTCTTTCTGCATCTTTTCTAAATACGGTCCTAAACTTCCTTTTGCCAATTGGGCCCACAATACTTGCTGATGTTGTCCATCCATCTTGTTTTAGGTCTCTTTCATGGATGCTTTTTATCAAGTGGGATCCATTCTATGACTGCCTTAGTCCACCTGCCATCAGCTCTTCTTGCAATCTGACCAGCCCATTTCTATTTCAACTCTTTTATTCTCTTAATCATATTGTATACATATTGTTCTCTAATTCACATGCAGGTCTTCTGATCTTGTCTTGTGATGCCGAGCATGTTATCTTTCCATGGCTCTTTGCGCCACTCGTAGCTTTTGTATCCATGTGAAGTTAGTGTCCATGTTTCACTGGCATATGTTAGAACAGGTAGCACACACTGATCAAAGACATTTCCCTTTATAGGCACAAGGTAGGTCAATTAATGTTATTTAACTGCACTTATTGTATTGCCTAATTGGTGAATAGAAAAACCTCTGCCTAAACTATGGAATTGCTCAATTGATTTATTACAGACCCTCAAGATAAAAGAGAGCACAAACATGCCCCCACTTTTGTAAGAAAGAACAGCAGAAGGTCAGTTGGCCAGTCCAGCTGAAGTGGCTTCATCCTCCAAAGAGAAGGTCAGCCTGAACTTTTGATTATTTTAATGACAGACAGCGAGCGGGAACTGGATAAAAGTCTATGATTTAATCAATCTATACTTATTAAATTGCATTTATTTTTTATTGTATAATGCAGAGATATTAACCAATTTTTACATAATGTTATTCTTCCAAAACTATTCGCCATCAAGTTATGTATCTTAATGAATTGACCTTCTTTAAGAAATTATATATACAAGGACTTACGAGTATAAGTGAACCTGGCAAATACAGCTGTAAAGTTGTGACAGTCATAACAAGGATCATCATGTAACTAGGCCCAATTTTATGACCTTTTTTTGCAGCACTTGTTAAATGAACCTGTTGTTTGCTATGGGTGTTCCCCCACACATAAAATATATATGCAGACCAATTGCTAAGCACCCAGAATGTAGTTATATGACCATAAGGGTTGGAGAATAGAACTTCAGAAACTTTGGGGAGATTTATCATAATTTTGAACAGTCATTAAGTGACTGATTATAAAGGTTTACAGATTAACAGAGCTGGAAGGGACCTTGTACATCGTTTAGTCCAACCTCCATCCAAGCAAGAGATCCTACACCATTTCTGACAAATGGCGATCCAATCTTTTCTTGAAAGCCTCCGGTAATGAAGCTGTTGTAGCCCGCTACTGGCCAGCGGAGCTGGTGGCAGACTCAGACAGTGAGGAGGTTGGGGAGGAACAGGGGCCAGTCCTGGAGTCTGGGGAAGGCTCTAACGAGTGCTCTGCATCAGAGGCAGAGATGGGGCCAGGGCTGCCTGACAGTTATCAGCCGCCTTCGGAGTCGGACATCAATGAGGCAGAAGAACAGCTGAAGACTCTTCCCAATGGGTGTATGTGCAGAGCTGCCAGGAGAAGGGAACAGTTAAGGAACAAGGGTCGACTCGGGAGTAAAGGCTCAGATGGATGGTGAATGTCTCCTCCTGTAGGGAATAAAGAGGAGTGGTGTTTGCAGGAGACAATTAATTCCATTCATTAGGGTGAAGATCTGTTCCTGACTTCTTGCCAAGTGATTGCTACTACAGTGTGGGGTTTGGAATATATCGGCCTGTCAACACTCCAAGCCTGATAAAGATCTGTAGTTGTGAAATCTCATGAAAGACTGTTTGCTGGGACTTTGCTGGAGGGGAACTCCCTTTAACCTAAATAAAAGGGGTTTATCAGGACGAGGAGTCTGCCTCATGATCTTGGGAAGCCTAGGTCAGAAGAGAAGCTCCCACAACTTCCGAAGGCATCTACATTGAGGACTACTTTAAATCTATGAAAATAAGAAAAGCTCCCATATCTCATGACTATCTTAATTAATGATGAATATTGATTTTTGCCCATGATACTACTGAAATCTGAATGTTTTTCACGATGGATCTAAGGACTGAATACTAGAGTAGCTGAAGCCTGGGTAGGGCAAGTATTCCTAACAACGAGAAACTCGACTGCAAAATGGAAATGGTTGCAAATGGAAACATCATAGTTTCGTTTGTGTGATATTGGGCATAATGTTGCTTAGTCAGAAAATGATTGTCTCCGCTGACAACCTGAGAACACACACCTTGACAACTGAGACTAAAATGGTTCAAAATCAACATGTTGAAAGAGTCAGCAAGGAGAATGAAAGCTTTACAATGTCTCCCACATTCTACAAAAAAATGTGCTGAAATAAATCAGTCTTCTGAAACAATCAAAGAATGGGGAAAAGAGAATGCTTCTATGTAGAAATTCTTCAGCTTTTACTGGGAGAGAAAACTTGGAGGATTCTTCTCTCATTGAAGTAGCCCAAAGCCATTCTCAAGGCCGTCTCAACTGTTGCAGCAAGATGAATTAGTGGCTTTTTCACTTTAGTAGGAAAAAATAATGGGTTCTTCTATTCTGCACTGGTTGAACTACTCCCAGTGTATTTTCATCCAATTATGGAGACCACATTTTAGGATGCATGCTGGCGAACTGGAGCATGGACACGGAAAGCAACAAAAGAAAAACCTGAGAGGAAAAGTTGGGGATGTTGAGGATGTTTTGTATGAAAAAGACGAAAGATTTCAGAGAGCTATCTTCAAAGATCTGAAGGCTGACATGTGGGGAAAAAAACCTGGGCAGAATATTCAGAATTGCTCTGGAAGAGAGGACAAGAAATTGTGTATTTAAATTATACAGAGGTAGATTTCTGTAGGGTGTCAGGAAAAAATTATTGATAGTAAGAGCTGTTCAACTATGGAACAGGCTGCCTGAGGAGTTTTCTCATCCTCTCATCTTTCTTTCTTATATTGGTTTCTTATGATTTATCAATTGTTGTTTATTATGATCTAAGACCTATTACTTGCTGTTTATTTGTACACTCTGAGCACTGGAGACAAATTCCTTGTCATAACTGGCCAATAAATAATTATATCCTATCTATATTCTATTCTATTCTATTCTATTCCATTCCATTCCATTCTATTCCATTCCATTTATTGCAGATATTGTAATAGTGGATTCCTGCTTTAACTAGGGGTTGGATAAGACCCTTTCAAACCTTTCCGTTCCAGGATTCAGGTTTCTCTGTGGTCCAGACTCTTTTATTTAGGTAAATTAGTATGGCTTGCATGTACTTGATACTCCTCATTGGATGAAAGCCAACGTGGGCTGTTATAATTAGATTAATCTAGTAAGCTTTTTACAGCTTTGAGCCAGAGGTGTTTAATGCTCTTGTTTTATTTGTGCAACTTGTTAACACAATCAAGATAATGTATACTTATTTTAAATAAAGCAGATCACATGAATCAGAATGTGCAATAAAAACAGAGGGTGATGGCGTGCATTAAAATCATTGAAAAATGCAGAGAAGTAGAGCTATTTTTACTTTATAACTAGGTGCTAATGTGTGACTTCCTATAAGATATGCCCTGGCTTAAACCAGAGGTTGTTTTACCACAAGGTAAATCCTTCTCTGCATATCTAGAACAGCAAGGATTGTACTGTACCTTTGCTTTCATGCAACAGTTCCTTCTGTGAACATCTACCAAGTTATGAAATATTTCTGTGCTTGGAAAGGACTTCCCCCCTCACAGGTCACCTAGTTCCAAAGCACCTGAAGGCCACACAAGGAACAATAGATGGAAACTGATCAAGGAGAGATTCAACTTAGACATAAGGAGAAATTTTCTTATAGCCAGAACAATCAACCAATAGAACAGCTTGCTTTTGAAAGTTGTGGGAGCTTCATCCCTGGAAGAGTTCAAGAAGAGACTGGACTGCCATTTGTCAGAAATGATATAGGGTCTCCTGCTTGGGCGGGAGATTGGACTAGATGACCTACAAGGCCCCTTCCAACTCTGTTAATCAGTTAGTGGGCCCTGCTCAATAGGAAAGGTTTCTGGCTGAGCTGCAACCTCTCCTGAGTCTGATATGTTGTTCCACACTTCCTTACTTTTGATTCCTGTGGTGCACTCAGTTTATGACTTGGGCCTGAAGCTCGGATATCTCCCTGTCAAAATGAACAGGAGGTCTTTCTCATACAACAAGCTAAGCTTAAAAGTTATCCTCAACTTACAAACAGTTGCTTAGCAAGCATTCAGAGGTATGTCCCCCTTTCTCCAAGGTACTTAAAACCTGGGTCTGATGTTCTGACAGCCATATGCCCTCATGGCCATGTGACCGCATTTCAGTTGCTTGGCAACCAGCCCACATTTATGGTCCCTTGCTGCAGCCTGGTCATATAATTGCAATTTATGATATTTTTTTTTGCCCAAAAATGGCATTTACATCCAATTTCCAGCAAAAATACCTCATAGCAAGGCAACGGGGTTGCTTAATGATTGCTGCAAAAAAGGCTACAATAAAAGCATGGTAACCCATTTTATGATCACCATGGCTTACAACCATAATGGGCAGGTTCCATTATGGTTATAAGTCAAGGACTACATGTATCACAAGGACGTAAAGGAGGGAACTTAGTTGATTAACTTATAAATAAAGCGACACACCAATATCACCTCAAAGTCTTCAGGCTGGCTGGGAATTCTGGGAGTTGAAGTCCACCTGTTTTATGTGAAAATAACAGATAATCAAGAGTTGGAAGGGACTTTGTAGGTCATCTAGTCCAACCCCCCGGCCAAGTGGGAGACCCTACACCATTTCTGACAAATGGCAGTCCACTCTCTTCTTGAAAGTCTCAAGGGATGGCGCTCCCACAACTTCCGAGGGCAAGCTGTTCCATTGGTTGATTGTTCTCACTGTTAAAGTGGTTGAGGTGGAGAAGCATAATTTAGAGAGTTGCAATTCTGATATATCAGATAGGCACCAGGTTGCCAATATCTGCTATGAAGTTGTGCAGTCAGAATTATCCAGCTGTGTCACCAGTTGACTTTACCCTTAACTCTGAGTTGCTGGTTTCTACTTCAGCCTTTTTGATATGCAATAAATTCTTTCACACATCCAGGGCTCTAAAGATTACAAACACTTAAGGAAAAGGAAGAAATTGAATATTTTTTGACTTGGGACTTATTTTATCAATGGTTAACTGACAAAAACAGGAGCTAGAAACAGGGAAATATATGAAAGGATTTGTGATATAAGGAAGTTTTGGTGACTTGGTTAAATAAATAGTATGATTATTATTGTTATTAATATTAATATAATTGATACTAATGCAATGAATATTGTTGTAAATATTGTGATTATTATTCCCTAAAATGATTTGTACCCAGACAACACATTGTTCAATTGAAATTGGAATTTTCGTATGCTATAAAATAAAATAAAAATTTATTACAAAAACAAAACATAACATTACAAATACATTTTGATCCACCTAATTTAAGTAGGAAACCGCTACAGATGGCATCAAAATAGCAATAGCAATAGCACTTAGACTTATATATTGCTTCACAGTGCTTTACAGCCCCCTCTATGTGGTTTTCAGAGTCAGCCTATTGCTTCCAACAATCTGGGTCCTCATTTTACCCACCTCAGAAGGATGGAAGGCTGAGTCAACCGTGAGCCTGGTGAGATCTGAACTGCCGAACTGCTGGCAGCCAGTGATCAGCATAAGCCTGCAGTACTGCATTCTAACCACTGAACCACCATGGCTCCTCAGTGATCCACATTTTCCTCTCAATGATCCACATTTTCCATCTCATTCCTTAAATTGACTTATGTTCTAAATAGGAAGCAGTTTTGGACCACCTTCAAAAATACCCCCACTAAGGAAGGTAGATGGTTGATGTCCAACTCTGCCAGATAATGCATATTATCTCTGGCATATTGCATCTCACTCCTGTGCACAGGTTACCAGTACTTAGTACCAGTAGTACCCCACATTAGGAGACAACAAGCTCCCATTTGCTTACGGTCAAGGATGCTGAACAACAAGGCCCTCCCTATTCACCAGGACAATGCACAGCCCATCACAAGATTGGAATCCCATAGGCCAGCTTGGAAAACAGCTATTCATTTAACACCTATCCTGTTTTACCCTGAGAATGCCTGGAAACAGAAAATGGTCCAAGGGACCTTCTTGTGGCCTGACTATTAGTGATCCCTCTACCAAACGACCTGGTTTTGACCTGCCTCACTTTGTCTGGTCAAAATCAAACAGAATTAGTTCCAAAGATGCTTTTTTTCATGAGGCAACTAGACTTTCTTGTTTTTTCTTTGAAGACATTTCACTTCTCATCCAAGAAGCTTCTTCAGCTGAGACAGGATAATGGGTAATGGAAGCAGCTGTCAGAGATGAAGAAGCATTTTGGATGAGAAGAAAAACGTCTTCAAAGAGAAAACAAGGAAGTCCAGTTGCCTCCTAAAAAAAAACACCTTTGGGACAACCATGACCTGGATGACCGAGAATCTCTACAGAATTAGGTTTGGTACTGGAAGAAGTCCCTCTGCCCTGTATCAGTAGAGATGGAAAATCCCCCTTGTTGTGATTGTGACGCTGATACAGAAACTATGAAACTTATTGTGCAAGGTTGCCTACAACATGCATTCTTTGATTCCCTAGAAGATCTGTGCAAAGCAAGGCCAGAAGCAATTGCCTAGATAGCTGAATTGGATATCCAGTTATGAGGCCACTGCCATTCCCCCATAGAAGTTTTACTTATAATTCTGAAGACTGTGTATATATGTTTACTTCTCTTCTGTCATGTTCTCATCATACATTAAATGATGATGATGATTTAAAACAAAACTCCAAAAGAGGGAAAGAATAGTACCCAAAACAGGAAACATTTCATTAAAAAGATAGAGTCACCATGTGTATCATATCTTCCACATCTGAAGCTATCATGCCTTGCATACCGAGAAACTGGGGGAAAATATGTTGTATATAAGGGTGTATTTTTCCTCCAGCATTTCCGAAATGGATTTAAAAAGAATTTATTCCCTAAGCTATTTAGCCAGCATCCAGTAATGCAAAAGATGTCTGAAGAAACAGGTTGTGCATGATTGAAACCTACCAAGAGGAAAGCATCATCATGTACTGCATGTAAGTGAACCACACCAATGAAGATCATGTACTATGTGCATCGTTATAAAGAGGCAGGTAATAACCAATTCTGAAACGGCATCATGCAAATCTCTGCAAATCATATCCATAGGAGCCATTTGCCACATTGTAACAGAATTCATTGCTGCTCCTTCAAAGAGATGTCACCAAATTACCATTAAGGCATTCACTTGCTTATCTTCCCCTAGAAATCCTAATAGCTGCTTATTAAGTTATAATAAGCAGGTAGGAGCCTGACATGTGATGTTTACTTATACAATTTGTTTGTACAGATGCATGCAAACTCCTTGAGCAAAGCAGGAGTCCTGCAACTGTAGTTTCTTCGTGATAGATTTTCCCCATGGGTGGCTTTAAAGGCTTTCTACATGTTCAATTCCAGACCTAGTGCTTGAAGTGATCAACTTCATCATGTCTAGCAATTATATGGGAATGCCTGAGACAGTTCGCAACAAGGGTTTAGCAATTCTGCCCAAGGTGGTGCACTATCCCATGATTGAACTGAGGGTAATCTTTGGCGTCTGGAGCCAAAATCCAGGTGTCATGCCCCCATCAAAGTCTGAATCTGAGGAGGAAGACAAACAGCTGACAGGGAGCTGGGGAGTGGGTCAGAGGTGATATTCAGCAGGTTCTGACCAGTTCTGGAGAACCAGTAGTAGAAATTTTCAGTAGTTCGGAGAACCGGCAAATGCCATTCCTGACTGGCCTTGCCCCCATCTATTCTCTGCCTCCCAAGTCCCAGCTGATTGGCTGGGTCTACTTTTGTGGCCTGCATAGGAGAATGGAGCTGGGAAGCAGGTTAGTAGGGTGGGGAGGGAATGGGGATTTTACAGTATCCTTCCCCTGCCATGCCTACCAAGCCATGCCCACCAGGCCACACCACTCCCACCAAGGCATGCCCGCAGGTAGTAAAAAAAAATTGAATCCCACCACTGGAGTGGCTCCATTAGCTGTGGAGGAAACCGGGGAAAGGTAAAGTCAGGCTGGGCAGAGCAGGGGAGAGGTAGAACAGGAGAGAGGGGGTTCAGAGGAAGATGAAGCCCATTCCCTCTTCATCCTAGGGCACGCATGGAAGAATGGGAAAGAGAGCAACATGGTTTGTGTGGCTTACAAGGGAGGAAAAAGGGTCCTGATTCCCTTCGCAAGGTACACATGGGGATTATGTTTAAAGGAGAGGCAGATGGGAGGGACAGTTGTTGGGAACAAATGTTGTGTTTATCTTGTGTTGGTTGCTGTTATCTGAGTTCCTGGCATCCTCCCAACTGGTTTGATTTACTGCCTTGTTACTTCATTTTTGGAACTCAATATCTTGCCTTGCCAGATTTATTACCTTATTTTGCCTTGTTGGATTTATAGTTTAAAGTTTTCAGTTTACAATGTTTGGATTGGAATATCTGCAGCCAAAGGCTGTTGCAGGTTTATGGGAGAGTTTTTCTCCAGACCAGAAAGTAACCAGTTCATTGGGGGGCAAAGTTGGAGCTAATAAAGGAACTCATTCTTATTCTCTGGCTGTATTGACTTTGAGCTATACCCCGGTCATCACACTGGAGGACATTGAATAACCTCCCAGGATATGATTCATAAAGATGCAGCCATTGTCATTTCTTTTGTTCTGTCTCAATCAAAACAACAAAGAAATCTTAGTAACAGGTTTAAATAATGATGATGGTATAAATAATTTTTTGGATCTTGAGGCCAAAATCAAGGAGGACAATGAATGACCTTGCAGTGTATGACCGATTAAGATGCAGTTGTTGTCATTTCCTGTGTTCTGCCTTAACCAAACCAATAAGCACATCTTATCAACAAAAATAACATGATGATGGTAGAAAGAAAACCACTGATTTTTTTTTCATTCAATAGTGAATAACGGTCAGTATGGTCATAATGAAGAATTCACAGTATAAATATCATAGATGATTAAACATTGAAATTTAAAAAGCAAAACAGGGGTGTGTGTGTAAATGTATAACATAAACAAAATACTTCAAGAAGATTCAATCAGATTTCTCAAAGTCCTCTTCTTGCCCTCCCACTTAGTTGCCAAGGTCCATAAGAACTTCTCTACCAAACCACAGCATCTTTTTCAAAGTCCCAGTCAGCAGTGCCTATATACCCAGAGCACAGTAAGTCAGAGAAGAATTAATTATGTTGTGCATTTTTTGTGCCCAGCCCATTGACTATAACCCATTGAGTAGTCCTCAACTTACAACAATTGTTTAGCAACCGTTCAAAGTTACAACCATACTGAAAACAATGATTGGCAGCCAACTCTGACACTTATGACTGTTACAACATCCCCATGGTCACATGATCACAAAATTCAGGTGCTTGGTACCGGGGATGCACCTTGGTTTTATTACTGAATTTAGCAGACTTTAATAAGCAGCCAGTTGTAAGTTTGGCTGCATTCTTGAGCACAGTATTACTGGGAAAAGAAGAATGTAGGTCAGAACTGTCAAACTCCCGGCCCATGGGTAGGATGCATCATGTGCTGGCCATGCCCATGCCCACGTCATGTGATGCCACCGGGATGACAAGAGTTTGATACCCCTGATGTAGGTGAATGACTAAAGGCAATAGTTAGGGTCAGGGAGAGAAGGCACACTGGATGGGGAACAAAGGAAGCAGCCACTAATCAGAGTACCTTGGAAATAAATTTGCTTCTTCCAGTAGAGAATCTTCCAATAGGAAAGACTTTTCCCTTTTCTGTTTTTCCAGTTTTCAAAGGTTTACATATAACCTCTTTTCCATAATAGTGATAACTATGAGAGCTACTGTTGACCTATGCCAATATACTATAGCAGAACCAAACTTCTGGCCACCACTTCATACTGGTGCTTTCAGGAACTAAAAACATTGCAGGCAGTTGAAAACAGCATTTCTTCATGATAGGTAAAGCTTCAGTATATACAGATAGTCCTCAACTTACAAGCATTCACTTAATGATCTTTCAAAATTACAGCAGCACTGAAAAAAGGAACTTACAAACAAGTTTCTGAGGTATCCTTGTGGTTGCAGGTTGAACATTCAAGTGCTTGGTAACTGGTCATTATTTACAATGGTTGCAGAATTTACAGCGTTTTGTAACCTTCCCAGACAACTTCCAACAAGAAAGTCAATGGGGGAAGCTGGACCATGTGATCTGCAGAGATTCACTTAACAATTGGTAAAAAGAAAGATGTAAAACTGTGCATAACTCACTTAACAACCAACTAGTCCCAATTTTGGTTGCAAGTCAAGAACTACCTGTATTAAACTCTTTGATTTAACTCTTTTTTTCACTACCATTGTTGGGAATGGTAATAATGAGGATTCCTTTAACAATAAAAGAATCCCTTTTGGAGATGTAGAACAAAAGTAGAGCCATCAGGAATCAAGATGGACTAGAGAAAAGTAACAGTCAAAGATAAAATTCTTGCCTTAAGAAGTTATTTATTATTAAACCATATATATCAGGGGTGTCAAAATTCAATTTCATTGAGGTCCTCATCAGAGCTGTGGTTGACCTCGGGGGACCAGGTGGACATCATTGACTGGGTGGGTGTGGCTGACTGGGTGGACATGGCCAGTTTGATGCCCCTCACTGAACGTGGCTGACTATGTGGGTGTGGCTGACTGGGTGGGTGTAGCCAGCTTGCAGGGGTGGGATTCAACCGGCATTACTACTGGTTCGTTGACTATGTTTTGCGCATGCATGTGTATAAAAAACCTTAAGTTGTGCCCCCTGGACAGCTGAAAAGCACTGCACGCAGGTGTACAGCGTTTGAAAAGCCTCTTTTGTCCTGCTTTTTTCAACCTCAGCTGTGCCACGCAAAGCAGCTGAGGTTGAGAAAGCAGGAAATAAAGGACAGGTAAGAGCTCGGGCGGGCAGGTAGGCCAAACAGCAGCAAACACAGAACCGGTTCAGTGGTAGCTGCTCTTCAGAGCTACTGGTTCTATAGAGCCGGACAGAACCGGTATCATCCCACCCCTGCCAGTTTGACATCACTCTCCAAACTGCTGGTATGTTTCCTCTTTACATTGGGTAGACCTGGCCGAAGCCACGCTGGCCCAATGTTTCATCTTCGCATTGGATAGACAGGGCTGAAGTGACACAGGCCGGCCCCTTACATTTTCCAGGATGCCCTCATGGGCTAGATCCAGGGGTGGGATTCTACCTGGTCAGACCAGTTCTATAGAACTGGTTGTTATGATTCTACCCAGTTCAGAGAACCAGCAAATTGCACCACTGGCTGGCCCCTCCCCTCCCCTCCCAACCCACTCAGTCTATACCTGGCATGCGCGCCATCAAACTTGCCTGCTAAGTTGCTATTTTTCCTTTTTCCCCCCGACCATCAGCTGTTCTACTGTCCCTGGAGATGTAGATTAGCTAGAAAGCAGGAAATTTTTGGATTTCTTGATTTTTAGCTAATCTAAAAGCAGAGCCGAACTTTCCTTAGGACTGAAGCTTCTATTTTTCAGTGCAGATTCAGGTAGCAGATTGCAGAAAGGTAGATCTCTGAGTGAATCTTGATTCTGTGAGCAACTCAATCTGCCTGCCTGCTTTGCCTGATTTTGGATAAAAGTTTTTTTTTAAATAAAAAATTAAATATTTACAATATTTACATACAAGCCACACCCAGCTAATCACGTGACCACCAAGCCATACCCAGTCAGCAAGCCACACCCACCCAGTCACATGACCACCAAGCCATGCTCACAAATTAAGCCCTGCCCACAGAACCGGTTGTTAAGAAATTTGAACCCTACCCCTGACTGGATCTGACTACGTCATGGGCTGGATCTGGCCCGTGGGCCTTGTGTTTGAAACCCCTGGTATAATGTGAAAAATGTAGAAGAAATTTCCACTAAAAAAATGAGAAGGGTGACTTGCATGTGTGTGGGGAGGGTATTATGTCTTTAATAAAATATAAAATTAAATTAATTAAAAGGCAGGCACAGCCCAGTGATCAAAATCACAAACATGTTTAAAGAGATGAGGCATCAATTCAATTATTTTGATGTGGTCGAATTCTCCCTGGAAGCTCTTGCTTGTATACACAAGCAAGTCTCTGCTCAGGCATCAGACATCCTAGCTGAACCTGTACAATTGTCTCTTTTGACTGATCTATCTCACCAAACCATCAAGAAAGATACAGTGAACTTGCAGCCTTTGACAGCCTCCTGAGCTTTTTGCAGGAAATGTAATCAACTTCGGCATTTCTGGGGGAAAAAAAGAGAATTAAAATGAGGTGGAGGGTAAAAAACAATTCTTACAGAAACACATACCTTACATAGCAACAATGCCTGTTCTTTATTCCCGATTAATATTTATTTGGAAGCAAAGGTGATTAGCAATTGTAATATTTTCAAATAAGAAATGCCATCCTCCCATTGCTACTATGAATTTATTGTTTTAAAAAACAGTCAGCAGGGACCCAACTTCCTATTTGTCTGAGTTGCAGAAACAATTGATTATTTTTGCTTATATAGTTTAGTGTTTACTTTATATAATCCCTGATCAGAAGAGGTCAGGGCTATTTCTTTTTCTCTTTCAGGAGAAATTAATAAAACTGATCCATAGATGCAAGGAAAATTTTAAAAAATCTTTTTAAAATTTATTTTTCAAAACTGTTGCTGCTTCTTCTTAAAAAAGCAGATGGAACCTGAGAGCAGGAGTGGGATTCAAATTTTTTAACAACTGGGTCTGTGGGTGTGTCTTAGTTGATGTGCATGGCTTGGTGGTCATGTGACTGGGTGGACATGGCTTGGTGGTCATGTGACTGGCTGGGCATGGCCAACTCAACATCACTCACATCGAGGCACGCATCTCCTCGCCTGGGGATGCTGCAACAGTCGTAAGTGTGAAAAATGGTCATAAATCATTTTTTTCAATGCCATTGTAACTTTGAATGGTCACTCCACACAAGCAAAGTACCAGCAAAGGAGGGGAAAAAAAACTCCAGAGACGTTCCTGAGACAGGAAGTCTAGTCCTGCCAAGAATGTAATAAGAGTTAATGGAGAGGCAGTTTCTATAAGCAATACCCGTGGACTTCAACTCCCAGAATTCCCCAGCAGCATTCTAGGAGTTGAAGTCTACAAGTCTTAAAGTTGTCAACTGTCTATGGAGATTCTCAGGTATCCAAGTCATGGCTGTCCCAAAGAGGCAACTGATTTCCTTCATCTTTCCTGGAAGACCTTTCACATCCCAGAACTGAAAAACTTCTTGGATGAGAAGCATAACATCTTCAAGAAAAAACAAAGAAAGTCAAAATGTCTCTTCAAAAAGGACCTTTGAGATAAAGTTGCCAAGGTTGGACACCCTTGCTCCAACCTTGGCAACTGATCCTTCACTGAGCAATTAGATCAGACCACAGGTCATCTAAGATCCTATTCAACTTTAAAATTATATGATGCTAATCTTTGTTTCTTTCAGTTCAACGATGTCTGATTCTTGGAGACTATCTGGGCAAGTGCCTGCAAGGTTTTTCAAAAGTGGTTTGCACTGCCTCTTCCTTAGGATGGCTGGCCCAAAGTCACCCAGCTACCTTTGGGTCCAGGTTAGGACCAGAACTCATAGGCTCCTGGTTTCTAGCCTGATGCCTTAACCACTATACAAATTGCTAGTAGAAAATATTAAAATGGCACAGTAGCTATACCGGAAACCAGGCAAAATATTGCCATGGGGGTGAATTTTCCCATGTAATCATGCCTGTAACTCAGGAACGGAATTAATTGTGAAAATCCACATGGACCAATATTAACAGCCAGTGAATCAGCTGCCATCTCTGTTGGCTTTATTTTTTCAGCACTAGCCTGATAAACATTATACATTAAACATGGCTCACATTAACAGATACAGTGTAGGGTAGTGGTTGGAGCATTAGATTACAACAGGAGCAATTTGGGCTCCCATCTCTTTGCATGGTTTTGGTTGAAAATCAAATATTTATTGCACTGACTGTCAAATCTATTCCATTCCAAAGATCAATGCCACTCTGAATATTCATTCAGTGTCTGATTTATAATACAGAGATGTACAAAAGATGTAATGTATACCAATCATAATATAGTACTCTACACTGAAGAGGGAATTGTTTAACATAGTATGAAACAATTACTACTCAATGAATAGAAAGAAAAGTGAACAATTCAGATAAAGGATCACATGCATTTATCTAAGTATTGTTACTGTATATCAGAAGTGTATGGCTCTCAAAGCACTATCAAATGTAAAAAAGGCATAAAGAATTTTTATTTTTCTTCTTTTTATTGCTTTTTGCTCAGTTGATCCCTCTGAGTTTTTCTTTTAAAATGATAAACGATAAAGAAAAACTTGTTAAAAGGGATTTTTGCATAGCAATGAAAATAACCCAGGGAACAATAAAAAGTAATTACAGGCAATCTTCAAATTATGACCACAACTGAACTCCGAAATTCCACTGCAAATGACACAATTGTTAAGTGAGTCACTCTTTCCCTTACCAACTCTGCCAGATAAAAATGCAATCAGGAAAACAAATTAGGCATCAATTAAGCATCTTGCTCATGCTATCCTACAATACCTTTCTCATTGGAAACAAGCACTACCACTGATACCTGAATCATTCATATTCATGGTGTCACTTAGGAAAAAAAACTTTGAGGACATCATTATGATGCATTATTGATGTGGCCCCGAATTCAAAGCCGCTCATAGAAAGTCTTGGATATTTGATTTTCTTCTTCTTGACGTGAACGTCTTCCTGAAAGTCTTGGACTTCCCAGCGCACATTTGAAACAAGCCCAGCTTTTCAAAGAATAGTAGGAATGGACTGGAATAACATTCTCACTGTTCCATTCCCCATCTTGATATTCAGCAGCTCAAATGTAAAATCTGACACACTTTGCTACCCATATGGAGCCATCAAAGGAGAGACACATTAAAAGGCATCATCTCTCCTGCGGTGAGGGTGAATCTGACATGCCAGATTTTTCAAAAGACTTCCCTTAAGATTGCGCTGTGATATGCAATATGTCAGTACACATGCTGCAGTCTTTTCTTTTCTTTTTAAAGCTACCTTCCTGTCTTCTAATGACTTCTTCATCCTGGGTTCCCCTCGGACTTCTTCAGGAGGCTTTGTGTCTGTGCTGTCCTTTTGAGCTTTCTTTTGTTTGTTAAACAGTGTGCCTTCCTGGAGACAATTTTGTTTTTGACTGCAATATCTGTAATGTGATATTCCATATTCACAAAATGCTGCCTATTTCCCCTCTCCCCTTCTCCTGGCGTATAAAAAAAGTAAGCTTGTTCATCACTTATTCCTTTTTACTTGTTTTATTTCCATCTGGCTTTATTGCTTGTTTTGCAAAACTTTTTTTTTTTTTTTTTGCTGCTGAATAATAATGGGATGCTAAAGCCAACGTGAAACAGTTGGAAGTTCCAATGACTGAATTCTAAACTTTGCATAAAGTGAATCTGTAGGTTCATAGTAGGGAGTCACGAATGAAGGCAAATAAACATGTCCCAGCATAATGTTGCACGATCCAATCTGGGTCGGTCACTGGAACCAGAGGTTTTTGGACTCGTGCTGGAACCCATCCTTAGGGAACTTCTCTCTATCAGAATAATAACAAGTCTTCTAATGATTCAACTAATGATGCCAACATTTACAAGCCACATACAGTAGATACGGGGGTGGGATTCTACCAGTTCACACCTATTCGCTAGAACCGGTTGTTAACATTCTAAGCAGTTCAGAGAACCGGTTGTTAGAAGAAATTCCTGGTCTAATCCTGTCAGGAAGGCAGGAAGGAAACATTCTGGTGTTGCTTACAGAAACTGCCTCTCTGTTAACCCTTATTACATTCTTGGTAGGACTAGACTTCCTGTCTAAGGAACATCTCAGGAGTTTTTTTCCCTTCCTTTGCTGGCACTTCGCGTGTGTGGAGTGACCATTCAAAGTTACAATGGCACTGAAAAAAGTGACTTATGACCATTTTTCACACTTACAACTGTTGCAGCATCCCCACCATCATGAGAGGCCAGGCGAGAAGATGCGTGCCTTGATGTGAGTGATATTGAGTTGGCCACGCCCAACCAATAACATGTCCATCAAGCCATGTCCACCCAGTTACATGACCACCAAGCCATGCCCACCACCTAAGCCATGCCCACAGAACCAGTTATTAAAAATTTGAATCCCACCCCTGAGTAAGATAGATTGTATCCATGACAATCTATCCCTATCTTCAGAACTTTCATCCCATTACCACTGTAATTGAGTCCATCCACCTTCCTCCTGGTGGTCCCCACCCAGAGGTGGTATTCAGCAGGTTCTGACCATTTCTGGAGAACCGGTAGTGGAAATTTTGAGTAGTTTGGAGAATCGGCAAATACCACCTCTGACTGGCCCCGCCCCCATCTATTCTCTGCCTCCCAAATCCCAGCTGATTGGCTGGGTCTTCTTTTGTTGCCCTGTACAGGAGAACGGAGCTGGAAAGCAGGTTAGTGGGATGGGGAGGAAATGGGTATTTTGCAGTAACCTTCCCCTGGAGTGGGTTAGGAATGGAGATTTTACAGTATCCTTCCCTTGCCACACCCACCAAGCCACACCACACACACCAAGCCACACCCACAGAACTGATAGTAAAAAATTTTGAATCCCATCACTGTCCTCACTTCAGTAATATACAGTATCATTCAGTAATATGGATGAACTGAGCTGGACTTTCCACTGAGACCAAAACTGGATTTTTCAAGTTAAGATTTTCAAAGTGGGCATGCACAACCTTGGGAAGTTCATTTCCGGCATATTGACAATAATACAAACATATATTGTAGTAATATTCAAGACGATTGTTTGTGGTGGTTTTTCTTAACTACAAGCAATAGTATTTGAGAATGACCTTGGGAGACAGAAGGAAAAGCCAGTGACTAGACCAGGGGTGTCAAAACCAAGGCTTCTGGGCCAGATCCGGCCCATAGGGTGCTTAGATCTGGCCTGTGGGGCCACCCTGGCAACTGTGAAAGACCAGCCCATGGTGCCTTTGCAGTGAAAATGAAGCTCAGGAACCTGTTTTCACTGGCAGAGCACTTGGGCCACTAGAGGTGCTCCCAAGAGGAGTGACATCGAGCTAGTGATGTCAAACACAACCCTGATGTGGCCCTCAATGAAATTGAGTTTGACACCCTTGGACTAGACATTAGTCAGAAATGTGTGAGCAGAAAAAATGGATGTGGAACATCTTAGAAGGAACCCTCCCTAGTTTCTTGGATTGTAAAGGCAAGAGGGTGGATGTACTTTCAGATTTTCCAGAATCTGCCATTTGTAAACTTATAGTAAAATTAGATCTAGCACTTCAGAGTGTGCTTCTTGTCTGGATAGATAAAACTGAAGGAAATAAAAGGCAATACCATTTTTTCTCCTTCTGTATGATACTGGGATAATATTCTATTACAAAATGCTAGTGAACAAATGGTAAACCAGTTAAGTAAATCCCTGTTAGACTGTTATCTAATCCAGCCCAAATTCCCAGTCAGTGTGCTATTTTCCAGATGTGTTGGGACTGTAATTCTCAGAATTTCTATCCAGCATGTTCAATAGGCATACTGGTAGAGATCACTGAGGACTCATTTTATTTATTTAATTTTATGTAAAATGGTTATGTAGTCACCTATCTTAGATAGCATAAGCCCGAGTGGCTAAAAACAACAACAACAAAAGTATAAAAGCAATACAAATCAGAATAAAATTCCTGGTGCTCCTAAGGCAATGCCACACCCTCCACACATACACATTCATATTCATCTATAGTGGGGTCCAGTAAACCCCAGTAAATTTGGTTAACTCTAACCACAAATTTATAAAAAAAAATTAGTTCTCCAAGGCCTTCCATAAGACTAAGAAGTTCGGGAAAGCAGGGGTGGGATGCAAATATTTTTATTACCAGTTCTGTGGGCGTGGCAAGATGGGTGTGACTAGGTGGGTGTGACTATGTGACTGGATGGACGTGGCTTCTTTTTTTGCAGCACCCCCCCCCACGGTTTGTTTTTTGCCTCCTGGGCCTCAGGGAAGCCTCCTGGGAGGCCGTTTTACTCCCAGGAGGCTTCCCTGAGGCCCAGGAGGTAAAAAATGGAGTGCGGGCCAAATGGTAACATTTTTTACTACCAGTTCGCATGAACTGGGCCAAATCGGTAGAATACCACCACTGTCGGGAAGCTACTAGATCTCAGGGGGAGGGTATTTCACAGGTCAGGGGCCTCCACAGAGGTTGTGCATTTCTTTTGTCCTGTATGTCTATGGAAATGCTCAATCATCCAGGTCATGGTTGTCCCAAAGGTGCTTTTTCCAAAAGACAACTGGACCTTCTTGAGTTTTTTTCCTTTGAAAAACATTTTGCTTCTCATCCATGAGGCTTCTTCACTTTAGTTAGAACTGAAGAAACTTCTCGGATGAGAAGCAAAGCATTTTCAAAAGATAAAAAAAACCCAAGAAATTCCAGTTGTCTTTTGAAGAAAGCATCTTTAGGACTTATGTCTTGTATGATAACAGCATTTATGGAAATGGAACAGCATTCATCCTACAGACTTGGTGGCACGGGCAGATACCTTTTGGGAGAAGTGATCCTGCAAATGACATTACTACAAACTGTTCAGAGCTTTAAAAAAGATAACCAGCACTTTGAATTACACACAGAAAGAAACTGGAAGCCAATGAGCTCATGCAGGAGTAGTCTAATGTAGGTGAATTCTAACTGTTCGAAATTGGACACCTACCACCTTTTCAACAACTTTCTCTAAAAAGACATGGTTGGTCCATGGATGGCCATTTGAAAAGGAGACCACCTACCACTGTGGATGTACCACAGTGAGGCATTCATCACTATGTGCCATCTTCTGGGAGGTCTTAATCATCTAGGAAGGGCAGAAGTTCAATATACACAAGGCAGAACTCAGAGCCCTAAGAACTCAACGCATCTGGAAGGCACCAGCATGGAAAAGGCTGATCTATCTAAGAAGTTCACCGGTGAAGAACTTGTGGCTCTCAGATATTACTAAACAGTTTTCAGGATCCTCAAAGGACTTGTTCATTGAAGAGGATTGCTGGGAGTTGTAATAGTATAGGTAATCTTCATTTAGCCACTGACTTGTTTAACATTCTTTCTGTAGGAGAAAAACAGCCAGAGCTAGGGGGTCATCATTTAGAGTCCTTACATTGCCACAAGTGATCCAAATCATGCTTCCTTTGAATTCCAGTGATCTAATGCCAACTTAGTTCTGACCATTAGTTGACTAGATACTTGTGTATAGCTTGAATAATAAATTATCTGTGCTGCCACTTATTGTATGGCCCTAGTCCCTTGTGCCATATACTATTAAAATTATGACAGTGGTAAGAATAATTTTGTGACTAATCCTCAGTTTTACACCCTTTGCAGCTCTATATAGCAAAAGAAAGCTGAAATAAAATAGTAAAATCATGGCATTTCACTTAGCAACCACTTCACTTACCAACTGAGTTGCTGGCTCCAATTGTGGTCCTTGAGCAAGGACAACCTATAACCTGAAATACCATTTTTGGAAGTAATCAGAACTGTGTCTCTAGAAAACCCATTTGAAATCTTTAAGCGCAAAGTATCATCCTTTGCCTCTGGTTTGACCCTAGCAATTCATAAATTAGATGTCCATAATCTCTGGATATGACATTTCCATTTATCTCTCATAACACTAGAAGTGGAGGAAAGGAAATCCTGGACAGAGTCATTAGGGTTTTCAATAGATTTATCGAACCATCAGTGGTTAAGAATTTTACTGCAGTTAGCAATCAAGATTCTCTATAACCCTGAATGATAATGGCTTGCCTTAGGTCTCATCTATGAACTTTTGAGTTGAAGAGGAAATGAATCTGGATACCCAGACTTGGGTAAGTCAGGACTGAAAAACTGGATAAGAGAATCAGTGAGCTAAAGTAGAATAAAGGATAAAACCTGTTCTGGATTGGTTAATATTTGAAATACTTACTGTTCATTGGTCTACATTCCGGCGGGAGATCCTCGCGCCGTCATTGGTTGGCTTAGGCGCGGGAGCCCTTTAAAAGAAGGGCTGCCGCGCCGCCGAGTCAGTCGGTGTCCTGAGAATAAACAAAAAGACTGAATCACTATACGTGTGTGCCTCTTCATTGCCGCTCCAAAACACTGGCGACGAGGGTGGGATCGAGGCAACACGTTTAGAGAGTGCATAGCGGCGGAGAGCGAGCGGCATCATGTCCGGAAGCAACGCACCGCCTGAAAAATTCAACCCGGCCAAGGAGGAATGGCAGACGTATGTGGACCGATTCCTCATGTTTTTGGAGAGTAGCGATCTGAGCGGAGTGTCGGATCACCGAAAGAGAGCGGTGTTTTTGACCCACTGCGGCCAAGCCGTTTTTCGGATGGCAAAGGCGCTAGCGTCTCCAATCGATGTCAAAACGCTAACTTGGCCCGAGCTAGAGAAGATCCTGAGGAAACACTACGCGCCCACAGTTTCCTGCCTGATAAAGCGCCATGAGTTTTACCTCCGGAACCAAAAAGAAGGTGAACCTATCGCCGATTTCGTGGCAGATTTAAGAGAAATAGGTGGAGAGTGCGAATTCTCGGATTTCAATGAGGCGCTAAGAGACCGGATCGTTTTAGGCTTAAAAGATCCAATATTGCAGAGTAAGTTGCTAAACCGACCCAAGATAACAGCCACAGAGGCCATCGAAGAAGCCACCGCAGCCGAAGCTGCTCACAAATCGGCGGCAAGAATGAAACAGATTAATCAAGCTGCACACCACAAATCCAAAGAAGCCACCAAAGCTGATGATGAACAAGGAAAAACCTCAACACACTACGAGGATCTTGAAACTGAGACCAGTAGTGAAGAAGACGAGGTTTGCCACCTAAAAGCCGCGAGAGGAAAAAAAGAGCGGGCACCCAGGCGGTTTGATTTTGAATGCAACTGTTGTGGTGGAAACCACCCCAGATCAGAGTGCCGGTTCATAGACGCAATATGCCGAAAGTGTGAAAAGAAAGGGCACATTGCAAGGGTATGCAGAGCCCGATCAAGCTACAGCCCCAGGCGAAGAGAAAGCCCTCCCCCAAGAGAGAGAGAAAAGAAAACAAACAACCGTTGGAGCCAGGAAGGAAGGAATAGAAAGTTTAAAGAGTCATCTTACAAGAAGGAAGAAACACATCAAACAATAATAATTGGTCACTCTAATACAAAAAACGTCAAAAAAGTCCACGTACAAGTAAGAATTGAAGAAAAAAATTGTGAAATGGAAGTGGATTCGGGATCATTCCTTTCCATGGTTTCCTGGGACACTATTAAGAAATTGATCCCAGACATACGGCGAAGCGAACTAGACAAACAGAAATTAACGCTCAAAGACTACCAGGGAAACAGAATTCCGGTAGTAGGGATTGGACATTTCCAGGTAACCTTCAACAACCATACTGAGATTCTGCCCCTAACAATCGTGGACCGGAACAGACCCAGCCTCTTAGGACTGGAATGGTTCGAACCGCTGGGAATAGGGATGACCGGTATCAACCATATCACAGACGCTGACTGGGAAGCAGATCTCATTCAAGAATTCCAGGACCTGTTCAGCGAAGAATTAGGCAAGTACCGGGGTAACCCGATCTCTTTTAACATAGACCCCAAGGTAGCTCCAATTAGACTAAAGGCTAGATGGGTACCTTTTGCCTTAAAGCCAAAAATAGAAGAACAACTGGATAAACTAGTAAAGCAAGGGGTCCTCGAGCCAGTTGACCACGCTAAATGGGAGACCCCTATAGTGACCCCTATAAAAGCAGACGGGTCGGTTCGTATTTGTGGGGACTATAAGGCGACCCTCAACCATGCACTACAACAGAGCGCATACCCCGTGCCTGTCGTGCAACACTTGCTACATTCTATCAAGGGCGGAAAGATTTTCGCTAAACTCGATTTGGCTCAGGCTTACCAGCAACTGCCCGTTGACAAAAAAACAGCTGAAGCCCAAACTATTGTAACACACCGGGGTGCATTTAAGTGTAATCGCCTCCAATTTGGCGTTAGCGTGGCACCAGGCATTTTTCAATCTCTTATGGAACGCCTCCTTCAAGGAATTCCTGGAGTCATTCCGTATTTCGATGACGTCCTAATTGCAGCTAAACACAAATTGCAACTGCGAGACCGCTTAAGAAAAGTACTGACCAAATTTACTGAGGCTGGGTTTAAAGTCAAAAAAGACAAATGTACCCTTATCACAGACAAAATAGAGTTTTTAGGATACCTAATCGATGGCAATGGCATCCATCCAACAGCAGGAAAAACCCGTGCTATCAAAAATGCCCCCACACCAACTAACAAGGCTGACCTACAAGCTTTCCTAGGGTTGATAAATTTTTACCATGTCTTTTTGCCCCAGAAAGCCACGGTGGCGGAACCCTTGCATAGACTTTTGGACAAAGACGCATCGTGGAAGTGGGGACATCGGGAAGAAACAGCATTTAACAAAATTAAAGACATGATCACTTCAGCTCAAGTGTTAATTCAATATAACGAGACTTTGCCATTGTTACTAACTTGTGATGCCTCCCCCTTTGGAATCGGAGCTGTCCTGAGCCACCTTCTACCTAACGGCAGAGAGGCTCCGATTGCCTTCTATTCAAAAACCTTGTCCCAAAGCCAAAGGAATTACAGTCAACTGGACAAGGAGGCACTAGCCATAATTTCGGGTATTAAACGTTTCCATGAATACCTGTATGGCCGATCATTTTCTATCATCACCGATCACAAACCCCTACTAGGTATCCTGGCGGGTGACAAACCCACTCCCCACATTCTATCACCCAGAATGACAAGATGGTCAGAATTCCTGGCCGCTTACAATTACACCCTGTCTTACCGCCCGGGTCCGACCATCACGCACGCCGATGCTTTAAGTCGTTGCCCGTTACCAGACTCTGATCCTGAACCAAACCCCAGCACTTCAACCTTTTTGATTGAGACCCTGCCCGACCTCCCGATGACAGCAGCAGACATCGCGCACGAAACCTCTAACGACCACCTACTGCATACCGTGAGTAGGTGGATCATAAAGGGTTGGCCTGACTCTGAGTTACAAGAACAGCACAGACCGTTTAAACAGAGACAAATGGAACTGTCCGTACTAAAAGGCTGTGTACTATGGGGGGATCGAGTGGTCATTCCACAAAAACTGCGAAATCCCATATTGAAACTATTGCATGAGGGACACCCCGGGGTGGTAAAGATGAAAAGTCTAGCTAGAAGTTATGTATGGTGGCCTGGGTTAGACAAGGATGTTACCGACTGGGTCGCGGGTTGCCAGCCCTGCCAGACTTCCCGGCCCTCACCCCCAAAGGCACCAGCTACTGAGTGGGATCTACCTAGGGGCCCTTGGTCTAGAGTCCACATAGATTTTGCAGGTCCGACTAAGGGACATACCTTCTTGATTCTGGTAGACGCTTATTCCAACTGGTTAGAAGTGAGCCTCATGAAATCAACCTCTTCTGAAGCTGTCATCCGACAGCTCAGTCACTGGTTTGCCACCCATGGTTTACCAGACGTCCTGGTATCTGACAACGGCCCTCAATTCACGGCTACAGAATTTGAGGGCTACCTAGCAAGTTTGGGCATACGCCATGCTTTAACCGCGCCGGCACATCCGGCAGCGAATGGACGGGCCGAGCGCATGGTCCGGTTTACCAAGGAGTCCCTTCTTAAGTTAGACCAGGGCCCTATACAAACACGCATCGACAAATTATTGTTCCTCCAACACACTACACCTAGTAGCACTACTAACAAAACTCCTGCTGAATTACTTATGGGGAGAAAACTACGTTCCCCTCTCGATAGACTACACCCCACCTACTCTACAGAGAAACCCCTAGATTCTTCAACCAAAGTCCGAACATTCCGAATTGGGGATTTAGTTTACGCTAAAAACCTGGTAGGGCACCCCTTATGGGTGCCAGCCACCATCACACATCTAACCGGACCCCGTTCTTACCGGCTTACCACCGCTGATGGCAAAAACTGGAAGCGACACATAGACCAACTTCGAAATCGCACCCACCCCAGACCTGGCGATTTTCCTGGGGGGGAAGGGGAACAACCATCAAGCAGTCTGGATAAGGGAAGCCCACTAACAAACAATGACACCCTAACTCACACACACACACCCTCAACTCTAGCTCCGGTCGGGTCGCGCTGCTACGCACCTGATCCTGAAGAACGTCCCGCTGAAACATCTGACAGGGTCGTCGATAATCCAGGCCGAGCAGGGAGCGGCATGGCCACGTCAACTAGCCCAGTTAGGCCCGTTGGTAGTGACGCAGCCGGCTCGACCTGCTCGAAGTTTCCAGGGCCGGAGGCGAGAGGAGCAACAGGTCCTTCCGCACCAGCCGATGGTAACGACGCAACTGAGCCGCGCAGGTCCAGTCGGACTCACAGGAGCCCCGCCTATCTACGTGATTACGTAACATAGGCGCGGCTCCTGATTGGTCAGACTGGACCAAGGAGGGAGGGGTGTTCTGGATTGGTTAATATTTGAAATACTTACTGTTCATTGGTCTACATTCCGGCGGGAGATCCTCGCGCCGTCATTGGTTGGCTTAGGCGCGGGAGCCCTTTAAAAGAAGGGCTGCCGCGCCGCCGAGTCAGTCGGTGTCCTGAGAATAAACAAAAAGACTGAATCACTATACGTGTGTGCCTCTTCATTGCCGCTCCAAAACAAAACCATAACAGAAAACACACCAAAATGCTATCAGGTCACTGAGATAGGAAGTCCTATTTTTTTTTCTTGTATGGTGAAACCAATGACTGGGCAGTTATCATGTCTTCAAAATAATGTCTTTTTGTAGGAAATTGTAATGGTCTCCCTTTCTGCAGAAAACGGGCAATTGCTGAAATTGGATTTCTTGCATCTAGTTATGCCCTATTTTACGTTGCTACACAGACATGAGCCAGAAAGTGGCAATTCATTATTTCTACATCACCGAAGAATGAGATATCCAAGTATCTATGGAGAACTGATGCAGTTCTATCATTGGAAAACAGCATGTTAACATTAAATTCCCTAAGATTTCTCCAGACAATTGGTCTTTCTGGTTCCTGAAAAGAATCAAAACAAACTTGAGATTTTACATATTCACAAGACTTAAACTATTGGGCTTATCCAGTTGTTCTCATGAGTTGTGGCAGAGCAATTTATTATGAACCATTTAGGCCATTTAAGTCCTTATTAATGCATTAAAGCCATTTATGATTACACCTTAGAGACCATAGATAAGGAAGAAAAGATGGATTGTGGCATATTTCTTTGGCTAATTTTCATTATAGCCCTAAAAAAGGACAAGAAACAGCTTTAGAGAAAAAAAATTGAACAGAATATGTTGAAAAATCCCATTTTTAAAATACACATGTGGCACAAAATCAGATTTATAGTCAAGATATCATCATCTTGCCATGGCCCACAAGATATGGGCTTACAGGTAGTCCTCAACTTATGACCAAGGATATGACAATGCCGAACAAAAGCATTTTTGAGCCATGGTGGCGCAGTGGTTAGAATGCAGCACTGCAAGCTACTTCTGCTGATTGCTGGCTGCCAGGATTTTGACAGTTCAAGTCTCACCAGTTCAAGGTTGACTCAGCCTTTCATCCTTCTGAGGTTGGTAAAATGAGGACCCACACAGATTGTTGGGGGCAATATGCTGACTCTGTAAACTTCTCAGAAAGGGCTGTAAAGCTCTGTGAAGCGGTATATAAGTCTAAGTGCTATTTACAATTTGTTGTAAGCAGACTGACAATTGCTATTTGCAATCTGGGTCCAAAGTTAAGGTCAGTGCAGCACCTGCAGTCACACGATCAAAATTTGGGTGCTTGGCAGTTCACACGCACTTACAATCACAGGGACATTGCAGCTCCCACCCACCTGCCCTGTCTCCCACCCATCTATGCCTTTTTGGTTCCCTGCACTCTGCTGACCAAGTTGACTTAAATTGCGGACTTCTTGCCTTTGCTACTAAATGAAGTGTGCCAGGCTTGGTTGCTGAACGAAATGGGGATCACTTTGCACTTGGAAAGGACCAAGTCTGGAATGGCTTGAATTGGGGTGAGACCTCCGCTATTGACAGCAATAGGAATTTCTGGGATTCTTGTTGCTAAGCGATATAGTTATATGACATCTTGTTTTACATCATTGTTTAGTGACTGAAATTCTAGTTTCAATTAAGGTTCTCAGTCAAGGACTATCTGTGTATTCCATACTGAGATGCTTTAGTTGTCTGCTTCATCAAGGGATATCAAATAGCAACGACCCAATTGGCCCCTTGTTTCACTGGGCTTCCTTGAAAAGTTTTCAAAAGTATGTCACTAGACATAGGATAGCAAGCTAGATAAACGATTACTCCTTGTGGAGCACCAGGTGTTTTGTCTGTGGGATCATAAATCAAAATAGGGTTATAATTTACTTCAGGAGGCAAATTCATATTTCAAATAACTTGAAGATAAATAGGGCTACTTGCCAAGTTATACATTTGTATGCTGTGCAACATTTTTGCTTATTCAAAAGACTTTGTAGCAGTTCAGCATTCTATCACCTATTATCCTAAATGTGTACCTTTTTTTAAAATAGAAAAAGTAGTGCTTTCCTAATATAATATTGAGGCACAAATGTGAAGAATGAATGAACACATAAATAAAAGAATAAATAAATAATAATGTCTTGTTAACTTTCTGTTGAATTTCTCTCCAAAATTTCTTAGCAATGACCCTAACAGCAAGGGAATTCTGGGAACCGAGGCAGAAGGTGTTCAGGTTGAAGGCTGATAAGAGTTTTTAAGAACCATGTTATTTGGCCAGTATGTACTGTGTACTATGTTACAAAGATCTGGGATGACAAAGAAATCTGCATGATAGCAGTAGCACTTAGACTTATATACCACTTTACAGTGCTTTACATCCCTCTCTAAGAGGTTTACAGTCAGAATCTTGCCCCCAACAATCTGGGTCCTCATTTTACTGACCTCAGAAAGATGGAAGGCTGAGTCAACCTTGAGCCTGGTGAGATTCGATCTGCCAAATTGCAGGCAGCCGGCAGTCAACAGAAATAGTCTGCAGTACTGCATTTTAACCACTGCACCACCGCAGTTCATAATTTACATTTTAATATGAAATTTCCTTAACAAATGCATCCTGGCCCAATTCTGTAAACCATAATTTCCTTTACATGTCACAGCCCACAATTTTTCAGAATTTTGAAATGCAGTTCCCAAGTAATCAAATGAAAAGGCGCAAGATTGCATGCATCAATAAAATGTAAATACTTCAATAACAACATTAAACACGAAAAAAGAAAATGCAAATATAAAAAATAATGCAGTAAAAAAAAGAATGTGTGTAAAAAGAGAAACATGAACAAAAATGTATGTATTAGGTAAAATTATGCATTAATATAGTGGCTTAGTCTGAAAAATATCAAGTAGCTTTTAGTCTTATTAAAATGTGCACACAATGTTCTTCCCCATACAGCAGATCTCCACCGCATCAACTTGTTCCCAGACTGAGCTCAAATTCAGACCCTCCATATGTGATAAATTTTCCAGCATCTTCCCCAGAATGTATGATAATGATATCCATTCAGTCGTATCCGACTCTTGACGATTCTATGAAACAGGTCTCCCTACATCTTCTGATCTTGTACAACTTGAATAGTGTATGTTTTACTATAATTGTCTCCTTTGGCCCATATGCTACTGCTTGAGTTTCTGAGTTTCTTAACCTATAGCTATCCTTTTGGATCTTGTAGTATCTGAAATTGGAGGAAAGTATTAAAAGAGCAGGAATCCTTTCTAGGTTGATAAAAATATTGATCACAGCTATACTACTGCAACTAAACAGAACCCCCAGAAACAAACAAACAAAAAAACTAAATTAACTTTTGACAGTAAGCATATACAATATGCAAGGAAATTTAATTATTGAAGGAGTCCACTGAGGAGGGAAGTGAGCGTGCATTTTAATGAAGGCAAATCAGATCATCATACCAACAGTCCTAGTGGAGTTGATCTTTCTCCAAGATGCAATTACTAGCTGGCCTGAACCCTGGGAATTTAAATGAAACTCTTAACATGAATACATTTCACAGAACTTGTGAATAAATGTACTCTGCATTTATCACACTATTATCCCTCATTCCCAGTTTGAGTAAAATGCATTAGAGAGTATGGAATGTAAATCACCACTCTATACATAATTTTCCTTGGCTGTGTTGACTAATACTGGGTGTATTTTAGTTGTGGAAAGGGTCACAAAATATATTGTTGAGCTATGTATATGACCACTTACCACTGAGATATGTAAGTGGTAAGCCAGTTTGATCCAGACTAGAAAGTGGAAGACTGTGAGTTCTATTCCTGCCTTATCCATGAAAGCAAGCTGAGTGACTTTGGGCCAGCCATTCTCACTCAGCCCAACCCTCATAGTGTTGCTGTTGCAGGGTAAATAGGAAGAAGAAGATGTGTTCAAAATGTTTGTGGCCTTGGGTTGTTTATAAAAACAGTAAAGGCAGAAATTATATAAATGAATAAGTAAGTAAGTAAGTAAATCTAGTGTTTATGTCTGCTATACAATCTTAACAATCTGAGCTATTTTTCCTTATATCTTAAGATGGGGGTATCCCTTGAATTTAGGTCACCCTGCCCCCATTATGTCTACTTTTCTCAAAATTTTTACCATTGGTCATAGTGGGACAAGAATTCTGGAGACCTATGTTACCACCAGGGAAGCAGTGGCTCAATGGCTAAGCTTGTCGATCAGAAAGGCACTTTAGTGGTTTGAATCCCTAGCACCGTTTAAGGAGTGAGCTCCCGTTACTTAGTCCCAGTTTCTGCCAACCTAGCAGTTCAAAAGCATGTAAAAAAATGCAAGTAGATAAATAGGGACTACTTTGGTGGGAAAGTAACAACATTCCGTGCGCCTTTGGCATTTAGTCATGCCGGCCACATGACCACAGAGACATCTTTGGACAGCGCTGGCTCTTTGGCTTTGTAACAGAGATGAGGACCGCCCCCTAGAGCTGGAAACAACTAGCACATACAGTATGTGCGAGGGGAACCTTTACCTTTACCTATGTTACCACCAAGCTGGGGGGCCTATTTAAGTACTTTAAAGCTTTTTATAACAGGTATATAGAATTAAGATTTCCAGAACATTATAGAATTTCAGCTGAAGAGAAGAATGGTGTAACTGGAATTTTATTCTTTCTCCTATGGAGGCAATGCAGATTGACTCTTGCATTCACTAACATTAGTTTCAGGAGTGATAGAAACCATGTAGTAGATGTAACGATGGTCACTAGGTCAGATAGTTCTGGGGGGGGGGGGGAACTCAACACAGAATATAGCTGTCTGCACAGAAGGTTCTCAGTTGAATTTCTGACCAGATGGGATTAAAAAAAAAGCTCACAATATGATATCCTGGAAAGGCCATGGCCCACCAAGTGCGAGAGTAATTGAAAAAGATGAATCAATGATCTGGCTTTGTAAAAGGTGACTTTTGAAACTCACGTAGATAAAAGAAATCTCCATGGTTTGATGAAAGTATGTCTCAGAAAATTGGAGTTATTGAATAGGACATGACAATAGGAAGTCATTGAATCCATGCAGGATACCGTTTGAGAATACCTGACAGGTGGTTGCCCATATTCTGCTTAAAAGACAGATGGGTCATGCTATTTTCTCACTTTCCTTGCTGAAAATAGAAGGATAGAATATGTAGGTCTTTGGTTTAATTCACTAAAGTTGTCTATACTTTTTAAGATTAAATCTTCTGCTTTTCTTAGAGCTACCTAGATTTCCTTCCATCTTTAGAATGTGGTAACTGGTTAATTTATATCATATCTTTTAACATTTAAAAAAGTATGCTAAACAGCTAAACTTAATTAAACCAGAATATGAAATGAGCCCTTAATTAAATTGATTGATTATGTTATTTCCTATCATTGTTGTGTGTATGCACCATAAGTTGCAAGCTTATCATTATTCTTTGTATTATTGAAATGAGAACAGCTTCAGAGTGTCTTTCAGTTCACTCCCTAGAATAAGCTCACCAATTCTATTTTTAAATTTCAGGACAATTTTCATTGTTCTTGATGTGTGGCCTTACAAACTTTCAGTGCTTCTGCTTTTTTGGTAATTATGGTAATTATGATTTTAATGGGTTTATTATTTAAAAATAATTTATTTATTTTTTTAAAAAAAGCCTTCTGTTATGTGTTCTTGCAACATTTTATCAAAGATATGCGAAGTATTTTTTTTCTTTCAACTCAATACAATTCAGCCCCTCCCCCCCCCCATTTCCAGAAGGATATTGACCGAGTAAAGAGGGCTCAGAATGGCAAAAAGGAAGATACAAGGACCTGAAAATATGCTCTATGTCAAGATGGGCGGAAGGAGCTTTGGTCTGGAGAAGAGAAGATTGAGAGATTGTTCTTAAGCTCTTTGCGGGAAGCACCAAGATTGTTTCGGATGTCAGCTGCCACCTTCTGCTTACTTGTGCTTCACTGCTAGGTGGTGACAGATTGTCGTGAACTGTGGGAAAAGGGATGAAAGGGGGAACATGAAAGTGAGTGCTCCATTTGGTTGAGACACTGCCTCAAGGTCACCCAGCTTGAAGAAGGAGGGGACTGCATACCAAATTATGCTTGAACTGACTGTTATGAAAACAGCTTGCCTGAACCTGATTGGTTGCCCTGGGGTGAGCAATGAGAGACAGTTAAGGGAGGGAAAAATAGATCTTAGGGAATTTGGCGTGCAGTTTTCAGTTCTGGCTTTGCACTACTGCAATACACTTGCTCTCTAATAAACTATACCTTTCTCAACAAATGGAGCCAAGGATCATTTTAATTTAGAAGTTTAAGTTGTGGCAGGTTTGAACTCCAGACAGCCAGTTTGGCTTGGCCCCTTCCATGTTTTATTTTTATTTATTTATTTTATTTATTAGTTAGGGTTGAGTATTTATCTTTTTATATTGTTTAGTTTGTATTGTGTATAGGTTTTGTAATTATTTTTTTAATATGGTAAACTGCCCAGAGTTACCAAGTCATAAGATGAGCGGGCAATAAGTTTAATAATAAATAAAGTAAAATAATAAAAATGTGATAGCCACATTCAGGTACATAATGTAGAGCTACAGGGAAGATAATAATTATTTTCTATAGCTATAGAAACTAGGACCTGAAATAGCAGGTGTAAATTGCACCTACCTTGAATTTCTTAAATATAAGGAAAACTTCCTAAGTTCTGTATAACAGAAGAGCAGTCTACCTATGGAGGGTTGTGTGTTTTTCAACTCTGAAGATTTTTAAGAAGCGTCTGGTCAGCCATCTTTTATATTTTTCTTCTTGCCTGTTTCAGAGGAAATTTTATGATTTCATGAAAAAAAAATATTGCATTACGTTACATTAATCATCAATAGCATTTTCCACTGATTGCTCAAATATATAACATTATTGAATTATATTCTTCATTTTTAATTTTACACCTTTTTTTCACATATGGTGACCATGTCCGGAAGCAGAAAATACTGGACTGGAATTTAAAAAATGACTAGAGGAAATAATAAGCCAACAAATTGAGTTTAGATCTGTACTCTTTTTACTAGGGATACCAAGAGGAGAATATAGCAAAAAATCTTTTTACTTTTTACTAGGGATACCAAGAGGAGAATATAGCAAAAAAGTTAAGTATATTATCTTGCATATAACGACTGCGGCCAGAATTGTGTATGCACAAAAATGGAAACAGGATAGCATACCTTCCGAAGGGATGGTGATAAAAAAGATTTGTAGACTGTGCAGAGATGGACAGCCTTACTCTAGTACTAAAAGATAGAGGTGAATCAGAATATTGTTTGGTCTGGGACACATGGTATAATTGGCTAGAAAACAGAAGTAAAGATTAATAATGTAATTTATTTTATTTATTTGTCAATTTGTCAATTGCTTACAAGATAATAGGTATAAGTAAAAAACATAATTATGAATACATGGATACATATAATAAAAAAATAAAAGAAACAATAGGACAGGGATGGTAGGCACGTTGGTGCACTTATGCATGACCCCTACAGACCTCTTAAGAAAGGCGTGAGGTCAATAGTAGAAAGTCTAAAGTTAAAGTTTTTGGGGTTTGGGGAAGAAACCACAGAGTCAAGTAGAGTATTCCAGACATTGACCACTCTGTTGCTGAAGTTATATTTCCTGCAATCAAGTTTGGTGCGATTAACCTTGAGTTTGTATCTATTGTTTGTTCTTGTGTTGTTATGGTTGAAGCTGAAGTATTCATTGACAGGTAGGACATTGCAATGTATGATTTTATAACTATACTTAGATTGGACCAAAGGCGGAGTAGTTTTAGGTTTTCTAGGTCTAGAATTTCAAGTCTGGTGGCATAAGGTATTCTGCAATTAGTAGAGGAATGGAGAACTCTTCTTGTGAAATATTTCTGGACTTTCTCAACTGTATTAATATCATATATGTAATATGGGTTCCAGACTGATGAGCTGTATTCGAGTATTAGTCTAGCAAATGTTTTGTATGTTCAAGTTATTAGTGTAATATTACCAGAAAAAAAGCTACGTAAAATTAGGTTAACAAGTCTTAACATCTTTTTGGCTATATAGTTACAGTGGGCTCTAGCACTTAGATCATTAGAGATGAGTACTCCAAGATCCTTGACAGAGTTTGGATCATCAACAAGGTCTTGACTATTCAGCCTGTATTTTATTTTCTGGGTTTTTTTGCCAATATGTAGGACAGAGCATTTATTTGTTGAGATTTGAAGTTGCCATTTGTTTGACCATTCTGCTTCCTAGTCAAGGTCTTTTTGAAGGGTAGCAGTATCGTCTGTGATGTTGAATAACTTTACATCATCAGCGAAGAGAATGCAGTTGCTCTTGATATGATCACAGAGGTCATTTATGTAGAGTATGAAAAGAGTTGGTCCTAGAACACTACCTTGGGGGACACCACTGTTAACAGGTACAGAATTTGATAGGACGCTCCCAATTTTGACCATTTTTTGTCTGTTTGACAGGAATGCTTCTATCCAGTTATGCAGATGTCCAGAGATACCGTAAGATTTTAGTTTTAGGAGTAGTTTGTCATGTACCACTGAATCAAAGGTTTTGCAAAAGTCTATGTAGATTGTGTCTATTGCTTTGCCCTGATCAAGTTGTGTAGTCCATATGTTTTTGCAGTGTAAGAGTTGCAGATTACATGATAGTTTTTTCCTGAAACCAAATTGTTTATTAGAGAGTAGGTTGTTTGTTTCTAAGTGGAGGATGATGGATTGGTTAGTAATTGGTTCCATATGACTTTACAGGTGATGCAGCATAAAGCGATTGGTCTGTAGTTTTCAACTAGGCTGGGGTTTCCCTTTTTGAAGATGGGGATAACCGTGGCTTGTGACCATAGTTTTGGCAAGGAGCTGGTCCTGAAAGATTTTTCAGAGATTATGCTTAGAGGTTCGGCTATGACAGTGGATAGCTTTTTTACGAAGAAGGCACATATTCCGTCCGGTCCAATAGATAGAGATGGTTTTAGATTGCTTAGTGCTTTTTCAACATTGTATTTTGTAAAATCGATATGTATTCGATCATTGTAGTTGTCTGTGGTTCGACTAGGAAATACTGGGCATGATCCATTGCTGTCTACAAATAATGAGTCAAAGAATGTGTGAAAGAGGTTGTCTTTAATAGTGTCGTCGTTGCAGTCTTTACCATTCCTTTCATGGGTGGGATGGACCTTGAGTCTTTTAGTTTGTTGTTTACAAAATTGTAGAAAGCACGGGTGGAATTGGTGTGTAGAAGGTTTTCTTCTTGTTTAATATGATAATTGGTGCATTCAGTCTTTATCTGGTGGCATAATTTTTTATATCGGCTTTTGAAGTTGGCAACCTGACCAGATTTGTTTTTCCGCCAAAGTGATTTCTTTTTGGATTGAAACTTCCTTATTGTTATGGGTAATTTGTTTTTTCTGGTTTTGGGAGTTGTTATTGATACATATAGTTTGAGGATTCTTTTGACTTCAAGTAAAAATATGTTGTAATGGTCTATAGTATTGCATCCAGTGAATAGAAATTGCCAATCAAGGGATGAGAGATAGTTGTTTATAGTTGCCTTTTTTGAAGTTATAATTGGGGATTCCATCATTGTGATGATTTTTGTATGAACGTATGTTGAGACAAAGTCAATCATGTTGTGGTCACTGTTGGAAAAGGGTTCTTTAATTTGTATTCCGTAAATTGAATTCAAACTATTGCAGAAGATGAGATTGAGGCAGTTGTTAAATCTAGTGTTGTTGGTTACTAGTTGTTCTAGTCCCAGATTTGTTACTGCATTGTAGAAAGTTGCATATGTGGGTTCAGTTGTACATTCATTAAGGGTTCAGTTAATATGAGGTAGATTGAAGTCACCAAGAAAGATAAAAGTATGTGGGCAGGATGCTGCCCATGTTAGTAGTGTATTTAGCTTGTTTGCATGTTCGATGTCATAATCAGGAGCTCTGTAACATAGTAAGAACCGAAATGTGATATTTAAGGACAGTTCACAGACAATGGTCTCAGGAATAGCAAGCTCCTGGGTAACTTGGATGTTTTTTAGATGTAGGGACTTTTTATAGAAGATAGCAACACCATCTCCTCTACGGTTTTCACGATCTGATCAGTAAACATGATAGTCTCTTACTGTGATAATGGAGTCAGGGAGAGACGCATTGAGCCATGTTTCACAGACAAATATAATGTCAAATTTAGCCATATTTAATAGGAGGAGAAATTAAGGTATTTTGTTCACAAGGATTCTTGCATTGAGTAGCTTGCATTTAAGGTTGGTTGCAGTTGTGGTTGGAATAGAGGTAGTTAGGGGCCTGTGTGCCTAATTTTGAGTGATGTTGGATTGGATGGGGTGGGGTTGGATGTGGAGCTATGGGTTGTGTGACTTTCTTTTGATACAATTAGCTTGGTAGTCAATGTATAGGTCCTTTTCTCCATTGTCTAGATGGTTTTTGAGTTCTGTGCAGAGTTCATGGGAGTGGAATCTTTGCAGTATGGATAAGTCTGGTCCTGAGCGAAGTTTTTTGTGGTTGGGATTGGTTTTTGCAATGACGTTTATTGCTAGACTCATTTTTACATACAACTCTACAAAATCTTGGGGCCACAGAGCCGTCGTATTTGTACACAGGGCCATCTTTAATTATTTCAATGATATCTTCAGGAGAGATGTTTATTGTATTTGTATTATCATGTATATACATGTACTTTCGATGCTGTTGCACTGTAAAGAGTGTACAAGAGTTATAAATCGTTGGAAAATGTTCAATAAAAATATTTTTTAAAAAAATCATTGAATTAACTTTCAAACAGAACATTTTTTCAGTCACAGGAATTAGTCTTTTTTTCCCCTCTGGTATATTCTTTGGGGAAGAACAACTTGGGGATAGCAACAGGACCTGGCTGGGACCAGTTGCTTATCATGTGGCATGTTTTTTGTGCACACAAGACGCAAATGTTCACAGAGAATTGGAAATAGCAGCTTCTATGTTTTTAAGGTTTGCCAGATATTATAACCCTGCTTGAGCTAATGAGTCTCCAGAGACAATGCTGAGCCAGTGATGAAGAGTAGGCCAACTAACCTCCTGGAAGATTTGGGCAGATCTGCTAAAGACAACAAACACTTTAATGATCTGAACTCCCACAGATAGCTTACAGCAAAAGCATCACCTGGGACCTTGACATTATCTTACCCCCAGCTCTCCACAACTTGCTGCATCCAGTTTCCTTCAAAAAAAAAAAAAAAGGTTCTTAGGGAGGCCAACCTTCACCAATAAAAATAGAATGGAAAAGCTTTACCTATCAATACCTGAAACGCCGGAAGAGGTAAAGGCTAGTAGGACTGGCATTTATTGAGTTCTTGACCTTTCTGGAAAATTGACATTTTTCATGTTCACTAATGATGTTTTTCTTTAAGAAAAGAAAGAAAATATACATTGTGTGTTATGGAGTGCCTGGTTTTACTATCAGGTGATTTAGTTTTAAAGTAATGATTAGAGTTCCCCCCTGGCCCAGAAAATTGTGTGTTTCTGGTTGAAAGGGTGCTCTCTTTGGCAGAAATTCTAGGCAAACTAGATTTTAGGAAGTCTCTTTGTGGGCAGAAATGTATATAATAGCAATAGCACTTGGACTTATATACTGTTTCACAGTGCTTTACATTCCACTCTAAGCGTTGTACAGAGTCACCGTATTTACCCCAACAATCTCGGTCCTTATTTTACCCACCTTGGAAGGATAGAAGGCTGAGTCAACCTTGAGATGGTGAGAACTGAACTGCAGTCAGCAGAAATAGCTTGCAGTAGGACATTCTAACCACTGGGTATATATAAAAGTTACTATGGTATATAAAAGTTACTATTCTCCAGTGTTTTCTTTTAATGGTCTTATTTCCCAGCACCATACCTGTCCATAATCAACATTCTTAAGTCTAAATGTTTTTATGGTTGAGCTGATAGTTTATGTTCCCTGGAAAAATAGGATTGAGGAAGGGTAATTTACTTGTCTTGACTAATGCCATTTTCTTACCCCTTCAAGAGCAAAGCATTGATTATTTACGTGCATAGAGAGTAATTATCCACAAAAATAATTATACAAAGAACTAATTTTGTCAAAGTGATTCATTGTCTGAATCATTTATAAAATGAATTTATACATGTTTGTTTGGTAAAGTTGCCTGGTGAAAAAGTACACATAAGGGGTACCTGCATTAAAAAAAAACACCCTACTTTTTTAGCTATCCAAAACTGATTTTCCAAATAATTGTTTTAAAAGATAAAAACCTGCTTTGGAATTGGATGGAAAGATCATCATGTCAGGGTGGGTTTGAGTATCTCAAATGACAAGGTAAAGCTTGAGAGGGAGTTTGAGTTGGATGACTACTTCCTTCAGCCAGGAGTGAATGGTTGTGTGACGACCCAGGGTGGGATACAAAATAAACACAGTCACAAAGAAAGGTGAAGCCCCTTTTATTCCTTCACTTTGCTTCCAAGCTCCAAATATCCTTGACTGGAGATGAACAAAACTTTCACACAAGCAGTTACAAGAAGGAGGAAATGCCATTTAAATTCTAAAGAGTAAAAAACAACACAAACCAGGCAAGATAAGGGCTGGAAGACATCCACATATATCAGAACACGCACTGGGAAGGACACCAAACTCAGAGAGGAACTATAAACTAGAGATATTTCCATGCTTTGTTTCCAGCACTTGCCCGTACACATGTCTGTCCTCTTATCCAGTTGTCACAGCTGCAGCCCATGAAGAGGATCAAGGCCCTCTCCTCCCTGCATGCCCTAGGATGGAGAGGGGATGGGCCTGGGTCCTCCTCTGACTGCCCAGCCGGCCTCTGCTCCTCCCCAGACTCCTCCATAACCTCTGGAGCCACACTTCCACTCCCTGTCAGCTGTTCCTCCTCTCCCTCAGAGTCAGTCCACCAGGGGCATGACAGGTTGTTCTAAAAGAATGCCATGGGTACAGATGCCTTCCACATTGTTCACAGACTGCGTGATAGCCAAATTCAGAGTGACCAGCTTTCCCCTATTTCACCCTTGTTGACAGCAGGTGATTTTCTTTAAGTAATGTTTTTTAAAAAGAAGAAAAAGGAAGAGTTTCTGAGATGGATGGAGATCTTAGTTGAGGTCACCATAGTGTGAGGTGAGTAAGAATAATCCTTGTATGATTGACCTCAATTTGGATAGAGAAAACATTGTACAGAAACCACTTAAAATCCAGATAAATCATACATACTTCTTTATTTATTTATTTATTTATTTAATTAAACTTTTATACCGCTCCCTCTCCCAAAAAGGGACTCGGGGCGGTGTACAGCCTACTAAAAACACATAATAAATACTCAATAAATACAATTAAAATAAATTAAACCAAATTGATCCAGCTGTCTAACCCAAAAATAGAGTTAAAAATTAAAAACTAATAAAACCCCGATTAAAATTAAGTTAAAAAACTAAAATACAGTTACTGGGCCAGGCCAGCCTGTTTAAAAAATAGGGTTTTCACTGCGCGCCGGAAGGTCAGAATATCCGTCATAGCCCGTATCTCCGGGGGGAGATCATTCCAAAGGGAGGGGGCTCCCACAGAGAAAGCCCGAACCCTCGGGGCCGTCAACCGACAACGGCCGGGCGGCGGTACCCCGAGGAGGGCAACCCTGTGGGAGCGTACTGGGCGGCGGGAGGTTGATGATGGCAGCAGGCGGTCCCGTAAGTACCCAGGTCCCGAGCCATGGAGCACTTTAAATACTGTCAGTACCACCTTGAATCGAATCCGGAAGGCCACAGGAAGCCAGTGCAGCCTGCGGAGAAGCGGTGTAACGTGGGAGCTCCGAGGAGCACCCACGATCACCCGCGCGGCTGCATTCTGGACCAGCTGCAGCCTCCGGAGACTCTTCAAGGGGAGCCCCATGTAGAGAGCATTGCAATAATCCAGGCGGGAGATGACGAGGGCGGAAGTGACTGTGCGAAGTGCGCCCAGATCCAGAAAGGGCCGCAACTGGTAAATCAGACGAATCTGATAGAAAGCCCCCCTGGCGACGGCTGCAATATGTTCTTCTAAAGACAGCCGTACGTCCAGGAGGACACCCAAGTTGCGCGCCCTTTCCACGGGGGTCAAGACCTCTCCCCCCACGGCCAGCGAAGGAACCAGCTGGCTGTATCTGGGCGCAGGAAACCACAGCCACTCGGTTTTGGTCGGGTTGAGACGAAGCCTGTTACGACCCATCCAACTCCGCACGGCCTCCAGGCATTGGGACATCACTTCGACGGCTTCGTTGGGGTGGCCCGGGGTGGAGATGTACAGCTGAGTATCGTCAGCGTACTGATGGAACTCCACCCCGAAGCCACGGATGACCTCACCCAGCGGCTTTACATAAATGTTGAACAGCAGGGGCGAGAGCACCGACCCCTGAGGCACCCCACATCGTAGGGGCCTCGGGGCCGATCTCTGCCCCCCCGTCAACACAAATTGCGAGCGGTCGGAGAGGAAGGAGGCGAACCACCGCAACACGGTGCCTCCCACCCCCAACCCCTCCAACCGCTGCAATAGGATACTGTGGTCGACAGTATCAAAAGCCGCTGAGAGATCTAACAGGACCAGGACAGAGGAACAACCCCTGTCCCGGGCCCTCCAGAGGTCATCCACCAATGCGACCAACGCCGTCTCCGTGCTGTGCCCGGGCCTGAAGCCCGATTGGAGGGGGTCAAGATAACTCGCTTCATCCAGGTACTGCGGGAACTGACGTGCCACCACACTCTCAACAACCTTCGCAACAAAGCGAAGGTTGGAGACAGGACGATAGTTAGATAACAATGCTGGGTCCAGGGACGGTTTCTTGAGGAGGGGCCGCACCACCGCCTCTTTCAAGGCGGCAGGTAACAGCCCCTCTCTCAAGGAAGCATTTATAATTCCCTGGAACCAGCCTCGTGTCACCTCCCGAGTGGCCAAGACCAGCCAGGAGGGGCACGGGTCCAGCAAACAGGTGGTGGCATTCAGTCCCCCCAGTATCCTGTCCACGTCCTCCACAGTAACAGGATCGAACTCAACCCAATTGACCGCACCGATATCCACCCCCGCCCCCCCGCCCGGAGATGCCCAGTCGGAGTCCAGCTCGTCCCGGATCTGAGCGATTTTGTCCTGCAGAAACCTAGAAAACTCCTCAGCCCATCCCTGCAAGGGGTCCTCCCGCGCTCCTACCTCCAGTAGAGAGCGGGTCACCCTAAACAGGGCGGCTGGGCGGTTTTCCGCAGACGCAATAAGGGTGGAGAGGTAAGATCTCCTCGCCATCCTTATCGCCACTAAATACGTCTTAATATAAGATCGTAATAGTGTTCGGTCGGACCCAGAGCGGCTGGCCCTCCAACTGCTCTCTAGGCGTCTTTTCCGACGCTTCATCTCCCTTAGCTCCTCAGAAAACCAAGGAGCCACTTGGGATCGGCATCGGGTCAGAGGCCGCAAGGGCACGACTCGGTCGAGGGCCCCAGCAGCCACCCTATCCCAGGTGGCGACCAAGCCCTCAACCGAGTCGTGTGTGTGAGCTTTGGGAAATGGCCCAAGCTCCGTCAGGAACCTATCAGGATCCATCAGGCGCCTGGGGCGGTACCATTTTAATGGTCCCGCCTCCCTGCGGTCAGGGGGTGCGGAACGGAAGTCGAGCTTCAGGAGCGAGTGATCCGACCATGACAGGGGTTCTATGACTATATCCCCCATACCCAGATCACTCTGCCACTGATCAGAGACGAAAACCAGATCCAAGGTATGACCTCCCACGTGAGTAGAGTCCCGAATTAACTGGGTCAGGCCCATGGCCGTCATGGAAGCCATGAACTCTTGAGCAATCCCCGAGGTACCGCCAGCAGATGGCAGGTTGAAATCCCCCATGACCATAAGCCTGGGGGTCCCAACCGCCACGCCAGCTATGACCTCAAGGAGCTCAAGCAGGGCTGCTGCCGCATAGCAGGGAGCCAGGTATGCGACCAGCAAGCCCACCTGAACCTTGGGACCGAACTTCACGAAAAGGAGCTCACACCCGGTCGTCTGAGATACAGTGGCCTCCCTCGGACACAGATCCTCCTTAATAACTACCGCAACCCCCCCTCCCCTCCCCTGGGCCCTCGGCCGATGAAAAACCCGAAACCCGGCTGGGCACATCTCTACCAGAGGGACTCCCCCCTCCTGGCCCAGCCAGGTTTCGGTAACTCCCACCAGGTCCGCGCCCCCCTCACAAATCAAATCATGGATGAGAGGGGCTTTATTAACAACGGACCTGGCGTTACACAACATCAGCCTAAGGCCCAGGGCCCGATTGCTCAGACCCCCTGGGGAACGGGAGATGACAAGGGGGTCGGAGCGCGCCACAGCAAGCAAACAGCGAGGGCGCGCTCCCAACACAGAATATGGCCCCCTATAACCGCCAAATCTGCCCCTCCCGCTCACCGTAACAATAGATTTAATTCCACCCTCCCCGGTGACCCCCCCCATCCTCAATACGGTCCTGTCCGGACTCTGACTCTCCCGGCCACGCCCAACCCCCGGCCTGGACCCAGCCTCAGGCGAGTTGTCCCCCAACTCCCGCCCGGGCCTTCCTAACCCCCTTAAAAACCTAACTAAAAATTTCTTAAGACACCCCTCCCTCCCGCACTTAAAACCCCCCTGTAGAAACACTTCTGTTTCTACATTTCCCATTTCCACATCTACCTGCATTTTAAAAAATATATGTTTGCATTTTTTAAAGCTTTTTCCCACCACAAAAAACTTTTTTGATGCTATGTTGATCTTGCTTTGAGGTTATGCACATTTTTATAACCCGAGAATTCTCTTGCAAAATTCAGAGTGGTGAGAAAAAACAATTGTTAACTGCAACACAATGCACATACTAATTCAATAAGTTCAACTTAGCTTTATTTATATTTCACTAATGGTGTGAACATTTAACTGAAAGGTCCCCTTAACCTCCAAAAAGACAATGAAAGTGGGTTGTAGGTGGTATAATGTAACCATGAACTACCTAGAATCCGAGGCTTTCCATAAATTATTTGCATGCATGGTTGTTTTTACTAACAGAAAGGGAAGCTTTCTGTAGAAAAAAACTCTCTCTGTTTAAATGGCTCTGACTGTCATTCTCTCTGCAAAAGGTGTCAGTAGCACACAATCCAGAACAGAACAGAATAACAGAGTTGGAAGTGACTTGGTAGGTCATCTAGTCTAACTCCCCACCTAAGCAGGAGACCCTACACCATTTCTGACAGATGACAGTGCAGTCTCTTCTTGAAAGCTTCCAGTGATGAAGCTGCCACAACTTCTGAAGGCAAAGCTGTTCCATTAGTTGATTAGTTGTGGAAGTTGTGAAAGCAGAGGTAGTATTCAGCAGGTTTTGACCAGTTCTGGAGAACCAGTAGCAGCAATTTTGAGTAATTTAGAGAACTGGCAAAAACCACCTCTGACTGGAGATTTTACAGTATCAATTCCCTGCCACGCCCACCAAGCCACACCCTCAGAACTGGTAATAAAAACAATTGAATCCCCCCACTGTGTGGAAGACTCACTGACATACTATCAGTTAGCAGTATGACATGACATGGTAGCAGAGTTCTGATATCTCAGGGGTGGCCATAAAGAAGAGAGAGTCAACTTATTCTCCAAAGCACCTGAGGGCAGGACAAGAAGCAATGGATGGAAAATAATCATGGAGAGAAGCAACTCAGAAGTAAGGAGAAATTTCCTGACAGTGAGAACAATTAATCAGTGGAATAACTTGCCTCCAGAAGTTGTAAATGCTCCAACACTGGAAGTTTTTAAGAAGAGATTGGATAACCATTTGTCTAAAGTGGTGTAGGGTTTCCTGCCTAAGCAGGGGGTTGGAATAGAAGACCTCCAAGGTCCCTTCCTACTCTGTAATTCTATTCTATTCTATTCAGTTGTGGGAGACTAAATGTTAACTTCTTGTGATGGAAGTAAAAAGGTTTTCTGGCTTTTGTTCTTTCCCTTTTGCATTCAGCCTGCAATGGAAAAATAAGAGTCGAGGTGGTTGAGCCATGTTTATTTTATAAATACATCCACCGCTCACAAGATTTCGTTCATTAATTGTATTTACAATGTATTTTAAATGGCCTTTCCTCCTTTACCAACTCCCAATAGGACTTTCCAGTTCTTGAACTGATGAGTGATCCATAAACAAGTCCCCAATGCCTGCCTGAGTTCTCAGCTGTTCAATTAGAAATTTATTTATTTATTTATTTATTTATTTATTTATTTATTTATTATTTATTTATTTATTTATTAGATTTATATACCGCCCCCTCTCCCCAAAGGGATTCGGGGCGTGAACAGCCAATAAAATACATATACAAAACACATATACAACATACAACATGATAATATTAAAATTTAAAAAAATTGAATATAATGTGGCTCTAATTAAAAATATAAACAAGAGTTAAAAGAAATTAAAAACCAGGTTAAAATTTAAAAGACCCCTAGGCCAGTCCGGCCTGCCAAAATAGGTGAGTTTTAAGTAACCGACGGAAGGCCATGAGATCAGGGGCGGCCCTTACCTCCGGGGGTAATTCATTCCAGAGAGGAGGTGCTCCCAATGAGAAGGCCCGTGCCCTCGGGGTCGCCAGCCGTCCAGCCGGCGGCACCCCGAGGAGACCGACTCTATGGGAGAGTACCGATCGGTGGGAAGCCGATGGTGGCAGGAGGCGGTCTCGCAAATATCCTGGTCCCGAGCCATGGAGCGCTTTAAAGATAGTAACCAAGACTTTGAAGCGCACCTGGAGGGCCACCGGAAGCCAATGCAGCGCGCGCAGAAGTGGCATAACATGGGAGCCCCTAGGAGCTCCCATTACCACCCTCGCGGCCTTGAATTGGGAATTCAAGTTGCTGTTTTATTTTATAATGACAGCCATCAATGTCAATTCCATGCATGGCCTAAAACAACAACAAAACAACAATTTCCCCCCTAAATTTTAGCTGACTGGGAATTCTGTGAGTTGAAGTCCCCACACATCTTAAAGTTGCCAAGGTTGAAAAACACTGCCACAAAAAAGTGCAACCTGTCTTATTGAAGTGTATATCAATTGAGGGATATCATTAACTATATTACGCGTGTTGTGCTATTTTTCCTCAGGTGTAGGTTTTTCACTACACCAAGCTCCAAATGGATGCAAAGATGCAAAGGTCATTTGCCTATAGCTCGCTATTACGTTGGAGAGCAAATTTATATCAGCAGCTGATATCATCTAGGATAGGAATGTAGCTATCATTAAAAAAAAGAGAAAGAAATATATAACCCCATAGAAGAGAACAAAAATGATGTACTGTGGCACAAAAATTGCATATGTTGATTTCATAGGCCCAACTGCAACTTAAGAAAGCCTCAGCAAATAGAAGCACCTAGCTAATGTGGGCTGATCAGCTAATATTTTAATGGCCTAAGAAATACATAAAACATCCTGCGATAAGTTTGTACCTAACATTACAGTATCCATAATACTGTCAAGAAAAATGCATTCATTGGAAAGTGATTCAGGAGTATCTTTATTTTTTTAGAAAGAAGGGCCATGTTTTGAGTAGAAATATCAAGGATGTTGAAAGTCAAGATGGTGGCCATGACTATACCATTGAAAGTTGCCCCTCTTTTGGAGAATTCTGGGAATTGAAGTCCAAGCATCTTAAGGCATCCAAAATTGAGAAGAACTGCTCTAAGCACATCCAGGAAGGCATGCTTCTGACTTCCTCTCTCTTCTGAAATTAGACAAACTATCTGTAAGAAGCTATGCCATTATCACTCACTTCCATTCTGCAAAAGACTTTGCCACCTTATTTTTCCAGGCATGAGGTCAACCCTGGTTCTTGCAGATTTTATTTAGCAGCTTTTATTTGCCTTCTTCCTGCTGACTAATATTTTAAAAGTATACATAATATTACCTGTTCCCCCTCTTGGTTTTACATGCAAATTGGGCTTGTTTAAATTCAGCTTGTAATTCTTTCCGAGAATCACTCTGAATGCTGTTTGAATCGAAAAGAAGGATAACAAGAAATGAAATGAATTAAGTACACAATAGCTGCTTTTCTTGTAGAAATGGTTATGAATGGAGAGATATTGCTTTTCTGGATATTTGTTTTGCTCCATCTTGGTATTATTCTACTTTTAAATTGTTTTCTATTGTACACTGCCCAGAGTCAGGGTGAAATTGGGCAGCCTGTAAGTTTAATAAACAAACACTTTTAACCTTTTCCCAAGCTTTGTTACTGCACTGTTTTCCAAAACAGCTGAACAACCTGTTTAGTATACCAGGGGTGGAAGTTCCTTTATACCAGCAATCCTGAATTGACACCTGAAGTTTGCAGGTTCAAGCGGGGTTGAAACCCAAACTTCCTTCTCTGAAGCAGATGAGATATGAATTTCAACCTTCTGAAGTTTGCCAGAAAAATTGAAAGCTTCTCCCTATGTTGGCTGTATCAAGAAGACACCACACTGAGATGTTTAAAGAATTGATAGCCCTACCTTTTGAACAGTTTGAGGGGAAGGGAATAACATATCTTTAAGCACTTCCCTACGTTTTATGGACTTGGGGGATTCTGCCTGTTTTTAAAACATGCTTGTTTAGGCTAGGCAGTTGCAGAATAACAACTGCTGCAGGACTTGACTGTCTAGTATAAAGTTTTGCTTTTAAAAATGAGTTTGAATTTGTTCTACAGCTAAACATTGTGCTATTAATCAATTTTATGGTTTTATTTTTGTGTAGAGTGTTTTAGTGAAGATCGTTTATTGTTTTCCCACAGTACATTGCTCTGGATTCCCTGCAGTAGAAGTCTGGTATACAGTACCAACAAAATAATAAATATATGAATAGAACGCCCTTTGACTTTTTCTTTATTTCTGGAACAGGAATTTATTTTATTAAAAAAAAAAAATCTCTCATGTTGGAAAGCTAAAGTTGGCCCAGTGACTCTCTCACTGCGCTCTTCACAAAGTTGTTGTTGTTGTGGGGAAAATAGAGAGCATATGTTTGCTGACTCGAGATATTTGTGTATGTATACAGTGGTGGGATACAAAAAAATTTACTACCAGTTCTGTGGGTATGGCTTGGTGGGCATGGCAAGGGAAGGATACTATAAAATCCACACTAACCTGCTTTCCAGCTCCATTCTCCTGTGCAGGGCAACAAAAGAAGACCCAGCCAATCAGCTGGTACTCAGGAGGCATAGAATAGATGGGTCAGTCAGAGGTGATATTTGCTGGTTCTCCAAACTACTCAAAATTTCTGCTACTGGTTCTCCAGAACTGTTCAGAACCTGCTGAATACCACCTCTGTATGTATATCTATATAGAATTCTTTATTGGCCAAGTTTGATTGGACACTCAAGCAGTTTGTCTTTGGTGCATATGCTCTCAGTGTACATAAAGAAAAAATAAAATATATTCATCAAGAATCATAAGATACACATTTAGTGATAGTCATAGGATACTAATAAGCAATCAAATCATATAAGTTGTAAAGATATAAGCAATATGGATATAGCCATAAGTGGGTACTAGTAAGGATGAGAAACAGAATACTAATGCAGTCTTAGTAGTTAATTTGACAGTGTTGTGGGGATTAGTTGTTTAGGAGAGTGATGGCATTCGGGGGAAAAAACTGTCCTTGTGTCTTATTGTTCTTATGTGCAGAGCCCTATAGCATTGTTTTGAGGATAGAAGTTGAAACAATTTATGTCCAGGATGTGAGGGGTCTGTAGATATTTTCACAGTCCTCTTTTTGACTTTTTGAGTATACAGGTCCTTGATTGAAGGCAGGTTGGTAGCAATTGTTTTTTCTGCAGTTCTAACTATTCAATATCAAAGCTGGGACAAAAATCTAATAATAATAAACGTGTGATTATGTTTCTACCCTGCTCAAAAGAATATACTATATTTCATTCTACTATATTCTCCAAATGTAGTTTCACTTGGAGCAGATGTTTGACAGACTCCAGACTGAATGTTACTTCTGGGTGCTTTTTCTACATTTATTCAAGTTCCCCAGATAAGAAGCCAGCACAGGTTTAGATAATTTTTCTTTTTCCAATGCATGTCACAGAAGATAGAGGTTGTGTTTGCAAGATCCACTGAACCACAAACAAATCGATCATGCTGTGGTCTAAAATTGGGCAACAACTGTGTTGTTCTTATTATAGCAATAGCATGTAGACATATATACCACTTCATAGTACTTTACAACCAGTGGTGGGATTCAAAATTTTTTACTACCGATTCTTTGGGTGTGGCTTGGTGGGCGTGGCAAGGGAAGGATACTGTAAAACCTCCAGTCAGAGGTGGTATTTGCTGGTTCTCCGAACTACTCAAAATTTCCACTACCGGTTCTCCAGAATTGATCAGAATCTGCTGAATACCACTTCTGTTTACAGCCCTGGAAGATCTGAGTCAATCTTGAGCTGGTCAGGATTGAACTGGTAGCAGTTAGCAGAATTAGCTTGCAATACTGTATTCTAACCATTGCATCAACATGGCTCTTATTATGATTTCCTGCATAAGTAGCCAGATGTTTGGACTGGACTTGGCATTTTTATCCACCTATCACGTGCTTCCCAAGGACCTGGGATAGGGAAATGTTAAAGGTATTGGCACAGGATGTAAGCTGTTCCAAGTACAGCTGCCTTTTGTAATTGATTGATGGTGATTTTGTCAATGCTGATCATGTTCAAGTGGTGCTTCAGATGTTTTGGAATTGCACCCAACATGCCTATTACATTGGTGCTATCTTTGCTTTCTTTTGCCATAGTTATTCTATTTGCAGATCTTTGTATTTTGAGATTTCCTCCAGTTCTTTTTCTTCTATTCTGCTATCTCTAGGTACTGCCACATTCACTAAGTTGAGGGGTTTTTTTGTCTTTCTTATCAGCAATTGTTGATTGTTATTATTGCCTTTGAGTTAATACTGACATTTGGCAACTGCCTGGACACGTTCCTAGGGTTTTCTTGGCAAAATTTCAGAAGTGGTTTGCCTTTGCCTCTTCTTTCCTAGGGCTGAGAGACAATGCCTGGCCCAAAGTCATCCAGCTTGCTTTGTATCTAAGGCAGGACTAGAATTCATCTTCTCCCAGTTTCAAACTTGATGCTTTAACCACTACATCATACTGGCTCTCTTCTTATACAAACCCAGAAAAAAAATCATAATTATCTTAGTCTTGGTTAAGTACCGTGAGCTGTACAAATATAGGAAGAGCAGGATATAAATCAATAAAGTAAGCAAATCTAGATTTTCCCTCCTTTTCAGAGTTTTAGAGCAGGGGTGTTAAACTCAAGGCCTGTGGGCCAGATCCGACCCATGGGGTGCTTAGATCTGGCCATGGGGCTGACGTGGAAACATCAAAGGACTGGCCCATGGTGCCTTTGCCAGCAAAAATGGAGCTCGGGAGGGCCGCAGGCGGTCCTCCCGAGCTCCGTTTTAGCTAGTAGAGGGTTGCAGGAAGCTGTCGCATCTGAAAATGGAGCTTGGGAGTCTGTTTTTGCTGGTAGAGCGCTTGGGCTGCCACAGGCACCCCCGAAATGAGTGATGGCAAGCTGGCTATGCCCACCCCAGCCTCCTGAGGTCAAACACAACCCTGCTGTGTCCCTCAATGAAATTGAATTTGACACCCCTGTTTTAGAGTATCTGAAGCTATAAACCAATCTAGAAAATTCTGGAAGAAGCAGTGGCCAATGACAAGATATCACCATGGATGTAGCTGTGAGGTCATTAGAAAAGCTTGGCTTAAAATAGTCTTTATTTTTACCTTTCCAATAACTTCACCCAAGTTAGAACCTATAAAAGCTTTGGGAATTCCTTAGAATTCTAAGAATTGCAGTTGCAACACATCTGGATTTGCCAGGTGTATGTGTGTGTGTGGGGAAGAGTCATCTAAAATTACACCTGATTTTTCCAAGTGAGAACTAGGCAACCCTACTTAGGTCTGATGAATAAATGCAGCAAGAGCATCAATATTGTAATGAAACCAGCCAAGTCAACTATGAAAAGAAATTTGTTGTATTTTTTGGGGTGGGGGGAGAAGGAAATAAACTAAGAAATATTCCATTATTGTATTGATTAGTCCCATGCAGCATTATGACTGGTTTTTCTGTAGTTTCTCCAGCCAGTTATCAATAGCGTAGCAATCACAAAGTGTGTGCATGCTTGTGTGTTTGTATGTGTGCTCGTGTGTGAGTGTGCATGAGAGTGGGAAAAAAGGAGAGAGAATCCTTCCTTGCTTTAAAAAGCATTGCACAGCAGCCACTCTAACTAATAGTGGGCCTCCCATTGCTAAATACTGGTCAAGTTCTGTCTTTTTGAGGAGGCTATTTTCAGAAATGCAATTTCTCTGTGGGAATTGTAAGGATTCTAGAAGCCAAATGCTGGCACAGCTAAAGAAAGAAGCAGATAGTTAAACTTCCTGACTTGGTTAAATAAATGAAGATGGCCTATCACACAAGTCAAAGTCTTAGGTTCTAGTGCTTCTGCTTTGACATAATACTCAACCATGCTGTGGTCCTGCTTAGACAGTGAAAGAAAGGTTAATATAGTCTGATCTTTTAATATTCCTCATCCAGCTACTGACAGAAGCCCAAATCATCAGGGAAAAGGCTTCTAACCACTTAAACATGAATCTACTGCTCTACTTTTTCCCTCTCTCTCTCTCTCCACAGATTGAGAAACTACGGAAAATTTTTTAAAAATGATTTAAGTGATAGAGACAAGGATCCAAAAGGATTGCTTTAGAAAAGGAAGGAAGGAACAGAAGAAAAGGAAGAGGAAGGAAGAAATAGAAAGAGAGAGAGAAAGAAAATAAAGAAAGAAAGAAAGAAAGAAAGAAAGAAAGAAAGAAAGAAAGAAAGAAAGAAAGAAAGAAAGAAAGAAAGGAAGGAAGGAAGGAAGGAAGAAAGAAAGAAAGAAAGAAAGAAAGAAAGAAAGAAAGAAAGAAAGACAGAAAGAAAGAAAGAAAGAAAGAAAGAAAGAAAGAAAGAAAGAAAGAAAGAAAGAAAGAAAGAAAGAAAGAGAAAGAAAAAGGAAAAGGAAAAAAAGAAGGAAGGAAGGAAGGAAGAAAGGAAGGAAGGAAAGTTTTATTTAAATGTCAAATTATTTTTTAAAAATATGATTATTTCTCATGTATACACTAGATGTTATCTTAGCCAAAAGGCCAAGAATGTGCACCATACTTTCCTCCTATTATACTGAAGATTAGAAACCCCATTCTGTCTGATGTTTATAGTAATTATGACTTGGGTGGCCCATATGTCATTGGGAGTTGGCCATATCTCACTGTGTTGGAGGGGTTTGCATGCTATAGTGAGTCTCCCACAATCATGGCAAAAGAAGGCCAAGATATCACCAAAGATGAGAGAGCTGAAGAGATTTCAAAAAATATGATATATCCAACTAGAGCTGCTTTAGCTTCAGTCCCAGAAGCTTTGCAGTTCCATCTAAATGTCTTATAATTAGATAACAAGAGACAGAAATTGGATTCTAAGGCCTTTTTTTTTTCTTTTTTGAACAGTGGAACCAAGGCTGGAGAGTTCAAAACAATTTTCTGCCATGCTTCATCCTGCGATCCATAGATGTGGGAGCACTCAGATGCCTTGCCAAGAGCTTAAAATGAGAAATTTCAAGGGCTATTGAGCGCTCTGTGAATTTTCACAGGAGTTCAGCGCAAACTTATTTAGCACAGGTGTTGGGGTAATTGTGATGCATTGAGAGAATTTGTAATGCTCAATGGTCCTCAAAGGTCCACCTGCTGAAGATGATGGTTTAAGTAGTAAAGTAATAGGCTACCGGAGATGAGGGTGTGTGAGGAATGCTGTCATACGCCACAATTTTGGAGATAGGATATCCTTCTTGGTTTCTCAGCGTTGCTAATATTGGACCATATTTCTCAAAATTCCCAAATTAGAATGCGAGACTCAGTACATTTAGACAAATGAACACATTGAACTTTTAGCCAAGCTCAACTAGGGGACGAAAAATTTATTTAAGTTTACCAATCTAATTTGATCACTTTGTTTTATACTTGGATGTAAAGAGAGAAGTGAGGGGTAGCTAATGTCATTGCAAGCCTTCAGTGATTAATTTGATGCATAGCACAAACACACCCACGTGCACACCCACATTCTAGAATACAGAATATAGAATAACAGAGTTGGAAGGGACCTTGGAGGTCTTCTAGTCCAACCCCCTGCTTAGGCAGGAAACCCTATACCATTTCAGACAAATGGTTGTCCAATCTCTTCTTTAAAACCTCCAGTGTTGGAGCATTCACAACTTCTGGAGGCAAGTTGTTCCACTGATTAATTGTTCTAACTGTCATGAAATTTCTCCTTAGTTCTAGGTTGCTTCTCTCCTTGATTAGTTTCCACCCATTGTTTCTTGTCCTGCCCTCAGGTGGTTTGGAGAATAGCTTGATTCCCTTTTCTTTGTGGAAGCCCCTGAGATATTGGGACTTTCTTTTTCTAAAGGTGTATATCTTTGTAAAAAGGACAAATGTTTCAATTGAGTATTTCACAAGAGAAAAAGAAAGGGCATTAGTATACAAAACAGATCTTTGCTGTGCTACATAGATAAATAGAACTAGGCTTGGGATGTTACTGAATAACTACGGGTAGTCTTCAACCTATGACCACAATTGAGCCCATAATTCCTGTTGCTAAACAAGGCAGTTGTTGAATCAGCTGTGCTCATTTTACAACCTCTTTTTCCCCACAGTTATTAAGCAAATCACTGCAGTTCATGGAATCACGTAGTCATTTAGTGAATCTATGTTGCTCCATTGCTTATGAGAAGCCAGCCGGGAAGGTTATAAATTTATATTTATTTATTTATTGTTCGTATTTCTATACCGCTCCCTCTCCCAAAAGGGACTCGGGGCGGTGTACAGCCTAATAAATACATAAAATACAAAGTTACAAAATTAAATAGAATTTAAAACCAGATTAAACATAGATGTGGCTGCATCCCAAAAATTTTTAAAAATGAGATTAAAATTTAAAAAACCCTGTTAACTAATAAATGATGATCACATGATGGTAGGACAATGCAACTGTCATAAATACATGTCAGTTGCCAAGCATCCGAACTATGATCACATCAGTGATGGGGTTCAAAATTTTTTTACTATCGGTTCTGTGCTCATGGCTTGGTGGGCATGATGGGGGAAGGATACTGTAAAATCTCCAGTCAGAGGTGGTATTTGCTGGTTCTCCAAATTTCTGCTACCAGTTCTCCAGATCTGGTCAGAACCTTCGAACTACTCCAAATTTCTGCTACCGATCAGAACCTGCTGAATACCATCTCTGGATCACATGAAGATGATGCCACGGTCATGGGAAAAACAATCACAAGTCACTTTTTTCAGTGCTTTTGTAACTTCAAACAGTCACTAAATGAGTCAAGGATTACCTGTACTATGGCAAAAATACCTAATGCATACAATCCTCCTTTGCAATTGGGATTGGCAACTTTATCACTAGGCAAAACATCAACTATCCATGATGGACTTACTCCGAGACAAGCATAATCTCAAAAGTGCTTTTATTAGAATAGCACCTGGCACATCTGTGGAATTCCGAAACTAAAATTTCCTGGACTTCCAACAATGTCCCAAACTATAATCCATCCCCTTTTCTCTCATCACCACATCACATGGACCAATCATGTTCTGTCTCAGTGTAAGATCCTTTTTCTCTGCTGCGCCACACTTCATAAAAACCTTGAACTAAGAAAATAATTTTATTTTGTCTACTTAGAACTACTCAATTGAAACCATCCCCTCTCCCAACTTCTCAGGCTATATGGCAGCATGGGATACGGCTTCCAAAGCTGACACAGTGATTGTGTTAAGTGAATCACTGCAGTTGTTAAGTTAGTAATGTGGTTGTTAAGTGAATCTGGTTTCCCCATTGACTTTCCTTGTCAGAAAGTCGTAAAAGGAGATTCATATCACCTGGGACATTGCAACCGTCATAAATGTGAGTTGGTTACCAAGCTTCTAAATGTTGATCATGTGAGTATGGTGATGGTGCAATTATCATAAGTGTGAAAAATAATCATAAATCACTTTTTTCAATAGTTTACCATTTTTATTAGCTTATAATATAAAATACAAAAATATCAAAGCAACTTGTAGGAAAAATAAGATAGGGGAAAGGGAAAGGAGAAGTATAGAAAAGAAGGGAAAAAGAAAGAAGGTGTTGACTTCTGACTCCCTCTGGTACCATAGAATAAAATAGTAACATCAAACCTCAACATTTTACTTTTCCTTAATAGTAGGAACTAGCCATTTCTGTAGCAACAAATTATCTAATCAGTAAAACCCAAAATCAAAGTTTCATTTTTTAACACCACAAGCACAAGGACCAGAAGCAGTTTCCAAGTAGAAACAAAAGTACTTCTTTCAGTGCCGTTATAATTTTGCATGACACTAACTAAATGAACTATTGGAATTTGAGGACTACCTATCAGTGGTGGGATTCAAATTTGTTTATTACCGGTTCTGTGGGCGTGGCTTGGTGGGCATGGTAGGAGAAGGTTACTGCAAAATTCCATTCCCTCCTCACCCCACTAACCTGCCTTCCAGCTCCATTCTCCTGTGCAGGGCAACAAAAGAAGACCCAGCCAATCAGCTGGGACTCAGGAGGCAGGGAATAGATGGGACGGGCAGTCAGAGGTGGTATTTGCCGGTTCTCCAAACTACTCAAAATTTCCGCTACCAGTTCTTCAGAACTGGTCAGAACCTGCTGAATACCACCTCTACTACCTGTACTGTGGGGACACTTTGACAGTCATAAATACAAGGACTGGTTTTAAAATTACTTTTTCAGTGACATCATAACTTTGAATAGTTGCTAAACAGGGCATTCATTTAAGCAAGATCTACCTGTACTCCTGCCTTCTACTTTTTTTCCACAGAAACAACCCTGTAAGTGAGTTGGGCTGAAAGAGAGAGAGAGTGTCCCAAAGTCACCCATTTGGCGTCCATGCCTAAGGGAGGTCTAGAAATCTCTATCTTCTGTTTTCTAGGCCAGCACTTTAACAGCTGCATGAAACAATGTCTGGCTCTCTGTTTCTTTTCTGTTTCAGTTAACACCAAACTGCCTGTAAGATTCCTAACAAAGAGATGTTGTGGCTCAGTGGCTCAGATGCTGAGCTTGTCGATCAGAAAGGTCGGCAGTTTGGTGGTTCGAATCCCTAGTGAGTGTAACGGAGTGAGCTCCCATTACTTATCCCAGCTTCTGCTAACCTAGCAGTTTGAAAGCATGTAAAAATGCAAGTAGAAAAATAGGAAGCACTTTGGTGGAAAAGTAACAACGTTCTGTATGCCTTCAGCGTTTAATCATGCCGGCCACATGACCATGGAAACGTCTTCGGGCAGCACCGGCTCTTCGGCTTTGTAACCGAGATGAGCACTGCCCCCTAGAGCCAGAACCTTTATCTTAAGATTCCTAAAAATTTTCTTTAAGAAAGATACTTTAAGATAACTTACGCATCTGAGCTATAGCTTTACTTCATTTTATTTCAGTCTTCTGATAGTTTATAAAAATGTTTGCCATACTCACTCCCTTTTGCTTGGTGAAAAAAACGGTGATAGAGCAACTGTTTTGTGTATGTGTGTGTTTTAAAAGTTTTTTTAAAATTTTCTAATAGATATTTAAAAGCACAAACCATAAGACACAACAGAAAAGAATCAAGGAAAGCAAAAAGAAGGTAGAAAAAAGATTTACAAATTATATAAAATTGAACCACAATCTGAAAAAAAGTCTACATTAATTCAGAAGTCAGGGAACAGTTAATATATTTAAATCTTGTGTTAAGTGAAACCCAAACTTCTTCAGGTCCATATGCAGCAGGAATAGCTTCCTAGTTGAATTAAATTCTGTTATCAGACTTATTTTTTAAATACAAAGTTATTTTTGACATTGATGCATAGTCCTGCAGTGAAGTTTACCATTCTGCTAAAAAGGAATTATATGTGATTTCCAACAAGCAGCATGAAATATCCCAGCAGCTGTTATCATGCACAGAGCTCACTCTGTGTACTTTGCAGGAATGCAAGACTTAGTGATGCTTAACAGAAAAACAGCTGGCAGAAAAGAGAATTCCACCTTTAAGATCTCTTTCATTCTACCATAAATTGCTCTCCAGAATTGTTGAACTTTTGATAACATTGCCACCAAGAAAGAATGGTAAAGCTTGATTACTGCATCTCCAGCAATTTCTGGAAGATGAATTATATCTTTTGACTATCAGCACAACAGTAATATACCAACGGTAAAACAACAAGTGCCAGGTGAAGTTCATAGTACCCCAAATTCATATGGAATAGCTTGCCTTTAGAGGTTGTGAGCGCTCCATCACTGGAGGCTTTCAAGAAGAAACTGGAGAGCCATTTGTCTGAAATGGTATATGCTCTCCTCAGTGGTGGGATTCAAATTTTTTTACTACCAGTTCTATGGCCATGGCTTGGTGGGCGTGGCAGGGGAAGGATACTGTAAAATCTCCATTCCCTTCCCCACCCCACTAACCTGCTTTCCAGCTCCATTCTCCTCTGCAGGGCAACAAAAGAAAACCCAGCCAATCAGATGAAACTCAGGAGGCAGAGAAGAGATGGGGGCGGGGCCAGTCAGAAGTGGTATTCCAAACTTCTCAAAATCTCCGCTACTGGTTCTCCAGAACTGGTCAGAACCTGTTGAATACCACTTCTGGTTCTTCTGCTCGAGCAGGGGGTTGGACTAGAAGACCTCCTTGGTCCCTTCCAACTCTATTATTCTATGATTCTATAATAATCATGTTCCACCCATCCATTTTGTTGATTCCACCCACCGTCCATCAGAGCTTAAGAAGCTTCTTGGATAAGAAGTGAAATGTCTTCAAAGAAAAAACAAGAAAGTCCAGCTGCCTCCTGAAAAAAAAGCACCTTTGGGATGCACCTTGAAGAAAATAAATATTTAACATTTAAAGTGAACATGATAATCTAGCTAAATTTTTTTCTGTATTTATCTTCTACAGGTAGTCCTTGACTTATGATTTGAATCAGGACCAGAAATTCCATTGACAAACAAGGTGGTTGTTAAACGAATTGTACCAAATTTTACAACCATTTTAGCTATGGTTGTTGAGCGAATCATTGTAGTTGTTAAGTGAACCATTTAGTTGCTGAGTCAATTAGGCCTTACCCATTGACTTTACTTGTCAAAAGCCAGCTGGGAAGGTCACAAATTGTTTTTTGTTTCTAATAAATTTTTATTTTTATTTCTTTACATACATCATTGGGTATGTAAACCACAGTGTGGTTACATACTTTCCATCCTGTATTCATTTAACAAGCTATACATTCTAATAACAATATGTATATTTTTGTCTATTACTATACCTTATATGTCTATATTTCCTCCCTCAAATGCCACATGACATGGTTCCAGGTCATTTAACAATTCAATAACAAACATGACCCTAATTTCATATTCATATTCTCAATTTTCTTATCTAATTTAATATTATTGCATATCACCAGCTTTTATTATTTGATATTCTCATATATTGCTTTGTATCAATCTCTATATTTTAATATCATTTTATATTATACATATTCTCTTAATAATCATATTTGCAAGGTTTAACAGATTATATCATTCAAGTAATGCATATATTCATCTTAAGTTGTATTATCCAATATTTATTCCTTTTTAATGTTAATTGTACCACTGTTATATTTTTAACACAAGCCCCTCTCTAATCTTATTATAGTACATAGATCATATTTTCCATTCTGTATTCATTTAACAACTATACATTCTAATAACAATATGTATATTTTTGTCTATTACTATACCTTATATGTCTATATTTCCTCCCTCAAATGCCACATGACATGGTGATCATGTGACCTTGGGATCCTGAAACCAATCATAAATACTTCCCTGATGCTAAGCACTCAAATTTTGATCACATGACTCTGGAAATACTGCAGAGTGCGAGGACCAATGTAAATCACTTTTTTTCAGTGGCATTGTAACTTTGAACAGTCACTAGTAAGTCGAAAACTACCTGTACTTTCAATAAACTATCTGTAAGTGAATAAATTCTTACGTTTTGTTTGCATCCAGCCAAAGTTACTTATGAAAATAATCTGGAAGTTCTGGTCCCATGATAAATGTAATCCAGCTGTAAAATAATGTAATCCAATCTGCAAAACAAGTTAGACTCCTGGCTAGCTAATATGGTTTAATATTCAGTACTGCCAATCCACACTGTTCTTTCATAACTTGTAAAATCTTAAATTTCACCTACAATATTTTATTTGAATATTTTATTTGACTGTAATATTAGCTGATTGTCTCTGCCTCTTGCTCAAAATTCTATTCTATTCTAATTAAGCATTAAGCAATAAAACATTATATTCAATTTATTTTGTAGTTGTTTTAAAGAAAAGAAGAAAGTCTTGGTAAAATATTCATTTTACTGCTGATATTCTTCCTAACCAGCACACTTTTATCATCTTGAAATAATTCACCATGATGTTTTTTTCCAAATCTATATCTATTCTGAAATAAATCTTGATTGTTGTTTAATATTTGATTAAACAGTGATGTTAAAATCTGTGATTTCCTGAAGACATTGCTTTTCTTCTTAGAATGAAACCCATTTGACCCATTTGAGTCTAGTTCCTATTTATCTGACAGCCAGTGTCTAAAAAATACCTGATCCCTGACTATGGATGGCTAATACAATTGATAGGTTTCTTGGACAGAAATGCACTGAAATACATTTTCAGTCAGACATACTGTATGTTGGGTCTTTTTAAAAGCAATAACACTTAGACCTATACAGTATACCACCCCATAGTGCTTTACAGCCCTCTCTAAGTGGTTTACAAACTCAGCCAGAAGTGGTATTCAGCAGGTTCTGACCAGTTCTGGAGAACAGGTAGTGGAAATTTTGAGTAGTTCGGAGAACCAGAAAATACCACCTCTGACTGGAGATTTTACAGTATCCTTCCCCTACTACGTACACAGAACTGGTACTAAAAAAATTTGAATCCCACCACTGAATTCAGCATATTTCCCCCAACAATCTGGCTCCTCATTTTACCGACCTCAGAAGGATGGAAGGCTGAAATAATCTTGAGCCAGTCAGGCTTCAGGCTGTGGGAAGAGTTTGCCTGCAATACTGCACTCTAACCACTTGTGCCACCTGGCCTCCTGTTAAATGCCAACCTTAAACTCAGATTGGAAAGGTAGAAGCAGAATGAGAAGGGTAAAAGGGAAGGAACTGGGCATCTGCAGGGGCCATTCAAAAAATCAAGATGGTAGCTATGACTACCCAAATGAAGTCCTACCCCTTTTTAACATACTGTAAGTCACACATTTCAGGTAAGTAAAATGGAGAAGGTTTTTGATTGAAGGTTTGTGATGATTAACATATTTTTTTTTAATGAAGTGGCTTTATTACAATTTTGATGCTTTCTTTCTTTATATCAGAAGCATCTTAAAATAAAGCATGCTATAAAATACAAGAATAGAATGTATGCAAGTTAAGCTGATCCAGCCTAGAAACTGGCTACTTTAATTGTGTTCTGTTGTGTTGCCACAAGGCCCGCAAATGTGCACTGAATGGAACACAAAAGGCATATGTGTTATTGTCTGCATATCTCCACAATCACAAAAGCCAGATAACCCCAATTTGTTCAAAGCATCTCTGAATCTTGTTGTGCCTGTGCACAGTCTATGTAACGATTTTCATACTTCTTAGCTTTCACCATATGCAGGTATCAGCTCCTCTATTGGTTCTATCCAAGGTTGGTTCCTTGTAGCTTTCCATAATTTTGATGATGACTCTGATATAGTTGGTTCTCTCTCTTCTTCTGCTCTTCTGTTATAGTAAGAAGGGCCTCTCCTCTTCTTCTCTTCTCTTCTCTTCTCTTCTCTTCTCTTCTCTTCTCTTCTCTTCTCTTCTCTTCTCTCCTCTCCTCTCCTCTCCTCTCCTCTCCTCTCTGCCCTCCTCTCCTCTCTTCCCCTCCGCTCCTCTCCTCCCCTCTCCTCTCTTCTTCTCCTCCCGTCCCTCCCCTCCCCTCCTCCTCCTCTCCTCCTCCTCTCCTCCCCTCCCGTCCCATCCTCTCCTCTCCTGTGTTGCTAAGTAATGAAACCCAACACACCTTTTCCCCTATTAGATCCATATGAGCATAATGTTTAAAAAAAAATATTTTGTGACTTTGAGTCAATGTTGACACCTGGCAACTGCCTGGAAAACTCCCTGCAGCTATCTTAGCAAGAGATTGGAAGTGATTTGTCCTTCTTAGGGCTGAGAGGGAGTGACTGGCCCAAGACCACTTAACTGGCTTTGTGTATAACTCATAGCTGCCACATATCTAGCCTGATGCCTTAACTGCTACATCACACTGGCTCTTGTGTTGATTCATAGAGTTCCCCAAACTGCTAGCACTGGTATTACTATTTATTTTTGGAGGAAGGGAAAACAGAACATTTGAGAAGAAAAGCACCAATTTATCTTAGCTATATTTTCTCACAAATATTACCAGTACTATAGTTCAACACATTTTTGCTAGAGAAACAAAGGGGTCTTAGCAACCTTAGGGCCATTTATTGTACTTCAATGAAATCTTTTTTAAAAAAATGTAAAATGGCATTGCTTTGTTCTCCCTTTGATTTTGAGAGCTACAGTCCTAGTACAGATATATGTCTGTATTTTGGCTGGAAAACTGCAGGGCTATGAACTTGTTTTACAATCTTGGGAGACTAATTCTGCCACCAGGCACACTGGCCACATACATCATTTACTAGAAAGCTCTCAGCAATGAAAGCTGAGTTTGTTCAAAGCTGTCTGGGTGCCAAAGGATGAATTTACAAATGGTTAATGTTCCAAGTAGACTTAGATAGGAGAGCAACAAAAAATCAGTCTGTCCAGTCTTACAGGGTAGGAAATGGAAAAATGCAGCGAGAAGCAACTAAAATTCTCGGATTTTCTTAGACTGTTGAAGGGACCAGCCCTGGGCTGATTATGCGTGATGAAAGAATGCAATGAAAATTGACATGATATGAAGTTCACATATTCCTTAATTCATCCAATCTCTCTCTCTTTCTCTCTGTGTCTTGTTCCAAAAACCAAGAAATAAATATTGAAATTATTTCAAAGCAATTTCCTTTATTGGTCCTTAGCAAACTAAAGCAGACCACTCTCTTCAAGGATCAGCTTCAAAAATTTTAGCAACGGATTCTCTGCCTGATTGCTGGGTGGGCATGGCCATGGTGGGCGTAATCTAGTCAGCCTCCTTGCCTCCCCAGGCTCCGGAGCAGAGGTGATATTCAGCAGGTTCTGACCAGTTCTGGAGAACCGGTAGCGAAAATTTTGAGTAGTTCGGAGAACCGGCAAATACCACCTCTGACTGGAGATTTTACAGTATCCTTCCCCAACCATGCCCATCAAGCCACGCCCACAGAACCGGTAGTAAAAAAAATCGAATCCAACCATTGCTCCGGAGGCTTTCTTTGAGTCTCCTGGAGGGTGAAAATGGTCTCCCCAGGCTACGAAGGCTCTCTGGAAGTCAAAAACGGGCCCATTTCCAGCCTTGCCAAACTTCTGGGAGGCCTATTTTTTGCCCTCCTCAAGCCTCTGCACATGCCTTACACTGATCTGCATCCAAAACAACCCCCGGGGGGACTCCTGGGAGTGGCAGGGTGGGAGTGGGATTTGCAGGTTCTCCAAACTGCATAAAATCTTAGCTAGGGGCTCTCCTGAACCCCTGCGAACCCCCACCAGTCCACCCTTAACTCTCTTCATCAAAGATATACTTAGAGAGGAGTTATCTTGATTTTCTTCTTCTCAACCAAACTATTTAAACTTTGCTATATCTTGGTCCTCTCTTTATGGAGAGTGCACACATTCACATGATTTCAGAAAGGAGGAGAAAGCTAAGCCAGTAAAGAGTCTTATTTATTAACTTCGTATATGCCATAGAGTACATGGATAGCGGTATTAAAATTATATAGAAGGATCACATAATACTATGATACATGTATGACAGAAATACGTAGTAAATTTTGTAAGGTTTCAGGAATTCAAAAAATTATATATAAGTTATAGATTACTTTTAAATGCATTGATTTATAAGAATAGAATAAGTATTCTATAGGATCACATGGAATGTTATTAACATATTAACTTTCCTAGTTAACAAGCTACTTAATCAGATAGTTGGAGTCTTGAGAAAAAAATTATTGCTGATGTTCAGAGATTGGTTAGGGGGAATAATAAAGAAGACAGGGAAAAAGTGAGATATGTTAAAGTAGATTTGTTCTGAAGCTGCTTATTTACCAAAATCCTAAAGGAGATCAACCCTGACTGCTCTTTGGAAGGCCAGATCCTGAAGTTGAAACTCAAATACTTTGGCCACCAAATGAGAAGGAAGGACTCACTGGAGAAGAACCTAATGCTGGGAACAGTTGAGGGCAAAAGAAGAAGGGGACGACAGAGAATGTGGTGGCTGGATGGAGTCACTGAAGCAATTGGCGTGAGCTTAAATGGACTCCAGAAGATAGTAGAGGACAGGAAGGCCTGGAGGAACGTTGTCCATGGGGTTGCAATGGGTCGGACATGACTTCGCAACTAACAAGAAAGCAGCTTTACCTTATCGAAGGAAGAGCATTTTCCCTTAAGATCTTACATCATATCTTCTCTCTTGCCTTCCATATGCTTAATTTAATTTCTTTTTAATTTCTTTTTACTTCTGTTCCAAGTCATAGCCTCTGATAGTCTATTCCAATGGTGTGCCATAATTAAAAGAAGATGGTTTTTGTAATGGAATGTGTGGGTGACCTTGAGGGAAAGAAAGTGATGCTGTCTAGGAAACAATCAGAGAAAAGATTCAGGCACTCCCAGTGGCTTAATGGCCAAAGGAAGGACCCATCTTAATGGATCAAGCAGTTAAAAGTGGTGGTGCGAAGTTTATACTTTCAGAGTCACAAGGTTCTGTTTATATAGCCTTATAATTAAGTAGAATCAATTCATCTACTTTGATTTTCTGACTGATTTTCCTGGGAGGGCTGACAGTTTTGCAGATGAGCTGCCAAGCAAGCAAATCACTGGTCCATTAGTTCCATCATACCCTTCTTTGTTTATTTATTATTTAAAGACCTTTATAAGAACTAACTGATGAGTGACGTAGTGGCCTTGAGGTGGAGCTCTCGCCTCATAATCAGGAGGATATGAGTTCGATCCAAGGTAATGGCAGATCTTTCTCTCTCTCCCTCCCTCCATCTCCCCCACCCCCCCATCTCTTTCTCCAATGAGTAAATTGTCTGCTGTGAACTCCATGTAGGTGTCAGGAAGGGCATCCATCCAGTTAATGCTCAGGTCCATTCAGTCACCCCAACTCCACTCTGATGCAAGGGATTCCAAGTTCATTAAAAGAAAAAGACCTAACTAGTAAAGTGGCTCATAGCAACTGGTAAAAACAAGAATAAAAACAAAACCACCACCAAGCATCAAACCAATCAGTCTATTAACTTCTTGACTCACTCACCATCCAAATTTGAGGGAAGAGATAGGACTTTATAGCCTTCCAGAAGGCTCTTAGATGAGGTCACTATTCCAAAGTACTGAATGGCTACAAAGAAGGGGAGCTACTTTGTACCTTTCTGACCATTTATTTCCTTCTTAATGTTTGACTCACTTCCTCTTAAAACATTAATAATTATATTTCCTAAGAGAGAAAATAGTACTCTGTCCAGCAATAGCTCCTGGTTGGATGTAATAGAAAATAAGAAAGTGGTTGGCTATTATTTTTGTCAAATTTCAAAGCCATGTTGCTTTGCAAAAGTATGTGCATGAGAAAATTTATTCATGAAATGCATGCACAAGAATGCCTTGTATTATGAAATATAGTGACCCAAAATGTACATATAAGAAAAACAAACATTTTCCTAGATTTCTTTTTTTTAAAAAAAAAACCATTTTTCAAAATCATCAGCATGACAAAGAGCTCAGAAGAGTGGTATTAGCCTAATCAACATTTGATGGAATTTGTATTGATGTCTGTACACTTTACAATTATTTTATGATATGAAAGTCTGTTATAATGTACTGGCACATTATTAACAAAAAATGTTTAAAATAATCAATGTTGTTTTAAACATTATATAGGTCAGTAACATTGATTCTTTACTGGAAAGGGGGGTTCAAATAACCAAATTGTTTCCAAGAATCAGTTTAATAATTATGAAGTCACGAGATGTTTACTTCACCAGTTTAAATGTAAATGCTCAGTTATTTTTGCAAACAGATTTTAAATCCAACTATTCCTATAGTAAGCATTTTTGCGCATAGTTTAAGAATAAATGTATACTCATCTTCCTATGCAGATTAAGTCAGTTTCCAATACTCCCCATTTCTCTTTCAAAAGAAAGGATATATAACTTCAAAAATTATCAAAATGCTTGAATAGCTACAGAAAGAGGCAACCTACCAAATCAAGGGATTAGAATTTCTTTCAATAAAAATATTTCCTGATGAAAGATTTAGGATTTCAAAATTAAGCAAAAGACCCACTTGCAGAAAGACTGATCACAGTTTTTAAAATAAAGATAAAACATTATCCAAAGATGCTGCCATGGTCCTGTGGCCAGCATGACTATAAGCAGAGATGCACAGAAAACTGTTACCTTCTCACTGAAGTGGTACCTATTTATCTACTTGCATTTGCATGCTTTCAAATTGCTAGATGAGCAGGAGCTGGGGGCAAATTTCTTTCTTTCTTTCTTTCTTTCTTTCTTTCTTTCTTTCTTTCTTTCTTTCTTTCTTTCTTTCTTTCTTTCTTTCTTTCTTTCTTTCTTTCTTTCTTTCTTTCTTTCTTTCTTTCTTTCTTCAATGTATATACCGCCCTTCTCCCGAAGGACTTAGGGCAGTGCACAGCCACCTAAAACAATACATATAAAAAAGTTAAAACAGAATTAAATATGGGCTGCTCCCAGATCTAAAACTCCCAATCCTAAAACCATAATTAAAACTCAATTTAAAATCAGCCCAGGCTGGCCTGCTCAAAGAGCCAGGTCTTCAAATCACGCCTGAACACCCTCAGGTCGGTGGTCGTTCTCAACTCTGGAGGGAGCCCATTCCAGAGAGCAGGTGCCCCCACAGAGAAGGCCCTATTCCTCGGGGTCACCAGGCGGCACATGGAGGCCGTTGGGACCCGGAGGAGGCCCTCCCTGTGGGAGCGCACCGGACGGTGGGAGACTACTGGCAGAACGCGGTCTTGCAAATAACCTGATCCAATGCCATGGAGCGCTTTAAAGGTCAAAACCAGAACCTTAAAGCGCACCCAGAAGGCCACTGGCAACCAATGCAGCTCACGCAGGAGAGGCATCACATGAGAGCTTCTAGACCACCTGCATGGCCGCATTTTGTACCAGTTGAAGCCTCCGGGTGCTCCCCACAGGGAGCCCCATGTAGAGGGCATTACAGTAATCCAGGCGGGAGGTGACCAGGGCATGAGTGACCGTGCGTAAGGCGTCCCGATCGAGAAAGGGCCGCAACTGGCACATCAGGCGAACCTGATGAAAAGACCCCCTGGAGACGGCCATGATATGATCTTCCAATGACAGCCGTGCATCCAGGAGGATGCCTAGATTGCGAGCCCTCTCTGTGGGGGCTAAAGTCTCACCCCCAATAGCCAGCGACCAAGTCAGCTGACCATATTGGGATGCCGGAAACCACAGCCACTCAGTCTTGGAAGGGTTGAGTCGAAGCCTGTTCCTGCCCATCCAATTCCGCACGGCCTCCTAATTATTCTTCCTAATGATGGAAGCTCACCCTGTCATGTGGTGCTCAGGTCTCGAAGCCAGGCTGTCAGCTTTCGAGTTCAGCGTCTTTAATTGCTGAGCCATCACATCCACATACCTGTACAATACTGTCCATCTTGACACTTTGAGAGCTGAAGCAGCCTAAGCCAAGCAAGGTACTGCCATGTTATAAAAAAAAGATTCAAGATGGACAGTGAGGTATAGATAGGTAGGTAGATAGATAGATAGATAGATAGATAGATAGATAGATAGATAGATAGATAGATAGATAGATAGATAGATAGATATAGAAAAATATATGCAATATATATATATATATATATGTGGATTCTTGGGTTCTTCGGTTTCTCCCGCGTAGAGTTGGAAATATCTAGGCGACGTTTCGATGAAGTCCTCATTCATCATCTTCAGGCTTGTGTCTTCGGCCTTGTGCTTCTCAGAGTGAAACAAATATATTATATAGTATATAATACTATATATATATATATATTCAGGTTTTCCTCCCGTGTATACACACACACACACAAATATGTATATATATGTTGTGTGTGGTGTGTGTGTGTGTGGTGTGTGTGGTGGTGTGTAAGGGTTTTTAAAGCTGATAATTTTTAAATAATAAATAAGGGAGACTAGGATAGATCTATTTCGAGCTAGTTCAGCTCTCTGCAGCTCGCCTACCCTTACTGGGATTTGAACCAGGGAAGTATTACATGTGAGGCAGTTGTAATTGCCACTACACCACTGGCTCTCTCCTTATCAGCTCAGGCAGGGGAATAAGTATATACTTTGTATTACAACACCCCGCTAAGCCCCAATTAATAAATAATAAATATATATATATATATTTATATACAATATGTATAAATATATGCAGTATGTATGTGTGTATGTATATGTATATATGTATGTATATAACATGTATATATGTGCATTATATATGTGTACACTTTTGAAAGCAGACAACAAAATTTCATTTTTAATGTGTGTCAGTGACAAAAATGGCAATAAAGATTCTCTCCCTCTCCCTCTTATCTATCTATCTATCTATCTATCTATCTATCTATCTATCTATCTATCTATCTATCTATCTATCTATCTATCTATCTATCTATCTATCACCTATCTAGTGTCCTGCAAAAACAGGAGGGCTCTTTTGGATGACTTTTTCAAGGGCATGGAAAAGGTGGGGAAGGCGATGTCTTCTTCCTTCTAGGATAGCTTTGCATATGATCTATATTTTCCCCAATTCGGACTGACAGGCTGAAGTGTGATGGGCATAATCATTCAGCAGATCATACCTATTTGCCTGGGGTGTCATCCTTATGCATCACCCTTTCGCTTGAATCAGCAAAGGAGATATTCCTGATGGATTGTCCTCTTCTTCACGCTACCCGTAAAAGGTGCTTCTTTATCATTTTGGATGTGTATATCATCCAGTGCTGAGTTCAGATTATTTAAACAGTGTCTTATACTTAATTCAATACATTGTCTGTGTTCTTGTATTATTAAAAGATAAAATATCAGAGATGCAACTTGTTAGATAGGTCATATTAAAAGAATGAAATACAGTTACCACTAAGAAAAATGTATGAATTATTTCTCGGCACTCAGCCACCAGCATATAAATATTTTACTTTTTAATTCCACCAAGCGCTCTGCACTCCGTGTTTAATGTACATACTGATAAGGCAAAAAAATAATATCCATCCACTGTCAGTGGTCAAGCCTAAAACTGAATATATTGGATTATAGAAAGAGCACTGATTTATTCTGAAGGAGACTAGGGTTCAGATTTTTGTTTAGCTTTGAAGATCCTTGAGCTGGTCACTTTCTGAGAGATTAAATTCTGTCTGAACAAAAATGAAGAAAATTGTAAGGGTAATCAGTGAAATCTCCCATTAATTCTTCCCTTTATTTAGCACTACGGCAGATTTTTTTCCCCCAGGTAGATTTGCAGTATAAACAATGTATAATTGGCAGGTAAGCAGATGTGTGTGTGGATGAATGCATCAGTACTCATACCACTGGTCCCAAGACACAACGTTCTCAATTCAGCACATTGCCAAATGCATGCAGGTATCTCCAGCTAAATATGTGAACACAACCGGGCCCTGCAGAATCACAAGACCTACTACAAATGGGATATAGGGAGTACTACAAATGGGATATAGGGAGTAAGAAACCCAGACCTCTGATACATGCTTTAAACTTCCACAACCTTGCCTTCAGTGGAAATACATAGAGTTTGTTTACACTATGCAAAAGTTTGTTTTTAATGATATTCCACCCAGCTTGAAACAGCTGAGATCATGGAAGATGATGACACCTGAAGCATCTCTAATGCAAAGTTGATATGGAGACTTCCTAGTGGTTTTGTTTTTATCATTGAAAAGGAAAGTATTTTGTTCCAATTCCAACCACTTTCAGCATACAAAGACATTTTGTTCCATTTCCAACCACTTTCAGCATACAAAGACATTTTCTTTTGGCCCAATTAATGATTTATTCTACTTCACATACATAATTTTAAATGCTGCACATGCTAATTTTTCCTGTAGCAACTCAAAAGAGCACACATGAATCATTCCTCCCATTTTATCCTGTTGGATTGTTGACCATGGATTATTGAGTAATTATGTAGAATCACAAAGAACTCTCTCGGTTTCTATGGAGATTCTCATCTCATCCAGCTCATGGTTGTCCCAAAGGTGCTTTTTGAGGAGGCAACTGGACTTTCTTGTTTTTTCTTTGAAGATGTTTTGCTTCTCATCCAAGAAGCTTCTTCACCTCTGACTGGATGGTGGAGAACTGAAGAAGCTTCTTGGATGAGAAGACAAATGTCTTCAAAGAAAAAACAGAAAGTCCAGTTGCCTCTTGAAAAAACACTTTTGGGACCACTCTCTCAGTTATGAACCATTATTTACAAACTATAATGGATGAGTTTATACAACCTGCTGAAAAGCATCAGTGAAAACAAAACACGTTGTGAATTTGATTGATGTGTGAACCAGAACAATATTTGTAACAATAAGATAAAAAGAGGACCTGCAGATTTTACTAGTCTAGTCATTGTTGACTGCAGGGGATGGTGCTCATGTCCATTTCAAGACCATTGAGTCAACGCTGTCCAAAGACATTTTCGCAGTCATTTGGCCAGCATGACATCATGGAGCACTGTTACCTTCCCACTGAAGTGATACCTATATATCTACTTGTATTTTTATGCTTTCAGGCTGCTAGGTTGGCAGGAGGTGGGGTGAGGACAGAAGCTCAACCCATCATGTGGAGCTCGCTTCTTAAACCTGGGCTGCCAGCTTTCCAGCTGACAAACCAAGCACCTTAAACACTGAGCCACTGCACTGCCCATTTGTAACAATGCCTGGCTTAAAGAGAGTTCTATTTCTACTGAGTTCTATTTGGGAGTTGGACCATAAGGAAGGCTGGGCATCAAAGAACTGATGCTTTCCAATTGTGGTACTAAAGAAGACTCTTGAGAGTCCCTTGGACTGCAAGGAGATCAAATCAATCCTAAAGGAAATCAACCCTGATTGTCCTTTGGAAAGACAGATACTGAAGGTAAAGCTCAAATACTTTGGCCACCAAATGAGAAGAGAGGACTTATTGGAAAAGACTGGATAAAATTGAAGGCAAAAGAAGAAGGGGACAGAAGAAAAGGAAATGGTTAGATAGTGTCATCAACACAGCGGGCATGAGTTTGGGAAAGCTCCAGGAGATAGTGGTTCATGGGGTTGGGAAGTCTCAGACAAGACTTAATGACTGAACAGTAACAACTGTTTGCTTCTAAGATGTCATGTGTAGGAACTTCAATAGAAATGCATTGTTTTTGGAAACAAAAGCTATGTACTGTATATCTCTTAGTGAATTGAATAAAATGGAATGTTCAAGGGTTTTTTCCCTTGGATATAAGAATATAAAATTGATAGTGGTTAACCATCACTGCAAATCTAAATAAAACTACCTTTAATAAAAGTTTGCTCGAAACAAAGTAGCATTAATAGGAAACTGCAATGATGATCATTTCCTGCCTTTGCAGCGAGACAACGTAAGAAGTTGAACTGAACTTTTTTCCGGGAGAGAAGAACGAGGTGGGAGGAAGAATTTGGAGTAATTCTTGCAATTAATATCCTGCTTGGAGTTTTTTTTTTTTTGTAACAGGAAAGATCATTCATAATTTATGAGCCAGTGGAGTGTCTTTAATTAAATTCGTATTTTCTAGGGTTTTTGACTTCATTTAATTTTGAGTTAACTAGGAGAAGCAATCTGAGCCTGATTTCAAGTCACTTTCTTAAGCGCCATTCTTGTTATCAGTGGAGCTTTAGAAACAAATAAGATAAATGATTTTAATTTCCATGCTCTCTATTGTAACACGTGGGGTCAATGTTTGCATGCTTACAGGCAGACTACAAATGGCAACCACTGTATTTGATCAACTTTTAGGCAAATTACTAGATTGCCTATTATGCACTTTATTTATTATGCCTCCTCCTAAAATATATGTGATGGATTATTCCATTATTTTATTGACCAAAGCTGTAACCAGCTATGACAAATACGTGCCATTATAGTCCACAACCCTGTTGACTATAATTACTGAAAGCAGTAATGAAATCAAAGGAAAAAAAATTTCAGCAGCCTGATTCTCTGCAGAATGTCACTTGGACTTTCATTTTGAGCCTCCTTCAGTGAATCAGGTAGACAGGTTGGATCCACAAAGGTAGAAGACTATCTAATAAGGCAGGTGTTAGTAGACCTGGAGGGTATGGTTCCCCCCTTCTCCCCAATAATGTTTTGTAAAGTTGTGAAAACCTGGCTATTTCCCCAGACTTTGGAACAGAATGGTAACTGAGCCCGTGTGTGATTTTATCTGGTATAATTTAGTTTTGTTGTATTTATTCTTTCTAGATGCGTATCACATGCTTTTCTTTTTAAGGTTCTGCCTATTTTTGTTTTGTAAAGTGCCTGGAATGGGGGTTCCTTGAGGTAAATAAATGAAATCTCAATATAGCTAGGAGAAAAGACAGTTTGTGAGAGTAAAGCAGTAGCAACCCACACTAAACCTAATCTTCAATCTCTCCATATGCCTATCCTTAACCCAGACTCACAGAGCACTTGCTATGCTCCCAGATGCCACCATGAAAATTGTTGTGTATGGACTGAGTCTTCACTCAGGTCCGTGCTTCCAGCGGGAAGCACGGACCTCTCCCATTGGCTGGAGCCGTTTGACAGCTGGCTATAAAAGGCGGCTGTCAAACAGCATCAGCTGTTGCCGCTCCAGCTGGCTGCCGTGTTAGCGCGGCAGTAGCGGTAACCCTCTTTGCCTGTTAATAAAGAGTTAAGCTGAAACCTTGACCTGGTCTCTGCCTGAGTAATTCCGTTGCTCCACAACACTGGCGACGAGGACGGGATACTTAATAAAGACAAGCCAGGCAAGGAAGAGAGAGAAAAGAGCGAATCACTAGCTGAGAGCTGAAATCGCTACAGAGTTGCTGCCTCTAGCCGCGAAGCACCGTCTCTAACTTGCCTGAGGAAAAACTTCACAGCTGACAGAAGATGACTTCGAATCCTGCATTCCCGCCCTTCAGACTGACCACTGAGACATGGGAGTCATACAAGAACCGGTTTGACTGCTTTTTAGATGCTTTAGACCTGTCAGAAATTTCTGAGCATAGGAAAAAATCTTACTTCCTAAGCTTTTGCGGAGCCACGGTTTTTGACACCGCAACAGCATTACTGGCCCCAAGATCTATTACGACTATTCCTTGGGAGGAACTGCAAAAAATTCTCTCAAATCACTACTCCCCTAAGCCTTCCAGAATTGCTAGGCGCCATGCTTTCAGAAGGCGCATCCAAACAGAGGGAGAAACAATTAGTGATTATATGGCAGCACTGAGAACAGCTGCCTTGCATTGCGGGTTCAGAGATTACCTAGACGATATGCTGCTCGACCAGTTGGTTTGTGGTGTTAGAGACCCCAAATTACAAAGACGTTTATTAGCCAAAGGGGATCTAACCTTAAAGCAAGCCATAGAGGAATCCCAGGCTGCTGAGCTGTCAGCACTCTCAACAGCTGAAATTCAGGGAAAACCCATCAGACTAGAAAATCCAACAGTATATTTTGAGGAAGCCTCCACAGAAAATGGCCCAGAAGAGGCTACTGAGGTAAACCGCCTCAGACAGCCCAACGCAAATCAAAGAGTTCAGGCAAGGTATAAGCCAAACCCCACATTTACAAACTACATGCTTAAGCTGTGGGGGCAACCATCTCAGGGCATCCTGCAGATTCAGGAATGCCATATGTTTAAGGTGTCAAAAGAAAGGCCATCTGGCCAAAATTTGTCAGGCAGGGAAAACCTTCAACCAGCCACAAAGGCCCCAGAAGCTCATTCAATACCCTAGACAAATTGAGGACTGTTTCACATGCTATCAGTCTAAAATACAAAAAAATAAATCTAACAAAATTAGTGTCACTGTTTCTATAGAAGGTAGACCCTGCAGAATGGAGGTTGACACCGGCTCTGCATTATCCATCATCTCGTGGGACACCTTAAAGAAGCTACTCCCCAGAATGTCAAGACAGAAAATTCAAGCCTGCAATCTAACACTTCGGGACTACCAAGGCAGAACCATCCCTGTCATCGGAAAAGGCAAGTTCCTTGTCCATTTTCAAGGGTTTAAGGGTCACTTGTCTCTAGTGATAGTGGATGGCGTCCTCCCAAGCCTATTGGGACTAGATTGGTTCCCAGCCCTGGGCCTCCACATAGGGGGAATCCACGCCATTACCAATTCAGAAGTTGAATCCCTGTTCAGGGACTATGCAGATGTATTCAGTGAGGGCCTAGGCTGCTACGTGGGAACCCCAATATCCTTCAGGGTAGACTCCCAGGCAGTACCAATTCGTTTGAAGCCCCGCAGAGTTCCTTTTGCAATTCGTCCTAAACTAGATAAGGAACTTGACAAATTAATCAAGCAGGGCATACTGAAACCTACAGACTTCTCAAAGTGGGAAACCCCCATAGTAACACCGTTAAAGAAGGATGGAAATTTAAGGATCTGCTCAGACTACAAGTCGTCCATAAACAAATATTTACAAGTTAGTGCGTACCCAGTCCCTGTGGTACAACATTTACTCCATTCCCTTGAGCCTGGTTCCATTTTTGCAAAATTGGACATGTCCCAGGCGTATCAACAGTTTCCTGTTGATGATGAAACTGCTGAACTGCAAACAATAGTAACCCACAGAGGGGCTTTCAAATGCACACGCCTACAATTCGGAGTTAGTGTGGCCCCTGGAATTTTCCAATCCCTTATGGAACGAATACTGCAAGGGTTACCAGGCGTTGTGCCTTACTTTGATGATATTCTGGTATCTGCTAACAATCAACAGCAATTACTACAAAGGGTCAGAAGTGTACTTGACCGTTTCAGGCAATCTGGCCTCAAGCTAAAAAGGGAGAAATGCACCATAGCCACTCCACAAGTGGAATTCTTAGGTTACAAGATTGATGCCACGGGTATTCACCCAACTGAGTCAAAGGTCAAGGCCATTCACGATGCGCCTACTCCTACTAACAAAACTGAGCTTCAAGCTTTCCTGGGCCTCTTGAATTTCTATGCTTCGTTCCTGCCCCATAAAGCTTCTGTTGCCGAGCCCCTTCATAGACTCTTAGACAAGAATTCGCCATGGCACTGGGGACCAAGGGAGACTATTGCTTTCCAAGAAGTCAAGTCATTGCTAACATCAAAGGCCGTCTTAATACAATTCAATAAAGACTTACCACTCATTCTAGCAGCCGATGCTTCTCCTTTCGGAATTGGGGCCGTCCTGAGCCACAGACTGCCTAACGGTGCAGAGGCACCTATAGCCTTCTTTTCCAGGACGCTATCTTCCACTGAACGCAACTACAGCCAGATTGACAAGGAGGCATTGGCTGCAGTGGCTTCAGTGAAGAAGTTCCATGAATTCCTCTACGGGCATCATTTCGAACTCATAACTGATCACAAACCACTGTTAGGTATTTTATCCGGCACTAAACAGACTCCCCAGATTTTGTCCCCAAGGATGACCAGATGGATGGTTTTCCTGGCTGCGTATTCCTACACTCTAATCCATCGATCCGGGAAAAGCCTTTGCCATGCTGATGCACTCAGCCGCTGTCCCCTGCCAGTGCTAGTCGTGGACCCAGCACCTGCAACCACAGTCTTTCTTATCAACGAACTCAAGCTTCCAGTCACTGCTGCTGACATCGCTGCCCATTCGGCCAAGGACCAGGTAATATCCCAAGTCCTGGACTGGGTAGGGAGGGGGTGGCCTACGGCCCCTTATCCTTCAGACTTCCTACCCTACAAATTACGCCAGCAGGAACTTTCCTCCTTGCAAGGCTGTTTACTATGGGGAACCAGAGTAGTCATTCCCCACAAATTGCACACCTCGATACTGAAGGTGCTGCATGAGGGTCACCCAGGGATTGTGAGAACGAAGGCCCTAGCCCGCAGCTACGTATGGTGGCCAGGCATGGATGCCCAAATCTCTAACTGGGTAAATTCTTGCCAGGCGTGCCAGGCCACCAGGGCATTACCACCAGCAGCCACCCCTAGGACCTGGGAGGAAGCAGGCAGCCCCTGGTCCAGAATGCACATAGACTTGGCAGGCCCCTTCCATGGGCGCACTTTCCTGCTGGTAGTAGATTCATATTCAAAATGGGTGGAATTAACTTTAATGCACTCCACCACTACGGAAGCAGTCAGCAAAGCACTGACTAGGATGTTTGCCACACATGGCCTTCCTGATTCTGTCGTATCCGACAATGGCCCCCAATTCACCTCCTGTGAGTTTGAGATGTTTCTAGCAAGTTTGGGCATCAGGCACATATTAGTAGCCCCTTTTCATCCTGCCAGCAATGGGCTGGCTGAGAGGGCAGTTAGATCTGCCAAAGAAGTGCTACAAAGATTGGGTCCTATTAACTGGCATGCCAGGCTGGCCCAATACCTATTGAGCCAACATACTACACCCTGTGCCTCTACTAATAGGTCACCAGCCGAAATATTAATGGGACGCTGGCTGAGGACCACTTTGGACAGGCTGCACCCAAATTATGCCCCTTTGCTTCCCCTTGGGTCAAACAGCCAAGACAGAGGATAAATGACAAGGTGTTTGTCAGAAATTTTGCTGGGCAACCACTATGGTTACCAGGGCTTGTGATAGCAGTAACTGGTCCCAAGTCTTATAGAGTCCAATTACCTGATGGACGGACCTGGCGGCATCACGTGGACCACCTGAGGAAGCGTTGGAGCACATCACCAAGAGGTCATCCAGACGAGCCCCATGCAGAAGCAACCACACCATTCGACGAAACCAGCTTCCAACCCACCGGAAACAATAACCTACCAGATGGAGAAGCTGACCAAGGTGCAGACCCAGCTCCAGACAGCCCAGCAGCCTCACCGTCGTCCGAAGACACGCAGAGGGCGCCAGACAGCAACTCGGCGCCATTTTTGACGGAGCCTAGAAGATCCGGACAAATTCGCAGGCGTCCAGCGTATCTGAAGGACTACGCATGCTCCTCACTGGGAGAGAGGAGTGTTGTGTATGGACTGAGTCTTCACTCAGGTCCGTGCTTCCAGCGGGAAGCACGGACCTCTCCCATTGGCTGGAGCCATTTGACAGCCGGCTATAAAAGGCGGCTGTCAAACGGCATCAGCTGTTGCCGCTCCAGCTGGCTGCCGTGTTAGCGCGGCAGTAGCGGTAACCCTCTTTGCCTGTTAATAAAGAGTTAAGCTGAAACCTTGACCTGGTCTCTGCCTGAGTAATTCCGTCGCTCCACAACAAAAATTGTAATGGGATGTAACATATTGGAGTAATCTCATGAGGCCTCTCTCCTAAGATTTCTATGTTGTTCATGTAAGACAGCGCTGTTAAACTCACGTCATCACAGCGACATCATGTGATGCATTGGGACTTTCCTCCACTTCACTAAACCGGGTATGAGCATGGCCAGCACGTAACACATCCAGCCCATGAGCCAGGAGTTTGATAGCCTTGACATAAGATTTCAGGCAAGAATGCCTACCTTATTATTTTGCCCGTATGAGATTTTATTATATATATATATATATATATATATATATATATATATATATATATATATATATATAGTGGTGATATTTTTTTCTCAGTAGAGAAATATCATCCAAAATAACTATTGTTTGAACATCTACCATAAAGAAATTAAGGTTGCACTAAAATAGATTGGAAAGGAAAGAAACAGCAATAGCAGTTTATAGTTATTCCTGTAGAGATCAGAGGAAAGGCTAGAAATGTACTGCAAGATTTATTACAGGTCTAGCATCTTAGGTGAATCATTAAGAAGAGATTGTTTCATTGTTAATATTGTTTTGATGCTATCTCCAGAAATGGAAACTATGCACAGCATAAGGCATTAAAAGGTCTTGTATTTAATTGGAATCACATGATGGGATACTATGAAAATAGTAGAAAGCACTAATCTCAGAGGTGGTATTCAGCAGGTTTTGACCACTTCTGGAAAACCAGTAGTGGAAATTTTGAGTAGTTCAGAGAACTGGCAAATACCACCACTGATTGGCCCCACCCCCACCTCTTCTCTGCCTCCCGAGTCCCAGCTGATTGGCTGGGTCTTCTTTTGTTGCCCTACACAGGGGAATAGAGCTGGAAAGCAGGTTAGTGGGATGGGGAGGAAATGGATTTTGCAATAACCTTCCCCCAGGAGTCGGGTGGTAATGGAGATTTTGCAGTATCCTTCCCCTGCCATGCCCACTACGCCACACCCACCAAGCCCCACCTTGCCCACCAAGCCATGCCCACAGAACCAGTAGTAACATTTTTTGAATTCCACCACTGTCTAATCTAATATGGTAATAAGGTATTTTGGCATGTAATTACAATGTAACAGAGAAACCAAAGGATTTAAATGGAAAATAGAATGAATGGACAAACTCTCATTGGTGTCAATGAGTTTTAGGCTGGGACTCTTGTACTTGCATTTGTGACGCCCTTACAATTGTACAGCTGAATTAATTCTGTTTCTTTTCTTAATGTTGGCCAAATGTAGACATGCTACCAACAAAATGGTGAGGAACTCTTCACTGAAAATTAAATCCTTATCAACAATATATTTGCTTCCCACCTGTTTTATTTGTCTTTAGGATATGCTGGAGGTCTTTATTTGCATTTTAATATGAGCTTAGCTTGCTACCAATTGAGAGGAATGTTGTTATCCAATCAATTGACATGTGATTAGATCAAACTAATGCCTTTATATTCTTTGATCCATTATAATTAAAACCACATTACCGATTTTAAGCAAATGTAAAAAATTAATCAGTTTGCATACGCAGCTGTCTTTTTAAAATATTTTAATAAGATCTGTGACTAAGTAATGACATTATAAGACATTTGGCATTTTTGTTCAACAAATCAGACTGGAAACAGTGGCCTAGCAAAATATTAAAACATGCAAATACCAACTAGCATAGCAATATCAATTGTTTTCTACTCCAATGATTAATTTCCAAAAACTGAACATTGAAGAAGTGAAAGGCCACCAATTTATTGAAAATCGTTGTTTTATTTCTCTATTTTGTTTAAAGCTTGTCTTGTTTAAAGGACATGACTTAAAGGACATTCTCTGAGTGACTCTATCTAAACTTCATGTTGAGAGAAGTATCTCTGTGTGGCCAAGTCTGTAATGAGCATATAAAAGGACCTCAGGAAAGAAGCACATTATAAGCTCATTTAATTCAGTGTTTTTGTCACACAGTGGACAACAATACATTTAGGAAGCTCACAATCATGGCACCCACAGGAGTAGAAGGACATTGAAGAAATGTAGTTATAACATCATCACATCAATGCTGTGAGATGAAAAAAAGAAGAAGAAATAGTTATTATAGGCCTTTTCCTGTTTGCTTTTGAAATCAGAACTTAAGGACTCTTAACTCTAAAATACAGCTATTTTTCAGTATGTTTTTTCCTCTTTAGAAGAAAAAAATGTTTTTAGAGTGCACAATGTATCTAGGTGAGACAACCCAGGAGCAAATATAGCATACAGGTTTGTATTTACATATAGTGGTTTTTATCCCCACAAAAGCATTTATTTATTTATTTATTTAGCGATTTGTCAATCGCTTACAAGATAATAGGTATAAGTATATTCATAGTTATGAATACATGAAATGGGTACATATAAGAAAAATAAAAGAAACAATAGGACAGGGACGGTAGGCACGTTGGTGTGCTTATGCATGCCCCCTACAGAACTCTTAGGAAAGGGGTGAGGTCTAAGATTAAAATTTTGGGGTTTGGGGAAGAAACCACAGAGTCAGGAAGAGTACATACATACATACAAGTACTTTGATACAATCCTTGAACAAATAGCAATCAGTAATCAGCTACACCATGGAAGCACACGTGGAGAGAGAGATATGCCCTCACAGGGCCTCTCCTATATTACAGCCTCTTAAAGCAGTAGCAGTCAGATAACCCTATTGATTCATTGCTACCATTGCATCATCATTACAGCATTACAACATTACCGCAGCTGATCAGCTATTAAATGATCATTACCCTGACAAATGTTATAGGCCTTTTCTGATTTTTTATTTGTGCCTCAGAATTAGACACAAACATTAGGATTTTTGGATATGTCTTCTGATCTACCGTGTAGACGAAGCCCAACTGAACACACTGGAATTATGAGTCAAAGGCATTGCCTTCCTTTGTCGAGTAGTTCTATAATAAATCCTTCTGTTTGATGAACACCTATTTAAACAAATGATTTTATACATCTCACCCATTGGTCTGACAGGCATTAATGCCGTGAGATGTTCCTGGGGTTTAAAAAGCCACACGTCTTGATTCTTTCTTTTTTCTGCAAGAGATTAACAAGACTACCACTTACTGCCACAAATCCTATACCTCTGTCTCTTGATGTGCTAAGGAGGCTTTTAGAAGTACAAAGATATTGCCTATCAGTATCTGTCAAGGGTGATGTTTTTCTGACAGAGGTCACCAAAGTTCAGACAAACTGCAGCAGTGCCATAAATCCAGGTAATCCTTTCATATCCTGTGGGTTTTTTTAGTTAAGTGGTGGTCTAGAGATACTCTTGCTCTATACACTTAAATCAAAAATACATCCTGCTGTAAAGATCCTCCTGTAGAGATTGTTCTAGCCTAGACCACATGGAGGAAACACTCCAGATTAACATCACTGAAAATTGTATTTTTATTATCCTTTCTGGAAGTGCATAATCTTCCTCAAAATAGAGATACCAGATATTTGGATAAGGAAAGGAATAACAGAATAACAGAGTTGGAAGGGACCTTGGAGGTCTTCCAGTTTAACTCCCTGCTTAGGCAGGAAATCCTATACCACTTCAGACAAATGGTTATCCGATCTCTTCTGAAAAACTTCCAGTGTTGGAGCATTTACAACCTCTGGAGGCCAGTTGTTCCACTGATTAATTGTTCTAACTGTCAGGAAATTTCTCCTTAGTTCTAAGGTGCTTCTCTCCTTGATTAATTTTTATCCGTTGCTTCTTGCTTGGCTTTCAGGTGCTTTGAAGAATAGATTGACCTACCTCTTCTTTGGCAGCCCCTTAGAAATTGGAGAATGTGCAGTCTTGATTTTAATATTGTAGAAACTACAACTGTGGCCATAGACAATTCCAGAACAATGTTCATGTACTTCGTAAGAGATGATAACAACTAAATCTTCTACCTTACCATTGGTGGGCACTTCAGCCATAATTGACAAAAGCATTCCCTGTCATTCTGAGATGAAAAACATACAACAATGGCAATTCACACTAGTTAAATAAAAATAAAAATCAAATCCAAATCAAATCCAAGAGAAACAAACAAATAAACCTAGTCCACAAAGATGCTCACTGCAGACAGAATTACCAACATTTATCCTAAGAGATTCTCTTGGCTTTATGTATTTTTGAGATGTTTATTTCCATTATCTACAGATGCTTTTCAAATCTGCAAATCTGATTCTCTCAAAAGGTACAATCAAGAATTGAGAATGAAGCTCTCAGATGGAATCTATGCTTGTTTCAATCAACAATGAGATAGTGTGTGTCTGTGTGTGTGTGTGTGTGTGCTCACATGAATTTAATACTATCATTTAGAACAGGGCTCTCCAACCTTGGCCATTTGAAGCCTGGTGGACTTCAATTCCCAGAATTCCCCAGGCAGCAAAGACTCCCGATTTAGAAGATGTTGGCTATTGTTTATAATATCCAGGGCTTGTAACCCAAGGCTACAACTCACTGTATTCAAAACCTACCTCTTGACTAAATCTGGAAAGAAAGAAATTTCTGAAGTACCTTGGCAAGAAAATAATAAACTATTTTTACAACCACAGGGTTCTTTCCTTTTAATAAAACATGTTTATTGCCAAGCAGATGTGAACATAAGGGAACCGCAGAAGATACTATAAATATTGAAAGCTTTGTTTAATGTTACAGAGATGTTTATGCTAATCATTGGTTCAGTCTACCTACCACTCACAAAATGTGAACATATCTGAGTTTACATTTTCCAAATTATAGCAATTTTCTTGTTATTTGAGAAATATCTCTCCTTAATTCTATAAGGCCATGGCAATTGTGAGCAAGAACTTTTTCCCAAACCAGCAGAATTGAGGAAGTAGTTATTTAAAGATAAAATACAAGGAAGCTCCAATTCTTTGTATTTGTGTCACACGCACATTAGAAAAATCTATAAACATATGCAAGGAAATAAATACATCATTTCTGCCTTCACATGTATAAACTCCAGAACAGAAATGATGGAATATAACTAGAAATAGCCATCTTAAAAGTTTTAATCTATATTTAAAGAGTCAAGCAAAGTCATCCCATTAAAAACTAAAGCAATCATCAACATTTGTACTTATATTCTTTCTTTCCACTTTGGTCTGTTCTCTTCTGGGTGATTTTTAAACAAAGAATAACATCTTGCTAATTGTTAACATTAAAAAAAAAACACTATTGTAAATATTTAATGGGTTACTCTTTTTCCAATCTCTCTCTTTTTCTTGCTGTACCCTGATCAGAAGAGTGCCAGGGCTTACCAGCAACAATTATCTTCCTGCATGTATAATTAAAGTAGGCAATTATTTTCATGTCTTTGCATAATTTGGGGCTAGTAGTTGTTGGAAGCAATTGCTCCTCTTCATTTTGGAATATTTTTTTCACAGTGAATGAATTGGATGCTAACTAGCTATTTCTTACAGGCTTATTTTTCTGAGTTGCTGAGTGATACAAATGTTCAGCCTGAGTCTGGGCCATATCACTAGTCCATGACTATTTTTCATTTTAGAAGATATGCTGGATAATCTCATCCACCTTTTTCTTTAAAACACAGTTTTGCATGTTTTCCATCATTCCCAAATTGAGTGAGTAGAGACAGATGCTAGGAATTTCTCTTCAAGCACTGCCTAACCAATCACATCCAGGGATCCATGCTATCAGATCATGCCATTTCACTCACCTATTGAAAATCATAGAACATATTGGCTATATGTATCCAAATTTAAGCCCACTCTGTTGGAAATATAAACAGATAAGGGTACTTTCTTCCACGCTTGGTGGCTTTGCCCGAAGAGTAAAAAAATATTGGAAAAAAATATGAATATGGATAAGAGAAATTAAAAACATCCAATTAGTACTCAAGGCAGATTTTTTTTTTTGATTGGGAATAATAAAAGGTGAATATGCAAAAGAAATAAAATATTTAATTTTACATATAATTACTGCAGCAATGATAGCACTAGCACAATGTTGGAAGGGTGATTAGATGCCAACGGAAAACCTGATAATCCAGAAAGTCTACAATTGCGCTGAAATGGATAAACTTACCCAAAAATTAAAAGAAAAGGAAGACTCAAACTATTATACAGTTTGGGAAAACTGGTATAATTGGATAAATGATAGAAACCAGTGAGTAAATAGATAAGGAAGGGGAAATATAAAGAGGTTATAATAGGAGTATTAACCAGATATATGAAATAAGTATTCGAAGATTGTTTGATAAGAACGCACCGTCTAAATAATTAGAAATGTATATGTTTTACGTTTTTTGGTTGTTTTTTATTTTGTTTTTAATGAAATATTTTGTACTCTGTATATATATTTTTTAATGTTTAATAAAGTTTATTTTAAAAAATAAAAAAAAATCATAGAGTAGCATTTACCAAACTGTGAGGTGAACTTCCTCTTCCTTTGTGGAGGTTCAGATAGAGTCCTGGGGAGGTGTGAAGAATTTTTAGTGATGTTTATACAATAAACCTACATTTCCCAAAGTTTTGTTGCATCATTTGCATGGTTCATTTATGTTCATTTTGTTATTTTTTGTTTGCGTACGTTAAGAAATGACATGAAAGGGAGATGTGGTGTCAAAAAAAGTTTAGGAACTCCTGCCATAGCCCATCCCAAGAATTACACTGTTCTCCTTGGTTGATCTGAGGATTTACTGGATGAGTTTGAGGCCTTCAAAACAATGAGGTTATTTTCTTGACATACAGTAGCCCTCAGTACAGCAAGTGAGTATAGGTAGACCTTAAACTACTAATCATTCATTTAGCAAGCATTACAATGGCTTAGGAAAAGGTGACCTATGACTGGTCCTTGCAGTCATGACCTTTTCAGCATCTCCATGGTCACAGGATCAAAATGTGGGTACTTGGCAATTGTCGTGTATTTCAGAGGATTGCAACATTCCAGACTCACATGAGCAGAGCACCATTTGTGACCTTCCCAGCTGCTTTCGACAAGCAAAGTTAATGGGTAAAAGCTGAATTTGCTTAATGAACATGTGATTCACTTAACAAGGGCAATGATTAGCTTAACAAAAAGTTGTAAAATTGGGTGCAACTCATTTAAGAACTGCCTTAGGATCCCAATTATGATCATCAATAAAAGACTACCCGAAAAGAAAGTACAGGAATTACCATTTCCCCTATGGCTGCTTCCCCCCCACCCCCTGCACTAGTTGTAGTTACCAATGACACAACAAATGTAGCTAGAGTGGTAATTTTCAAAGGTTATTCTGCTGTGAAAGTCCTATGTCCTGCATAGAATATGGAGACGTGTTGAAGCATGCCCAAGCTATTCACACAGAATGGGATAGCAAGCATGTACTAATGGAACACAAGCCACATTCCCATGTTTCCCCAAAAGACTGACCTAACGTTTGGAGAAATGAGTGTGCCCTTACGGTTGTGGTTAAGCCCTTACGGGTGTGGCATACCAGCAGCCAGTGGAGCTGGCAACAGACTTGGACAGTGAAGAGGTTGGGGAGGAGCATGGGCCAGTCCTGGAGTCTGGGGAAGGCTCTGATGAGTGCTCTGCTTTGGAGGCAGAGATGGGTCAAGAGCTATCTGACAGTTATCTGCTGCCTTTGGAGTCGGAGATAAGTGGGGCAGAAGAACAGCTGGAGCCTGTTCCCAGTGTGCACATGCACAGAGCTGTCAGGAGAAGGGAACAGTTAAGGAACAAGGGTTGACTCGGGAATAAAGGCTCAGGTAGATGGTGAATGACCCTCCCATAGGGAATGAAGAGGAGCGAAAGGGGAGTAGTCAGTGATGGGATTCAATTTTTTTTACTACCGGTTCTGTAGAAGAATAAGAGGAAAAAATGAGCTGACTTTTGCTGAAAGTGAGACATCAGCGTGATGTAACATCTACACAGAAACCACACAACATATTACATTCTCCAGAGGAAGGAATTATAATGGGAGTTACCCATGTATATCCGTGATATGTCGCTGAGAAAATAGACAAATTAATTTCATTCTGTCCAGCAGTTACCCATGTTGGAATAGGCAAGAAAGAGGGGAGGAAAGAGCAATGCATTATATAACCTTCAGGTTCACAAGTAAACTTGATCTTCCAAAGAAGGCAGAAAGTCCCCATTAATAATTCTCCCAATGTCCCTGAAATGAACATTTTGGGTAATAGACAGAGACATTACTATCAATGATGAATGGTTTTGTGTGTTTTTAGAAATCTCTTTTGCTGCAGGAAGGCTCTGGTGCACAGAATTTAGTGTCAAGTAAAGATGTGATCAGCATATTGAGATTCTAGAAAATTTGAGCTTATATGCCAATGTGTTATAAAGAGGTACACATAGATCTGAAAAGGCAATCTGAAGAATGAGTACTCGAAAGTAGGAATGGATTAAAAAATATGAATTTTTAATGAGAATTTACCTGTTTGTAATACTTCCCAAATCAATACAACATTGCCTTGGTGTTATATTAAAAATATAATATCTTTTAATTTAAAACAATCCTTGGTTGTTTTGTAATGTGCTTGATCATCACTTTATATTTTGCATTTTATTCCATTTTATATTTGGGATTTGTTTATTGTTATACGGTTTCTGTTTCTTTTTTGATTTATTGTTTGTTTTCATGCTGTACACTATATAGATTCACATTGTTTCAGTTGGAGGAAGTCTTATAAATGAAGAGTTAACAATATAATGTAATCAGGGGTGGGATTCTACCGGTTCTGTACAGCTCTACAGAACCCGTAGCTCTGAAGAGGAGCAGACACAGAACCAGTTCTGTGTCTGCCGCTGTTTTGGCCTGCCCATTCGCCTGGGCTCTTACCTGTCCTTTATTTCCTGCTTTTTCAACTGCAGCTGCTTTGCGCGGCACAGCTGTGGTTGAAAAAGCAGGAAAAAAGGGCTTTTCCAACCGCCGCACGCAGCACTGCTCAGCTGTCCGGGCAGCATGACGCAGAGCAACAGAACCGGTAGTTATACTGGTCGGATCCCATCCCTGAATGTAATATAATCCAATGCAACACAATGTAATATAATAATATAGTAAATATATAATGCAGTTAATGGAATAGAACAGAACAGAATAAAATGTTTATATTTGCCAACATCTATATGTTTTCGAATGTTGTGGGGTAGTTGCATCTCAAACATTTAATCGAAATGCATAAAAGATATGACATAAAAATATGTATAATTGAGAAATGTGTAGACTATGGCATCATTCAATCCCATACATCTAATCCTAAAATGCTTAGTTAAGTTGATTAATACAGGCACTCATATAGGTGCGTTTCAGTATTTTCAAGCTACTAATCATAAAATAGGAGGCACTAGGTACCACTCCTTTCAATTACATAAAGCAAAGGGTATGGCAAGAAACAGTAAACGTGATGTCAATGTTATTGTCATGGTGGCTGAAGTGTTGGACTGACACTGGGAAGGGCCAGATTCTAGACACTGAAGCTCTTTGTGTGACAATAACTGATCATTCTCCCTCATCCCTTCCACCACCTCACCTTATTATTATTATTATGGGGAAAAGCTGGAGTAAAGCATGCTACGTAAGCTGCTTTGATTTCTTAAATAAAAAAGTGGGATATGGCTTAACAAGTAAATAATTTCCATAACAAAAATCTAAAATCCTTAATCAAACAATTTATCAAACTTATCTCTAACTAATGAAGGAGGGAGAGAGAGAGAATGAGCGAGAGAGAGAGAGAGAATGAGAGAATGAGAGAGAGGGAGAGAGAGAGAGAGCAGTATCCATCTTAATATACTTTGAAAAAATGTAGGAATTTTAAATCTTTAAAATTATTCCCCAAAATCATAAGAGAGAAAAAGTATGCTAGAATGTCTGCTTCCCTATTCTGCTTCAAGGACCCAACAATTGGTTGGGAAGGCTGAGTTAGATCCTTTAAAAAAAGATATTAATATATTTTTAACATTCCAGACATCCTCCTGTAACTTCTGTCTTTTCTTTTCTCTTTTGTCCTTTGTGAAATTTAAATAAAATTTAAATGTTCTGCATCTATTCATATGCATTAGCATATTAGCATTGTTTGGTGTTTGAGTCTGCTGCCAAATGCTGACATGCTTAATGATCCTTTAAACAATCTATCCATCCTGTCAGAAGTAGCCATGCTCAGAAAGTTTTTTTTTAAATTTACCATGATAAAATATACAGTGGCCTTAGCTTAACAGATAGTTGGTTCAAAATGAGCTTTCTATGATGCCTGTCTTTATTACTCCCTCCTTCTATCTACCCCCATGAAACCTTTTCTACCCTTTCACTTCCAGGCTCACCTTGATCCTAGAAAGGAGACAAGAAAGGCAGAAAAATAATTTTTCTGAGCTTCTTGAATTTTAGAACCATTGTCTTTGCTGAGATCCTGTCTGCTCTCCAAAAATTCCAGTCCTTTCCACCACCCAATAGCTTTCTCTTCCTGCTCACCCATAGTGGGTCTCCAACTGAAGATTCCTCCTCCTGGTTCATTCACTATTGCCATTATACACCATACAGGAACAACTCTATGAATGTTCATCCACCTCCTACTCCATTATTTAATGATTTGCTCTTTTTATGTGATTATTAGCTGATAACCCAGTATTGCCTGGGTATTTATTTATCCCAATCCTGTATTAGACAGAAAAATTCTGTAGTCGGGACTCACGCTGTTATACTGTCTCTTAAGTTCTAAATGTAGTAGCTCTCGCACGCAGCATTGCAAGTCAGAGGGAGCCCTCTTGTGGACTACTGTGAAGCCACTACCATGGCACTCCACCGTGCTGTACAGTAGAAGCCGTTTTAAGGCACACATTCCCTGACGAGTGTTAATACCCCATAGTATTTTTTTCCAGAGTCATTTGCCATCTTATCTGTCTAACTCGAGGTGGAAATTGCTCAAGGTGTTCCAGAATTATGCTGGAATACACACACACACACACAGAGCCATTTATAGATAGATAGATAGATAGATAGATAGATAGATAGATAGATAGATAGATAGATAGATAGATAGATAGATAGATGGATGGATGGATGGATGGATGGATGGATGGATGGATGGATGGATGGATGGATGGATGGATGGATGGATGGATGGATGGATGGATGGATGGATGGATGGATGGATGGATGGATGGATGGATGGATGGATGGATGGATGGATAGATAGATAGATAGATAGATAGATAGATAGATAGATAGATAGATAGATAGATAGATAGATAGATAGATAGATAGATAGATAGATATGGATATGGATATGGATATGGATATGGATATGGATATGGATATGGATATGGATATGGATATGGATATGGATATAGCTGGATGGATGGATGGATGGATGAATGGATGGATGGATGGATGGATGGATGGATAGAGATAGATCGATCAAGGGCAGATGTTTTAAATAGACACAACACTTCTGTCTGTCTACATGACACTGATGAATGAAGGTAAATTCAGGGATGCTAGGATAATGTTGCAATATCCAGTCTGAGTTGGTCACTGGGACCAAAGGTTTATTTTTCCAAGCTTTCAGACTGTTCCATATTCTGGAGAGAGGATTCAAGTTCTCTAATGATGGGCTCCAGCATCAGCCCAAAAGCTTGGAAGAATAAACCTTTGGTCCTGGTGACCATCTAAGACTGGATCTTGCAACATGACACGAGCTTGATTTTGGTCCACAGAACAAAGTTTTCAGCTTTGAGAACATTGCATTATCCCATTGCATTGTTCCTCACCTATTAGGGCTGCTCAACCTGCTACATTGGAGGCAAGAAAGTGATGAGACTGGGTTTGTGATTGGTCCTGCTCTAAATAAAGATAATAACAGTTAGGCCCTGAGGCTTTCTTCTTCTTCTTTTCTTCTTTCTATTCTTACCCTTAGGAGAGATGTTGGGAAAGTTTTTTTTTTTTAGGTTTCTTCTAATCAACAGGACTTTGGGGAGCACTAAACAGTCAACTAATTGTACCTCAAGGAACGATTTTTGCCATAGTCTTGTTGGCCACTCTTGAAGGCTCATCTCCTTATCTTTCGTATTATGGAATTGGGGAATTAATTAACTAGCTTTACTTAATTAATTCTATTTTGAAAACCAAGCAGAGATCATTTTTGTTCTCCTGCCAAATATCAGTCTGATACCAGATATAAGGCATCATTATTCTATTATTGCAGGATAAAAAGAAAACTGCTTCATAAACTTCTACGGTACTTAGCCAAAATGCTGTGTTGCTGCCACTTATTCATGCTGCTTCTTTAGAAGATGGATCTTCTAAAAATATTGGTGATACTGTTCCTAATTATCCTTTCCTCCAACCCCAGGCAGATCTCAGTGAAAAAGGAGGCTTTGATCTAATTTGTGAGGATGTTTTGGGTTATTGGTCTACTTTCTCTTGTTTATGGATTATCTTTAAAGCAAATAACACTTTTCAAGAAGCTGTGTCTTTCCAGGCAGAATGCATTCATCTCAGAAAAAAGACTTTTGATTAAAGAAGTTCAACAAAACCCACAATGCACCTGGGCTAAACATTTCTTCTTTGTATCCAGATTACTTTATAGTCCTAGATTTCGGAACACTAGTTTCTTATTTGCCCATCCCTTGTTTTTGTCTTTGGATACTTTCAATTTTCTCCATCTCATTTTGATTCCATTTTAAATTTAAATCATTCTTATGTTCACACACTAAAATGGCTAATCATAGCCTTGGGGTGTGTGTATGTGCTTTTCAGTCAACGTTTAGCTCCAAGTGGCTGCCTGGATAAGTTTTAGCAGTTCGCCTGGCAAGATTTCACAGATGGCTTGCCATTGCCTGTTTCCTAGGGCTGAGAAGGAATGACTGGCCCAAGGTCACTCAGTTGACTTTGTGCATCAAAACAATATCCTAGGACAGGAGTGCCAAACCCAAGGCCTGGGGGCCAGTACTGGCCCATAGGATGCTTAGATCTGGCCAGTGGGGCTGCTCTGGAAATAGCGAAGTAAGGGCCCATGGTGCTTCGGCCCATGAAAACAGAGATCACGAGGGCTGTGCATGGCCCTCCCAAGCTCTATTTTAGCTGGCACAGGGTTGCAGGAAACCAACACAGCTGAAAACGGAACTTATAAGGGTTGTGCATAAGCCCCCCGAGCTCTGTTTAAATTGGCAGAGGGTTGCAGGAGGATGTCGTAGCTGAAAATGGGGCTCAGGAGCCCGTTTTTGCTGGCAGAGTGCTCGGGCCACCACAGGTGCTTCCTGACACAAGTGATGTCATGCTGGCCACGCCTACCCTGGCCACACCCACCCCAGCCCCCCAAGGTCAAACACAACTCTGATGCAGCCCTCAATGAAATCGAGTTTGACAACCCTCTCCTAGGAGCAAAATTCAGAAGTCTGAAATATTGGTTTGCATTTTTCTATGTTGATAACACCTTTTCCATTATTGTATAGATAAATGTCATTTTATTGTGTATCGCTCCTTATTGCTGTTTTTCTTTGGGATGCTTTTGGGATGCTTTTAGAGGAATTGAGTGTCCCTGCTGAAAAGCTTCTTGTAAGGATTGGAGATACTTTCTGTAATTGCAAGTGGGTAGGAATAGATGAACACTGAGAAAAGACACTTTGCATAGATGGAAGAGAACGAGGAAGGCTCCATTGTGTGAACCAATTTCATGTTTGTGCACATTTGAAGACATTTTAATATTCCTGAACATAGCATTTTCCTTTTTTAAAAAAAAACAAATGCTATTTTAATAACAATAAAAAATCTGATTATTCAAAGGCACAAAACCCTAATTTCAGAAGGTTTCTGTTTTCTGCAGCTTCATCTCTGTCTCTTTCCCTTTATGCCAGGAAGAGAGGGAAGGTCTCTAGCCGAGCTGGTTCTCTCTCTTTTATTTGACAGAGTCAGTCAGTTGTGTTCTTTTAGAAATCCCTATGATAAATTTTGAGGTATTCTGCCCAGGGTTTTCCATATTTATTAAAAAGCCATTGAAACGAGAAAAGATCATAAATCTGAAATGATCAACTTTAAATGCTTCTAGTAAGCTGCTTGGTTTTCACATAAATTCTATCATCTAACATCTATCTATCTATCTATCTATCTATCTATCTATCTATCTATCTATCTATCTATCTATCTATCATCAATCTATCATCATCTTCCTTCCTTCCTCCCTCAGTCCCTCTCTCCCTCCCTCCTTCCTTCACTCCCTTCCATCCACAGGGAAAGCCAATTTTTTTGGTGGGTGGATGACCAAGGATGAAACAGCATTGTGTCATGATGCAAATTCCATTCCTTTTATATACAAGTCATATATGTGTATCATATGCTCCGACTCAACCCATCCAAGACTGAGTGGCTGTGGTTCCCAGCGCCCCAATATAGCCAGCTGACACCTTCGCTGGCTATTGGGGGAGAGATTCTGCCCCCCTACAGGGAGGGCTCGCAATTTGGGTGTCCTCCTGGATGCACGGCTGTCTTTAGAAGACCATATTGCGGCCGTCTCCAGGGGGGCTTTTTATCAGGTTCGCCTGATTTACCAGTTGCGGCCCTTCCTGGATCGGGACGCTCTGCGCACAGTCACTCATGCCCTTGTCACCTCTCGCCTGGATTACTGTAACGCTCTCTACATGGGGCTCCCTGTGGGGAGCACCCGGAGACTCCAACTGGTGCAAAATGCGGCCACGCGGGTGATTATGGGGGCGTCGCGAAGCTCCCATGTGACGCCTCTCCTGCGCAAGCTGCATTGGTTGCCGGTAGCTTTCCGGGTTCGCTTTAAGGTTCTAGTTTTGACCTTTAAAGTGATCCATGGCATTGGGCCAGGCTACCTGCAGGACCGCGTTCTGCCGGTGATCTCCAACAGACCTGTGCGTTCCCACAGGGAGGGCCTTCTCCGGGTGCCGTCGGCCTCTATGTGTCGTCTGGCGGCCCCCAGGAGTAGGGCCTTCTCTGTGAGGGCCCCTGCCCTCTGGAATAGTCTGCCCCCAGAGATACGTACCAGCACGGACCTGAGAGCCTTCAGACGTGTGTTAAAAACCTGGCTCTTCGAGCAGGCTGGCCTGGGCTGATATGAGATTTTAACCGTCTCCCGTTTTAATTTGGTTTTAATTTGGATTTTAATTCGGGGTTTTTAAATACTTATGGGGAGGGTTGACTTTTAATTTAACAGCCCAAATTATTTAATTCATTTTAATTTTTGTATTCTTGTGTTGGGGTAGAATTGGCTGTACACCGCCCTGAGTCCTTCAGGAGAAGGGCGGTATATAAATGTTTGATAAATAAAATAAATAAATAAAAATATGGAAAAAGTTTGCGCTACAATAGGATTTCCTGCCTGAGCAGGGGGTTGGACTAGAAGACCTCCAAGGTCCCTTTCAACTCTGTTATTCTGTTCTCTTCTATTTAACATTTTGATGAAAATCTGTTCATATTCTACGATCTGCTTATCATTTGACTATCTAATATCATCTATGTCTGTCTGTCTGTCTGTCTGTCTGTCTGTCTGTCTGTCTTTCTGTCTGTATCTTTATTGTCATCTTCATCTCTCTCTTTCTTTCCATCCATGGCTTACAAAGATTTCAGTCTCTAAAAGTTTATGCTTCTTCTATAATGCCTTTGCTGCATCTTCAACTTTTTTTAAAAAAAAATGCAGACATCATCAAAATTCTCTTTTTCTTTGTTTATTTCAATTAGAAGGATGGAAAGCAAATCAACAAAGTTTGCAATCACTGTTGGAAAATGCCAGCTGTGATGTTGTAGAGTGGCTAATCTCTGACCTCAAGTATATTGCTTTTCTGTTTGTTTAATATGGCAAGAATCTGTATATCCATAAGTCAATGCTTGTATATGATTACCCGATGATACTTTTTTTAATGCCATTAGACCTGCACGGATATTCTCTTGTTTTGATTTTCAAACTAAAGTAGTATTTCAATGCAGTGCTTCCATTACAGTAGTTTTTGAAAATTGCTGTTTTGTAAAACTGTTTCTCAACTTTGGTCAACATCATTGCTTTCCTCCATCCTGATTTAGCACTGTTTTCCCCCACATACATTTTGGTTTGTTTTCTGGGTTTTCTCCAAGATTTTAGAATTCTGAATTATCACTTTTGAAATGGGATGAATTCTCCACTAATTTCAGTTCCAAAAATTATATAAATTGCTTTAATTTTGACTTGTTTCTGCTTTTTACAATTGATCCACAAACCTTAGTATATTAATCCAGGAAATACATCTTGATCAGTGGTGGGATTCAAATTGTTTTACCAATGGTTCGGTGGGCTTGGCTTGGTGGGCGTGGCTTGGTGGGCATGCTTTACCTAATGCCGGCGCACAGCTGAGACCTGCAGCGCCAATCAGCTGAGAGCATAAAGAAAAGTGCAGGGGCCTGTGGAGGGGCCAATCCTGCACTTTTCTCTTTGTTTTTCTCTCAATTGATTGGGAGGATTTTTTCCCTCCTCTCAGCTGATCGTCGGCTTTTTTTTACTATGCCAAACCAGTCCAAACCGGTAGCATACCACCACTGATCATGATGTGGTTGTGTGACTAGCTGAATGAGCATTCTGTGTTGTGGCATGTTACTTTTGTGACACAAATTTGTGTCATTTACATGAAAAGAATATGAACCAACTTTATACTGGAATTAAAAAAAAACTGCGTACAGAATCAAGGGCTCTCAGTGTGGTGTATATGTCACTAAAGGTCTCACAAAACTCTCCCTCGGAAGTGAATAATTTTCCTTTTAAAATAGGGATAAGGAAGAGGCCTTTCTAGCAATCCAGTAAAGTTTTCTAGAGCCACTTGTTTGTGGTAGATATTTCCAGGCTCCATTACAAAAGCAAGCATGAAATATACTATTTACATCAGGGGTCCTCAAACTTGGCAACTTTAAGACTTGTGGACTTCAACTCCTAGAATTCTCCAGCCAGCATAGCTGCAGTTGCCATGATTGGAGACCTCTGATTGTTAAAGAACAAACTACCTAGTGAGTAACATCAATAAAACATTTTCCACAATATATTTATTATCTAAAGTTTTAATGTTTACTTTCATTTTAAGATGTTGCAACTTAGAAATATTTATTCACCACCACCCCGAATTCAAATAACTTTAATGAAACCAAAGCTCTAAGAAGCATCTTAACCTAAGTAAGACTCTGACTGATAAAATGTTCTTTGTTTTATCCAGTATCTTTATTAAATATGTTGTTATCCTCCATCATTTCAATTCTAGGTTAGCCAGGAACAAAAGAGGCTTGTTCTTCACTACTTCTGCTTCAGAACTAATTGAAAAGATTGTGTTGCTCCTGAAAAAGATTGAATATAAAATCAGATAATTTGTTAAATACAATAACATTTTGTCCCATATGTAAATAAGGCAAAAATGATAAGATTAAGCAATCAGTATTCATTAGCATATTCCAAAATAGATTTTTTTGATTGTAATAGAGGAAATGCAATATGCAGAGCTGAAAATTACAATTAAATTTTTGGGCATTATCTATTTATAGAAGTTGCCATAATAGTATGCATGTCATCTAGATGTGTCATGCCTACGTGACAGTATAATAACTTGGCTCAGTCCCTCTCTCTCAGCCCTACTCACCTCACAGAGTGGCAATTATCATGACAAATATAATTATAATACTGGGGATCCAGACTAGCATTATAACTTGCTTAACTTTTACGTCCCTGTTACTTTTTAGTTACTAAATTTATTTATTTATTAATTTTTATGCCCACCCATCTCATCACTGATATGATAATTCTAGGTAGCTTAAAATATAATAATAAAAAAGGTAACACAAAGCAATTAAAATTAGGAAAATTAAATAGAAAGCTAAAAAAAGAAGAGGATGGGTATCATGGGGGCAGAGATTCTCTGCCCCAAGGACCACCCCCAAGATGGTGTGCCCCTAGTGGGCTCTCAGGGCAGCCAACAGTTTTCAGGTTCTTCTAGAAGGCCAGGAGTGTCAAGAGTGGATCTTACTTCCAGTGGGAGATAGGAGTGGCCATAGCAGAAAAGACCTACCACCCAAAATTCTTTAGCAAACAGGGCCTAAAGTAGGCCTCTACTGCTGGAGCAGGGTGGACTTGCTAAGGAGCTAAGAAAACCAACTCCTTAGATATCTTATATTTATAAAGAATATCTGGAGCCAGGGTGGCATAGTGGTTAGAATGCAGTATTGCAAGCTGATTCACTATTCACTGCCAGGAGTTTGATTCTGACTGGCACAAGGTTGACTCAGCCTTCCGTCCTTCCAAGGTCATTAAAATGAGGAGCCAGATTGTTGGGGGCAATAGGCTGACTGTATAAATTGCTTAGAGGGGGCTATAAAGTACTATGAAGAGAGGTATATAAATCTTATTGCTATCTGACTGGGTACAAAGTTTCTATTGCTAATGGAAATCTTATAGAAGAAGTACTGGGTCAAAAATGTTCAATAAAAAAGGTTTAAATATATGACAATCGTTATAAAATATGTTACAAGATCCTTGGTGCAATTGCCTCTCTTCACAATTTATTTTCCCTCATTAAAGAATACCACTTCCCAATCCTATCTGAAGTAGTTTTCTGAATATTTCTAACATGTTTTCAGATTACTTTTATACTGTTGACTTCAACTTTTTAAATTATATGAGAATGATTGATTAAAAACAAGATACTGGAATTGTAATCAATAGATATATCAACCAGGAGTGTGGTCACCATGAAAAAGTCAACATTTATTTTGGTGATGATGATTAAGAAAGGAATATAAATCAACCCTCTTCATATTATCATAATGTAAATCTAGGTTACAGTTGTACCTGGATAAGTATGAGGGAGAAAGCAAGGGAAATAAACGAAGGCAGTGGAGGATAAAGAATTGGAAAACAAAGCCAAATCTTGTAGATGATCTTGCATTCTGCACTTATTAAAGGGACGCGATATTGCAATAATCTATGAAATGCCATAGAAATAATGGGATGGATAGAAGTTAAATTTTCTGTTTAAAAAGTCACCATTCAGGCAATGGAGTGTGCATGTATACATTCTATATTCTCTATATGTATATTCTCTATACATTCTATACTCTCTATAAATACCATGCTATATTCTCTGAGGCATCTGAGGAAGAAGAAAGCAGAATTTCATTGAGAAATGTGATTAAGCCCTCCAGCTATTAATGTTCCAGAAATTTTTATAGGGAACTGCCCATAAGCATTGGGGGAGCTCTTATTTGGAGCCAAGTGAGGTTATTTCTTACTTACCTGCTTCCCTACTTTTTCTATTTGAAATATGGATTCTACTCATAATCACCTCCTTTCCATCCACTTTCACTGCTGGTAGTTTTCAACTTACAACCATTGGAAGCCACAACATTGAAAAAAGTGACTTACCGCCACCCACCCCCACACTTATGACCGTCACTGCATATGCGTGCACTCATGGGATGAAAACTGGGGCACTTAGCAACCAACCGATGTTTATAATGTTTGCAGTATCTTGTGATTCGAGATCTTCTCAGCCAATTTCTAACAAGCAAAATCAATGGAGGGAGGAAAGCTCGATTTGCTTAACGGCTACAAAATTCACTTAACTGTGGTAATTTGCTTAAACAAGCCACAGTGGTTAAAGTGCAGTATTGCAGACTATTCCTGCTGACTGCCAGCTGCCTGAAATTTGGCAGTTCAAATCCCATCAGGCTCAAGGTTGTCTCAGCCTTCCATCCTTCCGAGGTTGGTAAAATGAAGACCCAGATTGTTGGGGGCAATAGGCTGACTTTGTAAAACCACTTAGAAAGGGCTGTAAAGCATTGTGAAGCTGTATATAAATCTAAATACTATTGCTATTGCTATTAACAACTGTAGCAGGAAAGGCTGTAAAATCTGGCACAAGTCACTTAATAACAACAAAAAAATCTAGTCCCAACCGTGGTTGTAAGTGGAGGACTAACTGTTTTCGTCAGAGAGTTTCAGATTAGCAATTGTCAACAGCCAGCTTGTATTTGCCTATAAACCTTTTTTTTTTTTGCTAATAATTCCCTTTTTCTGAAATTCACTTGAAAGGAAATAAATAAATTAAATAAACTCTTGCTTTCCATTTGCTCCTTCTTATTGCCACAAATCCTTTGGAATGGCCTCCAAAATGTGAGGCAGACTTGCTAGGTTTGGGATTTTTTTTCTCCCTCTGTATTGACTTTTAAATAATTTAAAAATCTGTTTAAACAAAAGGGAGTCAATCATCAAACTGCTGATGGAAAGAGAATGCTTTGTCTCCATGCCATTTTAAGTGACAGATGTTGTCCACATGGGAGTGAACTTACATGTTCTTTATATAAGCAGATTTCTGAAGGTGACCTGGAGAAAATATATTCCTTCTAATGCTAAAAAGTTCCTTTTTTTTTCCCTCCCAATGTTGAAATCAGAAATCTAATGTGTGAGAGTCAATTGCTATCATTTCTTTTTGGTAATTAATGGTTTTTACGGCTGACTGAGTGGGTGAAATAATTAATAACACTTAAGACTTGGAGTGTGTTGAAATCCATCTCGGATTACCAAAATGTATATTTGTGCAAGGATGATATGCAAACAGTCCCAGAATGGAGTCACAAGCAGATCATAGAGCCTCGGTGGTGCAGTGGTTAGAGTGCTGTATTGCAGGCTGCTTCTGCTGACTATCGGCTGCCTGCAATTTGGCAGTTCAAATCCCACCAGGCCCAAGGTTGACTCAGCCTTCCATCCTTCCGAAATTGGTAAAATGAGGACCCAGATTGTTGGGGACAATACGCTGATTCTGTAATCTGCTGACAGAGGGCTGAAACACTATAAAACAGTATATAAGTCTAAGTGCTGTTGCTATACAGATGAATAGCACTTAGGAAGAAAAAGTCCCTTTGTTGATGATGCTCCAAGGGTTTGTCATTGTGTTTCTTTCTTCCAAACTAAAAACATATGACAGCAATCATAGATGGAAGTGATTGTATATGAAGAATAATGTTCAATGCATCTATTCTAAGGAAAGCTGGGAAAATGTCAAAAACTGAATTTGTGAATACTTCTCTTTCTTTTTTTTTTTAAGAAAACTTTATTGAATTTCATTACAAAAAACATTAAAAAGTATATAATTCAATAATACTTCTCTTTCTTGGGAAATACTATCCATTGCATACATTTTCATTAAGTCTTCAAGAGACTTTCAAATCATTGGAGCAATTGATTCAAACTTTTTTTAGCAAAGATTAGGGGAAAAAAAATCCCAATTGATTTTACTTAGTTAATTAGTTATCATATCTCTATCAGCTCTTAAAATAAAGAGCAAAGAAAGGCAGGACTGAGATGCTAGCTTTTCCTATGTTTCAAAGAAGATTGTTCAGGTTCTTAAAACCATGTTTTAAGGACTTACTGTACAATTTCCATGTGTTTCTTATCCCTAAATGGTGGGAAATAATGTCATCCTTGATCAGGAGTAGTAGTCTGGAGAGATCCAACAGCCCCAGAAGAAGAAAAAAGGAGTAATCTACAACATACAGTGTAATGACCACAACAACCACTATGCAAGATAAATAAGTAGAAGACTGACAGAATGCATCTAAGAATAATAATTAGCAGTCAAAAGACGTGATGAAAACTCTTTAATTTCACAAGATATGGACAGACCTACCATAGTTTCAGCTGTGAAATGGTGACCATTCTAGATCAAACAAAATTCAAAAATACTAGAAGTCTGTCACTCTGGCAAAGTAGCCATCAATAGACATGTAGACATAAACAATAGCTACACAGTGTGCAAAAGAGATAATCAACAAGCCAAAAAGGGAACAAAAAGACCAAAACACTAGTAATCAACACTCAGATGAGCATAGATTAGCCCCAAGATTAACATCAGACCAACAATCAGGAAGTAAACAATACTCTAATCAAGGAACTGCCAAACAAGCTAACAATAAAGAGTTCAACCAAAGAACCTCCAAGACTACTTCCACCAACAGGAAAGATTGACAGGGCAAATCACTAGAATATAAACTGAAAGCAAACTCTATTCCTTGCTAGAGCTGATGATGTTACCTAGATAGAAAAATGATAGGTAGGTAGGTAGATAGATAGATAGATAGATAGATAGATAGATAGATAGATAGATAGATAGATAGATAGATAGATAGATAGATAGATAGATAGATAGAATAACTATATTGTCACTTTGAATGTACACTAATCTGCATATATTAAAATGAAATTTTGTTGTATACAGCTCTCAAAGTGTCACAACATCCAATATGTACTACATAAACATGACAAAATAAATAAATAAATACAAAATTATGTATATACTATATGACACAGAGAAACAATACAGTCTAGTTTGGATGTATATATGTACCTAGTGACAAAAATGAATCTTGCAAGTTTATCAGATGGATGGCATAGGGAAAAAGCTGTTACAGAATCTGGTAGTCCTGGTAGAAATACTTCGAAACTTACTGCCAGAAGGGAGCAACAGAAACAGACTGTGAAGTGGGTGTGTGGGTTTTCTAACAATGCTTTGGGCTCTAAGCACATAGCGCTTATAAGCAGCATCCTAAATATCAGGAAGCAAGTTTTCTATAATCTTCTCAGCTGTCCTTACCACTCTCCGTATGGACTTTCTACCTGAGGCACTGCAGCCACCAAACCAAACAGTGATGCAGTTTGTTAAAACGCCTCTCAATCGTGCCTCTGTAAAAAGTGGCCAGGACAGAAGGAGAAAGATATGCTCTCCTCATCCAACACAGGAAATGAAGATGCTGGGATGACATGTGGAGAGACCACTTCAGATTATCCATTACCTAGTTTGATTAACAAAATGCCTGCAAGAAAGCATGCCAGTTCAGAGAGCACCAAGGACCCTTCATTTTAACCTATGCTACAAATCTTCTCCTTTATTAACATTGGAAAGTATATGATCTTGGGACTCTTGGATACCCATCGATGAGGATATCAGACAGGGAGAGACTGCCCTAAAGCTTATGAAAAAGATGGAAGAAGTTGACATGGTCCTACTGTATCTGATTGTCACCCCCAAATCCGCAGGAATTATTTTTCCAGTTTCCAATACTGCCTTCAGCATAAATATGAAATGTGGCTGATCTCTTGCCTATCTGCTATTCTGAAAGCACATTGAAAATAAAAATTAGAATAATTCTTAGCAACAGTGCAAAGCTTGCAAAGGCACCGTTAGGATAAATTAAGTGCTTATTTATTATATTCAAATGATTTTCTTCCCTTCCCCATCGCTCATATTAATGGGAAAGAAAGCAATCTGCAGTTCCTCAAGACCTACTTGACCTGGATGGTTCAGGAAGTGCTGATGCTCGAATGTGTTAATGGAAGAAAAGAAAAATTGCAATTCAGTTATTTTTCCTTAAAAAAAAAATGCTTTAATTAGAATGTGATTTCTCATGTTGTGATCCTATTGTCCACAGTGAAAGCTCATTAAGCAAATGGCACAATTGGCTGGCTAATCCAGGGCAGCTGAGTTGAGTTCAGAAAGCTGATTGTGATGTGAGAAGATAACTGGTTCTGATTCAGCATTATAGAACTTTACTACAGGAATGCTGCAAATCGGTGATGGAAGAAAGGCAACAGATAAAACTCAAAAGGAACTGGTTTTTGCTACCTTTTCTCTCTATGAAAGGACACCTTTTTCAAGCCTTCTGGAAGCATGTCCTCTAGTTTCTGTGAAAACCTACAGGTAGTTCTGGACTTATGACTGTAATGGAGCCAGGGCCCATCATGATCACAAATCATGGCAGTTGTATTTTATGAGCTTTTTTTTTTCAGCGGTCATTTAATTTTAATTGCTGTTCACTGCCCAAAGTGACAAGGTTGAGACAAACACCCATATTAAATGAAACAAACAAAAAAACTATAAAGGCAAGAATTTAGAATTCTGTTTTAGAATTCTGTTTTCTTTGGATTGCGCACCCTGTCATACAGGGGTGGGATTCCACTGGTTTAACAACTAGTTCGGTGATTGCATGCTCTGCGCACCTGCTCCTCATTACAAACAGCTCTACTACTTAACTTCTATAGCAGTTCCTGTGAAGAAAACAGCTGAGGCACGGCAAACCACTCTGCCGTGTGAATCAGCTGTGCTGTAAACAAAGGAAGTAAAGGACAGGAAAGAGTAGGGGCAGGCAGGCCCACATCAGAGGTGATATCCAGCAGATTCTGACCAGTTCTGGAGAACCGGTAGCGGACATTTTGAGTAGTTCAGAGAACCGGCAAATGCCACCTCTGACCGGCCCTGCTCCCATCTATTCTCTGCCTCCTGATCGGCTGGGTCTTCTTTTGTTGCCCTGCACAGCAGAATAGAGCTGGAAAGCAAGTTAGTGGGATGGGGAGGGAATGGGGATTTTGCAGTATCTGTCAGCTATGGAATCATGATTCATTGCTGCCACATAGCTGGAGAAAGTGGGAGAGGGGTGATATTAATTGAATAGTTCTTAGTAGACAAAATATAATTCTTTTGATAGTTCAAGGTTAAAGAGTGTGGCGCAGAAAGAATTGGAACTTACTTTGGGATTGCTTCATGTGATGTGATGATGAGAAAAAAAGGGGATGGTTTGTAGGTTGGGATATTGTGGGGAAGCTGGGAAACTCTTAGTTTCGGAATTCCACAGAATGTGCCAGGTGCTATTCTAATAAAAGTACTTTGAGATTATGCTTATCTTGGAATTACTGACAGGAATGGATTTTCCCTGGAACGCTGACAGTATCCTTCCCCTGCCACGCCCACCAAGCTACACCAAGCTACACCATGCCCACCAAGCCACACCCACAGAACCGGTAGTAAAAAAAATTGAATCCCATCACTGGCCCACATGTTCGTCACAGTGAACCAGTTTTGAGACAGCTGGTCTTCGGAGCAAGGGGTTTGCCCAAATCAGTCCAAACCAGTAGAATCCCAACCCTGCTGCCATGTATTTCTGTGTTTTCTATCACTTGCCCTAGATCTCCACAACATACCTTTGCCTTCTTTGTTTCCTGAAGTTTTGGCAACCTTAAGGCCTTAATCCTGCTCATTTTTGTTTAGAAAGCATTTTTATAGAAGGAAAAGTGTTCACAGAAGAGGCATCCCTATCAGCTCCTCATATTCTTCACTATCTCTTGTTGATATGTCACGATTATAAATTTACAAAGAAACTCTGTGGATCCTGACAGAAAAAAATTGATCCTGTAATGCATGGTTGACAAACTCGCTGTGTCATGTTGCTGTCACGTGATGTTTTGCAACGTTTTTCCCATTCGCAGAGCTGGGATAGGCGTGGCCTAGGCATGACGCATCTGGCCCACGGGCTGCCAGTTTGACACCCCTGCTGTAATGGAAGGTAATTCCTAAAATCGTATTACTTAGTGATTGTGCCTATATCATTTCACCTCAAATGTTCATCTAAATCTCATAACTGGGAGGGGGAAATGCCTGATTTTAAAACAATTGGAAGCTAATTGTTCATATTTCTATCTCAAACAATGATTAGCTATCACATAAACATCAGGTGTTAGACGGATACAGATTTAAATAATAACTGGCCATTTGAAGGTATGTGGACTTCAGCTCCCAGAATTCCCCAGCCAGCATAGCAGAAATACGTGTTGAAGGTTAGCGAGTCCACATAGCTGGCTAGGGGATTCTGGTTCTAGTTCTCTCACCTTGGCTCAAAAGCTTCTAATATTATCATGGACAAGATATTTTCCCTTGTTCCACTTTTAAAATCTTTATGCTTGTTCACGTTACTGTAGCCAGGAATGAATGAGGAATGCTTGAATGCCCCTCAAATGCTGAGGTCAGCTAAAAAAATATTCAATATTCAAAAAATACTTATATTTTATAATGCATATGGCAGTGGGAAATAGAAAGGTTATTTTTAAAATGAACATTTCCAAATATTGTCAATGCATGAAAATTCTGGACAAAAAAGATACGAATTTTATATGGATTTTCTTTAGTCAAATCCTTAATGTGATTTGGAAGTGGGACCAAATGACAAATGTTATGAAACTTATTGATTTGTCCACTGAAGGATAATCTCTCCCAAATTTTAGAAATTATAACAAAAATACTAGAATATTGTTTAGTAATGCACTCAGGGGTGGGATTCAATTTTTTAACAACCGGTTCTGTGGGTGTGGCTTAGTTGGTGGGCGTGGCTTGGTAGTCATGTGACTGGGTGGACGTGGCTTGGTGGTCATGTTATTGGCTGGGCGTAGCCAACTCAATATCACTTACATCAAGGTACCACCTCCTCACCTGGCCTCTCATGACTGTGGGGATGCTGTAACAGTCATAAGTGTGAAAAATGGTCATAAGTCACTTTTTTCAGTTTCACTGTAACTTTGAAGGGTCACTCCACACTAGCAAAGTATCAGCAAAGGAGGGAAAAAAACTCCAGAGAACTTCCTGAGACAGGAAGTCTAGTCCTGCCAAGAATGTAATAAGGGTTAACGGAGAGGCAGTTTCTATAAGCAACACCAGAATGTTTCCTTCCTGCCTTCCTTACAGGATTAGGCCAGTAATTTCTTCTAACAACCGGTTCTCCAAACTGCTTAGAATGTTAACAACCGGTTCTAGCGAATAAGTGTGAATTGGTAGAATCCTACCCCTTAATGCACTCATTATTAACACATAGTAGATTTTTATTATGTTTCTTATAATCAATTTTTCCTGCACTACTCTAACAATACTCTACCCTTCTATAAACCATATAGGTACTCCTCATGTTACAATGACAGTTGGGACTCGAATTTCCATCACTGAGCAATGTGATTGTAAAATGCAATGTCATATGACTGCACTGCTTAGTAACAACAATCCCAATTACTGTCACGACCCCAGACCCATTTGGGTTGTTTAAGTGGAAAGAGGCAGAAATCACAGAAAAGAAGGCTAGAATGTGTAGGTAATACAGGATGGTAGGGAAGTGCTATAGAGTACAGATGAGTACGTGGGAGTAGAGTAGAATACTGTACACCTCCCTTCCCATGCTGTCAATCGGGAGAGGGGTGCTGCAGGCAGACAGTATGGATTGCAGGCAGACCAAAAAAAAAAAAGAGTTACTTCTGACTTCCTGCCAGCTTTTCTATTGACTTTGCTTCTGGGAAGCTGGCAGAAATGTTGGAAATCACAATCAGGTGACCACAGCTCATTGTAGTGCCATAATCATGAACTGGGCACAGAACAATAACAATACCACTTAGACTTATATACCGCTTCATAGTGCTTTACACCCCCCTCTAAGGGGTTAACAGAGTCAGCATATTTTCCTCAACAATCTAGGTCCTCATTTTACCGACCTCAGAAGGATGGAAGGCTGCGTCAACCTTCAGCTGGTGAGGACCGAACTGCTGGCTGTGGGCAGAATTAGCCTGCACTACTGCATTCTAACCACTGAGCCACCAGAGTCCCAGATTCATGCAATCATGTGATTTCAAGGACATTGCAATGGTTGGAACTGTGGCAATCACTGGAACTGTGAGGCTTGGTTATAAGTCCCCACATTCAGTGCTATTTGAATATTCACTGAATGAGTGGACTTAACTTGAGTTCTATTTATATGTGGGAAGATATAATTACATACTGTAACACATATTTCCCATAATATATCATATGATAAGTAAATGTATAATTCTCTATGTAAGGAGCATTACCTCTTCTTTCACTGAAAATATTTCTTGAGGATTGCAGCTTCAGTTGCCATTTCTTCTTCAGATCTCCATTTGCTGGGGGAATCTTCCGCCTCTTTGTCATGACGCTGAAGCTTGGTTGGAAAGAAGAGAGGGTTATTCTTTTGAGAGAGAAGTAATTGAAGCAATGAATGTTATGATCATAAAGAGCGGTGTTTTTATCCTGTTCTTTGATTCCAATAATTTATTTCTGATATTTGATTAATTGGGAAGCTTTCAAATCCTGGAACTTCATCGTCTCAACTTCCTCAACTTTTAGTTCCTCCACTTCATTTATCTTATACACAAACATATATGTATACAGGTACACAATGTTTTATGTAAAGGAAGAACCAGGAGACAAAACCAAAAACAAGACTCTAAGGGGCGTGCATAAATGCACCTTTGTGCCTTCGTCCCTGTCCTATTGTCCCCATTTATTCGTACCTATTTCCTGTATTCTTACGCATGTTTATACTTTTACCTATTACCTTGTAAGCGATTGACAAATCAAATAAATAAAAATAAATTAAATATATATATATATACCTACAATTTCTGTAATACAGAGAGAGAAACAGTGAATATTTCCTAATGTATCTATTCCAGAAAGAAGACCAGACATCTCAGAAATCTAATACAATTCAGGCAAGGAGAACTTCAGAAGCATCTCCATGTGTGACATGATCAATGTATCTTAAAGCAACCAGAAGGATCATAGAGGAAACCATTTTCTAGGAGAAGCCTTCTCTGACGGTGGGTCTTAACCTCATTCCAGGCTGAGGCTTACAATTTAATAAAGCTTTTGTTATAGGTCAAATGTGGTCAGCCTATTACAGTTGAATCAGATACGTGGAGGACTGGAAATAAAATAAATGAATTGTGAGAAAGAGAGAGTGAAATCATCCTTGTTGAGAAAAACTCACCCGTCCCCAAAGGGAGGAGAAAAGATTTTTTAAAAAGGAAAGGGAGGTGGAAGCAGTAACAGTTTACATTTCATGTTCACTCAGATGTAGATCTCACTCCTTCCAGCATTTAGTGTTAGTGGATTTTACTCCTTGTAAATGTATCATATTATAGCATTCATTTTTATCCCTCCTAATCCAGGTATCCTAATCTGGATTTTTAGTATCTGAAACGAACAACCGAATAACAGAGTTGGAAGGGACCTTGGAGGTCTTCTAGTCCAACCCCCTGCTCAAACAGGAGATCCTATACGATTTCAGACAAATGGTTGTCCAATATCTTCTTAGAAACCTCCAGTGTTTGGAGCATTTACAACTTCTGGAGGCAAGTTGTTCCACTGATTAATTGTTCTAACTGTCAGGAAATTTCTCCTTAGTTCTAGGTTGCTTCTCTCCTTGATTAGTTTCCATCCATTGCTTTTTGTCCTGATTTCAGATCCTTTGGAGAATAAATTGATCTTCTCTTCTTTATGGCAGCCCCTTAGATATTGGAACACTGCTATCACATCACCCCTAGTCCTCCCTGTCTCCTTCCATGCATTGGAGAAAATCAACCAAAGCAACATTTCTAATCTCATCTAGATATCATTTCTCAAATTTGGCAACTTAATTTCCCATGTAGGCTAGAGCATTCTGATAGTTGAAGTCCACACATCTTAAAATTGCCAAGTTTTAAAATACTGATTAAGATGGACAGTTGGGTTTGAGGAGCTGCCTATCATCGACAATTCTCACAATCTCCTACAGCATTCGATATGACTTTGCTCAAGAGACTTATGGCTCTTGAGCAATTTATAACTGTGGCCAGGAACACCATTTAGAAAAAGCAGATCCTTTGCCAAGGAGCTTCTAAATCTGTGCCTCCATGTTGCATTGCATTCAGATGCACCAAGAGGTTATGCATTGAAATGATTAGCTGGTGACATCACCGTTGCCTGGGAGATGTCCAGTTGGCGGTTCCTGTCATGTCACTAGCAGGATCTGGAGCAAAGGACGGGAGCTCACACAACCCTGCGGCAGCAGTCGTGTTTCAAACGTGACTTGCTAACCTCCAACCCGGCATCCTAACTACGCAAGCCACCATGCTCCTTGCCTCCATGTTATTTCCTCTAATTGTACGCTTCCATTGTGTAAGTGCTTGTGAAATCCAGGGCAAGCTGTTGATTTGGGAGATGACAATAATTTTGTATATTTTTGAACCGGGACTTTCTTGCTGCAAAGTGGAAGAAAGAGTGAGATTGCTTTGTGTGGATGCAGTTAATGAATGACATATTGAATATCCCTCAAGCTCTATCGCAACAATGACAACAACAACAGTCTGCCATGCCAGAATGTTATCCGTTTTAATAAAACAACTTAAAACCAGGCTGTCAGCTTTGCTGGCAACTTCACACTGGGGAGGGGGGAGAGTGGGGAGGAACACGGAAGGGAGGAAGTGAATCCTTTTTTCCCCAAAGAGAAATATTCTGACTGCTTACAAGTGATCAGAAGTGACAGTTGGTGCTTATTGGTGGAAGAGCTTTTTCTGCTTGAAGTGAAACAGGAGGATAATTTATCAGGAAAGCTGGGAAGCCAGACATCGATAATGATCTGCTTTAAGAAAGGAAGATTTTAGAAGAATATTTGTACCACACAGTAAGGATTTAGAGCAAGATGGCAGTAGGGTTTTGTTTTTTGTTTTTAAAAAGATCTGCCTTGGTGCTGAGCAATGTGTGATTTTTTTTTTTCTTGGCAATTTAGATGTCCAAAGTTGAAATAACACCAGCTAGAATGGCTAGAGGTTTTAATTAATATTTAACAGCACCACAAGTCAAAGTTCTCTTATATTTATCCTTGTTTTAAAGATCCTTAAAACAGTGCTGTGACCTTAGAGTTGCTTTTACTAACAGTTGCTTTTTAGAACAATTGGCTTTCCCAGCATTTCCTCTTTTCTGTCCTGTATCTGCTTTAAGATGAAGACAGGCATCTCAAACACCTCTCAAATTGAGTGAGGTGTTCATTGAAGAAACTAGAAATGAATAATTATGTCAAAGAAATCAGACGAAGGCAACATTCCAGAGATTAGATTATAGGCTATAAACTAAGCTGAAGAATCAATTGTCCTCTTTATAGAGTAGTTGTAGCTTCATCAAAGATCGAATTCATTTAAAGGTTAACAGCAGCATTATGAAAAGATAAATTATCTTGGGCTTAGATTTTAGCTTTCAAAACACAGTCCCCTCCCCCTCCCCCTCCCTTTTTTTACAAAAAGAAAAAGGCCATTTCCATCCTCCCAGATTTCCAAAACTGAGATGAGGGAATTGAAAATACCATTAACATGCATTGCCGCGTGTTTTGTTCCACTAAATTAAAACAAGCCAACATATATCAAATCGCAATTCCCCAGAACACTGCGCTTACTCCCATCAATTGAATATGATAACAGATAACAGATAATCAGAGTTGGAAGAGACCTTATAGATCATCTAGTCCAACCCACTGCCCAAGCAGGAGACCCTACACCATTTCTGACAAATGTCAGTCTAATCTCTTCTTGAAGGTCTCAAGTGAGCTCTGCTTCCCTTTTTCTACATTGTAAATCTTCCTATAATCTCTCTGCAATTGACCCTTAAAAAAGAATTTGGTGGGACTGATGAGATATGTAGTGAATTCTCACATCTTCTACAGGTAGTCCTCGACTTATAACCACAATTGAGCCCCCCCCAAAAAAACTGTTATTAAGTGAGGCATTTGTTAAATGAGCTTTGTCACGTTTACGACCTTTCTTTCCAGAGTTGTTAAATGAATCACTGTAGGTGATAAGTTAGTACCCTGGTTGGTAAGCGAATCTGGCTTCCCCATTGACTTGGCTTGTGAGAAGGGCAGATAACAGATGACAGATAACAGATAATCAGAGTTGGAAGGGACCTTGTAGGTCATCTAGTCCAAACCCCCGCCCAAGCAGGAAACCCTACACCATTTCTGACAAATGGCACTCCAATCTCTTCTTGAAAGTCTCAAGTGATGGCGCTCCCAAAACTTCCGAGGGCAAGCTTTCCCTTGGTTGATTGTTCTCACTGTCAGAAAGTTTCTCCTTATTTCCAGGTTGAATCTCTCCTTGTTCCATTTCCATCCATTATTCCTTGTCTGGGCTACAGGTGCTTTAGAAAATAGCTTGACCCCTTCCTCTCTGTGGCAGCCCTTCAAATACTGGAACACTGCTATCATGTCTCCCCTGGTCCTTCTCTTCACTAGACTAGCCAAGCCCAGTTCCTGTAACCATTCTTCATATGTTTTAGGTCGCAAAATGGGATCACATGACCTTGGGACACTGCAACTGTCATAAATATGAATCCGTTGACAAGCATCTGAATTTTGATCACATGACCATGGGGAGGCTGCAAAGGTTGCAACTGTGGGTCTAACTCCTAAGTCACATTTTTCAGTGCTGTTGTAACTTTGAATGGTTACTAAACAAACTGTTGTAAATTGAGAACTACCTGCATTGCTTATGAACTTAAAAACTCTACAATTTAACCATTTGCTGGATGAATGATGATTTCCAGTCCAGCCTGGAATGTGGAAGAGCCAAATAATGTCTTTCTACAGTTGTATCTATGGTAGCACTAGGACCAAATTTTTGGACTTCATTCATTTACCGTTTATTAATTTTTGGCCTATAAAAGGCACAGAATCTCTTTATTCTATGATACACTTTCATGGCTTCCTGGTCTTGGAATCCTTCATGATAGGTGGATTTCTACCAATTGCCTTGCCTGTCAAATTGTTTCTAACACTTAATCTGATGATTAGACCAACAACCAACCTTGTTCAGCATATTATTTCTCACAGTAGCCAACCAGATGCCCCTAAGGTATTTGCAAGCAGAAAATAGAAACACACTTCTGTTCTGTCGTTATTCCCTTGCAACTGGTATATAAAGGCATACTGCCCCCAATCATATGGATGCTTAAAATTAATAGCCATAGATAGAACTGTTCACTGTGGATTTATCTGATTCTTTTTCTAAAGCCATCCAAGGTAGTGGCCTACATCACATCAGTCCACAAGTTAATGATGAATTATGAAAACAAGTGCTTTCTTTCGTCTGTTTCTTCCAATCAACTTCAAAGAAAGAGGAAGATACGCAAATGCTCTGGTGTATCTATACCTGTAGGGATGTGGTGGCTCAGTGGCTAAGACGCTGAGCTTGTCGATCAGAAAGATCAGCAGTTCGGTGGTTCGAATCCCTGGCACCACGTAACGGAGCGAGCTCCATTACTTGTCCCAGCTTCTGCCAACCTAGCAGTTCGAAAGCATGTAAAAATGCAAGTAGAAAAATAGGGACCACTTTGGTGGGAGGGTAACAGCATTCCGTGAGCCTTTGGCATTTAGTCATGCTGGCCACATGACCATGGAGACGTCTTTGGACAGCACTGGGTCTTTGGCTTTGTAACGGAGATATGCACCGTCCTCTAGAGCCAGAAACAACTAGCACGTATGTGAGAGGGGAACCTTTACCTTTCTATCTATACCTACAAAGATCAAAATCGGGCAAACCAAGGTATTCCCTGTGAACCTCTATGGTAGAGAAAGTTGGACTTTAAAGAAACAAGATAGGAAGAATATTGATGCCTTTGAACTTGTTGAAGAAGACTTCATGGAATACCATGGATAGTAAAGAAAATCCAAGCCAACAGATTATCAAACAGATCAACCCAGTGCTCTCAAATGACCAAGCTCAAATTATCCTACTTCAAACACATTGTGCATTATTTCAATGTTTTACAATAGTGGCAAATATCTGTAACTCTGGTATAGGATGAGGGTTTGTTCTCCGAGCTTATGGGTTGTTTCTGAACATTTTGTTACCAGTCTAGGTAACATCTTCAGTGGAGTTTAGGGGACGTCAGTGTCAGTGTTCCTCTGTTTATAGGGGCCTCAGGTGTGGGTGTGTCAAGTGAGGGTCTTGTGGTGGGTCAGTTGTGAGTGATCAGTGAGTCTTGTGATAAGGAGATTACAATGGGTCAGGCTCATTGGGAGGTGAACCGCTGGTAGTGGTTGCATGGGTTGGTTGAGAGTCAGTGCTGTTTATTTTATTTGTTGTTTGTTTGTTTATGTATGTATGTATATATGTATGTATGTATGTATGTATGTGTTTGTTTATTTATTTATTTATTTATTTATTTATTATTTCAATGTATTTTACATACAGTATTTTGTACCAAAATGCATTCTGAAATTATTTTCAAAATGGATGTGCATGTGTGTGAAAGAACTCTTTTTGAGCCAAAAACTGCTTTGAAAGACTGGAAGAACTGCCATCTCCAGAAGATAACTGCATTCCCTTACCCATATGAATTCAGGAAATATAGATTCAATATGAGACCCAACAAAATTGCCCAGCATCCTTAACCTAATCTAAATTTAGGAAAGTAAAAAGAGAAGATATTGCTCACCTCAAAAGCAACCTGTAACTCCCAGGTTTCTTCATTTATTTTTTTATTCTTCAACTTTCCCAAATAGACTGATAACAAGCGATGAGACCAAACAAGAGATGCCTTAATTCAGTGGTTCTCAACGTTTCCTTCATCACAGACTCCTTTTAAATACCTTTTGTGGCCATAGGCCACAGCCACAGACCCCCCCCCAAAAAAACTTAACTCAACATTTAAATCATAACATTTCTTTAAGCTTTTGTGGACATTATTGGGCCTCCAGAGCTCCACAGAATGCAGGTTGGGAAATCACTGCCTTAATTTATTTAATGGGTTGTCTGAGTACTCCATGATTTGAAGAATTAAGCATTTGGCATCCCATAGGGAACTCCTGAACTGAAATTAGCTGAAAGAGTTTTTTCTAGTTCTGTCATTTATTATGATTCCATGAATCTATAATAACATTGTATATGATGTATGATATAATACAAATATGATATGACATGGCTTGAGCATACAAATACAGCCTAGATTGAAAGACATTGTCTCTGAACATTTAATTTTGAAATGTTTCCAGGTTGAGCTTTATCAGTCAAGCTAACAGGTGGTTTCATGACCCAGAGTGCCTTGCACTGTTCTAAGCTCTTGTTCAAATTGTGACATCTTCTTCTAGAGTTAGTCTGGTCAAGGACCTATACTCCGATGCTCTTAAGCAAATACTATAATTTGTTATTTATGGAGCTCCCCTTTGAAAGCAGTCCGGAAAGTGCAGCTATTTCAGAAGAACCTGAAACTTATAAACTGTGATAGCTTGCTAGGAAAACATTCCCACAAGCTCCTGGTTTCTTTTTATTTAGAAGCAAAATTCAAAATCCTAGTGCATATCTCTGAAGCCCTACAAGTCTTGTTAGCCAGGTCCCCAGGAGAATGCCTGTTCCCACAGTAATAGGACAAGGCAACCTACCCTGAGAATCTTTAGATGTCAGAAGCATCAGCTGTCAAGCCTCCGTCTAGCTTCATTAAAAAATGTAAAACAACCTATGCTTTGGATTCTTTTATCCCTTTGCTTACTGTCTTCTTTCTCTTTGGGAATCTGCTTGGCAATTCATTCCACGTCTTGCTATAACCCTGAAACATAAAATAGTAGCTACCCTAACAATAGCAGCAGGGACACACCCATTTTTCCAGTTGTGTGGAATTCATGTGAGCACATTTGCATTCATTTTAAGTCCTTCCCCCCTTCCTAAGTGCTGGGGGCACCACTTTGCCATGTGTTCAGTGAGTGCTTTCACCTCCCCTCCCCTCTTTAAATCCCCTCCTTTAATAATATTACAAGATGGATTTATAACATACCGAGAGCTAATATCAAAATGAAAATGAGTTTTCTGCCAGTGGAACAACAGTGCCGTTAATTTGCCTACAGCTATTGTGTCATCTAAGCTTTGCTATGGTAGGAAATAACTTTCTAATGCAGTGTTGTCTACAAAGTTGGATGACATCTGGGTAGCAGAATATAACATAAAAAGTCACAGCATTAAAGCTGGCAGTAAAATTGGGAACGGGGAAAAAAATGAAAATTTGGATTTGGAGATACGCTAACAATATATCAATCAATTTATAGTGTTTGTTTATTTATCACATTTCTAACTGCCCATCTCATTTGGTATAAGTATAAATAGTGTACAGCACTAAAGTGCTAATATTGATCTTTAAAGCTGTGGTTGAATGTAGTCTGGAGGGAGGGAAGGGCTGATTTCCAGATGATAAAGGGGCAGTGTAGCTTGGAAAATTTAATTGGCAAGAAGACAATTAAAACAACTCTTCCCTAACTTTTCCTAGAGTATATCTGTAGTTACGCAAATAGTTGCTTTAGTCTGGCAAGATTTTGTCTGTAGGTGAAGAACAGTGAAGGAAACTGTTCTTAAGTAACTCCATAAGTCATTTTTGGTTCTTGACAAAAGCCCTCCATGGCCACGGGACTTGGGTATTTGAAGGACCACCTCTTCCTGATTTCATCTCCCCATCCCAACAGATCCCAAAGAATGGGCATGTTATGGGTTCTGCCATCTAGGGAGTTTCATTTGGCAGGCCCTAGACAGCAAGCCTTTTCTTCCATGGTGCCTACAATGTGAAATTTCTTCCCTGGGAGATGAAGTTGACTTCATCACTCCTGTATTTCAAAAGGTCCTTCAAGACCTGGCTATGTCAGCAGGCCTGGGGACTGCAGGGGATGGATGTCAGCTTTGGAAGCCATATTAATACCAGAAGCTTCAACCCTGCCACATTCTTGTGCCTGGGAAATTAGGAGGGGGGATTTTTAGAGTGTTAGTAGTTAGACATAATAGCATTCTTCTTTTCAGTCAAGGTCATGTTATTCCTGTATCTCAGGGAGGAGTGGTTGAAGTGATGTCTCAAGTTGGGACAGATGGTGGTTGGACCATTTGATGGACTGATGGGTGCAGGGGTTGGGTTTTGATTTTTGATTTACTGAAGGGATCCCTGAACTTTCAGATTTGGGTTTTCCCAGATGTGCCAGTATGATTTCTGCAATAAAAAGAAACTGAGAAAATACCTGTCTTGGAGTTTTTGATTAGAGTCTGGTTTTTCTGGAATGCTGACAATGGGTGAATTAGTTAGGTGAGTCCCTTGCTGTTAATATTCCTCTGCTTATTACTTTCTTTCTTAGTTTTGTTCTTAGAGTTTTAAATGATTTTAACAAATGTTATATAAAGGTTTATATTTCTACTGTTTCATTGCATTGTTGCATATCCAGAGTCGCTTTCTGTGAGATGGGTGGCCATATGCATTTGATTAATAAATAAAAATAATAACAAATAAAAGAAGACAAATGTCAGCCATTGAATTATATTGCAACCCCTTCATTTTCTTTCCAGCAGTCTGCCTGGCGCTATCAGCTGCATTAATGTGCCTATCTGCAGATACCTGCAGCAGAACTGATAAATATTACTCAAGAAAAAATTACCTTACTTTTAAAAATTTGTGCTGAATCAAAAATATGATTAATGCAAGAGGTCAACAGAATTGCCAAAGCAGTCAAAACCATGATAAAATCATGTCACACTGCTAATCAACAGCAACAGTTATGAATGGCAAACGATCATCAAAATCACCAACAGCCACCAAGGTAGAATTTGAAACTCAGCAGGTGTCATGAAGAGGTTGCATCAGTGAGGTTAGGTTTAGAGAAGATTCAGCATGATTTTTATAGTATCGGGTGTCAGATGGACTCTCGGCCTTAGCCCTGTGCCATCCCATTGTTTCTACTTCCTCATCTTACATTTTGGGGAAGTTCATAAGATTTGACCACTTTCACTATCAAACAGTATGTTAGTGGTCCTTTTAACAATTTGGACTTCAGGCAGGGTTGAAAATGAAGATATAATTAAAAGTTGCAAGAATCAATTTCACAAATCCACTAGGATTATTCTGAAATCCTTAACATTTCCAAAGCTTCTCGATACATTTTATTATACATCCCATGGGGAACATATAAGTGAGGCCAGATGTTCTTTTAGTTGTCTGGATGCAACTTGGATTTATATACTTTAAATGAGGAGTTAGCTGTTCCCTGGACCATCTGGGGGATTTATAGATTATATGACTAATCATGTTTCTAGTTTATATGAAATGCAGCCTTCTAGTTACATACAATCCACTGAGTATCCATACTCTATTCTTAAGGTAGCTCATATAACTCCTTGACTAAATTCCATTTGTAAGAAGTGATATATATGGAAAGTAAATAACATCTTGTCAAAATCTTTCCACAGTTTCCATAGTGTCTCTAGCACTACCTGTACTGATCATTAGAATGTGTATAAGGTAACATTTGGATGCTATTCCAGCATTTCCTAGCTAAGGTGGGCTGTACATTTAAATAGGATATGTATATTTTCAGTACAAAATATTTCTCTCTGGAGAAGATCTTATTCAAAAAGAATGAATGAGTGAGAGCCAGTGTAGGATAGTGTATAAGGTGTTGGATTGGAAGCAGAGGTGGTATTCAAGCAGGTTTTGGCCAGTTCTGGAGAACCAGTAGCAGAAATTTTGAGTAGTTCAGAGAACTGCCAAATACTACCTCTGACTGGAGATTTTACATTATCCTTCTCCTGCCAGGCCCACCAAGCCATGTCCACAGAATCGGTAGTAAAAAAAAAATTAATCCCACCACTGATTGGAATCATGGAGATATAGGTTCAAGTCCACCCCACGTCAATGAAAGCTAGGGTCAGTCATTCTTCACAGCCCAACCTACCTCACAGATTTGTTGATAAAGGGAAAAAATAGGGGGAGGGTGTCTATGCTACCTTGAACTCTTGAATAAAGTAGTAAACATATATTATATAAAAATAATTGGAATGATTATCCATGCACAGCTTATCAATAAGGCTGTTTAGTGGGGCTGATGGACACAACCAAAAATCGCATAATGTTAAAACTAGTCTGGTATTAATGCTAGTATGGAAAACTACTTGTTAATCAAGTATGCCAATTTGAGATAAGCCATGTTGTAAGAAAAGTGAGACATTAAAACAGTAATTCAGCTAAATAAATGAATGCACGAATAAAAATTGAATAACCCTCAGGATTTTCATTCATTCATTAGCTGTATGAAGAAGCTGTTCTTCTAGAAACTCAAGCCTGCACATCCCATCTTCCATTTTTCTCACCACAGGCTAAGAGATAAGCTGGACATAAAGATGACGATTGGCTCAGAATCACCTAACTGAGCATCATGGCTGACACTGATTTGAAATTGGGACTTCCTGATTCTAGTTCAAGACCTTAACCTCTGCAATAAGCTGCTTTCTTAAAATGCAAAATAGAGTGGAAAGTGCTTGCCAAAAGTGAAACATTTGGAAAGAACAGCTGTTCAAATGAAGATGTTGATCACAAACGTTATCCTGTTAACTATTTCTAGAACTTTAAAATTATCTAAACCCCTGCAGTGCTACCCAAATAAGGCAACAACCAGTTCAGTTGTAGCTCCCTCTACATCTTCCCAGTTTCTTCCTACTATTGCCATTTGAGGTCATCTAGTTGTGAAGATGTTTGCCTTCCACTCAGAAGAGTTCAATCCTATGTAGTGGAAGATGTTTTTCTCCTAAGGCACAAAGAAAAAACCTCTGCTGTGAACTCCACATGGCATCGGGAAGGGCATCCAGCCAATAAATGCTCAGCTCCATCCAGTCCTCTATAACAAGGGAGTTTATTGCCATCTAGGGCAGTGATAGTGTGTACCCCCAAAATGCAATTCATGCACATTCCCCACACATGTGATGCATCTCCTGCACATGGCACTGCACTCCGTGCATGCAAACACATTCCCATGCGCCCTGCCTCTGTGCATGCGCAGCAGAGACCTGAAGACCATCTGGCATGCGTGGCGGAGCTGAGTTGGGGCGATGGCTCGCATGCCCACAGAAAAGGCTCTACATGTCACCTCTGGCACGCATGCCATAGGTTCGCCATCATGGATCTAGGGTAAGTCCTCGTTAGCAGTCTTGAGACCACAAAGAAATCAGCGGACTAAAGGCTTCTTATAGAAGAAATCAAATTGATTACATTATTGCTAAAAGAAGATGGAGGAGCTAAGTTATAGCATCAAAGTCATTACCAGGTCCTCACAGTGGAACAGGTGACAAACTGCTCATGTGCATGTTTTGAGATAAGTTAAAGAAGAAAGCCAACCAGTCTTTTGAAAGATGCACAAAAGCCCAAAACATATGTGCTGTCTAGAAGTTTAGAGGCAGAACATCTGCTTCACATTTTGAAGATTCTAGTCCCTACCATTTCCAGATTAGAGAGCAATCCCCATGACTGAATCTATCGAGATCCACAGCAATCATGATCAGCCAACCATCTTCTAGGCAACTTAAGTATGCTCATGCTATTGCCTGCAGCAATGTTTCTCAGCCTTGACAACTTTAAGATGAGTGGACTTTAACTCCCATGAATTCTCCATGCTGGCTGGAGAATTTTGACAGTTAAAGTTCACTCATCTTAAAGTCACTAAGAGAAACACTCTCTATACACTGTCTAGTGCCACCACAATTATAACTCACATGGATTCTATAAAGTTATTCAACTAACTTTAATTGAGTAACTTTATAGAAGTTACTATAACTTTTAACTCAGAGCCCTTCACTGGATAATGAAGGCTATGCTGTATTTTCAAGATGATGCTCCAATCAGAGAGGGAACAGCTCATAACTTCCTGAAATATGATTGTTCTCCCATGCTAATTAGAAATTGTCATGTGTTGAATTAAGCTTTGAAAATTATGAACAATCATTGAATGAGGCAAGAGTACCATAAATTCCAAGATTCTTTTTTATGGATTTTGAGACTACATACTTGCAACAATCTTCATGGCACCCTATTACATGGTTCTTGGTGTTATACATAGGCATACAGTGAAACTTTGATTTACTGGGTAGTAATACAATTAACTTAACATGTATTGGACAAATAAAAATTGTCATGAGGATATACTCTCTGATTTTTCTCCCAGGCAATCAGGAATAAAGAAAAACCTTGAAAGAAAATAAATAAACAAGATTGAACATGAAAAGAACAAAAAAGAAATAGATTACAATTGAATAGAGATTTTGAAGTTATCATAGTGGTTATAGTTTTCTAACATTACTATGTAATTAGTTTTACATAGTAAAGTATTTTCCATATATTATATTACATTAGAAGACCAAGAATCACATTAAACTAGAAAGGAATGCCAAGCAACATGGTAAATGGAATATAAATCACTGAAAAATGTTTAAAAAAGGAATAAAACAGACCCCTTTCTTCATGTGATCTAATAAATTAAGGTTCACTGTATGTCTAAATATATTACTGTAATGGAATATATTAATGGAACAATTCATAAATCTAAAAAAATATATGGTTTAAAATTCCATTTTATTACCAGTTTCCAACATAGATCCTATAAAGAATATTTTAGATATTACTATCTACATTAATTTCTTTTTCAAGTTTTATAAGCTGTAAAGCAGATATGATGGGGGTAGAGGGCCATATCAGGTGGCCCAGGAGTTCCTGGCTTCCATGACGGCCATGGATCTGACCCAATTAGTTTCTGGCCCCACTCACACGGGGGGACACACACTGGACCTGATTTTCGCCTCTGGTCAGTGGTTGAATGATCGTGCTGGGGACTTAGTTATAAAACCCTTGTCATGGTCTGATCATTCTCTTCTTAGACTGGACTTCGGTGCCGCCACCCCCCATCGCAGGGAGGCGGAGCTGAGGAGATGGTTCCGCCCCAGGCGCCTGATGGATCCTGAACGGTTTCAGATGGAGCTTGGGCCATTTCCTGAAACTCTGGCTCATAACTCGGCCACAGACTTGGTGACCACCTGGGATAGGTTGGCCGCTGAGGCTCTGGACCGAGTTGTGCTTTTGCGACCTCTGACTCGGCATAGATCCCACCTGGCTCCGTGGTTTACGGGGGAGCTGAGGGGGATGAAATGCTGGAAAAGACGTCTGGAGGGCATCTGGAGGGCCAGTCGTGCTGAGTCTGACCGGACACAGGTGAGGTACTATATTAGGACCTACCTAGTGGCGATAGAGGCGGCGAAGCGTTCACACCTCTCCGCCCTTATTGCATCGGCAGAAAATCGGCCTGCTGCCCTGTTTAGAGTGACCCGCTCCCTGCTTGAGCCGAGAGCGCGGGAGGACCTCTTGCAGGGTAGGGCAGAAGAGTTTTCCCGATTTCTGCATGATAAAATCGCTCAGATTCGGGATGGGCTGGACTCCAGTTGGGTGGTCCCGGGGGAGGTGTCCGGAGCAGGTCTTGAGACGGTTATCTGGGAGGAGTTCGATCCTGTGACCGCCGAGGGTGTGGACAGATTACTGGGGAGGCTGAATGCCACCACATGTTTATTGGACCCGTGCCCTTCCTGGTTGGTTTCTACCTCCAGAGAGGTGACACGAGGCTGGCTCCAGGGGATTGTCAACGCTTCGTTGACGGAGGGGGCGCTTCCGACCGCCCTGAAAACAGCGGTGGTGCGGCCCCTCCTCAAGAAGCCTTCCCTGGACCCAGCTCTTTTGAATAACTATCGTCCTGTCTCCAACCTTCCCTTTGTGGTGAAGGTTGTTGAGAGTGTGGTGGCACGTCAGCTCCCTCAGTATCTGGAGGAAGCATTCTATTTAGATCCGTTCCAATCGGGCTTCAGGCCCGGGCACAGTACCGAAACAGCATTGGTCGCGTTGGTAGATGATCTCTGGAGGGCCCATGACAGAGGTTATTCCTCTGTCCTGGTCCTCTTAGATCTGTCAGCGGCTTTTGATACTATCGACCATAGTATCCTATTGCGGCGGTTGGAGGGGTTGGGAATTGGGGGCACCGTTTTGCAATGGTTCTCGTCCTTCCTCTCGGACCGCTCGCAATTTGTGTTGATGGGGGGGGAGAGGTCCACCCCTAGGCCTCTCATGTGTGGGGTGCCTCAGGGGCGGTCCTCTCCCCTCTTCTGTTCAACATCTATGTGAAGCCGCTGGGAGAGATCATCCGTGGTTTTGGGGTGAAATGCCATCTTTATGCTGATGATACTCAGCTTTACATCTCCACCCCAAGCCACCCCAACGATGCTGTGGAGGTTATGGCCCGTTGCCTGGAGGCTGTGTGGAACTGGATGGGCGAGAACAGGCTTCGACTCAACCCTTCCAAGACCGAGTGGCTGTGGTTTCCGGCGGCCCGATATAGTCAGCTGACTCCGTCGCTGGCTATTGGGGATGAGATCTTGACCCCCACAGAAGGGACCCGCAATCTTGGTGTCCTCCTGGATGTACGGCTGTCTTTGGAAGATCATATTACGGCCGTCTCCAGGGGGGCTTTTTATCAGGTTCGCCTGATACGCCAGATGCGGCCCTTTCTTGATCGGGACGCCTTACGCACAGTCACTCATGCCCTGGTCACCTCCTGTCTGGACTACTGTAATGCCCTCTACATGGGGCTCCCTGCGGGGAGCACCCGGAGGCTTCAACTGGTACAGAATGCAGCCGCGCGGGTAGTTATGGGGGCGTCGAGATACTCCCACGTGACGCCCCTCCTGCGCGAGCTGCATTGGTTGCCGGTGGCTTTCCGGGTTCGCTTTAAAGTACTGGTTTTGGTCTTTAAAGCGCTCCATGGCATCGGACCAGGATACTTACAAGACCGCATTCTGCCAGTAGTCTCCCACCGACCGGTGTGCTCCCACAGAGAGGGTCTCCTCCGGGTCCCGACGCCTTCTATGTGTCGCCTGGTGACCCCGAGGAACAGGGCCTTCTCTGTGGGGGCACCCACCCTTTGGAACGGGATGCCCCCTGGACTACGAACGACCAGTGACCTGAGGGCTTTCAGACGTGACCTGAAGACCTGGCTCTTCGAGCAGGCTGGCCTGAGCTGACTCAAATGGGATTTTTAAATGGGGTTTTTAGATTAGTTGGGATGGGGTACAAAGTTTTAATTTATTTTAATTGGGGTTTTTTAGATTTTTATAGGGACAGCCTAGGATTTAATTCTTTTTTAACAATTTATATTTGTCTATATGTATTTTAGTTGGCTGTTCACCGCCCTGAGTCCTTCGGGAGAAGGGCGGTATATAAAACCTAAAAATAAATAAATAAAATAAATCAATCAATCAATTGTTTTTATACTCGTGTTAGCTATTAAATATTTTCCTGTACACTATTTTAATAACTGTGCTATTTATAACAAGTTCTGACTATCCTTTTTAACCACAGTTCTTTTTCTGAGAATGGTTATATTGACAGTTCAGAATCTTCAAACCATGATTGCTCCAATAATTAAAATAAACAACTGTAAGAAATACAATTGTCTAGACCCACTATTTAAAATAGATGAGAAGTCTATACCCATGCCTCTCCCTAGTCAGGTATTTAAATCCAATGTAATCTGTGGAGTTTCTATGAGAACTACAGGTAGTCCTTGACTTACACAGTTCATTTAGTGACCGTTGAAAGCTAAAACAGCATTGAAAAATGTGACTTATGACAATTTTTCACACTTATGACCATTGCAGCATCCCCACGGTCATGTGATTTACATTAGGATCAGGAGTGGGTTTCTACCAGTTCTGTCTACCTCTGTAGAACCAGTAGCACTGAAGAGCAGCAGACATAGAACCCGTTCTATGTCTGCTGATGTTTTTGCCCACCAGCCTGCCCAGGCTCTTACCTGATCTTTATTTCCTGCTTTTTTCAACTTCAGCTGCCGTACGAGGCACAGCTGCAGTTAAAAAAGCAAGAAAAGAGGGCTGTTTCAAAGGCTGCTTCTTGGCACGCAGTGCTGCTCAGCTGTCCAGGCACCAGGCTGATGACGATTTACAGGCGTGCGGGCAGCGTGCAAGGAAGCACATCGTAAATCATCGAACCTCGTAAATCACCGAACTGGTAGTTAACCCTGTCGGATCCCACCCCTGATTAGGATGCTTGACAACTGACTCACATTTATGACGGTTGCATTGTCTCAGAGTTGTGTGATCCCCTTCTGCAACCTTGTGACAAGGAAAGTCAATGGGGAAACCAGGTTCACTTAATAACCGTGTTACTAATTGAAGAACAGCAATGATGCACTTAACAAATGTTAAACGTTAAAAAAATGAAAAATGAATGTATTGAACAAAGTGCACCTTGGAATGTTATCTATGACATTAAATGTTCATTGTCATATAAATAGAATATGGGATTTTGACCTGATTGAATAATATCAAAATAATATGAGAGGAATGTAGACTACGTCCAATATTTTCACCTCAACTTTGCAAAACAGGGACAAGAAATGCATTCTAAGGTGCATTAATCTTTTGATATAGTAATTTCTTGCTCTGCACAAGGGAGTTGTATTTGTCAAAGATGCATTGGAACTTCACGTTCCAGTTGAATTGTTGGGTTTTGTTATATTCTTCCAGGAAAATGGACTCAATGTTACCGTACACAGTTCTTGACAGGAAAATCAACAAGGCATTCACAGACTGTATGACAATGAAAGCTGACAAGCAGAGGTAGAGAGAGGAGTAAAATATCATCATTTAACATTCACTTTGAAAAATAAGATCCACTTGTTACACGGTGGACTTTTTTCTTCTTCTTTTTTTCTTATGCTCCGTTTTGTTATAGTGAGTCAGAGTTAAATGCCATGACATTTAAATCAGAAAAAGACAAGAAGTAAACATTGCGGCATATAGCAATCCAAAAAAGAAATTTGAGAAACGTGTGCCAAAAATATTGCAAATCCACCCCTCCCTCCTTGGATATTACATCAAGCTATTTTGATCTTAGTTTCTTAGTTACAGTCCAGATTGCAGTAATGAGTTTCTCGATGAAGGGCAACTCCCTAGCTGTTCTATGTCTTCAGGTGTTTGCATAGCTAGAATAAATTTCTTTGCATGTAATCATTTTTTGAGGTGATTTTAATCAATGTCTTTCGTGAGCTGAATTACCCCCGAAGTGAAGTGTGTCTAATGGGATGGATAACACATCCTCCTTGGTTTATTCTCTCTTCCTCCCTTTTCTTCTTTCCAGACACAAGCTATTAGTGATGACTATTATATACCCGGTGGACTGCTAAAATCACAAACAAAGCAGTCCCAGATCGAATCTCACCCAAAATATCACTCGAAGCCAAGATCACCAAACAAAGGATATTGTACTATGGTTATGTCAGTCAAGTAAAAGATGATCATGCTGGAGTGATCAGCAGAAAAAGGAAAAGGGCCTGGCCGAGTTCCCATTGGCTGGACACAGAGATGATCATGGCAGATCTGAAGGAGACCGTGTAAGACATGGAGGAGTATGGAGGGTATTGATCCATAGAATGGTCAAGGATTGAACATGACTGAATGGCTGATGATGATGACAAGACAAAAGCAGTGGAGAACATGGTGTGGCTGAACCTTAGCTTTGTTACAACCTTTACATGGAAAGGTAAAATATTTCTCCCACAAAAGCTCTTCCTGCTACATATTCAGTTCTGGGAAAGTTTCTTCTATATGTAGTATGTAAAAGGGAGCAGTTTTTTGGCACAAAGTTCTTTTGACACAAGCTTGATTCACACGCTTGGACCTTGTCATATGTTCTGACCAAGGCTTCCTGAGACACCAACAAACACATATAAAATTCAAACTCTTTTATTTTAGTTCAATGGCTGTGAATTATCGTCATTCACAGGCCAGAATGAGTCTTAACCAGTTATAATTAGTCCCAGGGATGTCTGACAAAGTTCTTTGTAAGACATCTGATAAGAACGCACCTTATCTTACATGAAGAGCTGCCAAAGATTAAAGTTCCAATTAGTCTTTCCAAAACCAAACAGAGAACATATTCACCAAGGAGCTTTCAGAGTCCAACCCGATCAGAACAAACGACTTTGCTTCCTGCAGAGGTTTTGCTACCTTTGCACTTCCTTTATACCTTATGGGAAGGGCAATCGCCTCCAAGCCTTACTCCTGAGTCGTTGGTTGTTGGTCTGTATATATCTGATATTAATATTCTCTCCTATTAGAGTCACTACTGTGTGCATTGAAGAGTACTTATATTGCATTGTGGCAAGCTGATTAGCAAATCTTTTTCTACAGATGAGAGGAAAAAACTATTTCAGGGCGTATAACCTGGCTTCATGTCAAAAAGGATGCCGACATTTAGGCTAGGAATGGTGAGAAATATCATAGATACAGGAACAATCATATTTTAAACTTTAGAACCTAATGGAAGATTTTGATAATTTATGTGTTACAAAAAACATGATTTTTTTGAGGGTGAGGAGCTTGTTTGTTTAGTCAATTTAAGTTCTGAGTTGAATCTCTTTGTTTCGTTGCTTTTCACTACTACAGGCTTTAAGGCTCCTTCCCCCAAGAAAATGAAGAGCAGCAGAAACATGCATACACACTTGCAACAGATGGCAGTGAAGTGAAACATTAAATCCAATTTGGATACCTGAATCATACCGTGCATATTTTTATAGAGGCTCCAAATAAAATTCTGTGACCTTTCCTGGGAATTCTAGCCTTGGAACTGACATCCTGAAGACCGAGGTTACAGCAAAAATACAATCTATGAAGAGAACTTTTTATATATATATAAAAGAAGAATTAGTATCACAGTAACTCAGCAAAAGAGCAGAACATAATATAATTTTTTATTGGCCAAGTGATGGGACACATAAGGGATTTGTCTCCGGTGCTTAAGCTCTCGGTGTACACAAGCAACACAGTGATAAATCATAAGATACAATCATAAATAATAAGATACAACTAACAAAGTGATAGTTATCAGATACCAACAGGAGTAGGTAATAGGAAAGGTGAGAAGGATACTAGTAATTCAGTCATACTACATGGTAAAATGTCTATTATGTCTAAGACGATGTCTAAAACAGTGCTGTGGGAATTATGTTTAGCAGAGTGAAGACCTCGGGGAAAAACTGACCTTGTGTCTAGTTGTTTTGGCATGTGTTCTGAGGAGAGAAATTGAAACAATTTATGTCCAGGATGGGAGGGGCCTGTAGATATTTTTCTCAGCCCTCTTTGTGGCTCCTGCAGTATACAGGACCTCAATGGAAGGGCAGACAGACTGGTTGTGATCGTTTTTTTATGCAGTCCCAACTATCCTTTGAAGTAGTCCTCAGCTTATGAATAGTTGCTTAGCAGCTATTTAAAGTTACAATAACCCCCCCAAAAGGGGCTTATGGCACAGATTGAAAGGTTTGACATCCTCCCTCTATGGTTATATGACTGCATTTTGGGTGCTCAGCAACCTGCACTTATGTCTGCTTCGCAGTGTCCCACGATCAAATGACCACAATTTACTTCGTTTTTTTGCCAGAAAACAACATTTACTTCTGGTTTCTAGCAAAAACCACTCCACATGAAACATTGGGTTCAGTAAAAAAAACCACCAAGTCTGCTTTAAAAAAAGCTACTTCCTATCCGTGGCACTCCCCCCCCCCCCCCCCCACTCCCTAATTCACTAAAACTATTTGCTAAAGTTGTAACAACAACAAAACATTGCATGGAAACATTATAAAATAATAATAATAATGCCTTAAGGACAAATGTACTCAAAGCCAGAATTGAGAAGACAGGAACAGACAGTAAGTGCTGCTTATGCAAAGAAGCTGAAGAAACAGTGGACCACTTGGTAAGCCACTACAAGAAGATTACACAAACTGACTACAAGCAGCGGCATGACAAAGTAGCAACAATGGTGCATTGGAAGATCTGCAAGAAATATCATTTGCCTGTAAGCAAGAACTGGTGGGACCATAAAATATAAATGTCATAGAAAATGAAAAAGTTAAATTGCTCTGGGACTTCAGAATCCAAACAGACAGGCACCTGCCACATAACATGCCGGACTTAACAGTTGTCGATAAGAAAGACAAAAAAGTCTGGATAGTGGATTTAGCAGTGCCTGGAGACAACAGAAAAGAAGAGGAAGAACTGGAGAAGATAACAAAATACAAAGACCTACAAACAGAAATAGAATGAGTATGGCAAAGGCATTTGTGGACACTTAACAATTCTAAACTGAATCCTCTTTTGACTCCACCCCCTGGCTTTGCCTGCTCTTCTTCCACAATCTCACATTTTAAGGACAGAGTGAAACTGGAGCTATTCACACAACAATAGTTCAGTTTTATTTATGATGATTGTTATGGGCTTCATATTTATATTTTCACTGAAGCATGGTGCTCAAGATGATTAACAACATAAAAATAAATCAACAATGTACCAAAGGTGCTTTTTCAAGAGGCAACTGGACTTTCTGGTTTTTCTTTGAAGACATTTTGCTTCTCATCCAAGAAGCTTCTTTAGCTCTAGCTAGATGGTGGGGAATTGAAGGATTTCTTTTACTAGAGAGTCGTTGAGACCCTCAGGTGCTTTCTAAAAAAAATGCAAATGACCAACTGTCTGCAAGAAGTATAAATCCTTCCATTCTCCATCATCCAGCCAGAGCTGAAGAAGCTTTTTGGATGAGAAGTGAAATGTCTTCAAATAAAAAAACCAGAAAGTCCAATTGCCTCTTTGGGACCACACTGACTTGGATGACTGAGAATCTCCATAGACACATCAACAATGTAATTAAAATCCAAATTCAAAACCCAGCTAAAACACATTTTTAAGCAACAACAAAGCCTAATGTTCTCCCAATCTCCGTAGTGCAAATCCATGCTTGTAAATGACAGCCCTGTCTGACCAAAAATGTTTTGACCTGATAACAGAAAAGCAATAAGAAAGAAGCCTGTCCTCCCGTAGTAGGATATTTCACCACCAAGAAGACCTACTATTACATTGCTATCAAACACATCTCTAAGGTGTTATTTCAAAGAGAAAGTTTTCTCTTGAAGATCTTAATACCCTGGAAAGCATGTCAGACAGAACTGAGAGCTTCAGCCTGGGTTCAGCTCAACACCTAAGCAGGGGACTGGAAAACAAGCCTTGGAATTGATGTTGGAGATATAGAAAATGGCAGAAATTAATTCAGACATAGTTCTACCAATAAAAGTGATTTTTATGCAAATAATTTATACTCATATTCTAGTGTACACTGGTTTTATCTTCACAGTGGGTGAGTGTATCTTAATTACAACCCAAGCTTACAATGTAAGAAACATTTACAGAACTTCCTGGAAATTCCTTACCCTTTTTAATCCCCTTCTTATTCACACTGTTATATGTAATCACTGGACTTTGTTATGTTAATACTTTTAATTCCTCCTCCCTTATTTTAGGTTTACTAGGAGGATTTGCATCACCCTTAGCTTCTTCCAGATGGGCAGTTTGTTTTGTTTTTGTTTTACTTATTTTATTTCTGTGCTATCTCCTGGGTACAAGTGCATACAGTACGTGTGATCACACAGTCAAGTCTACTCCTAAAGCCACAGTAATTTTTTTGGATCCTTTTGGGAGGTCTAATAAGCTTAACGGGGGTAAAAGTATATTAAAGACAGATGTGTGATTTAAAGGCTGTTTGTATAAGACAGGAATACATTCATGGTAAAACCAAACTCATGAATTTTATGACTAATGTGAATTTTCTCAATGGGACTGGTAATGCTCCTTCACTAAGAATAATTAAGTAGAAACTGGGCAACCATTTGTTATGCTTGGTGAAATTCCAGATTTCTACTGAGTGCTGGATAGCAGCTTATTGGGTCAGAACTACTAACTTTTTTTTTGTAATTTTCTATTTCTATAATTTTAAATCTAGCTCAGTGCATTATGGAGGGTCTTTTCAAAGGGAATAAATAATCTAATGCTTTTACAACCAGACGATACACTATTACTGACCTCACAGTCAAAAAGTGAGTTGTTTATTTCTCCATTATGTCCTGTGTTCCACATTCATGATTGTATGGAGAAAAGTAAAAAGAAAAAAAGTATTTCTGATTCAGTAGATGAATAATTCAGCCTCTTTCAATTTCCATGGGCAAAAGAAGGCCGATGTACATTTGAAAATGAAAGCAAGACATACAACTTGTGAGCGAATAATACAAAGAAAACTATGAGAATTTCCTGTATTAGGAGTGTTATAAGAAGTTCCTGGATTAGTATTAGGAGAGGATAATTTTAAATTGCTCAGCAGAAACTTTCCTTTACCTGTTTTTGCTCAGTTTGACAATACAGAGATTGGTGTTTTGTCACATTCTGCATATTTTGCTTTGCATTATTCAAATGTCTTTCCAGAAATCTGCTTCCATGGGAAATTTCCAAGTTTCCATGAAATCCCAAATAGACATTTTCACTAGTCATTCTACATTCACTGCTAAGGAGAAATTGGAGGGTGGGAGGAAAATACCCATGTACCAGCCAGGTCACCCACTTCACTCCTTCCCATACACTACACTCTCAAATCCAGGCTTCCCCTGACATGCTAGGGAACATGCAAAACAATCAGACACCAAACTGCTTAATCCTTTCTGCCCAGATTGACACATAGGCCATAACTGACAAACAGTGTCTTCTGTTAAGAAATTGCCCAATTCCGGCAAACTTAATCATAACTAAAGAAAATCCCCTTAAGACATATAATCTTTTAAACCTACAAAGACAACTCATCAACACCAAAACCTTTACCCAAAATCCAGCATTCCAACAAACAAAAGATTAGGATTGACATACATAAAAAACTACATTTCCTCCTTCGTTGTCTTAAAGGTGCCCTTTCAGAAAGCAACTGGACTGGTATTTTTTTCTTTGAGGAAGAAGAAAACATTTTGCTTCTCATCCACAAAGCTTCATAGAGGGTTAGGCGACAAATTTAGCCAGCTAATCCACAAATTTAGCTGACTAATTTGCAGACACATCCACAAAACTCACAAAAAACCAACTCTTGTAAATATCACTGCCTCCATCTTTTAACCAGTGGGCCACCTTCAAAAGCCATAGTGCATTTTATGCTGTCAAATAAGCATTTGTCCAGTATGTTCATTCATGCCCTGGATTGGATTTGAACCCAGAATTTTTCTTCTATCAGGAGAATATCTTTTTCCATTTGGAAATAATTCTCAAAGACTATATGTGACCTGCTGTAGTTTTACTGGTTATAAGATCATTTAAGAGTTCTGTAAATGATAACCTTTAAATGGATCTTTTTGTCTGCATTTGATATTTTTTTAAATGAATCGCCTATAAACATGAAGCAAGCCATCATGAAAGATTGCATTATCTTTCATAAATTCAGTTGAAGATATCGCTGCTTTACAGAAATGGATTTTTTTTAACAGAGGAAAGAAAAAAATCTATTTTGTTGAAGAGCTGATAAAATGTGCATTGTTTTCCACAAAATTCAGTACCTTTGCTGAGACTCACGTACCTTGACTTCTTAATTGTCTGTGTGTATTCACACACTAGCTGTGTCCAATGGAGCTTGTCTTGCTTTTTGTTCCCTATGTATTCCATCTACTAATTGGTATATATAATTTACTTCACACAGTCTGCTCTGCCAGATTTCCTATGCATTAGTCTAATTAAGGGAAGCTCAATAATTATCTTTCTAATATCATAATGGGCTACAAAAACTTTGCAGATTGAGCTTCTAGCTGAGCAAATCCTCACAACAGGATCAGAAATCCTATTTTAGGGCCACACACCAGGAACAGGTGATAGCCAGTTTATATTTATCTCCAAAAGTTATTGTGCTATGCAAAGGGAAACTCTAACAAAAGGAGACAATTTAATTTTCCCTACCCCAGGAGGCTATTTAAAGAACATTATTTATATCCTCTTTTCATGTCTCCATTTTCAAGGAGGTTAACAGACTAAAAGAATAGACACTCAAATTTTAATCAACACAGCCTTATAAAAAAAATGAAACAACATGTATTATTTTATATAGTTGGTACCATTTTTCCATTCAGTCCTCCAAATCAGAGGTGGTATTCAGCCAGTTCTGACAGGTTCTGGAAAGCCGGTAGCGGAAATTTTGAATAGTTCAGAGAACCGGAAAATACCACCTCTGACTGGCCCCACCAACCCCATCTATTCTCTGCCTCCCGAGTCCCAGCAGATTGGCTGAGTCTTCCTTTGTTGCCCTGCACAGGAGAACAGAGTTGGAAAGCAGGTTAGTGGGTTGGGGGGGGAATGGGAATTTTACAGTATCTTTCCCCTGGAGTGGGGTGGAAATGGAGACTGTCACACCCACCAAGCCATACCACGCCCACCAAACCATGCCCACAGAACCGGTAGTAAAAAAAAAAATTAATACCACCGCTGCTCCAAATGATTGTTTTGATGAAACTTGCAATGAAAAATAGTACTTAAGTTATAACATCAAAGCAAGTGAGTACCTTATGCAATCTTCTGAAGACAACTAAATTTACCTGTGTTGTTTGACAAACTACTTGTGTTGAGTTCTGAAAAAAAAGGCTGAGAACTTTCTAATGTATCATTTATACATTGTATCATCTAAATTTTTTCTAACTCAAGAAAATGCATTAGAGGTCCATAAATTAAAATAAAAGCTCATTTTATTTTAATTTATGATTATAATTATATTTTTTAACCCATTACCTATGTATATTTTTCAATTTGGTATATGCATATTATATCATTTGCATACTCAGAATTGGAAAAGCAAGTCTGCATTAGAACTAAAACAATCATCCATAAAGATACATTAATTGCAGAGATCAGGCTACATTAAACATACTGCTAAATGCATCGTTAGGATATAATATTAGGGTTCTAAAATATTTTATATCAGTTATTAGGAAGTGGTTTAATTTGACAGATAGCATGGAAAGGACTGGGGTGAGTTCCTTCCACAGTTCCAAGGGAAATCTACCCGCCACATTCCTATACGTGGTGGTGACCTTGAGTGAGGGGGAAAAGGCAATTTTGGCTTCTCTTGATTTTGCAGATCCGAAACCAGCTGGGAACGTTACGAATGGTGATCGCACATGACAATGCAACTATCAGAAATACATGTCAGTTACCAAGCACCTGAATTTTGGTCACATGACTGTGGGGATGCTGCAATGGTATGAAAATAAGTCATAAGTCACGTTTTCCACTGCTGCTGTAACTTTGAATGATCATTAAATAAATGGATGTAAGTCGAGGATTACTCAACATAATTACTGCATAACTGTGGTGCTTGATCCTGCACATAGCCATTGGTTATGCTGTATGTAAAACTGAGCAAATTTTAACTGCCCACTGGTAATTTATCACCAATCGCAATTTATTATTCCATCTGTCTTTTATTTTTTGCTTTTTCTTGTTTTCAATGCTTTTGTTGGTGGCGCTCGTGTGTGACCGTAATAAACATTGATTGATTGGTTTAGCATATTTGCTTCTAATTTTTCAGCAGCTAAGAGAGATCGGAGCTTGGAGTTTGTTGCTCAACACACCTCTCAGAGTATGTCACCCTGTTTTTCTTTTGAGTAACTTTGCACAAATTACATGTTATCACTTAAGTCAAGGGTGTCAAACTCAATTTCATTGAGGGCCACATCAGGGCTGTGGTTGACCTAGTGAAGGAGCAGGGGGTGTGGCTGGCTGGCTGGGTGTGACTGACTAGGTGGGTGGGCCAGATTGACGCCACTCCTCAAACTGATGACTTGTTTCCTCTTCGCAATGAGTAGACCGGGCCGAAGTCACGCTGGTCTAATTGGGTAGACTGGGCTGAAGCTACATTGGCCTGATCTTTCCTCTCTGCAGGTAGATCGGGCCAAAGTGACACGAGGCCGAAGCAATGTGGGTAGATTGGCCTGGTCCTGCAGGCCAGATCCAACCCCATCATAGGCCATATCCAGCCCGTGGGCCTTGAGTTTGATCCCTCTGACTTAAGGGCTACACAAGAAAAGAATTTTAGAAAATTGCACCAACTTTAAGAGCCTGGAGGGGAAAAAAATAATAATAATTCAGCCTTGCTTGGGTTTTTAAATGGTTGGCGTGATTGGATTTGTGCTGGCTTGCTTGTTTTTTAAACAGAAGTTTCAAATTTTTAGGAGCAATAACCAGGATAGCTAGAAGTTTCAAAGAATATGTATAGTGATTGAAGGCAAAAATATAGGTGGCCCAGGATAATGTTGCAGGATCCAATCTGGGACAGATGTTGGGACCAGAGGTTTAGTCTTCTGAGCTTTTGGACTCATACTGGAGCCCATTATGCTGATTTACCTCCAGTGTCAGAGTTCCAAGTAATATACCCATATCGAACACAACTCTGAGGCAGGTAGATTCCTCAAAGAATAGTTTTATTGGATATAGCATATTGGCACAGGCTGGTGAAAACTGATTCTGAATCGACCCGTGGTTTTCACCTGATTAAAAATAACAGTTTTCTCCCTTCCCCCAACCAATAGGCACATGGTCCAATGAAGGTGCCGTCTGGTTGCCTGATATCTTCACTCTTCCTCTCTCCGACCACTTGTGGGAATGTTCTTGGTTTCCAGGAGAAAGTATTTTGTTTTGGCTAAAAAAACCCAGCTATCTCTATTCCCCACTCCCTATCCCTCAGCTCCAGTGTGGCAATACTGAAACCCCAAAATGGCCTCAGTCAGGTCAGCTTCAGGGATGACAGCCAGTTTATCAAGTACTTAGGAGCTGAGGACTTAGCAGCACAAGGAAACAACAGCCAGTAGCTGGCCATCAACATACTAATCAGAGATGGTATTCAGCAAGTTCTGACCGGTTCTGGAGAACCAGTAATGGAAATTTTGAGTAGTTTGGAGAACCGGAAAATACGACTTCCGACTGGCCCCACCCCCATCTATTCTCTGCCTCCTGAGCCCCAGATGATAGCTGGGTCTTCTTTCGTTGCACTGCACAGAATGGAGCTGGAAAGCAGGTTAGTGGGGTGGGGAGGGAATGGGGATTTTGCAGTAACCTTCCCCCAGGAGTGGGGTGGGAATGCAGATTTGGCAGTATCGTTTCCCTGCCACGTCTACCAAGCCATGCCACACCCACCAAGCCACGCCCACAGAACCAGTAGTAAAAGTGTGAATCTCACCACTGATACCAATCAATCAATAGGAAGCCCACCCAACCAGGCACCATAGAGCAGCCAAAAGCTCACATTCTGCTAGAGAGAAGTTCCCCGAGGATGTAGTCCAGCATGAACCAGCATGAAGCTCAGAAGACTAAGCCTCTGGTCCCAGTGACCAACCCAGTTTGGATCCTACAATATCTATAGTATTAATTAGAATGCAATTCAGTTGAAACAATAATATTCAAATCCAGGGCAGCTGTCTCTTATAGGACAGGGTTCAACATTCCAATTATCCTTAAAGAATTAGTTCTGTGTCCAGTAGAATTGCAGCGTTTCAAAATCCTTTTGCTCATCTACTGTATAGGCCACTTGTAAATAATTTTGTTTCTCAAGTCTTCCTCAATTAAAATTTTTTTTCTTGTATTTCACACATGAATAGTTGCACCGCTGAAATGTGCAATCCATTCCCAAAATTAATAGCCAAGGAGTCTTCTTCTCTCATGCTCCCTCTTTTATAACGCTAGAAATGAAGGGCAGGGAGAAAGAATTTTCACTAATATCTCAAAGCAATTAAAATACTTTCCTTAACACTGACTCGGGACTCTTTAAGATGCATGTATAAATAAAAATAAAAAAGCTATGAGAAAAATGTTTCTCATAGAGTAATTACATGGAAGTGATATGGCATCCAATAAAGCTGGAAGAACTAGAAATTAATATATTTTTACATGTCTCACCAGCAAGATTTTAACTGAGGACTTCCAGCAACGATTGTGAAGTGACTGCTTTAAAATAAAGCATTGTTTTTAGTGGGGGGTTTTTTAAGGGTAGATCAAATTTGTTAAATTCCACATATGAACATTCATATCCATTTTTCATGCATGTTTGTAAGCATGTATTCTTCTTTACTTTGACAAGCAATTTCCCTAATATTTTGCATTCTAGGTCACTTTTTTCCAATATATACATTTTGTGAACATTTGCATCTAAATTGATAAAATTACTAGAATAGCAAACAGTATTCCATTTTTTTTAAAGAAAAAGAGTATATAGACAGCTGCACATAACGTGCTTCTGATTCTATTTATATGGATCTGAGAGCTGGGTGTGTCAGGAGAAACATAAAACTAATGCAGTGTAAATGGGATATTTACAACATTTTTTTTTTTTTTAAAGAAGAAACAAAGTCCATTTTCTATCAAGTACTTAAACATAAGAGAATTGATGAATGGTGATGAGGAAGAAGAAGGCCAAGAAGTCACAGTGAGGCAGATTTGATGAATGCCTAAAAGGAAAGGTGAGAAATTTAATGAAGAAAACTCAGTGTGGGGGATTTTGGTAATGATGGAGAGCTATAGTGAATTGTTTTGTGTATAGACTAATTTAACTGTCTTTTCTTTTCTTTTCTTTTCTTATCTACCATTTCTTGGCTTACATTTTCCCTTCCTTTTTGTACTGTATAGAGCTGCTTACCACCTAAAGAGAATAATCTCATGCATATATGTATGCATATAGGCATTGAATATTTATTTATTTAACAAATTTATATAGCCACTCAATTCACACATAGATAACTCTGGGGGCTTACAAAATTACACACACACACTAAAAAACCTCACCCCATTTCACTCACAGCAGTAACAACAAATCAAACCAGCCACTTGATCAATTTCATCTTCATTTGTGGTCTCCAGGCTCACTGAGAAAGCCATGTTTTTAGGTCCTTTGGGAAAAGCAACAGATTGAGGGCCAACTGCACTCTTGGCAGAATGACATTCCATAGAGAAGGGGCCACCCCAGAGAAGGCTTGTTTTTCTGATCTTATCAGATGACAATCCCCAAGTGATAGAACTTAGAATTTTGCTTCTATGTAACATAGATGACACAAACTCACTGAGGAGAATCAAATAATCTTCTTACAGAGGTGCTATTCAACCGGTTCTCACCTACTCAGGTGAACCAGTAGTGGTTATTTGGCGTGGGTTGCCGAACCGGTGGCAACCCCTGGCTGGCCACGCCCCCAACCTGGTAGCCCAGTTGCTCACTTGCGATTGCTTTCCTAGCTTTCCATTCTCCACGTCCTCTTTCTCCCTGGGGGAAAGGAAGAAAGGCTTGGACACTGCAAGTATCACTTTCCCTGTGTGAGTTAAAGTGCTGGAGTAAGAAGGAATGTGACCTGACAGAGGGGGTGGGGGTGAATCGAGCCTTGGAGCACTTTTGCAACATAAAAGAAATGCATTTTGGAAGCAGCAGGTCCTTAAAAAACTTCTCCAAGGATTCCCCATGGACGCTGCAAGTATCGCCTTCCCCGTGTGAGCTAAAATGTCTGAAGTGAGAAGGAGTGAGGTCTGACAGAGGGGGTGGGGGAATCCACTCCAGCCTTGGAGAAATTTAAAGGAGCTGCTTCCAAAATGCTTGTCTGTTAAGTGCTCTGTATGTGTGTGTGTGTGTGTGTGTGTGTGTGTGTGTCTGTATGTATGAGAGAGAGCGAGAGAGAGAGAGGAAATGTATTTTCTTTGGAAAATACATTGTCCCCCTTTCTTTGTGGCAGCCCCTTAAAAGCCTGTTGCCTATCACACTCTTGGGTAAAGCATGTCAGCCATTTCCTCCTTTCAGTGGTCCATGAAAGTACATCTACAGTATGCAGATAATAAAATCAAAAAAGATGAACAACATTTTTACAGAACTATAGATAAGTTGAGGCTGAGTGACAAGGAATGGCTGGGAGGGGAGGGGCCAGGTGAGGCACCCCTTGATGTGAGTGACAATGAGTTGGCCATGCCCACCCAGTCACATGACCACCAAGCATGCCCACCCAGTCACATGATCACTAAGCCACATCCATCCAGTCACATGACCACCAAGCCATGCCCACCAAATAAGCCACGCCCACAGAACCGGTAGTAAAAAAATTTGAATTCCACCACTGTCTTCTTATCTTATTGAAGAGGATTTGATTGCCTTTGGGTTAAAAGCTAATGTGATGGTGTATCTGTTTACCCTTAAGATGCCATGACGTGAAGTCAACAAGCTTAGAAATGAAATTTAGACTACACATTTCTGTCTCTTTCTCTCTTTTATATTCTTATCCATCCTTTTTTGATCTAGAAGTCAAAGCTCCAAATCTTATTTTCTCTACAACAATAGGAGAGAATAACTGACCCAAAGTCACCAGTCAGTTTTTCGTATTGAAGGGTGAACTAGAACCTATTGCCTTCCTTAACTACAACTTAACTACTACATCAAAATGGCTGTCACAACTGACTTGGCTCCATCGATGCCTGCACCTGATTCTGTCTTGGGTTTTGCTAAATAGAAATGGGAGTGGGCTGGTGAATTCCTAGGGATGGGGGAGTTTATGGAATGAATGAATTTGTCGTTGCCTGTGAGAGGTTATCTATCAAGGTCAAGTTATGAGATATGTTTGAGTGGCACAGAAATGCTTTCCCACAACAGAAGAACTGAACTCAATAAATGTACTATGAACTGTGAGTGGCCCATACAGGGAAAAGGGATTTTACCTATGGGAGTTCTGGCAGGGAAATCCCAGAACTGACTTTGTTTCTGCTGTGCCTAGATGGATCATTCAATAAAGCTTTATTCTCAATAGATCTAAAGAAGCAGGCGTTTCTTTTGTTGAATGAACCCAATGGGACAGTTGAAAATGGCTCTCTTTTTCCCATCCCAACAGGAAATGCTGGCCACTGATCAGCACTGATCACTGATTTTGCACTTAAAGCTTGGCTTGTTGGCAAAATAGCACTGGCAGAACACACATATTATACAAACTCAAACAACTAAAAATACTAGTTTCCTCTCAAAATACTAGTTTCATGTCAATTCGAACCTCATCAGTGGTATTAAAAATGGTGCATGATTGAGAATTTGTAGGGAGCTGTACTGCATATTTAATTTCACCTGGTAAAGGACAAAGCTGGATGTTTATATAAGAGAGATATAGAGAAAAAAGGGGGGAAAGGAAAAAAAATAATGGATGGTGTAGAATAACTATAGAAAAACATAACAGGGCAACCTCCCCTCATCTTCTATTAGGCAGTGATTGCCTTTATAATAAGGTTGTGCATACTGAAACAGAGTCATAAAGTTACCTCTATCTGGTTACTTAAACAACTTTTATTTAGTATATTCATATTCATTTTTACTACAAATGAGCCTTTCTTGGTTATCCAAGTGAAAATGTGCTTTGAACAATGATGTTTTCATTAAGAGAAACCGCTGTTCCAATTCTCATACAAAATGCTGTTAACTTTGTTGGCAGCAGAGTCAGTACACTGCCGTGAGGGACTACATTTTTCACAATTGCCTCTTAAATTGAGGGCACCCTACAGTGGGTTCTCAAATCTAAATCAATTTTAAATAAGCCAATCCCAGGAAATTGGGGAAAAAGTCCATTATAATCAATAGAAGAAATGTCTATTTAGGTTACCAGGCCCAGGAACTAGTATTATTAGAAATAGTGGGTTTTATTATCAGCTTTATTGCACAATGATGTCTGGTCTTTATTGGAAGAAACATGACATTTTAACATTTTATTCCCTTTGTTCCAGCAACCTCCCATAGTGAATCTAACCTTTGCCGTTCACAAGAGACTTTATATACTACACAAAAGTATCATGCAGAAAAACTACACGAGTGTAATCGTAGGGATGGAGGTGCCAATGGTAGCAGCTGACATCAAGGCAAACAAACCAAACACCCAGCCCAGAATTAACTATGTGGTGGCCACACATGTTGGGTAAAACACATGTTTTATAAATAAATATATATATATTTTTACTCACTGTCATGGATGTTAGCCGGATGAAATTACCCACTCCTAAAAAACATCCAACCCCAAAACAAAACAACAAGGAAACTTTGATACACACACACACACACACACACACATAGAGAGAGAGCAATGAATAATATACCAAGTACAGGTAGTCCTGAATTTATAATAGTTCATTTAGTGACCATTCAAAGTTACAAGAACACTGAAGAAAGGAACTTATGACCATTATTGACCGCTGCAACATTACCATGGCCACGTGATCAAAATTCAGAAACTACAGGCTCATATTTATGACAGTTGCAGTGTTCCGGAGTCATGTGGTCATCTTTTGTGATCTTCTTCGATGGGGAAGCCAGATTCACTTAACAACAATCTGACTAACTTAACATTTGCGCTGATTCATTTAACAATGGTGGCAAGAAAGGTCATAAAATGGGGGAAAGCTCTCTTAACACAAGTCTCACTTAGCAACAGAAATGTGGGCTCAGTTGTGGTTATAAGTTGAGAACTACCTGTATGGCTTTCTTTGTAACAAGAAGTAGTAATCTGGGCCAGAGATGTTGTTGGACTATAAGTTTCAATAGCCCTAACTTGGTTGCTAGTCTTGACTATTTATTCATTTAATAACAGATAATTAGAGTTGGAAGGGACCTTGTACCTCATCTATATCCTATTATATCATATTTATATAAACTGGCTGCAGCAGCTGATATCATTCTTCTCATTTGCTCCTGGAAGCTAAGCAAGGTTGGTCTGGTTAATCCAAGGATCTTGGTCGGACTGTGTAGTTAAAAAAAACCCCACATCCTAGAAAAAGTCCTTGACAAACCACTTCATGAAAGCTGGCAAACCCCATTTCCTACAATATGCAGTTAGTGGAGCTGAACTAAATGTTAGGGTATTTTTTGTTTTGTGTGTTTATTTCATAAACAAATGAGTATCTAAAGTAACTATTCCATCCTTCTAATGCATTAACTGTTTCTCAAGGTAGCTGATCCTTAAAAAAACCAATACAATCCCCAAAATCAATATATGGAAATCATTCCAGGAAGTAAAAGCACTTTAAATGGAAAATTGACTATGGAAACCTGTTACCACCCCAAGGGATGACCACTTTCAATGAACTTTAGAATGATGCTGTAGGAATTGTTTCTCCTGATAGAGTCACTCTTATTAATCAGGTCAACAGGGAATATATGAAATATAAGCCTAATATACTTTGGGCAAGGTAGGTGAGAGTCTGCAAGAATGAAAGCCAGTTTGATCTAGTAATTAAGGCACCAGGCTAGAAAACAGGAGACTGTGAGTTCTAGTCCCATCTTAATCATGAAAGCCAGCTGGGTGACCATGGGCCAGTCACTCTCTCTCAGTCCATCACCTCATAGGATTGTTGTTGTGGGGGAAATAGAAGGAAGAAGGTCAGAGGTGGTATTCAGCAGATTCTGACCAGTTCTGGGGAACCAGTAGTGGAAATTTTGAGTAGTTCAGAGACCTGATAAATACCACTTCTGACTGGCCCCGCCCCCTCTATTCTCTGCCTCCAAGTCCCAGATGATCGGCTGAGTCTTCTTTTGTTGCCCTACATAGGAGAATGGAACTGGAAGGCAGGTTAGTGGGGTGGGGAGGGAATAGGATTTTGCAGTAACCTTCCCCTGCCACGCCCACCAAGCCAGGCCCACAGAACCGGTAGTAAAAAAAATTGAATCCCACCACTGAAGAAGGTGTGTTGAATATATTCACTGCCTTAAGTTATTTGTAAAAATAATAAAGGTGGTGTACAAATAAATAAATAAGTAATAAAAAATGAGAAAAGCTAGCCTAAGTAGAAATTCCAAAATCGAACCTGGAAAAACCCAATGTGGGCAGTGTTGCTAAGAAAACTTTATTGGGTGCCAAGGAATGTGGTTAGAATGTACTTTTCTCTCAACTTAGAAGAACATAGAATTTTTATGAAGAGCTCTGCAGGTGGTGATCTGCCCAGATGAAAATCTCCAGGAAGTCTAATCACTGATAGTGCTAATATTGAAAAAAGGACTCTTCCGTTTTACAAAGACACATAAAACTGGAATATGAAATGAGAATCGTGAGCCAAAGAAGACTCGGTGTCTCAAAGCACACTAAATTCAACATTATTATAATAAACGAATTTAGGTAGACAAAAGTTAGCTAGTTTAAATGAGATGATTATGTGATACTCTCTTCAAGGCATTGGACCGTACGAAGGAATGAAGTGGCAATTATACTCAAAAAAGAACCATTGCTTAGTGTATATTCAGTTTGTGTCATGTTAGGTTTGTCACTGTCGTTCCAATGTTGCACACTGCTGATCTTTTGAGATGGGGAGGGTTATAAGTACTGTAAAATAAATTTAAAAAATGAATACTACTGTAATATTTGTTGGAATTAGAGGAAAGCCAGTGAACATAAATATATACTTCAACTACAGATGCAATGGTGGATAACACTGATTACTGAACGTTGCAAAAAGGACTAAACGCAACATGAAGAAACATCGTAGTAATTCTAATTTATCTGAAATGGTATAGGGTTTCCTGCATGAGCATGGGGGTAGAAGACATCCAAGATCCCTTTGAATTCTGCTATTCAGTTAATGTGTGATTGGAATACCAAATGTATAGAAACAGTGGAACCTGGAAATACGGGAAAAGGTTAATAGAATTTTGCAAAAGAAATTCCTTTCCTTTTCCACTACTTTGCTTGAAGGCAACACCGGCTTCAAACAATATAAATGCAGACTCTACACCTGGACACGGAGGACATATAACCTAAATATAAGTTCAATATAAAGAACAAATTCAGAATACTTAACTGATGTAAAAAGGTATCCAAAGAGCTCTCTTGAAGAAATTATATAGGAAATTGAGGACATGCCCCGTGACTACAAGCTGAAGGAACTTGGGATGTTCAATCAGCAGGAGAGAAGATTAGGGGCACTATGATAGCCATGTTCAGGTCATATAAGGAAACTATGTAACACATGATCAAAAACTATTTTCCATGGACCCAGAAATGAAGAATAGAAAGAATAGGTGTAAGTTGCAGCTGCTGAAAATTGCTTTAAATGTAAGGAAAAAAAACCTCCTAGTGGTAAGATCTGGGCATGAATGGAACAATCTGCTTTTGAAGGCATTCTTGATTTTTAGAAGTTTTAAAGAAGTGACTAGAAAGGCACCTCTTAAAGATTTCTTGGTTTACTCTTGCATTGAGATGATTGGATTAGAGCAGGGGTGTCAAACTCAAGGCCTGTGGGCCGCATCCGGCCTGCGGTGTGGTTAGATCTGGCCCATGGGGCCACCCTGGAACAGCAAAGGACTGGCCCATGATGCCTCTGCTAGCGAAAAAGGAGCACATGAGGGCTGCATGGGCCAGGTTCCATTTTTGGCCGTGACGGCCTCCTGCAGCCCTCTGCCAGCAAAAATGGAGCTCATGCACAGCCCCTTGAAAACAGCACCTGTTTTCACTGGTAGAGGGCTGCAGGAGGACATCGCGGCTGAAAACGAGTGATGTGGAGCTGACCACGCCCCCCCCGGCCATGCCTCCCAGCCTCCCCAAAGTCAAACTTGATGTGGCCCTCAATGAAATCTAGTTTGATACCCCTGGACTAGAGTGATTCTTGGGCTTTCTTCCAATTCTATACAGTTCTGCAATTAAACAAGTAGAATAAACATCCAGATAATGATAAAATGGCATTCAAGAGACCAGGAAAAACTGGACCTCTTTGCTTCTTTTTACTGGCTCTTTGGATTTTTGCAGCCCACATTTGACAGCTCTACAATAAGCAACACTGCAAAAAGTTAAGCTAAGTCTTTGAGCTTCATTGTTTCTTGCAGATATTTCATTACTCAAATTAGGTAACATCATCAGTATTAATAGGGAGTGATGTTTGCTCCCAATTTATTGTATTTGACTATGAGTTGGTGGAAGTGGTCTTGGTGAGGTTTTTTTGGTTGACCTATTTACAGTTGGCTTATTTGGCAATCCTTAGAATATACTCAATCAGTGGTGGGTTCCAAAGTGGTTTACCATTGGTGCAGTGGGCGTGGCTTGATGGGCACGCTTTGCACACGCGCACACACTTTGCACTCATGTGTGCACCAAACACGCCCTTTGCGCACACGCAGAGGATTTCCTACTCGCCTCCTCAATCCTGCACTCTCCCTGTCGCTTCAGCAGCTGATGCGCGGCAATCTGCTGTGCCGCGCAAAGCAGCTGTGCTTCCAAAGCAGGGAATAAAGGTCAGTACAGGAGCCCAGGCGGGTGGGTAGGCCCAATAGTAGCTCATCAGAGAGGACCAGTTCAGTCTCCATTGATCTTCAGTGCTACTGGTATGCCAGAACTGGGCCAAACCGGTAGAATAGCACCACTGTACCCAATCAAAGAACTGCCAAATAAGACAACTCTTACCAATACCTGACAGGGCAAGCAACTAGAATATAAATTGAGGGCAAACCCCACTTTCTACCAGCAGTGACAATATTACTTAGTTTGGGTAATGAAACGTCTGCAAGAAAGCAATCAAGCTCAGAGAACACCAAGGACCACTCAACTGATGATTAAATTAGAGAAAAATAATAAGTAAGAGAAAATGGAAGATGGTTTAAGGACTAAATATTAACAAAATTAATAGTTAGGTAGGATTACTTATGAATAATTTGGAATTTTAGCAAATGCTAAAAAGGTTAAAGGAAGAGGTAAAGACAATACTGAAAGTTTCTGCAAAATATTTAAGTTTCCATAAATATTTAAGTCAAGACCAGCCTGATGCAAAAGGCCTCATCCTGAAACATTTCAGAAGTGTTCTCCGATGACAAAAAAATTGATCTGGTCAATTTAGCTTCTAGTTAACATATTGTCCTGGAATCAGGAGAGCCTTGCAGATCCAGAAGAAATAGAAGAGGTTCTTGCAAAGTATTGTATAGGAATATTTGTTGCCCTTCTGCTAAACTTTTAATCCTGCTCAGGTATTCACTGAAATGTATGAAATCTTCAGTTCACATAGAGATCATGAATGTGTCCCCCTTGGCCACCAGAATTTCACAACATTGTGACCAAATGCTTATTTTTGCCCTGGGGCAGCTTAGAAAGAGCTGGTAAGCTTTCTCTGAGAATACTCCATTTTCCTGATTACACAACAAGTGAAGACTTAGTGTGCCCTGAAAAGACCTTCCAAAGCCCACTGAACAGACATAGTTGTGTTTCTAGGAACATATTGGCTTAATGCTCTAAGCTCCAGATCAACTTTATACTGACATATACTGTATATTTGTGTACCAAAAACTGAAGGCAATATATTTAAGTAGCCAACAAGATCTAAAAAAGAATTGCAGGCACAGACATTCTGAATGAGAAGGGCTAGGAAGTAATTATGATAAATGATAAATGAAATGCACTGATAGAAAACCACAACTATTCAGGTTTTACAAACCAATACCAGCATTCTACAGGTTATCCTGACAAAAGACATTTTATACAGATAGCCCTCGAGTTACAACCACAATTGAGCCCAAAATTTATTCTGCTAAGTGAAACATTTGTTAAGTGAGTTGATGACTTTTCTTTCCACAGTTTTTAAGTGAATCATTGCATTTCTTAAGTTAGTAACATGGTTGTTAAGTGAATCTGGATTCCCCATTGACTTTGCTTATCAGAAGGTTACAATAACCCTAGGACACAGCAACCATCATAACTATGAACCACTTACCAAGCATCTGAATTTTGATTATGTGACCATGAGCATGCTTCAACTACCATAAGTGTAAAAAACAGTTTTAAGTCACTTTTTTCAGTGTTGTTGTAACTTTGGTCATTAAATGAACTGTCGTAAGTCAAGGACTACCTGTACTGATCAGGTTATCCTAATTTTTGAGACCCACAAATAGCTTTCCAAGTTGCAGCACAGACCCTCATCTATAGTTATCTATGAAAACCAGTGGTGGTATGCTACCGGTTCAGCCTGGTTCACCCGAACCGGTAGTAAAAATCACTACTGGTTGGAGGTAACTGGTAGTAAAAAGCTCCTAGCTTTTTATTTCTTCATCCTCTCAGCTGATTGGCTTGTTAGGTGCGCATGCATTGGGGGGGAGGCGCATGCGCATGCACGATCACTCAATGAACAGGTAGTGACTAAGATAGGGATCCCACTACTGATGAAACTTTTTCCAGTACATTCTCCCTTAATAACATCAAGGTAGATATTACAGAATTATTTCCTTACAAAATCTAGGAGCACTTAGAAAAACCAAACTTCTTCTTGTTGACCCTTGCTGCTATTATTGTGGAACCACCACAATAAGAAAAGAAGACATTCATTCAGTTGGTTCAAGTGTGGTGAAGGGATGGGGTCGTTCCCCCCAATCATATTTTTTCCATACCCTAAAATACAAAGTTCCATTTAAACAAATGTTCTTGCATTTATAAGTATTATTGTTTTCCTAGCAGCAAAACAATGTACCTATTGTTCAATCTGCCTTCAACCATTTCAGAGACAGCTCTTCAAATAGAGGGGAAAATAATCGCTATTTAATCCAATCATGTAACTGTCTGAGGGGAAAATGAACTGTGGAAGGCAACTTCAGCAACCTACAGTTACAAGGTTCACCGAGGAGGCCTTTTTGAAACCTCTGGACCTCCTCCAGCTCATGATTGCTGAACATTTCCTGCCACTTTGCTACAGAGAGCCAGCACTAACTGTAGCAGACAATATAAAACTGCATAACACCTTTGCTTTAAAAAAATTAAGATCTATAATAAGGAGACATCAAGAGACATCTGGTTGATGAGGCAAAAGGTTCATGTGGCTGAACACTCTTATAGGCCTCTTGATCATGGTTTCAAATGAAACACTGAGATTTACTCAGTTGAATACTCAGTGAATCCCAGATGAATGAATAAATTTCTGAAGAGGATCAAGACTATAAGTGGACACCTTCTAAATCTTCATATCGTCAACAAAAAAAAACCTATATAAGGTCTCTCTGTGTGTCTCTGTTTACTTAATAAACTGCCTGACTCCCAAATGACTCAATATGTAAAGCAATTGAATGAGGTGGAAGATGGAATATGGACTACCCCCTTTGCCCACATGCCTATTTCTTTGAATTACCAAATAAAGTATTCATACCTTGCTCCTATGTAAACTGGGATCCAGATTATTGAAAAAGGCCCCAACAAATTCATTTTAGTTATTCCACACACTACCAGGTACTCACAGAGTAATTTGTGAGATCGTATATTTCCTCTCTAGTGAGAATTTTTATTTACAGTTCCCAAACCAAACTGTGAAACCTAACAATACATGTTAGAAATGGTTTAAGTTTGATCTTCTAGGAGGAAAATAATCTCCTTCTCAGAAGAATTAAGGTTTCTAACAATAGGTGTTGAACGTTCTGTTCTCTATTTGGTATATAATAGGCAGTCTATCAGTATTTGCAATGCTTTATTGGGATAGATAGATGGGTGGATGGATGGATGGATGGATGGATGGATGGATGGATGGATGGATGGATGGATGGATGGATGGATGGATGGATGGATAGATGGATAGATAGATAGATAGATAGATAGATAGATAGATAGATAGATAGATAGATAGATAGATAGATAGATAGATAGATAGATAGATAGATAGATAGATAGACTGACAGACAGATAGATAGATAGACTGACATACAGAGAGATAGATACAGTTTTCATAAGGGATGTTGATATATTTATTAGTTGTCACACTAATAGATAACATTCCAATCTTGGCCAAGGTGAGAAGTCTTCTAATGTTAGATTTGTAAGATGTTAGAAAAAATATCTGGGGATGAACTAAGAAGCATTATTTTTTAAGTTATAAGTGGTGAAGTCTGGTTGTATAAATCTTGAGGTTAAGTATGATTTTGTCGAGGCTGAAAAGCCAGTATAAGTAAAATCAATTTTGACTTATCTTCTTAAGGAGAATTCAAACTTTTCTAATGAGATACGGGAAACCAAAGACATTCCCCAGACAACTGGCTTCAACCTGTTTATGAGATGGCATAGCCTCAGGTGGGCCTCAAAAGAAATATAAAAATACAGAATTAAAATAATAAAAACAAACATAAGAATGAAATAGCTCAATTGTCTAAAAATCAAGGAACAGCACCAATCATAAAAAAAACCTTGACATATATATATATATATAGAGAGAGAGACTAAAATCCACTAATGATGGGTTTAACCTCCCTGGGAAGGAAATTTCATATAAGGGCAGACTTGCCTGCAGATAGTCAGAAACCAAAGGCTTCTAAAATAACTACTTAACAGAAGCTAAGAAGCGCTGGATGCACTTTGAAAATAACTGGGGAAAAATGCTTTGAATGTCCTATAACTGCCCAGTTCTCCGCTTTTTAATGAAATCATCTTAAATTTTGAAATAGGAATATAGATAGGAATAAAGAGCTGCTGATGGTTTATGTGTCACATTAAAGTTAATGAGTAAATTTCATAAAGCAACATCACCTTTTCTCTTTAACAGAAGCATAAAGAAATCAGGTTGCTTTAATGAATTGTGCTGAAGAGTAATGAATTGTAATGAAGAGGTGCTGAATTCATGAAGCATCTGAAGCAGGGGTGTCCAACTCAACTTCATTGAGGGCTGCTTCAGGGTTGTGTTTGACCTTGGGGGGCTGGGGTGGGCGTGGCCAGTTCAATGTCAGTCATGTCGGGGGTGCCTGTGGTGGCCTAAGCACTCTGGTAACAAAAACAGAGTTCAGGAGGGCTGCATGTGGCCCTCTCGAGCTGTTTTTGCCGGCAGAGGCACCCTGGGCTGGTCCTTCGCTGTTTCCAGGGCAACCCCTATGGGCCAGATCTAAGCACCTTGCAGGCCCAATCCAGCCCCTGGGCCTTGAGTTTGACACCCCTGATCTGAAGTATTTCTTTGCAACCACCTATTCCCCCCTCCAAGTCAAAATGTGTATGGTGCAATTAAGAAGCCCATAACCATTTGTTTTAACATAAAAAAGAACATAAAAGTAATTATTATTATTTACTATTTATCTCGCCTTTATTATTTATGCAAATAAGACAGCAAACATACAAATAAGACAACACACCTTCCGCTTCTTCTTTTCCCCCACAACTATAACTAGGCGAGGTGAGTTGGGCTGAGACAGAGTGATTTGGTCAAAGTCACCCAGCTGACCTTCATGGCTGTGACAAGACTTGAACTCACAGTCTCTCATTTTCTAGCCTAGAGACCAAACTGGCTCTCTTAATAAAATAATAAATATAATATGACTAGCACCTAATTTGGGTAATGAAACATCTGCAAGAAAACAAGCAAGCTCAGAGAGCACCAAGGACCCCTCATGTCAACCCTGAGCTACAAATTTTCTCCTTTATTAATAAATATAATAGTACAGAATTAGCAGCTTACATCTTGCGATGGTCACTATAATGTATCAAACATTACTTTCCTATCCCAGGTCCTTGGGAAGGATTTGATACATGAACATAAATGACAAATCTAGTCTGAACATCTGGATGACTGTGCAACGAACCATAAAAAAATAACATAAAAGAAACCCAGTTACACAAACCAAAGCCCAGATTAGTCCAGTATTTCTCACAACCAAAGAGCTCTAGAAGGAGGGAATAAGCAAGAGGTGGCGTCATCGTTCTTTCCTGAAACTAATATTTTGGAGGAATACTGACACCAACCAAGGTAACACTGAATCTCCAAGACTAAATTGCCACTGATAGATCTGCTATCCATAAATTCATTTAATCCCCTTTTAAAGCCATTCAAGTTAGTATTCATTGCTACAGCTTATATTAATGAAGTCTACAAGTAAATAATGTGCTGTACGACCATAATTAATCTAATTCTGGAAGGTATGTTATGCCAGATCAGGTGATTGGTGTATCTATTCAAACTGTAACAGTTCAGCAGAACCAAGGGGGGGTTAGAAAATCTCCCCCTCATCCCCTCCCCCCCAGTGCTTAAAAAGCCAGGGATGAAACTTAAAACTTCCCAGGTCACAAAGTGTATTTTCTCTGTTGAGTTCCCCAAGGATTCCTTTCTGCTGAGTTCGTGCTGAGAGGACCTTGCCTGCAAAACCTTATTTCATGCTTTCATCTGGTCCATCACTTTGATTTCCAGCAAAAAAAAGTAGTACATCTCGTTACTCACGTTCCCAGCTAACCAACAGTGACGCGGCACAATCAATTCTAAAGCAAATCTTGTACTTTGCTCTAGCCAGTTCGATATTCCATGCTTTCTATCATTGTGGGCTTTCTTCATATTGATCGGATCACCTGAAAGCTATTAAGCTTATTAATTAAATGTTGATATTCCCCCCCCCCCTTGGAGATCAGTGTCTAACAAATAAACTCAGAGCGCTCCAAGTGCAGTAAATCCTCAAGATTTACAGGTGATTTATCTTTCTCTTTTATTCCCCGTCCAGGAAAAAAGAAAGAAAGATAGCAATTGTAGCCACTTTATGGGCCAATTATTGAATGTGGAATAGCAAACATGCTTTCTTCAGAGGAATCATGGCTGGCACTTATGGGTCTCCAATTTGCCTCATAAATAAGTCTCAGGGTAGTTTCCAGAGCTGAAGAAGCTTCTTAGATGAGAGGGGAACATTTTCAAAGAAAAACAAAATGACTTGAGAATCTCCATAGCTAAGTCTCAGGGTAATTTCACAGCTGCCTTGTGTTGAGTCCTTTGAAGCATTTGGTTTTGGACAATCACTTGGATTGCTGGTGGTTTAGACTGTTTTAGCGCCAATAAAGGAGAGTATTTGAAGTTCATTTGAAATGAGGGGTCCTTGGTGTTCTCTGAGCTTGCTTGTTTTCTTGCAGATATTTCATTTTCCGAATTAGGTAACATCATCAGTTTCAGTGGTTTGATGCTCTTCTCTTCCTGTTGCAAGGATTGTCATTCATTATTTTTTAAAATAAAAAGTGTATATTCAGATCTCTGAATTCAGTTGGGCTGCATAATGATCAGGGCTGAAAAGTGGGATTTGAAGGATGTGTCACATGTCACACCACTTGGAACTCTATAGAGAAGCTGCATCTTTTCCTAGGATGCATAATTGCAACCATATGAACTCAGGAACCATGGTTTGATTTAAGGAAGTGTTAACAAATGCAACCTGCAGGCCCACAAACACTCCAAACCATCATTTAAATATGAGCCAGCAGTGTACTAATTTTAGGCAGAATATTTCCCCTAAAAAGAAAAGTAGAAACTCAGAGACAGAAGCTCAGTCCCCTCACCTTTGCTAATGGACCATTACTCTGGCCTGGGGCAATCTATTTTACATAACAAAGATCTACTCCAGGTAGAGCTATAATAGGAATTGCCCAAAGCCCTTTCATTACATCATCATCCAGCAAGGCTCAACCAAGCCTGGGACTCAGGACAGCCTATAGAGTTGCCCCTACATGGCTCCATGGGAGTCTGACAACCAATCAGAATACAAGTTCAAATTCAAATTTCAACAGAGGGTATAAAACCAAGGGTCTCTCAGCATCTTGCCCCTTCTTCTTCTTTTCCTTCACCCAACATCTTGAAGTATGTGATCATCCTTTTCAGGTTGGAGCTCCAAACCATGTGGTCCTGTCCACCATTAAACCATTATTCTAAGCAGTAACCATGTTTCCAGTGTTTTTTCTCCACTTGGAACTGAACTCAGAAGGATATTTCTTCCAACAATGGCTAATAATGACAACTTACGGTCTCCCAGTTTCTGCGTCAACTATTAGACGAAGTGGCTCTCAGTTTTTAATGGCTTTTCAATTGTTTTTATTTTTTCTGCTTTTGGGTATTTTATAGATAAATAGGGATCATAGAGGAGGAAAATGTGGATTTAGAAGAGGGAAAATGAAGCCAAAACTAAAGCACTGCCTCATCTTTTTTCTGTTGGGAAATTTGTTCAGACAAGAATGAAAACATGCAATTATTCAAATAAAAAACCATTCCCCAAGAAATTAGTTGGATCCAGCATAGTAACTTCCCTGATTTTTTATAGTTAGGGATCGATAGGCAAAACACAACTCTTTGAGTACATAATACCAGCCCATGTACTTATAAAAGTTCCTTACCTATATTAAGAAATGTTTATAGGCAGCCTTTTTAGGCACATATAGCAGAGATATGGGGGGGAGTAAAGATGGTACCCACAGAAGGTCAATCAAAGCTATGTCTATTTTTTTTTAACCACAGTGGATATTTCTGTATGTGAATTCCTTCTTGGATACAATCTATGAACTGACTGCCAATTTTCTAACCCAAGCTCCCACATGCCTTGCACCTCTGCACCCAAACACAAAACACATACTTTTCTCCACAAAAATCATGCACACAAATCTTATGCAAAAAATTCCAAATGTGGGCTGCAAAAAAAACCCCTCACATCTCTTTATATTCGCTTGATTAATGGCCCAGATTTCACTGCTTTTGCTGAGCAGAAAAGAACAGACATAAGATTCGCCTTTCTTCTCTACTGTCATTAGTAGAGAGGAAGAAACGATGTTCTCTCATCATTTCTTCCTCTCTCTGCTAATGACAGTAGAGAAGAAAGAATTAAAAGCAGAGTCATTTTAGTTATACAGTCTCCTTGCTTTCACTCATTTCAACTTTCTCTTTTTCATTTGGTAATCGCTATCATCACCATTTGCACTGCATCTCTTCTTTTTCTTTTCCTCCTCTTCCTCCTCTTTTCTTCCTCCTCCTCCCCAGTCTCATCTTGACCTTCACTGCTGCAACTTCTGCCTTCTCCTGCCCATTTATCTCCTTCTCCCAAATAGAATTCCCATATTACCTTCCACCGCTTCCTAGGATCAGGCCTGATAGCTATAGCACTTAGAATTATATACCACTTCACAGTGCTTTACAGCCTTCTCTAAGCACTTTACAGAGTCAGCCTACTGTCCCCAATAATCTGGGTCCTCATTTTACCCGCCTCGGAAGGATGGAAGCTGAGTCAACCTTGAGCTATTCAGAATCGAACTCCTGGAGTGAGCAGTGAGTTAACCTGCAGTACAACATTCTAACCACTGCGCCACCACAGCTCTTAATAATTCCGATGACTGATAAGGAAGAAAGCCAGCTTATTTTCAAAAGGATGGCTACCTTACCTGCCTTCTAGCTGTTCAAATACAGCAACGACAGGAGACTCAGCACTAGCTCATCAGTATATCACTAGAACTTTGCCACATCTAGATTTCACTGCCTCTTTAATTAAACTGTATAGCTGATTCCACAGTCCTCCAATTGTAAGAATGCCCACGATTCATTTACATCTATTAGAGCCAACTTGCTAGAAGGAGGGTCAACCTCCTTCAGGTTTCTTTTAAAAAAGAAGAAACACTGGATAACAGGGGCATTCAGTTTTCAGCAATTAATATTACCCTGGGAGGTGTTTTTGCAAAGGGTTAAATGTGCAACTTATCTTTACACTATGTGTGTTTTAAGGGGAAGCTGGTGTTAGAAACAAGATTGGGTTTTTTTTAACCTCTCTCTCTCTCTCTTTTTTTTTTAACTTTCAGGAACAGCACATTTTACATCCTGAATATTAAAACCAAAACCTATTCCTGAGCAACTTGCTCATTTCCTTGATTTAATGCGAAACATCACCTCTTTCCCATCTCCTTCCCCCCTGACTCTTGCTAAGATTAATATTGTGTATTCATTAGCAATTAAAGCTGCAAGGGTTACGCTGTCTCAGAACCACACACTGTAAAACGTTCGTATTAAAATGGATTTCTTTTAAATAGCTGCCCTTTCTTTAACCATCACTACCCCCCAGCTTGGAAAGAAACCACTGATCGTGATAACGAGGAATAACAAGAAATAATACAAGATTTCACAAATATTGCATTTCATGTAATGCACTTACATCTCTCTTTTTTATGCTATGTAATCTGCTCCTGACCTTTAATTCAGGGTTGGGAAACAGAATGATCGCTACTGTGATTACCAAGACATGAGATTAAGGGAGATCTGAGAGGCAGAATGTTGGAAACAGTTTTTAACACAATCACCAGCCTTATAATTCAGTACTGCACTAACAATTACTACCAACCTGCCTTCCATCAAGGACCTGTATATTGCACGAGTCAAAAAGAGGGCTATGAAAATATTTACAGACCCCTCACATCCCGGACGTAAACTGTTTCAACTCCTTCCCTCAAAATGACGCTATAGAGCACTGCATACCAGAACAACTAGACACAAGAACAGTTTTTTCCCGAAAGCCATCACTTTGCTAAACAAATAATTCCTTCAACACTGTTCAACTATTACAATGTCTGCACTACTATTACAGTTAATCTTCTCGTCACTCTTTATCACCCATCCCCTCCCACTTGTGACTGTATGACTGTAACTTTCTCACTTGTATCCTTACGATCTATATTGACTGTTTCCTTTTATCTTTTCTTTTATGTATACTGAGAGTATTTACACCAAGACAAATTCTTTGTGTGTCCAATCACACTTGGCCAATAAAGAATTCTATTCTATTCTATTCTGTTCTGTTCTGTTCTGTTCTGTTCTGTTCTGTTCTATTCTACTCTACTCTACTCTATTCCACTCTACTCTATTCAATGAGGTTTTATTCAAACTTTCAAGTTTACACTCATATTTTTCAAACAATGAAGGCAAATGAACACCTGAGTTAGATAAATAATCTTCTCTTTAGATCCATAGCAAATATATTTGGCATTAACTGACATGATAAATGTCCATCATTTTATGTCACTGATATTTGTATTGTTCATAGGCAATTTCTCCTCATGTATGCAACATCATAAGTACTTTTCATAATACATACATTTTTGTAGGCAAAGTACCTACCAAATATGCACTTTTTGCATGCCATAGTCCTCAAATATAACCCTGCATTTAGCTTTCTCTAAAATGCAAATCTTTGCAGGCAATTATTGAATTCAACATTGCAGCATAAAATATGGAAAACTGTGTATCTGAAAGAATAACATAACTCCAGGAAGTGAGACTTTGGTCAGTTCATTGAGAAAAGTTAAGTGAAACTGGCTCCCCCATTAACCTGGCTTGTCAGAAGTTTGTAAAACCTGGTCACGTGATCCTGGGACACTGCAACGGTCATAAATATGAACCACTTGCCAAGCACCTGAATTTTGATCATTTATTATTTATTTATTTATTTATTATTTCAATTTATATACCGCCCTTCTCCCGAGGGACTCAGGGCGGTGCACAGCCCGTCTAAAACCCCACGAACAATACAAAATTTAAAAAAGTATTAAATTTGATGTTGGCTGGTTAATAAAAGTAAAAAAGGCCCCACCCCCCGCCCTTAAAACCCCAATTTAAAATTAAGAATGATATGGAGACCAACTAAAACCATCTCAGCCCAGGCCGGCCTGCTCGAAGAGCCAGGTCTTCAACGCGCGCCTGAAGGCCCTCAGGTCCGTGCCGGTACGAAGCTCCGGTGGCAGAGTATTCCAGAGGGTGGGGGCCCCCACAGAGAAGGCCCTACTCCTCGGCGCCGCCAGACGACACATAGCGGCCGATGGCACCCGGAACAGACCCTCTCTATGTGAACGCACCGGCCTGCTGGAGATCACTGGTAGAATGCGGTCCTGCAGGTAACCTGGTCCCATGCCATGGATCGCCCTAAAGTTCAAAACTAGAACCTTAAAGCGAACCCGGAAAGCCACTGGCAACCAATGCAGCTCGCGCAGGAGAGGCGTCACATGGGCGCTACGCGACGCCCCCATGATCACCCGCGCGGCTGCCTTTTGCACCAGCTGGAGTCTCCGGGTGCTCCCCGCAGGGAGCCCCATGTAGAGGGCATTACAATAGTCCAGGCGAGAGGTGACAAGGGCCTGAGTGACCGTGCACAAGGCGTCCCGATCCAGAAAGGGCCGCAACCGGTAGATCCGACGGATCTGATGAAACGCCCCTCTGGAGACGGCCGCAACGTGATGTTCAAGCGACAGCCGTACATCCAGGAGGACTCCCAGGTTGCGAGCCCTCTCTGTGGGGGGCAAAATTTACCCCCCAATAGCCAGCGAAGGTGTCAGCTGGCTATATCGGGGCGCCGGGAACCACAGCCACTCAGTCTTGGATGGGTTGAGCCGAAGCCTGTTCCCGCCCATCCAATCCCGCACGGCCTCTAGGCACCTAGACATAGCCCCCACAGCATCGTTGGGGTGGTCCGGAGTGGAGATGTACAACTGGGTGTCATCCGCATATAGATGACACCTCACTCCAAGACCACGGATGATCTCACCCAGCGGCTTCATATAAATGTTGAACAGGAGGGGAGAAAGGACCGACCCCTGAGGCACCCCACAAACCAGGGGTCTAGAGGTGGACCTCTCCCCTCCCGCCAACATGAATTGCGAACGGTCGGAGAGGAAGGAGGAGAACCATCGAAGGACGGTTCCTCCAATCCCCAACCCCTCCAACCGTTGCAACAAGATACTATGGTCAATAGTATCGAAAGCTGCCGAGAGGTCTAACAGGACCAGGACAGAGGAGAACCCTCTGTCACGAGCCCTCCAGAGATCATCAACCAACGCGACCAATGCCGTCTCAGTGCTATGTCCAGGCCTGAAGCCCGATTGGAATGGATCGAGGTAAGTAGCTTCCTCCAGGTACTGGGGGAGCTGACATGCCACCACACTCTCAACAACCTTCGCCACAAAGGGAAGGTTGGAGACTGGACGATAGTTGTTTAAAATAGCTGGATCCAGGGAAGGCTTCTTGAGGAGGGGCCGCACCACCGCCATCTTCAAGGCGGTAGGAAGCGCCCCCTCTCTCAAAGAAGCGTTGATAATCCCCTGGAGCCAGCCTCGTGTCATCTCCCTGGCGGCCGAAACCAACCAGGAAGGACACGGGTCCAATAAACAGGTGGTGGCATTCAGACCCCCCAGCAACCTGTCCACACCCTCGGCGGTCACAGGATCGAACTCTCCCCAGATAACATTCACAAAACCTGCCCCGGCCACCTCCCCCGGGACCATCCAATTGGAGTCGAGCCCCTCCCGAATCTGAGCAATTTTGTCATGCAGAAATCGGGAAAACTCCTCCACCCTACCCTGCAAGAGGTCATCCCGCGCTCTCGGTTCAAGTAGAGAGCGGGTCACTCTAAACAGAGCGGCAGGCCGATTTTCTGCTGACGCAATAATATGACTATGGGGATGCTGCAATGGTCGTAAGTGTGAAAAATGGTCATGTCACTTTTTTCAGTGCCGTTGTAACTTCATTAACGGTCACCAAATGAATTGTTGTAAGTCAAGGACTACCTGTATATAGTATGTTAACCTAGCTCCCTAACCTGTAAAAGAACAATCAGAATGAGTATGGACATTTTTATGTATTTATGGGAACAAAGACAGCTTAACCAATCTGAAGCATTTTGGTTTATGAAAGGGAGGAAAAAAAAGACCATGGAGCAGTGGTGGGATTCAAATTTTTTTACTACCAGTTCTGTGGGTGTGGCTTGGTGGGCATGGCAGGAGAAGGATACTGCAAAATCCCCATTCCCTTCCCCACCCCACTAGCCTGTTTTCCAGCTCTGTTCTCCTGTGCAGGGCAACAAAAGGAGGCCCAGCCAATCAGCTGGGACTCAATGGGAGGCAGAGAATAGATGGGGGCAGGGCCAGTCAGAGGTGGTATTTGCCGGCTCTCCAAACTAATCACAATTTCCGCTACCGGTTCTCCAGAACTGGTCAGAACCTGCTGAATACCACCTTTGCCATGGAGTGTCATAATCAAAGCCCATAACATTATGTACTGGATGAAGAAAGTGAGAATTAGAGAAGGAAGGTGCTTTCTTTCCAAATAGTAGCTCTCAGGACCACTCCATTAAACTGATTGGCAGAAGACAGCAGAAAAGCAAAGCATTTAATGTACAGTATAGCATTCATCACTAACAGGTGTGCTGATTTAATCAATTCATAGCTCTATCAATGGCTCTTGCCCCTCATAGTTATAGGAATGCTCCCTATTAAGAATGATGCCTATTAATAATAGGGAATGCTCCCTATTATTAACATGGGGAAAAAAAACCCTGCTGAAGCAGATCACAAGGCCATTATAACCCAGCATTGCGTTCCCATAGTGACCGGTTTAAACCCATGGGACGAGTAATGTAGGAGAACAATCCTGCTCCCTCCTGCTTATGTGTTCCCCGGCTATTCCCTATGAAGGAAAGAGGCGGCCATTTTCATGTTTGATGTCTGTAGCATTATCTTCTTTGAATTTATCTATTTTCCTCTTAAAGTAGCTCAGTTTAGAAACCATCACTACATCCTATAAACTGCATAACTTAACATTTACTTGTGTGAAGCCTTATCTCATAAAAGCACGGGTGTCAAACTTGCAGCATCATGTTGCCATCACATGATGTTTCGTGATCTTTTTCTATTTGCGGAGCTGGGGTGGGCGTGGCCTGTGCATGACGCATCTGGCCCATGGGCCGCCAGTGTTCTGACCCAGCTCCCAAAACACAACAAATTCTCTGAAGTTAACTCAAAGATTCCTTTATTAGGAGTGCCGGCAAACATTTCTCTCTCAACACAGGCTAACAAGTCCCTCCAGCCATAAGATGAATAGTTGTCTGCCACATCTATTCATCTCTGGCCCCTACCTTTTATCCCCAAAAGCTAGAGTGGGGATTCGTTAACAGTGATGGCTCTTCCATATCAAGGATCAGCTCACAGATTTCCACTACTCTCCTCTCCTCTGCCTTCTGCACAGCCACGCATCAGGCACTGGACCCAGCTATTCCTCTTCTTCTTCATCAACCACCTCTAGACCTGGCGGCTGTTGGGTCTCCATCTGAGGGCTAACAGGCAGTCCAGGCTCTATCTCTGTCTTTCTCTCTCTGCCAGATCCATTCCCGCTTCCACCTCAGAGCTCTCGGGTTACCCTGATGCCAACTCTGATTCCCATGCCTCCTCCTGTGATTCGGCTGGTGGAGGGGCCAGCGACCAACAAGCCACAACAGCCAGTTTGACACCCCATCATAAAGGTTCACTAGATTCTGCTGGGTTCCTCAAACATATTACCCAGTTACCCAATTACGATACAATGAAAGGTAGTCCTCAACTTACAATAGTTTGTTTAGTGATCATTTGAAATTACAACAGCACTGAAAAAAGTGACCTATGACTGTTTTCACACACATGACCATCGCAGCATCTCCACGGTCACAAGTGTCGAAATTTAGACACTTGGCAACCGACTCCTATTTATCCCAGTTGCAATGTCTTGGGGTCATGTGATCAATTTTTGAGATCTTCTGACAAGCAAAATCAATGGACAAGCCAGACTCACTTAACAACCATGTGATTAACTTAACAGCTGCAGTGATTCACTTAACAACTGTGCCAAGAAAGGTCATAAAATGGGGCAAAACTTAACAAATGTATTGCTTAGCAAGAGAAATTTTGGCTCAAGGTTGTAAGTCGAGGACTAATTGTATTACATTCCCCTACATCAGAGATAGAAGACTATAACTCCCTTTGTGACTTGTGGACTTCAACTCCCAGAATTCCTGAGCCAGCCATTTTTGCTGGCTCAAGAATTCAGGGAATTGAAGTCCACAGGTAATTAAACTGCTGTACTGTAGTTCCTCACCCCTGCTCTATGTGCCTGGTAATATGTATCACTGAAAAAATTGCTCAGGTGGTCTGACTTGGATATCAATATGAAGCTAGTCCAGAGGAGAATGCAATGTCCAACAAAAGTAATATGCTCTACTTTGGCACCTGGAGGCAACATATTCTCCCCCAGTGTCTGAACCACCTTAACCAGCCACTTCACTTCCGGACAAGTAATTTCATTGCACATGAATAGAAAATCATAGAAAGGAGAATGCTACTTCACATATCTTCTTCAGTGCAATGGTGGTTAATTGACTGAATCAACCGCCAATCAAATCACCCTATTGCAGCCTTTGCTGCATTAATAATTGTGTTACGCTATCAAACTTTGTGACTCTTATTGATGTTTGTTCTTCCCTTGGAATCATCATACCAGCTGAGATCTTTGTGAACTATTTCCAAGAAAGTAACTTTCTTCAATTAGGGCTGTGTGCTCAGTCCTTACCTGTACTCAATGTACAGACATGATTGTGTATCATCTGACACATACACTGTGATCATTAAGTTCACAGATGATACTACAGTATTGGGTCTCATTAGAAGTGAAGACGAAATGGTATATAGGGAAGTGAAGACGAAATGGTATATAGGGAAGTGAAGACGAAATGGTATATAGGGAAGTGAAGACGAAATGGTATATAGGGAAGTGAAGACGAAATGGTATATAGGGAAGTTCAAAAATTATCCTCCTGGTGCTTAGAAAACAACCTGCACCTAAACATCAACAAGATAAAGGAGATGGTATTACACTTCCAGAAGAAGAGAGAGGAACCTGCCCCACTTTACATCGAGGGGGGCTGTGTGGAGAGAGTTTCCTCTTTTAAATTCCTGAGAGTCTATTCAGTGAAGATCTTACCTGGAAAATCAACATAACTCAGGTGGCCAGAAAGGCCCAACAGAGACTCTATTTCCTTAGGATCTTGCAAAAGAATAAAGTGGAACAACGACTGATGACCTCCTAAACGCCCAGTTTAGTGAAGCGGGGGAAGTCACAATACGTCACATGCTGCCACCATAATGACGCGAGTTTGACACTGGCATAATAGATACAGTAGAACCTCGGATCGCAACCGTAATCCATTCCAGGACTATGGTTGCAACCCAATTTGGTATGACCGTTTGCACATACGCGGACACAAAAAAATGGTGTGGAAGGGGAAATTGGTGTGGAAAGGGAATCTTTCCTCGCTGATTTTGTTCGTCACCCAATTTTTGTATCGTGACCCGATTCAAAACTCAGGTGGATTTTTTGGTGGTCACCAGATTTGGTCACAAACAGAAGTGTTCGCGGCCAAAGGTTCCACTGTACCTGTAATTATCCTATGTCAAGTCCACGGACATGGAGTGGTTTTAAAGATTATCCTGAGTGAGAGAAGGGCAGAAGATATTATCAAGAAGATATGCCTCCTAGATCAAATCCTCTCCACATCCTTAGCAGGTCTTCTCTAAATGCCCATATGGGACAGGGTAGGCTTATATTCATCAAGGTGACACTTAATAAATCTTCGTGCCACTTAGGGAAGACCTATACTTCTCCGAGTAACCAACCCAGAAACTTCAAGATGTGTATTACTCTGCAATGATTAGAAGGCTACTACTTCCTGCACTAGTTCTACTTCCATGTCATCTTCAAAGCCAGAGCCAGGATTTTGAAGTACTTTGCAGAAGCACTTCAAAAAGGAGCATCACTCAAATATCTGTCAAAACTAAGTCCTCCTTTAAGATTACAAAGTTCTATTTATTTACTGATGTCATGCAGTGCTAAATTCTTGCAGATGTAACAGTTCTTAATTAGCAAAAGGACTATGAAAAGTATTTAGGCAAATCCAGATCTGGAGTAGAGAATTGGAGACAGACTCTAGATGGCAGCAAAGGATTAGAAATGTATAGTTGTTGCCATCTAGTGGTCATCCAGATTTCTGCAGCCCGGATTTGGTAACATTGTTGTCTTCAACTCAATTTTTCAAATAAATTTTAGAGACTCAGGACTCTGGTCTGACTGTCAATCCCTCAGCAAGAAAACTCTCTAAATTGGATTCCAATTTAATGTCAGGAGAGAAGTTGAGGGGGGTGTGGAAGGGCTGAGTTTGAACAAGGGCCCTGTCTGGCTAAGGGTTATGGAAAAAAATCAGGGGAAAAAAATCCTGATGTATCCCTTGGAGTTTGCAATGATTCAGAAGGTTAGTGACATTTCCATTCAAATTCTCTTTCATCCTCTCAGTCATGTGACTAACAGGGAAGCTTCTTTAGTTAATTAACTATCATTATTAGGGAAGGAAAGAGTTTCAGACACCCCACACATGCCTTTTGTACCTTCTCACAAGAGGAAATAAGGATGAATATATAGATGAATAAATAACAGAGTAGGAAGGGACATTGGAGGAATGGACCTTCTAAACCAACCCCCTGTTCAGAAAAGAAACCCTATACCATTTCAGACAAATGGTTCCACTAATTAATTGTTCCAGCTGTCAGGAAATTTCTCCTCAGTTTTAGGTTGCTTCTCTTCTTGATTAGTTTCCACCCATTGCTTCTTGTCCTGCACTTAGATACTTTGGAGAATAGATTGACTCCCTCTTCTTTGTGGCAGCCCCTCAGATATTGGAACACTGCTATCATGCCACTCACTAGTCCTTATTTTCATTAAACTGGACACACCCAATTTCAGCAACCATTCTTCATATGTTTTAGCCCCCAATCCCCTAATCATCTTAGTTACAATTCCATGTATATACAAGTTTGAGCATTAAATGGTATTCAAAGCATTTGATTCATATTACCAGCTGCTCTCCAGATAACCCTTCGGCTGGCTTCCAAGACAGGAAATTTTGGAGAATCTGTTTGCTGAACACCTGCTTTGAATTCAGCCTCAGATGTTTAATTTTAAGCCCTAATAAATCACTAGAACCTATGTAATTCCCTTATGGGAGCTGCTCCATCTTAAGCCATGAGACAGCCTTCCGGAACTTTAATGCCAAGCAGCCATTATTTGATGACACACATTTCAAATAACACAGCCTTGTTGTGCTATTTCCAAGGGCTACTTAATCTATGTAGGCCAGAGAAGCTGGTAGGTAGCTATATCAACAAGGACAAACCGAGTTGTGAAATGAACCAAATCCACTCCCCTGTGAATTGGGATTACGGGAATACTAGTTTTTCCAAAAGGATGAGGAGAGAGCAATTTTTCTCCATGCAAAATAGCTGGGGAGGTAGAAATTGATCTTATCTGCATATGTAAACAAATCCTGCATTTTAAAATAACTCACAGACAAACATTACCAGGTTGCTATGTGCCCACAAGGGGCTTTGCTATTTAAATGCCATCGCTTATTACCTGACCTTTTGAGTTGATTGTTAAAGGGGCATAAAAACAGAACAAACTAAACAGAATGCTGTTCTTTTCCTCCCACATGTTTCTATGCCAATGGAGCAGAATAAAAAAGCAAACTCAGTGGTTGAGGATCTTTTTTTTTTTTTTCTGTGAACTTTATTATTCCCCTTGACCCATCTTTCAAAAGTCTGTTCCTTCATTTCTACAGCTCTGCAAGTGTATCCCCTCACTCATATCCTCCGGTGTTCACTTATTTATACCTGCTTTTTATGATAACCTTTAATCTCAAAGAGAGGAGGAGTAAAACATATATTGAAAGACCATAACACTAATAATGGATTCAACCCATAAAATAATGATAAACAGTACAATAAGGACAATGTATTAAAATATAATAGCATGACTGCCAGGTGTCAAGGACCAAAAGTCACAGCAATATGGTTTTCAACTCAATGCTTGATTTTCACTTTGTATGGACAACTTACAAAATATGAATACCTAAGAAATAGCTTTGTCTGTATTCAAGGCTCCTTGGGGTCATAGCAGAATATAATCTGGGGCGATACAGCACAGTCGAAATCTTGCAGCCACCCAAAAGCAATAAAATATCTTTATTAATAGCCAAGAATATTGATTGCTGAGGGCTGATTCCTTGGTGCTCTTTGAACTAATTTGTTTGTTTGTTTTTTGCAGACATTTCATTACCCAACTAGGTAACATCATCTCTTTTTATCTATTGTACAGCGTACAAGATGTTACCTAGCTGAAGAATGAAGTGACAAAGACTACATGCCTTTATTAAAGTACAACTAGATTAACTATAATGTAAATTCTGTGTAACTTTTATATAAAAATAGGTCATGATAAACAAACTATAGCCAAGAGTCTACAAAAAATATCCACTTTTGAACAATGTATTTTTAGCTAACAAGAAGAAATATTAAAGGTGCACTAAGCCTCTTTGAAAACACACCCACTCCTGCCCTTTAACTCACACACTCCTCAGAGTTCCGGTTCCAGTTTCTTCGGCGACGGACCGAAATCCATGACTGTGTGCGGTTTTGGTCCGTGCTGACCTCTGGAGAGCCCCAATCCTTTGGATTTGGGGCTGAAGCCACCCCGTAGAGGTGGTGAAGATGGGGGAGACTGCCAGCCAAGTTGTGGGGAGCCGCATCTCTCCTCCTTGGCCGGTCAAACTCCCCTAACTCACACACTCCTTATGCATACGATTCATAGGGGCCTGTAACAAGCAACAACGACATGAACTTGACAACATGCGCATCATATTATGCAGCTGGTGCAATTATGCAATGGCATTATGATATCTGTTTGAAGTTGCATTGGTTGTGTTGTGTCATTTTCCCACCATACATCGCCATGTGTGTGCTGATTCCAAACAAACCACTATTGCATTTTCAAAATGTGGTAGTAAATTGTTCCTTTTTTGCTGCTGTTGAAATTAGGTATGCCTTAAAGATACTTGACAATAAGGATAATGTGCGCTAAACATTCTCTGAATCTTCTGCCTACCTCCAAAATACTAAGTATATTGTACCTTTCAACTAGCCTTGTCTCAATTAGAGCTGGCTAAAGACAAAAGGGATTAGGACCACTTTTGAATGTAGAAGTTGAGCTATTTACTGGAATTATTCATTGCTACTTCTGACGGTCTGCTCCCAAACATAATTTAAAAATTGATTTGAGCTTTGAATGAGACAATTTGGTCTAGTGGTTATGGCTGCAGACCAGAAACCAGGAGATTGTGAGTTTTAGTGTGAGTTCTACAGCAGAAGTGGTATTCAGCTGGTTCGAACCAGTTCTGGTGTACTGGTAACGGAAATTCTGAGTACTTCGGAGAACCGGCAAATATGACCTCTGGCTAGCCCTGCCCTCCCATCCCCGCCATTCCCTGTCGTATATATTCCCTTGTTTTTTTTAACTCAGCTGATTCGTGCGGCAGACTGGATTGCTGCAACTCAGCTGAGCTAAAAAAAAAACAGCTCAGCTCATCAGCACTGACATCGAGGGTGAACTTTGAGTGCTGCATTCACTCTCATAGAAATGGTAGGAAAAGATTTGGAATCCCACCACTGTTCTACACACCTTTGACATGAAAGATATCTTGTTGACTTTTGGTCAGTCATTATCACTCAGCTCTTGGCATCAGGCTCAGGTGACAAGCTGGTCAATCAATTTCTGCCAGAACCAACAGATCAATATTTAGGTGATCTAAAAAAGGAGACTCTACACCTGTGGGGAAAAAATGCTAGGAAACAAAAAAGGATGTAGTTTGGCCTTAAGTCTTTAATACTTATATTGGATGTAAGAAACCGATCCTTTGAATGTTGCTATAGCAACTTCTAGTATCACTCACCATTTCACATGTTAAGAATGATAGTTTAGCAATCTTTGGATGACCAGGGATTCCTCTTTGCTGACCTGAAAGCATCATTATTTCCATACTCGCTTAGTTTGAACTAAGTTGTCCTTGGGAGATTCTTAAAGTACTTCTCTGATAAAAAGCTACCCTGGTTGCAACAATCTCTTTATGAAGCTCAAACCATTATATCTTTAGTGTCTAACAAATACAAATACAGTTTTTTAATCTCCTGGTTCTTGTAAACTGCTACTTCACCTTTTGTATGTGTTTTTATTAGAATTTCAAACTAAACAAACCATACTTCAAATCCATGAGCAGAATAACAACATACATTGCCCTGATTATCTGGAAGAAAAGAAAGGGTATAAAAGGAATGAAATAAAAGGTACTTTAAAATGGCTTGCACGGACACCCACTGAAAACTTGCACCAACCTGCTGCATTTCTAATGACTGCTCTTGCTTTGCTTTTGACATTTTCAAAAGTGGCTGCAACTTGTAAGCATTTGATAGGCTAGTCTAATTACATACGGTAGGTATTATATGTTTTTTGAGTTTTATGTGACTTTATGAATTTGTCAGAATGTTGCAATTATGACACCCCTCTTTGTCTTATAATGAAAAGCAAGTTTAAAAATCTAATTTGATTTCTGAACCACCCAACAGCATCGTGTCTTGGATGGCTAATAGATAAATATGGACAACCAAAATCAATGTTTATGTTTCAATTTTGGGAGGGGCGGATTACATGACTTTGTCCAGCAGTGCTTCTAATTTATAAGTTTTGATGTAACAATCAAAGTTTATTTGAGCATATCTAGATCTATACATGACTATACCTCCTCCCAAGGCCTTAGAGGAGGGAGATTAGTGAGTATAAACTCAGGAAGATAAATCTATCTCAGCATGTGCTTCTGTCCTACTACCCCAGCACAATTGAAAGTGTCTTAACATACGGTCAGGAAGCAGCTCTGTAGCAGGCAAAAAAGCTCTACAGAGAATCATTAAAACAGCCCAGAATATCTTGGGCTCCAGCTATCAGCCCTGGACAACATCTTCACATCTCGCTGTTTGAGGAAGTCGCACAACATTCTCCGAGACTCTTCCCATCCTGCTTACAATTTTTTGTGAACTGTTGCCTTCTGGCAGAAGATATAGAACAATTAAAACTCGGACCACATGTTTTCTGAACAGTTTTTATCCCAGAGCTGTAATTGCACTTAACAATGAACTTAAGGGCCACCATCAGTGAGCTATTGGACAGTATTATTTGGTCTGTTGTGTGGATGCTTGTGTGTTTTAGGGGTGAGGAGTTTTGGTGGCTGGGTGTGTGTTTGTGGATTGTCATGCATCTGTGTAGGTTGGGTCTGGTCTCTGAGTGTTATGTGAATTCCATTGTATGTGTACACTGTGTATAGATGTACAATGACAATACAGTATTATTATTATTTTACAAAGTTGCTCATTATTATTGTTGTTGTTATGTTTTATGGAGTCTTTCTGGATGCATTATCATTTGTTTCTTTTTAATCATTCAAGATTTTTAATATGGAAATTCTATTATATCTAGAATTTGTAATTGGTTTTTTTTAAAAGAAATTGTGTAAATAAAAGAGGCGTCTTTTGATTTGTGTTCAAAACATCACTCTTTAAAATCTATGACTGTATAAAAGTTTTCATGTATTCTATTTTTTTAATTGTAAAAATCTACAGAATTGAGTTAAATTACAACTGCAAACTGACTATCATTTTAAAAGAAGCAGCACAACCATTATAGTATGAATTTATATGATCAGCTTTACGGTATTTCTAAATGTTTCTTATTATAATTGAAATCCTTTTCTTGCCAATTGAAAAATAAAAAATAATATCTAAACCCAGATATCTACTGAAGTCTATGAATCCAAAGCATTATCCGTTTCTCACCACTAGTTTGATTGACAGTTTAGTGATGAAGTATCTTGTTTTGCATACAAAAAAAAAAAATTTGTTAGGTCCCTGTCATCACCAATTAAAAGATCATGTAGTAGGAGACAGGAATAATCTCAGGCTGTTGAGAAACTGGAGATAACATAACACTGCTAAGGACAGGTGAATCTGACATGTTCAGTTTCAAGCATTTTCTCACTTTTTTCATCTTGAAATCTGATTTGTTTTACATTTACAGCAGTGCTTCCCTCCCCCCCCTTCTTCTTTTTGAAAAAAAAAAAGACTTCATTCACAAATATGTCATTTTATCCTAATATAGATCCAATCTGACATAGTGGTTAAGGTACTAGCCTGGAAACCAAGAGACTGTGAGTTCTAGGTCTGCCTTAGCCCTAAAAGCTGGCTGGGTGATTTTGTGCAAGTCACTCTGTCAGCCCAACTCACTTCATAATGTGTGGGAAAAACAGAAGGAGGGAGGAGTATTAGCTGTGTTCACTGCTTTGAGTTACTTATAAAGCAATAAAGGTGGGATAAATCATTTTTAAACACACACACACACTCATACACACACACACACACACACAGAGAGAGAGAGAGGTAGAAGGGATATTGGAGATCTTCTATCTAATCCAATTTCCCTGCTCAAGCAGGAAATCCCATATCATTTCAGACAAAAGGACTCTTCTTTAAAAAAACTTCCAGTGTTGGAGCACCCACAACTTCCGGAGGCAAGTTATTCCAGTGATTAATTGTTTTCACTCAGAAAATTTCACCATAGTTCTAGCTTCTCTCCTTGATTAGTTTCTATCCATTGCTTCTTCACTTACTCACTCATACATTCTCTCTCTCCCTCTCCCTCCCTCTCTCTCTCTCTCCCTCCCTCCCTCCCTCCCTCCTTCTCTCTCTCTCTCTCTCTCTCTCTCACACACACACACATGCAATTCTCATAGATATATAAGTTTTGGAACTGAAAAATTACTCTGTGAAATTCAGAAAATCATAGACACCTTTCCCAATGACACAAGGATAGTTGTATTTCAATTTCTGTAGTGATTTACAAAGTGCAGATTACAGAATTCTTAATAAATTATGTTTTGGTTGTGTTTAATTCAACTATTTAATTCAGCCTGAAAGCCTTGCATATAGTCTAAAAGGCACTTCAAAAGATGCCAAAGAACTGTAATTTTTAATGTAAGAGAAGGAGAATATTCAATAGAAAACAATCACATTAATTGCATTCAATTAACTTAGTTAAAATGTTAATGACACTGAGATTAAATCAAATTTAGGGTTTTTTTTCCCTTTAATCATGGCCCTCCCTTTTCTTTTCCTAAAGAACAAGCCATTCTGTTTTAAAATTGGAATCTGAAATAGACCCACTCTGTAAGGCAAAGAAAATGAATATTTTGTAATGTTTTAATTTTGTATTTTCCTATTTGAGGCTAAACATGTTTCAAGCAATTCTGAGTCAACAAGGGCAGGAGCTAAGAACTTTAGCTAACTTGTTGCAGAAATTTATTTGCCAAGTCAGGCAAATAAAAAATAATAATAAATAAGAATATACAAATAAAATAGAGATCTACACATCTACAAGTCAACTTATTTCAGGAACATGAATCCAGACCGGACATCACAGAAAACAAGCTTCTGTGTATGCTGCATTTTAATGGAGGTGACATTTCTCTAGATAGCAAGAAAAGCATTATTGCTGTATTTGAAGGAGAGTCTTGCAACCAGTCTCTCCCACATTAGATGGGGCCATTCCCTTTGTCTGGGTTTTAAAAACCCAGATGGATCTATGAGGCTCTTTGCCAGATGAAGCAGGGAGAACAATTTATACAATTATTTATACAATTTATAAAACAATTTATAAAGCGCCTGTAGGCCAGACAAGGAATAATGGATGGAAACTGAACAAGGAGAGATTTAACCTGGAAATAAGGAGAAACTTTCTGACAGTGAGAACAATCAACCAATGGAACAGCTTTGCCCTCGGAAATTGTGGGAGCGCCATCACTTGAGACCTTCAAGAAGAGATTGGACTCCCATCTGTCCGAAATGGTGTAGGGTCTCCCGCTTGGGTGGGGGGTTGGACTAGATGACCTACAAGGTTCCTTCCAACTTTAATTATCAGTTATACATATGCCTAGATTTTGTCAAGAAATAGGAATCACTGGCTTTGTTTAAATGGCCTTTAAAACATCTCTTGAGCTCTTAGTGTCTCTTCCTCTTTCTGACTTTAATACTTGCTAAAATAAAAAGGGATTCTTTCATAGAGAAACATATTAGAAAATCTAACTCCAATATATAAATTTATCTCTGACAGAAAAATGTGTAAATGTTTCTGTTGAGGAAAGTACATTTTAGAAATTTTCTCTTCCCCAAGCATTTTTAAGCAAACTGACATTATATTACTTTGAAGAGAAAAGACAAATCTTTATAGAATGGAATGGAATGGAATGGAATAGAATAGAATAGAATAGAATAGAATAGAATAGAATAGTTGGAAAGGACATTGGAGGTCTTCTAGTCCAACCCCCTGCTTAGGCAGGAAAGCCTAAACCACTTCAGACAAATGGATCTCTTCTTACAAACTTCCATTGTTGGAGCATTTACAACTTCTGGAGACAAGTTGTTCCACTGATTTATTGTTCTGTTAGGAAATAATTATAAGGTGTATACTTAATTGTGTGATAATTGTGTGTTTGTGTGTATTTATCATTCCACACAAGACTTACTTGCAAAAACCTAAGGCAGAGGTGTCAAACTCACAGCCTGCAGGCCGGATGCATCATGTGTTGTCCACACCCACCATTTTAGTGAAGGGGAGGGGGGAAGCCACGATGTATCACGTGATGACAACAAGTTTGACACCCTTGACCTAGGTTCTCTCATTTTATCTACTGGCCCCAGTGTGGGTTTACAAAGAGGAACCTTGTTTTGTATACAGACTTCTCATCACGTCATCTTATTTTCAAATCCCAATTTGTGACTCGGATATTTTTTTTCCTCATTATCTCATTCGTTTTAATGATAAGCACAGCAACTGGGTCCTTTCCTGTGCATTTAACTTACACTATCTTAATGCAAATGGCAAAAATGAGCATTCCAGCACGATTTTAGAATCTAGCGCAATATACCTTCTTTTGTGCACGTGCAAAATTGGATTGTTGATTTGGAGACTGTAAATGTGTCAGACAATAATTACTTTGCAGTTTAGCAGGCTACCCAATGTTCTCATTTCATTCTGTGACACAGTGATAGCTTTTAATGCTGCTTAATGATCACAAGCAGGCTGAACAGCCTATTGACACCTGGCTTATGCTAAAAGGGTTGGCAGGGGAAAGAAAAGCCCACCCAGAATAAAAGTGAAAATTACTGAAATAACCAAATTCTTTCCTAAACACCACCGCAAAGAAAAACAGAGCTGACAATTATTAATACTTTTCTATGTGCTGAACAGGTTCTTTCTCTTTCTGCATTAAAAAGTCCTGCAAACTAGGAAAATTTGAAAAGCCAAAGAGTCATTTATTCAGGTCAGCTGGAGATTTATATATGCTATAATAAATTTAAAGGCAGGAACCCAAAATTCTTGCTGCCAAGCAGGTCCAAGCAGAAAAACAATCCTGCATTTGTATTTCTTAGCAGCTATTATTTGGTTTAGTGGGAGAGAACTTGTTTGGCATTTCTTTAAAAGAGAAGACTCTTTCGTTTAGTTCTCATAGAGTAGCTTGGATGCTTACTTAGTATATAAGGGAATTTACAGTAGAATTGAATCATTTGAAGGGCAACAAGACGTCTTCTATCTTTCTAAACCAAAGAAGACAAGGATGCTATGTAAATGTCTTGTCTAGTGCTGGGATTTAATTTTTTTTTTACTACCGGTTCTGTGGACATGGCTTGGTGGGTGTGGCTTGGTAGGCATGGCAGGGGAAGGATACTGCAAAATCCTATTCCCTCCCCACCCCACTAACCTGCTTTCCAGCTCCCTTCTCCTGTGCAGGACAACAAAAGAAGACCCAACCGATCAGCTGGGACTTGGGAGACAGACAATAAATGGGCATGGGGCCAGTCAGAGGTGGGATTTGCCGGTTCTGCAAATTACTCAAAATTTCCGCAACCAGTTCTCCAGAACTGGTCAGAACTTGCTGAAGACCACCTCTGGTCTTGTCCTTGAGAGATCCTTAGTGCTCTCTGAGCTTGGTTGTTTTCTTGCAGAGGTTTCATTACCTGTACTGATGACGATACATAGTTTGGGTAATGAAACCTCTGCAAGAAAACAACCAAGCTCAGAGAGCACCAAAGACCCCTCATTTCAATCCTGAGCTACTAACATTCTCCTTGATTGTCTTGCATTTCATTGCATAACCATCTAACTGAGGAGGGGAACTCACCACTGGAGGTGGTTGATGGGGTAAAAAGATCTCATCCAACAATTTTAATTATTTATATATATATATATATATTTACAGTTTGTAAGCTGCCTACATTCCCCTGCTCAGGGAGATAGGTAGCATATCCATTTAATAAATAAAAATAATAATAACTCATTAGATCTCGCAAAAGCAATTGGAAAGAATAGGCATCCAGGGACGATTCCGAATGATGGAAAGTATGTGTCACCAATGGTCTCTGACATTTCAGTAGAAGGTCACATGGGGCTTCCATCTGGGAGAAGGAGATAAAACGGCACAACAAAGAAGAGGAGAAGGCAGGAGTTGCAGCAGTGAATGTAAAGAGGACACTGGGGTGTTGTTGTTGTTTAATAGGACTGAGTTTGACACGTTTATTGTTTTTATATTATTTTAAGAGCCAAAGTGGTACAGTGGTTAGAATACAGTATTGTAGGCTGACTCTGTTCATTGCCAGCAGTTCGATTCTGACTGGCTCAAGGTTGACTCAGCCTTCCATCCTTCCATGGTCAGTAAATTGGGAACCCAGATTGTTGGGGGAATATGTGACTCTGTTAACTGCTTAGAGAGGGTTATAAAGCTCCATGAAGCAGTATCTAAGTCTATTGCTATATCTCTGTAGCAATCTTTGAATTCAACATAAAGCAATTTTTAAAATCTAACTTATGCAAATAAACCCAAGTAAGTCTTTTGCTTTTAACAACTCCCCTGCAATAGGTTTTTTTCTCACCCTAGGCAACGTCATTCTAATATATGTTTTTCTTTGTTTAGCTTCAACTAAGCCAATAACCTATATCATTTTTATGACTTTTCCTAATAAAGGATAGACTGTTTCTTTTTCTTTTGCACAACTTCTCCAAAAGCATGCTTGCCTTTAGGAACTTTTCTGGTGAAAAATGACAGCCAACAGCAGATTTTGTTCACTGTGGCCATCTGTGCTGAAAGTGAGATTGATTTTGCAGATCGTGGCATTTTCTTTGGGGGGAAAAAATCAGGAAAGGACTGCTATCACATCTATACTCAGCAGCTGTAGGAGTCAGTAAGCACCACCAAAAAAAAAGTGTGTGGGGGGGGAAGCTCTACAGAAACTAAATAGTTTCAGTTCACTGACCTACTTAACTGGAGCCAATAAAAATAAAAATATTCAGTTGCTTTGGGCATAAAATGTGACTGTGTTTCTCTTTAATGCAAAGCAACAGTAAACTCTACTGATGTTAGAGGTGATGGCAGTAGATGGAAATGGATAAGCACAGAATAGCAAGTAAATTTCACAGTGTTTCTCACCAAAAGGAAAGTTCTAACTATCTCTGTCTCATCTTACTAAGGTCACAGCAATGTTATTCATTCCTACCAAATTCTGTTTAAATAATTCCAGTACCATGTTCCTCCAACTAGACCTATCTGAAAAATAGGATGGAGAGAGAAAGAGAGAGACAGAGAGACAGACACAGAGGGAGACAAAGAGGCAGAGACAGAGAGAGACAGACAAACAGACACACACACACACACAGACAGAGGCAGAGACACAGAGAGAGACAGAAAGAGACACAGACAGAGAAAGTGAAATATATATATATATATATATCTTTGGTTCTTCGGGTTTTCTCCCGCATAGAATTGGAAATATCTAGGCGACGTTTCGATGAAGTCTCATTCATCATCTTCAGGCTTGTGTCTTCGGCCTTGTGCTTCTCAGAGTCTCAGAGTACTCTGAGAAGCACAAGGCCGAAGACACAAGCCTGAAGATGATGAATGAGACTTCATCGAAACGTCACCTAGATATTTCCAATTCTACGCGGGAGAAAACCCGAAGAACCAAAGATCCACATACAAATACCCGCGAAAACCTCCGAAAACATATATAGATAGATAGATAGATAGATAGATAGATAGATAGGGAGGGAGAGGGAGGGAGGGAGGGAGGGAGGGAGGGTAGAGAGGTAGAGAGAGACACAGAAAGTGAAATGGAGAGAGAGAGACAGAGAAAGTGAAACGGAGATAGAGAGAGAGGGGGAGAGAGAGACAGAGACAGTGACAGACAGAGACAGACAGACAGGCTGCCCCAGGAATCAGGAGTTATTTCTGAGTACAGATAGTCCTCAACTTTTGACCACAATTGAGCCCAAATTTCTGTTGCTAAGTGAAACAGTTAAGTGAATTTTGCCCATTTAATGAACTTTCTTACCTCAGTTGTTACGTGAATGACTGCAGTTGTTAAGTTAATAACATGGTTGTTAAGTGAATCCGGCCTCCCCATTAATTTTGTTTGTCAGAAGTTCACAAAATTATCACATGACCCTGGGATGCGGTCATGAATATGAGTCACTTGCCAAGTGGGTCTGAATTTTGATCATGTGTAAGACTGTTCTAAGTCTTCCTGTAGTTTATTCTGTAGCCTTCTTGTAGTTTATTGTTGTTCACCTACAGAGAAAAATCTTGCTAAACTTAAAATAACTAACTGCATAATTGTAGATATACTCTATGAGTTGCTAGGGAAGGGCCATCTCAGCCTTCTTTCTGCTTATTAGGCATTCCAAGCAGTGGTGGGATTCTACCAGTTTCTCTACCGGTTCGGTGATCAGAAACTTGGAACATGCATGCACGCGCGCACACAGCTTTCCAAACACCAGCTGAAGCTCTGCTGAACCAAACAGCTGAGAAGATAAAGAACAAAAAAAAGTGCAGAAGCAGGTGGGAGGACCGATCCTGAGCTTTTCTCTTCTTTCTCCTCTCAGCTGATCATTAGAGCTTTTTTTTAGTACTCGTTTGGCCAAACCAGTAGCAATTTGTTGCTACCAGTTCGAGTGAACCAGGCCGAACCAGTAGCATTTCATCACTGATTCCAAGTTCTGCTGCCTCTTTGCCCTCTGGGAGGCAGCTCCTCCCTCCTTGAACTCCAGAATACACAGTTAGACAACTATTCAAATAGTATATAAGCCCAATAAATACATAAGATGAATTTAATTCTCTGTCTCCCATACGGCTCCTGATTATTTTAATTTGCTGTAGCTGATGCTACTTGGATTTCAAACAAAACAAATTTCTTGATTAATTTCAAATGCTCATTTAAAGTCATGTCTAGAAAAATCCTTAGCCTCCATTAAACTCAACAGAAGAATCTTTAAAAAAAAATACTGTTTTCTACTGTGCTGATCATGTTTTCTTGTCACTGAAAATACTCCAAAGTAAATGCTGAACAATAAATAAGGAGACACAGCACTTCAGTAACATTAAAGCATTGGCAAAATTTCACACAAGATGGTTTTTAAAGTTTGATGTATAATAATAATATTACTTTGGAAGCAGGCAGTGGCATAAACAAATGTATGTCTCCCCATATAAAGTGTAAAATGTTTTGACTGGCACGGACCTTAATGTAAGTTTTATTTATTAATTTATCAAGGGTACATTATAGTAATTTACAAAACACAGATTGCTCTGATAAAGAGTAATGGCAGAGGGGAAGCCAAAAGGAAAAATGTTGCATATATCTGCAGTAAACATGGAATGTCTTGAATGCGGATAGAAGCCTTTTCAGAGTCAATTAAATTTATTTCAGCTAATAATATTGAAAGCACAATAGAATCAGTACTTTGCATGGAGTAAGATAAGGTCTTGATAAACTTGGATGTCTTTTTTGTATACATATGTGTATCTTAAAAGCTGGCAGAAAAAAAATAAGAACAGTGTATTAGTTTTAATTGTAATTTTAATTGAAACGTAACATATTAACCACCTAACCACCAAGATCTATTGTTTAAAGTTGCTGATTCTGATTACATCTGGAGTTTGAGTAAATTCAGGGGAAGGATTGAGAGGAAGGAGAAAACAAATACTTTTCTGAAAACCTTTTTTTAATATCAGCCTGTGGGTTGGTTGGTGGGTTTTTTTGTTGTTTGTTTGTAACTATATAAACTATTGAAAACTAAATTCATCTGCAGCCAAGTACTCTCGCTTTCAACTTATATAGAAATAGCAACAGCATTTAGACCAGTGGTGGGATTCAATTTCTTTTTACTACCGGTTCTGTGGGTGTGGTGTGGTGGGCGTGGCAGGGGAAGGATACTGTAAAATCTCCAGCCAGAGGTGGTATTTGTTCTCCGAACTACTCAAAATTTCCACTCCCGGTTCTCCAGAACTGGTCAGAATCTGCTGAATACCACCTCTGACTTAGACTTATATATCATTTTACAGTGCTTTACATCTGTCTCTAAGCAGTTTACAGAATCAGCATATTGCCCCTAACAATCTGGGTCCTCATTTTACAGACCTCAGAAAGATGGAAGGCTGAGTCAACCTTCAGCCGGTCAGGATCAAACTGCTAGCAGTCGGCAGAATTAGCCTACAATACTGCAATACTACCTGCTATGCCACCACACGGCTCTTAGACTAAATAGGTAGTCTTTGAGTTACAGCAATAATTGGGACCAGAATTTTCTTTGCTAAGCAAAGTAGTTGTTAAATGAGCTGCATCCAATTTTACAATCCTTTTTGTCAGTGTTGTCAAGCAACATCAGTACAGTTGCTAATCCTGCAGTCATTAAGCGAATCTGGCTTCCTCCACTGACTTTCCTCATCAGAAGCTGGCTAGGAAGGTTGTGAACAGCAATCACATGACCCTAGGATGCTGCAGCCATCACAAAAACCATGACAAAACTACTATTACTATTAATCTTCTCATCACTCCTTATCACCCATCCCCTCCCACTTGTGATTGTAACTTTGTTGCTTGTATCCTTACGATTTATATGGACTGTTTCCTAGTATGATTTGATTGCTTATTGTACCCTATGACTATTATTAAGTGTTGTACCTGATGATTCTTGACAAATGTATCTTTTCTTTTATGTATACTGAGAGCATTTGCACCAAGAAAATTCCTTGTGTGTCCAATCATGCTTGGCCAATAAAAGAATTCTGTTCTACTCTAAAAACATGGGGTTGCCAAGCACTTGAATTTTGATCACTTGACTGCAACGGGTTTTAGTTCTGTTGTAATTTCCAACAATTGCTAAATGAATGATTGCAAGTGAAGGATTACCTGCTTTTTTCCATGGTCCTGATCTAACAATTCTCAACCGGTTAACCATTTTTCTTTACCTTCCGTTTCTTTCTTGTAAAGTGCTTCTTATGCCCAGATCCATAAAGACATTTTCAGGCATAGCCTGGTTTTGTGCCTGTTCCATATTCTCAATTGAATAGGGCATTTGTCAAAGTGGCCTCTTGTGGTCTGTTGGCTGCCAGCCTCTCCAGCAGCTGAATCAGAGGAGGAAGAGGAGGCGTGGGAGTCAGGGTCAGCATCAAGGCAATCTGGGAGCTCCAAGGGAGAAGAGGGAATGGAGCTGGCAAAGAGAGAGAGACAGAGACAGAGATGGAGCCTAAGCCATCTGTCAGCCCTCAGATGGAGAGTCAACAGCCTCCAGGTCTGGGGGTGGTTGATGAAGAAGAGGAGAAACAGCTGGGTCCAGTGCCTGACCCGCGGCTGCGTAGAAGGCAGAGAAGAGGAGAGCAGTGGGCTGATCCTGGGGAAGGAAGAGCCACCACTGGCTTGGGATATTGGGATATTGCTTATGTTGTGGCCTGTCAGCTACTGGCCCATCCAGCAACCAAATCAGATGAGGAGGAGGCGTGGGAGTCAAGGTCAGCATCAAGGCAACCTGAGAGTCTGAGGGGGAAGAGGAAATGGAGATGTCAGAGAAAGAGAGAGGCAGAGCCTGGGCCATCCATCAGCCTTCAGATGGAGAGTCAACAGCCCCAGGTTTAGAGCTGGCTGATGGGGAAGAGGAGGAACAGCTGGCTCCAGTGCCTGATGTATGGATGGGCAGAAGGCAGAGGAGAGGAGAGCAGTGGAAATCTGTGGGCTGATCCTTGGGATGAAAGAGCCACTGCTGCTAGCGAAGCCCCATCCTAGCTCTGGGAATAAAAGATGGGGCAGAGATGAATAGGTGTGATAGACAACTATTCATCTTCCGGACGGACTTGTTTGCTTGTGAGAGAAACTTTTGGTCAGGGCTACCGGCACTCTTAATAAAGGAGTCTTTTGAGTTCACATCAGAGGGTTTGTCATGTTTGGGGAGCTGGGTCAGAACATGGTCGTAATTTCAGACTCAACGAATGAACTCAGTGAGGTGTGAGACCTATAAAGATGAATCAAGAGCCTGCAATTCCATGAACATCTCAGGATGTGTCCTTAACACTATACAAAGATGAGATGCTGAGCGTGTGAGGCAGAAGGTTCCTCAGTAAAGGGCGACTCAGATTCAGCCAATATTGCAACCAGCAAATGCCACGCAGCAGGAAGAACCGTGCAACCAAGAAGATGCAAATGAGGGATCTAATTTAAGTCGACATACATTATGTATGAAAAGGTGAATAACAGCAAATTCTTCAAGAGGTCTGATGATAGTTAATGAATCCTAAAGAGGCATAATAATGTAGGTCAAATGGGAAGTTCCCATGGGAATTTGACATTTACTGATACATCCATGCATTAATTACTCCCAAAAATACCTTCCGTGTAGTTGAGAAGTATACATCAAGGCTGCCTTGCAGTGCTACAATGAAGACTAGACTGCCCCCTTAATTCCTAATACCTTTATAATTGAAAAAAATAATGACTATGGCTGAATATTAATTTTAAATCCAAGTGTGAAGAAAAAGGGAAGGGCACCACACTTTTGGCCAAAAGGATCTTTGGTAAAGGAGCCAGAGTTACAAAAGATTTGAAGGGTTTGAAACATCACTATTTTAATGAGGATTCAGGTAAGGCACCTTTTGGGAAGTGTTGTGAGGTCCACTTCTAGCTAGCAGAGGGGACACAATGCTTCACTCACCAAATGTGCCTCCTGCACTTCTGCAGAACATTGTTGAAGTCACTTCCTTCAAAGCTACAGTAAATACCAAAGGAGACAGATCACCCACATACCCAGTGCTTGGCAGAAGTGGTGCTACCACTCTGTGTACAACACTGTGACCTATAGAGTTGTCTCATTGAAGCTAATTGACCACAATCTACATAAAGCAAAAAGCAGATATTTATACATTTAGTTTTTGTTCAATTAAAAAAACCAGAATCAGTGACCAAGATGAAGAAACACTACATTTGATTATCAAATTAGAGCACATTAAATTTACTCAGGTCCATCAGTAGAGAATGTGTGCCTCTTGGCTTAACAATATTTTAACATCTCTCTCTCTCCCTCCCTCCTTCCCTCTCTCTTCCTTTTTCAAGTTGTACTATAATTTTCTATACTAGAGTTCATTAAAAATGGTAATGCCATTGCTCCTGTTAATGCTCAAAACCAACACCATAATCCTGAATTTTAATTAGTAATTATAATTAATCATAATTTCATTAATGCAATGTTTAGCTGGTAATTCTCTTTGAGCACCTCTGTCCCTGGGCTTATAAACATTTCATAACTTTTAATTTAGTGCATGGTCTGATTAAGTGGATCTGTCAGTGTTAGACCCTTCTAACGTTTAGCTAAGTGTTAGACTCTTCACACGTTATTTACATACATACTTGAATGGGTGGCTTTCTATTCTTGGGAAAAAATGTGGTTAAAGAATGCAGTTAGCTAACTTACTGTTTTAGAGCTAAGGGAATGGGAGTTCACTGTATTATGAATACAATCAGATAAAGCAGAGAAAAGGAACTATTTTTGGTTGTGAAATAACAATAAGACTAAAGTGAACAGTGCAGAGCAAAGTAGCTATAGAACTGTTGACAATTCCAATTACAGAATCATCTCCTTTCCTAAATTATTTTTTTCAGCAATTTTTTAACGGAAAAAGATAGAGGATTTACATAGCATCCAGCGTTAAGTTAATACTAGCGCAGGATAAAATATATGGAAAAACTATGGATTTCATCTATCCAGTGTGAATTCATTGCAACCCCATTTGGTAATCAAAATTCAGTCCTGTTCTCATGCCCATCAGAACTACTTTTAAAATCTTTTTAGTCCTACCTATAATCTCTGTAAAAAAAGAAAAAGAAAGATGTAAGCAGTAAGGAAAAAAAACCCCAAAACTTTAGAACTTAAGGCCGTGACTTAGGAGGTAAAAGGAAAAATTAAGAATTATTTATTTATTTATTTATTTATTTATTATTTATTTATTTACATTTATATGCCGCCCTTCTCTGGAGACTCAGGGTGGCTTACAGTCTATGGAGCACCATGCTAAGTACTCGGCAATAGCTTTCATTCCATTGTATATGCCTGCTTATTACTAGGGCTTCTTGGTCCCCCCAAGCGGCATTTTTTACAAAGTCAGCTTATTGCCCCCAACAATCTTGGGTCCTCAATTTATCTACCTTGAGAGGATGGAAGGCTGAGTCAACCTTGAGCCTGGTGGGATTCGAACCTGCACTAATTGCAGGCAATTGAGCTAAGTGCTAGATGATTAATAGCCTGCACCACCAAGGCCCTTAAACTTATATATTTTTATTTATTTACTGCATTTATATGCCACCCATCTCATTATGAAGAAAATTTGGGCAGCTACAAGGCAATAAATAACAGTATAAAAGTCCAGAGAACCCATTATATTCATTCATCAATTCAGTTTCAATTTGGTTTCAGGGAGGTTTTCAGACCAGACAAATTTCAAAATGGACCTGCACATTAAGAATGGAAGAAGAGAAGACAAGAAAATAAATTTGCCTTCCATTCATACAAAGACAATTTGGGTAACAAGATAGATTCACGGGTGTCAAACCCGCTGCATCACATTGCCGTCACGTGCCATTTCGCAACGTTTTTCCCATTTGTGGAGCTGGGGTGGGCGTGGCCTGTGCATGATGCATCAGCAAATACTAAATTACTGTATGCAGTAGCTGAATACCCCTTGCATAGCAGGGAGAAACTTTGCCAAAAGCAGGTGCCGACACTAAGAAGACCATCTGCAAGTGACTGCATGTTGACAATGTAGTTTGACTTCGCCAGAAGTGACACAGTGCCTCACCTTTGATTTCTGATTTCATAATCCTAACAGGCAATGGTGTCAGAGTATATTCCTGAACTGGAATAGAACTTAGTAACAAGGTCTGTCAATGAGAGCTGAATTGGGGGCTGAAACTTAAAAGACATAATCTGGCCATGGTTTACCTCTGTTCTTTGCTTAGCTCTAAAGTGAAAGAGAAACTAGTTTGTCTTGCTTGCTTGCTAGGAACTGATATCTGCTCTGAGCTGCTGCTGCTGCTTGTGTTTTTGCTTTTGCCATGTTGGAAGAAACTACTGGCATTGTACATTTACTTATATTATATAAAAAGAAGTTTAATGAATCCGGCTGAGTCAGTCATTTGTGTATTTTCTGGACTTGAATTTCTGCTGCAAACTCAAACAAATGGAACCTCCTAATGGAGGAGATTTTGGAAGCAATTCAGAATGAACTCTAAAACAGTCTAGATAGATAGATGGATGGATGGATGGATGGAGGGAGGGAGGGAGGGAGGGAGGGAGGGAGGGAGGGAAGGATAGGATAGGATAGGATAGGATAGGATAGGATAGGATAGGATAGGATAGGATAGGATAGGATAGGATAGGATAGGATAGGATAGGATTCTTTATTGGCCAAGTATGATTGGACTCACAAGGAATTTGTCTTGGTGCAAATGCTCTCAGTGTACAATGTAGCAAAATGAATACAATAATAGTGTATTGGCCTGCCGACTTCATTCAGGTGTGATAAAAAGATATATCACTTTGACAATGTACAAGACAAAAGGGCATTATCTTCATATAACAGTATTATCTTTATCTTTATTATCTTTATTTTAGGTCAGTGCAAATAGGTTTAGGATCTAGTAGTAAGATGAAAGGAAAAAATCACATTATTGTTTCTGCAATCTGCTGGATCCAGTAAAAGAAGCAAAGTTTACCTCAGAATTGTCAAATAGGATTGAGATGAACATCTCATCAGTAAAAAGTGCACACACAGACAAAAAGCTAGCCCAAGGATAAGCTCAGAGATACATCAATTCAAGGTATTTCTTCGTCATGAGGTTTTGCTAGATCATGAAACTCATTGCGTTACCTTATCCTTATCTCTTCTTATCCCAAAGTATCTCACAAAGATTGCAAGAACAAATATCAGGAAGAATCACATGAACTGTCATTGCTTCATGGAAGCAAAGGCAGTACATAAATGTAATACCCAAGAACATGCACGGAATCCCCATGTTAGATGCAAATCTAACAAGCAAAGTCTTTGGTATTTATGGAATGTGGAAACAAACAAACAAAAAAAAACACCAATCTATTTTGCTACTAGAGAAATTGCTCAGATGCCCTGCATCATCCCATTGTCATCATGTGATGTATTACGACTTTTTCCCCTTTACTAAAATGGGGGTTGGTGTGACACCCCTGCCCTAAACACAGAGGAAAGGCTGAGTCAATCTGCAGTCATTTTCTGCATCAAACGTTGAATGAATATTTATAAGTGTGGTTCTCAACATACAACCACAATTGGAATCACTCCTTATGCTTCGAATGTCACAGCATTCCCATAGTCCCGTGATGGCGGACCAATGGCATGTGTGCCACAGGTGGAATGCAGAGCCATTTGTGCCAGCTTGCGAGCTGCAGGAAAACTTACCTCATTGCGCATGTGCATGCCTCACAGCTGATTTTCGGCCAGTTTGAGGGCTTTTTCGGCCTCCCCAAAAGCTTGAGGAAGGCTTCTGCAGGCTTCTATAAGTTTTGTAGGCCGAAATCTAGCTCTATTTCATCACTTCCAGTATTTTCGGAAAAATAGCAAGTGACGAAATGGGGCTAGATTTTGGCCTACAAAACTTGAAGAAGCCTTCTTCAAGCCTTTGGGAGGCTGAAAAAGACCTCAAACCGGCCAAAAATCGGTTGTGAGGTGCTGTGCAGGTAAGGGGGTGGCGGGAGGGGGGACATGGGGGGGCACTCATTGCCTTCTGGGTGCTGGCACACGAGTGCGAGTGTGCAAGCACACGCACAATTTTTGGCACAGGAGCCCAAAAAGGTTAGCCACCACTGCTATAGTCACATTAACAATCTTCGGTCATTAACTAACCGGCTTGTATTCATGATGTTTGCAGCATCTCAGGGTTACGTGATCACCATTGGTGACCTTCCCAGAAGATTTCCAACAAAGAAAAATCAATAGAGGAGCAAGATTTGATGAATGACCACAAGATTCACTTAAAAACTGGGAGTAGAATTTCTATTGTTAAGCCAGGCTGTTGTTAAGTGAATCAAGCCCAATTTTACGACTCCCTCCCAGAGTTATTAAGTGAATCACTGCAGTTGTTAAGTGACTCATGTGGTCATTCAACAAAGCTCACTTTCCTGTTGACTTTGCTTGTTGGAAGTCCTTTGGGATGGTCACTAACGGTGATTGCATAACCCCAAGATGTCGCAACCATCATAAATACATGCCGGTTAGCTAGTGACCAAATTTTGATTACATGACTGTAGGAATGCTGTGACATTTGTAAATGCGAGGACTGGTTGTAAGACACTTTTTCCAATGCTGTTGTAGCTTCTAACAGTCGCTAAATGAATACTTGTAACTCAAAGATTACCTATTCTATAATAAACATACTTTAAAAAAAAAACTATTAGATACTCTCTCTGTCTCTCTCTCTCTCTCTCACATACACACAGGCATGAAAATTGGATTTTTCATGAAGTTTTCCATGTGAACTTTTTATTAATTTATCCTAAGTTCCAACTAATCCCACATCCGTAGATCATTACCAAAGGAACTGGGTTAATTGATCTATTTTCCCAAATGATCTCACTTTTGTCTATAATTCCTTTGTGATTAGATCATGACAGAATCGTAATGATAGAGAAAAGCCTTGCTGGAGCTCTTCTAAATTCTTTATAAAATCATACGCTAAACATACTTTTTTATATATAAAAATATAAATAGTGCTGCTGTTATTGTAAGGAACCTAAAATATAGTATGACCTATAAGGCGTATTCAGATGAAATATCAGAAAGAAGTCTGAGGAAAAAAATAGTTATTTGGAATTTTAAAGGACACATTAGATTCCTTTTACTTTCTCAACTTTTGAAACATATAAAACCCAACAGTTCTTGACAATCCCTTTTTTCTGCCTACTGCTGAAAGATTTATGCATTCTTTCCCTTCCTTAGATAAATGCTTTGAAAGTGGCTGAAATGCAATTTTTTTTTCCAAGACGAATTTAGCCATCTAAGATCTGTGTGATATCAAATAACTAAAGTTAACACTCACTAGAGTGAGAGTTAAAGGATTGTGTTGGAGCAGATGGTAGAGCAATAGTTTCATGTACGGCCTGTATTCTCTACAGACCACACAGTATGCATGGATCTGAAGTTTAGCAGATGGTGTTTTTGCATTAATTTTCCAAATCACCAACCATAAGGTACTCTGTTTTCAGGAAACGAGTTGCCTTAAGGCTTCCTTTTGAAAACGCACCACACACACCAAAATGTGTTAATGTATTTGCTAACACACCTATTCCACAGGTTCCCCTTCTTCAAGAAGTAGGCTAGTGTAGGGATTCAGATTCCTAAAAATAATTCCTAAGAATAATAAAAACAAGATTTACAGCAGGTTTTTATTATAGAATAAAATGGAGACATATAAAATATACAGTGCGATGTAGACTGAATTAGAAAAAAACAAAACAAATAGAACTTACTGAAACCCACGAGGGCAAATTATTCATAGCTTCCTCATTATTTTAATGCAAACCAACACAACCAACTTGATCAGGATTCAACACTGTGTAAGAAGTATTTCTGAACAGTTCAGAGTTTGATCAATCAATAATTTGCTATGTGGGGAACAAAGTACTCATCATCAAAAGTCACATATTTTTCCTTATGTACAGGCCTGAATATTTCATTTTATTTCATATTTACAACCCACTTTTTTGACTAGCAGAATACTTAATATGTTTCGTCTTCTTTGCATTGATTGATTACAAAAATGTCAGCCAGTTGAATAATTAAAATAATAACGTAAAATGATTGGTTCAATTGAGAAAATGCTAATTATGTCTTATTCCACTGAAATCAATGGTTCTCTAATCATGCATGCGCTGTAAGGCCATTGATATCCAAACACAGAACCACATGATTAGAGCTGGCTATTTCATTCATAAGATTCAGCTCCCTGCTTAGTTCGAATACCCTTTTGTTGAAGCTTTCCTTGAATACTTCCAGCAAAGAGGAAATTGCCACTTCCTTCAGGTATAACTAGTTGCACTTTTGAACTACTTGACTTTCAATCAATTCTGCCTTCCTGTAACTTAAGACCAATGCTTCCAGTCCTGTATTCTGAAATAAGAGAAAGCTTGTTGTTTTAGCGGCGGCAATAACGAGGCACGTACACTTAGTGATTTCAGCTCTCTCTTGTTTATTTCAGAACGGACACAATCGGCGAGCGCAGGCAGCCTCTCTTTTAAAGGCTTCCTGCGCTTCACCCAGCCAATGACAGGGCAAGGCTTTCCCGCCCGAATCACGGCCAATGAAGGGTAAGTATTTTAAATACAAATGAACCAATCCAGAACACCCCTCCCCTCTTGGTCCAGTCCGACCAATCAGGAGCTCCGCCTATGTTACGTAATCACGTAGATAGGCGGGGCCCCTGCGGGTCCGACTGGACCTGCGCGGCTCAGTCATTTCGTTGCTGACTGTCGGAGCGGGTGGACCTGTTGGTCCTCCTGCCTCTGACCTGGGAAACTTCTGGAAGGTCGAGCCGGCCGAGTCACTCCTAGCGGGCCTAGCTCGACTGGTTGAGATGGCTAGGCCGCTCCCTCTCTGGCTTGGATTATCGTCGGCCGTGTCTGCTGTTTCGTCTGGAAGTTCCCCTGGCTCAGGTACGTAGCTGCGAAAATCGACCGGAGCTAGTGTTGAGGGTGTGTGTGTGGAAGTTAGGTTGTCATTGTTTGTTTGTGGGTCTGCTGCTTGTTGATTGTTGGTTGGGTGTGGGTCTGTTGTTTCTTGATTGTGTGGTGGTTGATCCCCTTCCCCCCCAGGGGGGTCGCAAGGTCTTGTAAGGGTGCGGGATCTAAGTTGATCGATATGCCGCTTCCAGCTTTTATTATCAGAAGTGGTAAGTCGATATGATCGTGGGCCGGTGATTTGTGTGATGGTAGCTGGTACCCATAATGGATGTCCAACCAATTTTTTTGCATAGACTAAGTCTCCGATTTGAAATGTTCGGAGCTTGCTGGAAGAATCTAGTGGTTTGTCTGTGGAGTATGTAGGGTGTAACCTATCCAAAGGGGAGCGTAATTTCCTCCCCATAAGTAGTTCAGCTGGGGTTTTGTTTGTAGTGCTGCTAGGTGTGGTATGCTGTATAAATAGTAGTTTGTCGATGCGTGGTTGTATAGGGCCGTGGCCTAACTTATGGAGTGTTTCTTTGGTGAACCGAACCATGCGTTCGGCTCGTCCATTCGCTGCCAGGTGTGCCGGCGCGGTTAGGGCATGGCGTATGCCCGAGCTGGCTAAATAGCCCTCAAATTCTGTAGCAGTGAATTGAGGGCCGTTGTCTGAGACTAGGACATCTGGCAATCCGTGTGTGGCAAACCATTTTCTGAGTTGTCGAATGACAGCTTCCGAAGAAGTTGATTGCATTAGGCTTACTTCTAGCCAGTTTGAGTAAGCGTCTACCAGGATTAAAAATGTATAACCTTTTGTCGGACCCGCGAAATCTATATGGACTCTAGACCATGGGCCCCTGGGTAGCTCCCACTCAGTGACCGGTGCTTTCGGGGGTGAGGGTCGGGATGTCTGGCATGGCTGGCAACCCGCAACCCACTCAACAACGTCCTTGTCCAACCCCGGCCACCAAACGTAGCTTCTAGCCAAACTTTTCATTTTAACAACCCCAGGGTGTCCTTCATGCAATAATCGCAGAATCGGATCCCTCAGTCTTAGTGGAATAACCACCCGGTCCCCCCAAAGTACACAACCTTTTAGTACAGAAAGTTCTGTTTGTCTCTGTTTAAAGGGTCTATACGAATCTTGTAGTTCAGTTTCTGGCCATCCCTTTGTAATCCACCCACTCACTTTGTGCAGTAGATGATCGTTGGCGGTTTCGTGAGCGATGTCTGCTGCTGTCATCGGGAGGTCGGTCAGGGTTTCAATTAGTAGTGTGGATGTGCTGGGGTTCGGGTCAGGGTCACTGTCCGGCAATGGGCAACGACTCAGAGCATCGGCATGCATGATGGATGGACCGGGGCGGTAGGCTAATGTATAGTTGTATGCAGCGAGGAATTCTGACCATCTCGTCATTCTGGGTGATAAAATGTTAGGCGTCGCTTTGTTTCCAGCCAGAATTCCTAGTAAAGGTTTATGGTCGGTAATTACAGAAAACAGTTGGCCATAGAGGTACTCATGGAACCTTTTAATACCTGATACAATGGCTAGTGCTTCCTTGTCTATTTGACTGTAATTTCGTTGGGTTTTAGACAATGTCTTTGAATAAAACGCAATCGGGGCTTCTCTGCCATTAGGTAAAATATGGCTTAGAACGGCTCTGATCCCAAAAGGTGATGCATCACAAGTTAATATCAATGGTAAAGTCTCATTGTATTGTATGAGTACCTTTGCTGAAGTAATGAGGTCTTTAATTTTGTTAAAAGCTGTTTCTTCCCGACTGCCCCACTTCCAAACCATGTCTTTGTCCAGGAGTCTATGTAAGGGTTCCACCACCGTTGCTTTCTGCGGCAGAAAAACATGGTAAAAGTTTATTAATCCCAGAAAAGCTTGTAGATCTCCTTTGTTAGTCGGAATGGGGGCGTCTTTGATTGCACGGATTTTTCCTTCTGTCGGATGGATGCCATTGCCATCAATTAGGTATCCCAGAAATTCGATTTTCTCAGTTATTAGTGTGCATTTTTCTTTTTTAACTTTGAGACCTGTTTCAGCGAATTTGGTGAGCACTTTTCTTAGTCGGTCTCACAGTTGCGCTTTGTCTTTAGCTGCAATCAGGACATCATCAAAGTATGGAATGACTCCCGGTATTCCTTGAAGGAGACGTTCCATTAAGCACTGAAAAATGCCTGGAGCCACACTAACGCCGAATTGGAGGCGGTTACATTTAAATGCGCCCCTGTATGTGACAATCGTTTGGGCTTCCGCTGTTTTTTCGTCTACAGGTAGTTGTTGGTATGCCTGAGCCAAATCGAGTTTAGCGAAGATCTTTCCGCCTTTGATAGAATGTAACAAGTGTTGCACAACCGGAACGGGATATGCACTTTGTTGCAACGCATGATTAAGGGTTGCCTTATAGTCCCCACAGATACGAATCGACCCATCCGCTTTGATAGGGGTAACTATGGGGGTCTCCCACCTGGCATGGTCCACTGGTTCGAGGACTCCTTGCTTAATTAATTTGTCTAGTTGTTCCTCTATTTTAGGTTTTAAAGCGAAAGGGACGCGCCTTGCCTTTAGTCTAATTGGGGCTACCTTAGGGTCTAGGTTAAAAGATATCGGGTTACCCCGGTACTTGCCTAGTTCGCCACTGAATAGGTCCTGGAATTCTTGAATGAGGTCTGCTTCCCAGTCTGCATCTGCGACGTGGTTGATACCGGTCATCCCAATTCCCAACAGGTCGAACCATTCCAATCCTAAAAGACTTGGTCTGTTTCGGTCAACAATTGTGAGGGGTAAAATTTCGGTACGATTTTTGAAGGTTACCTGAAAATGTCCAACGCCCACAACAGGAATTTTATTTCCTTGATAGTCTTTTAGAGTTAAGTTTTGTACTTCAAGCTCTTCCTGTTGGATGTCTGGAATTAAGTCTTTGATAGTGTCCCACGATACCATTGAGAGAAATGATCCCGAGTCCACTTCCATTTTACAGTCTTGTCCTTCAATTTTTACTTGAATGTGGACTTTTCTTACATTCTTTGTATTTGAGTGTCCAATTATGACTGTTTGGTGTGTTTCTTCTTTGTGGTAAGTTGATTCTTTGTATCTTCCCTGTCTTCCTTCTTGGCTCCAACGGCTACTCGTTTTTTTTTCTTTCGCTCTTTCTCTCTCTCTTGGGGGAGGGCTTCCTTTTCGCCTCGGGCTATAATTGGATCTGGCTCTGCATACCTTCGCGATGTGCCCTTTTCTCTCGCATTTTCTGCAGATCGCATCGATGAAACGACACTCAGATCTGGGGTGATTTCCCCCGCAGCGGTTGCATTCAAAGTCAAATTTTCTGTTTGCCCGCTCTTTTCTCCCTCTACCTGTCTTCAGGTGGCATACATCGTCTTCTTCACTACTGGTCTCAGTCTCCAGATCCTCATGGTGTGTCGTGGTCTTCTCTCGTTCCCCCTCTGGTTTTGGTGGTTCTCTGGTGTTGTGGTTTGCAGCTTGGTTAATTTTTTTCATTCTCGCTGCTGCTTTCTGGGTGGCTTCGGCTGCGGTGGCTTCTTCTATAGCCTCCTTGACTGTTATTTTTGGGCGATTTAACAGTCTGCTCTGTAGTATTGGATCTCTCAGCCCTAGTACGATCCGGTCTCTTAGGGCTTCGTTGAAATCCGAGAATTCGCACTCACCCCCGATGTCTCTTAAGATTGCCACGAAGTCGGCTATGGATTCACCTTCCTTCTGATTCTGGAGGTAAAACTCATGGCGCTTAATTAGGCAGGAGACTGTAGGAGCGTAGTGGTCTCGTAGGATCTTTTCCAGTTCGGGCCAGGTTAAGGTCTTAACGTCGATCGGAGATGCAAGCGCTTTCGCCATTTGGAATACAGCTTGGCCGCAATGGGTCAGGAAAACCGCTCTCTTCCGATGATTGGAGACGCCGTTCAGGTCGCTGCTCTCCAGGAACATGAGGAATCGGTCCATGTAGGTCTGCCATTCCTCTTTTGCCGGGTTGAATTTCTCTGGCGGTGTGTTGTTTCCAGACATGGTGCTGTTCGATCTCCGCCGCTATCGTACTTTCTAAAAGTGCTGTCTCGATCCCATCCTCGTCGCCAGTGTTTTAGCGGCGGCAATAACGAGGCACGTACACTTAGTGATTTCAGCTCTCTCTTGTTTATTTCAGAACGGACACAATCGGCGAGCGCAGGCAGCCTCTCTTTTAAAGGCTTCCTGCGCTTCACCCAGCCAATGACAGGGCAAGGCTTTCCCGCCCGAATCACGGCCAATGAAGGGTAAGTATTTTAAATACAAATGAACCAATCCAGAACACTTGTCATGGCCTTCTCCTCTTGTACTCTTTCAAGAAACTGAAGAGTTCATTTCAAGACACTGATGGAATTTCTCACTCTGTAAATCCTTTTTCGGTCTCCATAATGCAAATTTTGGATATGAAATGGTGAACTGTTTTTAGCTGAGCTGACAAGTGCAACAGAATAAACAGCTGGCAAATAGACCGGCTCTTCACAATCCCTCTCTGGACAAGAAAAGGACTTGAGATTGTCCCCAAGTATTCCAGAAAAATTCTTTGAGGTTGTCTTTCCTTCTATTCAGCAAGAACACCTAACTTAAGTGACGTTTGTTTATTTTATGAAATGAATAAGATTGCCAAAGACTGATGATGACTCTGGGCAGTGAAAGGCTGTTCGAGTACTTTTTTTTTTATCAAGAACTCTATCTTAATTCTGTCTTAATCAAAAAGCATAGTGAAGATTTGCCATTTTGTTCACTGAACATCAGGGGAACTTTTTCTTTACCAGCTCTCCCTTCATACCCAAAAGCAGAAGAAAGTTTCGGAAAAAACTTGCATGGATGAAAAGTGGTGTTCCGGCACTTATTACATATACATTGGCCAAAGATATAAAAGAATGTCTTGTTTTCATGCACAGTTCACTCTTGTTCAATTGAACCCATGGGTTAAATTAGATTACATTAAATTATTAAACTAAATTATTAAATTAAATTATGCATTTGAAGGTTTTTAAATTTTAATTTAATCAAAAGAGAAGTGATCATGATAAAATACTTTCAAAGGGACTTTTCCAGAACTATAACATTATTACCACTACATGGGCTTCCCACTGCAAAAATAGATTTCTTTATTTTTACTTAACAATTGGAAAAATTGCCACCCAATTTCTACCATCATGAATATGATGGAGAATTTAATTAATCAATTCTAATTTTGTCTTCCGGGCCATTCAAGCTAGATCAGCAGTACATACATTCTCTCTCAAAGAAAATCATTCAGTCACCTCTGTTATGACTCCATGAATACCTGAATTAGAACTAATTAGAGTAAGTGAGTGAATGAAGATCACCATAAATAAATATTCACAAAATCATATGATTACTAAGGGGACTATGATATAATCTTTCCAAATGCATAATTGTTCAATTAATCTTCTAAAATTAAGAATTAAGAATTACCTTGGGAAACTTGGGAACACTAGTATTTTTTTCTACTGATCAAACAAAATACCTAATAGTTTAAAACTAGTATGGAGAAGATTTTATAGTGTAGCAGATGACTGCACAGAGAGATTTGAACATTTTTTTGAGGCAAATAGAGATAGTTGCTGAAAAAAAGTTGGTTTTTTTACTGGGTATTATAAATGACAGAGGAATTAACCTTTTGAGAGGCTAATTGCCACACAAAAACATCAGCAACATTTTACCTTGTATAAAAGAAAAATTTATTCAAAATTTCAAGAATAATTTGAAAGCATCAAATTGGTTATACTTTTTCTATCTGTATATTGCAATGCATAATGTCTGTCAACAAACCAAATATCAGCAGTGTTCTTAGGTCACACCTTGTGTGTAGTAGTTTTGAAGTAGCCCATAAGTATTGGTTGTTCAACAATCACAAACAAACAAACTTTCCTATTTCCTGTGACAGATGCTATCTCAAATCAATGACAATATATCAACTTGTAGATATAATAAGATTCGTATCTTCTTTCATTTCTAGAGAAAGAACTGTACTTATTGTTGCTATTGAATAATCAAGCATGTCAGTCCCAAAGGTGCTTTTTCAAGAAGCAATTGGACTGCCTTGTTTTTGTTTGAAGATGTTTCACCTCTCATCCAAGATGCTTCTTCAGCTCTTCAAAGAAAAACAAGAAAGTCCAGTTGCCTCTTGCAAAAGCACCTTTGGGACAACCATGACCTGGATGACTGAATATCTCCATATACAATAAGCATGCCCGCCCAGGATCTTGAATCCTTGTCTAAATACTTATGACTACCATATTTGTAGGTATTGTAATTTTTGCATACTCTCTTGAATTTGAATTCTTTAAGGCAATGGGAGAGAAGACAGAACAGAGGGAAGGAGCAAAGAAGAAGCAGAACAGAGGTGGTATTCAGCAGGTTCTGACCAGTTCTGGAGAACCGATAGCGGAAATTTTGAGTAGTTCATAGAACCAGCAAATACCACCTCTGACTGGAGATTTTACAGGATCCTTCCCCTGCCACGCCCACCAAGCCATGCCCACAGAACCAGTAATAAAAAAAATATGAATCCCACCACTGGAGCAGAGACACAAGCCAGATCAGAAACACACGGATTTTCCCTGCTTTGGATGTGGCAAGGATGAAGAGAGGAGAGAAGAAAAAAATATTGAAATGTGAAAATAACAGATCTGGGAATCCCTTCCTCCATTGGCTGGAACTAGTCATAAGCATAAGCTGAAGGAGAGAAGGTTTAATGGAGGTGAGTCAATTTAGTGTGAAGATGTGGGCATTTTACCTGTGAGGAACAGATATATACCGGCAATTTGGAGAGAAGAATGATAAGGAGAGAAAAGAAACTGAAAACTTGACCCACATAAGTAGCAAGACATTGAAAAACAGAATAAACTCCTAAAGTATACCAAAGTATTGAAAGTACACTCCAGTAGCCAAACAATTCTTGACTTGTTTGGAAACAAGAATTGTCTGGCTACTGGAGTGTTCATTCAATACCTTAGCATACTTTAACATTTCTATTTTACCATGGGTATCCCATCCATCTATCTGTATACCAGAGGTGGTATTCAGCAGGTTCTGACCAGTTCTGGAGAACCGGTAGTGGAAATTTTGAGTAGTTTGGAGAACTGGTAAAAACCACCTCTGAATGGAGATTTTACAGTATCCTTCCCCTGTCACCCCCACCAAGCCACACCCACAGAACCAGTAGTAAAAAAAAATGAATCCCACCACTGCTGTATACTGTTTCCAATGAGTTCAGTTAATGCTGTAACATGTTCACAATTATTGAATGTCCCAGGAGGAAGTCATCTCTCAGAGCTCCCCCTGCTGGTAAAAGGCTTAGCAGCAAGCTTGATGAGAAGGATTTCTTTCAGGAAAATTTAGTCCGGGAAGAAGTTCTCAAACTTAGGATCAGCTTCAATGTTACAGCAGAGATTACATTTTAAGAGTATGAGAGAAGAAGAAAAATCTCTATATCCAATTTCTCCACAGTATGAATAATTTTATGCCCATCTGTCATATGGGCATCTCTTTGCTTTCCCCTTAAGCTAAAGAGGTTTTTATAGGGAACTGTAGTCTTTTAGATTTAGATTTTTCTTTTTGAATCTTTCCCCCTTCTACTATGTGCTTCTTAACCTCAGGAATGACATATCTAGTATTGTTCCATATGTGAAAGCATTATAGTTGCACACAAAGAAATTATAACTTTGAAAATTTCATTTTTCTATTGATTATTAATACTGATTTAATTCAGCTTTCTATTATAATCCCACATTAGAACTTCCTCCTTAGTAGTTTGTTGTTTCTCAGAATGGAAAACCATGATTTCATGGGGAGAAAGACAAAAGAGAAGGGAAGGGAAGGATATGTTGGGATTAGGAAGAAGAAAGAATTTAGAATTCCCACAATTCTTCTCCATGTATCTGGCCTAGGGAAAATTTAGATCAGTTATTTGGTAAGCCCAAGTAAGGAAAAAAAAATATATTGCTCAACAGCCCTTGTAACTAGACTGATTTGCTTGTTTCTTGATCTTCATTTCTTTCTCTCTTTTTTTTAGGTTATTTGATATTTTATACTCCCAAAGTACTCTAGGTTGAGTGTAGGATTGTTGTGTAAATATGTACTTTCTTTCAAAATCCACACTTGTGACTGTTTTGAAAATCAAAATGTATGTTTCTAATTGCACTTTGATGAATTGGAAAAGGAAATGCAAAAGCAGGGAATAACCCACTTCAAATTCATACTTCCGTTCATACAGTATAAAACAAATGGTTCTTGTATTCAGAATGCACAAAAATATCCAGTTTCTCTGGGGTTACCAACTCCCTTGCAAATCTAAAGAGACATGGGTTTGTTTAGCAGAACACATCCTTCAGATTCAGGAAACTGAACGTGAGGCTCTTAATACATTATTTTGCTTTTGCCAGATTTTATGACTTTAGCATTATAATTAAGTTCCTGGCTTTATGCTATCACTTCGAAGTTCCCTGATCAGATTGTTTGTAGCTGAAAATAGTGGTCTCACCCAAGGCAAGCAGTTCAGTGAGCTGGATCTTTTGCTGTTATGAATACATCTGCAAGTCTCAGTAGGACACACAGATATTGTACTCTTAAAACAGATGAGCGCATGGAAGCATTACAATAAACTTTTCCAGTTGACCTCACAATGCATGGTGGGTTGAGTTGCTGAAAGCAAGTTGTCTGTCTTCTGGGAACCATGTACAACAACTCTTTTTTTTTTACCTATGGTGGCAAAAGTTATGAATAAAAAAACCCGTAAAGATAAAACTTCAGCTAAGGAACTTGATCTTTGTGTTCAGCTTGTTTAGTAGCATGCAGCAATCGGTGTCATGTTTTCCAGTATCAGGGAATTCCATTCAATCCATATTTGTTCATTATCCAAAGAAAAGCTGCTGCTGTTTCACCATGGAGAACTGAGTCTGTGCCAGCCTCCAAGAATCCTTCTTCTGCTTGGTCTCTTTCTGACTGCCATAGAAAGGGGGGGGGAATAATTTGGCTTCATGGGGGGAAGGGTGCTAGGGGATGAAGTTGATGTATTGTAAAAGTTGGCATGTTACTTGATTATGCTTACTTGCTTACTGGGCAAATGTAGCCTCTTATCTCTCTAGGCCATGGCCAATCATCTTGTTCACTACCAGATGTGTGAAATGCCACCTGAAGATGCACCCACATGACCTTATACACACCTCAGATTGGATGGCCAGTTTGCAATATTGGGGGTGGGAACATAGGATAACTTTCTATCTGTGATTTTTGTGCCTATTGTCTCAGATCTTGCATTTCTTCTCATTCTACCCCTTCAAATTCAGTAAAAGTCCTTTTCTCTATAACAATGGAGTCTAAGGTTTTCTTTCTTGGATTTTGAATGGAGCCTCACCTGACAGTCTGTCTTGGAAGTAACTTCTGGCATCATTCATGCCTCTTTGCAATTGGAAATGACTCTGCCTGGATCTCATTGTTAATGGATATTGTATTGCAATGTCATTTGCCCTGTCACTGTGAAGTCCTTAGCTTAAAACATGGTTATTTAGTGTAAAGAGAAAAGACGATGACCTTGACAAAGAAAGGGAAGATGGTGAGCAAATAAACAATGCTTAAACCTAGATTAGTGGAGAGGTTCACAAAAACATCTTGGAAAGATGCCTCCCCCCAATTCACATGAATCTAAAAGAGGAAGGAGGTACAACACAGTCAGACCTGCATTCAGGGGTGGGATCCGACCGGTTTAATTACCGGTTTGGTGATTTACGATTTACAATTTGCTGCGTGCGCGCGTGTGAATCGTCGTCAGCTTGCTGCCTGGACAGCTGAGCAGCGCTGCGCGCAGCTGCGCAGCGGTTGAAAAAGCACTTTTTTCCTGCTTTTTCAGCCTCAGCTGTGCTGCGCAAAGTAGCTGAGGTTGAAAAAGCAGGAAATAAAGGTCAGGTAAGAGCCCCGGCAGGCGGATGGGCCAAAACAGCAGCAGACATAGAACCGGTTCTATGTCTGCTGCTCTTCAGAGCTATCGGTTCTACAGAGCTGGACAGAACTGGTAGAATCCCACCGCTGCCTGCAAGATTCTGTTATTAAAGCCAATCTTAATAAAAATAGATTTGGGCACAAGTGGCATCTGTTTCTTGATCTGATCAAGGTCAGGAATAGTAAGGAGAATAAAGAGAATAGCCTTAAGGGAACGGAAAAATGTTAGAGTGCTCAAAGTGGAAGAGGATATTGTTCAGTGCATAGAAATCACATGACAAAACATACCAGTGGGTAGGATGGAAATTAGACAATGAAAGGAGAGCTAGAATCAGGAGCACCGAGGCGAAAGACGTCAAGCTTTTCTGGTAATTCTTGTGGTAATGTGAGACCTGCCACCACTTAAACTTCTAAATAGAAATGATCCTTCAGCTCAGAGCCAAAGAAGCTGTTTAGATGAGAAGCAAAATGTCTTTAAAAAAAAAACTAAGAAAGTCCAGTTGCCTCTTGAAAAAGCAACTTTGGTACAACCATGACCTGGATGATTGAGATTCTCCATAGATGTTTGGGCAAAATGTTTTTGTAATAGTCAGTCCAAACACAGTTTGGTATGCAGCTTACTTTCATTTTCCCCCAAGTCTGCCCTTTTCATTCTCCCCTCCCCATAGTTCATGGCAGTCTGTTACCATATAACAGCGAAGCACAAGCAAGCATAAGGTGGCAGCTGACAGGTAACTAGTTAAGATGCCCATTAGCAGTTAAGAATCTCACTTTGTTAGAGATTGTCTCCTACCAAGAATCCAAAAGCTATTTCTGCCTAAGCTGAGTGAGAGAGGGAAGGTTGATCAGAGAGGTGGACAGAGCTGAGATTTTCCATTTCTTGGAGATTTAGGGGAGGTTTCACTTGTTGGTTTTTATTGTGCAATTGCATTAAAAAAAACTTAAACAAAATATTTGCTGGCAAACCAAACAGCAATCTATATATTTAGATTTCTGTTTGGTTTGCCAGCAAATATTTTGTTTAAGTTTTTTTAATGCAATTGCACAATAAAAACACATATATATATGTGTGTGTGTGTGTGTGTGTGTATGTGTATGTGTATGTATATGTATATATAGTTGAATAACAGATAATCAGAATTGGAAGGGACCTTGTAGGTCATCTAGTTCAACCCCCTGCCCAAGCAGGAAACCCTACACCATTTCTGACAAATGGCAGTCTAATCTCTTCTTGAAAGTCTCAAGTGATCACACTTCCACAACTTTCGAGGGCAAGCTGTTCCATTAGTTTATTGTTCTCACTGACTAGATGGACTAGATGGACTAGATTCCTTCCTCTCTTTATACATCTGGCAATATCAGCAATTAATACATTCAATCTTAGCACACCTTTAGAAACTATATCTATAAATCTCTGTCTGTCTGTCTATATTTCTATCTAATCTATCTATCTTTAAGTTGCTGAAACAAACAAGAATTTCCTAAGAAATTTCAGGTTGGGAAAAATCTGATTTTTCTTCTTCTTCAAAGAATGATAGATCCAAATGTTTTAAATGAATAATTATGAATTAATATATGCATATATATTGATTTCTTAGATGTCTTCCTATTCAAAATCTGTGGTAAAGTTCAGAGAAATGTTCGTACCTTATCATTAACTTGTCTACCTTAAAAATATTGTATTTCTCTTTGCTGTTTTATTATCAGATGTTTTTAAGAAAAAAGATTAATATGAAAATTCAGTCAGTTTCATTTGTTAACTTCTATAATGAATCTTCTCTTGAATACACATTAATCTAATGTGCATCCTTTTAAAATGTTCATTTATTGTACAAACATTTTGAAATCAAATTTCCTTGTTGTCACTTTTGTTATGTAAATTTATTTCATGTATGTCTTTAATAAATAACCCTTTCCCTCATTTTTTTTAAAAAAACTACCCTTTTAGGTACTTCTTCCAAACATGCTTTCAAATATTTACAAATGAAACAACAAAAATATCTTAGTGGATGGACTCTAGTTTATACTGCTATTTGTAAAATAGTGAATTGCACCAATTCATTCTCATACATATGATAGATTTATTTTACATTTCTGAGCTGAACTGGATACTGCAGTCAGATTTTGCTCAATTAAGAACACATTTTAACTGGAAATTTCAAAAAAAATTTAACTCAATTTGAAGAGTCTTTACACCCAAAATTGAAATATTTAAAAATAAATACCAATGGGTTATGAATTATGCAATAGATATGATAAATAAATTACATTACATGTGAAATAAAATCCTAGCAAGACTTACTTTATTGTAGTCCTTTCTGAAAAATTTTTTTTGACAGTTTTAAATTACAGGGGAGATGTAAAGTTAAGTTCATCAGACAATACAGAAGTTAAGCTATTACAGTTAATGAGTCATTCGGCGTCCAACTACAGAGGTTATTGACTAAAAATATGACTCTAACTTATAGGCTTTTTTAATTAGGACTCCATCTAAAAAAACCAACCCATACGTATCTCTTGTAAATCGACTCAGTTTGATCCAATCAAGAAATTTATGCATAATGCCTCAGTGACACATGTGCTGTGCTGCTAATGAAAAATGTGGAGATGTGCTTAAATGATCTATAATCATTCTGGTCTGACATATTGTGGTTCAAAAGCAAAATCTGTCCATGTATCTTTGAGAGAAAGAAAACAAACTAATGACATTTTTCCCCAGGAAAAAAAAAGTGAACATTTCTCTCCCTAACACTGACAAATGGCATAAGTGAAGAATAAACAATCACCTCTGTTTTTATCTGCACTGACTGCCAAACATGTGCTTCCTATTCATCATTTAGCATACTGAATATTTAGTAGGTTCAGCATTTATAAAAAATCGCAGAAATTAATGTGCATGGGGTAAAGAGACGGGGTTGAAGTCTTTGCATTTTGTGTTATTGAAACCGTACCGTTATTGCTCAAAATGCTCTTATAACAGAATTATGATTAAGTCAAGTCCAAGGTTATAAAGCAATCTAGGAGCTTCTGAGTTCTTCAGAGCTCTTCATCAGGAAAGAAGGTAAAGAGGAAAAAAAAAGGAGAGAAGAAAACAATTCTACACCACTGCAGAGAACATGTCATGCCCCTGTCAGAGTCTGAATCCGAGGAGGAAGCCGAACAGATGACAGGGAGTGGAAGTGTGACTCTGTTGGCTGTGGAGGAAACTGGGGAAGGGCAAAGTCTGGCTGGGCAGAGCAGGAAAGAGGTAGAACAATGGAGAGGGAGTCAGAGGAAGACCCAGGCCCACCCCTTCTTCATCTTAGGGCACACAGGGAGGAACAGAGAAGAAAGCAATATGTGTTGCATGGCTTACGGGGGAGTAAAGGGCCCTAATTCCCTTCATTGTTGTATCTGGGAAAACAGTTTATAAAAAAGGCAAGTTGCGTGTGGCAGGCTGTTGGGAGCGAATGTGACTTTATCTTGTGTTGTCGTGCTTATCTGTGCTCCTGGCGTCTTCCCAACTGTGTGAGTTTTGCCATGCTTTCATGTCTGAAATTCCTGCTTCTGCCCTGCCAAATTAATTACTTCCGTTTGGCTTGTTTGGACTTTAAGTTACAGTTTGTGTTTACCCTGTTTTGGACTTCAGTTTCTGCAGTCAACTCCTGGAAGAGTTTTTCTCCAACCTGAAGTTAACCTGGACATTGGGGGCAAAATTGGAGATAATAAAGGGACTCTTCTCTAACTGTGTTACCTTTGTGCCATGCCCCGGATCATCGCAGAACATGAGAATCAAACAAGGAAAACTCGAAATCCCAAAGACAATAGGAAAGATATGTAACAGGCATAGCAAAAACATGGTTGGCTTGACCAACATAATTAGAATATACTCTAGAAGACTAAAACTTATTCAAAGGAACAGACTCATAGAAAGATAATATTTGTAGAGCTGAACTGTAGAGTTCTTGGTACTCTCTGAGTACCCCATTCCCTTCTACCACTGATGATGTCACCTAGCTGGGCAATGAAATGTCTGCAAGAAAAGACCCAACATAAGAGACTACCAAGAATCCCACAGGAACAGACTTAAATTCACTGCACATAAAGATAGCATAGATCTTCTTAAATTGATCTTCACTGCACATAAAGATAGCATAGATCTTCTTAAATTGGAGCATGGACATCTCATTGAGAGTGTTTGGGCAAGAATCAAAGGTGAGAGAGGGGAAAAAGTATTGATGTGGGAATCAATTATAAATTGGCCAGACAGATAGAAGATATGAATGAGATCTTTCTGTGTCAGGTGACCAAACTTTCAAAAAGGCATGTTAGTGAGGGGAGATCACATCTAATCTAAAATCTAAATTCTTACCCTCACTTTTGAACAAATCAATTTGTCAAAAGGTAGAAGGTGAAATAAAAGATTTTACTACCCTGGACTGAATCTTTTTGAACAAGGAGGAGTTAGTACTTGCAAAGTAAAGGGGACTGGAACCTTAAGAGAAAGTGACAATACTATTTTTGAGTTCATGAGATCAAAGGGTGAGGAATAGAGAAGTTAAATTTTTTACACTAGGTTTCAAAAGGGGAATTTTTGATGATCTCAGACAGAAAGTAGGGTATCCAATGGCTTGGAAGGAGAAAAATTTCCAGAAAGGATGAGAAAAACTGTAAAACTCGATTTTGAAGGTGCAACCACAAGTAGTCCTACTAGAAGGAAAAATGAAATACATTTGAAGAGACCAGTATCAAAATACATCATGTTTTAAAATGGTTGAAAATTAAAAATGGCGCATGTAGGAGACATAACAGGTGGTTTATAAGCAAAGAGTACTGGGTAATTTTTAGAAGCAGGGAATTTTTAGAAAGACCAAAAAACAAAAGTAATTGGAAAGCAAAAAAAAAAGCAGCACAAAAATATTCATCAGGCACCTCAGAAACAAAATGAAAGGACTGCTGACTTTTTGTGAGGAGAAGCAGGTGAACTGGGAATGGAAGTTGATGAGAAAATAAAATGTCGTAACACATATTTTATGTTCTGGCTTTCATCAGAAAGGAAACAAAGCTTCTGCCCAGCCCTCTGGACAGCCTTGTGGTGGTTTCTCAGAGTGGGCAACCTTAGAATAGGAAGCTCTGTTGTCCTGTAACTTCTGGACAGCCTTGTGGTGGTTTCTCAGAGTGGGCAACCTTAGAATAGGAAGCTCTGTTGTCCTGTAACTTTTTTCAATTGATTGTTGGGGATTCAGGTTCAAGTGCTTGATTTTTCTCAGTTCCTGAGGCTCACATTTATCTGACGCTGTTTTCTTTTCATTTTTGAATGGAGTTTGAGTTCTGCAACTTGGTGGAAACTATGACAACTAGATGCTCAAGGCCCATTTAAAGGAAAGCAGGATGACAAAATTTAATACTAGTCTGTGGGGAAGTTGCTCCAGAAGGCCAAGAGAGAAGTTACATCCATTTGGATGAGACCCATTTTTATGATAATCCTACCAAGAAAGACCACTAAAGTCAGCCATATCCCTGGGATGTTGCTCAAACTTCCCTATTTCTATCATCTAGAGCAGTAATGGCTCATCTTTCATGTCCAACAAGAATAAATCTACATATATCTTTAACTCTGGCTTGCTTAGCCAATGCTGACAGAGATCCCACTGGGAATTGCTTTTCTACGTCTCTTTCTTGTACTATCCCTCTTCTATCACAGGAACTAGCATTTTGCTAAAATGCCACTATTCCCCCTCGCCCTGTATAAAACTTGACAGGTAGAAAAAGATGTGCAAATAAGACCCTCAAAAACAACAACAACTACACACCCACGCCCACAAATCTAAACAGAAAAGCCAAGCAGTCGCCTAATGATAGGAACTTCATTTACAAGGTTGTTTGCAGATGGAGGTGTTGTTTTTTATGAACCGCTGCAACATTAAGCTTCCCACTAGTTTTGAATGGTGTGAAAATCATAAATGGTTTTCAGGAATTGGCGAGGAGAGGGGAGCAGTGGGAAGATTCCAATTAGACCACCACACAGTACTCACGTACCTGTATAGTTGCTTCTCATTTACACCTTAATGGTGTTTTAATAAATATTACATGAGTCAAAAACAGATCCACAGAAACCATCAGCCCAGTAGGGTGATAATACCTCTTTCAAAGCTGTTTTAATTAAAAAATTATATTGAGCAAGTTCTGAAAACCATGTATGAATTATTAAATTTATAGCAGCCAGAAAATAACTTCTTCACAGTAATCAAAGCTTGGGGGAAAAATAACCCTCTTCCTAAAAAAAAACCTCAAAGGCTCTGCATTCCATGAAACTTTTTGCAGCATGAATAAATATTCATGATCCAATGTGGGGTCCTGGCATATTTTCACTTTTTGTTCAAATGGTGGGTGTTCACTTTATCCTCTCCACCCCAAGTTCTCTAAAATAGATTGTATGAAGGGACAAAGGTAGAGCCCATTAAGTCAGGAATTAGCAACCAATGGACCAGAATCATCCTATGGAGGAAGGAAATAATAAGTCATTTACATTTCAATTTGTGTTACATGCAATAAGGGGAGTGGGGGGAGAGCTTCCTTGAACAGACAGGCAGTATAACAGAATAGTGTCAGGCGCAAAGAATAAAGAACAGGAGGAGTTGCTTCAGATGAGTTTCTTTATTGTCACTTGCCTATTGACCAAAATCTTGCCAGGTTAAAGCACCAATCTACATAACTTTTAGATATACCATGTGAAAGGCTAGGGAAGTCCACCTTTGCTTTTTCCTGCAAAGATTCCAAGCTGAGCTGCTGCTCTGCTTCTCAGGAAAGGCTGCCTGCCTCCTGCAGCTCTGTACTACATTCCACCACCAACAGCTTGGGAAATCCTGTTATAGGGCCTAATGTAAGACACCAATGAAGTCCTACGTTAGTGAAATATAAGGAAACATGACTGTCACTAAGAAGGCAATGAATAGAGAAAACAGGAATCCCATCCTCTTTCCCATTCTGCCACACATAATAAACTTCCTTTGCATCTCTGAATTCAAGCAAATACACAGAGATGCAGTTTGAGCTGTAGATGTGCTGGTATAGTATCCATGCACTGATATATAAAGAATCCTGGCTTGTGTTAATGGGAGAATTCAACGCCTTGTCTGAATCTTGTTTAGGCAGCAATCATAGATTACATGAATGTAAATCCCAAAGCAAGGAAAAGCTAGAAAAGAATTGGGTTCTCCAACATCTGATTGGCAGGCAGAATGAAGCTCCTCAATTGGTCTAGATCAACATACATTCTACACAGATAACAAATAACATATAATCAGAGTTGGACGGGACATTGTAGGTCATCTAGTCCAGCCCCCCGCCCAAGCAGGAGAGACCCTACACCATTGCTGACAAATGGCAGTCCAATCTCTTCTTGAAAGTCTCAAGTGATGGCGCTCCCACAACTTCCGAGGGCAAGCTGTTCCATTGGTTGATTGTTCTCACTGTCAGACAGTTTCTCCTTATTTCCAGATTAAATTTCTCCTTGTTCGGTTTCCATCCATTATTCCTTGTCTGGCCTACAGGCGCTTTAGAAAATAGCTTGACCCCTTCCTCTCTGTGGCAGCCCTCAAATATTGGAAGACTGCTATCATGTCTCCCCTGGACTAGACTAGCCAAGCCCTGTTCCTGCAACCGTTCATTTGTATGTTTTAGCCTCCAGTCCCCTAATCATCCTGGTTGCTCTTCTCTGTACTCTTTCTAGAGTCTCAACATCTTTTTTATAGTGTGGTGACCAAAACTGGATGCTGTACTCCAGGTGTGGTCTTACTAAGGCTTTATAGAGTGGTATTAATACTTTCCTTGATCTATATTGTATCCCTCTGTTAATACAATTTAGGATTGCATTAGCTTTTTTGGCTGCTGCTGCACACTGCTGGCTCATATTTAGCTGGTTGTCCACTAAGACTCCAAGATCCCTCTCACAGTTACTGCTATTGAGCCTGGTTTCACCAGTCTATACGTGTACTTTTGGTTTTTCTTGCCTAAGTGTAGGACTTTACTTTTCTCTATATTGAATTTCATTTTGTTAGATATGGTGCAGTGTTCTAGTCTGTCAAAATCCATCTGGATCTTGAGCCTATCTTCTTGGGTATTAGCTATTCCTGCCAGCTTAGTAGATATCTACTCTTCTGTTCTTGCTAATTGAATGGTTCTCTTTGTTACTCTTACAGATTCTGAGCTAGAAATATCAGTTCTGGGGAGATGTTACAATCTTAGAATCTGGATGAGATTTCTTGGAGGAACAAATTTCATCCACAGTTCTCTAGTCAATCAATCAATCAATCAATCAATCACATTTATATGAGCACCTTTCTCACAAAAAGCTACCATCTGGTGGCATACAATATTGCAGCAATAGTACATAGCACTTAGACTTATACATTGCTTCATAATGCTTTACAGCCCTCTCTAAAAGAATCAGCATATTGCCCCCAACAATCTGGGTCCTCATTTTACTCACCTTGGAAGGATAGAAGGCTGCGTCAACCTTGAGCCAGTTAGGATCAAACTCCTGGCAGTGGGCAGAATCAGCCTGCAATACTGCATTCTAACAACTGTGCCACCATGGCACTACCACTATACCATTATTAAGCAGCTTGTAAATCTCTTTGCAGGTAGAAAGTTTATATCCTATGTTTTATATCGATCTGACTGGAACTTTAACATATTTTAAAATTTACACTGATAAATAATCAACTTTTACTTCAAAGGATTTAAGATAATTGACACATTCCACCTGTTTGAGCATTTTGTGGGTTTTAAAGGTATCGGTAAACATTATGGCAGGGTTAGGATTTCAACTACATCCTCTGCAATCTTGGTACAATGTTCTAACCACTGCAAAACAGAGAATAGGGTAGCACAATGTTATCTATGGTTATTTCACAGACGTATCGCTTGTATTTACTATTGCTTGAAGTAGATGGGAACATTGCATTTCATAACATTTAAGCGTGCAGCTTTCCTGGGGTGAAGGTGGGGATTTAAATTGGTCTCTGGGTGTCTACATTTTAACTGTAGCCCCCTTTTAGAATGAAGAGTGGGGGCAAGCAATTTGATGTTCTTCAAAGGCATTTCACAGCTTTTCTGTCCGTCCCCCTCAGAAAACCACATTTATTAATTATTGGAAGATTTAACGGAGAAGAAAGAGACCTCTCTTCTTTGATATGATGTTATTAACATTTTATTATTTATAGGAATCACAGGCATAGAGAGAAAAGAACGAACATTCATATTGTAAAGCATAGACTTTGGCAAAACCCTCATCTTGCTAATAAACCAAACTCCCCCCCCTCCCCATTCCACTTCAAACGCGAATCTATTTGTGCAGAATATATTTCTGTTATATCACATATGTATGCCTTTATAGCTGAGAGTTGTCACTATCCATTTCTCTGTTGGCAAAATAACTCCTTTCATAATCCTTCTCTTCCAACACATACATCTCTTAAATTAAATTGAGCTCTAATTTAGCTCCAGGGTCTAAGGTTTAATCACTTCTTTTCTTTGAGATCAGACACTCTGTGTAGAATTTTCATAATCTTTTAATGATGCCCAGTGTGTGAATGTTATTTTTCCCCAGACTTCCACATTTCCATTCCTTGGTGTCCAAAAAATGAATCTGAAAAAAATATATCAACTATATTCTTATTCATAATTATGTGGATCTGAGGGGTCCTTGAGGCTCTCTGAGCTTACTTGTTTTCTTGCAGACGTTTCATTACCCTAACTAGGTAACATCATCAGTGCTAGTAAGGAGTGCTGTCTGTTTGCTGTCAGTTTATATTCTGGTGTCTTGCCTGTCTGTGTGGATGTGGACAGCCTTAGGGATTCTTTGGTTGGGCTGTTCATGGATGGCTCTTCGGCAGTTTCCCGAATTGCAACTATGCAAAAGAGACAATCAACCAACCCCAAAGAGAAAAAGCTGCCAGCACCTCTCCACCAGTAATCAACACTCAGATCATCATGGATTAACTCCAAGGTCAACTTCAGGACAACAATCCAGTAAGCTGTTCTGACCTAGCTCCCCAAACACAACAAACCTTCTGTAGTTGAAGCAATGATTCCTTTATTAGGAATACCAGCAGCCCAGGAAAAAATGTTTCTCTCTTACAGCAGGCTAACAAGTCTGTCTGGCAGGGAGATGAATAGCTGTCTGCCAACATCTATTCATCTCTGCCCCGTCTTTTATCCCCAGAACTAGGGTGGGGCTTCGCTAGCAGCGGTGGCTCTTCCATCCCAAGGATCAGCCCACAGATTTCCATTGCTCTCCTCTCCTGCTGTTCCTCCTCTTCCCCATCAGCCATCTCCAAACCTGGGCGTGTTGACTCTCCACCTGAAGGCTGATGGATGGCCCAGGCTCTCTCTCTCTCTCTCTGCCAGCTCCATTCCATCTTCCCCCTCGGACTCTCAGGTTGCCTTGATGCTGACCTTGACTCCCATGCCTCCTCTTCCTCATCTGATTTGGCTGCTGGAGGGGCCAATGGCCGATAGGCCACAACATAAGCAATATCCCAATAGGGAAACTGTAGAAGAGCCATTAGTGAACAGCCCAACCAAAGAACCCCTAAGACTGCTCCCACCCATGCAGACAGGCAAGCCACCAGAATATAAATTGACAGCAAACAGTTCTTACTAGCACTGATGATGTTACCTGCAAGAAAGCAAGAAAGCTCAGAGGGCACCAAGGACCTCTCATTTCAACCCTGAGCTACAAATTTTCTCCTTCACCATGTGGATCTTTTAAGGCAGATACCTACATAAAATCATCCATCTCTCAACCTTCCCTGGTTTCTCATTCCTGTGATAACCTTTTTTTTATTTATTTTGTCAAACAATTATTAGATAACAGGTATAAGTATAAACGTGGTTATAAATACACGAAATGGATACAAATAAGAAAAAAAAAGAAACAACAGGACAGGAACGGTAGGCACGTTTTGGTGCGCTTATGCACGCCCCGTAACGTGCATAAAGAGGTGAGAGGTGAGGTTAATAGTAGACAGTCTAATTTTGGGGTTTGGGGAAAAAGCCACAGAGTCAGGTAGAGTATTCTAGATATTGACTACTCTGTTGCTGAAGTCGTATTTCCTGCAGTCCAGTTTGGTGAGGTTTATCTTTAGTTTATATCTATTTTGTGCTCTTGTATTGTTTTGGTTAAAGCTGAAATATTCATTGATAGGTAGAACATTGTAATATATAATTTTATGTACTATACTTAGATCAAACCGAAGGCGGCGTAGTTCTAGGTTGTCTAGGTCTAAAATTTCAAGTCTGGTGGCATAAGGTATTCTGCTATGAGTAGAGGAGTGGAGGACTCTTCCCGTAAAATATTTCTGGACTTTCTCAATTGTATTAATATCAGATATGTAATGCGGATTCCAGACTGATGAGCTGTATTCAAGTATTGGTCTAGCAAATGTTTTATATGCTCTAGTTAGTAGAGTGATATTACCGGAGACAAAGCTACACAGAATTAGGTTAACAACTCTTAATGCCTTTTTGGCTATGTAGTTATAGTGGGCTCTAGCAGATCATTTGAGATGAGTACCCAAGGTAGATGACAAAGGATCTAACTCGACTCTTGGTTGCTTTCATATAAAGAGTTGGTGTAGATGCGAATTTAGATTATCTGGCTTTGATTCCCTAATACCTTTTATTGACATGGAAGTGAGATCATGATAGATGGAACTGCAGTCTCCATCTCAGTATATATTCTGATCACAAATTCTTACAACCAGATTTTCAGAGAAAGCTAAATGAATACAGAAGCCTCTACTTCTATATACTGTATCTCCTTCAGGTAGAGGCCTTCTGGAGCCCTAGTTGGCCAAGAAAATTTGGCTAGCGGGGTCCAGGAGAAGAGCCTTCTCTATCCCTTCCCTCTGGAATATCTTGTCACTGGAGATGAGATCTGCCCTCCACACTTCTGGCCTTCCTGAAGGGCCTTAAAACTTGGCAAGTGGGCTTGAGTCCCAATGGGGGCATGGTATACTAGAAGTAGTTGGTTGACTGAGAGACAAGATCTCAAGATCCCACCTCCTGCACCATGCACTTGGTTTTTAACTTTATTTAACTAACTTAATGCTAACATATAAAGAACGGTTGCAGGAATTGGGTTTGTTTAGTTTAATGAAAAGGAGCAGGGGTGAAATGCAGTGTTGTAATATTTGAGGGGCTGCCATAAAGAGGGGGTCAATTTATTTTCCAAAGTATATGAAGGCAGGACAAGAACCAATGAATGGAAACTAATCAAGGAGAGAACCAACCTTAGAGCTAACAAGAAATTTCCAGACAGTTAGAACAATTATTCAGCCAGAATGACTTACTTCCCAAAGTTGTGGGTGCTTTATCACTGGAGACTTTTAAGAAGAGATTGGACAACCATTTGTCTGAAATGGTATAGGGTTTCCTGCCTGAGCAGGAGGTTGGACTAGAAGACCTCCAAGGTCCCTTCCAACTCTGTTATTCTGTTAATTGCTGTTAATGTTAATGCTTTTAATATTTTTATATTTATGTCACTATAAACTGCCCAGAGTCACTTTGGATAGTGAAACAGGCAGCATAAGTAAACAAATAGGGTTGTGGAGGAAAGGCTGAGTATGTATTATCATGAATTACACTTAGTCCTCTTTTGTGGACATACAAGTGACTGGGGGAGCTAATATTTTTCTTACTGTATTCTTCTAATCTATATATTAATCAAACACAACCCTTTAGGGGAGCATTTGAGAACAACAGAAAACCATACTCTGCCACACAGAGATTTACTGGGTTTTACCGCGATTATTTGCTTCTAAATTTTCTAGCTTTTTTTTAATTCTTTCATATATTATTTCCTAGGAGTTTGTTGTAAATCTGTAAAGTCGCTGAGATTGGGATTGGAATGGAATGTTAGTCTGGAAATGCGAAAGGGATGGACTCTTTCTTAGAGACAGCAGAGCTTGGAAAGTTTAGGCAGCAAGAAGAGGTTGAAATGGCTTCTCCCCAGCAGTTCCCAGTGTATCTATAGCTATGCAAATAGTTCCTTTACTCTGGCAGAATTCTGTCTATAGGTGAAGAACAATAAAGAATTTCTCAAATGTAACTTCATATGTCATTCCTGGTTCTTTGCACTTGACAGGAGAGGCATATAAATCAGACTAGAGAAAATCAATAAATAGGAATTAACTTATCTTGACACGTTTTCCCTTGGGAATATCATCTGAATTGGTTATTAAATGCAATGTACAAATAAGACGGGTTGCCCACGGGATTAAACTAACCTAGGGCAGGACTAGAACTCAAAATCTCCTGGTGATTGACCAGCATCTTAACTACCACAAGAAGTTGCATGGCAAATGGCTATTTCTAACAGGGCCATGTCTGATTTTAAAATAAGCAGAGGCTGAACTATATTCTCAAATTCTACCCTAATTTGAAATAGAGACATCCATATGGCGAGAGGGAATATCCAAAAACAAAGCGATGGTTCTAAGCCCTGCCCCTTTTGTTTTACTTGTGTTGTGTGAAAAAGTTATAGGACTTTAATGATGCAGCCACAAACACTATATTGACTTTTTTGACCTCCCACCAAGAGTAAATACTCCAATTTATAAATCTAATTGTTTCTCTGGGCCTGAGACTGTTTCTGTCATCATGAAGTTTCTTGGAAGATTCCTCAGCTCAGCATTCGAAATGCCCAACTGCTTTCCCCATAAAAATCTTAACTTCCCTTCTTCAAACAAATAAAACATAAATGAAAATGAGAAACAAATACTCCAATACGAAGTAATGCTTCCTGTTGCGAACACCCAATGGAGTAATCAACAATGGGGGAAAAAAAGAACTTAAAATCAATTAATAATGCCAAGATTAGTATTACAAGGGAGAGAAATCCAATCTTTTATTTAACTTAAATTCCTTTTATGCTGCAGATGTCCCTCCAATATTAATAGTGTTTAAACATAAATCCTTCCCTCCATGTAGCAAACATAATTGTGCACGCCGCATGCAAACGATTTGAGCTGCTTTGACTAGCAGCCTTAAGCCGTGGCATTGCTAATCCTAATGCCTGATGCCACAATGTGAGTTTTATTACTGTGCATAAAATGAAAAGAGGAGGGGGGGGATGAATCTTCCTGGCAGGATTACAAGTTGTAGCAACCACCTCTGTGGAAGGAGGCAGGGAGGAGATGGGTTTATGTTGCTGAAAGAGCATTCAGAAATGAGAGAATCCTGACCTTTGTCAGAAATGGTGTAGGGCAGGGGTCTTCAAACTTGACAGCTTTAAGACTTGTGGACTTCGACTCCCAGAATTCCTCCTCCAGTCATGTTAGCTCAGGAATTCTGGGAGTTGAAGTCCACAAGTCTTAAACTTGTCAAGTTTGAAGATCCTTGGTATAGGATCTCCTGCTTGGGTGGGGGGGTTGGACTAGATGATCTACAAGGTCCCTTCCAACTCTGTTAATCTGTTAAACATTAGGGTTGTCAATTTGGAAGAGCCTGTTTGGCCTACATATTGGCCAATCACTAGGAGATTGTGTGTTCTAGTCCCTCCCTACGCCTGAAAGTCGATTGGGTAACTTTGGACCACCAGTCACTCCCTCTGAGCTCAACTCACCTCACAGGATTGTTGTTGTGGGGAAAATAGGAGGATGGAGAAGGATTATGTGTTAGCTGCCTTGAGTTGTTAATAAAATAATAAAGGTGGAATAAAGAAATTTAATAAAAAATAAATAAATAACATAGCTAGAGTGATCTTGGTATCCACTTCCAGTACACAAGGATATATCAAACAGGGAGCTTCTTAGCATATGCTGTACTAAATTTACTAAATGTATTACTACACATTTTTTTATTTATTGGGGAGAACTAAAAAGTAGAGAATTGTCAGAAGTAGCTAATGAAATGGGGCTGTTATTGCTGAAATAGGTTTTCCCCCCACTTATGATTAGGAACGCCCAATATAGCAGCCAACAGCTTTCCATCCTCATATGGATAGCAATCTTTTCTATTTCCCAAAGGAATTAACAGTTGCTTTCACACTCAGAACACTTTCTTTTTGATGAGCAATCACCAAGTCGGCAGATTTTTCAAACTTTGGCAGAGAGAAAGAAGTGCGCCAGGTTAAATCATTAACGTTAACGTTTAAATCATTCCCTTCAAAATACATATTTACTTTAAGTACTGAAAGGATATTTGCCAGAACAATCATGTGTTTCAGGGGATGGAGAACATTTTGTCTCCTGAATTCAGAATGGAGAGGGGTGTTATAATGTTCCTTCTTCGCTAGAACAGCAGCAGCAGCAAAAATGATAGCCATGCTCTTCCATCAATCTGGTGGCTAATTCAGGAATATTTTAACATAGAGGTCCCCAACCTTTCTAGCTTGGTGGGGGTGGGGAGAGAGGGGATCATTCCGTGTGAGCAGCAGGTGTGAGGGCAAGTGCCCGCTGCTTGTGCAAATGAAGCTGTGCATGCGAGTGCGAGCACCCACAACTTGTGCAAATGGAGCTGCCTGAATACACATGCTCACCTGCCACTTGCACAGGCCTGGTAATGGGCTGCAGCCCAGGGGTTGGGGATCCCTGTTTTAAGATACTTCAGGAAAACAAAATGGTCTCCATCACAATAAAGGCTTGTTGTTATATTATTTATAGCTAGATTCACACATTCACTAAAGCATGGCTTTGTTTAATCATGTTTTATCATATTGGGTAGTGTCTATAACTGACAAAACCTTAAATAAAAATGTAGACATCGGTACAGCTGACTTCATGCTGGAAGATGCCATTATTTGGAGTCCAAAGGCCACACTGGAATAGGAAAGTTTTGAGGGCTACACTCCTCAAAATAGATTTGGTGGTGGAAAAAGCCTAACTTGATATAATTCCATTTTCATTTAATTAATTATTTCTCATATGGCTAACAATGACATTTTTTTGTAATATTCCAAGTTGCAGTTGGAACAAATTGTAATCCATGCAGAGTTGTCTGGAGTTGGTAGCCTCTAAATTCTGTCTGTTCGTCCATCCATCCAACCATTGACACCAACTTCTGGAAAGGAGAACCATATCCAAATTTGGGAAGCCTCATAGAACCTTTGAGGCTAAAGTTGTGACTTGGATACTAAATTCAATCCACACCAAAAATATATTATGGCTTGGGAGTATATGCGAACACTGCACTAACCAGATGAAGAAAGGATAATCTGTGTGGCATGCTCATCCTATGTTTGCAATGTCTGAGAAAGATTTCCCTGCCTATTAAAGCATGCAACTCAGGGGTGGGATTCTACTAGTTCTCACCTATTTGCTAGAAGTGGTTGTTAACATTCTAAGCAGTTCGGAGAACCGGTTGTTAGAAGAAATTACTGGCCTGATCCTGTAAGGAAGGCAGGAAGGAAACATTCTGGTGTTGCTTACAGAAACTGTCTCTCCTTTAATCCTTGTTACATTCTTGGCAGGACTAGACTTCCTGTCTCAGGAACTTCTCTGGAGTTTTTTTTCTCCTCCTTTACTGATACTTTGCTTGTGTGCAGTGACCATTCAAAGTTACAATGGCACTGAAAAAAAGTGACTTATGACCATTTTTCACACTTACGACTGTTGCAGCATCCCCACAGTCATGAGAGGCCAGGCGAGGAGATGTGTGCCTCGATATGAGTGATATTGAGTTGGCCACACCCAGCCAATAACAGGACCACCAACTAAGCCATGCCCACAGAACTGGTTGTTAAAAAAATTGAATCCCATCCCTGATGCAACTCCATTTAAAATATTGCTATCTGTCCCTGCGCAACATCTTGATCTATATTATAGATTCTTCCTATACCAAGAGTGAATGCATCTAGCTCTATACAGTCCTTTGCATCTAGGATTCTTTACGGAAAATACATTTTCTTGCTTCAGTGGGAAGATTTGATTCAAAGGAGACTATGTTGAATTTCCTCATCAAAGCAGAACCGCTAAGTGAAGGGGTGTACCTCTTTTATTTATTGGATCAAAAGAGCCATCTCTCCACTTTGTCCTCCTCTTGGCTAATAGGTAGAAATTATTTGCTAGGAAATGGCTGGTCATAGTGCCTCGTGTCCTCATCCCTGCTTGACACTTTTAAGAAATCAGCCACATTGTCTGGAACACTTTGCTTCAAGCCGTGAGTCAAATAATGTTGCTGCCAATGGCCAGAGCCAAGCACCAGCACGAATTATGCCTGCTTTGCATATCCACGAGTTTACACATATTTGAAATTTTGGGGCACTTCAGTGTCTTGTATAAAGTCTGTTTTTCTAGGAAATCTATAAGAGGGAACAAACTGTTCCTGCTGATTATGTGCTAACTGCCTGCTTTTATTGCTGCTGACTTTTGTGTCCAGTTTACTTCTCTATGTTAATTGAATTGATAGAAGTTCCCTTTGTAGAAAAGTTACCACCTTACTCAAGTAGTCCATGAGAGTAAAATAGATTATGTGAAATTGTGAAGTTCCATTGTGATAAATCAGATGCTTAAAGCATCAACGCAAAACATTTTTGTGTGTGTCTTTTAATGATCTTACATCCCTTACATCGGGGTGGAATCGGGGCAACTGAATGGAACTGAGTGTTTACTGACCAGATGCTCTTCCTGTCGCCAATGCAAAATTCACAGCAGATAATCACTTATTGTGAAATATCTGCCGCTACCTAGGATTGAACTCACAACCGCTGGTTGTGAGGTGATAGCTCCACCTCTGGGCCACTGCACCACTCTGCAGTACCCATAATTCGGGGGAGGGGGAACATCTCCTCAAAATATTGCATTATCAGCTTGCTTAAATTTAATCAAACTGAGATCATTTTATGTGCTAAGCCTAAACCTGACTTGTGACCGATGAACTCAGTTTGCTCAACTTCAGGAGTCTAGACCAAAAGTCTAAAACAGGGTTAGGTAGGCCCTCTTGAGGGCCCCTTTCTCTTGAAGGATATCCACATAGGGGCACAGAATGGATGTGATACAAGTTAATAGCAGATGGTACCGGAGCAAAAGTGACATCCTTAACTCTGTAAATATCAGCTTAATTTCCTTATCACAGACATCAGATTTGAGTATAGCAGAAGTGTTTATTGTCCAGAAGTGGGCAAAGAAAGATCATAATTTATCAAGAAGATATCAAAGCAATTGATAGTCTTCACCTTTTAGGATTGACAATCAATGGTAAGCAATCCAACAACCATGAAATACTTGATCTACTTTGTAGACTTGCACTTTGTAGAGCAGCCATGAAAACCTTGGAAAAGTTATCTATGGAGATTCTCAGTCATCCAGATCATGGCTGTCTCAAAGGTGTTATTTTTTTTTCCTCAAAAGGCACTGGACTATGTTTTTTCCTTGAGGAAGAAGATGTTTCACTTCTCATTCAAGAAGCCTTGTCAGTTCTGTCTTCTTTTGGACTTCAATTCTGTCTTTTTTCCTCAAAGAAAAAAACATTTCTTCCTTAGGGAAAAACTATAGTCCAGTAGTCTTGGAAAAAATTATTTATAATAATGTGTTATAATCACAGGTAGTATTCAGCAGGTTCTGACCAATTCTGGAAAACCAGTAGCGGAAACCTTGAGTAGTTCGGAGAACTGGCAAATACCACCTCTGACTGGCCCCGCCCCATCTATTCTCTGCCTTCTGAATCCCAGCTGATTGGCTGGGTCTTCTTTTGTTGCCTTGCATAGGAGAACGCAGCTGGAAGGTAGGTTAGTGGGGTGGGGAGGGAATGGGGATTTTGCAATAACCTTTCCCTATCATGCCAACCAAGCCACATCACACCCACCAAGCCATGGCCACACAACTGGTAGTAAAAAGTTTTGAATCCCACCACTGGTTATAATCTGTTGATAACAGCTGGATTGTACAAGCAATGGTTTTCACTGTGACACTGTAACTATTTGAGCAGGGGGTTGGACTAGAACATGGGTGTCAAACTCATGGTATCACATTGTCATCATATGATGTATTGTGACTTTTTTCCCCTCACAGAGCTGGGGTGGCCATAGCCTGCACGTGATGCATCCAGTCCATGGCTTCCAGTTTGACTAGAAAATCCCTTCCAATTCTGTTATTCTCTATTCTCTACTCTATGGATTTTGAAGAAACAAAATAGAAAATGTATTGACATTTTTTAAATTTGATGTTGAAGAAGACTTCTGAAAATATCATAGATAGCCAAGAAAAAAAGCAAAATAATCAGAATTCTCAATTGAGGTACATATAATCAGGCTCAAATGATCATACTTTGGACACATTATGGAAAACCTAGTTCTCACTGTTGGGAAAGGAGGAAGGAAAGGAAAGAAAAATGTGGCCAAGATAGATGGGCTTGATTACAATGACAATGGGTGTACGGTTGGAAGACCTGAAAAGGCACATTGGGAACAGATCATCCTGAATAAGTTTTGCCTATATAATTGCTGAGTCAATACTGACGTGATGCCACATAATCAATCAATTACCAGGGGAAGTCATACTATCTAGATTTATAGTTCAAGAAATGTAAATAATGTAAATTTCCACTAAAAGGCAGGCTAAACCATTCTCTTCCTTTATCCTTAATTTGGTGTTCATTACATCAATGTGCATACTTGTGAAGTTATGGGAAGAGCTCCAAAGGAATTTAGGGTAGCTTCTTACAGAATTTGAGCCATCTCGGTTTGAGACCCGAGCACTGCGCTATGGGATGAGCTCCTATTCCTTACCTCAGCTCCTGCCCATCTAGCAGTTTGAAAGAATGCAAATGCAAGTAGATCAATAGGTACCATTTCAGTGGGAAGGTAGAAGCATTCCATATGTCTTTAGCATACTATGCTGGTCATATGACCACAGAAAATGTTTTCACACTGGCTCCCTTGACCAAGAAATGGAGATGGCACTGCACCTTAGAGCCGGACACAACTGGACAGGGAAACCTTTACCTTTACCTTTCTGATGAATAGCCACATTCCCGTATAGCCAATTCATGTCACAAAGTGCCATTTCATTTTTTGAATGAACTTTGAGAAGGTTTAGAATTGACTAATGGCTTTTAAGTGGCTCCTTTTCATTGCCAAGCCACTATCTTTTTTGTCATTATTACAGGAGCATAAGACAAATAAATAAAGTCCTCCGTACAGTACTCCAGCCCTCCACCTTCAAAGCAGTTCCTTTGCTGCTTTTCCTCAAAAGCTATTAAGATAAAAGCAAGGGGTTCTCCCCCCCTCCCCCAACATCATTTTATGCAGCTGTATTTTATCATCTGTTGTGGGCATGGTCACATAGATTTTGAATCTGTCCAAGAGTTGCTCTGCTGACCCTCAAATGTCAAACAGATAGAAGGGGCTGAATTCCAAATTGATTACTTCATAGATCCTCATAATAAATGTGTGCTTGCTTTTCATACACACACACACACACACAAACACACACATACACACACACAATTATGTCTGCCATAAAGCATAGAAGAATAAAAAGAGGGCAAATGTTGAACTTTCAGTGGTAGCAAAGAGCAGGCATTTGGCATAAAATAGAATGAAAATAAAAATGTTCCAAGTCACTAGAAAGAGAAATAAAAATGGGGGAGTGGGTTCTAGAATATACCTTGAGGTTTTCATTTTCTCCCTTGCATGAGACGTAACTGAGAACCAACATGGTGTAGTGGTTTCAGTTTTAGATTAGAATTAGAGAGATCTGTATTCTAATTCCTACTTGAAACATCCGAATTCTACATTGGAGAAGGATTCCTATAAATAATAAAATTTCAATGAACGCTTATTAAATGTGAGGCCACTCTTTCTAATAGTGTTGCCACTTTGAGGTTAGAACACCTTGTATACACTGCTTTGAGCTTTCAGAGAAGTGTGATAAGTAAAATAAAGCATAAATACAGTGGCATGTAGGGACGTGATAGCTCAGTGGCTAAGATGCTGAGCTTGTCAATGAAAAAGGTTGGCAGTTCAGCAGTTCGAATCCCTAGAACCGCGTAACGGAGTGAGCTCCTGTTACTTGTCCCAGCTTCTGCCAACCTAGTTCGAAAGCATGTAAAAATGCAAGTAGAAAAATAGGGACCACTTTGATGGGAAGGTAACAGTGTTCCGTGCGCCTTTGGCATTTAGTCATACTGGCCACATGACCACGGAGACGTCTTTGGATAGCGCTGGCTCTTTGGCTTTGTAACAGAAATGACCACCACCCCCTAGAGCTGGAAACAACTAGTGCATATGTGTGAGGGGAACCTCTTCCCTAACCTTTACAGTGGCACGTAAAGATTTGGGTGGCCCTGGAAAAATTATATGCTTCCATGGATTCTTAAATGCCCCAAAATTGACACAATCTTTGCATATTATGAATTTAAACATAAATACTTTCTGCACAATCTCTGCTATTTCTTATCATTTATGCACAGTTGCTTATAGATGAAAAATAAAACAATAATCATTATGGCAGGTGCAAAAATATTGGACAACTTTTCAGCTAATTCAGTGTTCTTTGCTTTTTTTTAACAGTAAAGTTGACTTATGATTTGGTGGGAAACATAATTACAGAAATATACAAAAACTCTGAATTTCTAACTTTCATATTGTAACTGTTGTAATTCTGTCTACTTTCAGCACCACAGGATGTTCCTCATAACTATCTGAGCATTTGAAAATAAAGGTGAATTTCCTTGTATCAACTGGAGAAAACTATTCTGAGAAACCCTAAATAGTTCCAGCTAGCAATTTAGCTGTGAGAAATACAGTTAACCAATGAGATGGAACTATTGAAATCAGGGGAAAAAATCTTTATATATGTGTGTGTGTGTGTGTGCGTGCGTGTGTATAAGTGTATGTATACACACACACACACACACATACACACATATAAACATATTACGCCTCATTCTTTTGTTTAAGCACAAATCTTGATATTAAAAGATTATAACAAACTGCAACACAAATACAGCAACATTTTGAGCAGTCGTGGGATTCAAATTTTTTTACTACCGGTTCTGTGGGCATGGCTTGATGGGCATGGCAGGGGAAGTATACTGTAAAATCTCCAGTCAGAGGTGGTATTTGCCAATTCTCTAAACTACTCAAAATTTCCACTACCGGTTCTCCAGAATCTGTCAGAACTGGCTGAATACAACCTCTGACTCTGACCAACATGAACAGCTACTTCTAACCCTCTACATCAGGGGTGTCTCTCTCAAACTCATATTGTCATATTATCATCACATGATGTATCATGGCTTTTCCCCCTCGCTAAAATGGGGGTGGGCGTGGCCAATGCATGATGCATCCAGCCCACAGGTCGCGAGTTTGACACCCCTGATGTACATCTAGTATAAGTAAACCAGGTAGAGGTTTTTTTTCCCCCTGTTTTATTATATAAGAATCATAACTGGCTTATTCAAGATATAAATGTATTGTTAACAGTATTTTTTTGTTATTCGTACTTACAATATATATTTGTCCTTCTATTAGTAATATCCCTAGGGCAGCTGTCTATAAAATAGTACTTCCTGCATTTTTTATTCTGTATTTGAAATTTTAGTAAGTGGTTAGATCTTCTTTTTCTAATGATGCTGCTAAATACTATCTTTCTGTCAGCGTGGTGCTGAGCTGAACACAGACCAAATTGATGCCAGGCCCATGTGAGAAGCCAGTCGGTCAGGTTGTTTTTGTTTTTGTAGGACTGTAACTTTGTCCCTTGTATCCTTACAATTTATATTGACTGTTTCCTAGTATGATTTGATTGTTGATTGTACCCTATGATTATCATTAAGTGTTGTACGTTATGATTCTGGATTCTTAATGAATGTATCTTTTCTTTATGTATACTGAGAGTATTTATAACAAGACAAATTCCTTGTGTAGCCAATCACACTTGGCCAATAAAGTATTCTATTCTATTCTGTTCTATTCTATTGTTGTTGCAACCAATGGGTCTACAGCCATCTCCATCAAAATGCTTTAACTTTGCATATTTGATCATGCAAGATGGTGTTTGAGAGTCCAGAAAAGCAGACCCTATCCTTATGGGGATAACGCTATATATATAGTGATTTTAAACTTTATGTATAAAAAAAGAAGTAAAACCATTTAAAAACTGAGAACAATCATAACAGAAAGGGGTGAGTCCAGTGGTAGTTCTTCCATTGGCAGAAGGCATAAAACACAGAAAGAGGAAGCTTTTGCTGTTTTATAATGTTGTAAGCTGCCCTGAGTTGCTTGACATTGAGATGGGCGGCATATAAATTTAAGAAATATATAAATAAGCTCCGTGTTCCCCATTCTCCTTTCCAATGAATGTAACAATATCTGCATTTTTGTTTTAGCTAAAATGCGTATTTTGATATACCACCTCTTTAATATGATCATACTTTTATTGGTGTGTTTGTATGTGTGTGTGTGTGAGAGAGAGAGAGAGAGAAAGGTCCATTGCACAATTTGGGAAGGGGGAAAAGTAACCCTTTCCAACTCTATGGTTTTAAGTAAAATATTCTAGGGACTTGTACTAGCCTTAGTCTAGTGTCCAAGATAGATCATTAGCAAAAACAAAACAAAACAATTCCATTAAAAAACAAAAACATTTAAACAAGGAGGCAAATCAGCCACTGAGAGCATTACTGGATTGATGTGCCAATATGCTATGCTAACGTAGCTGTTTCCAGCTATTAGCCCATCTCAAATGCTATAATCTACATGTTTATTTTCTGCAGAAAATATGTGATTTCACCAAATTCCAGTAATTACAAGTGCTTCATCCTTTTCTTTAGCAAGCCTACAATATAAATATGTTTAATTAGTTAACACCCTGAGCCAATTAGAGGATCTGAAGAAAGCAAAGCTGAGATGGTTGGTCCTAATTATTTTAATATTCTGGAGAGCCACTTTAACGTAACAGGATAATTACTCATGGATAAAGGTTCACAGGAGCCGCAACCCTTTCCTTTATATTTCTACAGCACCTGTCTCATTCTTGTTAATTTCCAAATACATTCTCATTTACAGATTAAAAATGGTAATTTCAACAAAATCATCAAAACACTGTGTCATAGCATGGAATTAATAACAACATGTAATCTTGAAACAAGAGAAAGAAAGAGAGTTTCCTGCTTATAGAACAGGAAATTAAATTCTAAAGCAAAAAGGGGGGGGGGGTTGTCTTTTAAAAATATTTTTGAATCCTTGTAATTGATCAGCAGAGGCATTGAAAAGCATTTCAGCCTATCCATTGTCCTTTTCATTTGTTTCTCCTCCTCCTCCTCCTCCTCTTCCTCCTCCTAGCAGACACTCTAATTTTCAGATAAACTGTTCGGGAAATTCTAATTTATGGGATCTGCTTTTTGATGATGGAAAGCAATTCACATTTGGAGGAGGAGATCTGAAATGGATTCCCTCTTTTTGCCAGGATGCATAGGGATCTTCAGAGCTTGATCAAAGAAGACAAGATAGCAACTACAAAGATGGTATTACCCTGTTTTTTTTTTTTAATATGCAGAGATTCTAAACATTCTGCTAAACACTCTGCTAAACAAATAATTCCCTCAACACTGTCCAACTATTTACAAAGTCTGCACTAATATTATTATTAACCTTCTCATCACTCCTTACCACCCACCCCCTCCCACTTGTGACTGTAGGACTGTAACTTGTCGCTTGTATCCTTATGATTTATATTGACTGTTTCCTAGTATGATTTGATTGCTTATTGTACCCTATGACTATTATTAAGTGTTGTACCTTATGATTCTTGACTCTTGATGAATGTGTCTTTTATTTTATGTATACTGAGAGCATTTTCACCAAGACAAATTCCTTGTATGTCCAATCACACTTGGACAATAAAAGAATTCTAATTTGCTAACAACCATAGTGTTAACATCCATGGCAAAAAAAAAGATTGTAAAAGTCATATGGTGATCTGCTTAATAACCAGCATGACTTACCGCCATAATTCTGGGGCTCATATACAGCTGTAAGTGAAGGACTATCTTACTGGAAATCAGTTGCAGGCATTGTGGAAAACAAACTATTTTATCCCATGAAAGTATATCATCAATTAAAGGAAAAATCTTCCTCTATTGAAGCTTCTTTCCATCTATATGTTGAATATGTTTTAAGAGAAGCTGATCTGAAAGAAGATGAGAGTAGTTTTAAACTATATATCAATAACTATATTATGCTAATGACACTACTCTAATAGCTAAAAATGCAAAATAACTTACAAGTGAAAACATGAGGCTAAAATTAAATATAGAGAAAGCCAGACTTATAACTACAACTTGCTCTAGAATTGATAATGAAGATATTAAAATTGTAGCTACTGTAGCTCCTGCCTTTTTAAAATCAACCATCAACAGTATAGGAATGTGACTCAGAATAGAACTTGAGTAGAAGAGAACAAGAAGTCTTTTGAAAACCTGTTCAGATGCCATGATGTGCCAATACCTACAATGATCAGAACTATGCAAGCAACAGAATTCTGTATGACACGCTATGGAAGTGAAAGTTGCATTTGGAAGCAGCAGGTTAGGAAGAGTACTGATGTTCTTGAGCTCTGGAACTGCAGAAGATTTTTGACAATATTGTAGAGAATTAAGAAAAGAAACAAAAGGATCGTTGAACAATTCCACCCAGAGTTCTCACCTGGGGCGCAAGTGATCACCCTCAAATTATCTTACTTGAGATATATTATGTGCCGACCTAGCTCTCTAGAGAAATATAGAATGGGAAAGGTGAAAGGAAAGAGAGGAGGAAGACAACCAGCAATAAGGGGCACAATTGGAAGACTTAAAAGACCAGGTTAAGGACAAATTATCATGGATAAAGTCTATCTATGTGATTGCTAAAAATCAATACCACTCAATGGCACATAATCAATCAAACAATCAATCAACTGAAGCTTTTTAGCAAAGGCTAGTGGATCTGTCTTCAGGGGCAAATGGGAAAGAGCCAGTGTGGTATAGTGTTTAAGGTGCTAGTCAAGAAACCAGGAGACTGTGAGTTCTAGTCTTGCCTTAGGCATGAAAATCAGCTAGGTGACTTTGCCAGTCGCTCTCTTTCTCAGCCCAACCTGTCTCACAGAGTTGTTGTGGAAGAGGAAGGAGTATTAGGTATGCTTGCCACCTTGAATTAATTACAAAGGTGGGATTAAAAAAAATCCTAAAAACAAATAAAGCTGAGTATTTTATTACCCCTTTAAGAAGCATAATTCAAACAAATGTATACTTTTTATATTGGCTAGGGTATGCACATTACAATGCTAGCATCTAGAAAAAAGCACTTTTGGAACCCTGGTTCTTTTTTAATCTCTAGTTTCTTTGTTCTTTGTTGTGGTTGACATGGTTTGTTTGTTTAACAATAATGATGCTGGCCATTTTTTCTTCAACAGGAGATAGATTGGAAAACAGGCAGATTCTATAGGCTTCAAAGCAGGGGTGGGATTCAATTGTTTTACAACTGGTTCTGTGGGTGTGGCTTAAGTGGTGGGTGTGGCTTGGTGGTCATGTTATTGGCTGGGTGTGGCCAATTCAATACCACTCACATTGAGGCACGTATCTCCTCGCCTGACCTTTCATGACTGTGGGGATGCTGCAACAGTCATAAGTGTGAAAAATGGTCATGAGTCACTTTTTTCAGTGCCATTGTAACTTTGAATGGTCACTCCACACAAGCAAAGTACTAGCAAAGGAGGGGAAAAAACTCCAGAGATTTTCCTGAGATAGGAAGTCTAGTCCTGCCAAGAATGTAATAAGGGTTAATGGAGAGGCAGTTTCTGTAAGCAACACCAGAATGTTTCCTTCCTGCCTTCCTTACAGGATTAGGCCAGTAATTTCTTCTAACAACCGGTTCTCCGAACTGCTTAGAATGTTAACAACTGGTTCTAGCGAATAGGTGCGAATTGGTAGAATCCCACTCCTGCTTCAAAGCCTTCATTCATACCCCTAAACCAGTAAGACCAGTAAAAGCTCCCATGGTGGCATAAATCTATGTACTCCAGGTTGACAGATAGAGAAAATAACACCCAAACTTTGCAAGCCCATCAGACATATTTTGGTCTACTATCTCAATGAGCTAAATTAAACTTTCACTCACACAGTGCAGAGAACAACTTTGAAAACATGGGAACCATCACTTATTACACTGTTCTTTTTTCCAAGGAGCTGAACTACTTGGTTGTCCTCCTTTGAACTTAACAACCCTGTAAGATAGGTTAGATAGCATGAAGCGTACCTAATGTGATTCATCTCTGAGTATTGTTCTGACATTAGATACAGTATCTTTGACTGTTGTGTATGATGAGAAGCGTAGCACAAAGCTAATTCATAATGTTTTCCAAAATGATATACTGAATGACTTAGAACAGTCCTAGTCAAAACAAAGTTAATCCTATGTTGATAAGGAAGGGAGGGAGGGAGGGAGGGAGGGAAGAAGATGAAGGAAAGGGAAGCTGGAAGAGGGGAAAAGAGAGGGGGAGGAAGAAATGAAGGAAGATGAAGGAAAGGGAAGGGGAAGACGAAAGGGAGGGGGAATGGAAAGGAGAAAGGAAAAAGGAAAAAGGAAAGGGGAAGGAAAGGAAAGGAAAATAATGGAGAGCTACCATAACAACAGGATTATGTGAAGAATAATAGAAGTGGAGAAAAGCATGGATTTTTCTTGGCAAAAGGAGTCAGTTTAGCAGCATGGTGTTTGACAGCCATTCAGAGGCATGGGCAGTGATTCAATTTGTATTATATAGAGTTCGTAGCCCCTAGAGAAGGCAAAAGGAAAAAAAAAGCAAACTCTGTTACCCCAGAAGGTTCCTCTCCCCCCCCCCCCCCTCTGTGATACTATTATGCTAATGCCGTTAACATCTCAAGTGGAACTGCTAGGGCTGCGCAGACAGGGACAGGGTTCCCTTGCTTAGAAAGCAATTCACATCTCTGTTTGCTTGTGACTTTCCACCATCAGCAACAGAGAAGCTACAGGCTTTGCACCAAACAGAAATCCTATTCAAATCAGCTGCAGCCAGCTTTCATTATCTCCCAAGTTCTATGCCAAAATATGTGACTGGAGCCTATCTGAATGCACAAGGGAATTCAGATCTGCTCTCAATTGCAATTCAATTCCATATCTATTTTAATGCACGTATAAACTAAGCTTTCGAGGCGCAATGAAGCCAAATGCACTGAAAGCTAAATAATAATAAAAAAGATAAATACTCCCTCATGTGGATCCTTTATCCTGTTAGCAAACATGGGCATTTCCATATAATTTATTGGCAACCCTGCAGAAGGGCTCATTCCTTTTCTCAGAATGTGTATTGATTACACAACACTTACGCTTCCTGTGGTTTTTCACTCAAGTACTGACCAGGTCTGGTCTTACTTCAGTTTTTCCAAGAACAGCCAAGGTCAGCTAGGGGTTACAACGTGCAACCCACTGTGGATGTAGAATACAAGCCATGAGATTGCTAAATGACCATGAGACTGCTAAATGAGAGGTCACCCTATCATTCTTTTAATTCAGCTATGCAATTATAAGAATGCGCCAAAGGTGCTTTTTCAGGAGGCAACTGGAATTTCTTGTTTTTTTTCTTTTGAAGACATATCACTTCTCATCCAAGAAAATCTTTTTCAAAAGAAAAAAAAAAAACAAGAAAGTCCAGTTGCCTCCTGAAAAAGCAACTTTGGGACAGTCATGACCTGGATGACTGAGAATCTTTACAGACTTTTAATTATAAGAATGCATTGTAGAAGGAATCTAACAGTGGAGTTTTTCAAATATATGCTTTGTAAAGATGGAAGGAAAGAGAAGCAGTGGACAACCAGCAGGAAGGTGGATGGATTCATTTACAGTGGCAATGAAGGGCACCATTGCAAGACTGGAAAGAACAGTTTAGGGATTGTGATGGGGAAAAAACTACATGGTCACTAGAAAACAAAAAGGACTCGATATATGATATCACATGACATATCTCTATCTATCTACCTATCTACCTATCTACCTAACTAGCTAACTAACTAACTAACTAACTAACTAGCTAACTAGCTAACTAGCTAACTAGCTAACTAACTAACTAACTTTGTTTTATAGTTAAAGCCCATCCTGAGTGCTCATATAAGAAGATCTCATGGGGATGACCTCCTAAAATGAAATATATTTTGCTCATCACTAAGATCTCATGGGGATGGCCTCTTAAAGCCATCTATTTGTCAAGGATTTGCCATTCAAACAAGTTTTCTATTTTGTTACAACTGATGTCAGGAGCCCTGGTGGCACAGTGATTAAAAAGCAGTATTGCAGGAAAACTCTACCCCACAGCCTGAAGTTCAATCCTGACTTGCTCGTCATTGACTCAGCTTGCCATCTTTCCAAGGTTGATAAAATAAGGACGTAGATTGTGAGGGGCAAATATACAAATAATGCTGACATTGTAAACCACCCCAAAAAAGTATTATGTAAGTCTGAAGTGCTATTGCTACTTCTACCTGCAGGATCTTGCAGCTGTTTGTCGTATTGACAAAAAGCAGTGCATGTTCCATCCCATTTGGGCTTATGGGCCTTGTTGTGACCCTGCTTTAATTAATCTGAGTTCCTTCTTCTCCCCCTCCCCAAGGATCTTGTTGATTGTTGCTGGGTTAGGGTCTTCTGAACTTTTGATGCCGTTTTAAAGTATTTGTCTTCACCCCGGTGGTTAATAATTCTGCTTTTTTGTTCCTTGCCTCACCTTCCTACAGCATCAACAATTGAAGATGATAGTCTTGGCAGTGTGATTCCAGGCCAGCCCCTTTTGTATGGGTTTTGATATTGTGTATATGTACAAAGGAAGGGTGCCGTCTTCTACACTGCCAACTATAAAAGGACTTTTTTGAGCTTCATGGGTTGATACATTTCTTTCCTTCCTCTCACAAATTATAATATTCAGGTGATTTATGGGTTTAAGTATCTGTTTCTAGTGGAATATGAGCCCAATTTATTTATTTATTTATTTACTTTGTATGCTGCTGAAATCTCCAGGGAATTTATGGCAGAAACAGAAAACAAGCATTACAGCGCAAGATAAAATTGAAGACAGGAATTTAATTAGAAATAAAATGTTTCCTCAAAAATATGCATCTTGAGGCTTTTTTGAAAGTGAGCAGGGAAGTCAGTCCTTCAACACAGCAGAAAGACATAGAAAGTTCATCTCATAGTGGTAGCACAAAATGAATCTGGTTTAAATTCCTGATAGGACTCACTCCAGATCTCCAGATCCAAAGCATGCACAGCAGTGATGGGATTCAAATTTTTTTACTACTAGTTCTGTGGGTGTGGCTTGGTGGGCGTGGTGTAGCTTGGTGGGCATGGCTAGGTGGGTGTGGCAGGGGAAGGATACTGCAAAATCCTCATTCCCTCCCCACCCCACTAACCTGCTTTCCAGCTCCAATCTCCTGTGCAGGGCAAAAGAAGAACCAGCTGATCAGCTGGGATTCGGGAGGCAGAGAATAGATGGGGGTGGGGCCATTCGGAAGTGGTATTTGCCGGTTCTCCAAACTACTCAAAATGTCTGCTACCGGTTCTCCAGAACTGGTCAGAACCTCCTATTTTCTCTTCTATTCTCTTCTCTTCTATTCCATTCCATTCCATTCACTTCTATTCTAGCCTAGTCGAGAATCCAGAGATATTTCATGAGAAGAGTCCTCCACTCCTCTACTCGCAACAGAATACCTTATGCCACTAGACTAGAAATTTTAGGCTTAGACAATCTAGAACAGTGATGGCTAACCTTTTCCTTGTCGCATGCCAAAAGTGCGCATGTGCACGTGTGCATGCCTGCACCCATAATGCAATGCGTATGTGATTCCCCCCACCCCCTGCGTGTGCCCCTCTGCGCAGGGTGCACGATCCCCCCATGCCACACACCTGTCCATGCATGTGCAACACCCCCGCATGCACCCCCTGTGCATGCGCTCATCACCCACGTGCGCTTCTCCCCCACACATGAGCGGCAGATACCTGACAATCAGCTGGCTGGCGGAGGGTGCGTGTGCATGCACAATGAGTCTCTTCCAGGCGACCTCTTGTATGCTGGCAGAAATGGCTCTGCGTGCCACTTCTGGCACGCATGCCATAGGTTTGCCATCATGGACCTAGAACTATGCCACCTTCGGTCCAACCTAAGTGTAGTACATAAAATTATCTATTGCAAGATCCTACCCATCAGTAACTACTTCGGCTTCAACCACCACAATACAAGAGCACACAACAGATACAAACTCAAGGTAAACCGCACCAAACTTGATTGCAGGAAATACGACTTCAGCAACAGAGTGGTCAATGTCTGCAATACTTTACCTGACTGTGTGGTTTCTTCCCCAAACCCCAAAAACTTTAACCTTAGACTGTCTACTATTGACCTCATCCCTTTCCTAAGAGGTCTGTAGGGGGTGTGCATAAGCGTACCAACGTGCCTAAAGTCCCTGTCCTGATGTTCCCTTTTATTCATATCCATTTCATGTATTCATAATCATGTTTGTACCTATACCTGTTATCTAATACTTGCTCGACAAAATGAATAAATGAATGAATGAATTAATAAAACAAACAAACAAACAAACAAACAAACAAACAAATAAATAAATAAATAAATAAATAAATAAATAAATAAAATAATCTAGTTCAGTGGTCGCTAACTGGTGGGCCAGGGACCACTGGTGGTTTGCAAGAAAAGTTTGGTGATCTGCAGAGAAATATCCCCCCAAAGCACTCCCCCCAAAGCAATTAATCTAGGCTGCACGGGAACCCAAGGCTGCGCTGCCTACATGGCCTGCCCACCTACTGGTCCCACCCCTTGGCCGAACACAAACCTTACCTTGAGTAGAGCCACATGAGCTAGAACTGGAATGTAAGACTAATGGTGGGGGAGGGAAATCCACCCCGGGGTGGCTTGCTGATGTTGGTGGGAGTCGGTCCCATATTCCAGAGCTGCAGTAGTCACAGGACTGGCCCTTTAGTCATCCCACAGCAGCTGCTCCTCCACCTGGGTGCACTGGCCTGCCATGGACTGGAGCAGCTGCTCCGGGATGACCAAAGGGCCAGTCCTGTGACTACTGGAGCTCCGGAATATGGGACCAACTTTCCCACCAATGTCAGCAAGCCTCCGTCAGTCAAAATTCATATTAGTGGTCCATGGGATTTAAAATTATAAGTTTGGTGGTCCCTGAGATCCAAAAGGTTGACAACCCGTGGTCTACTCTAAAGTCGATTGAACTTAGTTTGAGACAAAATCACTACAGCTGGTCTTCAACTTACAGCCACATTTGAGACCAGAACCTTCATTGCTAAGCACCTGATTTTATGACCTTTTTGCCATAGTTGCTAAGTGAAACACATGGTCATTGAGCAAATCTGGCTTCTCCCATTGATTTTGATTGTCCTGGGAAGGTTGTAAATGGCGTTCATGTGACCCCAGGACATTGCAACTTTCGTAAATACATGTTGGTTGCCAAGTGGCTGCTCTGATCACGTGACCACATTGCAATCATTGTAAGCATGACAACAATTGTGTCACGAGTCTCACTTTGTAACACGGCCATAACTTTGAATGGTCGTTAAATGGATGGTTGTAAGTTGAGGACAATGTGTATAGGATCATTATGCAATTCTAGCTCCTTGTTTCAAGTGCATTTTGAATCTTGGTTCTTCTCCAAGGGAATTTGTACAACTAATAAAATACACGCGAGGAAAAAATTGGAATTGCCAAGGCTGAGACTTTTCGTCATGGCAACTTAACAAATGCAGAATAGTAACCAAGAAGCTGAAGGCATATGAATATGGCTTTCTAAAATGCCAAGCGTAATACATCTGAAATAACCTTTATTTTTTATTTATTTTTCCTATTTTTGTTTCTCTTCAAGGCCAACAGCAAGCAGCGTGCCGCTTGCAGAAGTCAGAGATTGGAATACAGAAGCTGGGGTTGATCTTTGTTTTTCAAAATATCAGAAAGGTCAAAAGAAACAGTTGGAGGCCCCCCAAAGAAGAAAAGAATATTATATTACTCTGTCATATCTGGTAGGAAAAAAGGATGCCCAGTCTTCTAAATTAGTATAACAGTGTAGTCACTGGCAATTGGAATTAATGATAAATGGAATAATAAGGAGATTGAGATCCAGTTCCAAACAACAACAACAAAACAACAACAACAACATTAATAGTCTGATCTTCTGTAATTTTTAGAATTCAGAATTACACAGTTCAGGGGCTGAACTCTTATAAAATTCAGCATCTTTCTGGATTCAATTATTGTTTTTGATGACATGCAAGGATTTTTCAATGTGCAGGGAATTCTGAGGTAGAAAATGCAATCATAGATTTGGAAGTGGCACTGTCTTAGGACTTTGGTACCATAAACTAGTCTTATATAGATGAGCCCTATTAGCCTTCTTATCTCCAGTCTGTTTTATACCAGATATACCTTAAAATTTTTAATAGACAAACTCTATTTATTAATCTTTGTCTATTGCTGGCAATGTAATTTAGGCATTTTTCTTCAAGGTAAAGACTGAACATTTATTTATTGAAATGTTAATAAACATGCTTTCAAAAGGAAAATAATAATGATGATGATGATGATGATGATGATGGCAACAACAACAACAACAACAATAATAATAATAATAATCAGCACACTGGGTGCTATGCCTAAAGACCTAGGCAAGCACTTAAAAACAATTGGCACTGACAAGATCACCACTGGTCAGCTGCAGAAGGCCACCTTACTGGGATCTGCTCGCATAATCTGCCGATACATCACGCAGTCCTAAATACTTGGGAAGTGTTCAAGTAGTGATTTGTGATACGAAATCCAGCATGGGTATCTCGTTTGCTGTGTATACTGTCATTTTTGTGTATAATGATAATAATAATAATAATAACAACAACAACAACAACAACAACCTTATGATTCTTGACTCTTGACAAATGTATCTTTTCCTTTATGTACACTGACAGCATATGCTTTCAAATTCCTTGTGTGTCCTATCACACTTAACCAATAAAGAATTCTATTCTATTCTATTCTATAATAATGCCCCCAGTGGAACTGCAAAAAACTGCTCTACTCAAAACATCATACATTTTAAGAGGATACTTGGTTGATATCTAGGATACTGGCAGCAACCTGTACCAACCATCAGAGCCAGTCAATGATATTTGTGATACATTTTTAAATGTACAGTTGACTGAGTTTCATGTTTAATGAATAAAAGTTTATCATCATCATCCAGATTTCCCTATCCCAGGTCTTTGTAAGGACTCGATAGGTAGATAAAAATACAGAACCCAATCTGAACATCTGGCTGACTGTGTGGTGATGGTGGTGGTGAATAATAATAACAATAACAATAACACTCCAGACTTAACAAATTTAGGATTATGGAAAAGAAACAATTGAAAACTGATTTGTTAATTGGAAAAACAAGTCTAAGCATGGTCAATACTTGAAGGATATAGAAGGAAAACCTGCCAAAAAAAAAATCCCAGTTAAGATCAGGGGTGATAAAGAAAGAAACTGAAGGCTTTATTTTAGTGGTTCAAGAACAAGTTTGGCCAGCTAATTCCATGAAGGTGAAAGTTCAACATCTAACAAACAACAGCAAAGGCTGCCTTTGTAATAAATAGGATGTGAAACAATTGAATATTTGGCTGCAACAAAATTTCACACACCGATTACAAACAGCTTCATTTGAAACTGCCAGAGGTTTGGATCTGAAGGTAGTAAAAATTACTGGGACCATCAAGTTGAGAAGGTTTTGAAAAATGAGTAGGCAAATATACTGTATTATTGGACTTTAAGATCCAAAGTGACCGGTATCTTGTTCATAAGATGCCTGATATAAACAGTCATTGAAAAGAAGAAAGCCTGGTTCATTGATGTTGCCATTTGGATGATGCAAGGATTGAGGAAAAACAATTGGAAAAAATTACAAAATATTGACCCTTGTAAAGTTGAATGCTTATGGAAAAAGAAATGCACTGTTACACCAATCATGATATTGTTATGCCTTGCAAAGCATTGACATCTCAAAATTTTATCTAACCAAGAAATCACTATGAAGACAATGTATATACCTCTGGGATAAACGCAGTTATTCTGGTGAAGGATCATCATAATCTTCATCATTATCATTATCATCATCATACCATCATCATCTTAACTTTTTTTCATTCTTCGTTGCATAACAATAATCACAACTTGCCTCCTCTTATCTAAAACTTTAGTTACCAGAGTACCAACCTTTCATTATTTTCATTTCTCTGTGAAATCTGACCAAGATAGTGCATTGTGAAGATAATTTTTTTTGCTCCCCCTCTGTTCCAAAAGAGAAGCTATCTTCTTTTCCTCAGAGATAATAGCAGATATTCCAGCAGTAACAGAAGGTGAAGGAGTCTGGTATTGTTTTGTAAGAAGCCATTGTCCAGAGTTTCAGAATGAAAGTTAGGAAACTTTTATCTTTGAAATACCACCAAGACCTGAAATTATCTACATCCTGAGTTGATCTTGAAGGTCAACCACCAAAAGTATCTATTAGTTGTCTATTCAATGACTTCCCAGGGATTGTCTCCCTTTCAACAATTTTCGCAAGATAGGAATTGCCTTATCTTTCTTAAAGAAGAATATAAGCTCATATAGGACAGCTTCTATTTTTTCCACTTCCAAATTACACCCTTTCCGTGCCTGCCCCTTCTGAAGTTGTGAGACTGAATATTTGCCAAATTTTCTATGGAGTATGAGGACCAAAAAAATGCAGATTTTAAAAGAAATGAACGAACTGTAGAAAACTAGAGCCTACTGTATTCTCATCACACTATCACAAATTCATAGAATTGGAAATGACATCAGAGGTCATCGAAGGCTACCCTTTGCTTGATGCAGAATCCACCAAAATGTTTTGCACAAGGGTTAGCCAACCTTTTATGTAAGGACCGTGGAAGACAAAAGAACTGGAAGACAGAGACAATAAATTCAAACAGCTAAACAAAAACAAAACAAAAGGGACTCAACTACCATCCCAATCCAAGGTCTGAGAGAACAACCGGATCTTTTGCAGTTTGCAGAAAAGTGAAAGGAGTGAGAGCAATACAAATCTTTGGGCAGTATTATTCCAAGTCCAGGTGACACTATTGAGAAGCTATGCTCCCTAGATCCCATAAGCTGACACTACTTAACTGATGGGACCTGGAGTGTGACTACTCACCTCTCCGAACAGGAAATGGAAAGACATAGAAATAGGTGGTCCCTCAAGTAAACAGAACCTCACCATGCAGGATTTTATAAGATGTTAGACAGCACCTTGAATTGCATCTGGAAACCAACTACCCAGCAGGGCAGCTGATGAAGAAGCAAGCACATATGTACATGTGGCAGCATTCCAATATTTTAGGGGCTGCCACAAAGAAGATGGGGAGTCAACCTATGTTCCAAAGCACCTGAAGGCAAGAACAAGAAACAATGGATGGAAAATAATCAAGGAGAGAAACTACCTAGAACTAAGGTGAAACTTCCTAACAGTGAGAAAAATTAACCAGTGGACTGGCTTGCCTTCAGAAGTTGTGGGTGCTCCAACACTGGAGGCTTTAGAAGAAGAGACTGGACAGCCACTTGTCTGAAAGGGTATAGGATCTCCTGTTTGAGCAGGGGATCAGACTAGAAGACCTCCAAAGTTACTTCCAATTCTGTTACATATCATATTGCCTACCCTGCTACTTTTTAGACTAGCAGTAGCTTCCAGCTCCATGTTCCAGTAAGATAAGGGTCTGCCTCCTTTGTCTCTTCCCCTCTCCTACCCATCTCCCCCCATCTCTGCCCTTTTGTTTGCCCACCTACATACTGCCACTGGCTTTCCTGCCTATTGTTGCAGCCACCTCACTGCACAACACTATTGTACTAACCTCGGCCTTCTTCTATGCTGTCTTGCTTTGCAGACAGGACCTCTGTTTGCATTCGTGCCTCACCCACCTAAGGCCTTCATTCATAAAATAAGTGTGGGAAAGAAAGAAGTAGCTAGAAGAGCTATGGTGGCGCAGTGGTTAGAATGCAGTACTGCAGGCTACTTCTGCTGACTGCTGGCTGCCAGCAATTTGGCAGTTCGAATTTCACCAGGTTCAAGGTTGACTCAGCCTTCCATCCTTCCAAGGTGGGTAAAATGAGGACCCAGATTATTGGGGGCAATCGGCTGATTCTGTAACCAGTTAGAGAGAGCTATAAAGCACAATGAAGCAGTATATAAGTCTAAGTGCTATTGCTATCCTTCTCTGGCACCAGAGCAGTTTGGAGCCTTTGTTCGCATTAGAAATTCTTCATTCACATTAAAAGGAGAAGTAAAGCAAGCATGGCTGCATTAAGATTCTTGTGGCATGATGTTTTACCAATGTCTATTTATCCTGAGAAAACACTGCAGGAAACCATCTTCATGTGATTGTACACACAGCTACATTAATCATTTATAAATATACGTTAAGCTTACGAGGGTCCAGATTCCATGAAATGTTCCACAGAATCAATCATAATAATGCCTACACCCATGTCTGCAGTTTTCATGCAGTGTTTATTAATATAAGTAGCAAAATGGGAAAAAAACCCTGAGAATTGAAGCTTAGCTCATGCGGCGCTCTCAGATGAATGTTGGAAATGATGTCTATTCACTTGTGTTGCCAGCGGAATGATATATACAGGTAGTCCTCGACTTACAACAGTTCATTTAGTCACCATTCAAAGTTACACCACCATTGAAAAAAGTGACTTATGACTGTTTTTCACACTTATAAAGCAGTATATAAGTCTAAGTGCTACTGCTGTTACTCAAAACAAGCATTCACAATGCGTCATGTTCTCATTGTAGGCAAGAGCATAACACTCAATGTTGTTTAGTAACAGAAGAATAATTGTCAAAAGAATAATTTGTCAGAAGAATAATTTGGGGTTCCAACTTCAGCCGGGGCTGCGTAAGAATAACTAAAAATAAGATCCAGATAGCTGTGAGGAAAGAAGAAATATTTATTCCTAAAAGCAAAACAGCTTGTTTTTAGGGGTAGGCTGTAGAAAAATGGGGTACAGCAGCAGAATTTTATAGGGGAAGCTTGAAGTGTCAACATGCTGATTCTAACATGACACTTGAGAGGGGTGTGTGTATGTGTGTTTATGTTTATTCTTGTGAACAAGCGGCTCCTAATTTAATTAACTCTTTGTTTGCAGACCTTATCCTTTAATATGTGGATATAAACACAATATAAAGAATAAAATATATATTTGATCTAAACCTTCTCACACACTTAATCGGTTAAACAAAGGGTTGGGCAAATTCTCATTTTCACCAAGTACAATCACTTCCATTTTACCCATAAGGCATGATTCTTAAAACTGGAGATACACATTTATAGGAGAACCTGGGCATTCTTTGTAATTTTTGTGTAGGTTTTATCTGTTAATCAAACTGCCAACTAAGGCGAAACCACATTATTCCATTTTAAAAGAAATTGAGCCTCATATTGGTGCATTTTTAGTTTATATATTTTGTAATACAATTATTTCACTTTCTTGAAAGATTACAAATTACATTAGGGGGTGGGGCAAAGAGAGCCCCCTTTTTTAAATTCCTCATCTATTGGCATTTTTTTTTTTTTTTGTGCAAACTCGTTACCATGAAAAATGACAAATTTGCTATCTGATCAAAATGTTAACAAGGTAAGTGTCAAATAGATGGATCGCTGACTGTCAGCATCAGCTAGAACATGAGGATACATTGAAATTTCTCAATATATCCATTGCTTCTCCAATGTTCACTAACAACATTTCCACGGCAAGTGTAATAAATCACACCTAAACAACAAGCTTTCTGTGCTGTGATAGATTTCTTGTAATGATGCCATCTGCAAGGTGGAAAACAATTGGTAATGATCTATAGAAAATCCTAATCAACTGCCATTTGCTGTAATGTGTAGACGAAACTAAAATGTGAAATCTATAGAGTTCTTTAGCAGCACCTCACATTCGTAGAGAAACAAATGATCCATGGGCCACAGAAGAAGAAAGAAAATTAATAGCGTGGTATGGATACAATGATCAAATAATACACCATTGAACAAGGGAAAGGGTGATTGCTGATCGGGGATAATGCTAATAAAATATCTCACTAAGTTCCTTGCTTCTCATTTCCATTCTTGTCCCTTCTTCATTGATTGCAGTTTGTTAACAAGGCCTGATTTATCAAATGCTACAGAAAGAAGGAGAAATCAAACAAAAAAGCAGCCACATTCAGTTACCGGGGAGCTTTAAATTACACTGAGTATCTTCTTTTCAGGATCTGTTACCTGTTATGTGCCAGGAAATGCAGTAAATAGAGAGAAAATGGGAATAGTTGACTGAAAGGAATACAAAGACCAACATCATACAGCTTTTCAAGAAACCAAAACAAGATCAGATGCAAAACAAAAATAACATTCTAGATTATGCTTTTGCCATCACAATTACTGATGCAACAACTGTACCCATTCTCATCAAGGACGAAAACCTACCAACTGTTTAAAAATAAGGCCTACTGAATTGATGGAATTGAGTTCTGAATTTGCATTAGGGTGTTATACGTACACAGTGTACAAAATATTTTTGAAATATTTTGAATAATGTAATTTGCAGGCCATCTCTTTGGCCATGAGGAATTATTTGCCTTCCATAAACACAAAAATTTAATTATAAAAATAGCCTAATCCTATTTCTTAGAATGCGACAAAATTCTGAATGGGCCAAAAGTTTCTGTATGATTGGTTCTATCAAATTAAAATAAAAACCAAGAAATCTGAAAATTAGATGCTTCCCTATGCTTGTCTCCTCCTGCAGCTGCCTAATATTGGTTGCTAATTTGCTTGTTAGGTTATCTCAGTCATGCAACTTGGGATGGTTTGCAGAGGAAAATATCTGCAATATAGGAATATAATAATAATGCAATCAAAAACAAATTCTTATCATCTTAAAACTGGTGCTTATAAACAATTGTTGTGGGGTTTCCTCTGGATAGGCTTAATTTGAAACTGCTTCTGGAAGACTAACACAGTCAGGGAAAACCTGATCTCTGGTGGGAATTCTTTTACATAATATATACCATAAGAGAAAAGTATCTTCTTTTATTCTTTGTCTTCTGATCTCTGAGTAAGGAAAGACTCTCTAATACCGAGTTGCTCATACTGGATGGCTGGATTCTGGTTTAAGAAGGCAGCCCTACAGGTACTTTGATGCTTAGCTGTATAGACCATTATAGGTTCAAACTAGGACTTTAAATTGCAGCCAGTATAATTGGCATCCAATATGGTACTCACAGCATAGGTAAAATATGTTTGTGCACTCGAATGTGAGTTAGCATGTGGATTGCTGCATTTTGTACCAAGTACAATTGCTAAGTTGTTCAACAAGCCAATGTACACCAACTAGAATTGAGCAAAATGCTCCTGGCTCAGTAACGCCCATGAGCTTACGATGGTGATGGTGATGGCAAACCTATGATATACATATCCAAGAGGACATGCCACATTCACCAGCATTCACCAACACCAAAGCCAACTATTCTTGAAAGCATCTCCCATTCTTGCACAATTTTCAAGGGCTGAGGAGGCTGTCTGAGAATGGGATATGCTCTCTTGCGACCTCCAGACCTTCTGGAACAGGGGTCTGCAACCTTAAACACTTCAAAGAGCCATTTGGACCTGTTTCCCACAGAAAAGAAAACACCAGGAGCCACAAAACCCAGGTGGGCATGGCCAACTCAACATCACTCACTCCCACACCATCACATGAACACCCCCTGCTCCCCAGCCACGTTTAGCTATCACTGGCTTAGGAAGACATTAGAAATGTCCTGTCAAAAGCAGTGCTACCTTTTCAAGAAACCACACCAGAAATTATTATTTTGTGCTGTTGCTTACTTTTCTTAATGAGATGGGGTATACTATAATTTCACCGTTGCACCTATAAAGGGAAGTTTTGGAGATACATCTCTTCAGGATCTCTCCATCTGTTTGTTCATTCTGTTTTTCACTCAACTGCCTATGATTGTGTATCATCTGACCCATCCACTGTGATCATTAAGCTCACAGATGATACCACCGTATTGGGTCTCATTACAGGTGGAGACAAAACAGCGTACAGTGGGGAGGTTTAAAAATTATCCTCCTGATGCCTAGAAAACAACCTGCACTTAAACATCAGCAAGAAAAAGGAGATGGTGTTAGACTTCCAGAAGAAGAGAGAGGAACCTGCCCCACTTTACATTGAGGGAGGCTGTGTGGAGAGAGCTTCCTCCATTAAATTCCTGGGAGTCTACCTCAGCGAAGATCTCACCTGGAAAATCAACACAACCCAGGGGGCCAGAAAGGCCCAACAGAGACTCCATTTCCTTAGGATCTTGCAAAAGAATAAAGTGGAACAATGGTTGATGACCTCCTTTTACCAGTCCCCTATAGAAAGCATCGTCTCATATTGCATTACGGTGTAGTATGCTGGCTTGACAGCCAAGGATAGAAAGGCATTACAGAGGGTGGTGAGCACAGCACAAAACATTGTGGGCTGTTCCCTATACCACTAGATGACATCGCTAGGGCTCGCTGCCTTAGAAGAGTGAGGAAAATTCTCAGGGATGACTCACATCCCAGTCAGCACTTCTTCACTCTCCTACCATCAGGTAGGAGATATAGAAGTATAGCCAGCTGCACCAACAGGCTGAAGAACAGTTTCTACCTGTGGGCTGTCAGACTTCTGAACGGAAAATAACTTCATGTCAACATAGTATGATAGACTTACGGGGCTGGCATGTTGTGCAGCAAGGTCACATGGTGCAATAAGATTGGGACTGGATTAGGGACTTCATTGTCTTCATTGTGAGTTGTATTGGGGGGGGTGCATGAAGGGAGGCTCAGTTGTACTCTGACAATAAAGGTTGATTGATTATCTAAGTCGCCTACCTGCAAATATCTTTCACACTGCCTTTGCTGCCTCTACACCTCACATCACAGAGAAGATATGGCAGTTTCCCCTTGTCTTTGAGAACTCGTGTTTATAATAAACTGAAAGTTGAGCATGTGGAACACCTGCTTCTGGACCACAAAGTTTACCCTAGAGCCCTCCAGCAATTGATGACACCTGTATTGATTGCCTTGCCAAGCAGTTCCTCTCAATTTTATGTTAAAAAAAAAAAAAAACTGTTGGAAGATGAAATTTCAAGGATGACTCTTTCAGTGAATTAGTTTCTGCCAGTATCTATTAATAAGAAAAAAAAGCAAAATACAGGATAGAGGTTATTTGGGCTCAGTATCATGTTATATCGCTGTATTAAATGACTCTTTTAACAATTGAGAGAGAGCAGATGCATGCATGCTTGTGTATCTCCAGGGGTGGGATGCTACAGGTTCTGCTTGGCTCTATAGAACCGGTAGCTCTGAAGAGCAGCAGATACCAAACCAGTTCTGTGTCTGCTGCTGTTTGGCCTACCCGCCCGCCCAGCCTTATACTTGACCTTTATTTCCTGCTTTTTCAACCTCAGCTGCTTTGCGCGGCATAGCTGAGGTTGAAAAAGCAGTAAAAAAGTGCTTTTTCGAAAGCTGCGCACTTGCGCACAGCGCTTATCAACTGTCCGGGCAGTGCAGCTTATGGTGAATTACATGCACATGCAAAACATAATTACCAAACCGGTAGTAACACCGGTTGAATTCCCACCCATGTACCTCTTGTTGTCTATGTACAAGTCACTATTTCTAACTCAACCAGTTTTGATCAGCTGAATCTCCTTACGGAAGAGTACGGAAAAGTAAAAAATAAATGACTGCAGTCCCAGCACTGTTAGGTGTTGAATGATGCATTTCTTTGTGAGGATTTTTTTTTTCTAATTCAGATCTGTACTCTTTGTTGATCCTAGCTGTAAATAAGGAAAAATGGATGTAGGGGGAGAGAGAAACCCTAAAGCAGAGATCTCCAAACGTGGCAACTTTAAGACTTGTGGACTTCAACTCCCAGAATTCCTCAGCCAGTATAGGAATTCTGGGAGTTGAAGTCCACAAGTCTTAAAGTTGCCATGTTTGGGGACCCCTGCCCTAAAGTTATGCGTATAACTTTTGTATGAAAGTATTTTTAGAGCCTGGTTCCTGAAAAAAAAAAGTAAATGTTTACCATGTAATTTAAGGTAATGTCCTGATAATAGGAAAATCTCTGGTGTTTATGTTTAAGTACAGCTAAAATTGTGACATATACTCTCTTCTATTATGGAGAGAGAATGAGATAAGTAAATTACCTAATCTATATAGGTCAGAGCAGAAGGAAGAAGGGGAACAACTAAGAAATAAATAGAATGAAAACCCTGAAAGTAACAGTGTAACCCAGTGTTTCTCAAAACCTGGTTTCTAGAAAATGTGTAGATTTCAACTCCCACAATTCTCCAGTTGGCCACAGGGTATTCTGGAAGTTGATGTCCCCAAATCTTCAAATGGTCAAGTTTGAGAAATACTGATGTAATCAATAGAAGGCTTGTCGCATAGAGATGTGCAAAGTCTATTCATATTCACATGTAATGACCTTATAAAATGTTCTGGCATATCCTATATCAGTGTGTGTGTTTGTGCCCTATGGAGCCCTCTGTCAAAGACAGACATTTCAGGTCATTGTGGTTACAGTAATAATCACTCTTTTCTGTGCCTTGTGGTTTTTATATATTAATATTTTAAATGTAACCTTTTGCTCTTTTTAATAATAACTGTGAAGAAAGAAAAGAAGGAAGGAAAGAAGAAGGAAAGAAGAAAAAAGGAAGGAAGGAAGGAAGACAGGAGGGAGAGAGGGAGGGAGGGTTCCAAAGGCTGATTGCTAAATAACCATTTGAAATATGCCCTTGGTATCTTATGGGTCGGTGGCTAAGACTCTGAGCTTGTCGATCAGAAAGATCAGCAGTTCGGTGGTTCGAATCCCTAGCACCGGGTAACGCAGTGAGCTCCCGTTACTTGTCCCAGCTTCTGCCAACCTAACAGTTCGAAAGCATGTAAAAAATGACAGTAGAAAAATAGGGACCACTTTAGTGGAAAGGTAACAGCGTTCCGTGTGCCTTTGGCATTTAGTCCACATGACCATGGAGACATCTTCAGACAGCGCTGGCTCTTCAGCTTTGTAACGGGAGATGAGCACTGCCCCCTAGAGCCAGAAACGATTAGTACATATGTGTGAGGGGAACATTTATCTTATGCACAGTACCAGGGGTGGGATTCTACCAGTTCAGACCAGTTCTATAGAACTGGTTGTTATGATTCTGTGCACTTCGGAGAACCAGAAAATCGCGCCACTAGCTGGCCCCTCCCCTCCTGTCGGATTACTTGCTTTCCAGCTAATTTAAATTGCTATTGTACTACTTTGCCTTCACCCAGGAGGCGTCCCTGAGGCCCAGTCAGAACTGGTATTCAGGGGGTTGGGGGGGGGAGAAGTGGCCTGAGAGCAGAGCTGAGCCTTTCTTAGGACAGAAGCTTCTATTTTTCAGTGCAACCTCAGGCAGCAGATTGCAGAAAGATAGATCTGTGAATGAATCTATGATTTTGCAAGCAACTCAATCTGCCTGCCTGCTTTGCCTGATTTTGGGTAAAAGTTGCTTTTTTTTAAATAAAAAATTCAATATTTACATCAATATTTACACACTTGACCCCCTCCAATCGGGCTTCAGGCCCGGGCACAGCACGGAGACGGCGTTGGTCGCGTTGGTGGATGACCTCTGGAGGGCCCGGGACAGGGGTTGTTCCTCTGTCCTGGTCCTGTTAGATCTCTCAGCGGCTTTTGATACTGTCGACCACAGTATCCTATTGCAGCGGTTGGAGGGGTTGGGGGTGGGAGGCACCGTGTTGCGGTGGTTCGCCTCCTTCCTCTCCGACCGCTCGCAATTTGTGTTGACGGGGGGGCAGAGATCGGCCCCGAGGCCCCTACGATGTGGGGTGCCTCAGGGGTCGGTGCTCTCGCCCCTGCTGTTCAACATTTATGTAAAGCCGCTGGGTGAGGTCATCCGTGGCTTCGGGGTGGAGTTCCATCAGTACGCTGACGATACTCAGCTGTACATCTCCACCCCGGGCCACCCCAACGAAGCCGTCGAAGTGATGTCCCGATGCCTGGAGGCCGTGCGGAGTTGGATGGGTCGTAACAGGCTTCGTCTCAACCCGACCAAAACCGAGTGGCTGTGGTTTCCTGCGCCCAGATACAGCCAGCTGGTTCCTTCGCTGGCCGTGGGGGGAGAGGTCTTGACCCCCGTGGAAAGGGCGCGCAACTTGGGTGTCCTCCTGGACGTACGGCTGTCTTTAGAACATATTGCAGCCGTCGCCAGGGGGGCTTTCTATCAGATTCGTCTGATTTACCAGTTGCGGCCCTTTCTGGATCTGGGCGCACTTCGCACAGTCACTTCCGCCCTCGTCATCTCCCGCCTGGATTATTGCAATGCTCTCTACATGGGGCTCCCCTTGAAGAGTCTCCGGAGGCTGCAGCTGGTCCAGAATGCAGCCGCGCGGGTGATCGTGGGTGCTCCTCGGAGCTCCCACGTTACACCGCTTCTCCGCAGGCTGCACTGGCTTCCTGTGGCCTTCCGGATTCGATTCAAGGTGGTACTGACAGTATTTAAAGTGCTCCATGGCTCGGGACCTGGGTACTTACGGGACCGCCTGCTGCCATCATCAACCTCCCGCCGCCCAGTACGCTCCCACAGGGTTGCCCTCCTCGGGGTACCGCCGCCCGGCCGTTGTCGGTTGACGGCCCCGAGGGTTCGGGCTTTCTCTGTGGGAGCCCCCTCCCTTTGGAATGATCTCCCCCCGGAGATACGGGCTATGACGGATATTCTGACCTTCCGGCGCGCAGTGAAAACCCTATTTTTTAAACAGGCTGGCCTGGCCCAGTAACTGTATTTTAGTTTTTTAACTTAATTTTAATCGGGGTTTTATTAGTTTTTAATTTTTAACTCTATTTTTGGGTTAGACAGCCGGATCAATTTGGTTTAATTTATTTTAATTGTATTTATTGAGTATTTATTATGTGTTTTTAGTAGGCTGTACACCGCCCCGAGTCCCTTTTTGGGAGAGGGAGCGGTATAAAAGTTTAATTAAATAAATAAAATAAATAAATACAAGCCACGCCCATCCAGTCACATGACCACCAAGCCACACCCACAAATTAAGCCATCCCCATTGAACTGGTTGTTAAGAAATTTGAATCCCACCCCTGCACAGCACCTTATGCCAATGAAAAGGAAGTATGCAGAGATCATATTGCAAAATTTAGATAAGATCTGCAGTAAATGATCATAAGGCAGCAATATGAGATCACTCAAGACTGAACATATCCTTTATATAATGAAGACACCTCAATGACAGGGCCTTTGTGATTTTCCACAGCAAAGCATAACAACAAAAATAAATGAACAATATTGGCCTCACCTCCTAGGCCTAAATCAGTGACAACATCTGCAGACAAATCTAATGTTTCTACGTAGTAATATAGCAAGAATTGGGTGTGTGTGTTGAAAATAAATACACAGGAGACTAATTAAAGCTTTGTACTTTAAGAGTATCCTGATAATAGATTGTTTTGACCTTATAGTCTATTACGTGAGATACATCACTTCATGTATACTGCATGCCTAGAAACAAACTAATTTGGGATTGTTTCCATATGGATTAGATCATATGCAATATGCCAAGTGTGATTAAAGTAACGTGGAGAGCATATTTAAACACAGTTGTTATGTTCATTTATAATTAAGATAGTCACAAAGTATTATTCTTTTTAACAAACATAATTATAGACTATCGAATTTGAATAATCTCAAAGGAGGTGATTGATAGAAAAACCTAGAGTCGGCACGGTATTTCCTTATCCTTTAATTATCTCTCTTTAATGAGCAACTTTTCGAAGCGCTGCAGAAAGTGAATTTGTTCCTTAAGACTATGAGACAATAATAAACACGTGAAAAACACAAAAGAGCTGAAGAGATATATAAAGAAAAATGCTATAGTACCTTGTGCTGCAAAGAACAACAGTCTGAGCTTTTGTGCAGGGTGGGTGGGAATAGGATGTTTTTGGATTAAGAGTAATGATAAATCAAATTATTCAGATTGAATTTGCTCTTATTACTTATTCAAAGTGGTGTGGTGGCTCAGTGGTTAAGACACTGGGCTTATCACCTGGAAGTTCAGCAGCCCAGTTTCGAGCTCAAGCACCATGAGGTAGGGTGAGCTCCCGTTCCCCACCCCAGCTCCTCTCAACCTAGCAGTTAAAACCATGCAAATGCAAGTAGATGAATAGGTACCACTTTGGTGGGAATGTAACAGTTCTCCGTGACATCATGCTGGTCACATCACTGTGGAAATCTTTTTGGACACCACTGGCTCAATGGCCTTGAAACCAAAATGAGCACGCCACCTTCTATAGTCTGCAACGACTAGTGGAGGAAAATCTGCAGGGATTCCTTTCTCTCTCTCTTTTTTTAACCTTTATTTTTTATTCAGGTAAAGTTGCAAGGCTTTCGCATGGATTATTCAATTATCTCCATGTCAGACTCAGGCTTCTTTTCAAACATTATTGTTGTTGCTGTTGTTGTTGTCACCTGACTCTCAATGATTTTAGGCAGCTCACAACAATCAAAGACATTAAAATAAAATCAACAAAAAAAAGAGAAGATAAAAGATGGCAAGTGTAACAGACAGATGGAATGAAGGAAGGGGTCTCACTGTCCCTTGTCAAAGGTCTGGGTGATGTGTTTTGAATATGGTTATTGAAAAGATTTATCAGAGCAGCATGGTGACTTAGAAATGAAGACTTTCACCTCCTATTAGAAAGATTGAGAGTTCATTCCCAGGCAGCGATAGATGTTTCTTTATCAAGGTGCAAAAAATATATCTGCTGTCAACTCTGCATAAGTGTCAGGAAGGGCATTCAGCCAGTAAATGCTCCATTCAACTGCCCCAATCCCATCCCAAAGCAAGGGATGCAAAGAGTTATCAAAATGCAAATAATCTGTGTTCACTCAATCCTCATTCATTCTCAATTCTATTCCCAATGCATCAATTTATTAATTTATCCTGACATGATCATTTCTCGCTTCAGTATAACAAAGTGGGCAGACGCACACTTTTATATACAGCTATTTTCATTTCTTACATCTCACAACATTCTATTTGCACAATTTAATATTTCTCCATCCATTTCTCCTTTAGTTGGTAAACATTTCACCAAAAGCGCACATTTTCACTATTATGTATATCTGGGTCCATTAACTGCATTTTCTCTATCAAACACTATCTTCCAAGACACTCAGTGGAAGCTATATCTGACAAGAATTATATGTGATTTTAACATAGAACTCTAAAACATGTTGTTTGCTTCTTTCAAATGTAAATTTAGCAACAAGCGCTAAAGACTGTTTAGAAGTGACAACTCTTATATACAGAATGTTGAATTCTGTGTGAACGCTTTTTAGTGAAAACTGTAATGTGTACAATGTTATTTAACTATATGATAATGCTAGCACTATTTTCACATAGCATTGTTTATTTGAGCAAAAATCCTGTTATATTATGACGATGGGGAACCTGAGGTCCAAAGGCTAAATGCTCCTTACTAAATTTTATCTCGTGCTTGTGCTACAAATAAGGTGCCTCCTTTTCTTTAAAAGCCCATCCCCAAGCATTTCCCCTCATGCTGTGCATGACTACATAATCCTCACCCTCTTCTACAATTAAAAGTAACCCTTTTCTTCATGTATATCTGGAAATCTTCAACTCCCAGAATTACTGAGCCAATCCCGTCTTAAAATTGCTAAGTTTGGAGACCCCTGGCCTGTCTCCAATGATCCATAAATAAGCAGACTGTCAGCTCTGGAAGCCATATTAACACCATAAACTTCCACGCTGCCACATTCCTGTGCTTGGGAAATTAGGAGGGGGGATTTTTAGAGTAGTTAGACATAATAGTAGTTAGACATAATAGCATTCTTCTATTTGATCAAGTCCGGGTGCGATTCAAGGTGTTGGTGATCACCTTTAAAGCACTCCATGGCTTGGGACCTGGGTATTTATGGGACCGCCTGCTGCCACCATCGGCCTCCCGCCGGCCAGTGCGCTCCCACAGGGTGGGCCTCCTTGGGGTGCCATCAGCTGGACGATGCCGCCTGGCGGCCCCGAGGGTACGGGCCTTCTCTGCGGGAGCACCCTCCCTTTGGAACGAGTTGCCTCCGGAGAGGCGAGCCATCACTGACTTGCAGACCTTCCGCCGCGCATTAAAGACCCATCTCTTCCAACAGGCCGGTCTGGCCTAGTATCAATTTACTAGGGTTTTAAAATTTGTGGTAATTTTTAACTTTTTTACCCTGTTTTTGTGTTATTTCAGCCATTTGTTTAATTCTTTTAAATCTATTTTAAATTTTTTATTAATTGTGGTGGTTTTATCTCAGCTGTACACCGCCCTGAGTCCCATTTTGGGAGAGGGGGCGGTATAAAAAATTTAAATAAATAAAATAAATAAATAAATGTTATTCCTGCACCTGGAGAAGGAGTGGTTGAAGGGATGTCTCTTGGTGGGGCAGATGGTGATTGGACCATGTGATGGACTGATGAGTGCAGGGGTTGGATTTTGATTTACTGAGGGAGAACCCAGAACTCTCAGATTCGGGTTTTCCCAGATGTGCCAATATGACTTTTCCAATAAAAAGAAACTTTGAGATAATGCCTGTCTCAGAGTTGTTGATTGGGATCTGGTTGAGCTGGAATGCTGACACAGACCTGACAAACTATGTTGCCAGGCAAGGAATTACAATTACAATATAGGTGTGCTCTCCTACTCACTCAGACGTACACGTCAGTGTGGTTTATGGAGAGTTTTATTGGTATTCCCCAGCAGTTTTCTTCACCTGGCTTTAGAACTGTTCCCAATGAAGCCAACCACAAGCAAGCCCAGATTAATTCCCTGAGCAATGGCCAGTTAGTCCATAAAACAATAACAAACTGCTGAAACAAATAAGTCCAATAAACGAACATAAAGCCCCCCTCCCCAATCAAAACTGAAAATGCATCCATGTTAGCTCACTGGTTATAGAAATTTAGGGTCTCAAAATTCAAGCAGGAAACATGAACAAACACATGGCCACAACCCACACACATTGTTTCCAACAACACTTCCCTCTGCCTGCCATGCTAAATAGGTTCCCTGTGCAGCCCATCAAGACGGATGGGGCCTTCTCCCAAGCAATCTGAGAGACCTTCGTTTCTCTGCCCTGCATACTGGGAGATCTATCACAGAAGGCAGCTCATCCCCCTCCTCTTCACTGGCCTGCAAGCTGAGGTCTGTAATTCTCTTTCTGTTGGCTGTTCAGGGTCAGTAATTAACTCCATTCCTGATGTGCCAGGAACGAGCTCATTCTCCCTCCACCTGGCCTCCGAGGAAGAGTCAGGGGAGTTGTCCAAGTGAGACATCACAGTAAGAAAGGATCGCAAAAAGCACACTTCAGCTATAACAAAGAACTGAGACATGCAGAAACTAAGCAATCTGGCAAAGGAAAGTAAAAAGACCCCTTTGTTCACACTTCCCCTCTCCCACAAGAAGGAGAACTAGACACACATACACAACGAAAAAAAGAGACTCGCATCCAGTTTTGGTCACCACATTATAAAAAAGATGTTGAGGCTCTAGAAAAAGTACAGAGAAGAGCAACCAGGATGATTAGGGGACTGGAGGCTAAAACACACAATGAATGGTTGCAGGAACTGGGCTTGGCTAGTCTAGTAAAGAGAAGGATCAGGGGAGACATGATAGAGGTCTTCCAATATTTGAGGGGCTGCCCCAGAAAGGAAGGGGTCAACCTATTTTCTAAAGCGCCTGAAGGCCAGACAAGGAATAATGGATGGAAACTGAACAAGGAGAGATTTAACCTGGAAATAAGGAGAAACTTTCTGACAGTGAGAACAATCAACCAAAGGAACAGCTTGGAAGTGGTGGGAGCATCCTTCACTTGAGACTTTCAAGAAGAGATTGGACTGCCATTTGTCAGAAATGGTGTAGGGTCTCCCGTTTGGGTGGGGAGTTGGACTAGATGATCTACAAGGTCCCTTCCAACTCTGATTATCTGTTAAATCTGAAAGGAAAGGACAATTAGGACTGACCCCTGGACAAAACAACACACCAGAGCAATCATTTACCATCTCTCCATATACAAAAAACATCACATGCTCATAAAAAACCAGTTCCCCCACAAAGGCATGTTCAAACCATCCCATCCCTGGTTAGGTACTCCCAAGAGTGAACCTCTTTGCTTTTAAGAATAAACAGATCCTTTCCTTCAGCAGCATGCCTTGTGTCTTGTTTGCGTTACCCCAGCTCAGAAAAGGGAAATTCTTTTTGACACGCGCAATCTGGAAAATGCCACACGTCCTCTGTTCCCTTTATCAAACTCCTTGGTGGGAGGAAAAGACTGTTTTTTGCTCAAAAAAGAGCCAGAAATTCTTGGTACCACCATCCATTGTGAAATCAGTATCACTAAAAGCGAGCAGAAGGAAGATTTCAGAGAGGACTTTCCTTCTCAAAAGCCCTTACTTTGAACTAATCTGACCCAGCGTGTACAAATGTGGGTTACCTTATTCACTGTGCCCATGTGATTCATTTCACAGAGGCATAGAATCAAAATCATGTGAAGTATTAGTACCACTTTATAAAGCCTTAGTAAGGCCACACCTGGAAAACTGCATCCGGTTTTGGTCACCACATTAGAAAAATATATATTGAGACCTAGGAAAAAGTGCAGAGAAGAACAACTAAGACGATTAAAGATATTGGAGCTAAAACATATGAAGAACCGTTATAGGATTTGGGTTTGGCTAGTCAAGAGAAAAGAAGGATGCTGGGGCGGAAGGACAACGTAGCAGTATTCCAATATTTGATAGCAGTATTCCAATATTTGAACAGCTGTAACAAAGAAGAGGGGAATCAATTTATTTTCCAAAGCACCAGAGGGCAGGACAAGAAACAATGGATGGAAACTAATCAAGGAGAGAAGCAACCTGGAATTGAGGATAAACTTCCTAACAGTGAGGACAATTAGCTGGGGGATCAGCTTGCCTTCAGAAGTGATGGATGTTTCATCCCTGGAAGTTTTTAAGAAGAGATTGGACAGCCACTTGTCTGAAATGATATAAGATCTCCTGCTTGAGCAGAGGTTGGACTAGAAGACCTCCAAGGTCTCTTCCAACTCTACTCTGATTTGACTTGAAGATTTTGTGTTCTAAGGAATGCTATCTATAGATAGGAGGAAGAAGAGGTAGTTGCGGTGGTAGAGGAAGAGGGGGAGAATGGAGATGTTGGGAGATGTTGGTAGTGGTGATAGTGGTGGTGATGATGAAGGAGGAGGAGAAGGAGGAGGAGATCCAGATAGCAAATGGTCCTGGCTAACTTGGTAGTCTCATGTGTTCTTCAGATGAGGGCAGAAAGACCCACAAAACTCAAACAGTATCTACTGGCAGTGCAAGGCTGGACCATCTGCAGCAAGTTCAAAAGCGCTTGGCAAACAGTTGAGATTTCTGGGGAAAACTTACCATTCCTGTCTCTTGGATGGGCAGATTTAAAAAGTGCTTGTATGAGAGAAAAGGGACCATTTTTTCGGGGGGGAAGCATTCAGAGAGAAGGAAAGACTTACCCACTGCTTCAGTTTTGACTTACCCTTACTCTTTGATTAATGCCCACCTGTCACGCTCCCATCAGACTCAAAGAAATGCACTCCTCATTAGGGAAAACCTGGTTTGAGTTCAGTATCATGAATTGTCAAGAATATACATAGAAGCCCCAAAGAATCCAAATAAATTCAGCATCTCTGCAAAGCGGTATGTCTGAAAGGTTTGCCCTAGAGGGCTTCAAATCCAAACCTGGTCAAGGCATGCTTGAAGCTTAAGGCTTTTTCATAAACATGAGATATTCAACAACAGGACCGACTAGTACAGTGTTTCTCAGCCTTGGAAACTTTAAGATGTGTGGACCTTAATTCCCAGAATCCCCTGGCTGGGGAATTCTGGGAATTGAAGTCCACACATGTTCAAGTTGCCAAGGTTGGAAAAAACGGGTTGATTTTAACAATATTGGGAGGAAATTAGATGCTCTCAAAGCCAGTTGTGTCTGTGCAAAACAATGAAGCTTTATGTCTATATAAACTGACAAGTCCAATTGCACTCCTGAGCCTAATTCCCAGCATCATCACCATTTTGCTGTGATGGCTTGCTCCTGCCTCTGCCACTTAATGGCTGTGTCTGCCAAGCTGGAATAGTCAGTATGATTAAAATAAACATTAACAGACTAGCTTGGTAATTACCTTCTCTCTCTTTTTTTCTTTTTCTATCCCCTCTCCCCCTCCCTGCTCCTAAACTACAGCTCTGGTCTGGAAAAGACTGGAAATTATTTAGGTTATTGCTTGATGCATTCAAGCAGCCCAAAATTTAGGCTCTCTTCTAGTTAACATTCTCTGAGTTCTACATAGAACATACAAACCAGCACCCAACTTTCATCAGTGACCATCAGGGAGAAATGGAAGTTTAATAGGCAACACCCAGCCTTTACTCTTAGCCTCTGAACATTACATCTCTCAACAGGAGTTGCATCCTTTATGTAAGAGATGAGCTTTACCAGCCATAAGTAGAAATTGAAGGATATGCTAGTAGAGTTGCTGGATAGATTGTTGGCATGGCTTTCATTACTATGCTAGTGATTTATTTCATTACATTTATACAGGTTGGTGATACAATGGCTCAGCAGTTACGACAGCTGGAAAGCTGATAACCTGGGTTCGAGACCCACATAAAGGGGTGAGCTCCCATTACTCACCCCAACTGCTACCAATATAGCAGTTTGAAAGCATGCACATGTGAGTAGATAAATAGGTACCACTTTGGGGGGAAAGTTACTGCATTTCATATTTTCATGCCAGCCACAGAATGATAGAAGAGTTTCCCAAGCAACATAGGCTCCCTTGGCTGAGAATCTGAGATAAGGACCACCCCTTTGAGTCGGTCATGACTGGACAGGGGAAACCTTTAAACCTATTTATACAAGTAGCACTCAACCTATGACTAGTAGTCCCAAAGGTGCTTTTTTTCAAGAGGCAACTGGACTTTCTGGTTTTTCTTTGAAGATATTTAGCTTCTCATCCAAGAAGCTTCTTCAGCTCTGACTGGATGGTAGGGAACGGAAGGATTAGTTATGACTAGTAGTTTATTGATCATTTTAAGTTAGAAGAGACCTCCCTGGAGGTACTTATAATCTGGATTCAAAGCTCTGACAGCTCCCTCCCCCGCAGTCATGTGACTGAATTTGGGGCACTTAGCAACTCAGCATTAGGTCACTTGACTGTATTGCAATTTTTTTGCAAAAAAAAACCCCAAAACCACCCAGCATTTATTTGTTTGTTGACAAAACAGGCCCATAGTGAAGCTGCCAGGGTTCCGACAGATGTCCTAATTAAATCATGAGCCTCAAGCCAAGTTTCAAAAGAAATCCAGTTATTTATTAGGAGCTTCATATCGGCATGAACCAGATGGAGCCAACTCTGACCTCAGTTAATTCGTGTTTTGCCTCTGACCCTGTTTTCCTTTCCCCCCAAGATGTATCATCAATCACATAACCCAACGAAGCAATTTCACAGGTTGTAAAAATCGTTCCCTCCAGCCACCGTGGATTTCCATGGAGACGACCTCAACGTATCAGTTGGAATGTGCTTTGTTTTGACTGAGATGCCAGCTCCTTGATGCAGCTGCGAAGTTCACTTTCCCACCCCCCTTGCCTATGGCAACTCAAGAGCAGGTCAGGGATGCTTCACGAGTTGACAGAACCATTGGTCTGCTTACTGACTGAGGTGTTCACTTAACGATCAAGGCTTCGATTAATAATTGCAGTATTACTTTACGATTGAGCTGGTTGTTTGACAATTGCCACATTTGCTTAACAACTGCCAGAAAAAAAGGCGGTAACATGAGTCAGGCACATGGATGATCTGATTTATGATTGTCATGAGTTACAACTGTGACGGGAGGGCTCCATTATAGTCATAATTCAAGGATTACCTATATATTGTTAACTTTTGAAAACACTGAATATCTGTCTATTTGTCAAATTTGTAAGGCTGCCCAACTTCATCTGATTATGGGTGGCAGATAATATTTAAAATAAAATCTTTACCATGTTTAGTGATGTCATCATACTAACACATTCAAAATGATGATGATGATGATGATAGCAATAGCACTTAGACTTATATACTGCTTCACAGTGCTTTACAGCCCCCTCTAAGCAGTTTACAGAGTCAGCCTGTTGCCCCCAATAATCTGGGTCTTCATTTTACCTACCTTGAGTCAACCTTGAGCCTGGTGGGATTCAAACTGCCAAACTGCTGGCAGCCGGTGATCAGCAGAAGGAGCCTGCAATACTGCACTATAACCACTGTGCCATCACAGCTCTTGATGATGATGACACGACTGATGTTTGGCGTATTTGTTTTTTGATAGCTGTAACACACCCTGGAAATGTTCCAATTCCTTAATATCATAGTCAAAGGGTGTTTGCCTCTATTTAAGCATCTACGTGTTTATCCCTCTCTTCCCTGTCCTTTGCATATCATATTTGTGACCCAGGTAGAGCTGGTTTGCCGTTTTACATACCATCTAATTGCCTTCCAGCCTGTCTGTCTCTTTGTGTTTCCTTCCATCTTGTGCCTCCTTCCCAACCCGTTTTGCTGCTGTGCTGTTTTCTTTAAATGCTCTGGCTTTCACTTCTCAGCCAGGCTCAAGGAAGCCTTTGACAAGGCTTTCCCACTCAAACGTGTAAAATGTTGGCTTTTAAGCGATTGGTTACATGTAGTCTTTCCTCTTAACAAAGACAAAGTATTCCTGTAAAAGAGTTATGGGTCCCTGCTGCAGGCTTTGGGTTGACTTAGTTTGACTTGACAGGCGTTCTCAATCTGCACGTCCTTGATGGCAAGTCATTGGCACAGGAGTTAGCAATAAGGAGTCACAACTGACCAAAGACAAATTGCTGATAAAAGGATTAATGTTGCCTGGGTCTCAGAGGCCTCCTTTACCTTGCCTGCGCTTGAGGTTGTTCTGCCCCTCAAGGGCTTTTCTTGAAAAATCAAAAATGGCTTCTCGAGATAAAGTTAGTTCAGGCTTCGGAAGCCTCATTCAGCGTCTCCTGAAGTTGGGAGCAGTTTGATTTCAATATGGGCAAAATAACTCCCACAGCAAAGAAGCAGAATTGTTTTTAAAGATGGGGGCTAAAGATGTTTTGGAGCAGGGGTGTCTCGAATTCATTGAGGGCTGCATCAGGGTTGTGTTTGACCTTGAGGGGCTAGGTGGGTATGGCCAGGGTGGGCAGCTTGATATCACTCGGGGGCGCCTGTGGTGGCCCGAATGCTCTGTCAGAGAAAACGGGTTCCCAAGCTCCGTTTTCAGCTGGGATGGCCTCCTGCCAGCCTATGCCAGTGAAAACGGAGCTCAGGAGGGCCTCACATGACCCTCGCAAGCTCCATTTTCGGCTGGGAAGACCTCCTGCAACTCTCTGCCAGTGAAAATGGAGCTCAAGAGGGCTGCGTGTGGCCCTCCCCAGCTCCATTTTTGCTGGCAGAGGCACCACGGGCCAGTCCTTTGCTATTTCCAGGGCGGTCTGCAGGCCATATCTAAGTATTCCGCAGGCTTTGAGTTTGACATCCCTGTTTTAGAGAGTCAAGGTACCCCACAGAATTATTTTATCCTCCAGGAAGGACAGCATGGAAGGTACTGTAGCAGCTGCTTTCACGTGCTATTTGAATCATCAAGGAAGACTTGGCATTGATGGTGAACCTGTCATTGTCCTTGTCTGTAGTGGACAGGGACAAGTGCAAAATAATACTGGCCGTATGCTCAAATGGGCAGGGATCCAGGCTGTCTGATATCCAAAGCTGCCACCAGCATAGCTGTACACTAAACTCAGGAGATGACAAACTGAGCCACTGAATATGTTTATGATTATGGTGTTAATTTAGATCTACATCTCCCAGGAACTAAAGGTGGAATTCACAGCAATCTGGTCCCTTCTCCAATTTTATTCTATCACAACCTTATGCAATAGAAGGTGGACTTGAAGTTGGACCTCCCCAAGACCTTTGTCCAAAACCTTGCTCTGTTTTGTGAATAATTCAGAGCAAGTAACTCCCATTCCAAGGAATGGCCAACTTTTCCCAGCTTTGCAAAATAAGAGACATTTTGCTGCGAGAACCATAAAATGACTAAATAACCAACTTTGTCATCTTCTTCTATATAGGTAGTCCTCATCTTACTATCACAATTGGGAGCAAAATTTCCATATTTAAGCAAGGTGGTTGCTAAGTGAGTCACACCCAATTTTACGGTCCATTTTGCCAGGGTGGTAAAGTCAGTACTGCAGTTGTTAAGTGAATCACATGGTCGTTAATCCAGCTTTGCCCATTGACTTTGCTTGTCAGAAGCCAACTGGGAAGGTCACAAATGGCCAACACATGACTCCAGAATGCTGCAACCATTGTAAATACAAGCTGGTTGCCAAGTGCCCTAATTTTGATCACATGATAGTCCGTGGTGGTATTCAAATATTTTTGCCACCAGTTTGGTGGGTGTGACTTGGTGGGCACGCTTTGTGCATGTGCTCACCCTTTGCGTGTGCACATGCCAAACGTGCACTTTGCACAAGCAGAGAGGCATTCTAACTCACCTCCTGCAAGCCTGCACTATCCTGGTCGCTTCAGCAGCTGCTGCGCGGCGCTATTCTATGCCGCGAAAAGCAGCTGCACTTCAAATTCAGCAGATAAAAGTGAGTATGGGAGCCTGGGCAGGTGGGTGGACCCAACAGCAGAGCGGCAGAGAGAACTGCTTCAGTCTCCGCTGATCATTGCTGCTACCGGCTTGCCAGAACCGGACCGAACTGGTAGAATACCATCACTGATGATAGTGCTATTAACATGATGGTAGTAAGTGTGAGAACCAGTTTTATATCACTTTTTTCTGGGCCATTGTAACTTCAAATGAGTGGTTGTAAGCAAGGACTATCTTTCTTTCTTTCATTCATTCATTTTATTGATTATCTCTTGGGCCGTATCAAAGTGCAGAGTTCCAGAAAGAAATTATTACTAAAATTTGATGAAAGCAATTTAAAATGGAATTGGAATAAAATACAATAATTTAAGATTTAGATAAAATATGATAAAATTATATTTCGGTGTGACTCTTACAATCTACTCAAATCAGTCCCACATATGCAGATCTCAACCGAACCATTTTGCTTAAATATTGTGCTGTGTTAAATGTTATTTTCATATTCTGGCCACACATAAGGCAAGTTGTTTTGATACGGGGGTCCCAATGGGTCATTCCTTTGGTACAGAGACCAAGGTATCTGTTTCTCACCTTCTTATACAGGCAACAATCAAATAGGATACAAGCCAGGTTTTCTACCTCTGCCCCTCTGCAAATGCAGAGACATTCATTGTAGGGTATAGAAACCAAGGACTACCTGTATACAGCCATATCAACCGATGACACAAACATGCATAAAACCTCCACCCAGAATTAAGATAATAACACATCATTTCCAGAGTGCTAGATAGAACAATTCCTACTTTGGATCATAAACTCTGAAGGGAAATGGACAACTAACTCCCTTTCTGCTCATAGAACCCCAACAATTTTATTTACTGCATACCAGTAAAAAATAGTTCTCCCAGAACAAAGACACATCGATGGATAGAGTTACTCCTGCTAGGTGGAGAGAAAGCAGCAGCCTCTAATAAGATTAAAAACACACACCGTTCTTCTCAATGTAGAACTGAATTTTATCACTATCAAGAGGATAGTCATAGATAGATTTAGATCAAACATTATGTGCACTTTAGAAATTCCTTTTCTGTTCTTCTGGGCTTTGCCCATACTCAGAATATCATGGCAGTTTCATGTTCTCAAAGTTACAGGACAGCAAAGCCTACTGGATTCTGGGTCATGCTCGCAATTTTTCTCTCAGAAGAAAAATCAATACAAAATAATTAGTTTAACAGAAAAATAATAGGCACGGAGTCTTTTGGAAAGGAAAAAAAAAAAAAAAAAACCACTGGCAATTTAGAAACAGCTGTGACTTCTAGAGCTGATTCATTTTAATTTCCTACGATAAGCTTTTTTATGGCCACTCTCTCCCAATTATCTCACCCTCCCAATTCCAGCAGCACTTACGAATGGCATAAGAGCTGAGCTGCAAAGTTATTTACTCCATTGGCTTTTAGTAAAATCGAGAGGAGCAGGCTTTGCCTGTGGAAAAAGACTTGTAGGTTACCCATTCTCTCACATTTTCTTGTCCCCTTTTTCTTTGGAGAAATGGAAGAGAAAAACCCAACATGGTTGCTAACATTAACTGAAAAGGACAGGTTTCAGATCTCAAAGATTTTTTTAAAGCACATTCTCATATACAATCAGCATTGGCTTCAAACTTTAGCTATTGAAATCAACAGATCAATTAGTAAAAGTAAGTACGAGAGGGATCTAAGAATCCTAATGAACAGCTATTTAAATGAGAACCCCCCCCAAGGTTCTGTAGCTACCCCAAAAAAACCAATGCAGTCCTATACTACAATAACAGAGGGATATAATCAAGAAGCTTCCCAAAATGACATAGCCACACTTAGTAAGCTGAGCAAATATAAATGCACCTTCCAAATGGACAATTATTTAAAATCACAATTGCCAAAACATCTGAGAGAGACATTTACCTGAGCAAGATTTGAACAGCTTGATATAATGGTTAGATTTGGGAGATTTCATTCTATCTCATACAATGAACATACCTGCTACTGTGGAGCTGAAGAGATAGAAGATCTGACTCATATGTTATTCAATCGTGAGAGATAAGTTCCTTGAGCCATGTATTAAACGTGTGGCCCATGTTAAAACAACATACGTCATGTGGCCCACATTAAAACAACATACATCACGTGTGGCCAGAATCTAAAAACAACATTTAATACAGCACAATTTCTGACTAAAATGATCCGACTGAGATCAGCATATGTGGATCTGATTGAGGTAGATTGCAGGGGTGATCAAGAAATATAATATTACCTCATTTTATTCTGTTTTATATATTTATGTATTAAATTATTGTGTTTTATCCTATAACTATTGTATTTTACCTATTCTCATTTTAAATTGTTTGGAATTTTATTGGTAATATGTGTTTGAAACTGTACGTTGATATCAGGGGTGGGATTCAATTTTTTTAACAACCGGTTCAGTAGGCGTGGTTTAGTTGGTGGGTGTGGTTTGGTGGTAATGTGATTGGCTGGGCATGGCCAACTCAACATCACTCACATCAAGGCACGCATCTCCTCGCCTGGCCTCTCATGACTGCGGGGATGCTGCAACAGTCGTGAGTGTGAAAAATGGTCATAAGTCACTTTTTTCAGTGTCATTGTAACTTTGAATGGTCACTCCACACAAGCAAAGTACCAGCAAAGGAGGGGGAAAAAAACTTCAGAGAAGTTCCAGAGACACGAAGTCTAGTCCTGCTAAGAATGTAAAAAAGGTTAATGGAGAGGCAGTTTTTGTAAGCAACACCAGAATGTTTCCTTCCTGCCTTCCTTACAGGATTAGGCCAGTAATTTCTTCTAACAACCGATTCTCCGAACTGCTTAGAATGTTAACAACCGGTTCTAGCGAATAGGTGTGAATTGGTAGAATCCCACCCCTGGTTGATATGGCCTATAGGTTCATCTATCTATCTATCTATCTATCTATCTATCTATCTATCTATCTATCTATCTATCTATCTATCTATCTATCTATCTATCAGTCTCATAGCTAAAGGCAGGGCTGTCAAACATCTGGCCCACGAGCCGGATGTGCCACGTTCTGCCACACCCATGTCCAGTTTAGCGAAGGGAAAAAAGTCCCAATACATCACGTGACGTCGCCATGACAACATGAGTTTGACACCCCTGACTTAGGGGTCTTTTGTGTTGATGGCTATACCTCTAAGATAATATTGAGAAGACACTGGGAATTCAATACTTATAGAGAAGTTCTTATGGATTCCTTTCTGGGATCTCTGAAGAACCTCAGCCTCTAGAATCCGTGTAGAAAATGTGGATGGAAAATTCCAGAAGAACACAAAATCTATTCTGCTACTTTTTTCACAAATACCTTACACTGACCAAATCCATTTTTTTTACAATCATCTGGCTTCCTATGCCAGGGGTGCAACAACATCCGTTAGCTGGCCTAAAACAAGTCGGATCACATTTTTATTTTTCCTTAGTTTCTTTTTCTTATATATATTTTTTTCTGTTACTAAATGGGGTAATAGCAAAATTCTTCCTTTACAAAGCTGCAATATTTTTCTTCACCAGTAGAGGATGCTATGACACTGATACCATTTTTCCAGCCTGAATTAGAAAAGAAAAAGAAAGATCTTTTTCTCTTTCCGGTCCTACCCAACCCTCCATTGCCAAGCTGATGACTTGGCATTCCTTCTGACCCCCTTTTTTATTTTCAAATAAGACCCAAGTTCTTATCTACAGTTCAGCTGTGGTGTGGCCTACCCAGATCATAATGAATTCTCTTATTGTATGAGATACTCTGCCTGTCCTAATTTTTCTTAAGGCTACTATATCTGGGGCACAAGAATCAGTATTACAGGCAGTCCCCAATTTATTACCACAATTGAGCACAAAATTATGGTACTAGTAAGTCATGGTGGTCATAAGTTGAGGCATTATACAACCAGACTTGATTTCTCGGCAATTTTGAGGCAGTAAATTACATGAGCACTGAGGTTATTAAGCAAGCTCCATTAAGGTGAAAAAAAAAATACCCAAAGGGGTATTATGCTGGAAATGAGCAAAAAAAGTTTTTAAAAAATGGTCATGTGACCATGAAACATTGCAAATGGCTGTAAAAGTGAGCCATTTATCAAAAGCCCAAAATGTGATCATGTAATCCCAGAGGAATGGAGGGGCAACAGAGGTGGTATTCAGTAGGTTCTGACCAGTTCTGGAGAACTGGTAGTGGAAATTTTGAGTAGTTCAGAGAACAGGCAAATACCACCTCTGACTGGCCCCGCCCCCATCTATTCTCCGCCTCCCGAGTCCCAGCTGATCGGCTGGGTTTTCTTTGGTTGCCCTGCACAGGAGAACAGAACTGGAAATCAGGTTAGTAGGGTGGGGAGGGAATGGAGATTTTACAGTATCCTTCCCCTGTCATGGCCACCAAGCCACGGCCACCAAGCCACAGCCACAGAACCGGTAGTAAAAAAATTTTGAATCCCACCACGGAGCGGCAGCCTTCATAACTTTGAAATTGAGTGGTAAGGAAGAAGTCCATTGTACCTTCAGTGTCTAAAGGAATTGGTCATAAGTCAAGGACTACCTGTACACTAATGTTTAACATTACACAGTCCCAAACTACTATAGACTTTAAAATCCTTCACAGTATACTGAAAACGTAAATTGATCGTGCCAATCAGTCTTGGCTGAACACATAAGGATAGCCATTGGATGACAGAAAAATGTTAGGATTTCTTGTATGTCTTTGCTGCCATCCAAACAATTATCAACTAGATTTTGAAAACTCAGATCAAGTAACATAGATTCCCTTGCTGAATGACTGCAAAAAGATAAAGGTCTGTCATGTCTAATTTTAGGGCATGGTGCTCACTCTGTTTTTTGGCAGAGGGAGCCAGCATTGTCTGAAGACAATTTCGATAATCATATAGCCAGCATGGTCATATGTCAAAGGCTCATGAAACATTGTTATCTTCCCACTGAAGTGGTACCTATTTATCTACTTGCATTTGCATGCTTTCGAACTGCTAGGTTGGCAGGAACTGAGATAAGGAACGGGAGCTCACCCCATTGCTCAGAGCTTGGGTCTCGAGCCCTAGCTGTCAGTTTTCCAGCTGAGGAACTCAACAGCTGACCATCTGGATGGAAATAAAGCAGAAGGGGACATAATACTAACAATCTTGTTGTTATGATACTGCTAATAAGGCTGTCCATATTCATGGCCGTGAAGAAGCTGACGGATACTCCTTTTAAAAGGGATGTCACTGAGCAATCTCAACAAAGAATTAAACTTTTCTAATACAGCTTTACAACCTGTATCTTACAATGTGGCAGGATATGAAGTACCTAGGACTTTATCTATTATGGCACTGCCTGTAAAAATAATCTCACCATACTTACAGTTTAAATCTGGGAAGAACTTAGAAAGAATCTCATGAAAAAACAAGCTTCCAGCTGATTCCATTTTCACTTTCAGCCACAATGCATAATTTGAGAATAGGTTGGAGAAGCAAGTAAGATTTTGATCTAAGGATTCAAACAAACAGTCTGCAGAAGAGGAGGCTGTACGAATAAGTACCTATGAATATATATGTGTGTGCATGCCTAGTAACAGTGATTCATGGTTGACAGAATAGAAGAAGTGACATTTTAACAAGGTCTTTGTACAGCAATATCCCTGGATAGGAAGCATAACTACACAAACATGTAAATTATTATTGGAAATTGTCTAGAATAATCCACAGGCACTGGAATGGAATGATGTTAACATATTAGGATAGTAAGAGCTAAGACTAGACAGTTGTATCTTGTTATTACTGTAGCTGTTTGTACAGAAGATGAGAAAATAAAAATTATAATAAGGTGAAACATTCCTAAAATCCAACCAGAAACTAAATTAGAATAGAATAGAACAGAATACAATAGAATAGAACACTTTATTGTCACTTTAAATGTACACTAATTGGCATACATTAAAATGAAATTACATTGCATACAGCTCTCAAAGGGTCTTCACCTCTAATATAAACATAAACATGACAAGATAAATAAATACATAAATAAATACAAAATTATGCATGTACCCACATATATTATATGACATGGAGAAACAACACAGTGTAGTTCAGATGTATACATGTATATGATGAGAGAAACAAATCTAGCGAGTTTACCATACATATGGTATAGAGAACAAAGCTTTTTCAGAATCTGGAAGTCCTGCTAGAAATACTTTGAAAACATTATGGAGATGGTAAAACTAATCAAATTAGTAAGATTCCAAAAGGATAGCTACACCTCAGGATTTTGAAATAAGATCAGAATCCATACATATCTGAAAAAAAGATTTATTTAGCTTCAACACATATTTATGAATATGTTCATTCCCATAGAAGTAGATGGCTAAATATGACCTTGGCTTTTTAAAGGTAATCTCTATATAACACCTTGAAGTACACTAATTAATTTCTATTAGATTTGTGTTTAAAGAAAAAATAAGAGAAAGAAAAGTATTCAGAGAAAGATTAATAATAATAACTAAAACTTAGGGCCATTTTAAGAAACCTATGTAGACCTCAGCCAAATCCACTAATCTATATACAACTATTAGAAAACAATATATTGTTAGTTTATAGGAATAGTCTGATTAAATATTCATCTTATTTGATATGCAATACTTAGAATTGGACAAGTGGGTATTTCTCTGATTATTTTGCATTCAGTGTCATAGAATATATAAGAGAATAAAATATGGGCAAATACCAGGGCTTTGACTCTATTTTTTTCAGATGTATTTTTGAGAGATTTTATATAGGTCAAAGGGGGAAAATCTAACTCGTTCTTCTGGCATCGCTCTCATTATTTATTTTATTCATTATGAATTTATTTCCTTTTCTTCCAGAACCGTTTTGAAGGATATATATTGTAGGCAATATATCAGAAGAACTCAAAAAGAGTTGAGGCATAGCTACTGACTTAAAAAAAAATATGGAAGATTTTTAGCACAGAGGAAAGCTAGAAAAGTTTAGGATACTAAATAGCTGGAACACCATTAGTGTTGATTTTTTAAAAAAATTGCATTACTAGGTTTGAAAGCAGTGATGAAAGGAGTCAGTATACAGTAGAACCTCTGGTCACGAACGCTTCTGACCATGACCATATTAGGTTCTGACCAAAAAATTCACATTTTTTTTGCAACCTATTTCCCCTTCCACACCATTTTTTTTGTAAGTGGCAAATTTCCAAAATTAGGTTCAGGTCACGACCAAATCAGGTTGTGACCAAAGTTATGGAATGAATTATGGTTGTGACTGGAGGTTCTACTGTATTGGAAAGCTAGATCTTGAAAGCAAATAGCTAGCAAAGAAACCTTCCACTGTCAAAAGCCAGCATAGCAATTTTGTCTGCCACACTGGGAAAGGGGACCAACTTAAGTCCAAAACCTCTAGAGAATTCCTAGAAGCCTGACACTCAGACTAGCCAGCCATCAACAGGCACATAGAAATAAATAACATCTACAAGGCCATTCAATAGAGTAGAGTAGAGTAGCGTAGCGTAGCGTAGCGTAGCGTAGCGTAGCATAGCATTCTTTATTGGTCAAGTGCAATTGGACACACAAGGAATTTGTCTTCAGTGCATAAGCTCTCAGTGTACATAAAAATACATTAATCAAGAATTATAAGATACAATACTTAGTGAAAGTCATAGGATACTAAATAAGCAATCAAATCGTACTAGGAAACTAAAAAAAAACAATCAAAAAGCTAAAAGACCACAACATCTCCTTGCCAGTAATCAGCATTAGATAAGCAGAGATTAACACCACGATTTATACTAGACCATCAGTCAAGCAGTATACAATACCCCAATCAAGGAATTGCTAATTCAGACATAGAATGGAATGGAATGGAACAGAAACTGGAAGGGATCTTGGAGATCTTCTAGTCCAGCCCTCTGCTCAACCAGAGAACCTATACCATTTCAGACAAAGAACCTATCCCATTTCAGGCAAGCTAACAGCACACAACAGCCTAATCAAGGAAGTACCAAAAACACTCCCATCAACACTGACAGGGCAAGCCGCTAGTAAATAAACAGAGAGCATTCCCTTCTAGCACTCATGATGTTTCCTAATTGGATAATGAAACATCTGCAAGAAAACAACCAAGCTCAGAGAGCACCAAATATTTCCACACAGTGGATCCATGTCATAACTAAACAAGAAGAAAAGCTACTGTCAAGGAGCGGGGCATAGCCTCCTCATCCTCCTTGACAGTAGCTCATTTCAGACTACTGGAGTGTCTTAATTCTTTCAGAATATTGCTCCTTCCAGCATCTTAGCTCATAATGCCACCTAATAAGGAAGATACAGGATGGAAACCTCCACTGTATCTGTCTCCTTTTTGGATACTGTGGTTGGCAGCGTTCCAACTAACAAACTCCAAACTTATAATCTCCGAGACAGGGATTTTCTCAAAGTTCCATTTTATTAGAGTTGTCATATTGGCACATCTGGGAAACCCGAATCTGAGGGTTCCGGGTTTTCTCTTCCCAATAGAAATTATCCATCCCCTGCACCCACAAGTCCATCAGATGGACCAATCAAACATCGTCCCAACTGGAGACCTTCCTCCAGACACTCATCTCCAGGTAACATGTCCTTGATTTCCTGTGAAAGAATGTTGTTGAGTCTAATTGCCCAACTCTCTATGAAATCCCTCCTCCCAAATTCCCAGGCACTAAATGTGGCAGCCTCGAAGCTTCTAAGTGAAATAGGACTTCCAAGGCGGACAGTAGTCTTGAATTGGAGTAGACTTTTCACTGGGTAGAATGATGCACAGGAGTTGAATACAGGAGACAGAACAGGGGTGGGATCCGACAGGGTTAACTAACCAGTTCGGTCATTTATGAGGTTCGGTGATTTATGATGTGCTTCCCTGCATGCTGCGTGCAGAGAAGCAGCCATTCAAAAAGCCCTCTTTTCCTGCTTTTCTAACTGCAGCTGTGCCTCGCTGCTATGTCTGCTGCTCTTCAGAGCTACCGGTTCTAAGAGGTCGACAGAACCGGTAGAAACCCACCCCGGGACAGAACCTTTCTAGGCCATTTAATGAGGGGATCTATTTAGTGCTATCAGATATGGGCTTCAACAATTGGAACCCACTAGATAGCAATAGACTGTAACAGACAACCCTTCTGATATCTAGTAGATTTCCATGTCTTTTTCAACCCTGATTTTGTAGCCTCATTTTTGTTTCCATGTTTGTTTTGGAAATTTTCCTCCAGAATCCTCGGTGTATTGATTAAAGGCTATATTTGAGAGAGCAGTACCTGTTGCAGAACATTATTTAAGAGAACATTTTGTAGAAATGACTTACGGATCATTTTGTAGGCATATCTTTAAAATCTCTTCAGAAATAGTTCAATAGTTAACAGCACTGATGGTTTAACAAAATCATTGGTCGATGAAAGCAAATATTCATTCACTAGTAACTGGAAAGTCATTTTAAAGAAACTCTTTGGAGATTAAAGAGGCAGAATGTGCCTGCCTGGTTTTTATCCTTCTCGTTCCTGTTTCTAAAGAAGGTTGGCTTAAGAAGAGCATGTGTGAAGTCAAAAAAAATTTAATCAGGCTCTTTTATAGGAGAATCAACTGGGGTCTCTTTCCTTTGCCAGTTCTGCTTGAATAAAATGGAAACCCAAAAGCTGCTAACTCTTATGCTTAGGCACTTCCAAAATTGAAAATGATTCCTAATAGGCATTCCTGTGCCGCCAAAACGATTTAGCATAATGCGCTGAATGAGATTGCGAAGTCAAAATATCTTTTCCTAAGTGATTTTCTTGCTGTGTCTCTGAATGTCAGAGGCAAAGAAGAGGACATCGCCTGCTGAATATCATTGTCGGTTTAAAAGTTTTACACTGAATAATTCATCCTTAGGAAAGGATGAGCTTTTCTTCCATGCATAAGACAGAAAGGCTCAGCAATACTAATCATGTTACACTAAAGATTTGCACTGGCCCCTCTTTGGTACCACTTTGGCTGCTAAAGCACAGTAATCCATCATTCTGTTGTTTTCCACCATCTGCGTTGATAATCAGCAGACCAGTGTTGATATCATGAGTGAACCCCCACTAATTCTTTCAATTACTAGACCAGGAGATGTAACATTTGAGGTGCAGTAGGATTGACCCAAATTTTGTTGGCTCAGGTTGCCATGCTCTCTTATTCCATTGCACCGACTGTTGACTGTGGGGTCCTTGGTGCTCTCTGAGCTTGGTTATTTTCTTGCAGACATTTCATTACCAACTAGTAACACCATCAATATTAGAAGGGAGTGACATTTTGTTAATATACAGGTGACTTGCCCTGTAAGTGTTGGTGGAGGTGGTTTTGATTAAATGGTGTAGGATCTCCTGCTTGGGTGTGGGGAGGGTTTGGACTAGATGATCTATAAGGTCCCTTCCAACTTTCTATTCTATTCTATTCTATTCTATTCTATTCTATTCTATTCTATTCTATTCTATTCTATTCTATTCTATTCTATTCTATTCTATTCCATTCCATTCCATTCCATTCCATTCTGATTGGAGTGTTGTTCATGGCATGTAAGTAATACCTCCATCAAGGAACTCAGCTCAGGCAAACAATGAAATAATCATCAACAGCCTGATCTAGGAAGTACCAACAACACTCCCACCAACATTGATAGGGCAAGTCACTTGTATATCCACAGAAAGCAAACTCCACTCACTTCTAGCACTGATGATGTTACCTTGTGGGGTAATGAAATGTGGGGCAAGGAAACAACCAAGCTGAGAGCACCAAGGATCCCACAATTCAACCCTAAGCTACAATATTATCTTCTATTGGTAACTGTTAGTTAGACTCTTAGTTAGATACTGGTTCAACGTAGGAGATTAATAATATCCTCCACTTCATGATACAAGTCTGTTAGTGGGCCAAAACAGTCTTAATGGCATATAGTATATAACTCTATCCTCCTGCTATGGATGGATGCTAATAGAAGAACTGTAAACATATTATTACTATAATTCCTAATATTTGTCACCTGAAATGCCTAATAGCCATGATACTCTGCAGGTTCTGATCCCATTATGGATACAACTATCATCAACAATCACTACATCACAATAAATAATTACCAGTTCAGGAAATGTGACCACCAAGCAGGGATGGGATTCAACTGGTGTTACTACCAGTTCAGTGATTATGCTTTGCGTGCGCATGCGCACTTCGCTCACACGCGTGCCTGATTTGCACCGTGTGCGTGTGTAAAAAAACCTTAAGCTATGTCACCCGGACAGCTGAAAAAGGGCTGCACGCAAGTGTGCAGTGTTTGAAAAGCCTCTTTTCCCCTGTTTTTTCAACCTCAGCTGTGCCACACAAAGCAGTTGAGATTGAAAAAGCAGGAAATAAAGGACAGGTAAGAGCCCGGGCGGGTAGGTGGGCCAAAGAGCAGCAAACACCGAACCAGTTCAGTGTCTGCTGCTCTTCAGAGCTACTGGTTCTATAGAACCGGGCAGAACCGGTAGCATCCCATCTCTGCCACCAAGTGTTTTATAGGGCATTCCTTTAAAAAAAAATATATGGCTCCAATTTTTGGCCATTCAGTACATGCTACAAATTTGATAAGATTGCTACTAAAAGTTACCATTCTTGTACCAGACAGATCAGCCCCGAAGTGTGAAGCAGTCCTGGAATGACAGTTGCTAAGATAAAGTGTGTAATATTTATCTCAATTCTGTTACATTATCTGACAAAATTGGATTAATGCTTTCGTGAACTCATTATTTGAAACTCTCGCTTTGAAGTTGCAGTTTCAGATTATAGGCAGCGGCAAATTGGCATGATAGCACATGCATGTTTGTGTGCGTGTGCTAAATCTAAATAATCAGGTTAAAAGAAAAGGTTCAGCTCTTCAGCTCAGTCTTACCTCATCGTAGATATTGTCATTTCTGTCAAAATCACCTGGCTTTCTTGGAAGTACATGAACATGAACATGCTAAAAAAAAATGAAATCAAATTCAAGATTAGCCAGAAGTTTTTAATACATCAGATTTTTTTTTTCAAATGCTCTCATGTGGAGTTATTATTTTTAATGATCCCTTTTGTAGAGCTTATCTTTATTTACCATCTTAATCTAGGGAAGCATCTTTGTGGGAGCCCAAAAGGCAGTTCATACATGGTAAACAACATAAACAAAGAGCCCAGAGAGTTAAGTAAATAAAAATAGTCGATCTTCTGAAATGTATGGAGGACAGAGAAAACTCCATGGTGATGGGGGATTTTGAGATAACACTGAAAGGTACTGGGGAATTACGAGATGCCACTCTGCATTTCAATTGTTATTGAAATGACAGGCTATCACCTAGCTGTCAAGTTAAAATGATAAGTATAACTTTTTTCCAAACTAGATCTTTATAAACTCATTTAACTGAGAATGGTGTAGTCTAGCGGAACAACAATTCTCATTTTGGACTTTAAAGAGACTCTACGCTCATCAACCTAAGTCAAGGTTCACCAATTCCCACTTTAGATGTTTACAAATAAATGATGCAGACACCCCCCCCCCAACTTATTTATCACACTCGACACAGAACAGAAAGTTGATGGAGACAAACATGAGGATGAATCATTATTATTATCAATATGTTGTTGTATGCTGTCAAATCTTCAAACTGCACAGTGACTTACAAAAACATATTATATACAATTATAATTTCCTCAAAGGATCTGGATCATACAGTAAACAATAAAAATAACAACTAATTGATAGCTACCACATTAAAAAAAATCCAACAGCTAACGGCATGATCATCATGGAGAAAAACCAATTAATGCAGTTCTTAAGAATCAACATTGATTTGATTGCAATAACCAATCAATCATGGCAACTTGTCACACAGCCTAAATACTCTCTAGCAAAGAGCCCTATAGTATTTTTTCCAGACATATCCAAACAGAGCTCGTTGCATATGTGTCTATGAAGGTGCCTGTAAAGAGTATGGGAATGAAACATAAGCAAAAATGAGTTTACCACAATGGCACTGGAAGGACCCACAATAAAGTATGTATTGCTTGAAAGGAAGTCCTGCTTACCAGGACTGTGCAAACAGTTGAAGAAATACTTCACAAAATTCATTGGTCTATGCACCGTGCACTTTCTTGAAACATTGAAAGGATTGAGTCCTCCTAAGGTTCAACACATCTACTTCAAAGGCTAATCCCAGTTGTCTGCATGTGCCCATCCAGGCACAACTGCTTTTGCTGGTAATCCCAGCATAGCTATTGTCTGTGAGCGTGCACATACTCACTGCTGTTAAAGCAGCCAACCCCAAAGTTTCCAGACAATATAAAGACTTCTTGATCTTTCAAGAAGAAAAATTAATCATTTCTTTCAATGCCCTTGGGAAGTACTTCTTTTCAATGTCTTGGAAGTCCTATTATTCAATGCAGCTAATTCAAATGATAATAAAACCCAAACCTTGGTTAGAAAACTCAGTATATAATGTGTTGTGTTCTATAATATAAACCATAACATGGCTTAATATTATGGCTTGGGTCATATAAAACATTGAAATAATGATTGATTTCCCATGATACAATGGATCACAAATGACCCAGTCACAGTTTTGTGTAATCTAGCTAGGCAAAGATATGAAATATTTGAATATCAATGTATTTATTAAGATTACTAGTATGATTATGGTTATTGCTGTATCATTACTTAAAATTAATTGTGCCCAGACAACACGCTGTTCAGATAGACATGGAATTTTTTATGTTTTTAAAGAAAAAATGTACCAATAAAACATATATTAAAAAAAGGTTTAGTGTGAACTGACCCACTTATGTATTGGTATTTAATACTCTAGGTACTTCTGTCTCTGTATCTATGTGTGCACCTGGATAAAATGTATCTATGTGTACCTGTCTCTGTATCTTTGCAGGCACCTATCCATTAGCCCCTTATGTAGAAAATGAATTATTTCTTTTAAAGTCCATATTATAAGCACATAAAATACAAACACAAATGCAAGGCACACAAAAAGGGGCAGACAACAGTAGGAAAAATTATTAAAATCAATTACAAGATACATTGTGACAGTTTTTTTTCAAAGAAAACATGAAAAACAGATAAAACATACTGAATTAAACCTCAGATAAAATAAATATCTGCATGTTTGTACAAAACGAACATTGCCCAAAGCAAAATATTGCAGAATAAATTACTAATCAAGATTCTTGGGCAAGAAATCTTGCAGCTTAAATATACAACAATAAGATAAAAGCAAGAAAATGAAATGTTGCTTCAGCTGCCACCTATGTTTATTTATTTATTTTCAATTGTGTCTGATTCCTGGAGACTGACAGGACAAGTAAGTCCTGCAATTTTCTAGAAAATATATTTTTCAGAAGTGGTTTGCCATTGCTTCCTTCCTAAGGGTGAGAGAAAATCATTGGCTCAAGTCAAACAACTGGGGAACTCCCAGTATCCCAGTTTACAACATGATGTATTCAAAGGCAAAATAAACTTCAGAAATATTTCCAAAATGTGAAGCCAAAACTTAATTGCCACTAAGCCTGTAAAAATATTGTATACTGCAAATTAATTCAAACACCTCAGAGTATTAAATTGATTTACATAGTTTGAACTTTTTCTATATGTGTGTTCAGTGATCCAAAGTGTACCAGGTTTTAGAAAATTTGTATCTGAATTGATATCTCCACAATGAAGTGGACCAATTGATTAAATTGATGTGTGTATTCAGATTGAATCAGGCCTGATTTGCACATTACCCAATCTCAAAAAAAAAAAGAAAAAAGAAAAAAAGGCAGAGGTGATATTCAGCAGGTTCTGAACAGTTCTGGAGAACCGATAGCAGAAATTTTGAGTAGTCCAGAGAACTGGCAAATACCATCTCTGACTGGCCCCGCCCCCATCTATGCTCTGCTTTCCGAGTCCCAGCTGATCAGCTGGGTCTTCTTTTGTTGCCCTGCACAAGAGAACGGAGCTGGAAAGCAGGATAATGGGGTGGAGAGGGAATGGGATTTTGTAGTAACCTTCCTCTAGGAGTGGGGAGGGAATGGAGATTTTGCCGTATCCTTCACCTGCCACACCTACCAAGCCACGCCATGCCCACTAAGTCACATTCACAGAACCGGTAGTAAAAAAAAAATTGAATCCCACCACTGAAAAAAAGTATAGTTCTAGACTCTATCTTTCTCCTTGTTCTTGGCTGAATGAATCACTATCCCTGCCACCAGTTTGCAAACCGGAAAAACAGAACATGGTGCTATTTGTATCTGAAATCAACACATCCCAAATTTCCAAACATTATTTCCTAGCTGTTTTTCTGTCTGGACGTCACAGGAGGCTCTGTATGTATCAATAAAATTTAGACTTATCTAATGTCTCCCCCAACAGCGATTGCGTTCTCTTCGCTGATGATGTAAAGCTATACAACACTACAGATAATTCTGCTACCCTTCAAAAAGGCCTCGACTATGTATCAGAATGGTCAAAAAAATGGCAAATCTCAACAAATAAATGCTCTGTCTTACATATTGGCAAAAACAATCAGAAAATAAAATACAGGCTGAATAGTCAAGACCTTGTTGATGATCCAAACTCTGTCAAGGATTTTGGAGTACTCATCTCTAATGATCTAAGTGCTAACTACATAGCCAAAAAGGCATTAAGAGTTGTTAACCTAATCCTAGTTTTGTTTCTGGTAATATTACACTAATAACTAGAGCATACAAAACATTTGCTAGACCAATACTTGAATACAGCTCATCAGTCTGGAACCCACATAACGTATCTGATATTAATACAGTTGAGAAAGTCCAGAAATATTTCACAAGAAGAGTTCTCCACTCCTCTACTCATTGCAGAATACCTTATGCCACCAGACTTGAAATTCTAGACATAGAAAACCTAGAACTACTCCGCCTTTGGTCCAATCTAAGTATAGTATATAAAATCATACATTGCAATGTCTTACCTGTCAATGCATGCTTCAGCTTCAACCATAACAATACAAGAGCACACAATAGATACAAACTTATGGTTAACCGCACCAAACTTGATTGCAGGAAATATGACTTCAGCAACAGAGTGGTCAATGTCTGGAATACTCTACCTGACTCTGTGGTTTCTTCCCCAAACCCCAAAAACTTTAACCTTAGACTGTCTACTATTGACCTCACCCCTTTCCTAAGAGGTCTGTAGGGGGCGTGCATAAGTGCACCAATGTGCCTACCGTCCCTGTCCTAATGTTTCTTTTATTTTTCTTATATGTATCCATGACTATGTTTATACTTATACCTATTATCTTGTAAGCAATTGACAAATCAAATCAAATAAATAAAAAATAAATAAATAAAGAACTGGGCTAAGGTCAGCTTATGAAGACCATTTGCTGATTGGAATACAAATACCTTTGCTGGGACCAATTAATAGAGTTTTTTTTTTCTAGGAAGACTAATATTTTATCTTTTGTTATTATCACTATCATCTACTCTTTTTGGTTATATAACTATGGTAAAAATGCCAAATGAAGGTAAAGACACTTTTTATTTTAAGCTTAAAAATGGTTCTTTTGAGTAATACATCAGCGATAGTGTTCTGATCGTGTATTATACTAATACATCACAAGAGCGATAGTGCTCTTATGATGTATTAGTGTAATGCATCATCCCAGCATCATTGCCTTGATGATATATTGCTCAAAACCACATTATGAGCTTAAAAGCCACTCTTTGGTACTCTTGGGCCCTCATCTACACACTCATTTGGAAAACTAAAGATTCATTGAAGAAAAATAGAAGATAAAGTGATGCTTATATATTGATTGTAAAAGTGGCAGTAAAATTAGAATCCACCAAAGAAACCTTTAGTTTCTCATTTGGCCCTACCTTACAGGATTAATTGGAGTTTCTTCTTTGAATAGCTAGGCTTCAGTACACTATTAAGTTGTTTAACTTTTAATTGAAATCAATAATATTTAAGGGCATATATGCATGTTGTTTAAGTTGTTCCTGCTAAGCAGCTTCAGAAAGATCTGTTTCGACTCACATACACATGCACACACTTGGACACACATACATGCAAACACAACAAATTTCAACTCTGCTCATCTTTAGAAAAGCTGTTAAGACCTGGTTTTTCCTCCAGATATCAGAGGACCAATTGAATGAGAATTTGGTTTTGTTTTGTTTTTTGCTTCTGCTGCTACATTGCTGAGTTGTGATTTTATATTTATATTGCTTACATATTGAATCTGTTTAACGATATGAAGTGAGGAGCTTTTTTCTGGTTTATTATTTGTTTTTTTTTTTATGCTATGCACTAGCCAGAGTTACATTGTCTTAGTTGAACAGCCTTATAAAATTTGTTAATAAATAAATATCTATGCATACAATATATGGTAAAGTCAAAGCATCAAATGCATCTACATTCAGGCACTACAAACTTCTTTCTTCCTGTTTCTTTCCAATGTTTTTAGAGTAGCCTCACTATGACTACTATAATAGCACAATGACTATAACTCTTGCCTGATAAATGTATACTTACTGTTTTTGAAAGCGAATAGGAATGTGTTTGCTAATTTTTTTGTAGCTGTTGACATTACATATTTTCTCTTTCCCCAAGTGTGCTACTTAGCCCTCTGTGTTTCTGTGTGTGGAGTTTTAAAATTCATTACCACACAATTTCATCATTTTAAATTTCAGGTACCTCAGGTAGCCATTTTATCCCCAGCTCCCAAGTAGCCCATAGAGTTTAAGGATGTGTTTTCCACACAGTTCAATCTATGATGCCATTTCTTCTTGAAAGTCATAAAAATGTTCCCATTTTTGTGTAGAATCTTGCTTTATGATCATAGCTTACAGAAGAGCAATGACAAACATGACAGGAGGATTTTATTACATGCGTGCAGGAGAGGGAAAAGATGAACCATTATAGTGCATCTAAGTGAAACTTAACTCTCCCCAATGTACCAATAAGTAAGGGAAAAATCACATTGTGTTGCAAAGGATCCAAGTAGCTACTCTTGGAGTTAGCCCCCAATTTGATAAGGGCTGGCTTTCAAAAAGCACATCTTGTTTTCTAGGTGATAGTTCAGATTCAGATATAATTATGATATTAAAGGAAATCAGAATTTTTGAGCAATGGGGTAAACTATTTGTCCTCTGGGAAGCTGGATGGAGTCCCCTCTACCAGACATGTTATTAAGTGCAGATTGCAGCTTCCAATGGATCATTAGGATCTGTGTTTCTCGAGGTATTTAAAAGCCATTTTCTATTTCTTATTCATCCAATACTGACAACCCCAAAAAGAAGAGTTCACACCAAGTTAAATTGTCATCAGTCAATCAGTATTTGTTTCTTTATGTTAATAGAGGATGGGAGAATTTATGCTCTGCAAAACATTTATCATAGTGTATATATATATTTGAATACCTGGTGAATCCTTCCTATTTTCTTGATGCAGAATTATATCGCAGTTCTAGAATCAGAAAGTTTTAATATAAATTACTTGGACAAGAAGGCTGATCGTATCTAATCTATCAGAAGTGTAGTTATATCAAAGACCAAACCTGATGAACAAGAAGCAAATAATACATGGTTTAATGTGGTAGGCGATGAGAACATTCCATTATCGGACTCAGTCTTCCCATAATTGGTACTGTAATGAAAAATGCAAATACTCAACTTTATTGTAGAATAGCAACATACTTTTGCATGTGGACTCTTTGGAACAGGGGTCCCCAACCCCTAGTCGGTGGAGCTGCACTGGTCTGTGGCATGCCTGAAAATGGGCCATGCAAACAAGTGAAGCGCCATCTGCGTGATTCAGGCAGCATGCTAAACCACACCTTTCTGGTTCACAGAAAAACCTCTCTCCACAGAACTGGTCTGTGGTGCCTAAAAGATTGGGGCCCACTACCTTAGAACCGGGGGGGAGGCGGGGGGGGCTTCAAAAAATTTAGCAACCAGTTCTCTGCCTTGGTGGGCGTGGGCATAGTGGGCATGGCCTAGTCGGTCTCCTGCACCATAGTGGGGGAAGTGTTTTTGCCCTCCACAGGCTCTGGAGGCCCTCAGGAGGCTGGAAATGGGCCCATTTCTGGCCCTCTGGAGCCCCTGAGTGGGTCCTGCACTTAACTGGGATCCAAAACCATGTGGAGACTCCTGGGAGGGGTGGGGCAGGGTGGGCAGAGCTAGCCAGTCATTGCAACTACCGGTTCAGTGAACCAGATGTAAAATTAACACCCGATTCATCTGAATCATTATGAACAGGTAGCAGCCCACCCCAGCTTAGAACCCATGAATAGTCTTCCGCTGCTGGTTCCCTGTTGCTATTTACAGGAGGCAGAGGGATGTAACAAAATGCATTTCTTTTATGTAAACAACAAATGGGTTGTGTGGCCTTTTTGGGCGGCTCTTGTTTTGTCTTGTTGTTTTGGAATCAGCATATCTATCATCAATAAAAACAGCAGGGGTCTGATTGCAGAGGTCCCAGGCTGTGGGTGTGTGCACAGAGTTTGCGAAGGTTATGAACAGAACATACATAGCAAACCGAGTTCTCCCTACTGTTCATGTAATAGAACCAGGAGAGAACAGCAAGAAGCAATTACTTCTGAAGTGATTTCCTCTTCCTTTGCTTTCTGGAGGAAAATAAGGATGAAAGGCATAAAACAAAACAGCAGAATGGAGTAATAAGTGCCATGCAGAGGCAAACATCTGGGAAAAGGAAACACAAGCCTCTTTCTAATTTGCCTTCCATTCAAGCAACCATCAAGGCACTATGTTGTCCAGGGTGCCATTGTTTTGGCCCACTTCTGAAAAGGCACCTATGCATGCCCAATACCAAGAATGTCAGCCTTGCCAAAAGAGTAAAAATTCTGCCCTACAAATATTGTTTTGTAAAAGAAAAAAAGAATCACTCAGCTTCCTGAAACAGAAAGACAGTCAAATCATGAAGGAAGGAAGGAAGGAAGGAAGGAAGGAAGGAAGGAAGGAAGGAAGGGAGGGAGGGAGGGAGGGAGGGAGGAGAGAAAAGACTGCATATAGGCTCTTTCTGTAAGCAATAGAGAATGAAGACCTGCATATGGCTAATGATATGGCTGTGTAAGTGAGCAAAAAACCTGGCTTTATTACTTTCAATCCCCATAACTTCATGTAGAGCATACAGCAGAAAACCAGAAAGAAAATCACAGTTTGTGCATTTGTGTTGGGCAGTGTTCAGCATTAGAAGTTTTGACATGTTCAGGTCGAAAAGTGTTTTCATTTTCATTCAATCTAAATTTAATTCAGATTAAATTAATTAAATCTTGTTTACCAAATATTTCTATTCAGAGCTCAGCTACAAATTCTGGAAGGGATTTGAAGACCCCTTGAATTGTGGGTGGGCCTCTCCATAGGAGGCCTGAAGCAAAAGCTTGTGACTTTTTATTAATTCTTGAATGTACTCAAAAGGGGCTTCTTTCATTTGTAATAATCATTCAGGGAAGTATCAGAAATTGCCAATTATTTCCCCAATCTTATGGAAGCACTTGTGTGAATTTAAATCAAAAGTAAGGAACCCATTTTTGCAACAAATGTTTCATTGGCTGAGATTTTGGCAGTACATATTTGGTTTGTTTAGAGTTGTGGTCCAGTTGATTCTAAGGATTAGAAGAGAACATTTTGCCCTGGGAGAGGGGCATCCTGCTCCTATACCTCACCCTTGACCTCCCCTAAAGTTGAAAGAATGGTCCTAAAAATTCAGTCTACTCTTTGTGCCCTTTAGAAAAACAGAATTTAAAGCCTCAAAACCCCTCAAAACTCACACCATGGTTTGAATGATCTACACAAAGAACTTCTCGTCTCTCATATTTATATGATCCAAAGAAAAAACATGAATCAATAGGTTCATCTTATTGAATTTTTAATTTGCTTCTTTAATAAAAGAGGTAAAACATGCAAGAAGCAAACCTGAAACCTGTGCCTTCTTCATTCAGTCAAATTAATTAGCAAAATGAAAAGACTTTGTATTTCAAAGGGCAGGTTCAGAAACTCATTCAAGGAAACCCTTCAAGATGCAAATGAGGAAAGTCGGATTGCTAAATTCTATGGAAAATTTATTAGCATCTAAGATCATTACAATCCAGTGTCAAGAATTTTTGGTAACTACTTTATCAGGATAAGTTTGAATGTGCCCATTGTATAGGTAGTCCTTGACTTACAGCCACAATTGATCCCAAAATATCTATTTCTAAGCAAGACATTTGTTAAGTGAGTTTGGGACAGTTTTACAATCTTTCTTGTCACTGTTATTAAATTAATTGCTGCAGTTGTTCAATTAGTAACATGGTTGTTATGTGAATCTGGCTTCCCTATTGAGTTTGCTTGTGATAAGCTTCTGAAAGGTCATTTATATGACCCCGGGACACTGCAACCATCAGAAATACATACCAGTTGCCAAGTGTTCGAATTTTGATTATGTGACCATGGGACCATGCTACAATGGTTGTGTAAACAACTTACACATCATAAGTCACTTTTTCCACTGCCATTGTAATTTCAAATGGTCACTCAAAGAACTGTTGTAAATCAAGGACTATCTGCAATGGGAAAAATCTTGGCACAAAAAGGACAAGATCTTTCCCCCCCAAAAGGAAGGTGGAAAGCAACTGGGAATGGAGTCTACAAATACAATGAAGAAAGGAGTCACCACAATGTCAAGATTGGGGGGAGAGAAAAAGAATAGAAGGAACGAAGTGAACCAGGAAAGAGAAAAACTATCAGCCACTTAGCCATGGGTCATGTTTATTAACACATGGTGAGCATTTTATCATATATACATTTTTTATCATGCACACATTTACCTAGGTGGAGAATAGGAGAGAGATATAGATTGATTATATAATTACTTGGCAAAGTCTGAACTCCATCCTTTCTAAAGTCAGCTTTTCATAATGGCTTTTAAAACTTCTCCATCAAATTCATGGGAAAATAAATTGGGTTCATGATTTCTCTGAAGTTCTGCATGGAAGTAGACTTGTTCAGAAATGCCTGAAGAGAACAAATCCACTGTCAAGCCTGAAATTAACATATGCGTAGCCATTTTATTTAGCCTTATTATATATTCCTTTTCTTTCTTTCTCTTTGCTGGTTATGGGAGGAAGGGTTTCGGGCTTGCCACATTCATCACTTGGAAACCTGACATTCACTTTAGTGTAATACTTTTCCTCCTTCTCTTCCACAAAAAAGTGGAACCAGGGGAATTCACATCTAGTATCTTCCCTTAGGATTTCATAAGAACATGAAAAGGTTGCAGATGTGAAAAAGCTGGTTGAAATAAAATGAAGGGGGGAAAAAATCATCTCTCTGGCACAAGCTTCCTTCTTCCATCTTCAAAGTCAGATAGACAGCTGTCTAGCCAACCTTTGTATATCCATCTCTTCATTTTATTCCTAGATAAAAGCAATGGTGGACTGCTATTGATTCGCACCAGTTCTAGTGAACAGATAGTTCCGGTCAGCAGTTGACCCCACCCACCTGCCCCTGCCCTTTCCTGTCATATATTTCCCTGTTTTTTAACTTAGCTGATTCGTGCGGCAAAGCAGATTGCCGCGCCTCAGCTGGTTTACTTACCAGCGCTGACACAGAAGGCAAGTTTTTAAGCTTAAAATGGGCAGATTTTTAACGCTGCATGCGTGCACCAAAACCCAAATGCACACGCAAAGCACACTCTCACCAAACCGGTTGTTAAACCGGTGATAGCCCACTACTGGATAAAAGCCCATTGGTTTAATATTGTTTCTATCACAATGCCAGTTCCTTAATTTATGATGTAATAAAATATTTTAAAATAAACATTTAGTCCTTGAAGAACAAACGCTTAAACAATGTTCATGAGGGAAGTTAGGCATTCTGAAGCCAACCATAGCTTTTGTCAAGCTTCTCCTGGTGGTAAATGAGATCATTACTATAATCTCCACATTATTGCTTAAACTTCCTTTTAGGAGTATTTTATTTAATAGAATTTATGGGTAATATTATCAAAGAACCCCCCTTCCCTTAAAAAAAAGAGAATCATTAAATTGTTCTGTTTTAAAGGGATAGTAGAAGCTTGTATGTCTCTTCAGAGATTCTAACATCATAATTACAGCATGAGAGATTGCTAATTATAATTTTTGCTCAATGCTATTCTGTGCTCTATTTCAGAGACCAAAAGCATATGTTAAAGATCAGTAGAATGTCAAAAATAAAGATTAAGAAAATGTTATTTTTCTACCTTATGAAGTACAAGATGGCTGCCATCTCTTTTCCTCACAAAAGAAATTTTATTGGGTTCATAACAACGTGGGATTTAAAATCTAATTGGAAAGGTTGAAGGCAAAAGTAATGAAGGAAGTTAAAAGAGAGAGAAAATTAGATCTTTTGTGAAAAAGTTATGAAACTGCTGGAGAGGAAAACAAAAGGAGTTCTCCAAGCATTACAAAGATTGATAATAAAAGGGGGATAATGTTTGGATGCTAGACAGTAATTCAGCCAAAGTAAAAAATTGGTACTGAATGCAGGGATTGTAAAAAAGAAATCTGACAAACCAGACCAGTGGATGTGGAAAGGTAAAATTAAGTATGCTGGCAATTTAGCTGTTCCTTAATTGCTGATTGTTTGAAAAGTTCTTAAAATTAAGGCTAGCATTTATGGCTGAGAATTATCTAAAAAGCCCCTTAGATGGCAGATATTTTTACTAACCTTAGAAATGCAACAATAGCAAGATAAGAAGAAAGAACAGAGCTTTTTTCAGATGGTGTTCAACCAATAATTGCCATAGCAAAACAGAACTATTAATGGTTTTTCTCTGGTAATTTAGCCCATTGCTAATCTAATTTGATGGACAGTCAGTATTCCTTTCAATACAGTATCTTATCAGAGATGGTCTGGAAGACATAGCCCAATGGTGGACTGTGGTTTGGCTGCTCCAGTGGCATAAGTCATGATGACACAATTTAGAATAGAATGAACTTTTCAGAGAATGTGGGATAAGAGAAGAGCACACAAAAGACAGAATTTATGGATTTAACCTTCAAGAAGCTTCTTGAAAACACTTGTTACTACTTTTGTTTCCAGAAAAGAGGACTGTACTTTAGTAATTTCCTCACCAGAGAGAAGTTTTGCAAAGAATTGACAATCCTTGGAAAGGAATCATCAATTGATATCAGTAGGCCATACCAAGATCATTATTCAAACAACAATGAAATACTTTCCACAATCTCCTTTGCTCATTGCTGACACAAACATTCAAATTTTAGCCAACTTTGGAAGGAGAGAGTGGCGGGATGAAATTGAGACAGCATTGTCTCTTGTCTTTGATATTAGGGAATAGTATTCAGTAGAGTTTCTTTGGAAGTCAAACTGAATGGCAGGCATCACAGGCATTTTCTGGGAGGGTGTTAGAAAGCAACAGTTTTGGAGAGCTTTCAAAGAACTAGAGTCTTCCTCTCCAAACTGTGTAATTTCTCAACAACTGTTGTTAATGGTATTATTAAAGAAGACAACACTTTAGCTCAGGACTAGAACAAGCAGATAAACATCCTCCTCCTTTTCCAAGCATCCCATTACAAAGTCCCATTCTTGTTTTGTATTTTTTTACTTTTAGAGAGGAATGAATATAACCTGTCATAAGTATGTCAGTCACACTTGGCCAATAAAGTATTCTATTCTATTCTATCAGGCATGAGACAAATCCATTTTCATATAGAAAGTCTAGGACTGACATTTGAAACAATTGGACAACTGTATACCTTTTTTTTTTACTTTCATATTGTTTTATGGGTATTATCTGCTTTTATTTGCAGAATTATACTTTTTAATTGATTTAAATCTTACCCAAACCTTCTCTCCCTATTTCCCATGAACAAATGAGAAAGCTCCAACACCTGACTGTGGCAGGAATCATTCCAAATCTCCAGTCTCACAGACAAAAAAACCCCACAAAGCCTCTAGTCTTGTAATCATCCAACAGGAAACACAAAATTTCTCAGTCTCACAGCAATATTTCCAAAAGATCAATATTTCCTTAGAGTTTGCAAATATCATCGTTTCAGTGTGTGCCATGGGCACGAGGAGGCTAAAATCTGCCATTTACACTAGGCTGTCTTAAGTTATTTTTTCTCATATACCTGAAAAATGCTACACTACTTTTTTTCAACCTGGTGCCCTGCAGATACCTTGGGATTACAATTCCCAGAATTTCTTGTGAACAAAAAGTGTTGAGAACTCCCTAAACATATGAACAGTTCCTGTGCTGTATTGCTGACTTTGCATTGCTGAGTTTGCATCGTGATCTCAATGTTTTGGCTGGTGCAGTGAGATCTTTTCAAATGTAAATTATTTTTCTGTTCTTTAAAAGGAAGCAGATTGCAAGGGTTTTTATTTCATTTCATTTTATGACAGATTTATGGGACTAGGATAAAATGAAAGGTTCAACTGAATCAATTTTAGTTGATCTCAACTCCTCTTGAGCTTAAGGATTTCTCTTCTTTTTCTTATTTCTGACATCATCGCTTTTTCTTTTAGTTAAAAGCACTAGAAATCAGTCTCGTGTTTTGACTTGCCATAAAAACTATATTGTAACTTCACCTCACTTTCTCTTTAACTTTAAGCCCAGGTGACCTGGAAACATGGTTGGCCACAAAAAAAATACAATGATAACTAACAGAAGAGAATATTTATAGCTCGGGGTTGAACTGTGAGGTTTGTGGTGCATTCTGAGCTTGGTTGTTTTCTTGCAAACATTTTATTATCCAACTATGTTCTGGGCCGCACCGCTCAATAGACTCAATAGACCAGGGCTGTCAAACATGCGGCCCAGATGCATCACATGCTGGCCATGTCCATGCCCAGTTTAGCAAAGGGGGAAAAAAGTCACAATAAGTTATGTGATGCCGTCATGATAATGCGAGTTTGACACCCCGGCAGTAGACCAAAGCAGAGGGCAGAGAACTTCAAAGTCAAGAAGAAGTGGTCTGCCTATGACAAGGGATTAGTAATAGCATCCTCCAATCCCAGATCACATTGCCATTCTCTGAGACAAAAGCAGATCTAATGTGACCACCACTGTCATACAATTAGTTGGGTAGTCCACGGTTGCCATGGTTACAGTGAGCTCCTGAATGATGTTTAACTCCAGGCCCAGAGAAGGAGGTTGAAGTACTCCAGAACAATAATTCTAGGAAATGCCACTACCTTTTTGGCCCCATAGTCAGGTAACTGGGACAGGGATGCTGCTACACTGGAGAGGGAGGGAGCCAAGCAGCAGTCCCAAATTATCCTTGTATATGAACCCCCAATTCATAAACAGGCATTACAAATACTTTTCTAATATTTAGTACATCTCCCTTCCAAACCTTATCCTGAAGCAACACTGCTGCCAACATTGTTCAAAGGCTGAGGCTGATTTACAACTACAGTAACTGCACTGGGATAATTGTGTCCCTCAATGAGGATCTAAGATGGCCCTGGTGCTCTCTGAGTTTGGTTGTTTTCTTGCAGACGTTTCATTACCCAAATAACATAACATCAGCAGTGCTAACACTGATAATATTATCTAGTTTGGGTAATGAAACATATTCAGGAGAACAACCAAGCTCAGAGAGCACCAAGAATCCCTCATTTCAGCCCTGAGCTACAAATATTCTCCTTTATTGATCTAAGATGCCTTTTTTCACAGTCATGCAAAGTGTAGTCTTAAACTCTGGGTGGAGCTCTCCAAAACAAACATGTTGTCTCATTGTTGTTATATTTGGCTGATCATTTTTGAAGGTGTACCTTATTTTCAAGTCCACCCTTAATTTCACCATCTTCACATTGCACATCTCCCCTCCCCAAGGAATCCATTAGGTGAATTCAATTCTAATGGGAGGGGGAGGGATTCCCAGAATTATGCTGGATGTGTACTACATGTTTCTATTTGCCAGATGAAAGTCCTGAGTCCTGGAGACCTTTCAAGTGGCGCTTACATCCAAATGTCCATGTACTGCTGAGCTAAGAGCCATCTGGACAGGAGGTGAAGAAAGGTAAGCAGCAAATGAGTAATTCCCAATGTCATTTAACCTTTAGAGTGGATGTTTTGTATGCCCTCTCATCCAACAGAAAGCGGTAACCAGCAGAAGGAGACACGGGGATCTTATACTTAATGGCCATTTAGTAGACTGCTGAGACTTTTGGTCTGCGTCTATGTCAGTTGAGTTCATTAGTGTAATTAACCAACAATCAATCTTTCTCAATTAGTTACACAAAAATAGCCACTGTTAGGATCTTTGGAGGCAAAAGAGGGATGGGGCTACTTTTTCTGCTTGATTTCACATCGACTCTTAAAACACAGGCATGGAACCATAAGTCACCAGAAGCCAAATTCCTTTAAAACATTACAATTTAATGAGAATGTAATGAGAAGCAAAACTACTACTTCTCCTCCTCCTCCTTCTCCTCCTCCTCCTCCTCTCCTTCTTCTCTTTCTCCTTCCATCTTCTGTCTTTCTGTCTTCCATCCTCTTTCTTCTTCTTTCATAATCTTCTTTCTTCTTCCTCTTTTGTTGTCTTCTTCTTCCTCTTCCTCCTCCTCCAAAAAACAGTCCAGTTGCCCTTTGGAAAAGTGTCTGAGAAAACTATGACCTGGATGACTGAGAATCTCCACAGACCGCAACTGAAAATGCATGAATGAAGTGTACCAGGCCCAGCCAAGCTCAGTTAATCCTTCTGTGTGTCATAGGTCCTTTTTACTATGTCCAATTTTGTCATCTAGATGAGCCTTGAACAACATGGTCGCCACACAACCCTCACAAGCACTTTTCTCCATTATCATTCATATGCAATCGAACATTTCACAATATTACCAATTGCCCTTGTGAGTAATGCCACAAATTGAACCCTGAATTCTTCACAAGCAAAGTAAATATCTTCTCCACCCTTCCTGAGGTTTGTAATTTGTAAACATCCCACACTGTGCATGATGCCCAGTCTTCGAGCATGAAGAAAGAAGATTGGAAAGAGTGATGCCCTTTCCCAATTGTGCTTTACATAAGGTTTACAGAAGCTTTCTTCAATGTAGGCCCAGGAAGAATCCAAAGCACCTGAAGGCTGAACAAGAAGCAATGGATGGAAATTAATCAAGGAGAGAAACAACCTAGAACTAAGGAGACATTTCCTGACAGAACAATTAATCAATGTAATGACTTGCCTCCAGAAGTTGTGAGTTCTCCATCACTGGAGGTTGTCAAGAAGAGATTGGATAACCATTTATCTGAAATGGTATAGGGCAGTGGTGGCTAACGTTTTTGGGCTCCTGTGTCGAAAACTGCATGCAGGCTTGCACGCGCTCGCTCGCGTGCCATCACCCAGAAGGCAATGTGCGTGGACCCCCATGCCCCCCTGTGAATGCACGTGCGATCCTCCCACCACCACCTCCTTACTTGCACTGCGTATGCACATGCATCCCAGCTGATTTTGGGGCCTTTTTCGGCATCCCAGAGGTTGGAGAGAAGCCTCTGCAGCCTTTGTAGGCTGAAAAATGGGCTGGGCCCATTTCGTCACTTCCAGTTTTTCTGGAATTCCACAGGATTGGAATGGTTGGTATAATTTATCATATTCTGACTTTTGTAGGGATTTATATATTTATTAAATTTATATGCCATCCATCTCACTGTCAAGTGACTCTGGGTGGATTGATAGAATTTTTAAAATTGTATATTTTATGTGTTGGTCACTAGAGCCGTGATCATTTACACATTTCCATAGTAAATGAATGAATGAATGAATCCCCAGAGCCATTTTTTGAAATTGATTTGTCCCACAGACTGGGATTTACATTAGCTATAGAAAAGAGGATTGAAATCTGCAAAGAAGTGTCTGTAGGATCTGCCTATGGAATTATTGGAGGAATGTCCCAAAGGTGCTTTCTTTTCAGGAGGCAACTGGACTTTCTTTTTTCTTTTGAAGATGTTTTGCTTCTCATCCAAGAAGCTTCTTCAGCTCTGACAGGATTCCATTCCCCACTATCCTGTCAGAGCTGAAGAAGCTTCTTGGATGAGAAGTGAAATGTCTTCAAAAGAAAAAACAAGAAAGTCCAGTTGCCTCCTGAAAAGAAAGCACCTTTGGGACGACCATGACCTGGATGATTGAGAATCTCTACAGACTATTGGACGGATAACGATTTAGATGGAAAAAAGAGAACCGGCAAGCTAAAAGAAGAAAGATGCGAGAGCAATGATTGCTGGGAGATGTCCATATCAAGATTTTAATACATTCTCATGCAATATAGCATTTGATTTGTACACAATGGTAATCAATTACTTACTGGAGACTCAATTTGGCACATGGCTCTGGCTGATTGCCTCGCTACATGCAACAACACATGTTGGTCCTCTTACTCACAGCTTAGATAGATTCCTAGGTGATGAATTGTAAGTTCTGCGGTAGAAGAGACTGTCAAATTAGCACTACATTCCTTCCACGAGGATATAGCTAGCATGACTTCCTCTTTTCTACCGATTGCACTGATCCGATTGCATCTGCTAGTTACAATGTACGTAACTACAATACTGAAAATGTGCAATGAGGGAAAGGGTGTCACCATAGTCATATCACCCAGTATGGCAGAAATCAATCAGACCACCTCAAAAGCAAAAGAGGAGAATAACAATTTTGCAATGGATGATCCTGAAAAGTAGGAATTCCACCTGCCTAAAAGCTCCTTTGCACTTTCTTAAAATAAAAACTGTTTTCAGCCCTCTGAGGTTTTTATTGTGTTAAACCTGTCCCACTTTTCCTGTCTCATTCTTCCAAAATAATGATGAGTGTTTGACAAGGCGAGAGAGAGAAAGGGGAGTTTGTTTTTGATGTGCATCTCTCCAAGCTTCTTAACCTTCTAGTCTAGGGCTGTCAAACTCGTGACCCAAGAAGCCAGATGTGACACGCACTGGCCACGCCCACACCCAGTTTAGCGAAGGGAGAAAAAGTAATGATATGTCATGTGACGCCACCATGATAATGAGAGTTTGACACTTTGACATGTTTGTTCTAGACAATTCTTTCTTCCTTTCCTTATTTTTTCCTTTTCTATTTCCAAGTTTTTAGTCACATTGCAAATCATTTATTTCAACAATGAATTTTGATGTTTATTCACCTAGTTAATCTGCCTTGTTAGAATACATTGTCTGGGGACTATCATAAAACTACATCTCAGAGTCCATCTAGTCCAGGACTTCAACAAGACTTCAACATGTAAACTTCAATGTGTAGACTTCAGTTCTCAAAATGCTGGCTACGGAATTCTGGAACTTGAAGTCCACACATCTTAAAGTTGCCAAGGTCGAGAAACCCTATCTAATCAATCCTTTACCTAGTTTAGGATTCTTTATCTCTGACTGATGACTATCCAGCCATGTTTGAAGTTGTTCAGTGAAGGTCTTCTAGTGGCTCACAATTTGTACAATCTGGAAAGCTGAAAAGCTGGAATGCTATTTCCTTGTACTTTTAATCCACTGATTCAGGACCTGCCCTTTGGAAAAATTGGAACAATAGGGAATAAGTCCACTCCTTCGTGACGACCCTTCAGATATTTGAAGATTGCTACTATTTCTTTCCTCAGTTTTCTTTTCTGTGAGTTATACACACAAGAGATCTTTCAACTGTTCTTCATAGAGTTTGTTTCCTAGACCTCTTATTGTATTAGTAACTTTCCTCTGAATTTGCTAGAATTTGTCACTGTCATTTTTAAACTATGGTGCTCAATGCCTAACATAGCAATCAGCATGACAGAATAGGGTGGAAAAAATTCTTATCACTGGACTTCAGTTTCTTTTTTGAAAAAATGTCCCAATTGTAAGTCATCACTAGGTTTTATCTTTATCCCCTTTCCGTTCCATCTTTTGTAGAAAATGACCATGCAATACTTTTTCTTGTACATTTTTTCTCTGTAGTCTATTCTTATTTTTAATTATATTATTTGGCTATTCATGCTGTACATTCAATACATTCCAATTTTTAACTAGAATTAAATTAATTAATTCAAATTTATCTAGCATGTTCTTGGCTATTTTTTATATAATTAGTCAATGCAAGCTTTTGTTTTGATAGCTTGTTCAACTTGAAGTAAACCTCTGCCTCCATTTTTAGAGGGCAGATGCAGTCAGTATCATTACATCTAATGCATAGTAATTAGTCATTAGCTTTCTTGTTTTTCAACCCAAACTATCCAGTTTATTTTGTGTCCAGTTAATAAGTTCATATCACCTGTATGGCCTAGGTATTGATACAGTGGTGGAATTCAAAGACTTTTAATACCGGTTCTGTGGGCATGGCTTGGTGGGCATGGCCATATGACTGGGTGGGCATGGCTTTTTGTGCAACCCCCACCCATTTTTGGGAGCTTCTTAGCCACAGAGGAACTTCTGGGGGGGGGGGCGTTTTTGCTCCTCTAAGGCTCCTCTGGGGTTCAGGAAGAAAAGGAACAGAGCATGATAGGGGCATACAGCACCCCTCCAAGCTCCATTTTGGGGGCTTCCTAGCCTCAGAGAAGCCTCGGGGGGACGTTTTTGCTCCCCTAAGGCTCCTCTGGGGCTCTGGAAGAAAAGGAACAGAGCATGGGAGGGGCATGCAGCACCCCTCCAAGCTCTGTTTTGGGAGCTTCCTAGCCTCAGAAGAGCCTCTGGGGGGCGTTTTTGCTCCCCTAAGGCTCCTCTGGGGCTGTGGAAGGCAAAAAAATGGAGGGGGGGCTAAGCTCCTCCCTCCATTTTTTGCCTTCCTGGGCCTCAGCAAGAGGAATCCTGGCACAGCTGATCTTATCTACAGCTGATTGTCGGGAGGGGAAAAAAAAGAAATACCTTAGGCGAATGTCAGGTGAGCATCAGGCCGGAGGGCGACCGGATCGGGGGCGTGGCCAGCCAGAACTTACTACGGTTCAGCGACCCATGCCAAATTCTTGCTACTGGTTCACCTGATCTGGTGCGAACCGGCTGAATACCACCACCACATTGATGGCTTTCAAAGCATTTCCACCATTCAATTTTATCTTTATTACTTTTCTCATTCTTTGAATATATCTTTACTAATCACATATCATATATGAGAATTGGACACAATTGAATGTGTGTGTGTGTGTATCACTGTTTAATATAAATGATAACCAGCACTGCTTAACTTTCTTTTAAAGTACACAGCTCATTTTAATGTACATTTTATCAGGTGGGAGTACTTCTGTGAATATAGAAATATTGGTGAATATGACAAGAGCTGACAGAAAGAATTCATTACAAACTGAACACATTCATTTCCCTTTATTTCTCACTCTAAAACTGATAGGAACCTTCAAAACAATATTCAGCGATCCCCAAATTCACATAAACTAAAGTTTCTTACAAGGGGAAAGTATCTAGGGAGGTCAGGGTGGGGGAAATGAGACTCAAAGGGCAAAGGTGGCAGGAAGAGGAAAGATTAAATAACCCATGTGTTACACAACTTTTCTGTCTGGCATCACATGTTCTTAATGCTGTTTTTGTTTCTCCTTGAAATAGAGCCAAGGTTGTACTTTACTATTCCATGCAGTATAAAGCTATTATTTCTTCTTCTTCTTCTTCTTCTTCTTCTTCTTCTTCTTCTTCTTCTTCTTCTTCTTCTTCTTCTTCTTCTTCTTCTTCTTCTTCTTCTTCTTCTTCTTCTTCTTCTTCTTCTTCTTCTTCTTCTTCTTCTTCTTCTTCTTCTTCTTCTTCTTCTTCTTCTTCATCATCATCATCCAGACATTTTCATATAAATTGCTGCAGAAATTCCATAAACCACTAAACATGGTTTCCAGAGGGATGAATGCTTTAAGTCGGAGCTGCAGCTGTTTCCCAAACAAGAGTCAGACGCTGAGAATCTAACAAAGGGTGGACAGAGATCACCAGTAGAGGGCTAATAAATAGATATTGTTCCAGAAGCCTGCAACCGAAAGCTTTAAACCTGAGCTGTCTTATTCCAGGATGGCAGCAGCCACTGAAGAAGCCATGACCAGTGTGCCACTTATTGGAAGAGCTTTGCTCTTGAATAGCATAATACTTCACTCTGCCCTCTCTCCTCTTCCACCCATCAGCCAGCCTTGCCTCCCCTCTTCCTCCCCCAAGGTAAAGGAACCAGGGGTGAGCTTCAAAATTTTTAGCAACGGGTTCTCTGCTTAGTTGCTGGGTGGGTGTGGCCTACTCAGCCTCCTGTATTTTTGCCCTCCCTGACCTCCAGAGACTTGCCTCGAGCCTCCGGGAGGGCAAAAATGGTCTCCCTGGGCTCCAGAGGCTCTCTGGAAGCCAGAAATGGGCCCATTTCTGGCTTTCCCGAACATCCGGGAGGCCCGTTTTTGCCCTCCCCAAGCCTCCACACACTCCCTGCACTTACCTGCATCCACAATGGGCCACATGGGGACTCCTGGGAGGGGTGGGCAGGGCCAGCCAGAAGTGGGATTTGGGAGTTCTTCAAACTGTGCAGAATCTTAGCTAGAGGATCTCCCAAACCCCTGCGAAACCCCACCAGCCCACCCCTAAAAGGGACCCATCACAATCACCCACAAATGTGGGTAGATAGGCATAAACCCGGTTAAGGGCACTTCTGGTTAGCATTCAGTCACTCTCCCTCACCCTTATCAACATTCATCCACTCTTTCTACTCAGACTATTCATGTCTTCTCCCCATCAATACCTTGCTCTCACCCAGGTGACTGAGAGGGAAGCTCGAACCCAAAGAAGTCAACTCTAATGTGTGACTCACAACAGAAGGAAATGTTGCAGGGAGTAGCTTTGTGTTTCTTTTATTTTCTCAGCAATCTCAATTTCTCAGTGCCAGCAGTATGCCCCCTTCTCACTGCTTGCATTCATGCAACTTGACTATGCTGGTTGCCAAATTAATCTATTCACTAGATTCACAAGACCGTTTTTTTTCCTTCGGTGTCTTCTGACATAGGAAAAAAATAGATAAACTGGCTCCCACAAAACATAATAAGTCTTAGTCACAAAACATACTAAGCTATAATATAATCAAGGTTAAAGCTAACCATCAGTGGGTTACAAAAATGCTGGAAAAAGTCATTTAACCAAAATGCATGCACTGATGAAGCCATTTTCCATAAATTATTTTTTTTTTTTGTAGGAAGAGCAAATTTGCAAATTGATACAGGCTGAGTTGGAATTTATTTAGTGTCAGGAGAATGAGGATTGAGAATTAGAATAAGGATGAGGGCAGAATCAAAAGCTCCAAAGAAATGTTTAATTCTTATACATACCCACCCATAAATTATGAATAATATAAATATAATTTGCATTAAAAGAAGCAAGGGCACCAACATAACAGCAAGTGGGCATTCTTAGCAGAAAGAACGGCATGAGAAAGAACTATAAAAGCTCTGGCCTACCCCTATTATTGAAAAACACTTTTTACACAACTTGCAGTCATATATTTCGACCTAAACTGACCACTCAGCTTCCAGCAGCTACACAGCATGTACCTTTGATCACACCTCTGCAATGCACATTCTTGCTTAACCCACAGATCCATTAAGAAATGAGAAATTACCACCTATATACAGCACAGGTCCAAAATATAGACACTTCCATAAAGCAGCCAGGGAATATGGCAACAGGGTGCTAGTAAAATCGTTCTTTATACATGAAATTCTTTCTGGTCATGATTTGATTTAATTTTTTAACTCACTTTTATTACTTTTTAACTCAAGTGGCAAAGAAATGTAATACTCATCCCCCCTCCTATTTTCCCCACAACAACCACCCTGTGAGGTGCTTTGGGCTGAGATAGAGATAGATAGAGATAGGGATAGATAGATAGATGGTAGAAGATAGTTAGATAGCTAGGTAGCTAGCTAGGTAGCTAGCTAGGTAGATAGATAGATAGATAGATAGATAGATAGATAGATAGATAGATAGATAGATAGATAGATAGATAGATAGATAGATAGATAGATAGATAGATAGATAGATAGATAATAAAGAGGGGGAAGGAGGGAGGGAGAGAGATAGCTCAAGGTTACTCAGCATGCTTATATGCCTCTGGCAGGATTAGAATTCACTGTCTTGATTTCTAGGCTGTCACCTTAACCATTATGCCAAACTATCCTTTGCCACCTTGAGTTCCTTGTTTATTAGGGATTTTTAGAGATCTGGATATAAAGGAGGAAAGTGATTTAGAAGACATGAGGATTCTCAGATTGCATTTCAGATTGCATAAAATCAAACATCTTTTCCAGGGATTGCACAGCAGTAGCCATACAAACCAAGGAAAAATGCAGCTACTTTAAAGGGTTATTTTTCTGTGCATTGTAAATTCCTCCACTACAACCTCTGGACTCCAGATCTTTTTCTTTCCTGATCACTGCTCAGCCATATTTGGTACCATAGAGCACTACCAATACATTTACTAACCCCCACCTCTGAACTTTGTGCAATCTGCCACAGGTGGCCATCTGTGGCCATTTATTTACTCATTGGTAACTTATACTGTAGCATCTTCATAGCATTACCAGTCCTCCACTGAAGTGACGTAAAGCTTGTCCCCGTGATTGTTATTTTGGCGCAATAATAGCTGGAAGATGCTATCAATCATTTGTAAGGAAATGACTTGGACATTACATGTCACCCACGTGCAATAGTGGTTTTTCATCAAAATGGGAAGGTAGACTTCCAATGGGGTTTCTGTTTATTGATGCACTCTAATCCTATTTTATTTTTGCCTGCAATATTAATATATTATTGATGTTCTATCATCTGTTTAGTTCCTCTAACTAATCCCTTGTTTGCATTGTATTCAATCATCACTAAGTGACTTAAGTTATGTTCTCACCCAACAAGTCTAGTAGGAAAAGAGAGAAAATTATTTAGCTTTCACTCTCTCTACCACCAGTTCTGCTCAATACGAGAACATCCATAGGAGGTGAATCAGAAATGCCATGATGGTGACCACAAGCGTATGATATGATTTAGGTTGCCATCTTGACATTTTTAAATTCCCCCCTCTCACAACCACCCACAAATCATCCTGCATCCCAGACTGCTTGGCATGAACATGGCAATGATTGATCGTTTTCACTGAAATCATTGTCACAATCTTCTTTCTCCCCGTGGTCCTATTAGAGAGATCAAAACAAGGTAAGAAAAGAAAATCCTTCCATTTTTACTAAGAAAATAAAATAAACAGGTGGTTTAAAACCAGCAACCATTATCCCATTTATAAAAGATGTGCTATCACAACACAACTTTCAAGACAAAAACAGGCGCACACACAAAAAACACTGTTTGCCTTTTTAAAAAAATAGAGTACATTTATAGTAAAGAGAAACTCAGAAGGGTATTGGACTTGGGGGAAAAAGATTTTAAAAAAGAAATGCTCAAAACAGAGTCTGGGCTTTTTTTCATAATAGTTGTGAAAAGAATGAGACAAGATTGTCAGCACCTTCAAAATAAAATAAAAAAATCTAACATAGTCTAGGTGATTATTTATTAAATCTGGAGTTCTGCATGTGATAACTGCTTTTCTAATCCTGGAAATTTTTCAGAGCCATAAAATGAAAACGACTCTCTTTTTTTCCCTTTCTTCTTTTTCTGGGAAAACTTGAAGAGAAAAGACTGGCCAGATCCTGCTTTGTGCATTAACCTCAAGAATTCATTCACATGAATTTCTGGATTAGAGGAGAAAACTATTCCACTCCAGTCATTTCTGTAAATGTTCTCCTCTAACAACCATCTCTGAAGATTGCCTTGCAAGCTGTGCCTTTCACCTAAATGCATTCATATTTTTTTTGTAGCAGAAGAATAAGTAGAAGAAGAAACCCAAATCAAAGTGGGAGAATTTTTTTTTTTGGGGGGGGGGAGGGGGAGGGTATATTAAGGAGAGTGAGGCATTCCTTGACATAAAAGCATTATATAGTATCATATTAAGAATCCTGGTGGCACAGTGGTTAAAATGCAGTATTGCAGGCAAACTCTACTGACAACCTGGAGTTCGATCCTGACTGGCTCAAGATTGACTCAGCTTTTCATCCTTCCGAAGTTGGTAAAATGAAGACCCATATTGTTGGGCCAATGTGTTGTTTTTATAAATTGCCCAGAGAGTGTTGTAAAATCTCTAATCCTAACACACAGACAACATACATTATTATCCATGCATTTAGCACAACTGATTGCTGGACAAAAACCTTTATGCATGCAAAAGATTCACAGGTTGCTTCTACATGAGCCAGAACTTTGGAAGCAGGAATGTCTAAAGGAGGCCAATGTTAATTGAGGAATGTCAACAGAGAAGAATGAACTCAAGTGCACACATGACAATCATTCTGTGTTTTCACACATTTAAAGAGAACTATTGTCAAACTCTGTTCTACACCTGATCCACTGCTTCAACATATATAATTAAAAATGTCTATGGAAATTCTCAGTCACCCAGGTCATGGTTTTCCCAAAAGTGCTTTTTCAAGAGACAACTAGACTTTGTGGTTTTTCTTTGAAGACATTTAGCTTCTCATCTAAGAAGCATCTTCAGCTCTGACTGGATGGTGGGGAATTGAAGGATTTATACTCCTTGGAGAGAGAGATGGTAATTTGCATTCTTTTAGCAAGTCATTAAGGCCACCTGGAGGTTTATCTGCGTCCTCAGGGTCACCTGAGTGGTGCAAATAGGGGTGGAGCCTTCTTGGAACTGCTGAAAGGACTGTGTTGTAGACTGGAGATAGATGATGCAAATGATCAGTTGTCTGCAAGGAGTATAAATCCTTCAATTCCCCACCATCCAATCAGAGCTGAAGAAGCTTCTTGGATGAGAAGCAAAACATCTTCAAAAAAAAACAAAAAACCAGAAATTCCAGTTGCCTCTTGAAAAAGCACCTTTGGGATAATTAATACATATTCACTTCTTGTGACAGATACAGATACCTTCATTCCCTGGACTAATGTGGTAGAGAAGAGCAGAAGTGAGCCTAGGATCTAAATTCTTGTTCAAAACCCTGGAGATTTTTAAAGATTACTGTTATTTCTTTAAATTTAGAGAGAGGTGGTTGTATTGTCAATATCTCTGTATTAAAAGAAAGCCAAATGTTACTTTTCTTATGTTTGGTTGATATATTTTTTTTGGTCATTTTAAATTTGTTTTGTCATTCCCTTTCTCTTTTCCTTTGATGCTACTTTGTATTTAAATGTATGGTGTTGAAACCTAATAAAGTATTACATAAAAATGCCTGGAGCTTCTCGTTCCATGAATTAAGCACAAATCTTTTGTTTTCACTGGATCAATGATTTAATTCATTCAATTTTTTTCTGTCTTTCTCTTCTTCACTCTTAACTGTTCTTTGCTCTCTTGAGTGGTTATATTCTTTGCAACTGTTTTTTTCAGTCTATACAGAGTCTAAAATAACTTTTGCTCACCTTCATTTTTTGTAGCAATCATTCTTATATAGATTTTTTCTCATTCACATCTTTTTTTTTTCATTTCATCGCTGCCCCAAGCATCATTTTTCATATTGCTGTAGAACTTTATAAGAAGATTCTTTTCACACAGTTCCAAGCAGCTTCCATACCATTTTTTCTTTTGTCTACTTTCCATTCATTTTATGGGAGCTTAATCCATCTTCCAATACTTTCTCACACAGGATCTGTATTTCTATTTCTGCATCACTCTGATGTAGTTTCTTTCTCTTTTTTGTTCCCTTATGCCATATATGAGTGGGTAGCAATAGAATTCAAAATTATACATAAATGTAAAAAATAAACAAGTAGATTACTATATGACAGTCATCGTTTCTGTTCATTTTGGTTCTCGGAATTATCACTTTTTTTGCTTTAGTCTTTCGTTTCACTCCCATCTGTCAGCTCATGTCAATTTTCTCCTTGGATCCCATTCATTCAAAATGCTGAAGAGTTTTCCCCAAAAGTGGTATTTAGTCCTTCAATTTTTACCATTCATTGGAGTATAATGTCCAATTTTTTTGTCAAGTACAAGTAGTCTTGAGCCCCAAGTTTTTGTTGCTAAGTGAAACATTTGTTAAGTGAATTCTGCTCTATTTTATGACTTTTTTGTGCTGTTGTTAAGTTAGTAATATGGTTGTTAAGTGAATCTTGCTTTCTCATTGACTCTGCTTGTAAGAAGGTCACAAAAGGAGATTACATGACTACAGGACATTGCAACAGAGGTGGTATTCAGCAGGTTCTGACCAGTTTTGGAGAACCGGTAGCGGAAATTTTGAGTAGTTCAGAGAACCGGCAAATCCCACCTCTGACTGGAGATTTTGCAGTATCCTTCCCCTGCCATGCCCACCAAGCCATGCCCACAGAACCAGTAGTAAAATAATTCGAATCCCACCACTGCATTGCAACCATCATAAAAGTGAGTGAATTTTGTTCACATGACTATGGGGATGCTGCAATTGTTTCAAGTTTGAAAAATGATCATAATTCACTTTTTTCCAACGTCATTGTAACTTGAATGGTCACTAAATGAACTGTTGTAAATTGAGGTTCACTTGTAGTCTTTCTCTTCACTAGACTAGACATATCTAGTTCACATAACAACTCACCATATACTTTAGCTTCCAGACTTCTAATCATCTTTGTTGATCTTCTCTGAATTCTTTCTAGAGTCTCAACATCTTTTTTGTATCTTGGTGACCAGAACTAGATGCAGAATTCCAAGTGTGGTCTTACTCATGCAGAATAAAGTGGTACTATCTCTTCATTTAATGTTGATATTATCCCTCTGTTAATGTAGCCTAGGACTACATTGTCTGTTTTGGCAAAGAAGAGGGAGTCAAGCTATTCTCCAAAGTACCAGAAGGCAGGACAAGAAGCAATGGGTGGAAACTAATCAAGGAAAGAAGTAACTTAAGAACTAAGGAGAAATTTCCTGAGTTAGAACAATTAACCAGTGGAATAACTTGCCTCCAGAAGCTGTGAATGCTCCAACACTGGGAATTTTTAAGAAGAAATTGGACAACCATTTGTCTGAAATGGTATAGGGTTTCCTGGCTAAGGAGGGGGTTGGACTAGAAGACCTCCAAAGGTCCCTTCCAACTCTGTTATTCTAATTCTAGCACACTGCTGGCTGATACTTAAGTGATTGTCCACTAGGATATCTAGCTCCTTCTCACAGTAGCTGCTGTTGAGCCAGGTACCACCTATTCATGTTGGTATAATCAGTGCCTGAAAACATGTATCAAACCTCATCAGGCTTTAAAAAAGATAAAATTTTATTGAAAAAATAAGGAAAATTATAAATAAAAGAGCAGTCAGATTAGACTGGAAAATAAATGTTTTTTGGAAGCCACCATTTTGTCACCCAAAAAACTACATATAGTGGATGTGTTCACAACTTATTAGAAGTTGCAGATGATTTGACTTTGTATGTAGGAAATGGAGCTACAAGAAAGCTGAATAGAAATTATGAGATTTGAAAACAGAAATGGGGTGCTACTAATATCTGCTTTGATTTATTATATTGTTTATGTTATTATTAGGGGCAAAAGCTTTTTCACATGGCAGTCTTTTCAGAGAGATTGATTCCTTCTGTTTCCTCTTCCAAATCACTGCATTAGCCCTAGATGATACATTATTCAACATTTGTCTTGCTAAATAACATGGCTATAAAATCAGTTAAGGAAATGGCTTTCATTACAAAGGTAAAAGTGCTATTTGGAGAGAGAGAAAAAGATTGTTCAATGTTTAAAAAAAAAACAAATTCTGTCTGAAAGATTTGGACAGGAGATGGGGAAAGAGAAGCATCTTCAATCTAAATGTTGCAAAACTTTTGCTAGGTTTTGAAAGTTAAAAAATAATCACCATAATGCCCATGAGGCTTCCAAAACAAAACAATAAAAAAACACAAAGCTCTGGGATAATGTTCTTTGATATGTTCGCCTGCATTTGGAAAGTAGCTTTCATTAATTTCACATAAATAGTCAGGCAAGAAATTGATAGAAGGAAAAACACAAGAGAAGAAGAACAGCCATAATGATTTTGTAATGAGTTGTTATGGAGAGCATAGAATGGGATTGAGCCAGTCTGTTAGCTGCTGATTAATGAGTCTGGGACCTCAATCCTTTGATCTTTAGAAATTGCCTCTGATGACTTTCCTGTAATATTTGTTCACCATTCCATGCAGTTGTATCGAGGCGTTTCAGTTGCCCTGTGTTCAGTTTTAGCCCTGGGAACAGCCTCAGCTAGAAGATCCATAAAAATGTAAGGCTACAACTTTCAGTCCATGAAACAAGTAAACCTTCTCAGGAATGGTTCACACACATTTTTCATTTAAAGCCATTGGAAATGAAGACATGGCATGCACATTTGAATGAGCTCTGTGACCTATACAGCTTTTGTTCAGTTTCCCCACATTGTGCATCCTTATTTGAGGCTCTTAATGGACTCTTTAAGTTCATTAAGTCCTTTAAGTCCTACAGGATCTTTAGAGATGAGATTACATAGAATCAGAATAGAGCTGGAATGGACCTTGGAGGTCTTTTAGTCCAGCTCCCAGCTCAAGCAAGAGATCCTATACCATTTCAGATAGGTGATGGTCCAGTTTCTTCTTAAAAACCTCCAGGGATGAAGCACCCATGACGTCTGAAGGCGAGCTGTTCCACTGGTTAATTGTCCTCACTGTTAGGAAGTTTCTCCTTAATTCCACGTTGCTTCTCTCCTTGGTTAGTTTCCATCCATTGCTTCTTTGCCTGCCCTCTGGTGCTTTGGAAAATAAATTGACTGCCTCTTCTTTGTGGCAGCCTCTCAAATACTAGAATACTGCTTTCATGTCCCACTTAGTTCTTCTTTTCTCTGGACTAGCCAAATCCAAATCCTCCAACCGTTCTTTATTTGTTTTAGTTTCCAGGCCTTTAATCATCTTAGTTGCTGTTCTTTGCACTTTTTCCAAAGTCTCAACATATTTTTTGTAATATGGTGACCAAAACTGAATACAGTATTCCTGATGTGGACTTACCAAGGCTTTATAAAGTGGTACTAGTACTAATACAAGTGGCACTAATACATGCAGAAATGGTAGGAAAAATATCCTTAGTTGGGTTTTTTCCCTACTTTGACACCAAAACTTTGATCTGTTCATTAAATCAGCTATGATTCTTTGCTTATTTATACCAGAATTAATTTGTCCTAAATCAGACTTTCGGAATTAAAACCCTCCAGTATTTGTCATCTAAAATCACAAGATTCTGCATCTACATTCAGTTTGTGGCATATGAAACCACAAGTCTTCCTACTGGTAAATTGGTGTGTTGAGATTTGCTGCACATATCATAGCAGTCATTTTCTGAGAGGGTCCATAGAATATTTTCAATAGCATCCATTCTAGAAGTTGTGAACGCTCCAACACTGGAAGTTTTAAAGAAGAGATTGGACAACCATTTATCTGAAATGGTATAGAGTTTCCCACCTGAGCAGGGGGTTGGACTAGAAGACCTCCAAGGCCCCTTCCAACTCTGCATTCTATTTTGTTCTGTTCATATAAAAATATTGAAGGTCCTCTTTTAAAATAACAAATATTGCTCAATTTTAACATTAAGGTGGTTTTAATAACAGTTCATCTTTAATATCTTTTTTGATAATGCTGTTTGCATCTTGTATTTTATGAAATTAATATGGAATGCAAATTAAATATATGAAAGAATTTGACTTATGTTTGTTATGTTTGTTGCCCTTTATATTTCTCAACTGCCCCAAAACAGTGCAATTCACATCTGAGTCAAAATGGCATTTTATTACGGGTCTCTCTTGAATCCCAAGATTATATGAACACCTGCAGGTTTCCATTTATCTACAGCTGCTGTTCTGAAATGTTTGGCCTCTAATCTTTACACCATGAGTCATTTATATATATATTTAACATTACAAAGCAAAAGAATTGTTCTATGGAAGTGAAGGGTGACATTAGTCATCCCAAGAACTCCATCATGCAAGATATAATTATGGACCTCCAGCACAGCTTCACCAATGCCTATGCTTATATGAAAGAATAATGAGTTCTTAAATTACATCAATATAATCCCAGGGTTTCTATCCAAACCCAAATTGAACTGTCACTCCTTTTCCCCATCATCATTATACAGGTTAGAAGTATTCTGTAAAACAAACCAGATTTTTTTCCACTTATCAATACTGGAATAAAATAACCCATTTTACCTTTTTTGCTGATAAGATTATTAATTCTTAATCTATCCGATTTTCAAATGAATACTTATCCTTCCATAAACACTTCTGGCTGAAAGAAGCATCTAATATTATGGCGGTAGAGGAGAATTCTCAGAAATTAAACTTCCAGTCTCCCTTAGAAGGAAAGAATGTGGGGTATACTGTACCCTCCTGAATGGAGCAGTTCATGGTTGGGAGATGCGGGGGGGGGGGGGGGGGGGGAAGATTTCCTAAAATTGGGCTATTATACTTCTGCTGTCTGTTTTGTATTTTTAGAGGGTCCAGTGACTAGTGGGAGTAGAGGGAAGATCTTTCTGGAATTATGCCAACATGATATGATATGTCGACTTTTTAGTTTAACAATGGGGATTGCACATTGCAATTTTACATAGAGAGATGTATCACCTTTACAATAGTAGCTAATATATGTAGCTAAAGTGTAGGATAAGGGTGAAGGTTCATTCCCCAAGCTTGTGAGTTGGTTTCCAAATGTTTTGTTATCAGGCTAGTAATATCTCCAGTGGAGTTTAGGGAATGTCACTGTCAGCATTTTTCCGTTTATAAGGACTTCAAATGGTCAGTAGGTTTTGTGATGGGCCAAGTGATCATCAATAGTCTTGTGATGGGGAGGTTACATCAGGTGAGGGTCATTGGGAGATGAAGTGCTGGTTGTGGGGGACTTGCATGGGTTGGTTGAGGGTCGTAGGTGTCTTTGGTTGGTTGTGCGATTCATTTGCATTCTGAGAGGTTCATAGGCTGGTTGTAGGTCAATGTGTCTGTTGATGGAATTGCTTGTGGAGCACCAGGCTTCAATGAACTCATGAGCATGGTGGATGGTAGCATGGCCAATGATTTTTGGGTTGCTCCAATCAAACTGGTGCTGTTTGGTGTTACTGTGGGTACAGATTAAGGATTTGGGATCGTGGTATTTGACTGCCAGCTGGCATTTGTGGATCCTGGGTTTCAGTTGACGTGAAGTTTGTCCCATGTAGAATTGGTTGCAATTGTTACACTTGATTTTGTAGATTACTTTGTTTCTTTCCTCCTTCTGTATCTTGTCTTTGGTTCTGGATAATTCCTGGCGGAGTGTGGCTGTGGGTTTGTGGCAGAGGTGGTATTCAGCAGGTGAACTGGTAGCAGAAATTTTGAGTAGTTTGGAGAAAAGGCAAATACCACCTCTGACTGGAGATTTTATAGTATCCTTCTCCTGCCACGCTCACCAAGCCATGCCCACAGAACCGGTAGTAAAAAAATTTGAATCTCAACACTAGTTTGTGGGCTATTGCTATTCCTAGAGGCTGGAGAATTCTGGCTGTCATTTCCAACATTCATTTGTGCATGGTAGGGTTAGGTTGTGTGGTGTGTTGTAGTTCAGGTGCTATGTGTTGGAATATGAAGTTTCTCGGATAGCCATTATGGAGAAACTGACAATGATATCCCCTAAACTCCACTGAGGATGTTACCTAGCCTGATAATAAAATGTTCAGAGACCAGTCCACAAGCTTGGAGAACAAACCTTCACCTTCCTGTATCACCTTCTCCACATGAAGCCTTGTTTTCATGACACATTCAACTGGGTCAAGTATTTGGCTATCAGAAAGTGGATGCAATACTTATGGTCATCTAAGCCTAGTTGACCAACTGTAGTCTTCTTTCCCAGAGGAAAGAAGGAAGATAGATTTCACAAAGGAGGTTAAGATACTAATCAAGATGATAGCTATTGATCTAACCAACACATTTTACTTTTAACTTTCTGTGGCTGTTTCACCATGACTATGGTTAGCCAAAGAGTAGAAAATACTTTTTTTTTGCAAGCCTGTGCTCCTTTCACCATTCCTGCGAACAGGCAGAAGTTGAAGGAGGGTTATTCCATTCCTTTCCTGATTCCAACCTCTGTTTGCTTTGGTCATGAAGAGAGTCTAATGATGGTTTCAGCAACAACCAATACCTTTCCTTTCTGTGGTCTTTGAGAACTTGGGATTTCAATTGATGGGAAATCCTTCCTCCATTGATTGCCCCTTATACTTAAGCACTTTCTTTTCTGCACTAAGAAGTATGTAAGGAAGAAAATCATTACTCCTATTATTGGGGAGAGAAGGGGATGCAAACAAAATTTTAATTAATTTCACTTGGTTTAAAGGAAAATGAAGGAAGTTTATCATATCAGAGGTTCACTAGTAAACAAATAAAAAAGAGAGTGGAAGTATTTTTCTGGTCCAGCAATCCAGGATGATATGGAACACACAATGATTAAAAGGAAGAGGTTATCTCTTCCATATCACATAGAAGTCAACTGAAGCCAACAGTGACATGTGTCAACTGGCTTGCATCCCTGGCTTGCTCTCGAGTTGCCATAAGAAGGAGGGGAGGGGGGAGATCTGATGGGAGCAGTTTGGTTGCTATGACCAGAAGCATATTCCATGCATACCTTTCTCCAGATTGTGTCTCAGGTTTACAAATCCAGCGAGAGAGGCATGTTTTCTACAGCCTGCAAAAGTGCTCCATTGGAGAGAGTGATTTATGACACACCCTGGGAGGAGGAGGGAGACAGGGTCATAAGTGGGCAGTAAATTATGTAGGGCAGAGCCAACTGCCCTTGGGGAAAGTGCCGATATGTTGCTCCTAATAAATAATTGGATTTCTTTTGAAACTTGGCTCAAGGCTCATGAATTAATTAGGGCGTCCGTCGGAACCCTAACAACATGGAGCATAGCAGATGAAGAGAGCCTGACACAAGTTGAAAAAGGCTCATTTTGATGTAGAATAGGAAAAGATAGAAGGGGGCTGGGGACAAGTACAGAATAATGTTGTACATTACTGCTCTTAGTAAATAATGGTAATTGTGCTGGGGCAACCAATCACCTGAATAAGCCCCAGTACTGCTGTGCACCACCAGTGGAGTTTGTTGTAGAATCCAACGGGACCAGAGGTTTAACCTTCTGAGCTTTCGGACTTCTGCTGGAACCCATCCTCAGGGAAATTCTCTCTACTGGACTGTGTGTCCCAAAGGTACTTTTTCAAGAGGCAACTGGACTTTCTGATTTCTCTTTGAAGACATTTTGTTTCTCATCCAAGAAGCTTCTTCAGCTCTGACCGGATGGCGGGGAATGGAAGGATTTATACTCCTTGCAGACAGCTGGTCACTTGCATTCTTTTAGCGAGTCATTAAGGTCACCTGGACATGACTGCTACAAATGGGAGTGGAGCCTTCTTGGAACTGTTGAAAGGACTGTGTTGTAGATTGGAGATAGATGATGTCACCTATCTCTCCCTCTCTGTTAAGAGAAGGCTGTTCAATTTTGACATGGATGGCCTTTTTAAGAAGCACCTTTGGGACAACCATGACTTGGATGACTGAGAATCTCCATAGACATTTACTGGAATGTGTGCTTTGGGTTATTCTATGCATTGCATTTATATGGTACCTGGTTGGGTGTGGCTTCTTATTAGTTGATTTGGGGGTTGATGGCCAGCTATTAAGTCTTTGGCTGTTATTTCCTTGTGCTGCCTAGTCAGCTCCTAAGTATCTAATAGGCTAGTGGTAAAATAGCATTCTTGTTGACTGACAAGGGCCCTGTTTTCCAGGCTTCAATCATGGAAAATCGGCCCCCAGCAAGAGTTCTGAAAGCTCAGAAGACAAGTAGTCCTGGTGACAGATCCAGATTGCATCCTGCAACATTATCCTGGGGCATGTATATTTGCTTTCATTTGTGGGAGGATTTTGTATCCAGTGGGCTAGTTTTCAAAAACAAGAGTACTTATTGTGATACTCTAAATACCTTTATAACTGTCTGGTTTGGTTCTGCAACCCAACAGGACAGACACAGACTTCAGAGGATAATTAGGACTGCCGAAAAAATAATTACTACCAACCTGCCTTCAACTGAGGACCTGTATACTGCACGAGTCAAAAAGAGGGCTGTGAAAATATTTACAGACCCCTCACATCCCGGACATAAACTGTTTCACCTCCTTCCCTCAAAATTATGCTATAGAGCACTGCACACCAAAACAACTAGACACAAGCATAGATTTTTCCCTGAAAACCACCACTCTGCTAAACAAATAATTCCCTCAACACTGTCCAACTATTTACAAAGTCTGCACTACTATTACTATTAACCTTCTCATCACTCCTTATCATCCATCCCCTCCCACTTGTGACTGTATGACTGCAACTTTGTTGCTTGTATCCTTACGATTTATATTGACTGATTCCTAGTATGATTCGATTGCTTATTGTAATGACTATCATTACGCATGACTATCATTAAGTGTTGTACTTTATGATTCTTGACTCTTGACGAACGTATCTTTTCTTTTATGTATACTGAGAACATTTACACCAAGACAAATTCCTTGTGTGTCCAATCATACTTGGCCAATAAAGTATTCTATTCTATTCTATTGTATTCTATAAACCTCACTAAGGTTATTTTAAATAAGACTTGTTGCAACTGATTCTAATCCTCTCGTGTGTGTGTGTGTGTGTGTGCGTGTGCGTGCTGTGATATAATCATGTTTGTGATGTGTGTTGTTATATAATCACATTTTGGCATAATCCTCTAATATCCCTGCCCAATTTACATTAACTCGGCCTATAATGAAACCTAAGTACATACAACCGTGACAATTATCTCCATATTTTTGATTTATTTTTTAAAATGCAAACCTGCTGTATTTATTGAAACTGATTGTTATTTAAGGGGAGATGGACTTAGAAAAAGCAGAGCGATCATAAGAGTCATAATGAATTGCAAGAGAAAAAAATAAGCTGCAAGTGCAGAATGTTTTTTTTTTCTAATTATTTCTGAGGAAAAAGATATTTTTAAAGAGGATTCCATAAAGCTTCTTGGATGAATTGCTTACAACTAATCATTTGCTCAACTCTAATTAGAAATATTAACTGATCCACAGTTTCCTGGGAATATGGTAGATTTAATCCTCATTTGCTTTTTCCTTTCTTGTAATGAAACTGTCCTACCAATTATTGCTTTTTCGTTTGATTAGATTGTTTACTAGTTGCTTGCTTAATTGCTAATGTTGCACCTTCTCGCTCTTTCTTTCTCCTATTGACAGAAGTTAGGTTGGTATTTAATGCAATTACACTAAATAAGGCGATTAAAAAAAATCACCGAACTATCACTTGATTAAATAAGACTTCATGCTGCAATAGATTCTATCTCAGTGCTAATTTATTTATGACAACAATATCAAGAGCCTTTTGGAGAGAGAGAGAGAGAGGGGGGGTGGGGGGAGAGGGAGAGAGGCATTGTAGTAGCTTTTCATTCTGACTTTAAAATATCAAATTCAGTAATAATAGCCTTTTAAGTTGGGTTAACAAAATCAGAAATGAGGAGGTGATAAGCCTCCTGGGAAAGCCAAGGGAAATCATCAAAATCATAAAAAATCGAAAGTTAGAATATGTTGTACATGTGATGCGACATCTGGAAAAATATGGCATACTTAATTGTCCAGGGAAAGATTGAAGGCAAAGGAGGTCCAGGCAAAAGAAGAACATCATAGCTTCAAAATTTAAGGGTCTAGTTTGGACAAAACTCAACAGCACTTTATCGTGCAGCTGTTGATAAAATTAGGATCGCCAACATGATCACCAATGTCCAATGACGGATATGCCACAAGTGTCAACTCATAAAATATTTTGTATATACGTTTTATAGTTGACAACAGAAAGAAGGGGGGGTTTCAAACATCAGGCAGCAGTGTGGAATCGAAAGTATATTCCATTCATATTTTCTTCAAAGACTGATTAGATCACTGAAGTTTATGCTGTGCAAAAATCTAATTGGAGAGTATGATTGATGACTCTTGGCTATGGCTGTTTTTGTTGGATGAAATACTCAGAGGGGTGAGGGGGAGGAAAGCAGGATCAAGGATGACAGTGAATTATGTATCTCAGAGTTGGCTACGCCCAGGTTAATGCCGGACATAGAATGTTACCTTCAAATAAGCCTTTTTTAGTTTTGGGAGTATAGCTCGAGGCTCATGATTTAATTGGAGTAACTGCCGGAATCCTGAGAGTTAGCAAGAAGAAGAAAAAGTATTTGGGGACATATATTGATTTGGTTTTGTTTATTGCTGGAGAAGACCTGTGCATTACACCGAATGCTTGCATAAAAGGGAGCAAGAATTACATGAGGTATTGGGAGGGGCAAGCATGTAAATTTTAAGTGCATAGCTGTTATTGAGACCTACTATAAGGCTTAAGCTAGAAAAGTGGGAACCAATGTTCTGATGGATGGAAATGTATAAGCAAAGAAATCTCAGTACTCTCATATAAATAATAAGTATTAGGAAAGAACCTCAAAGCAACAAGAGACCAACTCTGAATAACTTTACCTATGAAATGAGATGTTATAGCTGTACATTATTCAAACAGCTATATAGGTAGTCCTCATTTTACGACCACAATTGAGGCCAACATTTCTGTTGCTGAGATAGCTGTTAAGTCAATTTTGTTCCATTTTGCAACCTTTCTTGCTGCCATTAAGGGAATCTCTGCGGTTGTTCAGTTAGTAACAATATGGTAAAGTGATTCTGGCTTTCCCATTGACTTTACTTGTCAGAAGGTCACAAAAGACCATTACACAACTCCAGGACAGTGCAACCATCATAGATAGGAGCCAGATGCCAAGCCTCCCAATTTTGATCACATGACCATGGAGATGCTGCAACAGGTGTGTGAAAAATGAACATAAGTCACTTTTTCAGTGCTGTTGTAACTTTCAACTGACACTAAACAAATGGTTGTAAATTGAGGACTACCTGTAATCTTTTTTAGCACTTTTAGCACTTAAACTTATATAAGCACTTTTAGCACTTAAACTTATCCCAGGGGAGGGGAGGGGGGGGCGCGGTAGTTATTAAGGAGGATCTGTGTCCGAGGGAGGCCACTGTATCTCAGACGACCGGGTGTGAGCTCCTTTTCGTGAAGTTCGGTTCCACGGTTCAGGTGGGCTTGCTGGTCGCATACCTGGCTCCCTGCTATGCGGCAGCGGCCCTGCTTGAGCTCCTTGAGGTTATAGCTGGCGTGGCGGTTGGGACCCCCAGGCTTATGGTCATGGGGGATTTCAACCTGCCATCTGCCGGCGGTACCTCGGGGATTGCCCAGGAGTTCATGGCTTCCATGACGGCCATGGGCCTGACCCAGTTAATTCGGGACCCTACTCACGTGGGAGGTCACACCTTGGATTTGGTTTTTGTCTCTGATCAGTGGCAGAGTGATCTGGGTATAGGGGATATAGTTGTGGAACCCCTGTCATGGACGGATCACTCGCTCCTGAAGCTCGACTTCCGTTCCGCGCCCCCTGACCGCAGGGAGGCGGGGCCATTAAAATGGTACCGCCCCAGGCGCCTGATGGACCCTGATAGGTTCCTGACGGAGCTTGGGCCATTTCCCGAAGCTCATTCACACGACTCGGTTGAGGGCTTGGTCGCCACCTGGGATAGGGTGGCTGCTGGGGCCCTTGACCGAGTCGTGCCCTTGCGGCCTCTGACCCGGTGCCGATCCCATCTGGCTCCTTGGTTTTCTGAGGAGCTAAGGGAAATGAAGCACCGGAAAAGACGCCTAGAGAGCAGTTGGAGGTCCAGCCGCTCTGGGTCTGACCGAACACTACTGCGTTCTTATATTAAGACGTATCTAGTGGCAATAAGGATGGCGAGGAGGTCTTACCTCTCCACCCTTATCGCGTCCGCGGAAAACCGCCCAGCCACCCTGTTTAGGGTGACCCGCTCCCTCCTGGAGGTGGGAGCGCGGGAGGACCCCTTACAGGGACGGGCTGAGGAGTTTTCTAGGTTTCTGCAGGACAAAATCGCTCAGATCCGGAGCGAACTGGACTCCGACTGGCCATCTCCGGGTGGGGGGGTGGGGGTGGATATCGGTGGAGTTGGTTGGGTTGAGTTCGACCCTGTTACTTTAGAGGATGTGGACAGGATACTGGGGGGGCTTAATGCCACCACCTGTTTGTTGGACCCGTGTCCCTCCTGGCTGGTTTTGGCCACTCGGGAGGTGACACGAGGCTGGTTCCAGGGTATTATAAACGCTTCCTTGAGAGAGGGGCTGCTACCTGCTGCCTTGAAAGAGGCGGTGGTGCGGCCCCTCCTCAAGAAACCGTCCCTGGACCCAGCACTGTTATCTAATTATCGTCCGTCTCCAACCTTCGTTTTGTTGCGAAGGTTGTTGAGAGTGTGGTGGCACATCAGCTCCCGCAGTGCCTGGATGAAGCGAGTTATCTTGACCCCTTCCAATCGGGTTTCAGGCCCGGGCACAGCACGGAGACGGCTTTGGTCGCGTTGGTTGATGATCTCTGGAGGGCTCGGGACAGGGGTTGTTCCTCTGTCCTGGTCCTATTAGATCTCTCAGCGGCTTTTGATACTGTCGACCACAGTATCCTATTGCGGCGGTTGGAGGGGTTAGGAGTGGGGGGCACCGTGTTACGGTGGTTCACCTCCTTCCTCTCCGACCGTTCGCAATGTGTGTTGACAGGGGGGCAGAGGTCGGCCCCGAGGCCCCTACTATGTGGGGTTCCTCAGGGGTCGGTGCTCTCGCCCCTGCTGTTCAACATTTATGTGAAGCCGCTGGGTGAGATCATCCGTGGCTTCGGGGTGGAGTTCCATCAGTACGCTGATGATACTCAGCTGTACATCTCCACCCCGGGCCACCCCAACGAAGCTGTCGAAGTGATGTCCCGGTGCCTGGAGGCCGTGCGGAGTTGGATGGGTCATAACAGGCTCCGGCTCAAGCCAACTAAAACCGAGTGGCTGTGGTTTCCTGTGCCCAGATACAGCCAGCTGGTTCCTTCGCTGGCCGTGGGGGGAGAGGTTTTGACCCCCGTGGAAAGGGCGCGCAATCTGGGTGTCCTCCTGGATGTGCGGCTGTCTTTAGAAGAGCATATTGCAGCCGTCGCCAGGGGGGCTTTTTATCAGATACGTCTGATTTACCAGTTGCGGCCCTTTCTGGATCTGGGCGCACTTCGCACAGTCACGTCCGCCCTCGTCATTTCCCGCCTGGATTATTGCAATGCTCTCTACATGGGGCTCCCCTTGAAGAGTCTCCGGAGGTTACAGCTGGTCCAGAATGCAGCCGCGCGAGTGCTTGTGGGTGCCCCTCGGAGCTCCCACGTTACTCCGCTGCTTCGCAGGCTGCACTGGCTTCCTGTGGCCTACCGGATTCGATTCAAGGTGGTACTGATGGTATTTAAAGCGCTCCATGGCTCCGGACCTGGGTACTTACGGGACCGCCTGCTGCTATCGTCAACCTCCCGCCGCCCAGTACGCTCCCACAGGGTTGCCCTGCTTGGAGTACCGCCGCCTGGCCGTTGTCGGCTGACGGCCCCGAGAGTTCGGGCTTTCTCTGTGGGGGCTCCCTCCCTATGGAATGATCTTCCCCCGGAGATACGGTCTATGACGGATATTCTGACCTTCCGGCGCGCGGTGAAAACTTTATTTTTTAATCAGGCTGGCCTGGCCCAGTAACTGTGTTTTAGGTTTTTAATTAAATTTTAATTGGGGTTTTTAGTTTTTAACTTTTAAATTGAATCTGAATTAGACAGCCGGATTAAATTATTTAATTTATTTTTAACTGTATTTATTGTATATCTTGTATGTTTTAGTAGGCTGTACACCGCCCCGAGTCCCTTTTTTGGGAGAGGGGGCGGTATAGAAGTTTAAACAAATAAATAAATAAATAAATAAGCTTATAAGCTTTACAGTGCTTTACAGCTCTCTCTAAGTGGTTCATTTTACCCACCTTGGAAGGATGGAAGGCTGAGTCAACCTTGAGCCTGGTGAGATACTATCTGCCAAATTGCAGGCAGACGGCAGTCAGCAGAAGTAGCCTGTAGTGCTGCGCTTTAACCACTGTGCCACAGTGGCTCATCAATGTACCTTTCTTTGAACTGCACTTTTAATCCATGGATAAGAAGCCTTTTAGGAGGTGGGTCAACTTGCCCTTGCAAAATGCTTTTGCATTGGTAGCCATCTTATCATTGGGTGAAACAAGTCTCATAGATTCTTAGACTGAAAAAACTATAAGACAAATGTTGAGCAAATGTTTCCTACTTTCAAGGCTGGGAGGAATATAATCAAATATTCTTGGATTCAAAAAGTATTAGAATTTGAACCCCAGAGCATATATATTTAAATATGACTTGATTCCTATATTCTCTGTAATATGAAGATCTTCTGGAAATGTTTGGCCTCTGACTTGTCTGCAATAAATAAACTAATCTCTAGCCATGTTGAATTTGCAAAGCAATTTCCAGAAAATAGGATGAAACATTTGACGTGGAAAATTTATTCTTGTGCCTTTCTGTACCCTGACATGTACTAAACTAAGGGAACTTCAAGACTGGATGTTTTAATATGCTTTCTTCCCTCCAATCATCTTTGAAAAGCATTTTAACAAAGAAAACACTTTGTGTGGTGAAGCCAAACTCCAAATTATGTCTATTTTGAACCTAATTAAAAACACTAGCACATAAATTGACTGATATGAGTGCTGATTAAAATTCATTTATTTATTTAGGAATTTCATTGCAAAGCAAACGTACAAATGGGTGGGACAGAATAGAATTTGTAATTATTTAGTATATCTATGTTGAGTGCATTAAAATCTGAATAGGATTGAAAATAGCTTAGAAACTGTTTTTCCCCTCTAACCTAAGGATGGAGGGGAAAAAAAACAAGAATTAGAATAGTTACATGATTATACTAATTTTGGATCAATTGAGACATATAGAAGCACCAAGAGTATGCATTCAACTTGAAAGCCAAACATTGTAGAACATAGCACCTAACTTTGGAACTTAAGAATGTCCATTTGAGTATAAACAAAATGGATTTTGCTAAGGATAATTTCCTGGCAAAAAGTGTGCCTACTAGGAATAATAAGAATGCATTAAACCACATATGAATATTTGTTCAAACTACTTGTTCTGCCAAGTTTGTAAACACAGGGACTAGACTAAGCTTGCAATGTTAAGCTGAAATAATTGGATAAAAATGAAATAGATAAAACAGCCCCTTCTCGGAAAATATGTGCATATCTTGGTCAATGAAGAATTGGATTTGTACAAAATAACAATAGAAAACAAGAGGGCTCTGGAGAACAGAAAATACATCAGTCAACATTCAAGGAATGAATTGCTATTATAGCTGAAACTAGAATTAAAATGCAAGAGGCTGAAAAGGAATGAACAAAATTTTCTCCATATACAAAAATGCATTAGATTAGAATTTAAACTATATTAGATTCTGACATGTAGAATATGATATTTTCATCCTTAAGATTCTTTCAAATTGGGTTTTCTCTATGAAGCTTTCATTCACTCATCTAGGCATAAGCTGAAGACAATCATAAGAAGCCATAGTTTATACAGAAACTCAGTTCTGTATTTTTGACATACATTTCTAGTGAAACCCAAAGATGCTTTTTTCAAGAGGCAACTGGACTTTCAGTTTTTCTCTGAAGACATTTCACTTCTCATCCAAGAAGTTCATTCTTTTTTTCTATAATATCATCTATCTCCAGACTACAACACAGCCCTTTCAGCATTTCCAAGAAGGCTCCACATCCATTTGCACACTCAGGTGACTCTGAGGACACAGAAAATGAATGCAAATGACCAGCTGTCTGCAAGGAGTATAAATCCTTCCATTCCCCACCATCCAGTCAGAGCTGAAGAAGCTTCTTGGAAGAAGCTTCCAAGAAAAACCAGAAAATCCAATTGCCTCTTGAAAAAGGACCTTTGGGACAGTTTATTGTTGTTCCCAAGGGAAAAATTAAGAGACCAGGTGCTAGATATGCCACCTTCATCTCAGGGAGGAAAATGAGAAATAAATAGATAAAAGTGTTATTTAGTGGCACGCAGCCAGTGTTCACTACTCTTATTGCCTCTGATTTATCAGCACTCCATTTTGTCAATCACAAGAGTTTCACTTTTATAATCTACCTGTCAGTCATAAGTGCTTTTCTTTCATAATTGAAATTTAACAACATAATTGAAATTCAAAATACCTTCAGTTTAAAATGTTTGTGTGATACAGGTCAATTGCCTGTTCCATTGAGAATGTTTCTCTATGTCCTCCCTTCCTCTTATTCTTCTTAGAGAAAGAAAGAAGGGTGGTCCCGCAAAGCTTTAAAGACATTTTGAGGGATTCCTAATTTTCCCTTTATTCTAAATATTTTGCTTTTTTCACAGAGATCAACTTGGACCAGGAATTGATGCCTAGTGTCACAGCAGAGAAATTGTGTTAAACCTCAAAAACACCTCTTTTTTGTGGCACCAAAAGGTATCAGAAACAACAGCAGCTCTCATCACAATTTCTACCGCTATTCCTGTCTAAAGAAATATCTATTTGTTTGCCTATCATCTATTTATCACATCTGTCTGTCTGTCTCTGTCTCTTTCTCTCTCTCTCTCTCTCTCTGTCTCTCTCTGTTTCTATCTATCTATCCACACACATATATATCCATCCATCCACCCATCCATCCATCCATCCATCTATCTATCTATCATCTAATCTCTACCTTCAGAAATGGTTGCAATACCTTTCCATACAGAATCAGGAGACTGAGTTGAGATGCATTGCTCTACCTTTTCTGAATGAATTATGAGATTATGAATTATGAAAGAGCTGCAGTGAAACAGAAACATATCACCCCCCCCGCCCCGCTAGTTCAAGAAATAATTTTGTACATGTACTAACACACTGCATTTTAGCAGAAAGCAATTGGCTTTTATGTGTCTTTTCAGTAACAACTAACCCTGTTAATTGTTTCCAATAATAATGTATTTAGATGAAAATGGTGGAAATTCAGGCTATTCCCCCCTCCCATAAATCCCACCCTCAAAATAAAGCAAAATCTAGACCAAGCCATTGTAATCACAGCTTCATAGGACAATTGCAATGTGTAAAGACGTATTTTGAAACCACATGCATTTTCATTTAAACATACTCCTCTGCTATTTCTGCCATCCAATCAAGTTTATTGCTAGGAGTATGAATAGAAGGGGTCTGAGAACAGATGGTCTTTTGAAGGAAACACAGTTACATTCTAAATTCAGACAAATGCATTGTATGTTAATGGCCCTCGAAACAGAGTCCTAACATGCAGACCAAATAAACCAGCAGTACAATAGGCTGCTCTTTCATTTTACCATATTCAAGACAAGCCTACCTCAATAAAGCTTCATTATTGGAGAACAGGTAACCTATACCCTTGTACAAGCAGCTGTTTATTGACTATACATGGCACCAAATGTGCAAAGCCATTGCTGAGTCCTTATTACTTCAGCAGACAATGGGTGCTACAGTTACCCTATTGGATATTATTTTGTATGATAGACTGACAAATCAGTTTTGTCACGAACAGCTGTGTTCTTGTTTTAAAAGGCTGAGCTACTAGGAAGAATGCAACCGGTGGCAACCTTGCTCACTCAGAGCATGTTATCTCACAAGTCCAGAGTCATTCAAGCAAGAGGATTTTGTTCCCCCTTCTTACTATCATGCTGTGATCCTAATGAGCAGCATATGTTGGACTTATCTTTTTGCTTGTCATTTTGACATTTCTTAATTGTGTGATTCTGTATGGGCATTCTCTCCCTCTCCCCTCCTCCTCTCTCTTTGTGTATGCAGACATTTAAATTACTCTGCAAGCTGTCTGACCTGGCAATAACCCAACAGCAATGAAGAGTTGGAATGTAAAACTCTGTTTATTTCAAAGAAAAAAAAATAAATCAATTTCTGCTCTGATTACTGTTTTCCTATCAACCCACTCCCCACCCTGAACATAATGTAGAGGTAAGCCACCCAGAGGATAGAAGATAGAGATTGCTATTCACAAGTTGGCCTTTTTATTTTCAATGGAAGTTTGATCCCCATACCACAATTGTGCTGGAGTATCTCCTGGTCGTGTTCTATTAGTGTCCATGCCATACACATTTTAAAAAAATGAGTTAGATGCGACATTGGTGCTTCAGCCAGCTGGGAATATTAGCAAAAAAACCCAGAGGAGTGGTATAGACATGTGCCCAAGGAGCTGCTGATCCAGTTCTACAAAGGAATTATTGAGTCTATAATCTGCACTTCTATAACTGTCTCGTTTGGCTCTGCAACCCAACAGGACAGACAGACTTCAGAGGATAATTAGGACTGCAGAAAAAACAATTACTACTACCTGCTTTCCATCGAGGACCTGTATACTGCATGAGTCAAAAAGAGGGCTGTGAAAATATTTACAGACTCCTCGCATCCCAGACATAAACTGTTTCAACTCCTTCCCTCAAGACGACGCTATAGAGCACTGCATACCAGAACAACTAGACACGAGAACAGTTTTTTTCCCGAAAGCCATCACTCTGCTAAACAAATAATTCCCTCAACACTGTTCAACTATTTATAAAGTGTACACTACTATTACTGTTAATCTTCTCATCATTCCTTATCACCCATCCCCTCCCACTTGTGATTGTAGGACTGTAACTTTGTTGCTTGCATCCTTACGATTTATATTGACTGTTTTCTACTATGATTTGATTGTTGATTGTACCCTATGACTATCATTAAGTGTTATATGTATGTTATGATTCTTGATTCTTAATGAATGTATCTTTTCTTTATGTATAATAAGAGTACTTACACCAAGACAAATTCCTTGTGTGTCCAATCACACTTGGCCAATAAGTATTCTATTCTATTCTAATTCCTATTTTCTATTGACCTTAAACAGGTATTGATTGAGAAGCCTGTCTAGTTAGGGTCCTTGAAATGTGGCAAAATTCTGTTTCCCATTTTGGAAAGAAGTGTTTTTTCAACCAGACTTCAACCGGAAGCAAACTGTTTTCAAGGGAAAAAAAACAAGAAAGACTACTTGTCTTTTGGAAAAGCACTTTTGGGACAACCATGACCTGGATGATTGAGAATCTCCATAAACAATACATTTGATTTCATAAATTCTCATATCCTCCTTCGAAGAGTTATCTCTTCTGAATAATGCAGCATCATATATAAATATTGGTGGCTCATACGGTAAGATGCTGGGTCTGCATGCTGCTGAGGTCAACAGCTCGGCAGCTCAATTCCCATGAGCGAATAAACCATGGAGGGACAAGGAAGGGGCCTCCCCCCAATTGCCTACCAGCATTCAGGTGTCCCACGGGTAAAGATAACACTTCCCCCAAAAAATCATTTCACAGAGGCAGCCAGCCATCTCGGTGATCCCTGGCTAACACATGCCATATGCTTAATAAATAAATAAATTGATGTCTGTGTGTATGAAAATATTGTGTGTCACTAAGAGTTTTTCAGGTAGGGCAACATAGAAATGCCAAAAAGGTCATCTGAAGGTCACAAACTGGAGGTATTGTACAGGCCATAGTAAAGTGGTCCCACTCAATCAGTTAAGTTAGAGAACTAACTACTAGATCAGTCAAGAATTGTGACTCCCTTGAATAATGTCATATTTTGTGATCTGATGGTTTATCCAAATAGTTATCTCTCTGTCTCCTCTGCCTTTGGGCACTTTCTTTTAGTCATTTCTTTTAACTTCCTGCATTTTCTGCATTTAACCCTTCCTCCTCTGGTATTTCTCTAAACAAATATGTGGAATAAATTGTGTATCTGACCTCAAATAATTAGTGAGGCTGAAGGTGGATTTGTACCTGAGGCTATGGTCATGCCCCAGGTCATAGTCCAATTCCTTAGCTGCCTTAAATATTGTCTCGTTTCTTCTTCCACCCCACTGAAATTTAAAAATGATTTCATTCTGTTGTTTTGGCAAATATTGTGGTAATGTTATAAAGCATGTGTATATGACTGTGCACTCTAATCTGAAGAATTCAGACTTTTTAAAGACTTATATGAGAAAACAGGATGATTTCAAAGCAGTTTCCATACAACACATAATATATTTGTTTATCACTGCATCTAGACAACAGAAATATTTCTCATGGAATTTAGGAAATTAATGGTCAAGATTAAAGGCTTTTAGATAAACCCATTTTTTTCTATCTGAAAATATATCTGTTTATACCCCATAATTTCTCTGAGGTATCCTTTCTCAATTTTTAAAAAAGAAATTAAGATGTAAAATTGAAGAGAAAAAACAAAGAATGTCTGAGAGAAATAATGGAGTATATAAAGCTCAGAAATGGGTTTATTTGGAATTGAGGGGATCATGAAGAAAAATAATCTCATTTACAAGACCTTCATGCTATCCATTAATTTGTTGGCTACTTCCATGAGAGAGTGAAGGATGGAAAAAAATCTATGTCCTTGTTAATTAGTACAGTCTAAGAAAAGTTCTTGCTGCCCTGATCAATATAAATCCCTTTTGACACTATTAAAACTAAACTAAAATGAATAGGACATCTGTACTCTTGTCTCCATTCTGAATCTCTTTGAAAATATTTCAACCACAAGAATATTAAGTTTAAGCTAGTATCTACTGAAACAGAAGGACTTTTGCACTTTTTGTTTCTCAAAAGTTATGGATTTTGATTTATTATCTCGGAAAAAAAGGGAAGGGAAGAAATAACTATGTTTGGAAGTAATATATTCTCAGGGTCCAGAGGTCAAGAGAACTCAAACTCAGTCCCTTGGTTTCTCACCAGATGCTTTAGGCAATAGCAATAGCATTTAGACTTATATACCGCTCCATAGCACTTTATAGCATCCTCTGAGCAGTTTACAAATGTCAGCATATTGCTCCCAACCATCTAGGTTCTTGTTTTACTTCATAAGGTTGGAAAGCTGAGTTAACCTTGAGCATATCAGAATCAAACTCCAGGTTGTGGGCAGAATTTGCCTGCACTACTACATTCTAATCACTGTGCCATCAGGACTCCTTTAACCATTTTAGCAAACTGAATATTGCATCATAATAATCTTCTTCTTTTTATATCCTATATATATATATTCAATTATATATATATATATATATATATATATATATATATATATATATATATATATATATATATATATATATATATATATATATATATGGATCTTTGGTTCTTCAGGTTTTCTCCCACGTAGAATTGGAAATATCTAGGCGACGTTTCGATGAAGTCTCATTCATCATCTTCAGGCTTGTGTCTTCGGCCTTGTGCTTCTCAGAGTGATGTGAGCTTGCAGCTGCTTCTTCCTTTTAACTACTAGTGGGGGTGTGACTTGATTGAGTGGGGGCTTGGCTGTGTTCTGATTGGGTGGGGGTGTGTTCTCATTGGTTGGGGGTTTGGCTGTGTTCTGATTGGTTGGGGGGTTGGCTGTGTTCTGATTGGCTGGGGGTGTGTTCTGTTCTGGTGGGGGTTTGATTGTACTCAGGTTAGTCTCAGTTGCTGGGGGATTTGAGCTGGTGAGCTGGTGAACAACAAGATATAGCTTTCTGTCGGTATGGTCTCTGGTGATGAGCCGAAAGACAGAAAAGAAAGCAGTATGCTTTCTCCCTTAATTGGGGCTTAACAGGGTGTTGTAACACAAAGTATATACTTATTCCCCTGCCTCTGCTGATAAGGATAGAGCCAGGTGGTGTAGTGGCAATTACAACTGCCTCACATGTAATACTTCCCTGGTTCGAATCCCAGTAAGGGTATGGCTAGCTGAAGAGAGCTAACTAGCTCGAAATAGATCTATCCTAGTCTCCCTTATTTATTATTTAATTATCAGCTTAAAAAATTTATATATATATATATATATATATATATATATATATATATATATATATATATATATATATATATAGAGAGAGAGAGAGAGAGAGAGAGAGAGAGAGAGAGAGAGTGCATTTTCAACCAAATTATTTATACTCTGGAAACAAATACTGTGGGGGGTAAGAAACCCCTAATACCCCTTGGAGGTGTGTGTGGCTTAAAATGGCTTCTACTGTACAGCACAGTGGAGTTGCCATGGTAAAAGCTTCACAGTAATCCACAAGGGGGCTCCCACAATAATCCACAATCTCCTCCCAAAAGGGGGATTAGTTCTTTCAAAAAACTAGGGGGCTCCCTCTGGTAAGGGGCCCTCAGCTTCAAGCAAAGAAGGCAAGTTGTCGGGGGAGATATCTGTAATGCAGATAATCACCTCAAAGTCTGTTCTCTGTGGAATTTTCCCAAGGCTTTTGGTCAGAGCAGTTAGGTCTCTAATTCTCACCACAGTGGTTGAGGTAACAGGGCCAGGCCCAAGTTGCCTCCAAGGAAACCTCAGGTGATTGGCCAAGTGCAATCAAAGTCTACAAAAATGAAACACTAGTGTAGACAAGAAACTCCCGAGGAGAGGAATAGAAGACTTGCAATGCTGCAAGAGACAGCTACATCTAGAACTTCAGAGACAGTACAACAGCATGAGGCTCAACTAAAGGATAAGAGAGGTAGAGCTACTGCAACTAGAGCTTCAGAAACAGTACAACACTGTGAGGCCTGACTACACTATAGGAGAGATAGAACTGTTACATCTAGAGCTTCCTTTATAATTTGTATACTCTACTTATACTTTTAAAACCCTGTAAATAAAGTTACTTTGATTTGACACTATAGATATAATTCATTCCTTTTCCTGTATAATACAGGATTGGGATAAATAAATACCCAGGCAATGCTGAGTTATCAGTTAGTTAATTATATTTAAGTAATGTAATTTTTGTGGGAATTCAGCTTACTACCAAAAAAATCCCACTTTCCTTTCATCTTCGCAAAACAAGGAGGTAAGACTATTTTGCAAAGGGAATACAACAATTTTGTGAAGAAAAACTCTTATCATATTATTTTCAGCACTAGAGAAGCTATAGTGGCTGATATTTCAATATCAGCTGGGAGAGTTCACTTCTACTCAAGTCTTTCCTGTCAATTTCCAATTCGGTTTTCCAAGTCGGTTTACTCTGGAAACAGAATTCTGGATTAGATAAGCTTTTGATCCTGTTCAGTAGGGTTTTTCTAGTCCTGCTGAAGCTTGGAAGAATAATCTTTGGTCCTGGTGACCAATTCAGATTGGAGCCTGCAACATTATCCTAATATGGGAAGTCACACCACTCCTAGAAGAATAAAATATTTTGAGAAATATTAAAAAAGGCAGGATAAAATATTTTTCCTAAAAGAGAATTAAAAAGTCTTAAGGGAGACAGAAACTCAGAGCCCCAGCTCCCTCCCCTCCAGCAGATATTTTGTGCCCATTGAGAAGGACTGGGCCAACCTATCTACAAAATGAAAGACTTTCAGCTCCAGGGTCATGGGATTAAGACATGACCCTTCAGAACATAATTGGATTAACCCATTACCATTTAGCAGAAGACACAGAGCTCCCTTACATTGCACAATCTCCTAAGGACATTGCATCATCCTCCAAACTTAGCTCAGACAAACACCTAGGATTTGTACTTTGCCTATATAGCCAGCTATGACCCTTACATAGCCCCATGAGAGTCTGACAACAGCCAATAGAATATGTGTTTTTGCACAGGAACAGGAAGCTCATATACAAAGCCCAAGAGAATGTATAAAAACCTTTCACTCTCAATTCCATGTGGTCAACTGCCCACAGCCATAAACCGATGTGATTCTGTTTCATATTAAACCATCTTTCCAGGCAGCCTCCAGCCTCCATTTTGTCTCCACTGCCTTTTTCCAGGCTTGGAACTGAACCAGATGGATATTTCTTCCAATACTAGAATATGGATATTTACCTTCATTTTCTAGTCTTCGGGTGGTCCTATAACTTTGGACAAGACTGGCAGTCATTGAATAATGTGAGTTTAAGAGGCAAAGATAATGACAGTAGTCAAATGAAACTTACCATATCTCTATGGCCAAGTGCAGCCTAGACATCCTAAAGACTTTAGATGCAATCATTTGTGTCTCTTGTTAAAAAAGATCTCAGATAGCAAGTGAAACCTCACAAGAAGACACCCTAGAGATTGACTGATAGTTGAATTAAATGGACAAATAGCCTGAACTATAAAAGTAGCCTTCCCTTCACCCTTGTCTCAGCCTGGCCTACATTTAATTGCTCCTGGAAGTCCCTGGTCAGCTTTGCGATAAAGTTGATTCAATTTGAGCTCTACGCTTTCGCATCAGCCACAAAAATCAAACAGAGGAGCGTGAGCCGAGTAAAAACTTCTTTTTTTTAAAAAAAGAAATCCCAGCTAGCTGCACCAGCCCTTCTGAATGGCCCTCAATCTTTAATCGGATTCATGAATACCATCTTTTATACTGTCTCTGTAAAAAAAAGTGACATCCTATATTCTTGTGCAATTTTAACTTTACAGATTCGAGACAGATTTGTAACTGATCCTGTAGCACAGCCAGAGATGAAAGTAATGATTAAAATCTAAGTTCAGGGGGGAATTCAATCTTTTCAAAGTCTGCATGCAGCAGCCGAACCATTCATCCTTACTCAGATATATATTTCTGATGATGAATGCAGCCAGGATTGGAACTCTTCAAACAAATGAGTCAGCATTTATGCCCTGATATGTCAATATCAACTGAACTCGGAATTGATGCCCAAAACCTTGGTAATTGATGAATGAAGAGGCATTTTACAGTGCAATAATCACATACACCAACACACAAATCTTTTACCCGTACTTTTTAGAGGCCTATCAGAAAACCTTTAGCATATAAGAAATAGGCCACATTCTTGCCACTTGACCAGGAAATTTACAAGAGGATGGTAGGAATCTAAAAACTATAAGGGTTCCAACATTTAATTCACTTATTGGGAGGGTCTGCAATAATGGGTTTGCCAAGGCAGAGCTTATTCTTGGAAAAAGAGAACAGGCCTTCACAGGAGAACTGGATAAAAGTCTGTGCTTGTATATGTGTCTGTGTGTCTGTGTCAATGCACACAGCAACATGGGAAGGCTTGCTTCTGTGGCTGAGAGAACCAGAGAGAATGGTGGAAACCTGTTCTTTCAAAGACCAATCATTTTCCCCACCCTGTTTGTGTCAGGATGGCATATCATCAGAGGTGATATTCAGCCAGTTCTGACAGGTTCTGGCATACTAATATTGTGAATTTTGACTGGTTCAGAGAACTGGCAAATACCACCTCTGTCTGGCCCCACTCACACGCCCCCACTATTACCTCTCACCTCTCTTACATTCTGTTTTTTATTAGCTCAGCTGATTCGCACGATAGAGTAGATTGCCACACCTCAGCTGAGCTAAAAAACAACACAGCTCACTATCATTGATAAAGAGGGCGGTCTCTGAGCCCTTTTCGCGCATGAGCAAAATGCACATTTGGTGTGTGTGTGTGTGTTAGTTGTACCTGCACAGCTCACCATCATTGATACAGAGGGCGGTTTTTGTACCCTGTGCATGCACATGCAGAGAGAGCTCTCCAAACCGGTAGGAAATTGTTTTGAAACCCACCACTGCATACTATGTGTTGTGGGAAGATCTCACTCTCTCTAATCCACACATACACGCCCCAATGATTTCCTGACCATTAATAATTCCAGTGCATTTATAAAGCTACAGCAATGCCTATGACATTTCAGGGTTTCAGGTCTTCTACACAAGTAATAACATTTTCCAGCATTCATGTGAGGAAATTACTTTTGAAAGTAAACAAGCCTCTCCTCTCTGGCTTATTGGTAAATAACTATAACTTTGAGGAATAACAAACTTATTGAAATATCTCAGCATTGGATATGGGGGACATGGGAGAAAATTTTGATATTTCCAGCCCCAGGATTTGGTAAAATGAGGGATTGTATCCCATGCCTTTCAGGTTTTCCTGAGACAACATTCTGGCTCCATGAAATCTTTTTCCCATCCTTTTCACCATAAGCAACTGGGGCAGGTTTTCCCATCAAGCCATGGTTTGTTGGGTCTATGGATGCCTATTGTGGACAATGGGTTTGGTTAATGACTGTGACATTCCATTAATGACTGCAGATTTGCTGGACAACTTTGGCGATTTGTTTAATAACAGCAGCAAAAAAAGTCATAAAATTCTTTACATGACAACCCACTTAATAATTGGCCTGACTCTTGACCATAATTCCAGGCTCAATTATGGTTCTAAATCAAAAATTACCTGTACTACATTAGGCTGGCATAAATTGCTACATTTTTGTTTCCCCAGAGCCAAGGAAGTCTTATCCCACCTTTCATTCAGGTCATCTATTATTTCAGGACTCCAAAGCACATTTTCTGACTTTTTTCTAATTTTAGTTTCTAAAATTAGAATCTAAAATATTACCCTAGTTTCTTGCTTCCTGAAATCCATCATCAATTGGTGACTTATTAACGCTCTGGCAAGATAAATACACAAGACAAATGTTTGATCTATTAGGCCACAAACCCATCCAGGCCCAAGCTGTAAATTCATCTGATAGCATTTTGTTTACATAAAATGAAATATAAACAAACAAACAAATAAATAAATTGAAATAAAATGAAGTAAAATGAAAGGAAGTGACTCTTTGCCCACTTTTAATTAATAAAGAAAACATAACGTGCACTTTTTACATCATTCTTTGCACTAAAATAGCCAAATTGGTTTTGTTTCAGATAAGGAAGCTTTAGCATTACTCAAAGAAAATGTAACAGTTTTTCCTCTTCGCTGGCTAAATTTTCATCACTAAAGTTTTGCTTCAGCTTTAAATAAATATTCTCTGTTTATTTAGAAAGGTGTGATCCACATTCTCCTTTGGTAATTTTTTTCATCTTATCAAAACTCTTAGCTTTCTTCAAATTATGAAATGTTTTGCCTGAATAGCTGAATATAATTTGCATTTCAGTATGTGAAATCTATTGCCTGTTAACATAAAGTAATTTTAACATTCAATTGTGATGGAGCCTCATAGGAGTTTTAGCTGTATGTATTAAACAAAATAAAATTCAACTGTAACTAGCAATAAACTAAGAAAGAACTATACAACCAATTTCTTCTAGCATACATTTCATTGGGTCCAGACTATAGTGATTGCTCAAAGGGGGGAAAAGTGACTTATGTCCTTGCACTTATGATCATTACACCATGATCAAAATTCAAGGAGCCACCTTGAATTCATGACAGTTGCAGTGTCTTGGGGTCAAGTGATCCCCTTGTCAGGATTTTGGCAGTTACCCCAATTAAATCATGAGTATCAAGCCAAATTTCCAAAACTTTAAAAGGGTTTATTTATTGGGAGTTAACATGTCCAGAACTGCCTGGGTGTAGCCAACTCTGAGACACATAATTCATGGTCACCCTTAACCCTGGTTTTCATATTCTCCACTGGGACACATCCATAGCCAAGAGTCATCAATCATGTTCTCCAGTTAGATATTTGCACGGCAGAAACTCCAGTCACCTAGTTACTATCTTTGAAAAACTATGGAATGCACTTTCAAGTTCCAAGTTGCTGTACTGCTCTTTCAAACCCCTTTCCTCCCTCCCTTTCTGTTGGCAACTCTAAAAAGACCATAGAAATATTTTATGAGTTGACATCCCTTTTGCAACCTTCTGACATGCAAAGTCAATGGGGAAGCCAGACTCACCGAACAACCTTGTTGCTACCTGAACAACTGCAGTGATTTACTTAACAACTGTGGCAAGAAAGGTCATAAAATGGGGCAAAACTCACTCAACAATTGTCTCACTTAGCAACAGAAATTTGGGGCTCAATTGTGGTTATATACATATCATTGAGGACAGCATATTATCAAGAGCCTCGGTGGCAGAGTGGTTAGAGTGCTGTACTGCAGGCTACTTCTGCTGACTGCCGGCTGACTGCAAATTGGCAGTTCAAATCCCACCAGGCTCAAGGTTGACTTAGCCTTCCATCTTTCCAAGGTGAGTAAAATGAGGACCCAGATTGTTGGGGGCAATATACTGACTCTGTAAACTGTTTAGAGAGGCCGATAAAGCATTGTGAAGTCTAAGTGCTGCTATTGCTATTGTTTATTTAAAATGTGTTAATTCTTTCTTATTTTTAACCTTCTATACACTGATTGGAGTCATTCTAGTGACACAGGCAAGTATATAAATGATCCAAATAAATAAATTATGCTCACACAATGAATTGTATATGTATCAAAAATGTGCCTCCAACACTAGAAGTGATTTATAACCAATATGTCAAGTAATTATTTCATTTAATCACTAATGTATCTTCATGTGTTTGTCTGATTTTCTTTTAAAGCCATGTAAGATGGTGAATATCATGGAACCACAGAACTGGAAGGAGTAATTGTGATCTTCAAGCCCAAGTTGGAGGTATTTAAGGGATTTTACATATTTTTGTGACTTTGTTGCTTTTGTGCCACGCCCCGGGTCATCACAACCACTTTGAATTTTATTTCTTCTAAGTTACTAACATTTGCACCCAATTTTGCCTCCTCGGAGATCTCTCCCTACCCACCTCTTCATTAAAAGCATTCAGAACAATATTGAGGGACAGAGAACAAGGAGTGGTTTTATTTTCACTTGACACCTCTTTCCAGTTTGATGAGGAATCTTTCTTGAGCACTTTTTGAATAGGCTTTTTCAAACAGCTATGTATCCACTTAGGTATCATCAGTGGTGGTATTCTACCGGTTCGGCGGAACTGGCAGCTCTGAGGATCACCTGGTTCGCTTTGATGATCAGCTGCTGGGCCTACTTGCCTGCCTGCCCTGTCTCTATTCTTTATTTCCTGGTTTTCAAGCTCAGCTGCTTCGTGCGGCATAACAGATTGCTGCGCATCAGCTGTTTAATACATAGGGAGATTGCAGGATTGCAGGAGAAGGTAAGTAGCAAACCCTCAGCGTGCATGCACAAAGCAGATGCTCACCGAACCAGTTGTTACATTGGTTGAATCACACCCTGAGCCATGCCACCAAGCCATGTCCACAGAACCAATAGTAAAAAAAAAAAATGCATCCCACTACCAGCTATCATGCCATCTGGTCCATACTTTGCCATGTTTGTTAACGGTTAAGCTTCATTAGCTGCATTTTTGTAGCAAACTCCACAAATTATGTACTGTGAAGAAGTATTTATCCAGAATCTCTGTTCAGTTCCATTAGCTCTTTTGAGAAATAAGCAGAAAAAATTGCCTAATAACTTTGTTCATATCATGCATTATTTTTATAAACTTCTAACCTATCCCTCCCATTCATATTTTTTCTTCCAAGCCAAAAATATCAAATAATAGATAAGCTTTCTCTCTAAGGGTTTCTACAACTACTCAATCATTCTGATTATCCTTGTCTGTACCTTATCTCCGAATAAGAGAGTCATACCCACAGATAAGAGAGTTGCTGTAATATTATCATCAACCGTGTTGATCAGAACTATATACAACATTCTAAATGTAGTTAGACCAAATGATCTCAATAAAAAATCACTGTACTTTAGATCACCAATGTACAATCTGATAACTACACCCCAATTCCACTCCATGTGTGTTACAGCTTGTAGCAATAATCATATGCATAATTATTATAAATAATTAAGATGAGGAAGAGAAGGAGGATTCTTTTTAAACAACTATCTAGAGGAGGAGAATAATCCATAATCCTATGATAGAGCATCTACTTTGCTGTCATAAGATTCTATAGGCAGCCTATTGCATCTCTACTTTAAAAAGATCTCTATGGCAGGATTGGGAATAAACTTCTGGAGAAGATTACAAGGAGGAAAAATCTCCAAAATGCAACTGATAATCTCAGGAAATGATGAGAGTTGAATGGTCTACTTATATTAAATAATTTTATATGATCATGTGTACCTCTGTTTTTCTAGTGAAACTCTGCAGAAAATTTGTTTGGGAACATCTCTAATGTTATGTCAGATTCTGCTTAAATATTGATAATTCTATAGGACTTTCTCAAAATTAAAAATTTAGAAATATCTTGGATCTAAATAGGGGTGGAATAGTGATCAATATCTGAAATTGCTGTTTTTCAGTTGGAGCTCTTCCATCAGGAGTAGGAACTGTGTGCATAGTGTGTTAGCAGTTCATGCATGAAATTGTAAAATAAAACTAAATTCTGGTGATTTCCATTCCATCTTTCTATTTGCCAGTCTCAAAATGCATTGCATAAACTGTCACATCCATAGAAGTGAGAAGAAGAAAGGGGGAAAAAAACCCAGAGATTTAACCATTGGACTTGGGTAGTTAAAATAAATGTACATAAATAAAAATTTAAAAATTGCTAAAATGTCTTCCATTCCTAAAGAAATATATAAAGATTGAGCTCCTCTGAAGCTGCTTATAAAGCACTGTGTTGACCCAGTTCTGACCAGGTTGGAATCATATAGTATATTCATAAAAAACAGCTGATTGAACCAGATTGGCTCCATATTTTTGTTATAATTAATGTTGAGGTGCAGTGTGTGTAATGTCTTTGGCACAATCATAAAGGGGTATGTCTGTCTGTCTAGTTTTGTGACCCAAAGTGCTACACTGACACCAAGCGTGCATACTCTACCAATCCTACTAAAGATATTATTGCAGTACATACTTATATAAAAGAGAAATGTGGGTTTAATTTAGCAGTGTCCACAGACATTTATTCACCAATATGAAAATAGATCTGTATGTCTGCATGCCCAGAACTTAAGCAATATGGGTAAATGGAGTCCATTTGCTGCACTGTACATATTATTATAATTATTATTACTGTATGGCATTCTTATAATAGCCAAAAGACCACAATGCAAGTGCAGAGTAGTAATTTGGCTTGCCAAGGTACCAGCCTGTTATAGGACACCCTTGCATAGGAAGGCGAGCTGACTTCACACCAGAGAGAAAGACAAGTGGCTCTACCTGAAGGGTAACCCAAAGCCCCATCTCTTTCCAGAGCTACTCGCAAACAGGTACCTCAACTAGGAAGGTTTAGAGCTCTCAGGATTCTGACTGCCTGCACAGAGCACCAATTCATCTCCCCACCAAAGTGGTACCTATTTATCTACTCACTTAGAACATACTTTCAAACTGCTAGATAGACTGAAGCTGAGGTGACTAATGGGAGCTCACCATGCAGTGCTAGTACTCAAACTGAAGGGAAAAAAAACCATCTCCAGCATCATTAAGCTTAACCACCATACTTCTTAGCAATGTAGTTAAAAACCATACCAAAGCTAAGTTTTGTTTGGTTTGATTTGGCTTTAAGACCCTGAGACACTGTTTGAAAGAAATTCCTGCCTAATAATCTTCCAGTTGTTTGGTTTCAGGCCCTCTAAGATAAACGGTAGCTTGATGGCTTTGCTGCTATCTTCAGACAAAAGAAGCAACAGTGAAATTGATTAGTTTTGTCAATTTCTTTTTTCTCTTCAACAGAAGAAAAACCCAAGTGAAGAATGCCAGCGATTCCTCCCCTCCTTTTCTTTCCTTTTGAATGGAATAAACATGAGAAGATTTGTTGCTGGAAGACCTAGAACAAATTTGGATAAGGAAGTTTTGTTTTGTTTTTTGCTCATTCTCAGCATGCTGAGCTTGCAGAAGTAACAAACTGTTTCTGAGGCCCTAGGGAGTCAAAATAAAATCTAAAGAAAGTCACTGTTTCTTCAATGCAGACTTTGCAAAATCTGGATTTTCAGACTTCCTTGGGTATTATTGTAATCTCAGCTTTTATTTGCTTTCTACCTCCTCTTCTGTTAAAGTGTGCATTTTAGAACAAGGATAATCAACTCAGGAAGATGGCCAGTGTCTTCTTCCAAGAAGGATATGTTTTCCTCTTCATTGACCCTCCTGGAATATTTGTATAATTATTAGCTATTTTAAAATGTTCAATTTTTGGGAAAGGTGATGTTGAAGGTGGTAGCTTTACAGCTTCATAGGTATATGAGCAATACTTATTTTTAGGTTGAATTTAATTAGGATTTCAGTTGGGACATGGTACCAATTTAGATGTGCAAACATGGTACTGGGCCTCTCAAAGATGATGGGATACACTGTGATAGGAAACTGTGCTTAGAAAGTGGAACTTGGGATCTGTCAACCTTGTGAGATAGACTTGATTAAGAAGGTCTACTCCATAAGAAGGTTGGTTTTATATTTTATTGAGAATGACTATAGTAAGTGCAAACCTGAGCGTAATTTACAACTACCCCCTCATATATTCTAGTGGACCAGGAAAGAGCCTGCATGAGGCTTTTCTGAAAAGTGAATCCTGGCTGGTTGGTGGGAATTAGAAGGAGCACAGTGTTATGCAGTTGTCTCAATTAGATTGTGAGCAATCCCTTAAATCATATCCCATTCTCTTCTATACTGCATTGACTTACCAGCTGGGCTAGTTTTATTGTCAGTGAAAGAATATTTACCTTCCAGAAGTTTGGCAGTCCCAGATCCACTTAACCAATTCTAAACTCCCCATCTCAAGCAGATGCCTAGAGTCTCCCAATCCCATATTATGGAGAACAATTTCTGCTTGATTTTTACCTGCTGGCAAGTGTCACAAAGTGGGAAGGAGGTAATCACTGCTCTGAAACTGCCCCATGTTAAATGTGAAACGACAACACTCACTAATCTTGTTGAGAAGCACAATAAAGGGGACAATGCAATTTCGGATTGCATACTTTTGTACTACACAAGGATGGAAGTAATGCATCTGACAAAATGCCGTATGTCATTTTCACATGGATTCTCTTACATAAATGTTATGTAGTTCATTAATTAGATCACGGGTGTCAAACTCGCCGTGTCATGTTGCCATCACGTGACGTATAGCGACATTTTTCCCTTTGTGGAGCTGGGGTAGGTGTGGCCTGTGCGTGATGCATTTGGCCCACAGGCCACTAGTTCAATGCCTCTGAATTAGAGATACCTTTCCACATTTACATGTATATTTAAAAAGAAAAACCATCCTCATCTGGATTGAATTGTTTACAAATATTTTAACATTGCTAAGTGTGCATTTCTAACCACATATTTCATTAAATATTGTTTAAAATACATAATGCTATATGGAAGAGAGTAAATATAGCACCACAACATGAAAATAAGGATGGATTTATGAAATCGAATCCCAGAAAAATAAGTAACATAACTTCTTATTGAGATTTTACTTCATAAAGTGAAGATGGCATCCATTCATAGCAATTGTGTTGGGTACAATAGTAGGATTGATGTCTAAGGACAGGTAATTAGGCAGTCAAAGACAAAGCATTCATACATATGCATCCTTTGGTCATCTCACAACTAAATAAGTACAAGAACACCAACCTTCACTTTTCATTTGGAATAAAATCTGAAGGCAAATTATTTTTCATCAAAGAGAATGACAGCTGGTAGGGGAAAAACACAGGAGACTTTTTGGCAGAGCCCTATATTTATTCTAACAATTTAGGATAACTCCCAACTGTTTTTTTCCAAGAGCTGTATAAAGCTATGGCAGGTAGGGTCAAAGAGATGGAGAGAGCAATATGAAAGGCATTCCAGGCAAACAATGGCTTGATTTTTCATAAACAAAGTGGAGAAAAGGTTTTATTTGCAAACAAATACCAGCTTTTATTCATGGCTATGGGGAAAATAAGCTTTAGTTTACTGGATTGCAATCTATTTTCAGTAAATGCTTACTATTCAACTTTTCTTTTTAATCAGGGCATTTTATCTTTGTGAACTTTTACTTATTACAGCATCATGATCCTTCCTGGCTAATACCCTATAAAGAGCTAATTAATAATAAGCTGTTGTAGTTCATGCAGATAGAACTGAGTGGAGAGAGAATTAGATATACATTATCTGGAAATAATGGTCACATTTTGAGAAACAACTAAAGGATTTTATTGACTAAAATGGCTTAACAAATGACACTTAAGTAATTCATTGGCAAGTTGGAACAAAAGCAGTGCTGGAAGCTAATTCAGTCATTTTTCTAACAGACATCAGCATTGAATTGGCTGCAGATTTTCACTAGGATTAATTAATTCAAACTGAATTTTTCCAGTAACTATGTTTTTATTTTAATGAAAAGTTCATTCACTCTAATGGTGCTTGGAAGAAAGGTTGAGGTTAAGGTTAAGGTTAAGTTAAGGTTAAGGTTGAGACTAAGGATTTTTTTATTATCCAAAGGTTGCTTGCTTATGTTATGACTCTACCATGTTAGAACCGAACTAAAATGTTAGCTCAGAACTGTGTCAAAATTTAAGGGTAATGAAATAACTCAGCATTTTTCTCAGTGGCATGACTAGCTGGCAACTACAATTTGTATATATAAGTGATCTAGGAATCCTACATCAAAGCTCAGCAATTTTCTGGTGTCTGGAGAACCATATATAACATTTTCAGGATAAAGCAAAGATGCAAAGTGGGTACGGCCATGTCAAAAAAATATTTTCAGGGCTACAAATTGATTGTCACATTCTTGTAGAGATTTTGGGAGGTATCCTTCCAAATATCTGGAGGATGGCACACTGCAGAAGGTTGGCCCTGGGTTTTAAATTTGACAAAAGAGATATTTTTTTACTCTATGTGAACATTAATTTATGTTGATCCATATGCTGCATCTTTCTTATGATTACCCCTTTTTGTGCAGGCATACAATGAGCATCCTTGAGAATTGGAGTCTAAGCTGAGCAATGATTAGTAACTGAGGTTTTATTATTGTAACAAAAGGAGATTTATATAAGTGAAATATATTATAAACAAAGCCTAGCACCTAACTAGTTCAACTTATTTATTTATTTGTATCCTGCCTTTATCATTTTTACAGATTACTCAAGATGGTGAAAATATCCAGCACACCTTCCTCCTCCTATTTTACAACAATAACAACCCTGTGACGTCAGTTGGGCTGAAAGAGAGTGATTGGCCCCAGGTCACCCAGCTGGCAAAGGTGGGACTTGAACTCACAACCTCCTGCTTTCTAGCTTACTGCCTTAACCACTAGACCAAACTGATTCTTTGCATCAGGGGTGGGATCCTGGGGGTTCACAGGGGTTTAGAAGAGCCCCTAGCTAGGTTTCTGTGCAGTTTGGAGAGCCCCCAAATCCCACTCCTGGCTGGCCTGCCCCTCCCGCCCCTCCCAGGAGTTCCCACATGGCCCATTTGGGATGCAGGTAAGTGCAGGGCGTGCATGGAAGCTCAGGGAGGGTGAAAACAGGCCTCCCAGTAGTTCAGAAAGGCTGGAAATGGGCCTGTTTCTGGCTTCCAGAGAGCCTCCGGAGCCCAGGGAGGCCGTTTTTGCCCTCCCATAGATTTGAGGAAAGCCTCCAGAGCCTGGGGAGGGCAAAACCACTCCCTCCCATGGTTCAGGAGGCCAATTAGGACACGCCCACCATGATGCAGGAGGCCAACTAAGCCACGCCCACCCAGCCACTGGGTAGAGAACCCTTTGCTAAAAAATTTTAAGCCCACTCCTGCTTTGCATCCTATCGGGAAGAGAGTCATACAGAAAGTGCCATGAGCATGTATGTATGACTGGGAAGGAAGGCAGAAAGAAAGAACCTCAGATAAAATCATACACTGCAATGTCCTACTTGTCAATGAATACTTCAGCTTCAACCATAATAACACAAGAGCAAGCAATAGATACAAACTTATGGTTAACTGCACCAAACTTGATGGCAGGAAATACAACTTCAGCAATAGAGTGGTCAATGTCTGGAATACTCTACCTGACTCTGTGGTTTCTTCCCCAAACCACAAAAACTTTAACCTTAGACTGTCTACTATTGACCTCACCCCTTTCCTAAGAGGTCTATAGGGTTAGGGTTATAAGCGCACCAACATGCCTACCATCCCTGTCCTATTGTTTCTTGTATTTTTTTTTATTTTTCTTATATGTATCCATGTATTCATAACTATGTTTTTACTTATACCTATTATTTTGTAAGCAATTGGCAAAAATAAAAAAATGAATGAATGAATAAATAAATATTTCTATCTGCAGTTCACTACCCTCATGTGGCCATTAAGTCACTGATGTGCTGCCCATTCTGTGTCATTGTTTCTGGAATGAGACAATTATCTTGCTGCCACAGGCTGAAGCTGGGTCTAATATTTATGGAAAAGACTACAAATCAGTGACAATCATCCCAAGATCCAATCCTTGGCATCGCCAAATAGTGCGGAAAATTATTGTTGCTCCAAATCTCAGAGAAATGCTGAGAGTCCACGAAGGAAATTAATATGATTGTTCTGGGATTTGATGAAATTGGTAGGACTTTCCCAGAAGTATGAGGCTTAAACCTGAGTGCAAAGCACTGGGTGTGTAGACATTGGAGCAATTAGATGAAGAGTGACAGATAAAACGGCTGCTGTAGTTAGAGAATTTGGAGCCAGTGACAGAAATTGAACTGGAGACGTTCAGACAAGGGAAGAGTTGTCTCAAGAAAAAAAATGACTGAAACAAAATGCAGACTGAAAGCAAAATTGGTGGCAGAGCTTATGCTAAAAAGCAGCTAAAAAGACAAAAGAGAAAGAGGGATTAATTGTGGATAAGCAAGAGAAAACTGCTTCACACTCCAGCTGTCGTCTTGCATATTTTTCCAAGGTAGGATATGATTTTCCTTTAAGGTATGCTGTGCATTTTGAGTCTGTTCAGTCAGCCGATGAAAGACAGAAAAAAAATGATGGGCTTCTTTTTAATTATCATTTTCAGGACTGTTGTCCTTTCAGTTTTCAAGGAATCATACTAAAAATTCCCAAAATATTTTCTTAAAGTAATTTTCAATCCAAAAAGAGAGACTGCATATGCAATTATACTCAGCTCGTTAATTCATCGTGCAACTTATGATCTGTACCAACTTTCCAAAAGATATTTTAAGTCACAACTTTTCCTCCAAAAGATGCGTGTCAAATTCCTTTGCTTTCTCCAAAGGGGTGTCCTTTAAATGTTTTGCAGTAGTAATATAGATGTTTATGGCAGAGAAGGTATTCAGCAGGTTCTGAATAGTAGTACTGAGTAGTTTGGAGAACTGTCAAATACCACCTCTGACTGGCCCTCCCCATCTATTGTCTGCCTCCCGAGTCCCAGTTGTTGTCCTGCATGGGAGAATGGAGCTGGAAAGCAGGTTAGTAGGGTAGGGAGGGAATGGAATTTTGCAGTAACCTTCCCCTGCCATGTCCACCAAGCCACGCCCACAGAACTGATAGTAAAAAAAATTGAATCCCACCACTGGTTTACGGATGTAAGAGGATAGCAAGTGGCCCAATTTGTGTTATGACACAAATACAGTTCTGGACAGGTGGCCCTCAACTTACAAGTGGTTACTTAGCAACTGTTGGAAGTTACAATGGAGCCCCCAAAATGATCCAGCTTTAAAGTTCAGATTGCTGCCCTATCCCCTCTGTGGTCACATGATTGCATTTCAGGCACTTAGCATTCAGCTCTCATTTAAGACTGTTTGTAGCATCCAATGGTCATGTAACCATGATTTATGAGGGTTTTTTTTTTTCCAAAACCCAGCATTTACTTCTAGTTTTCAGCAAAGCTGCCCATATTGAATAATCAGTTCACTTAACAATTGCAGGTTTCACTTAATAAAAAGAAAAGGTCATAAAACTTTACACCATCACTACTTTTGATCATAATGGGCAGGCCCCATTCCAATTGTAAGTTGAGGACTACCTGTAACTGTGAGCTTATTTCAAACATCAGAGTGCAAGTATATAAAGTACGTGTGTCACCGTGCATGTGACATCACTGTGGCTGGCTGCAAAAAATGTTGGGGGGCTAAATTGGTGTAAAAGCTCAGTTCAAATATAGAACTAAATCAATCCTTCTAATCAAATCTTTGAACTGAATTGCCTATTTGAATCTCAATGATTCAGTTTAATTCAAATCAACTCAGCTCATCAAAGCAATGATTTGAGTCAGATCCTAATTACCTAGCTGAAATCTCATAGGCAATAATTCTGTTGGAGTATTTTGAAGATCTAGTAGTTTAGATGGGATTTAGCCTCACCCATGATATATGGTTATACATATAAGGAATGAATATTACCCAACTGAGCCATTTTAACACAAATATTATTGCAAGATAACCATTCTTTCATTCTCCAGTGTGCAAAATGAATTTAACTGCAGTTTCATTTGTGATAATGACTTACATAATTTTCCATAATTTGATATAATTTTTCTGTCGTAATGAAAAAAGGAATAAATGCAGATATATAGGGCAGTGGGAAAAGCTCAGCTGGAAACTCTTAATTATTTGATATCTGTTGAAGAAATGCAGCTAAGGAGCATGGTTTTGCTGAATGGGGAATATCTTGAAAAAGAGATCATACATTTCCCATACTGGGAGAAAAATCACAATGAGTGAAACTGAGATTTCATCATAGAGGAAACTCAATGCCTATCCAGTTTCCATGTTTACAATCAAAGTTATTGGATAACATCCATTTTTGGCCCTCGTGCGGTGTGGTCCTTCTAAAGGGATGAGCATAGAATCCAGCCATTTATATTATAAAACCAGCAGGAAGATTATACTTTTAAAATATCTTGAAATTGTGTCCTGAATGTGAGAAAGGGAAAAATCTATCTCCGTTCCATTTCTAGCAAATGACATTCCAGCTATTGTGACAGCAAAAATATATTTCATGTAATGGGAATGTACTCAGGCAACAGTGAACGTGAAAGTCATCCAAAACTGAACAGAACTGAATCTGAATGATGGTTGATGCATATTCTTTCAATGAGCAGAGACTTCTAGTTCCCTTAAGGTGCTAATCCCTTCAGGTATACTGGTATCCTATCCCCAAAGAGAATTAGCTTTTCCTGCTCTTCCTGTGGAGGTCCTAGGGAAGGACATCTTTCTGGAAAGAACTGAAATGGATGAGCCTCCTTGCTTCCAGCATTCAAGAAAAAGAACTTGGAATAGTGCATCCATTTTTGGTTGCCACGATATTGAAAAGATGTTGAGACTCTAGAAAGAGTGCAGAGAAGAGCAACAAAGATGATTAGGCGACTGAAGGCTAACATATATGAAGAACCATTTCAGGAATTGGGTATGCCTAGTTTAATGAAAAGAAGGATGACAGTATTCCATATCTCAGGGCTGCCACAAAGAAGAGAGGGTCAACCTATTCTCCGAAGCATCTGAAGATTAAAAGCTTCTTTCTGACAGCTCTGCTTCATTATTCAATTATTCCTTCAAAGTGCTAACTGCAACAGGGGAGTATTTCTTCCCTACAGCAGTGTAAAAAGCTTAAAACAACCCTTCCCCTTTAAGAAAATACCAGCAAAGAAAAAAAAACCTCCTTTGGAGACAGTAAGTCTAGGCATACTGCCAAGAATGCAAGAAGAGTGAGAAAAAACAAAAGGAGATTTCTTCCAAAAACCAGCTCTCCGAACTGCTTAGAAAGTTAACAACCGGTTCTAGCAAATAGGTGAGAACTTGTAGAATCCCACCCCGGCCTTGAGTCCTTGCTATGTGGAAAGAGGCCCATTAATGTCAGGCACAAAGAACCAAGAACAACACTCAAAACTGCTCAAAGTTTATCGTTGCTCACTCATAGAATCACTATCGAGGAGATGGGAGGCATATAAATGTCATAAATAAATAAAATAAATCAAAAGGAATCTTGCCAGACTAAAGTACACTCTGTGTAACTATCAGATATACTCTATGAAGGTTTACGGAGGATTCCTCCTGGGCCTCTTTCTACATACCAAGGACTCAAGCCTGATGTAGCTCTTAGTTTTTTGGGAAAAGTCTCCTCCCTCTTGCAATTCAGTGCCATATCCCTCCACAATTTCCTTGGATTGTTATTTATTAACATCTTTAGCAATATTTATGCCTATCAGTAGCCATCCTTGATCCTTTAAATCACAATTTGATTCTATCTCATATGAATGAAAGCAAACACTCATGTCCCAGGATAATATTGTAGGACCCAATCTGGGTCAGTCACCGAAACCAGAGGTTCAGTCTTCCAAGCTTTTGGACCCATGCTGGAACCTTTCTTCAGAAAACTTCTCTCTCGCCAGAATGTGTGCTTTGTGCATAGTATTTATGTGTTGCTTGGTTGTGTATGGCTTTTTAGTTGTTAATTGGAGTGTTGATGGCCAGTTATTAAGTCATTGGCAGTTGTTTCCTTGGGCTGCCAAATCCTTGATTTCTAAATACCCAATAAACTGGTGGTAAATCAGTAAATCTATCTCATATCCATAATCTATTTTACTTTGGGAGCTTTGTTAAACACCCCTGCTAGGAATGATCACCATGCCACGTTCACGAAGCAAAAACTAGCAAGTCGTTGATGAAAATGATACCTCCTTTAAAATGCCTGCAGATGCTGGTGATTAATAAAGCTCATCATAACACATTATATTTACCAAGTCCTCCTTTAAACGTGTCGGCTTCCTAAATTATTTTGACGTCTCTCCAGTTCAGTTTATGTTCTGTAACGGAGAAGCTGCTGTGCGACAGATGGCACTGTGTTTGCATAACAAATGTTCTTCTCAGGTCAGTATAATACAAGGTGGTTGATTGGGGGGGGAACCACAGTATTCAAAAGAAGAATGAGATCCCTAGGCAGCTCCTTTCACAGTGAGGAAAATCAATCAATCATCCAGCATGTTCGCTCTCCTGCCCTGGCGGACAAGAAACAGAAGCCCCCATTTTATATTATCTTACAGAGAGAGACACAAATACAGAGAAAGGAAGAGTTCATTAGCTAGCACAGCTGGCAGCCCACAGTGAGAATGTGGGCGAGCCTGAAAAACATTCTCCAAAAACTTGCATGCCTCAACCAAACCTTCCATGGCCGATGAGTGAGAGACCTCGGCACTTGAAGTTCAAATACAGGAGAGAGAAGGGAGAGAGAAGGAGGGAGGGCAAACAGGAATAAATTCTGCACAGATTTATTGTAGTCAGATGAAGGTAACAGAAGGCTCTGCTTCAGAAGGAACCTGAGCTGAGTGATAGAGCACCTGCTCTCTTGCAGGAAAAAGAAAAAGAAAAGAAAGTTGTCACTGATGACATCCAGCATGACATGTTCTTGTTTTCTCCAACTAGTCTTAGAAAGGCTGTTGTAATTAAGGCACTGCAGCACATCAGATTTAAAGCAGAAACATTTTCCAGACTTTTATACATAAAAGCTGCATGTGTTAGCAACCTCTTGAAATCAGGAAGGGTGTTCCCAAAATGGCACTGCAGTTGCAGAAGTCAGATTTGTAACTGTGGAAAAAGAGGTAGTTGCTTTAAAAAGGAGCAAACTGGAATTGCCTGCTTAACCCTTGCATTCTGAGATCGGAGGCACTGATCACTTACCTCTGGAAGCAGCATGCAAATGAATTGAAAGAATGAAGTTCACAAGCTGAGGTTTATTAAGACAACAATGTCAAGGGTGGGATAAAGCATGATCCCTCAGTCAGATGAATTTAGCAGAAAGATATAAAGACTAGGTAATACATCTACCATTGGCAGTTTACAGTATATGGAAGCAGGGGTGGGATTCTACCAGTTTGCACCTATTCGCTAGAACCGGTTGTTAACATTCTAAGCAGTTCGGAGAACCAGTTGTTAGAAGAAATTACTGGCCTAATCCTGTAAGGAAGGCAGGAAGGAAACATTCTGGTGTTGCTTACAGAAACTGCCTCTCCGTTAACCCTTATTACATTCTTGGAAGGATTAGACTTCCTGTCTTTGGAACCTCTCTGGAGTTTTTTTCTCCTCCTTTGCTAGTACTTTGCTTGTGTGGAGTGACCATTCAAAGTTACAATGGCACTGAAAAAAGTGACTTATGACCATTTTTCACACTTACGACTATTGCAGCATCCCCACAGTCAGGAGGAGCCAGGCGAGGAGATGTGTGTCTCGATGTGAGTGATATTGAGTTGGTCACACCCAGCCAATAACATGACCACCAAGACATGCCCACCCAGTCACATGACCATCAAGCCATGCCCACCACCTAAGCCACGCCCACAGAACCACTTGTTAAACATTTTGAATCCCACCCCTGGCTGTAAAGCACTGTGAAGCGATATAAAAGTCTAAATGCTAGTGCTAGTGCTATAAGCTGGTGCCGTTTTCCTTGCCCTCATGACCTTCAGCCAAATCTTAGTGAAGCCTCCTTCTCTGTCTCCTCCTCTTCCTCAGCTGCTTTGCAGAATTGCCTCCCACTTTCCTGGTGGGTGGGGGAACAAAAGGAGCCACAAACCATGAAGTAAACTGCACTCCTGTTCCACATCCCAGTAGGTTCCTAAGATACCCTTTCCTTCAGGGAGGAAGAAGGCTCACATATCAACTACTAACATCTCCAGTCAGTTCTTCTTACACCAACAGGCCTCCAATTACTCACTTGTCCTTCCATTGTTCCCAACTATCAACAAGAGACTTAAATTTTTGGCTACAGTTCCAAAGCAACCAATCACTGCTTGGCTATTGGGTCTTGCCACCAGCTAACTGAGCACAGAGGCCAGAGGGAGGCAAGAAAGTGGGCAGGGATACATGCTCCCTGCTGCGATGCTGCAGCAGCCCCAACTTTGCAAATCTAACTATTGTAAGAGTCCCTGAAATTTCAATTACACAAATGTAATGAGTCCCATATTTTGTATGCATATTTTGTATAGCCCATTTGAGGTTCCTCAATTCAAGCATTGTTGACGTATGATGCACCTTTCCACCAAATGAAGGTTACAAACAGATAGGAGAGTTTTAATAGTACGCAGAGATATATATTATATCTCTATTCTTTCTACCAAGCTCTAAGAATCTCATCAGATATAAGCATAAGTTTGCAGATAAGCCATCATTTCTCTCGCATAAACCCAAAAACAATGGATTCCCAGTGAATCAAATTTGACTTTGAAATCATATCAACTCATCATTTGCATCATTTGTTTAATTTGCACAATGCAGCTGCCCCAGACTGTTCTGCAAAACTGATTTTGACAAAGCAACAAAACAAAACAAAACCTGGGGCTCTTATTGTTTCTCAACTGCAAACCATATTTGGAACGTGCGTGGAATATTGGTAATTTTGAAATCTTATTCTTGGAAACCACAAAAAAATTAGCCTGATAATTAAAGATGATGCCTTTGGAAAACTGTGACCATTCAAGCGGGAAGATCCATAAATATTTTATTAATGGATGCAATTTGCAGAGGTATGCCTACTTCTTAACAAGGGGATGCATCCTCTTGTTATCCCAGAAATGCCTAGGTTTTAGTTTATGTTTTTCAAGAGAAACTCCTTGGCAGTATTTCTGTTTGAGGATCAGTTTCTCATCTTTCAATACTGGAAGTTGTTGCACTTAACATACAGAGATTTAACTTCTTTTTTGTAATGGCAGCAACATGGATATTGAAGTTTCTGCCTCCCCTAGCAAATCTAACCCTGGAATGTTAAAATATATTAAATAAATTGGACATAGAGATATTGCGAGACTTAAAGCGCCAGACTTAATGCCATGAATGAGCAATTAGACTATCTACAAAGTGGCTTATCATAATCCACTTGCCTCTCATATCTATTACTGTAATGACCTTGAAAGTTGACTCATGCTCTCTCTTAACCTAGCAAACATGCCAAGGATAATCAATTAGGTCTTCAATTAAAATTTATACTTTGTCTAACAACTCTTCCCGGCTTTCAAAAACTTCTTAACCAAGGCTGTCACCACACTAAGAGAAGATGTATTAATTCCTTGTTACCTCTATTTCTTTTATCATGAAGGCTACAATGAATGTATTAAAGAGCATACTATTTTTCTCTCTTAACTTTCAGCACGTTTAGTTAACTTTCAGCATTGAATGTCAAGGGATAATTACTGCAGTTAGTGGCAATTTATCATTTCTCAGTTGGATTCTCGAGCTTTCATTGGATGCCCATGGAAATGCGTTAGCCTACTTTATTGTGCAATTATGATAATTAAGGATTTCATCTTTTTGTTTAATTTAGTACACTTTTTATTTATAGGTTTAGGATTTTTTATTATTTGAATTTTGGCATTGAGTTAGGACTTTCGTCTTTGACCAATGTAATTGCTTGAGTGACTATCAAGACAGGTACATGCATGCATACATGACAAAATAAGCTCAGATATCAAGATGGATGTAGATCTCAGCTAGATATAAATGTAGACAGGATGTGTCCTACCATCAACTTCAGTTTGCTGTAGAATTAGAAGCCACCAAGTTGAGCCCAATTGTTAGTGACTCCCACAATGGCCTTATGGCTTTTATTTTGGTATCTGCAGCTGTTCCAAAGATATACTAGTTACATGACTGATCATATCCATCCAACTCATCCATTGTCTTTCTTTTCTTGTACAAATGTCAACTTTGCCCAGCATACTAGCTTCTTCTACTATATCAACTGGTCACATCAGTGTGACTTTCTCCTCATTGTTCATGACTTTAAAGCAGCAGCCTTTTTCTCCTACAGAATTGTGTGACTAATTCTTCTTGAAGACCATGGTATTCTTAGCAATTGTTCTCAAATCCTTAAATTGATCATGGTTTTTCTCACTCTTTCTTCTCTCTCTCTCTCTCTCTCTCTCTCTCTCTCTCTCTCTCAAATAGATTTGGGGATAATACTGTATATTCCCTCATTTAACTCCCATCCATATTAAGAAGCACACAAGATTCTCCAAATTTAATACTTAAAAGTTGCTTCTTATACAAGTTCTCAGAAGAATAATGAGATGTTCTGGTATGTTCATTAAACTAAGATATTTCACTTTGTAATACAATGTACACAATGCTCTATCAATAGAAAAAAGGTAAATACCCTGATATTCTCTTGCTCTCTTTGTTATCCATCATGTTAACTGTCTAATGATGGGTCCTTAGAATTTTGGCTGTTGCAGCATCCCCATTATTATGATGTCATAGTTTGCACTAAGATCAGAAACACCGAAGTACTTCCATTTTGAAAGGATTTAGACGGTGACATCATTGTTACCCTGAGGACACCCAGTTGGGGGCTACTTTCATGTACAGATTTATTGCAGTCAGATGAAGATAGCAGAAGGCTCTGTTTTGGAAGGATCCAGAATTGAGCAATAGAGCTGGAGTGAAGGACCGGAGTTCAATCCTGCCCCATGGCAGCTCTCAGGTCTCAAATGTGGGCTTGCTAACCTCCTGCCCAGCTTTCTAACCACTCAACCCACCGTGCTCCTTATAATGTCATAGTGAACTATGGTCACATTATTGTGATATTCAGTGTTCCCTGCTGGCTTCCTTCAAATAAAGTCAATGGGGAAACGGGGAGGAAGTCAGATGTGATTCCATGAGGTTCTCACCTAATGAGCCACATGGTTTTTGTTTATCAATGGCTACTAGGACTGCCAGAACTGCTGATGCTATGCAAACATGGTTACATGACATTGTGCTTTATGATGATGCCATTTAACAATGGAGTTCCTGATTCTAATTGCTGTTGTAAGCCTACTTTCAAATAAATACCTGCAATTTGGCAGATCGAATCTCACCCGCTAAAGGTTGACTCAGCCTCCCATCCTTCCGAGGTAGATAAAATAAGGATCCAAATTGTTGGGAGCAATATGCTGACAGAACAACAATGAAGGAACAGAAATGATTCTATGAGTATTTCCCAACATATTCTACAACTATTTTCAGAAGCTTGGCATCAATATTTATCAAGATGGATAACAGGAGTAATATCTTTTTGTACATGAGGTGGATATTGATAAGAATACAAATAGAAGAGCACAATAGATAATTGGTTTTTTCCCCCCTGTTTTGGATTGCTGTGCCAATAAACTATTGATATCATTTCTTCCAAGTGAATCAAATTTTTTATCTAGATTGAATATTATTTTTAGCAATAACGGTTGTGTAATACTGAAAGAAAGCAAACGTTTCACCTACGTTCACTCCTGACACTTAACATAATAAAGTTAAGATGTAATATATGAAAGGAAAATATTAATTCATCATTTTCTTTTTGTCAGTGCTGGCCTGCTTCTTAAACTTCGTCATGCATTTAACATTTAACCCTACGAGATCTACTGCTGAAATTATGCCACCTCACCTCTACTCTATGCAAGAAACATTAGATTTAAAAACCCTGCATGCATTGGCAGTTAAGATGTCAGGCACGAGTGGGCAAATAATGTCACAATTTGAAGTAACCCTTGCAGTTTTCTCTTTAGACCTCTGTATCTGTAGTAAAATGGCTAATATTTTATACTTATTGACAATGTGATGACTAAAATCTAAAGGGTGTACTCTTTTTCAAGAAATGTAACACTTATTCTCAGTTTAATTACATAACAAAGTATATCATAAATTTCTCTATCTAGCTATACTGCTTCTGCCATCTTTTATTCCCAAACACCTTTCTCCCTTTTCAGAATCAAAGCTAATCTTCAAAACTAGTGAGGTATCTGATAATTTAATAATACGGAGCAAGTACTTGTTTGAGGAGATATTTATGATTTCATTTGATCCTACATTTGATCCATTCATTCTTTCATTTACATATTTCTTAGGTTCATTTACAAGTCTACAAATTCTGCTCAAGTGGAAATTCTCCCCACTTGCATGTAGTCCTTTGGCCATACATGAGCTTTTAAGTTATTGGTGGAAGTTATGATTCCCCTCTCTTTAAGGAAAACAGCCCCCACCCTTTGTCAAGTAGGGCTATTAAAATAGCTGGAGCCAGCTTACTTTTCACAACAAAGGAAAGAGAAAATTACAGGCATGAGGTACAGAGAAAAAACCCTACAGACTAGCTAGAATCCTTTCCCATAGAAATCAAATAGATAGCAAGTTACAAAAAAACTTGTGAAAAGCAAACAGCATAACAGGAAACTTAGGATATTGCAACCAGGTGCAAACTGATAGCTATAAAGGATCAGGGAAAAACAGATTGGACTATAAAACAATTACTCCTACCAAGATCCCAGGAAGAGATCCCAAAGAGACAGGAATTCAACACACACAAATCAAAGACTTCATTTACAAATCAAAGAACCTGAAGTGTATAAGCGAGAGTTTTTCCTACTCATTTATTAGATTAATCCTAGGAACACTGTGAGATTTCTTTTTACCTGCCTTCCTATTAATAAACTGATACTGACTTTCAAAGCAGCTGACCAAATCATTTTGCATTTCTCCCAGCCGGGAAATTTGAATCTGCAAAAGGAAAGAACTTTGCCTATTCCTTAAAGGGCAAGGCTCTTTTTCCTTTCCTCACTGTATACACAGGTAGTCCTCAACTCACAAAGTTCATTTAGTGACCATTCAAAGTTACAATGGCACTGAAAAAAGTGACTTATGGCCATTTTCACACTATTTTCACAGTGGTGGTATTCTAACGGTTAGGCCCAGTTCTGCCCAGCCAGTAGTATCGATGAACAGCGGAGACCGAACCGGTTCTCTCCGCTGCTCTGCTATTGGGCCCACTGCCTGCCCAGGCTCCCATACTCACCTTTATTCCCTGCTTTTGAAGCGCAGCTGCTTTGCGTGGCACAGCAGAGTGCCACGCGGCAGCTGTTGAAGCAACAGGGAGAGTGCAGGCTTGCAGGAGGTGAGTTGGAACACCTCTGAGCCTGTGCAAACGCCTCTGCATCTGCACAAAGTTCGTGTTTGGTGCACATGCATGCAAAGTGTGTGCACGCATGCAAAGCATGCCCATCAAGCCACGCCCACTGAACCGGTGGTAAAAATATTTGAATCCCACCCACTGCTTACAACTGTTGCAGTCATGGAATCAAAATTCAGATGCTTAGCAAATGACTCACATTTATGACGGTTTCAGTGTCCCGGGGTCATGTGATTTTTCGGACCTTCTGAGAAGCAAAGTCAATGGGGAAGCCAGATTCACTTAACACCTGTGTTCCTAACTTAACAACTGCAGCAATTCACTTGACAACTTGTGGCAAGAAAGATAATAAAACGGGGCAATATATATATATTTCGCTTAGCCACATAAATCTTTGGATCAGTTGTGGTGGTAAGTTGAGGACTACCTGTATTAAAGATGAACAAATAAGAAAATAAGCAGGGGGACATGGTTGTGTCTCAGTTTAAAGTTCAGGACCAGATTTATTGCTTAAAAAGAAATCAAGGGAAATTGACATTGATACTTAATGCATCTGTACTGAGAGTTATTCAAAATGAACAGATACTAAGAATTTCCCTTCATTCTTCCCCAAAAGTGTATCAGGGAACAGAATCTGACATTTCTTTTTCGGTGTGGAAGAGTACATAGAGTGACATATTTGGAGGGGGCTCTTGAAGTGATGAGGTTTGGTTGCAGATATCCTACTTAATTGACACACTTAGGGCCAAATTAGCCCTTTTAAATGCATAGTCCATATGGGCCCACTTCAGTTTAAATGCAGCTTACTGGCTAGAGAAGAGGAATCCTTCTTCTAAATGTTGTTAGCAGAAGAGCCAACATAAGCCTTAAGAAGATACTTGGCTTATCATTGTTACATATTTCACCTTTCTACCTAGTAGGAATATTACGCCCATCTTATCATGTGTCACTACAACAAGGAGGAGGAGGAGGAAGAGGAAGAAAATCCAATGTTCAAACTGCATTTAACGAACTACTGTTCTTTTAGACTACCATTTGCTAACGTTTTGTTATTTTGCAAGGCTTTAATAATGTATGTTATAATATATATATATATAACAACAATGTATGAGATATTATTTGAAGAATCCAAAATACTTTAGAAGGACACAGATTAAAAAAACCAAGACTGCTGTTATTGAAATTTCTAAGTGGGGAGGAAGGAATAAAAAATAAATAAATGTGGGATCAGAGATGTTACTTCATATAGGACCCAAGCTTACATGGACTCTACTCTGTGTTTTACATGTACCATCTTCACCTCTTAGCCTTAGATGGAATAGAAAGATCTGCACATTTGGGTGTACATCTGAAGACCATTTCACATGAGAGAACAAAGGCTACATTAGGAAGTCTTTGTTTTATTTTTAGTCTCACATTAAGAATGAGAGAAAATATGGAGCAGCTTATTTGCATATACACAAGGTTGCAAGGAATTGGTGAGCTGATTCTGTTCTACATTTTATGGGTCTACATGCACAATCACATGAGAATAAACCATCCTACAAAAAAAAAAATTACGATCCAACCATGCTTATGATTGAAGGTAATTCAATCAGTCCATTGGAGTTAGGTGGCTAATAAATTTAAATAAACAAACATAATAATTTATGCATGTCCACATGGGCTTGAACTGCTGTTAGTCACTTCTGTTTGTTCCACTAATGGAATTTAATTTTTGCAACAAATTGCAACCAGCCTGTAAAGAGGGCTAAGAAAGTATCTACAGATCCCTCACATCTTAGACATAAACTGCTTCAATCCTTTCCCTCAGGATGCCATTATATGGCATTGCATGCCAAAACAACTAGACACAAAGACAGACTTTTCCTCATATTCTGCTGAACACCTAATTCCCACAGCACTGTGTTATGTCTAAGCATATTTATCCATGTAGTATGACTGTATCACGATTATCCTTCTCATCTTTCCTATTACCTTCTATTGCAGGGGTATCAAATTCGATTTCATTGAGGGCCACATCAGAGTTGTGGTTTGACCTGAGAGGGTTGTTTTGGCATGGCGAGGGGAGCATGGCGAGTTTGACGTCACTCAACAAGGCTCTGTTTTCAGCCATGCTGGCCTCTTGCAGCCCTCTACCAGCAAAATCGGAGCCCAAGGGAGGCTACATGTGGCCCTCCTGAGCTCCATTTTTGCTGGCAGAGGCATCGAGGGCTGGTCCTTTGTGGTTTCAAGGGCAGCACTGTGGATTTGGCCCGCGGGCCTTGAGTTTGACACCTCTGTCCTATTGGTATCTTATATTACTTTGCTGTTTGTACGTACACTGAGAGCTTATGCACCAGAGATAAATTCCTTGTATGTCCAATCATACTTTGCCAATGTTCTGTTCTGTTCTATTCTGTTCTATTCTGTTTTGTTCTGTTGTATTCTATTGTATTCCATTCCATTCTATTCCTACTTCTACTTCTATTATTTCTATTTCTATTAATTTTTGCAAATTGTCCTGAGATAGAGCCCAGGAATCCCAGCACTGTGGTTTGTAATCAACAGTGTAGATTGAGTATGTGATCAGGTACAGTAAGCTCATGCTGAATTATACACTCAGAACCTTTTCCACTTCAGATTAAAAAAAAGGTAATGGAGAAATCTTTGTTTTGATAAAGCTGGAAAGAAAAGCTGAGAACTGCAGCACCAAACCAGAAGCGGCAGATGCAAACTGTTGCCCACTGGAATCAGGATGAAAAAAAAAAGGGTGCTTCTGCTCATATGCAGAGTCTCCTTGCCCTTATTGAAGAGGCCAGTTTAAGAGTACTCCAAGCCCATTTTGATTCTTTCATTCAGGGCATTCAGGCCAAATTACTTGATTACACGTAGTCTTCAACTTATGACCATAACCGAACCCAGAATTTCTGTTGCTAAGTGAAATGTTAAGTTAAGTGGGTTTCCCCCCACCATGTTGTTGCCGCAGTTGTTAAGTGAACCTCTGCAGTTGGTAAATAAGAACCAATGGATTAGTTGTTAAGTGAAACCGGTTTCCCCATCAACTCTGCTTGTCAGAAGGTCGCAAAAGATAAAAGTCACATGACTCCTGGACACTGCAACTGCCATAAATATGAGTCAGCCTGAATTTTGATCACGTGACCATGGGATGCCATGATGGTTGTCAGTGTGAAAAACAGTCATAAGTCACTTTTCAGTGACCTTATAACTTTGAACGGTTACTAAATTAACTGTTGTAAGTCAAGGACTACTTGTACAGGAGGAAATTGCCTTATAGGGGAGATGGGTGGCATAAAACATGAATAAATTAATAACAATAGCACTTAGGCTTATATACCGCTTCATGGTGCTTTTACAGCCCTCTCTAAGCGGTTTATAGAGTCAGCCTCTGGTAACTGTGAGATCTTGGAGTCTTAGTGGACAATCAGCTAAATATGAGCTAGCAGTGTGTAGCAGCAGCCAAAAAAGCTAATGCAATCCTAAGTTGTATTAACAGAGGGATACAATCAAGATCAAGGGAGGTACTAATACTACTCTATAAAGCTTTAGTAAGACCACACCTAGAGTACTGAATCCAGTTTTGTTCACCACATTACAAAAAAGATGTTGAGACTCTAGAAAGAGTACAGAGAAGAGCAAACAGGATGATTAGGGGACTGGAGGCTAAAACATACAACAAACAATTGCAGGAACTGGGCTTGGCTAGTCTAGTAAAAAGAAGGACCAGGGGAGACATGATAGCAGTCTTCCAATATCTGAAGGGCTGCCCCAGAGAGGAAGGGGTCAAACTATTTTCTAAAGCACCTGTAGGCCAGACAAGGAATAATGGATGGAAACTGAACAAGGAGAGATTTAACCTGAAAATAAGGAGAAACTTTCTGACAGTGAGAACAATCAACCAATGGAAAGCTTGCCCTCGGAAGTTTTGGGAGCGCCATCACTTGAGACTTTCAAGAAGAGATTGGACTGCCATTTGTCAGAAATGGTGTAGGATCTCCCGCTTGGGTGGAGGGTTGGACTAGATGACCTACAAGGTCCCTTCCAACTTTGATTATCTGTTATCTGTAGCTTGTTGTCCCCAACAATCTGGGTCTCCATTTTACCCACCTCGGAAGGATGGAAGGCTGAGATGGAAGGTACTAATACCACTCTATAAAGCCTTAGTAAGACCACACTCAGATTTTTCCCAACCTGAAATTTCCTAGGAAATTCTTGTTTGTTTCAGCAACTTAAAGATAGATAGATTAGACAGACAGATAGACAGAGATTTATAGAGATATAAAAGTTGTGCCAAGATTGAATGTATCAATTGCTGATGTAAAATTTCCAGATGTAAAATATAAGTGAAGAGAAGGACCGGGGAGACATGATAGCAATGCTCCAATATTTGAGGGGCTGCCACAGAGAGGAAGGGGATCAAGGTATTGTCTAAAGCACTTGAAGGCCAGACAAAGAATAATGGATGGAACCTGAACAAGGAGAGATTTAACTTGGAAATAAGGAGAAACAGTGAGAACAATCTACCAAGAGAACAGCTTGCCCTCGGAAGTTGTGGGAGCACCATCACTTGAGACTTTCAAGAAGAGATTGGACTGCCATTTGTCAGAAATGGTGTAGGGTCTCCTGCTTGGGCAGGGGGTTGGACTAGATTACCTACAGGTCCCTTCCAACTCTGATTATCTGCCAAACTGATGAACTGCCAAATTGCAGACAGCCAACCATCAGCAGAAGAAGCCTGCAGTACTGCACTCAAACCACTGCATCACCATAATAAATTCATTCATTCAGGCACTTGTAGTGGGTTGATAGCAACATCAAGGCAGTACCCTGAGGTGGAAAAGAGTTTCTTCCCACACGTTTCATAGTTGAAAAAAGCACAACACGAAGTAGATATTAGACCTGCCCTTGGCTTCAAGCAGCAAGGAAAATCCATTTAATGTTTTCGCCAGCATTCATCCGATCTGCAAAATTCAGAGCAATTACTTCTCCTTGATTCACATCTAGTGTTTTTCAATGATTTATAAGTCGCAATAGGCTTTGGGTTAGCCTGAATTTTAAGAAAACAGCGGTTTGTATTTTTTTCTTTGAAGAAGGGGAAAAAAAAAACCTCTCCACAGTGAAAAGCAATAATCATATCAATAATCAATAATCATATTTTATTAAAAGAATAGCCACGTTCATTAAACTGCAGTTCTGATAGCTAGGACAAGATTATTGCAGAATAAAAGAAGGGCGGTACTTTTATTGTATAAGTAGGTTAGATTTTCCCTGTATTATTAACTATTTAAAATAGTTATATAATATCCCCGCACAGAAGTGTATAAGAAGAGATCTAAAGCAAATCAGACAGATTGTTTCCTGCACCACAAAGTTCCTTCAGTGTTCTAGAAGATCTAATACAGTCATGGTGAACTTACAACATGAATATCAAAGGTGGCACTTCAGAACATTTTGCCACCATTCACTAACATTGACAACTATTCTCAAATGTATGGCCTGTTCTTTCATGATTTTCAGAGGTTATGCGAGAATGGGATGTGCTCTCATGCAGCCTCTAGACCCTCCAGACATTACATTAGAGGGCCATGCTCTGGTGTGACCTCCAGAGTTTCTGAAAATCACACAGGAGACATGCTTCTGCCCGGTTGCGGAAGAGCATTGTCTGAGGCTGTTCAAAGAATGAAGGCCTCTTGCAACCTAGAGCAACCTCGGATAGGCCGCAGAGCCTGTCAATCGAAAGAAAACCCTGCCTGAAAGTAGGTGGTATGCAACAGCTCCCAGGGAGCATGGGGCTATGGGGCAATCACACCTTGGGGAAAGGTGAAAAGTGTACTTTTTGAGTGGGTAGTGGTGGCATTTGGACTGAAGTCAAGGCACAGGCCTCTATTTTAAGTTCAGCCTTTGGTGCTGCTGTTCAGGGTGGTCTAGATGGGGGTTAGGTAGAGAATTAGTGTGTGTGAGAGAGAGAAGGGGGGGAGGGAGGAAGAGAAGGAGAGGGAGAAAAGGAAAGAGCAGCAGAGTCAAGTGAGGCATTTCCTAAATTTTTGATATGCCAAGCCCAAATTGTTCACCATCACTAATTATTACAAGAAAAACTTGTCACACAAAAAGACCATTCTTTTCTGGTTTGGATGCCAAAAATCAGAGGTGGGACCATTTGGTTGCTCAAAGCTAGCTTTAATGTAGCTTAAATCTTTAGAGGATAATAATATAAATTGGGGGGTGTTCTTAATGGAAGAGTTTTGACAGCTATCTTGATTTTTAAAAACTATGTTAAATTAAGCCTATCTTGCCAACTAGTGGCACTACCAAACAGGCCTTTGTTGATATTTCAAAAATAAGCAAGGTTGAAGACCCGGCTAGTGACTGACCATCAGGAATTAAAGGTGATAGGGTAGACTGAGAAGTCAAAACTTCCCAGAAGGTGGTAGTGACAAACACATTCCTATTGTTGCCAACAAAACTACTTAAACATATGTAGCAAATCATCAGAAGTGAAACTCAGCTTGAGAGAATTCTTAATGTGAAGCCTATGTTAGAGTTGGCAGGTTGCAGTTTTAACAAGTTTCCTTCCAAAATACAACAGCACATTAATGTTCAGCTGCTACGGCCAGAGAAGGATATTGGACGAAAAGGGTGCATATGTGAACCTGGGCTGGCAGAGTCTCCATCCCCACTAAAAATGGAAAACATTTGCTTACTTGTCTTCCATTGTGAGAACAAACTTTTCTCAGAGAATTTTACAGAAGACCAATTTGAAAATACAAATTCCACTAATTGTATCCTCCTGCCTGGTGATCATTTGTTGTTGACTTTATCTTAAAATTTTATGATTGATTGATTGATGATTATGTACCATCAAATCCGTGTTGACTATTAGCAACCATACAGATAGATTTTTTTCCCAGGACGCTACATTCCCAACAACAGTGTATTCATTGCTGAATTTAAATTAATTATTAGCTGCCTGACAGGATCTGTCGTTATAAGACATACAGCTGGGATCTGAGTGGTTTTAGTAAAGAACAGCCTAATTCTCCCAAGACATGCCAAAATGACAAATACTATAAATGGTCCACATGCAAGCGGTATGTGAGCAGAACATGAAAAAAAAACTTGATAGGACTTGGCCGCAAATGTACATGGACAGATATTTAAGTTGGGCTGTAAAAATGAGAAGCCCCATATGATTATGTCAGTATAAGTATTTGAAAGCTGTCATCTAAAATAAGACAAGAGAGCCCAAAGTGGGAAAGTAGAGAAAAATCTGTGGGCATGTGACGAGCGGCTTCCATAGTTACGGAAGTTATGTCAGCCACGCATACACGGTTATTCTTGTTTCTTATTTTCTTCGAACCCAGAATGAAGCCTGGTGAAATAGCCATCAGAGAAGCAGTGATTTTGAGAGTTCCCACTCTGAGAGGGGATTCTGAGAATTCAAGTCCATATACAGTATCTTCAAGGCTCCTGGGTTGAGAAACACTGCATCAGAGGATAAACCACAGATCTGAAACAGAGTCCCCGAAAGCATAGCATATTGCTCAGTGCATGGTATCCCTAACTATTGGTTAGATCTTCTTCACTTGACTAGCTTAATGGACGATGCCTAAGTGTAACAGAATAACAGAGTTGGAAGTGACCTTGGAGGTCTTCTACTCCAATCCCCTGCTCAAGCAGGATAACTATACTATGGCAGACAAATGGCTGTCCAATCTCTTCTTAAAAGCCTGTGGTGATGGAGGACTCACAGCTTCTGGAGCAGCGGTGGTATTCAGCAGGTTCTGACCAGTGGCGGAAATTTTGAGTAGTTCGTAGAACCAGCAAATACCACCTCTGACTGGAGGTTTTACAGTAACCTTCCCCTGCCACGCCCACCAAGCCATGCCCACAGAACCGGTAGTAAAAAAATTTGAATATCACCACTGTAATCTGGAGGCAAGGCATCCCACTGATCTATTGTTCTCATTGTTGGAAATTTCTAGGTTGGATCTCTCCTTCATAAGTTTCCATCTGTTACTTCCTGTCCTGCCTTCAGGTGCTTTGGAGAATAAGTCGACCCACTCTTCTTTGTGACAGCTCCTTAGATGTTTGAAGACTGCTATCATGTCACCCCTAGTCCTTCTCTTCATCATCTATATATCATCCTCATGCTCTTCATCACCACCATCCCCAGAAATTTCAGAAACCACCTTAGGATCAAGGTTAGCATTATGCTAACTTAGCCTTTTGATCTACCAAGAAAGAGGTTTGACTTCTGGGATTTTCTGGATACCCTACACCCCATTTCAACTATATGTTTTCCAGGAGCTACAGCAGGAATAAAAGACACCTACTGAGGGTCAAGGGAGACATTTCTGGCATTTGAGTGGTGAGCCAGAAAAAGGCAAAAGCTAACAACCAAATGGCTAACCTTGGCTCTACTTTCCTCCAAATCTGGTTTCTTCACCAGTTCCTACAGGCAACAGTCTGTTGAGTTTCCTGCAAAAACATCATAGCTCTCAAGTGTGGAGTGTGTTGTGTGTGGGTGTGTGTCCCTACAGACTGCCAGCATTTGGGTGATGAGCAAGCTGTCATTTGCAAAATCTGTTTCTTTCAACTTGGAAGATTTGTCAGAAGTTTGTTCCTCACATAGTATTTTGTCCAGCTGCAAACATATGCTTTGTCACATGTAAGAAACGTGAGGAGAAAATAAATCCTGAAACAAAAATTGATTGATTGATTGTATGTGAGAGAGAGGGGGGGAGGGAAGGGGAGAAGAGGGAGAGAGAGAGAAAGAGAGAGAGAGAGAGAAAACTGTAATTGGAGAGAAAGCCAGAATAGAGGAGATGAGAGATTCAGAAGCTCTTTAGAGAGAACCATTTCCGTTTTTATAGAGGTTCATTTCTCTTTTTCATCTTTGCTAAGTAGCATACTTATTAACCCACACAAAGAAGCTGTAGGAATATGGGAAAATGGGAAAATATATCTTCATGCTTGTTTACAAACATATATTATAGAGACATTTACTAATTCCCTCCATGAAGTTATCCCCTTCAGAATCTCTCTTCAAATTCCTCTTTCTTTGCCCCTAGTTTGGAAGGTATGGTGATATTATGCTTCCTGGATGCCAATAAATGTCTCTTACACCAAGGGAGAATTTTCATAGATAAAAAACATTGCCTTGTGTGGATCATGAAATTGCTCTAATCCGAGTGTGTGCAAAACAAATCCAACAATGATCACTATAGGAACCCTATTTTAACTGGGGAGATATTTCTGCAGGGTACATATGTGAATCAGTAATAAAGAAAAGAATGCCAAAGAGCTATAGATATACTGTATTTATCTATCTTTAAATTAAGGAATTTGAATTTTCTTAGTTTGCTTTGAATTTTTCCTTATTTCTCCTAATGGGAGCTGGCTAAGAAACTTAGAAATAAATGCCAAAAAATAATGGAAGAAACCTATGAGCTATTGGATGATACATCATAACAGCTTAAACTAGGGGAAGACTTGAAAAAACTGCCATTGATCGAAATAAGTCTCTAGCTTAGCAAATTCATTCTGATAAAAGATTTATGCGTAAGAAAAACAGTAAACTCCAGTTTTTATTTATAAGAATCGTTACAGAGAAAAATTGACCATATTTGGAAACTAGGTTAAAAATATCTTAACAATTCAGGATGCAGATCAACATCCTGAGAGTGTATATCTTTGTAATTTTGGCTGTGTTGGTGTTTTTAATGTGGATTTTAAATCTGCGGGCTTAAGGTAGAATGTGATCCATACAGAGATTTGTATGGAGTGAATAAGTGAATAATAGGCATTCTAACATGTAGGGGTAAGGCTTCATAAATTTAAGCGACTTTACAAGAAATACTATAAAGCATGTGAGGTCCTTGGTGCACTCTGAGCTTGGTTTTTTTTTTGCAGACATTTCATTACCCAATTAGATAACACAATCAGCACCAGGAGGGAATGGGGTTTGCTCTCTGTTTATATATGGTGGCTTGTTCTGTCAGTATTGGTGAGAGGCTTGTTTTCTCCATGGTGGTTTCTTGATTAGGTTGTTGTTTACTGTTAGTTTGTTTGTCTCAGTTACAGTTTCCGACCCCCAACTTGATAAGGGCATTGTTTACTGCTTGTTTGTTGGCCTAGTATTTATCTTGGTGCTAATCTCTGGGCGTTGATTGTAACTCAACCCTGAGCTATAAATATTCTCTTCTATCAGTACTCTAAAGCAGGCATTGTCAAACACACAGCCTGCAGGCCCAGATCTGACCAATGATAGGCCCAGAGTTGTCCCGCAGGGCTGTTGCAGAGCCAGCAAGGACTGGCCCGGGCTGCCCAGGCCCCATCTCATCCCAGCCACACCCACCCAGTCGGCTGCAAGACCAGGCCACACCACTCTGGGCCCCCAAGGGCAAACAAAATCCCAATGCAGCTCACAATAGGATCAAGTTTGAAACCCTTGCTCTAAAGCAGGGGTCTTCAAACATGACAAGCTTTAAGACTTGTGGACTTCAATTTCCAGAATTCCTCTTCCATGTTAGCTCAGGAATTCTGGGCATTGAAGTCCACAAGTCTCAAAGCTATCACATTTGCTCTAAATCATGTGAGGGACTTAAAAAAAAATAGAAAGATGCTTACTGGCATGCCTTGACACCAAGGGAAGCAATTCAAGGATTCTGCAAGGCTGTTTGGCTGCTTCCTGGATTTTCAGCTATGATTAATTGGTTGCTTCTTCAACATGCACAAGAGCTTTAATATGTTTGCTCGACATCTTGTTCAGAATATGGGCACCTGTAATTACTTGGCACATCTGAAGTGTCATGACTTTCCTTGGTGCAGATTCAAAAAAATATATATGACCCCTCTCCAGCCCTGTCATAATTCACTGAGAATTATAGGAAGGACGCCTGCTCCCCTCTTCCCTTCAGGGGAGCATCAGCTTCTGATATTTCTAAAACAGACCTCATTATCCAGCCCATCATTTTCATTTATCAGTGCCTCGCAGCTCCTGGTATTCACAGATCAAAGAGTGTCATGTCCATCAATCACTGGATACTCTTCATTTTGCTTTGTTTCCTGCAGCCATCAAAGAAAGCTTCTTCTTCTTCTTTTTTGATGCTGCTCCTAATATCAAGGGTTAGGGACAGTGAGAAAAACCACCTGCTCTTTCCAAAAGGAAGAAGCGGGGAGCTGCAATGATTACAGAAGTTTCTGAAACTTCCATTCGCATCACTTTTGATGTGAGCATAAAAGTTTCAGTTTGAGTTTATCATTTAAAGGACTTTCTTTCTCCTTCTGTTATTGTTGTTTACATATGGATGATTTTTTTTTCATGAAATCCACCTCGTCTTGATAAGAAAGATACCTTTTTAAGCAAGGAAAGGAGGAAAAAAAAAACCCAGTTGTTTCTCTCCACTGCTGAGAATCCTTCTTTCATGAAACTCACAATGATTGAAATATTCGGAGAATGCTTCGCCTTTCTTTGACAGCATATAACAAGACTGAGATTAAAATCTCAGTGAAAGGATCTCTGGTTTAACAGCCTCTGAAAATGACAACATCATGCAGCCCTGGTCGTCTTTTGTTATGATACCACTGCAATCAGGAATATATTATACCCCTAGGCAATCTCCTGTTGCAAATGCCAAGTTTGTGCAACAGAAGACATCTTACCAGGATCTGCTGCAGTTCTTAAGAGGAACCAAGGATTATGGAAGCAAGCAAGCTTTCATTAGCTCAGAAACCACTATTAGCAGGCAGAAATCAGGCTAGAATTGTTGCTACCCATTTATAAGGTTTGCAGACATGCTGGGGTCAAGGAGGTGGCCTTGCTGGGGAATCACAAAATAGCCCATGTGTGGGGTCTCTGCCCTTCATTGTTTAATGATGGTCAAAATCAGCATGGGCCTGCAGATCTGTAGAGAAGCAGATGATAAAAATACAACGGCACTTTTTGTATGACATTATCATACATATGTTGCTAATTTGGCAGCATCATGGTTTGTTGCAGGTATCATTGAAACTGCCTTGTGTTCCCAATAAATGTTAATGACCAAGATTATATTTTAATATTTGCCATTAGAAATGAGAAGATTATATCCTAATTTTGGTCATTAGCATTAATGATACTCCTAATAGGCAGTTTCTTCCCTTTTACCTTGTAACGTTTCAACTCTAGCAGGAAATTTTCTGATCTGGCTGCTGAACCATTTTCATTCTTTTTAAGTGATTATGTTTGAATGAAGAGAATGCTCAGTACTGTCTCTAGTTCTGCAGGGATTAAATCTTTTACATAACTTTTGTATATTTTATTCTCTCCCCCCCAGCTGAAGCCTTGTTGCTCATTTAGAAAACCAGAATGTTGTTTTTCATGCCTTATTAGCCAAAAGTTGGAGTTTATAAATTCATTGGAAACCCAGCTGCATTTACATACCATTCTGGTTAATGACACTAATGCTTCTGATACAACTGAAGCGTGCCTTGATGGGATTACATTTGAACATTGCAACTTCTAGTCCTCATGAACAAAAGGAAAAGAGAGGAAAAATGTGATAATTTTTTAAGCTATAAGTTAGAATGGACTCTGTAGAGATTTTTATGACATGTTATGATTCACCCAAAATTCCAGTCACAAAAGAATGAAATGAGAATCTCTGCTCTTAAGAATATTTAACAACATATTACCTAATAGATACTATATTATCATAAGCACATCACCCTCAGCTCTTCTGCAATTCAGGAAAACACATCAATCACATGGCACAATTTTGGGTCTTTAGCAAAGACTAAAAAGCAAACTGAAGAGAAAGCTTTGGCCAATGAGCTATGCATAGACAACAGTCAGTTTGCCATGCTTCTGACAGAACATACAATAAGAGTTGGAAGGGACCTGGTCTTCTAGTCCCAACCCTTGCTCAATGAGGAGACCCTATACCATTTCAGACAAATGGTTGGCTAGACTCTTTTTCAAAGCCTTCAGAACCCACAATTTCTGAAGGCAAGCTATTCCATTGGTTAATTGCTTTCACCATTAGGAATTTTCTTCTTAATTCTAGATTGCTTTTCTCCTTAGTTAGTTTCCAACTATTGTTTACCTTGCATTTTGTTGCTTTGGAAAATAGATTCACCCCCTCATCTTTGTAGGAGCCCCTCAAATATTGGAACAATGCTATCTTGTCGCTGTCCCCAACCCTAGTCATACCCAATTCCTGTAACCCTTTCTTCATACATTTTAGCCTCCAATCCCCTAATCATCCAACAGCATGCTTACATTTCTCTTGCAGTATATTCATGTTGAGCCACTACAACCTATATCATTCTTACTTTCCGAAAGTGAAATGTAAACAATATAAATTACAAAATCAAATAGTAAAGACAATATAATGTCATTAAAGTAAGACAAGATCGTTTCTGCCACAGAGAAACAAAATACCCATAAGCACTTCTTCAAGCAAAAATACATTAAAAATGAAAAAAAAAAAAAAGCACTGGAACATCTAAAGATCAACAAAACCTAATTCCAAAAATCTCCGATTCCACTGAAGAGCCTATGGAACTCATCGGCAGAGCCTTGAAGTACTTTGGATTCCATTCCAAAAAGGTTCTGCAGCATGCAGAAGTTCAAATATACCACAGCATCTGTTCGCCACTCTGTAAAGTGGCCATTACTTTTCCCCAAGATCACATGGCAACTTCAAAGACAGCTTGATGATGCTGGGAAAAGACAAGGCTGCTTGCTTCAGAGTGGCAAGCAGATGTTACCTTCATCCTCTTGTACACTCCAAAGCACCCTTTATGAATTATTTCTGAAGTGCTGTCCAGCCTTACTCACAAATCTCGTTGCTTTTGCTTGTGGATCAGAGAGCATGGCTTCAGCTGTGACGTTTTGCTTACATCACTATTCAAGCCTCATAAATATCATCAAGTGAATCCAGAAACAAATACGTAGCCCCAATGTCACTGGGGCAGAATAAATGCCACAGGATCTACCTGCTCATTGTTGAAACTTTATACAGGTAGTCCTCATTTAGCAACCACAACTGGAACCTGCAACTTGGTCATCAAGCAAAATGGTTGCCATGCTTTCACTTCAGTTTTCCTTTGCTTTACAGACCTGTGACAGCCATAAATATCAGGACTGGCTACAAACTTACGTTTTTATCATTATCACAACTGCAAACAGTCGCTGAATGAAATTAAACTAGCAACTACAAACAGTTGCTAAAAAAGATTGAGGGATCCTTGGTGCTCTTTGAGCTTGGTTGTTTTCTTGCAGACATTTCATTACCCAAACTAGGTAACATCAATACGTAGTGTGGATAATGAAAGGTTTGCAAGAAAACAATCAAGTTCAGAGAACACAGAATACCTCTTAGTTCAGCCCTGAACTAGAAATATTCTCCTTTATTAGTAAATGAGCACTACTTACCCTGCATAATAATAGGAGTTCCACATCTTTACTTGGAGTGATATTATTTGGTCTTTAAACTCCACATATATACCTATATGTCAAGGCTTGCTTGTAAACTTTTTCATATAATCCAAGACCCAAATGAACCAGACTCCAAATGAATTTATCTGTGCTTATATTCAAGCACAGAAAAATACAAATCCCACCTTTCAGGCCAGCTCAAAGTTTTCTAAATGTTCAACTGAACGTCTGCACTGAGCCCATCTTAGACTTGATTAAGAAAAAGGAAATATCTGACTTTTCTTCTTGAGGGTCCCGTGAGCAATATTCCTATTTTTGATATTTGCCAAATCCCAGAATTGCACCCATCCTCCAAACATCATCCCGTAGGCTCTTCAGGGATATTATCTACCAAATGTTTCTCAAAGAAATTTGGCTGGCCAGTTCAAGCCGCTGAAGAACCATTTCAAAAGTTATCACTGCAGTTAAGTGTTTTTCTGGTGAGACTGGTCTATCAGGGCAACCTAGTCTACCCAAATATTGGACAGAGCACACTGCTTCCGCTTTTGCCTTACAGCTCCAATCCAGGAGCCTTCGCAGGCAGTTGCTTCCACGACAAACTATTTTGTGTTAAATTTAAATTAACTGACAAAGAAATAAAGGGAGACTAGCTATCTCAAGCTGTGAATATACAGTAGATATAGCTTGAAATAGCTAGACTAGTCTCCCTTTATTTCTATGTCGTAAATTTAAATTTAACACATCGCTGCAGTTATTAATGTGAAAACGCTTCAGGGTGAAGATGGATAAAATTCATACAGAAGTTCCAAGGTCCAAATATGGGCATAATCAAGATTGCATGTAGCAAAAAAAAAAAAAAAGCAAAGTATTCCAAAATCTAAGAACAAATAACTGGAACCACGATCAAAACCCATGCACTAATGTATGCTTTCCAGCTCTGATTTCTGACAGAAAACCCACCTGTCACTCAAGGATTGACTGGAATCCAGAATCCCCTTTTCATCAATGGAAGCCCCCTAACCCAATGAAAGCTTTTACTGGAAGAAAGAACGGCCAGAACTTATTAGTCCTGAATGCCCCTGTATCCTCTGAAAAGCTGGATCGGTAAATTGAGAGATGCTGCAGAATAATGTGGAGAAGAGATGAGACAATAGAGGGTGGAGGGGGAGGGAGTGTTGTGTTTTCCACCACCAATCCCATTACACACATACCTTATTCTCTCCATTTGTTTCCCAGTGACTGAAGAGCTTCCAAAAAAATGAAAAAAGGGGAACCAAAATGATGGGTACGAGGGAAGGAACTAATTTTGCTGAACCTATCACTCCCTTTCTGAAGTTCCTCCCAATTGCTCCAAATGCACAGAGCGAGCCCTGACTTCTACAGTGACACCTAATTTAAGGAATTTATCTATCCAAATATGTGTTTTTCTTTCAAGGGTCCATGTGCCATGCTTCTGTGCATTAAACATTCCTCCCCTCACCCTCTCCAAGTAAAACATTTAATGGGGGGGGGGAAGCACATTTCTGAATTATATTTCATCCATATGGATAGGTATGTGATAGGTAGTTTCAATAAATCAGCAGCCACTCCACCAGCCTTATCATCCTATTATGGCATGGGATTACAGTAATTGAATCAGAAATGCACTGGACATGCAAGTGATGTTATTAAAACACCCACTTAGCATTTTTTTAAAGCTGCATCATCTACGCAAGGGCAATAAATTACCACACATTATGGTGTTCTCGGTTTTGCAAAAAAGAAAAAAAAAGTGACCAAATACAAGGGGGGGAAAAAGAGAGGTATGTAATGTCTAAAATTACATTTTCAAGCATGTCATTTCTAAAAATCCAAGAGTTTGTAATAACTTCTGTGGGTCACAGTCACTGCATTACATTTATTAAGCTAATGGGATGGGAAGCCGAACACGTCTACATAGTTTTACAATTCACTGGCTGCACATACATCTCATGGCCTTTGCTTCTTGCACAATAGAAAATCAATTCTCACTTTAATCTTAAAAGCAAATATAAAAGCTGATGACTAATCAGGGGAGCCCTTTGAACAAGCAGTAACATTTGGCCCACAAACACATTTGCAGGTAATCCTAGAGGTCACCACTGCCAGCTGTGCATTTAAATCGGCTTAGGTCAGTCACACAAGGAGTGATAAGCTCATGACCATAGACCTTCAGTCCTCCATTAAAACAATTTGAGACTCTGATGCTTAAGCAATCGCCACTGGCTAAACAAGCGCATCTCAGCCCAGGAGATGATATGGTCACTTCACAGATGGTGGATACTGTTCTGAGACCACTGGAATGGCTTTATAAACATACTGGCAAATCATGTCATTCTGTAATCTATTATATAGAATTTCCACACTACTTTGTGCCTAACAACAATAAGGATACAGGATCAGAATTTGCTATTATCTGTGGGGTCCCTGTTGCTGCCTGAGATTGATAATTTTCTTTTCTTGTTGGATGGGAATGGGATTTTCTCTTTATATGGAAATGATTTATCCTATCAGTTTTGGTGTGTCTGTTCTTGATTAATGCTAAACAAGCAACCAAGTTATTAACAACACCCCAATAATCGAACTACCAACTCAGACAATCAAACAGTAAACAACAGCCTAATCAAGAAACCACCAAGAGCACTCCCACCAACCGTGATAGGGCAAACCACTTCTATGTAAACAGAGAGCAAACCCCACTCCCTTCAAGCACTGATGAATTCCTGGGGCTTTGCAGGGGTTTGGGAGAGCCCCTAGCTAAGATTCTGTGATGACCCGGGGCATGGCACAAAAGGTAAAGTCCCTTTAATACCTCCAACTTGGCCCCCAATGTCCAGTTATCATCGGCTGGAGAAAAAACTCTCCCAAGAACAGTGTTTAAAGGGAAGAAATTCCATCAGAATCCAAAGTACATATAAATTATAAATAAAAACCAACACAAACCATGCTGAAGCAATTAACGAGACAGGGCAGGATAAGGAATTGAAGAGTTCAAAAGATAATGAAACACACACAGTTGGGAGGACACCAGAACTCAGATAAGACTTGACAAACCAAAACAATTCACGCTTTGCTTCCAGCAAGGAGCTGTGTGCAAACACTTTCTTTATCCTGTTTTCCCAGCTGCAGCTAATGAAGGGAATCAGGGCCTTTTTCTCCTCCATAGTCCACATTGCTCCCTTATTTATTCCTCCCTGCGTGCCCTAGGATGAAGAGAGGATGGGCCTGGGTCTTCCTCTGAATGCCCTCCGGTCTGTGCCCTTCCCCAGTTTCCTCCACAGCCACCGGAACCACACTCCCACTCCCTGTCAGCTGTTCCACCTCTCCCTTGGAATCAGATTCCAACAGGGGCATGACAGATTCTGTGCAGTTTGGAGAACCCCCAAATCCCACTCCTGGCTGGCCCCACCCACCCTGGCCCTCCCCTCCCAGGAGTCCCCAGGAGTCCCATTTTGGATGCAAGTAAGTGCAGGGCGCCCATGGAAGCTCGGGGAGGACAAAAAATAGGCCTCCTGGAAGTTCAGGAAGCCTGGAAATTGGTCCGTTTCCAACTTTCAGAGACCCTCTGGAGCCCTGGGAGGCCGTTCTTACCCTCCTGGAAGCCTGAGGAAAGCCTCTGGAGCCCATGGTGCACAAACATGCCCCTCCACCATGGTGCAGGAAGCGAACTAGGTCACACCCACCATGGTCACACCCACCCAGCAACCAGGCAAAGAACCCCTTGTTAAAATTTTTGAAGCCCACCCCTGTACTGATGGTATTACTAGTTGGGTAGTGAAACCTCTGAAAGAAAAATAATCAAGCTCATGGAGACCAAGGACTCCAACCCAAGTTACAAATATTAGTAGTTTAACCTGGAGCTACAAATATTTTCTCCTTTCACTATTATCTTATGGAAGCTCTTGAAGCTAGGACATAAACACTTTATATCAACCATGTAGAAGCAGTTATGATGTGGGGAAGCCACCAGGAAGTCAGTACACACATCATAACTGTACACAGCCCTGGCAGTTTGCACCTTGTCTCCAAATTGTGGAATAAGGTGAAAAAAATGATTGGAAAAGAAGCAATACAAATATGTATCTATAGAACACAGCAGGGGGAGAGATTTACTCTTTTTTTTCATCCAAATAGATACTTGAAAATACTTACATATATAGATCTACTGCTTCCTGCCCTAGCATGATGCCATTAAGGTAGAGGACTCCAAAATTGGCAACTTTAAGACTTGTGGACTTCAACTCCCAAAATTCCTCAGCCAACCATGCTGGCTGGGGAATTCTGGGAGTTGAAGTCCACAAGTCTCAAAGTTGCCGAGTTTGGAGATTACTGCACTAAGGAAAGTCAAATGTACTAGAAAGGGGGACACTATGTTGGGGAAAGTTTACTTATAGTAAGTGCTATAAATAGGGTTTTAACTGTGGCCTTCAGTCTAGCCTAAATGTCTACCAATACCTTCCCTGGAGACCCAGCAAGCTTTCTGCCTCTCCTGATTTATTCTTCTTAAGATTTCTTAATAAATAAAAAAAAAAGAAAAGCCAACATGCTTTTCAGTAATTTTTTAAAATTACACATAAATCCTTAAAACAGAATACACTTGTGGCTGTTGGCAGTCATGGATTAATTAGGAAGTGTAACCACCTATTTAGCAGAAAGATAAAGGGGAATTGGTGGTAAAAACTATCCTGGATGGTTAGAGAGAAAAAAAGCAACCTCACCATTTTCCCTTTTGATAAATGTTTGTTCTGTCACTGAACATAACATATGGATGATCCTCATTTAACAGCCAATCATTCAGCAACTGCTCAAACTGATGATAGGGCTGAACAAATGGTAGTTTTAACCAGTCCTTGGAATTCAGGCTGCCATCACTTCTAAGTTCCAACAACAGGTAAAGTCAATGGGGAAGACAGCAGGAAATCGAAAATGGAGGTCCTTGCTTATTGATGCAACTAGAACAATTAAGTGGTGCAGTCACATGTATTTTATGACTAATGTTAGCATTCCAAGTAAACCCTCCAGGCAATTCAAAAGTCCATCGAAGTAAGAATTTATTAGAGAAGTCATGTTGGCACATCTGGGGAAAACCCGAATCTGAATTCCCACATTTCCCCCCTCCACACTAAAACTCACACTGTGCTCCACATTAACCAATCAATCCCTTGTCTCAACTGCCACCAAATTCCAATCACTTCCTTCCAAATGCCAGCAACTTGTCCTTGAGCTCTGGCAAAATAATGTTGTTGTAGCTATATTCCCTTCACTGCTTTCCCATTCTCACAGCTTGCCCTTCCCCCATTGTGGCAGCCCAGAATCTGAATCAAGATGGATCCGGAGCTGACAATTACATTGTTAGCAATGACAATTCTGGTCCAAGTTGCTGTAGTAAACTGAGGACTGCCTGTAATCTCAACATTTCAAACGTGCCTGTCTCTTTAAAAATTTAGAGAATCCTGCTTTAGAAAAGAGATTCACAGTGGAAAGTTGGTGATTTATATCCTGCCTTTCTTTCAGAGCAGATATCATGGGAGCATGGCAGCAGGCACTGTGAGTCCAAGAAGTGACATTGGATAGGGAGAAGCAGAATGAAGATGAATTAAAAAGCTGGAAATGGGCCATGAAATTTAAAAAAAATCTCTTCTGGGCTTCCCCCTGCCCCCCAGTAAGATTTCTGAATCTTTGACCCAGCAATTCATTTGAGATGTGCTAAGTGCTTTTTTAGTTTTTCATTTCTTTCTCCTTCCTCCAGCCTTGTGAGCTATTCTGAGGCAATAAAAAAAGATCACAAATAAGTTCAATGTATGAAATGGAAAAGAAGAGAATTGCTTCCATTTGCTATTGTCAATTGTTAAGATTATGTGAATCAAGCCTAACAAGGACTTCAACTGAGAAATCTTATACTCATATAATGTCAGGATCAAAATCATATCATTGCTGTGTCAGTGGAATGGCCACCATAGCCACATGTCCTTAACTGAAAAAGGATCAGAAAAAGAATCCAAAAATACCCAAGCAGCAGAAAGACAGGCATAACTCCAGTGTTCCTGAAATTGTATGTTATTGTGGCAAATACAGAGGTAGCAACTAAATGTTCAGTAACCTATCCTTACACCATCCGTATTATAGAATAGTCAAGATAATGCCATGGTGCCTCCAGTAGAGAGACTGTAGAGAGTAGAGGGGATGGCCTTGAAGGACAAAAGGAAGAATAGCTACCATGGCAACAGTCAGATAAGAGGGACTTGAGCCAAGGCCAAAAAAGGTAACCTGACAAAATGTCTCAGACAAGCCCCATCCTAGCTCACATGAAGGGAAAGAATGGGTATGCTCATTCAGTCTTCAAGATTCTGTTATTGTAGTTGTTGCAATAAAAGGAGTTCTGACCTATATAGCATAGGTTTCTTAGTCTGGTCTATCTAGTAGGATTGATACAAGTACGCTGTTTTGCAAAGCAGCTGGGACAAGAACGAAGAAACAGAGCGGAGGCAGCTGTTAGGAATGTAAGTCACCTAACAGTTGGGTTGGAAATATATAAACCAGGATAGACATTTTAATACTGTCTCTTTAAGGGAATGCTAAAATTGTAATTGGGTGTGGTTCCTCAAACCCCAGAAACCTGGTTTCCCAGAGTGTTGCTAATTGCTAGTTGATCGATGTTCTGATATTGTGGTTCCTGCATTTTCCCTATTGACTGTTGCTGATCGTCGTTATTCTTGGATTGATGTGAATCTATTACTGAACTGTTTTTGATACTGGACTTTGTTACTGGATTATCCCTGGACTGAAAACTGACTGCTATAACTGTGTATGACTTGGACTGTTTGTTGGACTTTGCTTAACCGTTTACTGGAAGTAAAACCTACATTTTACTATACAGTGTGGCTATGTGCTGTGTGTGTGTTATTCAGCATTACTCTCACTACATCTCTCTGTGTGCACTCACTCTCCTAACAGGGAATTACCTCAATAGCAGTCATAGCACAGCCCAGCTCTCATAATTCTCTGACCACATCTAATCCAGTGATGGAGCTGAGACTCCATCCTTTCTATCTCAGATCTTTAGTGGGCTGAATAATCTTAAGGACTGGGGCTTAACATGATTGAAATGACCACTTTGGATAGAAAACTGCATCTGGAAATTACATCCGAGCATGGTATAGCAGCAGTTAGGAGTGGTGTGGTGGCCTAGCGGTGGAGGTCTCGCCTCACTATCAGGAAGCGGTGAGTTCGATCTAGGTAGAGGCAGATATTTCTCTCTTTGGGCACAATGAAAATATATCTGCTGAACAAAACTCCGCATTGGCGACAGGAAGGGCATCCGGCCAGTAAACACTCTGCTAGCTCCATTCAGTTGTCCAGACTTTACCTTGCAAGGGATTATGGAATCATTAAAAGAAGATGATGATGGTATAGCAGCAGTTCCTTCTTCCATGTGGAGGAAGCAGCCATTCTCAGCCTTCTCTGGTATATAGAAGAGGGGACTATCTTTTCTCACAGGCTTTTTTCCATTGCTCCCTCCTGCTGTCTCTCAAAAATAAAAGTGCAATTTCCTGTGTTGAGGAAGGTGGTTGGAAAAGTTTATAATTCATTTGTTGATTGATTATATTCTATCAAATCAATGATGAATCTTAGCAGGGGAAATGGAATGGGGCTGGGCTAGGAGCTAAGATCAGAAGCATGTGGAACAAATTCAGATGAGAAATCCTGATGGGTCATATTCAATACGAATTTATTCACTGCCTGATTATGCCAACTAATCAAATTAGTTGCTGATTGGGGGTGATAGATGCAGAAGTCAAGGAGTATCATCACAAATGCATGGTTTACTCAGACAGAATGACTATCACAGTTTTTCTCTCACTCATTTCAGTCTTAATCCTTTTAAGGGAACTAACTCATAAATTCAGATGCAAAATATTTGATAACCAGTCAATCAGAAGACAAAGATGTTTGATCTGAGTGGGCGTCTGTGAGTGAATTAAATCAAAGTCCAGCTTGCTCAGAAATTGTAGAAATAATTTGCTGTGAGGAAGAAGTAACAAGAGATGGATAAAAGTATCTTTCTGAATCTATTAGACCTCAAGGACGTCACTTGAAACTGACCTCAGAAAAGCATAATCTATGTAGCAAAACAGAAGTCATTTTTTAAGAGAGAATCTTAACAAAGTGAAGAAAGATAAAATAATTAGGCTACCTAAAAGTACTATTTTTAGAGACATTCTCTGCTGGATGAGAATTAAGAAAAGGAAAATGACCCAAAGGTGCTTTTTCAAGAGGCAACTGGACTTTCTGTTTTTTCTTTTGAAGACGCTTCACTTCTCATCCAAGAAGCTTCTTCAGCTCTGATTGGATGATGGGGCAGATTCCCTTTAGATCTCCCATTATCAGCTTAGCTAAAGCTACCTTGTCCCAGATTTCTTCAGTTAATTGACTAAGAGATATCAGCTTGTAGAAACCTCAACAGTATTTAATTGTAATCTCTAGAAAGGAGAATGGCTGATTAAGCAAAGTGCTTTGCTATCCTACAAAGGCATAAAGTTTTAACTTCTCAAAAACCCATATATGGAGTTAGGAATAGAAAACCAAGATGGGTTAACACCTCCCATAATCTAAAGCACAGATCCTCAAATTATTCACCTCATCTATCAGATGACTGCAAGGAACATAAATCCTTCTACTCTTGACAATTCAGTCAGAATAGAAGAAGTCTTCAAGGAAAAAACAACGTCCAGCTGCCTCTTGAAAAAATACCTTTGGGACAACCATTACCTGAATAGTTGAGAATCTCCGTAGACGAGAAGGAAGATGACTTCATACTCTGACGGCATCTAGCTTGCCATTATGGAGTGTAGGACCATGGACAGATCCAAGGACAGAGAAAATTTAGAACTGTATCAAATGGAAATCTCTAAGCAATTTTCAGTCAATGGAATCCCAATTATTGAACTTTAGCAGCAACAGCAACGCATGGACTTTTTCCCTGAGAAAACCTCATTCCCACAAAAATGTATAATATTAAAATGCAGAAAATAGTTAGAACTGTATTGTTGTGTGCAAAATGTACAATGGTATTTGTTCAGTTCTTATCGAAAATGTATTATCGGCCTCAAAACGCTTTCATGAAGAAGTGTATGGCTTTTCTATATGTCCCAATCGGTGCTTCCTACAGTTTTAATTAAACAACAACCACAACCACAAGCTAAGCCTTGTCAGAGTATATTCATGAACTGGAATAGAACATGGTAGCAAGGTCAGCCAATGAATAGGCATAGCAACTAAGTCAGCCAATGAGAACTGTTTGGAAACTGAAACTAGAAGTAGCCTAGGCGTGGCTCTATATTAAGCTCTGCAGCTATGTTAAGCTCTGAGTCTGTCTGTTGAAATGAAACTGCTTCTCTCCTCTGCTGTGTATAATGCTTACTTGCTGAACTAAAATAAAACTGAAGTTTTTGCTCGTGCTGGTGAAGCTACTTGCAACATGTTTCTGTTTGAGTTTACTCCATTTTGGAGAAATCTACAACTGGTTTGTAAAAATTTACTTATTATGTTTATAGAGACATTAAATGAAGCAGCAGCCAACTGTGTTTATTTTTCTGGCGCTGAATTAACGCTGCAAAACTCTGAATAAGCCTGGCCCTTCATGATTTAATATGGGAGGAGTTTTTATGTACTCTTAAAATCTTACCTGAAATGCCAGAAGCAGAACCCCTTTCACATTTTTAGAAGACAACTATGCAAGATAGAAGGATTCCACGAACTGCAGTAGTGGCCAAGAGGTAGCGTTAAATGACAATGGCTAATAAAAGAGGTGAGATGTAAGCATATTGTACCATCCCATTTCAATCAATATATTTACTGATACTAACGATTGAGGGATCCTTTGGCTTCAAGGATAAAACAGCCACGCAGCAATGTGCTGCAGCTGACTGGTTTTATTCGTTCATATAATTGCTTCTTATTAATTGGTACTCTGCATAATAAAATAAGCACTCACCTTCACAGTCTGACCAGCTTCAGGACCATCCTGTGGGGAGAAGTGGAAGAGAGGAAAAGAGAGGAAAGGGAAATGGGGGAGAGAATTAGATAATAACAGCTAACAAGATTTTCCCGGGCATTCAAAAAAATTGCCCATTAATAATTTAAATTTAATTTCATTGTGCATTAATTTATAGCACTCTTGTGGGGATGATCTGGCACCAAAGTATTTGGGAACAGACACCTTTCTATTTTAGGCCCAAATCCAATGGGAAATGATGGAACTGAGGAGAAAAAGTTCTGGCACATTTGTTCCTCTTGGCCCTCACCATCTCAGATCACAGATGCTCTTAATAATGTTGATGCTCATCAAGATTTATGGGGATTGTTTAGAAAAGACGTGTTGTTGGCAGACACGATATAGTAGGATGCCCTTTTTGATTTAATATGATTTTAACAAAAGGTCTGAAGTAACCAGTGCAACCCATTCATTCACAGCTGAGTCCCAGAACCTAAACAGAGTTATCCACTTGGTGGGAGGACAAATGAGCTTTTTGTATAAGACCCACATTCTGTGGGCAGCTCAAAAAGCTATTTATACTTAAATCCAAGATTAAAATTAATATATGTAACTTCATTACCCTGTTCAGTCAGGATATGCTTTATAGCTTGTTTTACGGTAGTATGCCAACATGGAATAACATGGTCAAAGCTGTCTTTAATGGATTTTGAGGATTTCAGGTTGCTCAACCTTGTTGACCCTAGGTAAACCCTGGAATCCTGTATGAATGTTGCAGTACGGTGTTGTGTTGTAGTATGGCTTCTAACTCTTGAAAGTTATTTCTGCAAATGTGCAAAAACTATTCATTGCATGCATTCTTCTCTCTCCTAGGGCATTTGGAGAATTGTCCCAGAGGACATTAAATTAATTACCGAGGAGTTTTTTTAGAAAAAAAAAATCTAAGCTAGTTACAATATTGACTTTTAATTGATGTTGCTATAGAGAACCCTACTTCACATTGGAAATTGCAGGTAGATACCTTAAGTACTTTTTTTGGTATTACACATACTTTAAAAACTGTATTTTGGGAGCTTTTGTATAACAATGGATAAAGACAAGGTAATCAATTTTTTTCTCTAATCAAATCACAGTATTAGTACTAACCTGAACTGAAATGGTGAGTGAAGTCCCTCCAAAATGTTGCTCCACTATATTGCCAACTGCTTGTGTTGTGCGAAATAAATCAGCCACTTCCTCAGGATGCAAGTCACGGAAACGTTCCACAGGGCGGAGAGGGCAAATGAGAACATCTGATTTATACAAAGTTAAGGAACAACTTTGAACTGCAGCAATCCATTAGAAAGATACGGTATTAGATACTCAGTTCCACCAAAAATATATAGAAGAGAACATGTTTTTCAATAAAAATTGATATATGGAAGGAAGGAAGGAAAGAAGGAAGGAAGGAAGGAAGGAAGGAAGGAAGGAAGGAAGGAAGGAAGGAAGGAAGGAAAAATAGGGAGGAGGGGATAAAAGAAAGGAAGGAAGGAAGGAAAAATAGGGAGGAAGTGATAAATGCAAGGGAAGGGATAAATGGAAGGAAGTAAGGAAGGAAAAATAGGGAGGAAAGAAAAATAGGGAGGAAGGAAAAATAGGGAGGAAGGATAGATGGATGGATGGATGGATGGATGGATGGAAGGAAGGAAGGAAGGAAGGAAGGAAGGAAGAAGGAAAAATAGGGAGAAAGGAAAAAGGGAGGAAGGATAAATGGAAGGAAGGAAGGAAGGAAGGAGGGAAGGAAGGAAGGAAGGAAAATAGGGGAAAGGGATAAATGGAAGGAAGGAAGGGAAAATAGGGAGGAAAGAAAAATAGGGAAGAAAAATAGGGAGGAAGAAATAAATGGAAGGAAGGAAGGAAAAATAGGGAAGAAGAGATAAATGGAAGGAAGGAAAAATAGGGAGGAAGGAATAAATGGAAGGAAGGAAGGAAAAATAGGAAAGAAGGGATAAATGGAAGGAAGGAAAAATAGGGAGGAAGAAATAAATGGAAGGAAGGAAGAAAGGAAAAATAGGGAGGAAGTGATAGAAGGAAAGAAGGAAAGATTATATATTTTAAAATGCTTGACTTTTTAACTGAATAAATTTTCTCCTCCTTTATAAATAGCCCCAGGATCACAAGACTTTATTTAAGAGTTTATTTATTTATTTGAGACTTAGAAATAAAAGAACATCCAGAAATTAGGGAAAAAAGATATATACACTAGCTATCTAAGGTTTTGTATAAAACTCAATTTCATAGTTTTCAAATTGCATAAAGTGTGTTGCCAATGTAAATTGTATGCACGTCTCCTCAGAGGTAAATCTGAATACCATGATATTTTTTTATCTAGTTAACTATATATAGGATCACAGTGTAAATGAGTGAGGAAAAAAATCCAGCTTTTTAGATCATTTGCACAGTTCTTTCTGAAATGCAGTATCTGTTTGAGCCCTGAAGAAAAAAGACTATTACACATGAATATGCACATACTAAAGTAGAGTTGAACCCACTTTCACTGTCATGAAGACATTCCTGAAAAATATATGACATAAATGTATAAAGTTGACCTTAAATAGAATTTACCAGTCTAAGCTGAATAAGTTGGCATTGAGAGTCAAATCATTGCACTGTTAAAAGCTGGGCCAACTCATTGCGTACTGCATCACTTCCACAGCCAGAACTGAGATTTATGTTGATCTAAGCACATTTTGTTTTCTTTCGGATTGTAATCAGTAATTTGACTGGCGTAATCAATAATCAGAGTACTCAGACTACAAGCAACTCCATAAACTCTTAGGATCCCTGGGACACCTTCCCATTGAAATTTTTTGGAACTTAATAAGTAAAATTCCTGGAACACAGAATACTGTCTACGATATTTCAAGTAGAATTTTTCCATACACCTTTGCTGTCTTAAGCATCTACTTGTACCATGAAATATATATTTATTTGGGAGCAATTTTTAGTCAGATCCTTGGAAGTTATCTAAGTAAGCCTATATAAATTTTCACCTCATCTCCAAAGTAAGTTAGACTGAGTGCACTAAGACTTTTTCCAGCTTAATGTTTTAACCCAATCCCTGTTTTCCGTTAGGAAAAAAAGTCCCCTGAACTCATTCCCATATGTGGTAAACTGTGGTAAAACCAATCCCATATCAGATTGCAGTTTTGCACATATTGTCCAAAGCATGGCTGGCTCAGGAAATCTGGGAGTTGAAGTCCACCAGTCATAAAAGAGCTGTGGTTCCCAACCCTTGATTTAGTAAAAACCAATCCACACAATAGGACTTACTCCAGAATAACCAGGGCACAGCTGCTTCATAAAGGAGCTGATTGATGGAAATATGTTCAATCAAAGCGAGATTAGAAAACGGCACATCTATTTTCTGTTGGGATTCCCTTTTTTTTATTCTGTTGCTATTTGTCTGCCTGCAGTAGAAGGAACTGCAAGGCTTAATAAGTTCCAATCATTTATTTGCTAGTCTTTTCAGGAGGCTGCAGAAAATGCCTTCATAAATGATGCCACCGGCTGAGCCAGGAGCCCAAAGGGAAAACAGGGAAGTTGCAGTGAGCTTTGATTTCTACACCAGGAATAAAGAAATAAGAAAACTAATTAATTTTCCTCATTAAAAAAGGCGGGGGGAGAGTCAAGGCAAAAAATCTAGGCAGGGGCACATTGGTTTAATCCAAGTTCATTTTTCAAAAGAAAAGATAGGGAGCATTTACTCTGGGGTATTTGAGAAATTTAAATAATTACCCTTCTTCCAAAGCACTGCTTTATTATTATGGGTCAGTGGCAAATTTACACATGGAGAATATCTTTACACTTAACCTCCAACAAAGCTGTGGCTAACATTCACTTTTAGTTTCTTTTTCTTTTTTAATGTCTTACGGTGTTCTGTCCTAGTTAAACCAACTAGCAGTACCTGAACACACTTGTAAGTGGATCATAAGCTTCCTAACAAACAGGAAGCAGCAGGTGAAGCTAGGCAGAATCACATCCGATACCTGTACGATCAGCACAGGGGAGCCCCAAGGCTGTGTGCTTTCTCCACTTTTCTTCTCCCTATATAGCAAATGACTGCATCTCAAACAATCCATCTGTTAAAATACTGAAGTTTGCTGATGACACAACAGTGATTGGCCTCATTCAAGACAACGACGAATCCGCATACAGACAGGAGGTTATACAACTTGCCTCGTGATGTAACCAGAACAATCTGGAACTAAACACAGTCAAAACTGTAGAAATGGTGATAGACTTTAGAAGAAACCCTCCCATACTACCACCTCTTACAATACTAGACAACACCATATCAACAGTAGAGACCTTCAAATTTCTAGGTTCTACTATATCACATGACCTAAAATGGTCACCTAACATCAAAAACGTCATCAAAAAAGCACATCAAAGAATGGTCTTTCTGCGCCAATTCAGGAAGCTCAAACAGCCTAAGGAGCTGCTGATACAGTTCTACAGAGGAATGATTGATTCTGTCATCTGCACCTCTATAACTGTCTGGTTTGGTTCTGCAACCCAACAGGACAAACACAGACTTCAGAGAGTAATTAGGACTGCAGAAAAAACAATTACTACCAACCTGCCTTCAATCGAGGACCTGTATACTGCACGAGTCAAAAAGAGGGCTGTGAAAATATTTACAGACCCCTCACATCCCGGACATGAACTGTTTCAACTCCTTCCCTCAAAATGACGCTTAGAGCATTGCATACCAAAACAACTAGACACAAGAACAGTTTTTCCCCGAAAGCCATCACTCTGCTAAACAAATAATTCCCTCAACCCTGTTCAACTGTTACAAAGTCTGCACTACTGTTAATCTTGTCATCACTCCTTATCACCCATCCCCTTAAACTTGTGACTGTATGACTGTAACTTTGTCACTTGCATACTTACAATTTATATTTGATTGTTTCCTTTTATCTTTTATTTTATGTATACTGAGAGTATTTACACCAAGACGAATTCCTTGTATGTCCAATCACACTTGGCCAATAAAGTATTCTAGTTGCTTCAGATTCTCCTTTGGAGTATTAACATCTCAACTAGGACTGCAATAAATATTCATCCATTTCAAATATTATATGGCTTCAGAGATGCTCAAAGACAATAAGATAGCCAAAAGATCCTTTATTTCTTTTGGAAGCTAAAAGTCCCTTTTCATAGTCCACCTCACTGGTGGGATTCAAATTTTTTTACTACCGGTTCTGTGGGCATGGCAGGGGAAGGATACTGTAAAATCTCCATTTCCACCCCACTCCAGGGGAAGGATACTGTAAAATCTCCATTCCCCCCCACCCCACTAACCTGCTTTCCAGCTCCATTCTCCTGTGCAGGGCAACAAAAGAAGACCCAGCCAATCAGCTGGGACTCGGGAGGCAGAGAATAGACAGGGGCGGGGCCAGTTGGAGGTGGTATTCTGAAGTACTCAAAATTTCCACTACCAGTTCTCCGAACTACCCAAAATTTCTGCTACTGGTTCTCCAGAACTGGTCAGAACCTGCTGAATACCACCTCTGATCCACCTGTATTTTTTTCCTATACTTTCCCCCACTTCCTTTGGCACAAAAAAAGTCACACTAAAATAGACATACTTTTCAGTACTAGATCATTAAAAAGTATGCATTCTCAAATAACTTCTCCTCTTACAATGCAAATGCCAAAACGCATTTTGATTTTATGTACAATATGGGCTGAATCAAGAACGGCCTGAAAAAGAAAAGAATAAGGAAGCACAAATCCACGGGATAATTAATTTCCAGTCAATTATTAATTAATTACAGTTCTGATTGCCTTGCCGAACTTAGAAATCCAGGCAATATCTCCAAGATGTCAAGGTTTAGCAAAACTGGTTGGTACCATTTTCTCCCATTTTTAAAGCTTCATTACAGCTTCAGTACTTTCTGTAGGTTTCTATCACTCTTTCAGGGTTACAAGGGCAGAAGAAAAGCAAGAGAGGTTTCTCAAAACTAAGGTGATTTTTTTTCAGTCTAAAAAAAAAAATCCAAAAGCAATACTTCTTCTCATATACGGGGTCTCCTTTTCTTCTGGACTGTAATGGTCAGGCTTCAGGGTTACTAGGTTTAACTCAATTTAAAATGGCCAGGCCTGGGGGTACTCATTAAATTTGATCAGACAAATAACATTGTTAAAGATTTCTGAAACTGCTGTGTGAAAAATACTGGAAAAGCAGGGCCTATTTTAAGCAATAAAAAAGAAGGGTAAGAGGAGTTGATCCTATCTTTAGCTTTGTCTATAATCATTACTGAAAAACTCCATTGTACTCTTTATATATACCTGATGCCTAATCCATCTGACATAAAATGCAGAGAGAAAAGACAGGGAATGGGTCTAAATGAACATCTTAGCCTCCCATTTCTTTGATACATAAATTGTAAAGTGTAATTTGACACGTATTTGAGATGCAGATATATTTTATATCTCAGATAGTGAAGCAAAGTAGCATCAATACAGGAATTGCAATTAAAACCCTGAAGCCTTTTTCCTTAAAAATAATTTAATACTGACATACATTGTAAGCACTATAACATAATTGTGCAAATTCATAGCTAGCTAGCTAGCTAGCTACATAGATAGATAGATAGATAGATAGATAGATAGATAGATGGATGGATGGATGGATGGATGGATGGATGGATGGATGGATGGATGGATGGATGGATGGATGGATGGATGGATGGATGGATGGATGGATGGATGGATGGATGGATGGATGGATGGATAGCTAGATAGCTGGATGGATGGATGGATGGATGGATGGGCGGACGGACGGACGGATGGACAGACAGACAGACAGACAGACAGACAGACAGACAGATAGATAGATTTTTCACATATTTAGACTGCCCATCTCCTTCAAGGAGGGACTCTTTCATGACCTTTGACCAATGCTGTTGTGATGCACAAGATTTCACTTGCTCTTGATTGTCTTCCCTCTGGATGCCTATATTACCAGATCCACAGTGTTATCTTTCTCTGCACATTTTACATGAGTATCTGTTAGTTTCTTGGGCTTTAAAGGGGACAGTGGGGGAATGATACTTTCTGACTTACAAGATTCTGTTAATATATCTTTATAATAAAGTAGAATTAGTTGGTTGGGTTTCCTGTCTGGTCTACCTGGTATAGCTGAAATCAATCTTGCAAGTCTGAAAGTACAATTCTCCCACCATTGTCTTTACAGTCCAAGAAACTAGAGACAATCCCTTCTTGAGCTTCTTGTTCCCTCCAGTGTCTAGCTGTAGGCTATGCTCTCTCTTATCTGACTGTTCCCTCTGTAGCATCTCTTCATCCCAAGGTCTTTCTCACATACCAATATAGCCCTACAATATGTATTCTGCATGTATCATGAACTCCAGACTAGGAAATACACCCCCCCAAGAAGGTGTGTTTGATTTTCATTCCACCCTTATTTAGAAATATGGTACATGCACATTTCTTTTGCCAAGCTTTTTACGGTCAGTAAGTGATTTGCAGATTGATTTTAATTGTATTAATTTTGTTTTATACCTAAGTCTTTTTAATGGTTGTAAGCAGCCTAGAATATTATGAAAAAAAAATAAAAAAAACAAGCAAAGAAGAGATATGTAGTAAATGGAATGAATGAATAAATAATGTAGTGCATAATTGCTTTTGTCTTTTTTTTTTTTTCTTCAGTGGAAAGAGATAGAGATTGTCATGATTTTAAATACAAGCTACAGAGCAAAAGGAAAAGTGGGAGATACAACTAATGTAATGTAATCTACGGCACTGGAGATATTACCCAGTATAGGTAATGAAGCATCTGCAAGAAAACAAGCAAACTCAGAGAGTACCAAGGACCCCTCAGATACAACTAAAACCTACAATAGATATGAGGATGTTATTTTATAGGGGCCAGGTTATTCTCTGCTCTTGAGTGAAGCAAATCACTAAATGGGCTTAAATCTTGAGAAGTGGATACATCAAATAGTTGATATTTGTCAGACAAATAAAGGCCGGTCTGCCTTTTCCTACTACGTGGCACTTTTTCAATCTACCATGTTAGTTCTCTTCTGCTGGAGCTAATTTCATGCTTGTCTACACAAATTGCCATGGCATCAGAACAAGGAAAGTTTCTGTACGTTTACAGTGATGTTACTCTGGCCCCATATAACTCACCAGCAATGTTAAAGTCAGCAATTCAGACTTCCAATTTTCTGTGCAGATGTGTTGGATTGAATTGGTCTGGATTCCCAGAAGGGAGGGGATGCATTCCAGAGGAGTAAGAGACAGTTCAGTTCAGGTAGTTTGTGTGAGAGGAAGGAGGTGAAGCGAGTCTCTCCCAAATAGTTCCCAGAGTGTATGCTTCATGTACAGTAGGTAGAAGAGTGCTTTATTCTGGCAAGATTCTGTCTATAGGTATGGAACAATAAAGAACTTTGTTTGGAAGAATCACATATCTTCTTTGGGTTTGAGAGCCTGACAGCAACTCAGCCATCACTAAAACCGTTCAGCAGTATTATCATTCATAACCTTGAGTGGCTGCCTAGACCACAACATTTATTTATTTTTCTCATTTATGAACCATCTCAGAGAGGGATTTTTATTTACTTAATGTATTCACTGTGAAATATACCCAATCTATGAAAAACCATACCATAACTAGTAAAAGAACATTATCATTTCACCAATTAAAATAACCTTAAAATTGAACGTTTTCATTATTATGAGATGGAAAATACATTACGATGTGCTTCAAAATTTCAATAGAAGAATCAGGGGGAGCCTTGGGAGCTTTTATGAAATCTATGAATTTCTCATTATCCTATAGTTCATATTCTGATAGAAGAGAATATTTGTAGTTCATTTCGGGTTGAAATGAGGGGTCTTTGGTGCTCCCTGAGCTTGATTGAAACCACCAATGCTGACAGGGCAAGTCACTTTGAGAACACTTCCACTTCCTACTAGCAATAGCGATAGCACTTAACTTATATACTACTTCACAGTGCTTTACAGTCTCTAAACACTCTCTAAACAGTCTAGAGTCAACATATTGCCCCCAACATATCTGGGTCCTCATTTTACTGACCTTTGAAGAATGGAAGGCTTGAACCGTTCAGGATCGAACTCCTAGAGTGAGCAGTGAGTTAGCCTGCAGTTACTACATTCTAACCATTGCGCCACCATGGCTCTTAACAGCACTAGCACCAATAATGTTATCCAGTTTAGATAATGAAACATCTGCAACAAAACAACTAAGCTCAGGGAGCACTAAGGACTCCTCAGTTCATGTTCCTTATTGTTTCATTTCTATCTTCTACCTTTCTCAGAGACATATGTCCTTTCGTGACTGTCCTGTCTCTGACATATTCATTATCCTTCATTAAGGGAGAAAGGGAAACCAGCTGAAAAAGAAGCCAGGCCCAAGAACCAAAACCAGAGTAGAACTGTGCTTGACTCCAACTGACTCACGTGCCTGCGAACTCTGATCTTGATCTGAAGTATGAACTACCTAGGCCACAAAAATATTGATATTGTTTACAAAGGTTATGTTGAGAGGCAGTTTGGGAGGGAAGGTCCACTCAAGAGTAAAATGTTAATCTCAAGTTGCCGGGTATCTCCAAGAAGGCCTGTTGGCAATGCTTGGTGAAGTTAGGAGCTTCCAATATTATCTGAGCATGGTCAGTCATAGAAACATGTTTTATGAGGTATTCATGATGAAGTCTTGACATTAAATGTTGCTTCCTTGCCTGGACTTTCAATTTTTAATTTCTTCCTGTGTCAACTTGTTAAAATTGTGTTACTGTAAGAAACTTGGTTATCTCAAATTTTGGATTAGATGGCACTAAGATGTTACCTTTTAATCCTATAGGAGTGCGTCCAATGATTTTGACTTTAAAGTATCAATGATTTTATGTTAATAAGCTTGCAGGCCAGGCCAGTCACTCAAAACTCCTATTACATGTTTTGTATTATCTTTAAGAGAACATTTCCTTATTTGCATTTCAATCTGGGACAATCTCTTTGGACTGAATATATACCATTTATTATGGAACGCTTCCTAGTAAGAGATATTTTGGGATGGAGATTAAGGCTGTGAGCATTCCATTAGGCCTCACAGCTTTACTGTATTTGACTGGCTGGGTTTATGTTTCTTTTCTCACACAGAGAAATGGCACAACCTGTTACAAGTCTTTCTGAGTGGTAAACTTTCAATTATTTTCCATGAAGACTGGGGGTGTCAAACTTAAGTCCCGCAGGCCGAATCTTGCAGACCAGACTGAAAACTTGTTTACAACATGGGGTGCTTAGATCTGGTCTGCAGGACTGCTCTGGACACAGCAAAGGACCAGCCCGCGGTGCCTCTACCAGTGAAAGTGGAGCTCAATTGCAGGAGCTCCATTTTTGCTGGCAGAGGGTTGCAGGAAGCTGTCGCAGGTGAAATGCAGAGGTTGCAGGAGAGGGTTGCAGAGGGCCTGAGAGGGACAGTGAGGCTCCTTTGGAGGACAAGGGTTTGGCACTCTCTCTCATCTTAACATCTTCTGCTGGATCTCCCCTCCCCCGGGCCCACCCGGGCGACCACAGGCACCCCCAACACAAGTGACATTGAGTTGTCCATGGCCATCCCAGCCACCCCCCATCCCCCAAGGTCAAACGCAATCCTGATGCAGCCCTCAATGAAATCTAGCTTGACACCCCTGATGAAATATTCTATAGGAATAAGTAGATAATATGGACGGATCAGTATATTTTCCCACCTTGCTCTCAGAATAATCTCCATCTGAAAAAAAAGTATGACAGTCTGTGTTTTAGTATGCTTTTAATATTTATTGGGTATAAAATAATACTCTATTTTATGTCAGAATAGATTATTTAAGTTAGACAAAGTCCAAATAATGAGACAAATCACAACAACAAATGTTTTAATTTACTTGGAGTGGAGCATTTAGATCTGAACTTTCTTCAGTCTAATATTGGCTCTCCAAGATGTTTCTTTCTAGGTCTTTCTCCCAAACTCCACCATGGTATAAAAACTACTATTAAAATGGTACCCAAAACCGCTGTGTTATATGTGGAAATAACATATGTATTTGCCTGTTACACCTAAGAAAGTATAGAACCAAAGAGACTCAATTTTTGTTCATAATGTGACCTTCTAGAAAGATATCTGAACACTTATATAAACATATCATGTTTCTAACTTGTTATTCTGTAAAGTTGAAAATATTATGTCCTTGGCTGGAGTGGGGTTTATATTTGGGGTTGAGATTTCATGTCATAAAAGCTGGGTTGTCCTGACATTAACGGAACTGGTTAATAATCCATTGTGTTCAGAAGAAGAACAGGAAGATGCCATGAGAACAAGGGTGGTTTCCTAAGAAAGGAAACAGGTGGTATGCTATGGATGTAGCATAGGGGCTTATGTAGCTGGATAAATTGTGAACCCAGGAAAGGGGCAGACACTGTATATATTCCCCAGCCTTCCTGGGGAAAGATGTCTTCTGCTATGAGCAGAATTCCTTTTTGCAAAAGCTTAATAATAAAGCTCTTGTTTACTGTCTCCAGTTGTGTTTTGTGATTTTTCTCACACGCTGTTATAACAAGCCCTTTTTATTTTACTTAATAAAACCACTGTTGGGGATTTTTTATTTTACTTAATAAAAAAAAATCCCTAATGGTAAATGGATGGCTGAAAGGATGACCAGGTTCAGAGTGTGTCAGGTTGACTTTGAGTTCATACTAATTCTTGTTTACCATCCTTTCAGAAACAATCAATAGCACATAATCTGATAGAGAACCTACATAAATGCAGGTAATCCTCAATTTCCAACCACAATCAAGATCAGAAATTCCATTGCCAAGCAACACAGTTATTAGGTGAGTTGCCTTCAATTTTACAACCTTTCTTCCACGACGGTTAAGTAAATCACTGTAGTTGTTAAGTGAATCACATGGTCCTTATACAATTCTGGCTTCCCTATTGACTTTACTTGTTGGAAGTCAGCTGGGAAGGTTATAACCAGCGATCACACAATCTTGGATCATCACAACCATTGTAAATATGTGCTGGTTGCCAAGCACCAGAATTTTGATCACATGATTCTGAGGAATGCCATGATGGCCATAAGCGCGAACACTAATCATAAGTCACTTCTTTCAATGCCATTATAACTTTGAACTCGATGAATAATTGTAAATCAAGGACTATCTGTAATGATAAGTGCTAGCAACTTTCCCAGGAAGGGAAAAAAGGTACCTTTGAAGAAATCAATTTTTGCAGGCCAGTAAAACAAGATGACTATGGTTCTTAGGCAAGAAATAAATAAACTGTATCTTGTTTGATTCCCAATAAAATTGCAAATTGTGTTCATCTTCAAAATATAAACAGAGGCTAAGAGGATGAACTCCTGGTGGGCTGGCAGAAAATATCTGTTTTCTTTGCATAATCTAAAACAGTAGTTTCTTACCAAATTCAAAGTACATTCTTGGCTTTGTTTGGTCTCCTAATCTCCCTTGCTTCTTCTCGCTCTTTCCAAGGTGTGGGGGGGGGGGAGTCATTAAGATTAATCGAATTATCCTCACATCAACAATCTTGATGTAGCATCTTTGCACATGTTTACATGAATACAAAAAGCAGGATGTAAACAGGGAGAGGGAACTAAAGGAAATCAATATGAATCTCCCACAGAGATCTAATGTGCGTGCTTTACTGATAAAGTTGAAGCTTTAAACCTCCACCAGAGTGGTTTATTTTATCACTTTTGCACAGCCTACTGCTTAATGTCACCAGCCCCCATAACCATCCCAGGTCAGATGAGTTTTGGAATGAAGGCTGTACCATTCTCCTAAAAAATATACCTGGGATAAAGGGACATGCCTCAAATTAGAATCAAGTGAGGAAATTCAAGAATCAACGAGATCGAGGAGGTCGCAATAAAAACGAGGAGAGAAAGGAGATTAAAAGAGCCAGATGGACAACCTTCAGCCCTGGGCTACAGACAATTCTTAGTCTCATTTCAAAAGCTCTTGAAGCAAGTGATCATTTCTAATCTCTAGTACAAGCAACCGGACATTTAGTTATGTGGTAGAAGAGAGTGAAAGAAAGGAAACAAGAGAGGGAAAATAAGTGTCAGAACATGGGGAAAAAAGTGAGAGAAAAAGAAAAATAATAAACGTAGTTCTGCCTTCATAGATGGCTTCCTACCTAACCAACCACGCGGATCCTAGCATATAATCTCCTAAGTAATATAGGGGCACCAATGAGTCACGCTGGAGGTGGTGGATGGACCTACAGCAGATCCAATCACATCCCCTGTACCAGTGGTGGGATTCAAAAATTTTTTACTATCGGTTCTGTGGGCATGGCTTGGTGGTTGTGCCATGGCTTGGTGGGTGTGGCAGGGGAAGGATACTGTAAAATCTCCATTCCCTCCCCACTCCTGGGGGAAGATTACTGTAAAATCCCATTCCCTCCCCACCCCACTAACCTGCTTTCCAGCTCCATTCTCCTGTGCAGGGCAACAAAAGAAGACCCAGCCGATCAGCTAGGATTCGGGAGGCAGCGAATAGATGGGGATGGAGCCAGTCAGAGGTGGTATTTGCTGGTTCTCCAAACTACTCAAAATTTCCACTATTGGTTCTCCAGAACTGGTCAGAATCTGCTGAATACCACCTCTGCCCTGCACACTTTGTTCCATCCCTCCCAATCTTTTTACCATAATTTATTATTATATTTTGTGCATGTGTGTGTATATATATATATATGTATGTATGTCTATGTCTATGTTAAGAAGCTTCTTCAGCTATGTGTATGCATATGCATATAATTTTATTGCTTTTAACCTTGTAAGTTGCCCAGAATTGCTTGTGATGAGATGGACGGCAAATACATTTAATAAATAAAATTAATAAAAATAAATATGACCATTAGCATAAAAATGACAGCAATTCAAAGGTAGTGGATGCCAATGAATTGAAATTCCAGGCATGTGGACAAGGGACTTTACAGGTAATCCTTACTTAATAATGGGCCATTTTATGCCTATGGCTATTGAAGTTACAGTGGCCACAGAACAGGTGCTTTATGCCCTGTAAAGCATCCACAGCTGTTGTAAATATCACACAGCACACTCACTCACCCACCCAGTCCTGTGGTCGCATGTTGGGTAAGTCAGTTTTAGGAACTTCCAGGGCATTCTGTAGTCATGGGACCACAACTTGCAATGTTTCTATTTCTGGAAAAATCACCCATTCAAATGAATTGGTTCACTTAATGTTCGTGTTCATCTGATGGCTGCAGCATTTGCTTAACTACCATGCCATTCACTTAATGACGGCAGCAAAAAAAGCCCTAGAAATTTATTTCTGGTGAAGTGGATGCCTCAACTTACAATCGAAATGATTTAAGGCCGTAATTCCGGGCTCAGTAATGGTCATAAGTTTATAGATAGGTAGACTAAGCAAGAATTTAGTCTCAAAGACAGGAAATCAAAGCTGTTCTTATATCAAATAGCATAGAAGTGACTCCTATTCTGTGCAAGATATATGAGTGCCTTACTTTCTGTCATATTCATAATGCAATGAATCCATCCAAGACACAGCCACTGAATCAATACATTAAATTCTGAGAGCCCCCATGAGAAAAAAAAAATACAAATACTGTATACAGCATTGTACAACCAGCAGTCAAAAGCAAGCTATGTATTTGGAGGCCCTTTTGAACTCTTCATTCTTAGACTAAACATCGAAATGAAGGGAAAATAAATATGGTGTCTTTTCCTCCATCCTTCATCTTAGGGAGAAAATGGGATAGGGGTTTCAAGGTTTTAAAATAAGTCCTTCCAATAATGTTAGTTTTACCTCTTTCTAATATTAGTCCGTAGGGACGCGGTGGCTCAGTGGCTAAGGCACTGAGCTTGTTGATCAAAAAGATAGACAGTTCGGTGGTTCGAATCCCTAGGTCCGCGTAACGGAGTGAGCCCCCGTTACTTGTCCCAGCTTCTGCCAACCTAGCAGTTCGAAAGCATGTAAAAAATGCAAGTAGAGAAAAAGGGATCACCTTCGGTGGGAAGGTAACAGCATAGTCATGCCGGCAACATGACCATGGAGAGTCTTCGGACAGCGCTAGTTCTTCGGCTTTGTAACGGGAGATGAGCACCGCCCCCTACAGCCGGAAATGACTGGCACGTATGTGCGAGGGGAACCTTTACCTTTAATATCAGTCCAGGGCAATGGTGAGGTCTGGTTAGCTTAGTCTAAGATTTTTTGTTTGTTCCATAAATCTTTATCCCCTACACAGTACTATTTTTCCTATGTGGCCAATTGGGACTACCCAGACTTTTTCTGCTCTCATTTCTGGTTTCATGCAGAGAAAGTTATTTTGAAGTCCACATTAATTTTCACCTTGAAGTAACTAGGAAGGAAATGTGAGGAGACTTTAAGCCTATTCAAGCAGTTGGATTCTGGAGAAGAGAGGAGCGGTCTAACAATCCCCTCAGTCTTGAAATAAAAAATACAAACTAGACTGCAGAGAGATTTGGAGCATCACTTTGCTTTTGATGAAGCTTTGATTGAAAGCACTTTATTGATAAAGCACCTTATTGATATGGAGCAGAGGGACCCATGCGGTGTTAACATTACCCCCGGACCACTTTGATCTAATCTAATCAACAGAAGGTTTTCTTCCCAGCCAAAATGTTGTGCTAATCCAAATAACTTGTCAATTTGCATAACTCTACAATCTCTTCAGATCATTGTTTGCTGGTCTTTGAGAAATGAATCTGTTTATGAGAGGAGATGAAAGAATTGCATATTGTATATAATAATTCACTGATCTCATATCAAGGATGGCTCCATCTGCACCCATTTGTGCCATCCCAAGTCCTCAAGAGTTTGTGCCTCCCCCTTTTGGTTGTTTTGGGATAGGTTTAGAGAAAATTAAAGGAGCAAATGCATCTGCTTGAAAGATAAGTACTGATATTGAAATATGTCAATTTAATCTTTGCTCATATTGGAGTTCCAATGCAGATTATGCATAGATGATGATGATGATGATGATAATGACGACAATAATTTCAATGCAACAAGAAGCTGTGGAACCTCAATCTGAATTGTAACCATAGTGGAAGCAAGGGTTAAAGACTCCTCCCTAGCCATGCTAAGGATCTGATCCAGACTGGGATATTTCATGTTGGAAGCTCATTCATTGATAGGGAAACCTGCAAATTCGGTTAGTTGGAGTTAATCCCAGTTTCATGATGTAAAACCAAAATTCATTTTTAATCACCTAAAACCCACGCAGAAACCCAAAAGGTACAGGCCAAAGATAGGGCACCATGCAATGTACAGGCTTTCCTTTTGCAATTTGAATCTTCCATCTATTTAGAAAACTACTGATACATTTAATCACTTTTTAATCAATAGAGAGAGCTGTTACACTGTAAAAAAGAACCTGTGGCATAACTGCTTTCTACTGATAAAGAATGAAACAAGCTGCAATAGTTTGGAAGAGATTATTTTTTATTACGAAGTAGTGGTGGTGATGCTACCAGTAGTAACAAGAAAACTGATGACTATTCACTATGCATTATATCCCTATAGTGAAATTGGTAGATGATAGCTGCCCCATAGAAATAGAGGCAGAGGTTTACTTCAAGTCAGTCAAAGAAAAAAAAAGCATGCATCAACCAATTATATAAAAGCAGCCAAGAACAACATTGATCAAGTTAAAAATTGGAACTTACTGAATGTGCAGGAAACAACAACTGAATATTGAAATGATGTAATGAATCTAAGAACATAATGCTGGCAAGGAAAATCATTACACAGTCAATTTCTACAAAAGATTAAGTGGAAAGTGGATAAAGATAAAATCTGGCAATGGTTTACAACTGGAGCGTTAAAAAAAAGAAACTGAAGGCTTGATTTTGCTCAAGACTGCATCAAACTAATACAATCAAGGCCAGAATTGAAACATTATCAAACGATCCAAAATTCAGATTGTGCAAAGAAGCAGAAAATGATCAGATACTCAACTTGAGTATTACACCGATTATAAACAATGGCATAATGCAGTCACCGAAATGATTCACTGGAATATTTGTAAAAATTATCATTTCCCAGTAATGAAACATTGGTGGAAACATGATTGTTGAAAAAGTAGTTGAAAATATGAAGGTTAAATATTGTGGGATTTCCAAATTCAAATTCATAAAGTCTTGATTCGTAACACACAAGTTTTAACTATGATTGAAAAGACAAAAGTCTGTATGACGTGGCAATACCAAGAAATAGTAAGAATAGAAGAAAAAGAATTGGAGAAAATCACAAAGTGTCAAGATTTGAAAACTGACATTGAGCAATGCTTTGATTGTCCTATTCCAGTGTCTGGAGGCTATTGGGGACTGGATGGGCGAAATGGTTTCTGACTCAACCCTGGTAGAATGATAGAGTGGCTGTGGGTCTTTGGATCTTCTGAAGATAAGGTTCTTCCCTAAGTAGTTTTGGATGGGGTTGCACAATCCCAGACAGGTCCAGTGCAGAACCTGGGAATTCTCTTAGACTCATGGCTAGTTGACAGCCATGGCTAGGAGAGTCTTTGTACAGCTTTGGGTGGTGCACCAGATGTACCCATTCCTGTACCAGGAGGTCCTTCTCACAACGTCTTGTAACCTCTTGTTTAGACTAATGTAACACAGTATACATGGGGTTGGTGCAGCATTCAGTAAATATATGACACAGATTCCACTACTCACACCACTAATGTGTGAGCCACATTGGTTATCAGTATATTTCTAGTTGCAATTGAAGGTGCTAGTTACCTTTAAAGCGTTGTATGTTTCAGATCAGGTTACCTAAAGGACTACTTTTTCTAAGAGTTTGTACCTTCCAACTCAATCTACCAGACTGGGCATGTTATAGATGCTGTGAGTCAAGGAATGTCAGCTGGCAGGGGACGAGAGGACAGCAGTAGCCCCTGGTCTATGGAATATCCTCTCCTTGGAGATTAGAATGGGCCCAACCTTTTTATCTTTGCTTAAAGCTCTAAAAACCTGGCTTTGTCCTCTAGCCAGGGGTATTGAATGAGCTAAGGGCCCCATTTCCTGGCTTTATTGCTAACTGGCTAACTATCTTGGCTGCAATGCATATTTATTTTGGATTAATATTTTTATTTAGCTTTTTATTGTTTTTATTAAACAACATTTAAAAAACATTAAAATGATTTATTGTTTTAATTGAATAATACTAAATATCTTTAAGTGATAAGCCAATCAGAGTCATTGATTGAGATGGGCAGCTGTAGAAATTGAGGGATGGATGGAAGGAAGGAAGGAAGGAAAGAAGGGAGGGAGGGAGGGAGAGAGGAAAGGAGGGAGGGAGGGAGGGAGGGAAGGAACCAGCCTGGAGGTCCAAGTGGTTATTGGCACACTGGTGCCATACCCGCCCAATTTTTTTTTTTCAGATGGTACTTAGAAAATCTGCATTGTCAAAATTTCCATCCTAGGGTCTTGGAAAGAGCTCAGTGAATATAAAGTTCAACAGCAGCTAAAAACCTGTGTTCCCATTGTTGTGTATATATCACTAATAACAATAACATGCCCAATTTTTGAGCATGGCACTTGCTATGGCACAGGACACAAGGCAACCATTAAAGCATCAGAAGCTATAGATCCATTGGGATGAGCATACATGACTTTATCTGGTGATTTCTTTGCTTTCTTGGATATTCAAATCGGTCACCTGTACTTACACTTTCAGTTCTCTATTGCAGAGTAATTCGCTGTCCTTGATTTTTGTAAAATTCCCCGGTGGTTTTGTTTAATCTAGGAAAAAACAATGGGCAACATTCTTGGCTAACAGAGTGAAACTGACTCTAATGGTACATAAAAATACCAGTGCCAACGTAACAGTGGAATGGGAGGAGAAACCATTTTTTATTTCACTCCTACTTATTGTTGCTTGGTCTGGCAGCTAGACTTAAGATTCTGTTCCAGAATGGCGCCTGAAACCTGGCTGTGTAACAAAGTAAGCAAAGCATTCTCAAGCATGAGGTTTTATGAGGTGTGAATCATACAAATGTGAGGATTATGTTGACATTTACTGAACCCCTGAGTCAAGGAAATTAGACGTTTATTTTATAGATGTCTGCAATTGGCTGCTTTCTCACAGCCCTGCCTCCCATTCTAACAGGCCATTTACTTTTGTCTTTAGGCTAGCATTACCTAACCTGGTGCCTGATAGCTGTTTGGGGACAAGTTATTCTAGGAACTGAAGTCCTAACACATTTGAATACGTGAGATGGGAAGACTGCTTTAGATTGGGGTTCTTCAAAAAAGGTCAATATTGACCCTCAAGGATTGATGGGACTATCCAAAGGGTTGACATTCTTATTATTATTTTTATTGTTCATAGTACCATTAGTTAAATAGTATTTAATGAATTATTTTCGTTTGGTAAATATTTGTGGCTTGATGAGCAATCTGAAACTTCATGAAATGATAGATGAAGTGTCTATGGAGGTTCTCAGTCATCCAGGTCATGGTTCCCCCAAAGGTGTTTTTTTCAAAAGACAACTGGACTTTCTCTGTTTTTCCTTGAAGACGTTTTGCTTCTCATCCAAGAAGCTTCTTCAGTTCTGACTGAATTGTCAGGAATGGGAGGATTTATGCTCCTTGCAGTCATCTGATAGATGAGGTGAAGAATTTGGAGGGTCCTTGCTTTAAATTATCAGAGATGTTAAGTTAACCCATCTTGGTTTTTCATTTTCCTAATTCCACATGCAGATTTCTGAGAGGTTAAAACTTCCTGCCTTTGTAGGATGGCAAGGCAGTTTGCTTAATCAGCCATTCTCCTTTCTAGAGATTACAATTAAATACTGTTGAGGTTTCCACATGCTGATAGCTCCTAGTCAAGTAACTGAAGAAATCTGGGACAAGGTAGCTTTAGCTAAGCTGCTAATAGGAAATCTAAGGGGAATCTGCAATGAAAGTTGGGAATGTCAATTTCCCCTGCCAAGAGAACTGCTTCTGTTCAGCTATGCTGAAAAGGTTAAGCAAGTCAATTGATCACCCTCCTGGGAATTTCCTCTTTTTTTCCTTTCATTACACACCCTTGGTTCTTTCTGCATTGCTTCCAATTTGGTATTATACTTCTTGTACTTCAGAGCTACATCAAACATAGAATCATGGGGCTGGAAGGGACCTTGGAGGTCTTCTAGTCAGGGGTGGGATTCTACAGGTTCACACCTATTCTCTAGAACTGGTTGTTAACATTCTAAGCAGTTCGGAGAACCGGTTGTTAGAAGAAATTACTGGCCTAATCCTGTAAGGAAGGCAGGAAGGAAACATTCTGGTGTTGCTTATAGAAACTGTCTCTCCGTTAACCCTTTTTACATGCTTGGCAAGACTAGACTTCCTGTCTCAGGAATGTCTCTGGAGTTTTTCCCCCCTCCTTTGCTGGTACTTTGGTTGTGTGGAGTGACCATTCAAAGTTACAATGGCACTGAAAAAAGTGACTTATGACCATTTTTCACACTTACAACTGTTGCAGCATCCCCACAGTCATGAGAGGCTAGGCGAGGAGATGCGTGCCTCAATGTGAGTGATATTGAATTGGCCAGCCAATAACATAACCACCAAGCCATGTCCACCCAGTCACATGACTTCCCAAGCCATGCCCACCGCCTAAGCCATGCCCACAGAACCGGTTATTAAAAATTTTGAATCCCACCGCTGCTTCTAGTCCAACCCCTTGCTCAAGACAGGAGACCTTATTCCATCCTGGTCAAATAGTTGTCCAGTCTATTCTTGAAAACCTACAGTGATGGAACACCTATAACTTCTGGAGGCAAGTTGTTTCATTGATCAATTGTTGTTACTGTCAGGAAATTTTTCCTTGGTTCTAAGTTGAATCTTCCTTTAACAAGCTTCAGCCCATCATATCTTCTTCTATTCTCAGATGCTTTGGAGAATAAGTCAATCCCTTCTTCTCTGTGATAGCCCCTGAAGTTCTGGATGACAGCTATCGTGTCTCTCATAAATCCTTTTCTTCATTAGGCCAGACACAACTAGTTTTCTTAACCGCTCATGATACTATTTAGTCTCTGGATCCTTTATCACATTTCTTGCTCTTTTCTGCACACTTTTTAGGGCCTCACCATCTTCTTTATATCATGGCGACCAGAACTGGGCCCAGTATTCCAAATGCAGTCTTACTAGTGCAGAATAAAGTGGTATCATCAATTCTACATCAAGGAAGTTTGGAGAAAAATTGCCCTCATGGTAGCATCCCACATTTTATCCCTCTGCTATATTACCTTGAAGCCAGATGAAGTGTTCTGAAGAACTCAGAAGCTTGTTAAGTATTTCATGACATTTTGATTGATGCTACTAAAGATATTGCTTGATTGTAGACTGTTTAAACACTTCAAATTCATGCATCATTTGATTTTATACTATGAAACTAGGACAAACTCCAATTAACCTTATTTGCATAGCTTAAAATGGTTTCCCTGTTGCCACATGAGCTTCCAATATGAAACAGCCTAGTCTGGATGAGAACTTTAGCATGAGTGGATGAGAACTTTGGCAGTCGAGGAGTCCTTAATTTTGTTTCCACTATAGCTCTGATTGAGATTGAGGTTACAGAGCTTCTTGTTGCATTTTTGTCATCATCATCATCATCATCATCATCTTGTATCTATCACAGGGACTTGAGGGGAAAATATATGTAATCCCAATCAATCAGAATAGAGCTGGAAGGGCTCTTGAATTGTCTTCTAGACCAACCCCCTGCCATAACAGGAGAGCCTATACCATTTCAGACAAGTGACTGTCCAGTCTCTTCTAAAAAAAATCTCCAGTGATGAAGCACCTATCACTTCTGAAGGCAAGCTGTTCCACTGGTTAATTGTCCTCACTGTTAGGAAGTTTCTCCTTAGTTCCAGGTTGCTTCTTTCTTTGATTATTTTCCATCCATTGTCCTTGTCCTGCCTACAGAAGCTCTTGCAAATCAGTTGACCCCCTCCTCTTTGTGGCAACCTCTCATCTTCATTAGAAGTACAATGTGAGCAAAAACTAAATTGAGATAGCCCAATATCAATTCTCATCCTTACAAGGATAAGTGTGCCCTAATGATTTGAATGAAGCAGGGACTACCTTCATAATTAACACTGCATTTTGTAACTTCAACCTTAATCTATATACCACTAAAACTCTCACTTCTGTTTGAGTGGTTGTAACATTCAATTGGGTGAAATGGGGCATCATAGGGCAATGTTTTTGAATCAAAATAGCTCGTATGGGCTAACTTACAAAATATATTCAAAATTTAGAACCCATGACCCCTGGAGGATTGAAATGTAGATCAAAGCTGTGATTCCTTCAGTGCTGCTGTGCTGCTTTGGTCAGCTGCAATCATGTGATTATTATCTTTTCAGTGGTTTTCTCTCCAAGCTTGTTTCAATTTAATTTCTGAATGTTTCATTACCAGAGTAAGTAACATCATCAATAGGATTTCCTTGTCCTTTTCTCCTTAGCTTATGCACCAGTCTTATGCGCCAGTTTGGTCAGTTGGTCATATGATCAGCTGTTCATTTGGAGCTATATTTGAATTTTGAGCAGCTGATTGGTTCTCTTGTTGATTGATCATTTGAATGGTTTGGTTTCTAATGTATTGATATGCTGGATCTAGATCAATATGCTTGTTTATTGCTCCTTTGATAGAATACCAGGCTTCAATAAATTCCCATATGTGGCAAGTGCTGGCATGACTAATAATTTTTGTTCCATCCCAATCAAACTGGTGTTGTTTATTATCAATGTGGTTTGAGATCAGGGATTTTTGGTCATGTCATTTAACCGCTAGTTGAAGTTCATGAATCCTTGTTTTCAGTTGCCTTCCTGTTTGTCCCACATGTTGCTGCCTGCTGGCGGCTGGCGGAGCTGGCACAGAGTTGGACAATAGTGAAGAGCTTGGGGAGGAACCCGGGCCATTCCTGGAGGCTGAGGAAGGCTCGGATGAGGGCCTTCAGAGGCAGAGATGGGGCCAGGGCAGGCTGGCAGTCATCAGCTGCCTTCAGGCTCGGACAGCAGTGAGGTGGGGGAGCTTCTGTAACTGGCTTCCAGCCTGCGCATGCACAGAGCTGCCAAAAGGAAGGCACAATTAAGAACTCAGGATCAACATGGGAGTAAGGCTACAGGTGGATGATGAATGGCCCCTCCCATCAGAATTAAAAGAGAAGCAAAAGGGGAGGGGGCTTTTTCGGGAAACAACTTGCTCTTTCGGTCATTTGTTTGTTCCAGCCTCGTAGAGATTTGTCTGTATAACCCAGCCCTTCCCTGCCAGAAGTGAGTGTGGAACTATTTACCGGGCAGCGTTCCAGGATTGATAAAGGTCTGAGCTCATTAGTATACCTTCACAAGACTGTTTGCCAAGCTATTGGCTGACTGTGAATGAAATAAATTCACATTAATGTAATAAAATAGGTTTTTGCTGGGACTCAAAATTGACTTAGTGTTTTTAGGGGAAACTTAGGACAGAACACCAGATAGAATGTGTTTCAATTGTTGTTGACTTCCTTCTGTATTTTGTCTTTGACTTTAGATAGCTGTTTTCTGGGTTTAAATGTGGTTTGGTAAGCTATCATCATAGTTGTTGTTGTTATTGTTTATTTATTTATTTATTTTCTATTATTTCAATGTGATTATTATTTCCAATTCTCTCTACCAACCTCCTGCAAGGAAAATCAATGGGGAAGCTGGCAGAAAGTCAGAAATTGTTCCTGCTTCCACCTGTTTTTCTCTGTTTCAGTAAAGAAATATCTCTGAAATTATGGGTAACAGGTTGTCTAATTTCTTTCTATAAATAGCATAAAGGAAACAACAAGATGAAAGTAGATCTTCTTGATGCCAAATAATTTATTGTAGAAAAGTCTACAACTTTTCTGATCGCTATAGGCTCTTGCAATAAGAAGTCACAAGGTGCTGCCGTGAGAATCAGATGGAAGATAATTTGTGGCTGATAGAATCTTTGACAAGCACAGGGAATGCAGTGACAGTCTATTCTGCCATGCCTGTGCCAAGGGACTATAATAACCAATGCAATAATCTATTGAATCAACTTTCCCTCTGCACAGACCAGCACAAGTGCTGGCGAAATTGAAACGTTTGCCCAGCTTCTCAAGTAATGATTACTACCCTGCTAGTAAATTATTCAAAAGCCTCCTCAGTGGACACCTTAGTTTGATATTATATTTCATACCAGATTTGACACTTTATAAACTTGTTATTTCTCATTTATGACCATTTTCAGGAAGTAGCTGTCAAAGGTAGCGTAACCTCAAGATAAAACTCAACTGAATTGGAGATGGAAGATTGCGAGCTTACCCTGAGAAAAATGCTGGACTGAATAAATTTTTAGAGACTCCTCTTTCCAAATTTTTGTTTTGCTCCCTGCACAAAGCAACAGTTTTTGTCCACAATGATGGACCATAGATTTCTAAGAGGAGGAGGAAGAGAAAGAGAAAGAGGGGGAGGATAACCCAATGTCCAAACTGCATTTAAGGAATTAATGTTCTTTAGATTACCAATTGCCAATGTTTTGTTATTTTATAAGGCTTAAGATTTACAGCAACGATACATGAAATATTATTTGAAGAATCCAAAATACTTTAGAAGAGAAAAGGAGGAAGAGGAGGAGGAGGAGGAGGAGGAGGAGGAGAAGGAGAAGGAGAAGGAGAAGGAGAAGGAGAAGGAGAAGGAGAAGAAGAAGAAGAAGAAGAAGAAGAAGAAGAAGAAGAAGAAGAAGAAGAAGAAGAAGAAGAAGAAGAAGGAGAACAAGAAGAAGAAGTTCAAATCTTAGATGTGTTAAACACATCTAAGGGTACTCTACAAAATAAAATATGAGACGTCATAATTTCAAATGGAACATTTGAGGATACATATATTTTCTCCTGTGCATAACTAGACACCTCAGTTTGGATCCAGTGCTAATCTTTCAGAATCTACTTATCTTCCTTATTTTGTTAAATTATTACTGTGCAGACAATTCTTCCCTGGCCATCAGAGGCTGCTTGCTGAGAGAAGTAAATGTCCTGCTCCATACTGAGGTCAGTGGGAATTACTGAAGCAGAGCAGATGCTAATCCTTCCACATGAATGCATTTCTGTTCTCGTTTGTTCGGTCTCCTGTTCATTAAGCCACCAAATTCAGGTCACCAAAAATGACCTGGCCCCATGCCAATAAATGGGTAAACTTGTCATTATAAAACCAATCCTTTTTAGCTGACCAGGACCTGGGGTCTCTTGAAATTTAAAAAAAAATACTTCTTGGGCATGTTATCACTGAACTTTTAGACTTTAAATTTCACAAAGAAGTTGATGCATTAGTGATCTTTGCCTGTGGCCAGGAAGACACTTTTTAAAGTTAATCTTTTATAGACTTGGATGATCATAGGTGACAGTCTAAGGCCATTTAAGGCAAGGCTAGTACAAGTCTCTTCTTCCTCCATAGAGCATTCTATTCAGTGGTGGGATTCAAAAAATTTTACTACCGTTTCTGTGGCCGTGGCTTGATGGGCGTGGCAGGAGAAAGATACTGTCAGAGGTGGTATTTGCTGGTTTTCCGAACTACTCAAAATTTCTGCTACCGGTTCTCCAGAACTGGTCAGAACTTGCTGAATACCACCTCTGATTCTATTGAATGGAAAGAATACTCCAAATACAACATGTAAACAGTATCAGTGGGTCTTCAACAAATAATTTCATTCACCTCTTACAAAACTTTAAAAAGTCTTACTCCCTGGCTTATCAGTATTCAAGAAGACTAAAGATAAAAATATAAGGCATTCTTTTCGTATTTTATTAAAACATGGACTTGTTAAAGATATAAAGTTCCAATTCTCAAAAGAAGTCAGTTCTGAGAAACAGATGGAGTATCTTAGTTTTACAACTCTCTTGAGAGAGTAAGTTACAGAATCTTGGTATTGGATTAGATCTGTTGCTCTAACTGAAATGGAAGGGTTGTTGCTATTCTCCAGTAATCTGGATTTATTTTGCAGAAGGTTTCCAAATCCTGAGTATTTTGGAAAAAACTGATGATTTTTGTTTGCAGATGTTCAAATCTAATTGTGTTTATTGTATTCTTTTTACCTCATGATATTGAGAAACAAATTGATTTTAACCATTTCTTTGAGGAACAGAATTTATTTTAATTGTATTTTATTTGCCCACATCATAATTTATGCTGCATGCCTTTTAATGTGCTTAGCTATAGGCAAGAAATACAGTTATTGTGTATTTATTTAATTAAGTTAATTTGTATGGCCATCCATATCGCCAAGTGACTCTGGGTGGCAAACAAATTTTATAAAATTAAAAACAATTAGAATAAAGCAAGCATTAAAACACATAGCAGCTGAGAATAAAGCACCCATCACAGTGACTAAATTAACCATGAAACGGATCCCTGCACACAACCAAGGCCTCAAGTCTGGGCCCAGAACCAGGCCTTTCAGGACTTATGAAAAACCAGCAGGGTTGAAGCCATTCTAATCCAGGGAGATTGTTCCACACAGCAGGCACTACAGCAGAAAAGGCACATCTTCTATGCCAGGGGTAGCATAGAAGATGTGCCTTCTTCTATGCAAGGGCCCTTTTATGACTTGTGGAATTCAACTTTCAGAATTCCTGAGCCAGCCATGCTGCTCAGGAATTCTGGGAATTGAAGTCCACAAATCATAATGGGGCCATTGTTCCTCATCTCTGTTCTATGCTCTGCCAATCAGCATTCGTTGGCTGATGGGACCCAAAGCATCCCTATCCTGCCTAATCAAATTAAGTGGACAAGTATAATTGGGAAGAGACAGTCCCTCAAGAAACCTGGTCCCAAGCTGTAAAGGGCTTTAAAAGTAACAACTAGTACTTTGAATTGCACCCAGAAGCATACTGGCAACCAGCACCATCTACTAGCCATACTGCTGCATTCTGCACAAGATGAAACTTCCAAATTCTCTTCAAGAGCAGACCTATGTAGAGAGCATTGCAGTGGTCCAGACCAGAGGTCATGAGAGCAATGAGGGACAATGAGAAGTCTAGGAATGGGCACCTGGTGCACAACCTGAAGGAAGGTATGCAAAGGTTCTCCTACCATAATTGCTACCTGCTCTTAGAGAAGGAACTTTTGAATCCAGAGGAGCCCAAGATTGCACTTGGTCTGTCTGTGGCAGTGTTACCTCATGTCTAGAATGGGAAATTTGGAAACTGGATGATAATTGTCCAGACTGGTTGGGCCAAGTGATGATCCCTTGCAAGAAAAATCCTCCCAGTTACTATTAATGTTCTCATTTCTTTTCTTGTACTTCCTTTCTGAGAAGGCAGACTTAACAAGCAGGACTAGTTTCTTGATTTATCACTGGGGATTTCAGAATAAAGTCACTTTATTCTTGTTCTGTGTCCTTTTTGTACATGTGCACTCATAAGTCCATTCTGCTCCATTTCTGCATTAGTTTTCTTCATACAAAAGTCTGCATAGAGCTTTCATTAAAAGTATTTCCCCATATTTTGAGGCGCACCTTCTCTTGATGCGCATTTAAAATGCAGTTGGATATGGCATGATATGGCCTTTTAAGCCAAAAACTATATCACAACATTCAGAGAAGTGTGAAATCTGTTGAATAGCTATATTTCAATTCAGAAAGTGCAGATCAGATAAGTTCTTATTGAAAGTCACAAAGATGTACCTATTCAGGGCTAGGATTTGCCACGAGAAGGAAGAAATTGAAAATGCCAAAATTATTCTCCCATACTGGTCTGGTCATGTTATTTATTTCCTTTGCAGTGGGATGTTTATTATAGGCAGATAGCTTCAGCTGTCTTTGCATCAGTTCAGACGTATTTGCCTTGAATCAGCCAGTCCCACAACACCCATCATTATGGTGCAAATGGAACAGATTTGTCCATCAATTATTTATTCACATATTCACTTTTTTTGGAAAAAAAAATGCTAACCCTTCCATCCCCCACCCAAAAAAAATATGGGCAAGTTCCAGCAAAAAAACCATGAAGATCAATTTGATTAGAAGACATCAAAATGCTCCCTCAAAAGGCAATATGACAACCAATAATGAAACAGATCAGAGGTGTTATTCAGCAGGTTCTGACCAGTTCTGGAGAAACGGTAGCGGAAATTTTGAGTAGTTTGGAGAACTGGCAAATACCACCTCTGACTGGAGATTTTGCAGTATCCTTTGCCTGCCACGCTCACCAAGCCACGCCCACAGAACCGGTAGTAAAATTTTTTGAATCCCACCACTGAAACAGATACACACCCCACAGAACTCATTGATTTTAAGACTGAAAGTCACAGAATACTCATCATTTAACAGACCTGGGTGGAAAGAATGCCTTGATCTGGGATTAACTCACTAGCTCCTTCCCAGGGCTCGTAAATCTTTCTGGCAAAGTGAAATTTATTATATTTTATTTTATTTTTAATTTAATTATTTTATTTTATTTTTTATTTACTTATTTGCTGACCATCTCATTTTGAAGTGACTATAGCAATGATCCTACTACAGAAAATCCCCTTTTAAGCAGTTACTTTTCCTTGTTTCATCAGAGTGTAGAACTAGAATGAATAGCTGGAGATTTTAAGGAAAAAAAGACTAGCTATAGGAAATATTAAATTCTAACTATAACAGCTGTTTTGCAAATGGCCTTGATATCCAATGGGCTTCCTTTCCTCTAAGCTGTTTAAAGACAGGCTGGAGAGTCACCTAGAATAGATGTTAAATTCAAAGATCCTTTCCAGATTTTAATAGGTTAGGATGAATTGAGCCCTGGTGGTGCAGCGGTTAGAACGCAGTATTACAGGCTGATTCTGCTCACTGTCAGGAGTTTGATCCTGACCGGCTCGTGGTTGACTCGGCCTGCTATCCTTCCAAGGTTGGTAAAATGAGGACTCAGATTGTCGAGGATCATATGCTGACTCTATAAATTGCTCAGAGAGTACTGTAAGGCACTATGGACCAGTATATACGTGCTATTGTGATTGCAACTCTAGAAACTTGCTACTCTAGAAAAGAAACTTTTGCTAGATTCATTATACTTAATTTGGAATGATCAATATTCAATATTCAGGCAATAAGATTCTCTAATTTAGGAATATTACGAAGGCAGGTTTGGTTCATAGATCTGAGAAACACATCAACTAAATAAAAACTGACCCACATTCAAACATTTTTTTCTCTTCTTATCTACTTGATGGCTTTATGCTTACTATTTTAACTGCCCAGTTTGCCTTCCTAGTCTCAAGAGTTAAGACACTACACAGGAGAAATTTTAAAGTATACCGTCAATGCTGCTGAAATTTGTTAGGTAAAGTAGGGATTTCTTAACTTTGGCAACTGTAAAACTTGTGGATTTCAATTCCCATGTCTGGCTAGGGAATTCTGGGAGTTGAAGTCCACAAGTCTGAAAGGTTGGACACCCCTGGTCTAAAGATTAGAACTGGTACAAAAGACTCAGTCTGATTTGCAGTATTGTTTCCTAAAAGCAGTGAAAGTCTTGGATTAATAAATAAAATCTATCCCCTTCCACTCCAAAAGCTCTTCCTTCCATTCTCTGTACAACAAACCAAGCAAAGCTGCTTGGAATAAAAAGGTTTTCTTGAAGAAATGGAAACCAGAAGTCCTTTCATGCCTTCCTGTTTATTCACAAAATAGACAAAATCACTCACTTAAAAGCATTAGTGTTTTCAAAAGAAAATGGATGTTTTGTTGTGTTTTTAACACATTTTCCTAACGCAAAAGAAGTCAGAAGAGAAGAAAGAAAGAAAAAAGTCATTCCAAAATCTTTTGTAATAGAATATGCTATCAAGTAGATTTTGGAGGCAAAGAAGAGAGAATAAAAAAACTTTGGAGAGAAACTACTTTCTGAATATATCAAAAGTAACCTTTCTCAAAAAAGAATTGAAGTTAGTTGTATGCAAATAAAGACTAATATTTGCCACTAAACCTGAAAGAATATATGTAATTTTGGAATGCATTTTCATGGCTCCTTTAAACTAAAATTGCAGCATTGATGGGACAAATAGCCCTATGGAAGATGGAAGGCATATAAAAAAATACATCAACAAATAAACAGGATCTGTCACTATATCCTTTAAAGAAGAGAAAAACACATCAGGAGTTGACAGTTTATAGAAGGTAACCTTTGGCATCTCATCAACCAGAAAATAAAACATGGTTCATTACAGGACTGCAAAAGAGATGTTTCCTAAAGGATAGGATGTTATTCAGATATTCTATAAAGATGAATTTAGACTTATACTTAGAATAACTTTCTTGTCACTTTGAATGTACACTCATCACCATACAGGTGAAAGTCGAAAAATTAGAATATCGTGCAAAAGTTCATTTATTTCAGTAATGCAACTTAAAGGTGAATCTAGTATATGAGATAGACTCATTACATGCAAACCAAGATAGTTCAAGCTGTGATTTGTCATAATTGAGATGATTATGGCTTACAGTTCATGAAAACCCCAAATCCACAATCTCAGAAAATTAGAATATTGTGAAAAGATTCAATATTCTAGGCTCAAAGTGTCCCACTCTAATCAGCTAATTAAGCCGTAACACCTGCAAAGGGTTCCTGAGCCTTTATTTATTTATTTACAAGATTTATATACCGCCCCCCTCTCCCTGCAAGACTCGGGGCGGTGTATAGCTATTAAAAAATACAATAATAACACAATAATTAAAAACAATTAAAAAGATTAAATATCATGGCTGAATAATAAAAATGAGACAAGGGTTTAAAAATAAGGACTAAAACCAATTAAAACAGAATTTAAAACCCCATAAAACCCTAGGTCAGACCGGCTTGATGAAATAAATAAGTTTTCAATGCGCACCGGAAGGTCAAAAGGCTTGATGAAATAAATAAGTTTTCAATGCGCACTGGAAGGTCAAAAGGTCAGGGATGATCCTCATCTCCGGGGGTAATTACGACCAAATACGTTGGTACCGCCCCAGGCGCCTGATGGATCCAGATAGGTTCCTGATGGAGCTTGGGCCATATCCCGACATTCGGACTCACGACTCGGTGGGGGACCTAGTTGCCACCTGGGAAAGGGTGGCGACTGGGGCCCTGGACCGGGTCGTGCTCTTGCGGCCTCTGACCCGGCGCCGCTCTCGCTCGGCCCCCTGGTTTTCCGGGGAGCTGAGGGAGATGAAGCGCCGGAAAAGACGCCTGGAGAGTATTTGGAGGACTACTCGCTCCGGACCTGACCGAACACTTTTACGGTCTTTTATTAAGACCTATTTAGTGGCGATAAGGGTGGCAAGGCGTCTTTACTTTTCCACCCTTATTGCATCCGCAGGAAACTGCCCGGCTGCCCTGTTTAGAGTGACCCACTCCCTCTTAGAAGGGGGAGCGCGGGAGGACCCCTTGCAGGGACAGGCTGAGGATTTTTCAAAGTTCCTGGTGAATAAAATCACTCAGATCCGGGATGGCTTGGACTCCGAATGGGCAGCTCTGGGCGGGGAATCGGGGGCGGAATTTGGAACAGTCATTTGGGACGAGTTTGATCCTGTAACCCCCGAGGACGTGGACAGGTTACTGCGGGGACTGAATGCGACCACATGTTTATTGGACCCGTGTCCCTCCTGGCTGGTGTTGGCCACCCGGGAGGTGACACGAGGTTGGTTCCAGGGTATTATTAACGCTTCCTTGAGTGAGGGATATCTACCCGCCGCCTTGAAAGAGGCGCTGGTGAGACCCCTCCTCAAGAAACCGTCCCTGGACCCAACTTTGTTATCTAATTATCGTCCTGTCTCCAACCTTCGTTTTATGGCGAAGGTTGTTGAGAGTGTGGTGGCACAACAGTTTCCCCAGCACCTGGATGAAGCTGTCTATTTGGATCCACGCCAATCGGGCTTCAGGCCTGGGCACAGCACAGAGACGGCGCTGGTCACATTGGTGGATGATCTCTGGAGGGCCCGTGACAGGGGTTATTCCTCTGTCCTGGCCCTCCTAGATCTTTCGGCGGCTTTTGATACTGTCGACCACAGTATCCTATTGCAGCGGCTGGGGGGGTTGGGGGTGGGAGGCACCGTTATGCGGTGGTTCTCCTCCTTCCTCTCTGACCGCTCGCAATTTGTGTTGGCAGGGGGGCAGAGGTCGGCCCCGAGGCCCCTGGTTTGCGGGGTGCCTCAGGGGTCGGTGCTCTCGCCCCTCCTGTTCAACATATATATGAAGCCGCTAGGTGAGATCATCCGTGGCTTTGGGGTAGAGTTCCATCAGTACGCTGATGACACCCAGCTGTATATCTCTACCCCGGGCCACCCCGATGAAGCCGTCGAAGTGATGACCCGGTGCCTGGAGGCCGTGCGGTGTTGGATGGGGCGGAACAGGCTTCAGCTCAACCCATCTAAGACTGAGTGGCTGTGCTTCCCGGCACCCCGATACAGCCGGCTGGTTCCATCGCTGGCTGTGGGGGGGGAAATTCTTGCCCCCACAGGGAGGGCCCGCAATCTGGGTATCCTCCTGGATGTACGGCTGTCATTGGAAGATTATGTGGCGGCCGTCGCCAGGGGGGCTTTTGGACAGGTCCGTAGGATCTACCAGTTGCGGCCCTTTCTGGATCGGGATGCGCTTCGCACGGTCACTTCCGCCCTGGTGACCTCCCGCCTAGACTATGCCAACGCTCTCTACATGGGGCTGCCTTTGAAGAGCATCCGGAGGCTCCAGTTGGTGCAGAATGCAGCCGCGAGGATGGTAATGGGGGCACCTAGGGGCTCCCATGTTATGCCACTTCTACGCGTGCTGCATTGACTCCCGGTGGCCCTCCGGGTGCGCTTCAAAGTCTTGGTCACTATCTTTAAAGCGCTCCATGGCTCGGGACCAGGTTACTTGCGAGACCACCTCCTGCCACCATCGGCTTCCCACCGACCGGTACGCTCCCATAGAGTGGGTCTCCTCGGGGTGCCACCGGCTGGACGGCTGGCGACCCCGAGGGCGCGGGCCTTCTCATTGGGAGCACCCCCTCTCTGGAATGAATTATCCCCGGAGGTAAGGGCCGCCCCCGATCTCATGGCCTTCCGTCGGTTACTCAAAACGCACTTATTTCGGCAGGCCGGACTGGCCTAGGGGTTTTTAAATTTTAACCGGGTTTTAATCTTTTTTAATACTTGCTTTATATTTTAATTAGAGCCATATTATATTTCAGTTTTTAAATTTTAATATTATTATGTTGTCTCGTGTATTGTACCTTGTATATGTGTTTTTATTGGCTGTTCACCGCCCCGAGTCCCTTCGGGGAGAGGGGGGCGGTATATAAATCGAATAAATAAATAAATAATAATTCATTCCAGAGGGAGAGTGCCTCCAAAGACAAGGCCCACACCCTCAGGGTCACCAGCCATCCAGCCGGTGGCACCCCGAGGAGACCCACTCTATGGGAGCGCACTGGCCGATGGGAGATCGATGGTCCCGTAAATACCCAGGTCCCAAGCCAAGAGTGCTTTAAAGATGGTAACTAACACCTTGAAACGCACCCGAAAGACCACCGGGAGCCAATGCAGCTCGCGCAAGAGTGGCGTAACATGAGAGCTCCGAGAAATCCCCAAAACCACCCGTGCGGCTGCATTCTGCACCAGTTGGAGCCTTCGGGTGCTCTTCAAGGGGAGCCCCATATAGAGAGCATTGGCATAGTCTAAGCGGGAGATAATGAGGGCGGATGTAACTGTGCGAAGCGCATCCCGATCCAGAAAGGGCCGCAACTGGTAGATCCTACAGACCTGATAAAAAGCCCCCCTGGCGACAGCCGCTATATGTTCTTCTAATGACAGCTGTATGTCCAGGAGGACACCCAGATTGTATGCCCTGTCTGTGGGGGCAAGAATTTCCCCCCCCCACAGCCAGTGATGGAACTAACTGGCTGTATCGGGGTGCCGGAAAGCACAACCATTTGGTCTTAGCTGGGTTGAACTGAAGCCTCTTCCACCCCATCCAACCCCACACAGCCTCTAGGCACTGGGTCATCACTTCAATGGCTTTGTTGGGGTGGCCTGGGGTAGAAATGTACAGCTGAGTATCATCAGGGTACTCATGAAACTCTACCCCAAAGCCACAGATGATCTCACCCAGCGGCTTCATATAAATCCAATACCTGGATGAAGATACGTACCTGGATCCCTTCCAATCGGGCTTCAGGCCCAGACATAGTACTGAAACGGCATTGGTCGCGTTGGTTGATGATCTCTGGAGGGCCCGTGACAGGGGTTATTCGTCTGTCCTGGTCCTACTAGACCTATCAGCGGCTTTTGATACTATCGACCATAGTATCCTATTGCGACGGTTGTGGGGGTTGGGGGTTTGGGGCACTGTGTTGCGGTGGTTCGCCTCCTTCCTCTCCGACCGTCTGCAATTTGTATTGGCGGTAGGGGAGAGGTCCATCTCTAGGCCCCTCGATTGTGGGGTGCCTCAGGGGTCGGTCCTCTCTCCTCTCTTGTTCAATATTTATGTGAGGCCGCTGGGGGAGATCATCCGTGGCTTTGGGGTGAAGTGTCATCTGTACGCTGATGATACTCAGCTGTACATCTCCACCCCAAGCCACCCCAATGATGCCATGGAAGTCATGTCCTGTTGTCTGGAGGCCGTGCAGAACTGGATGGGTGGGAACAGGCTCCGACTCAACCCTTCCATGACTGAGTGGCTGTGGTTTCTGGCGTCCCGATATAGCCAGGTAGTTCCTGCGCTGGCTATTGGGGGTGAGATTTTGCCCCCTTCAGAGAGGGCTCGCAATCTGGGTGTCCTCCTGGATATACAGCTGTCCTTGGAAGATCACATTACGGCCGTCTCCAGGGGGGCATTTTATCAGGTTCGCCTGATCTGCCAGATGTGGCCCTTTCTGGATTGGGATGCCTTACGCACGGTCACTCATGCCCTGGTCACCTCCCGACTGGACTACTGAAACGCCCTCTACATGGGGCTCCCAAATGGGAGCATCCAGAGACTTCAACTGGTACAGAATGCGGCTGTGCAGGTGGTTATGGGGGCGTCAAGGTTCTCTCATGTGATGCCCCTCCTGCGCGAGCTGCATTGGTTGCCAGTGGTCTCTCGGGTGCGCTTTAAGATTTTAGTGTTAACTTTTAAAGCGCTCCATGGCATCGGACCAGGATATTTACAAGACCGCATTCTGCCATTTTCCTCTCACTGTCCGGTGCACTCCCACAGAGAGGTTTTCTTGCGGGTTCCGTCGGCATCTATGTGCCAGCTGGTGACCCTGAGGAATAGGGCCTTCTCTCTGGGTTGCCTCCGGAGTTATGTACAGCCATGTACTTGGGGACCTTCAGGCGTGCCTTGAAAACCTGGCTCTTTGACCAGGCTGGGCTGATTTTAGATTTGGGTATTTTAATTTTTATATCAAATTTTAGGGTTTAAGGGAGGGGTTTTAATTGTTTTCAGCCAGGGTATTTAATTTAATTTAGTTTTAATTTTTATATATTTAATGTTTTAATTGTATGGCTGTGCACCGCTCCGAGTCCTTCGGGAGAGGAGCGGTATATAAATAATAATAATAATAATAATTATTATTATTATTACTATTATTATTATTACTACTACTACTACTACTATTACTACTACTACTACTATAAATGTTGAACAGCAGGGGTGAGAGCACTGACCCCTGAGGAATCCCGCAGATCAGGGGCCTCGGGGTCGATCTCTGCCCCCTGCCAACACAATTTGCGAACGGTCAGAGAGGAAGGAGGAGAACCACTGTAAAACAGTGCCTCCCACCCCCAACCCCCCCAACCGCCACAATAGGATACTATGGTCGACAGTATTAAAAGCCGCTGAGAGATCTAATAGGACCAGGACAGAGGAATAACCTCTGTCACGAGCCCTCCAGAGATCATCCACCAACGCGATCAACGCGACCAACGCCATCTCCGTGCTGTATCTGGGCCTGAAGTCTGATTTTAAATGGTCTCTCAGTCTGGTTCAGTAGGAATCACAATCATGGGAAAGACTGCTGACCTGACAGTTGTGCAGAAAACCATCACTGACACCCTCCATAAGGAGGGAAAGACTTAAAAGGTAATTTCAAAAGAAGTTGGATGTTCCCAAAGTGCTGTATCAAAACACATTAATAGAAAGTGATGTGGATGGGAAAAGTGTGGAAGAAAAAGGTGCACAAGCAGCAGGGATAACTGCAGCCTGGAGAGGATTGTCAGGAAAAGGCCATTCAAAGGTGTTGGGGACTTTCACAAGGAGTGGACTGAGGCTGGAGTCAGTGCATCAAGAGCCATCACACACAGATGGATCCTGGACATGGGCTTCAAATATCGCATTCCTCTTGTCAAGCCACTCCTGAACAACAAACAATGTCAGAAGCATCTTACCTGGGCTAAAAAAAAACAGAACTGATCTGTTGCTCAGTGGTCCAAAATCCTCTTTTCTGATGAGAGCAATTTTTGCATCTCATTTGGAAACCAAGGACCCAGAGTCTGGAGGAAGAATGGAGAGGCACACACTGCAAGATGCTTGAAGTCCAGTGTGAAGTTTCCACAGTCTGTGTTGATTTGGGGAGCCATGTCATCTGTTGGTGTCGGTCCACTGTGCTTCATTAAGTCCAGGGTCAACGCAGCCATCTACCAGGAGATTTTGGAGCACTTCATGCTTCCTTCCGCAGATAAGCTTTATGGAGATGCTGACTTCATTTTCCAGCAGGACTTGGCACCTACCCACACTGCCAAAAGCACCAAAACCTGGTTCAATGATCGTGGGATTACTGTCCTTGATTGGCCAGCAAACTCGCCTGACCTGAACCCCATAGAGAATCTATGGGGCATTGCCAAGAGAAATATGAGAGACATGAGACTGAACAATGCAGAAGAGCTGAAGGCCGCTATTGAAGCATCCTGGTCTTCTATAACACCTCAGCAGTGCCACAGGCTGATAGCTTCCATGCCATGCCGCATTGAGGCAGTAATTGCTGCAAAAGGGGCCCAAACCAAGTACTGAGTAATATGCCTGCTTATACTTTTCAGAGGTCCGATATTGTTCTATGTACAATCCTTGTTTTATTGATTGCATGTAATATTCTAATTTTCTGAGATTGTGGATTTGGGGTTTTCATGAACTGTAAGCCATAATCATCATAATTATGACAAATCACAGCTTGAACTATCTTGCTTTGCATGTAATGAGTCTATCTCATATATTAGTTTCACCTTTTAAGTTGCATTACTGAAATAAATGAACTTTTGCACAATATTCTAATTTTTCGAGTTTCACCTGTACATTAAAATGAAATTTTGTTGCATACGGCTCTCAAAGGGTCTCCACCTCCAATATACACTGCATAAACATGACAAAATAAATAAATACAAAATTATGCATCTACCTGTATATATTATATGACACAGAGAAACAACACAGTCTAGTTTGGATGTATGCATATACATGGCGAGAGAAACTAATCTTGTAAGTTTACCAGATGGATGACATAGGGAACAAAGCTGTTACAGAATCTGGTAGTCCTGCTAGAAATACTTCAAAACCTCCTCGCAGAGAGGAGTAAGAGATAAAGAAAGGTGGGGTTGTGTAGGCGTGCTTATGAAGTGTTAAAAGAGTCAATGTCTAAATGAGTAGACTAAATCCCCTTGGCCAACTTTAGTTGATTTTAAAGGTTTTTTTTAAAAGCTTAAAGAAGAGACACACATTGTACACAGCAAGAAAAAAACAGTCAACTTCCTTCACCCATTTGCTAGGCTACCTGTAAACTGAAGAGCCAATTAGGTCTAGAGTAGACCTTGAGTGACTCCTTCCCCATCTGCTAATGTATTATGTGGCACAAGACAAATTAACCCCAGCATGATCTTCTGTTATTGTCATTACAATATGAAGCTTTCAGTTTATTACATGTATCATTAATCAAGTCAGAATTCAGCACTTGTTTGCTAGTATAAGTTAAAACAATCTTGATCAAAGGCCATTTTCTCTTCATTTATATTTGATGATGAATCTAGATGACAACTTCTGTAATTTTGTCCTGTTAAAAGACATGGCTCAAAGTTGCCAATGTTCAGAATTCAGAAATATTTGATTTCTAATAAGAGCCTCTGGATAACATCCCCTGATGAAGATGTTGTGCCAGATCTGACTTTGCTATACTTAAATTCTTTCTCTTCTTTATACAGGTTTGAAAGGCTTGAGAGTATATGTTTTCCATAAAATGGGGCTTCATAAATGCAACGATAAAGGTTCTAAAACTCTGGAATAACCACTAGCACACACAAAAGTGTATACTGTTAAAAGTCACTGAAACCTATTGCCTCTTCTTTCCTTTTTTTATTGGGATGTTCCAGTTTGGATTATGTATTATCCTAATTAACTGATGACAAAATATATTACATTAGGAAGAAAATGGGTTCAGCATGATCCTAAATATGGTTTCTCAACAGTTATATTATTGAGTTGAACAAGATTTACTCCCAAGTCAGCGGATACAGTCATGACTGTGCTTGCATTCTGACCCACACCCTTTTCCAACAAATCAAACACAATCTAAAAGGAACAGAAACCTTGTAATGCTTTTATAAAATAATTAGCTGTGATAAGCACAAGCCTTGCCAAATTGTGCAAGACTTGCCAAAAGATAACAGACAAGAAATAATTTGCAACATAAGAATCTTAAAATACAAACTCAGGATACTGGAATGTCCATGAGGCTGGAGTTTCAAAACGTCTTTGCCTTCTGCAAAGTACGTTCCTTTCACAGCTGGCTTTTATCTTCTTGAAGGAGGGGCCATTACCTTGGAGCCTTACTCCCAAGTCGCCCATGCTGTTGTAGCTGCTCTTTCCTGCAAGCAATCCTGCGCACACACGCACTTAGCACAGGCTCCTTGGGAACATCCTCATCTCTGCTGCCAGCCCCCACAATCTCTGAAGGCAGCAGTCTACTCCCTAATGGTCCTAGGCCCTCATCTAAGTCCTCACTTTCCTCAGCCGACCGCACCTGCTGCCGGCTAACCACAACAGCTTGCTATTAATCATGTATGAGGGAAACATGTTGAAGAATACTGTCTGGGTCTCTGTTTTACTACTTTGTGCAGCAAAATTGGGCTTTGGGAAAATAGTTTTACTTGAACATGAAAATGTTTTTTTTACTTTAACATGAATATACCTGTCAATTGATATTTTTGCCTCTTTTTAGAACCCTGAGGCAAAAGAAACAAAGACCTTACTTCCATAGATTTGGAAGGGGATAACCCATTTAAATCTCCTTTTCCAACTGCAAAATTCTTTCTGGCCTTGGAAGAATAAATATTGTCATTTTTCCTATGGCTACTAGAAAGGTCCTCATGATGACTTTAGGAATACAGCACCAAGTGCAATTCAGGGCGTTTATAAAGATTTAACAGAATAACAGAGTTGGAAGGGATCTTGGAGATCTTCTAGTCCAACCCTCTGCTCAAGCAGGAGGCATTTAAAGGGTTTCAGACATTTAAAGGGTTCATATCGCTACTTCCACACAGCAACTGGTTCAATTTTCTAAGAAGTTGGCCAAAAATGTGATATAGCTAATATTTTTAAAAAATTGGAATTGTGCTCCATCAATTAAGGAACATTTATGTTCTTGCAGTTCAAAGGTTCCTCAAGAACTGCAGAACAAAGAGAAGGTGGGATGAGCAAAGATAAAGACAAGAGGAGAAAAAAAATACAGGTAGATCATTATTATCATAATTACCAGGATGAACTGAATTGTATTTTGAGATATGTCCTATTTCTATCTATACAATCCTGCAGGAGGTGTCATTAAAAAAAAAAAGTTTGTTTTTTTTAAAAAAATGCTGGCCTTGTATAATTGTATAATTAACAGTATATTAGTATCAAACAATAAATCATTTTGCTTCTTTCATACATAAGAAATATTTCTTATTTACACAGGAGTTATAAATGTGATTTTTTTTCTGTATAACTAAGCAAACAACCAAGCCAAAATGAATGCAAAATCTTCTGTTGTACAACCTAAGCCAAACTGTCCAAATTTACTTTTCCTTTTAAATGGCTTCACCTCATATGTTTATTGCTTACCGCTAAGAACCTTCTCAATCTTTCTTATTCTGACATTCCCAGTCAACATGCGTGATTTATTTTTTCTTGACTAAAAGCTTTTTATTTTGAAGCCCATACATCTCATGTTTTTATTTATATATTCCCCTGTAAGTTTTACATGAGAGCCAGTTTTCCCCAGTGGTTAAGGCAGCGGACTAGAATCTGGGAGATCCTGAGTTCTCATCAAATCTAATTTGAATGGGATATATCACCTTTTGTGGATTTGTCTCCAAAGCTACGTTTTTTTTTTTTACTATTTTGTGTAGCACAGGGGTGCCAAACTCAAGGCCCAACTGCCACATCTGGCCCAAAGGCTGCTTAGATCTGGCCCACGGGACCGACCTGGAAACAGCAGGCTGGTCCGCGGTGCCTCTGCCAGTGAAAATAGAGCTCAGGAAAGGCCTGTGCAGCCCTCCCAAACTCCATTTTCATTGGCAGAGGGTTGCATGAGGCCATCACAGCCAAAAACAGAGACTGGGAGCCTGTTTTTAATGGGAGAGCGCTTGGCCTGCCACAGGCACTCCCAACATGAGTGACATCGAGCTGGCCATGCCCATCCCAGGAGTCCCTGAGGTGAAATACACACTCCTGATGCAATGAAATTGAGTTTGACCTCAATGAAATCGAGTTTGACGCCCCTGGTGTAGCAGCATTGGAAGAATAGATTTATTTTTATGTGTACATGTAAAGAGAGAAATTCCCAATGAAAGAAATGCCTTTGAATCAGCTAACAACTTCTTTGCATGCATGGTATTTGAAGAAATTAAAACCAGTATGCATTAAAAACCGATTAGCAATCCAAACTGAACCAACGTTTGGTTACATTTGGTTTTATTTGCACTGCTAGATAACTCTTGGACCAGATCCAAGAATCTCCCTTTATTTTTAATGCTTTAATTAACAGTTATAATTCAATATATATGTCTGCCCGTTTTTTAAGTTCCTAAACTAGTAGTCCAATCTAGTATAAAGTCACCTCTGGTATTAAACTTCTCTTATATTAATTTAGTATTTTATCCAGTCAGGAAAAAAGTACCTTCTTGAGGACTAATTAGGAACAAGAGATCATCCCTTTGATTTCAAAGCAGCACATGAGAGTCTCAATTTTCTGAATGATCTGCTTCAAATCATATTAAACAGACGAACAGATTTGGCCTGCTTTAAATTGATGGTGTGGTTTTTTTCTTTGTTTGTTTCCCAGAACTGCCTTAAAAATAGAATCTATAGTTTTCTGGAGAAATTGCTCAAAGCTATCAGAGTTCCTAGCAAATTATTATTTATAAGCCATGAAAGTTGTGTGCATATGTGTGATAGAGTGATAAGCTTGTTCTCCAGAAATTGACTTAGGTTGAAGTCTTAGATCTGGCTATGCTGATCAAATTGAATTTTGCTCTATAGGGTTTGCTTCTAATTAGGAAAGACACCTGAGTTCACCATTAGGCGCTAAAGAAAACTAGATTATTGGACCTGGGAACATTTTTTTTTAATGAAGATACACCATATTATTTGAAATAAAAATGCACCTGTCCTTATCCTTGGCATATTGGAAGTGTTTCATGAACTTTGCTACCAGAAACTTGGGTCTTGAGTAAAGATGCAAAGTGTTAAGAAGTTAATAAAAAGAAATGAGATATGTTTGGGGGAATCTAGCAAAATAAAATCAACCTGCCTTGTGGATTTATAAGGGGGAAAGAGAAATAACCCTCTGCTTCACACATCTGACAACATAAATCCAGACTGCATACAGAAAATGAAGCTGACATAAAGTATGTCTTCATATCTTACATCATTCTGAAATAAATACTGGTGACCTTATCCAGCTTTGACTGATAAAATACAGCAATAAAGCTGTATCTTGGAAGATTACACTTCTGGTCAAAGTAGTAAAATGTGACCTTATTCCATTCATTATATTAATCCAGGCATAAAAATTGCATACAAACAATTAAAGACTTATTGACTATCCTAATAATAAGCCTTTTTGCTATGATATAAACCAATCCTAATTCTTCTAACCATTCTAAGAGATATGTTGAAATTTGCAGAAAAACAAAATAATTCCCTGATTTTTCAAATATTGATTCTGTACAGATACTTTATTTGCCATTCACATCAAATTAAATTAAATTCACATAAATTAAATTACTCTTGTGCAGTCTTGTGCTAATATTGATGGTGAAACAGGTATTTTGAGTCAAATAAATCTTGACTCCTGGCACTGTGGCATGGAGTTCATATACTTATTTTGGCAACTTTCAGAAATGGTTTGCCTTTGTTTTCTTTCTAGGGCTTAGAGAGTATGACTAGCTCAAAGCCACCAAGAACTAGAATACAATCCCTCACACCATCACACCAGAACAATTAATCAGTAAAACAACTTGCCTCCCAAAGTTGTAAATGCTCCAACACTGGAAGTTTTTAAGAAGAGATTGGATAACCATTTGTCTGAAATGCTATAGGGTTCCCTGCCTAAGTAGAGAATTGGACTAGAAGATCTTCAAGGTCCCTTCCAATTATTCTATTCTATTCCATTTTATTCTATTCTGTTCTGTTCTAGGCTCCATTAGGGTCATACCTTAAGGGCTCACTATAGATCCCTCTGTTTTATCACCACTTATAAAAAAAAATCTTAATGATCCTGTGCAGTTGCACACCTTCTTATCCCAAAGGTGCTTTTTCAAGAGGCAACTGGACTTTCTGGTTTGTCTATGAAGATGTTTCACTTCTCCGTCCAAAAAATTTCTTCAGCTCTGACTGGATGGTGAACTATGGAAGGATTTGTAGTCCTTGCAGGCAGCTGGTCATTTGCATTCTTTTAAATAATTGTTGAGGCCCCTTGGAGGTTTATCTGTGTCCTCAGGGACACCTGAGTAGTGCAAATGGGTGTGGAGCCTTTTTGGAACTGCTGAAAGGACTGTGTTGTAGACTGGAGATAGATGATATCATATCCCCTCCCCCCTGTTGAAGAGGGCTGTTCAATTTTGATATAGATGGACTCTTTGACCCCTCTTTATAGTGGTACTCTCTGTCCAAAATGTGAATTTCATTCAAAAGAATGACCTTTTGTCTTTTAAATGCAGATGGACTACTGAATCTTGTTCTGATGGGTTTGTTATCTGACATTGTGCCGTGCGTTTATGAAGTGTGCTAATCTTTCTTGACTAAAATTAACATTTTGGGATGCTTGAAAATGAACACGGAAATGAACAGAAATAAAATTTATTCCGAAGAGCAGAGGTATTCATGAAATACTACAGGTTGGGGACAGGCAGTTTACAAAACTGCTTATTTCACCGTGCCTTTTAAAATATGAAGGCCTCCTCACTAGTCATGAAGGGTGCCAGAATTCAATAGTCAGGGGTGGAATACGACAGGGTTAACTACCGGTTCGGGATTTACGAGCTTCCTTGCACTGCTGCGAGCTGTGCACCTGTAAATCGTCAGCAGCAGCTGCATGCAGAGAAGCAGCCTTTGAAACAGCCCTCTTTTCCTGCTTTTTTAATTGCAGCTGTGCCTCACACGGCAGCTGAAGTTGAAAAAATCAGGAAATAAAGATCAGGTAAGAGCTCGGGTGGGCAGGTGGGTAAAAACATCAGCAGAGTTATCGGTTCTACAGAGATGGACAGAACCGGTAAAATCCCACCCCTGTCAATACTGTTTTTTTAAAAATGTGTGTGAGTTGTGTTTTTATTCGGTGAACAACATTAAAACTCTTAAGGGGACTTTTTTTTTTTTTCATAAGAAATGAGATGAGATGCCTTTTACTGCTGGAGAAAGGGACCCAATCCATCAGCCTGGCAATAGCAAATGTAGTCCTTCTTCTGAAGAAATAAAATAAAGCAACCAAGACATCAATTTCATATTAATATTATCTTTTATGAAATCCCAGCTGAGAAGCTGCCAGACAGCTGTATAAACAATAGCAGATGCTAGAGAGGAGAAATGGGGAGAGGCTAGGAAAAAGACCTTCAAGGAGCAAGTTTTCAGTGCTGTATGCAAGGGCTTTGCTTTCTTAGAAGTTAATGGGATTAATGCCTTATCTCAGATACCTGAAAACTCTTATTTATACCTGTTTCCATGTGTGACTTCTGGTATTAGCAAAGTCAAAGAGGTTTTACAGTTTCCATTAAGGTGAGTTTTTCCCTCTGGATCTTTGAAAAGGATTATGAGTAGGAACACGTAGCAAAGGATATTATGACCATTTAAAAAAAGTCTCTGTGTTTGAGGAACTGGATTTTCTTTTCTTTCTTTTTTCTTTTTAAAAAGAGGGTAACTTTTCTCTCCTCTGGCTCTTATCACATTGCTAATGTAATTGGTAACTTATCTATTCATCGCCATATTTTGCACTCTTCCATCAAAACAACTCACCCAATCCACTTTCCCTCCCCACAAAGTAATTTCAATACCACTGCACAGCCTGATCTCTTGAGAGAGACGATCCATAATTCAGCAGCAGGCAACATGCACTGCATTAGGAAAAAAAAGATTTCAAGTGCAGTTCTCGGTCTCCCGACATATGGAACAAGGACATGTTGTGAACATGTTACACCAAAAATATGCCGGTGTTAGCAGTCTTCAAGCTCTGTAGAAAAATAAGAGTTACTTCCCTCTTTCCCTGGGACAGGTTCTTTGGAGCTGTCCCGGGGTTGTAACATCTGATCTTTTGTTTGAAAAAACATGAACATTTAGATTATTTTATTATTAACCCACTTAGGGGGTTAATACCCATTTGGGATTGATTTGACAGGCAATAAATAAATACGATCAATTAATAAAATAATGCAACAAATGAATAAATGATAAAGCTGTGTATACTATATAGGTAGTCCTCAACTCATGGCCACAATTGGCATCAGAATTTCCATTGATAACCAAGGCAAATCACTGCAGTTGTTAAATGTATCAGGCAGTTGTTAAATGAATCTGGCTTTCCCATGGACTTTGCTCACCAGAAGACGATTGATTTTGGGATCCTGGGATGCTACATCTCTTATAAATACATGCTGTTTGCCAAGTGCCCAATCCTTAATCACATGACATGCTATGACCATTGTAAGTGTGAGGACCATAAATCATTTTTTTTACTTGCTGTTATAATGTTGAACATTCACGAAACAAATGGCTGTAAGTTGAGCACTACCTTTATAAAATCAATGGTCCAAGAGTCTACCAACCATGGTGGTGGAATCTCTCTCTTTCTCTCTCCCTCCTTTCCTCCCTCCCTCCTTCCCTCCCTCTCTATCCATCCATCCATCCATCCATCCATCATCTACCTACCTACCTACCTACATACATACATACATACATACCTATCTATCTGTCATCATCATCATCTCTATCTAATCTGTCTATGAGATAGCTGGATCTGTTTCCAAATAATGAAGGCATATTCCATTCATAGACTGTCTACATAAACATAAAGAATAATCAGACAGACAGACATCTTCCCATATTTATTAAGGACCCAGATTGTTGGGTGCAATATGCTGACTCTGTAAACTGCTTAGAGAGGGCTGTAAAGCATTATGAAGTGATACATGTTATTACTGCTAATCCTAGAAGACATTATAGGCACCAACTGTAACTCTGTTGTGCTAAAACATGCTCTGTAGTGCTCACTGATAAAAGGTTGGTTTTGAAACTATCAAAAGATCTGCATTTTTAAAAACTGGATGTTTGATGTTTAAACTAACTTAAGAATTATCTGGAATATTGATGTCCCAGGACATCAATGCAGGCATTCTGGTGAATGCATTAAGATTAGAAGTGGAAGAGAGAGACAAGGCTGCCAATAGTGGCCTCCTCCTTATATCTCCCATATATAATTCTCCATTCCATGCAGTAGGAATTGTACCTAACTTCATTTGAATTTGTAGAGAATATTTTCTCAAATGTTTTGAGAGCTCTACTGATGTGCAAGAAAATATGAACTCCCATTGGATTTTGTCATCTGACATTGCAAAGTCTCAGATTAAAGATACTGGAACAATCAGGGGATGTATGAATTCAGACCACATCCCTCTATAACCGGCAGATGCAGTCTCAATAGTTCCAAAGGAACACATCTGGTGACACAAGTGCATCTCTATACAAAAGCTTATTTTGTGTGTTGGAGGTTGGAGGAGGTGAACAATCACACCAACAAGCATTTGTCAGTTTGTTCTTATACAATGTGGGCAACTGCAAAATTAGAGGTAGAACAGGGTTGGCAACCTTAAACACTCAAAGAGCTGCAAAGGTCCTAACCGGAAGCCCCCGGTTCAATTATGGAGAAAATCAGAAGTTCGGTTCACCCACCATAGAGTCTCCTCCTAGCACGGCATCTTTTTTCCTCTACCTGTCCTAACTGAAAGCCCTATCAATTGACTGGTAACAGGGAGCTGCAGCAGAAGGATGAAAGAGCCGCATGTGGCTCCGAGCTACGGGTTCCTGACCCCTGAGCTAGAAGATGGCCTATGGCTCAAAAGTTGTCTTCCTTGCTCTATCTATCTATCCTCTTCAAGCCTTTTTGCATTCATACATCTTGAGTCTTCCTGTTAAGCAAACAGGAATAGAGATGAGTATGCCCCACAGAAACCCACAGGAGGTCAATGTGATCCAGATTGGCCAGGATTGGTGCAGTTAGTAAGAGCCAAGCTTCCTGTCCTTGTATATCATATTATCCTTTTAGCTCCAGCAACTGAACCCAAGTCTTCTCCTGAAGAACAAGCACCAAAGACTACATATCAATTGCTAAAGAGGACTATAATTCTCTTCTACTGGATTCTTTAGGGATGTATCATGGGTTTATGGGTCATGGAGTGCTGGAGTGCTGGAGAAGACATGCCAATGGCTTGATCTAGGAGAGCTTCCTGGTTCAAGGATTTTCCTCTTCTTCTCTGCTAAGGGTTCCAGATCAACTGTAACAGGTTGACTCATCGAATCTTTGCATCATGGATGGAGAGTCTTTGTGTTACAGCCTTGCTAAGTTTTCTGAGGGAGACCCAGTTATCCTTTCTCCCTAGTCACGATTAGGCATGTCACTTAGGCAATGTCAAGGAAGAGAAAGGAAGGGGCTCCGTTTCCTCCCTTTTTTCCTCCCTTACAGTTGACCTTGTCTAAACAGACATTAAATTTTATAGCTCCCTACATTTTAAGAGCAATTAAAATCAATCAAACAGGAGACTGGGTAACTCGGGGGACTGCCACAGGCTGCCTTCTTTGAGTTCTCTGCCAACTATACTTATTACAGGTCTGACGTGGAGTCACAACGAAGTCATTATGAAGTGATGGTATGTAATTCCGGCGGGGATGATCGAGGGTGGCCTCTTGGGAGACCTTAAAATAAAAATTTAAAGAAGAGGACAAAAGAGGGCACACCATTGCATAATGTTTGCATATACTAATTATGCTGTATAAATGCCACTTTTAAAAATAATTACCATGTTTTAAATTGAAAAAAAGGAATACATCGGCTAGTAAGGAAGACTGCAAGTAGTTGATATTGTTTCACTATTGAGATACTGAGCTTGAGAGGCAAATTTGGGGCACCTGTCTTCTCATCTCACACCTTTATAACTTGCAATTGGCTTAAGTTATTAAATAGCTGAGCTTTTTGGTAAAAAAGAAAAGGCCCCTGAAGTTGTCCCATACCAGTTTTTCCTGGGCTAAATACAATAAGAATTGTTTACAACAGAGGTCACCGACCTTTCAGACCTCAAGGATCACAAAATTCATAATTTTAAATTCCGCAGACCACTAATATGAGTCCAGTGCGCCACTCACTGAAGTGGCTGGACTCCCAATGATGGGATGAGGTCCTTCAGGCACTTAGCTTGGCCGCCTATTTCTGCAACCTTAAACACTCAAAGAGCCATTTGGGCCCATTTCCCAAACAAAACACCAGGAGCCAAAAAACCTGGGTGGGCGTGGCCAACTCAACATCACTTATTCCCACCCAGTCACATGACACCCCCCAGTCACGCCTACCCAGGTTAGTCTACAATGCCTGTTCTATATTTTTATTTTTTTATTTTTAATTACATTTATATGCCGCCCTTCTCCGGAGACTCAGGGCGGCTTACAGTCTATGGAGCACCATGCTAGGTGCTCAGCAATAGCCTTCATTCCATTGTATATGCCTGCTTATTACTAGGGCTTTTTGGCCCCCTCAAGCGGCATTTTTACAAAGTCAGCTTATTGCCCCCAACAATCTTGGGTCCTCACTTTACCTACCCCGAGAGGATGGAAGGCTGAGTCAACCTTGAGCCTGGTGGGATTCGAACCTGCACTAATTGCAGGCAGCTTGCACTAAGTGCTAGATGATTAACAGCCTGCACCACCAAGGCCCTCTCTATATCTATATCCCTTGCTATTGATACTTTTAAACTGGCCATGCTTAAGAATGTGTTTTAAATTGCTCTACTTAGTTCCCCCGCTTCTACACTGCAGATTGTGATCTTTAAAAAAAATTGAACTAATTTTTTTTTTTTGTCTTCCATAAAGACAAAGCAGATAACAAATGTAGCGATTGCTTGACATTTAGCACAATCTGATACTCTTTATACTATATGGACATTGAACCATATAATATCAAATAGTATTGATTACATTGCCTCTTTATCAAGGTTGGCTGTTACTAAAGGGGTGGAGGTACATAGTGAGAATTGTAGCCCAAGCAGGTTACATCAAGATATGTCCATCAATGCCAAATTCAGGGAGTCAAGGAATTTGACATGGCTCTGCTATTTTTGAGGAATGGCTGTGTTCAACAGCATGCTTTATTCTGATCACATTGTAGCCAAAGGCAAGGTAAAATGGGTGTGTGTATGTATGTGTGTCAAGAGACACTTAGTTCACTTTAGAAAGGTTCAGAAGAGCGAGTGAATTTACTCCCCTCCCCACCAACATGCCATGTTCATTTTAAGCTGTAGGTTTAAAAACTATTCAAAATGAATTCAAGCTGGCAAGCCTTCAGGTTCTCAAAGAAGCCTGCAATTAACAGAATTTAGCTGAAGCACCTGCGGGATTTTTATACCTTTTGTTGTTCTCTCACCAGGAGTTGCATTATAACTCCACCACATTATGACAATTAAATTAAGCATCTTCCACCTGCCCACCCCCTCCCAAAAAAATCCAGAGTGTGAGATATACAAAGAATGGAACACAAAGAACCAGCACAACCCAATCTGTCTTGTGTGCTGAAAAAAAAGAGAGCCATCATACACAATCAGTCAGTATTGAACTGTGTAGCATAGAAAATTAGATCGTAAACTGTGTATTAAGTATCAGATAATACGTGTTTCTGACATGTGTTATTAATGTTGCTTTTATCAAATAATTTCATAGGTAACTTTTCTGTCTGGACCAGAGGTGGTATTCAGCCAGTAGCAGAAATTTTGAGTAGTTCAGAGAACTGGCAAATACCACCTCTGACTGGCCCTGCCCCCATCAATTCTCTGCCTCTTGAGTCCCAGCTAATCAGCTGGGTCTTCTTTTGTTGCCCTGCACAGGAGAATGAAGATGGAAAGCAGATTAGTGGGATGGGGAAGGAATGGGATTTTGCAGTAACCTTCCCCAGGAGTGGGGAGGGAATGGAGATTTTACAGTATCCTTCCGCAGTCATGCTCACCAAGCCATGCCATGCCACTAAGCCACGCCCCACAGAACCAGTAGTAAAAATTTTTGAATCCCACCACTGGTCTGGACCTTAGTTTCCTCACTCTAATGTTGTTGTTTTGTTTTTAGGAGAGAGAAAGTCACAAGGGCTAATCACATTCACAGAGTGGCACTCCAGCCTTTCCCAATTTGGTATTTTCAGAGGTTGCAATTTCAGGGTTATAATTTGACAGACATCAGGGTTATAATTTCCAACCAAGGATGGTGATATCCAACATATATGGAAGGCACAAGGTCAGGGAAGAATGATGCTTACTGAATGATTTTGTCCACTCCTCAGCTTTTTCTGTTACCTGTGGAAAATAAGAGAGCCATTGAGTTGACAAAACGGCACTCAAGTAGGTCCTGATATGCTTAGCCTGGAAATATTGTGTTGGCTCTTTTCTGGAAAAGGAAGATAACACTGATATTAGACTGAGGGCACAAGGGCTACATTCACACAACCCTGAACTGGGTGGAACAGAGAAGAGACAAGATCCTGCACTCACATCCATGGAAGTTTCAGGAGTTTGGTCAATAAACTTGAGCTTCTCTGATTCCAGTCCCATTCTTGTTTCTTTTTTAAAATAAAACTTCAACTCTATTTAAAATATATTATTTGATAAGAATTATATTCCCATGCAGTTAAAATCACACTGGGATTAAAAACATAGATGAAGGAAGAAGCATGACAGAGAAAGAAATACAGGCCAAGCAAGAAAGAGAATATGTAATTGAATGAATATCATGCCCACCGAGGTCAATAGGACTTAATTCCCAGCAGGTAGGCAGAGAATTGAGGATTTATTTGCCAATTCTTGCTCCTACCAAGATTTTGGAGAGAATGTTATGTCTTCCTTGATCCAAGGCCAGAATAAAAATGGATGAAATCCCAAGGTCAGATTTATACAGCAAATACATAAAAGGGAGCAGGTGAAACTAACAATATTCAATTTGTGCCAACTCAGAGATAAATACAAGTAGTCCTCAAATTACAACATTTTTAAGTGACCATTCAAAGTTACAATATCGCTGGAAAAAGTGACTTCTGACCATTTTTCATACTTAAGACTGTTACAGCATCCCCATGGTCATGTGATCAAAATTCAGACAGTTGGCATCTGATTCACATTAATGACGGTTGCAATGTCCTGGGATCATGTGATCAACCTTTGCGACCTCCTGACAAGCAAAGTCAATGGATAGACCAGATTCACTTAACAACTGTGTTACTAATGTAATAACTGCAGTGATTCATTGAACGACTGAAGCAAGAGAGGTCTTAAATGGGGTAAAACTAACTTACCAATTGTCTCACTTAGCAACATAAATTTTGGGCTCAATTGTGGTCATAAGTCAAGGACTACCTGTAATGCTGCTTTCAATAAGTAGAATTACTTCAATCTACTATTATTAATATATCTACTTATCTGTTGCATATCATTCGAACAAAAAGCTTTTTGAACCAACTTACATCAACACTTCAAAACTAAAATCTCACACACAGAAAATAGTGGAATGCTATGCATAAAATATAACAAATTATCTTTTAACATATTAAAAGTTTTCTCCTCAGAATTCCCTCTAACCCCCTACTGGTGAAGATGCTGCCCCTGCCATTGGGCCTGCTGTATAATTAAGGAGCTTCTTGATATCCAACTGATATTAAATCGATATTCATATTTTCCTCTTCAAATATTCTGCTTAGGCTAAAGAGAAATTAGTACATTTCAAACTGTGATGTGTGAAGAAACATAAATTTTCATTTGAAATGACAGTTATCAACATCGCAAATGCATATCACCACTTATTTTTCTTAGGAGAAACTATTCAGCATAATTGAATAGATGATTAGCAATGTAAATTATATTAAATCTAGGGTTCTTACCCCATGGCCCTTGCCACCCGTCCTGTGGAATGCTGCTGCATTTTTCATAAATATATTCATATTTTCAAAAGACATCTGGAAAAATTTATATACACAAACTATAAGTATGAGATTTTTGTTTTCCACATTTTATACACAGCAAATGACTGTGAGGAAGGAACCTAACATTTTCAAAGCTCAATTTTCTATTTTATTTTATTTTTTTTAATATTAAACAAACTTTAGGCAATTGTAAGGGATTTTCTTTCTGTCCCGTCAGTCATCTGTAAGGCATTTTTTATTTATACTTTACAGGAGTTTATGAAAAGTCATATCATTTTGACATGTATTTCTGTTATTTTAAAAAAAATCTACATTTTCATCATAAGGAGATGCTTTATTTTGAGTCAAGACATTGGTCTGCAAATTCCATTGGTACCATTACTGTACCATTACTAGTTTTTTTAGTTTCTTCCATGATCTGCCATTGCAATACTCAATTAAATGCCACCATTTAAGGAATGCAACCACTGATTTCTTTGGGAATAGACTTTGGGGTTTCATTCATCCATGATGAGATAACTATAATCACTAGCAAAAAAAGAAAGAAAGAAAGGAATTTGAACAGGGATTCTGAAGAGGTAAGTTCATGGAGAGAATTAGAACATGTCACTAAACAAGCATGAAGATATATTATCCCATATTCTAGGGCAGGGGTCTCCAACTTTGGCAACTTTAAGACTTGTGAATTTCAACTCCCAGCAAAGCTGGCTGAGGAATTCTGGGAGTTGAAGTCCACAAGTCTTAAAATTGCCAAGATTGGAGACTCCTGTTCTAGGGATCTCATGGTTATTCCAGGAATCAGAAATGGGATGAATGATCATTTTATGCAAAATACCTGGTGCTGTAATAAGAGTATTAGGCTTTTAAAAAATTTAAAGGGAACTGGAAGAGGTTCTTTTAAAAAAGATAAATAGGTATGCAAGAGATTATGGGAACTTTGGGCATAAGTCAGTGAAAATATGATCTTAGAAAGAGCCAATCACTCCAGATGCTGAGAAATCTGGACAACAACCCTCCAGAAAGACTCTACTGTAAATAACTCATCATAACCAGGAAGTTCTTAGAATTTTCAAGATTCTGTATTTATTCCAGAGTAGCATTCAATCGAAGATAATATTTGTAGTTCAGGATTGAATGTGGGGTCCTTGATGCTCTTTGAGCTTGGTTATTTTCTTGTAGAGCTTTCATTACCCAACTAGATAACATCATCAGCCAATATTGTAAGGCTTGTCAATATTTTGGAACTGAAATAGGAACTCCTTTACTATTCCATACTGGAAATATACCAAACATATTTTAGAGAAGAACTTCAGTTCCCCCTTGCATTCAAATTGGCCAAGGATAAAATACTATAATTTTACCATTTCCAAAATAAAACGGCTATCATAGATAAGATTGCATGTTCTCTCTCAGTGTGTCTCAACAAATAAGCTCAATAAAAGCTATTTAGGAGCCCTTAAAAGAAATATCAGAAGAAGAAGAAATTCTGGGCTGAGTTTTCCTGCTTTAAATGACTGTAAATCAGACAGCTCCATAGGCTATTATTTATTTTTGTTGTACTGACTTAGAGAGTGTTCTAGCCAAGGAACGAGGCTAAAAGGCAATCATGCCATCAAATTGCAAAGAAACCTGGATGCAGTCTGCTAAGATAAAATGGAAGGCAGATTACTTGCATGTTACAAGCATTCATCCTTATAATTCTTATACCATAACTTTATATGGGTAACTTTGGCACACTGTCAGGATCGGCTTGTGTCTTTGTTGTGCCCCAAAGTTAAAGCCAAGTTGGTAATTTAAAGGCAGGGCTAAACTGTCCCAAAAAATGACAGAAGGAAAAAATAAATTTTAGAGCAGTAAGGAAGGGATACAGCTATTGCTCTTCGTACTTGAACTGTTATTTCAGATGGACTCTCAAATTCTATTTAAGAAGGAAAAGTTGGGGGATGAACAAAATTATCCAAAATGCTAAGGTCTAGCAATTGACCTCAAGAGGGGTCTATCGTGCTATAAAGTTGTCCAATATTACTAGAGTCAAATGCAGAGGTGGTATTCAGCAGGTTCTGACCAGTTCTGGAAAACCGGTAGCAGAAATTTTGAGTAGTTTGGAGAACCAGCAAATATCACCTCTGACTGGCCCCGCCCCCATCTATTCTCTGCCTCCCGAGTCCCAGCTGATCGGCTAGGTCTTCTTTTGTTGCCCTGCACAGGAGAACGGAGCTGGAAAGCAGGTTAGTAGGGTGGGGAAGGGAATGGGATTTTGCAGTAACCTTCCCTCAGGAGTGTGGTGGGAATGGATATTTTGCAATATCCTTCTCCTGAAGTGGGGTGGGATTGAAGATTTTACAATATCCTTCCCCTGCCACGCCCACCAAGCCACCAAGCCAATGCCCAGCAAGCCACACCCACAGAACTGGTTGTAAAAAATTTTGAATTACACTACTAGTCAAATGGCTCTGGATTCCCAGTCCAGATACCCACTCTCCAAAGACCCTTGGTTAGCAGTTCTGAATGTGGTGATAGCACCACTGATCGCCACATTAAGGATGTTATTGGCAGTTATAGATGCTCTTTCTCAGTGCTATGAACTCAATGCTAGCCAGAAGAAGAGTTTTCCCATGTTTGGTCTCCACCACAGCTTCATCCATTAAGAGCCGCAGTGGCGCAGTGGTTGCGGTAATATGGGCTACTTCTGCTGACTGTTGGCTGACTGCAATTTGGCAGTTGAAATCTCACCAAGCTCAAGGTTGACTCAGCCTTCCATCCTTCTGAGGTAAAATGAAGACCCAGATTGTTGGGGGAAATAGGTTGACTCTTTAAACCTCTTACAGAGGGCTGTAAAGTCTAAGTGTTCTTGCTATTGCAATTGCTATCACACTGATTTCATACCTAGAAAAGTTGCTTGGAGGCAAAAGTTGTCTAACTGTGATGTTTTCAGTTTTGGGAAAATGGAGGCAAGATGAAAACAAAGAACATTGGAAATGGAAGCTAAGTTTTCCTTCTTCCATTTAACCATGCCACAATGACATGATTAAACAACAATGTAAGCAAGAATGGCTGGTTCTCCTCCTGCTAGAAGTTATATATCAAGCATAGTTGGGGAGTTATGTATGTGTGCATAGATAACACACACACACACACACACACACACACACACACAAGGTCATAGGCAAACCACACACACACACACACACACACATTCAATGCAGAGCAGCAGTATATGAGACCAAAAAAAGTTTTCGAGCTTGATAGTTGTTTTCAAGCAAACACCAAATCATAATACAATTTGCCAGAGGAACTATCTTTTTTTTTTTTGTTCCCATAATGGAAATGTTCTGTTCCAAATTCCAAATTACCTTAATCTATTCTAACCTTTTTTTTTTCTTGTATAAAAAGCAAAGAGTACCCTTGACGGCAGTGTACATTTTCTTCCTTCTGTAGCTGAAAAACATCACTAATATCATGTATGCGACATTAGAGAGGCTTTGGTACTAATTCCAGGTTAACAATGCTGTGAACTGACATCACCGGTGAGCGTCTCTTTTGTCACTTTACCCTTTACTTTGAGTGCATAGACAGTCACCCAAATCTGTCAAAGACCACTGGAGATTTTTGTGAGTCACTGCATCAGGTAAAGGGAGATAGGAGCTGGCCTTTCTGTGTTAAATCCTCAAAGAAGAAGAGCAGGGCACTGATTGAGAATGCTCCCTGTGGTAACAATTATATCGAGAAATATTACCGCCATTCTGAATTCAGTGGAAATCCGTCAGCTGCTCTTTTACATTTACTAAATGCCAACAAGCGCACTAGGAATAATGCAGCTAAGATCACAGAGACGCAAACAGGGGCTCCAACTTAATGGCTTCGTTACCGAAGATCAAAGCATATTCAACTAGGCATGGGCAATCCTTGTCTGCTCCAGTTGGAAATTAGTTTATACTTCACAGGTTATTATTATAGATATCCCACAGACATCTGGATTGCCATTTTGCAATAACGATTTGTTCCACTTCTAAAAGCATTTATAGCTCATATTTTTCTTGTGTATTTGCTAACAATTGAGCCTTCAAGTCCTGAACTTTTAGGACTTCTGAGAAACCATGAGCCTACCTCTTCTATCAACATTCCTTCCTTCCTTCCTTCCTTCCTTCCTTCCTTCCTTCCTTCCTTCCTTCCTTCCTTCCTTCCTTCCTTCCTTCCTTCCTTCCTTCCTTCCTTCCTTCCTTCCTTCCTTATACTGTTATACTGCTTCAATTGATATGATTCTAGGTATCTTACAGCAGAAATACCAATAAAAACAATAATAATTGAAATGTATACATATATAAATAACTACATATTTATAACATAAATTCTATCCTGGATTCACCAGTCAAAAATTAAATATCGTAACACCACCATTCATTTCAGGCATATCCACTCCTCACTCCATAGACTAAAAGCTTTTTTGGGGAGAGACAGATTTCTAATAGTTTCCTAAACTTCAAGACTAAAGATTCACATCTTATATCTGGCAGCAAGATGTTTCACAAGTCCCATATTGCTAAAAATGCCTGCTATTGAGTCCTCTCCATTCCCCTTCTATAGGTCATGTGAGGTGGGAACTTTTCTACTGATATACAACGGGAAGATAGATTCTATTTGGAGTAACTGGTTCCACAAATAATGAAAGCTTAGGTCAAGGATCTTCAAACGTGGCAAATTTAAGACTTGTGGACTTCAACTTCCAGAATTCTTGAGCTAACATGACTGGAGAAGGGATTCTGGGAGTTGAAGTCCACAAGTCTTAAAACTGTCAGGTTTAGGCTTAGGTCATGAAGACCTTTGAAAATGATAATCAGGGTCTTGAATTACATCTGGAAACAGATTAGCAGTCAGTGAAGCTCCTCCCATGCTGGTGTTCTATGGGTATACTATATTAGTGGTATGTAACATGCCACATTTTGCCCTAGGTCTTTATTATAAAGTAATAAAGATGGGATTTAAAAATCTAATAATAGTTTGCATTCTGTGCCAGATATAGCTTCTGAATCAAGGGTAGTCCCATCTAGAGTGCATTGCAATAGTTTAGGTGTGAGATGACCAGGGCTTGAGTGACTGAGTGTAGGACTCCTAGTCAAGGAAAGTGTACAATTGGCACACAACACAAAGTTGCACAAAGGCTCTCCTAGCCAGTACTGCCAACTACTGTTTGAGTTGCAGGTTATGTACCTTTGCTCTACATAGGATTCATCTCCATTCCAACAATTTCCTTAAATCATATTTTGTTAGTATCTTGTATATTTTTAAAAAATATTATTTATCCTGTATTGGCTCCACAAGAGTGATTAATGGACTAACAGCAAAGATTAAAAAAAAATGAAATGTAGAACTTTACACAGATTAAGGCCAGTTTCTCATTTAACAGATTCATTAATTCATTAAAAGTAAATCAAAGCTGCCAAGTAAATTAAAAAGCCACAACAGATCAAAAGTAGCTTTGCTTAAGACTTCAAACCAGAATATCAACCTGTTCTTGGCAAGAGAAGATTTTGACTGAGACCCCCAGTTCAAATGGGATATATATATACAGAGCTAAGTTTGCCCTAGAAATTCCATCTGATACCATTCCATGTGAAGGAAGCAGTATTGAGGTTCTTGTTATGTTGAAATTGTGGGCCTTTTTTCAGATCTTGGAGATAAGATTGAAAAGATTGAGAGGTGAGATGGTGAGATCAGTTTAAAAGAGCAACAAGCTAAGAGTGAAGCAACAGAGAAATTCATTGCTGCTTTAACAGCTTGAGATATTATAGTAACTAAAGAACGGATATCCTGGACTGTATTCAAGGTCAAGAAAGCAGATAAAAGCAGGTTTGCTTGGATTCTCTTATACATTGCTTAAAAAGATTTTAATAGAGGCTATTAAAAGATTTCTTGAACCTGTTTCAGATAGATTGTATTTAATTTAGTGAGGCAGCCTATTGTGCCTAATCTAGATACAGGTCTTTACAATCTACTGATTGAACCTCACTGTAGAGTAAGTAGTCAGAATAGTAACACATATGGAATATGAAGGGAAGAAACTTATGCTGTACTTTTCTGAGTTTTATGAAAACAGTGGGAATTCTACTATTTGTAGCTGAGAATTGGTGGCACAGTGGTTAAAATGCGATATTGAAGGCAAACTCTACCCTCAGCATGAAGTTCGATCCTGACAGGGCTCATGGTTGACTCCACCTTCCATCTCCCAAGATCAGTATTGTTGAAGGCAATATGCTGACATTATAAACCACCCAGAGAGTGCTGTAAAGCATTCTGGGGCAGTGGATAAGTCTAGGTGCCATTATATCACCATTGCTATTGAACTGTGGAATTCTTGGTGCTCTAAGAGCTTGGTTATTTTCTTGTGGACATTTCATTACCTAGCTAGGTAACATCTTCAGTGCTAGAAGGGAATTGAGTTGCTGTTTATACATGGTGACATGCCTTGTCAATATTGGTGCAAAAGTTATTTGTTCCTTTACTTGCTTGTTGTTTATTCTTTTTTAGTCTGAATTGAAAGTTCCTTTGATTGGGGTACTTTTTACTGCTTGATCATTGCTCTGGCATTAATCCCAGTGTTAATCCCTGTCTATATGGGTGTTGGCTGCTGGTTAGAAAATATTTTGGTCTTTGTTTTCTTTTTAGCTTTTTTATTGATTATTTTGGATGGTATGGTATGGTACGGTATGGTATGGTATGGAGACATCCCTAAAGGTACCATTTTTAGCTCTCCAAATCTGCATACTTTACTTTTGTTGAGCAAACATACATGGTTTGATTTCAGCTTAAAAACGGTATTCTCAGAACACAAGGAATGGGCCATATGAGGCTCCCTAGGACTGGGGTTCAAGAATTTGGGCACAGCCAAGCAATATGAAGGTTGCTTCAGACTTCAGTGAATTGGCAAACGGTCTCTCTGAAAGATCTTAAAACCCAGGGGAGTTCAAGTTGATAAGGAAAAATGGAAAAATGCCAACAGCAAAAGTTCTGATTGAAGAGAAAAGTGTGTTAGAATGGGTATTTACCCCCAAATTAGGCCTATTCCAGTTTAAAAAAGTAATAGTATGCTCTTTGCAAAATGTTCTTTTTGTTCCAGGTGAGAGGAAATTCCAAGCTGATCTTAATAAATATAGTCACTTTCCCTTTTATGTTATTGGCGACCCATAAATAAATAGTGCATGCTGTCAGAAATGTAGCTGAATATCTCTGCAGTAGTGATGCTGTGCTATGGATTCAAATTTGGCCAAAAAGAGAGAGAGAGAGAGAGAGAGAGAGAGAGAGAGAGAATATGCTAGCTTGTTAAATGGAAAAAATAATAAGCCTTTATTTTTTTTTAAAAAAAAAATTATCTTCTGGAGCCACATTATTACAAATAAAGAGTTGCATGAAGCCTGCAGTCCATGAATTGGATTTTCATGTATTAAATTTATTTGCCACCAGCTTGCTACGAAGCAACTCTGGGTGGCTTAGAGCCAGTGGTGGGATTCAATTTTTTTTATTACCGGTTCTGTGGCTTGGTGGACTTGGTGGCTTGGTGGGTGTGACAGGGGAAAGATGCTGTAAAATCTCCAGTCAAAGGTGGTATTTGCCGGTTCTCCGAACTACTCAAAATTTCCATTAACAGTTCTCCAGAACTGGTTAGAACCTGCTGAATACCACCTGTGCTTAGAGCATAAAAACATTAAAATCATCAACAATAAACTTTAGGACATGTCTGGACTACAGCTTTATGAATAGAAAGTTTAAAATAGCCAGCATGTGCCAAGAGGGTAAATGGATAACCAGTTGCTACTATACAAGTTACAAAGAGTAATATGTAATCTGGAAACCGAAGAAACTTAAGTGAATGCTGAATGTCACATAAATAAGTTACTTTATTAAACAAGAAAGGAATATGAGGAAGTTGTTATTTATCAGAAATTGAACTGTTGCGTTGCGGGAATGAGACTCAGAGACGCAGTTGACTTTTTCCATTGTTTATTCTCTTCCAGGACTGAGCATCGGAGAAACCGCGGCAACCTTTTTTATAGTCAGGCTGATCGCGGCTTGCGGCCAGTGACAGCTCTTCAAATCTCCTGCCACCCCAGACCAACCAATCAGAGGTGAGTATGCTAATACATAACACCCCTCCCCACGTGGTCCAGTCCAACCAATGTGTCCTGCCTACCTTACGTAATCACGTAGGTAGGTGGGGTTCTTATGGGTTCTACTGGACATGCATAGCTCAGATGAAGCATGCCTCTGGCCTGTTCGGACGGAGTTGCTGTTTCTCCAATCCGTCTCCCTGGAACCTCCTGGAAGATAGAGTTGGCCATGCCGCTCCCGCCAGGACTTTCCTGGCTGATTGAGTCGGCTCGGCCGCTCCCGCCAGGAGTTGCTTCCCGATGGTTCTTCAAAGCCTGTTCCAGTCTCCCCAAGCTGTCTTCTTCCTCAGTCTCAGGTACGTGTTTGCGAATTCCCACCGAAGCTAATGTTAGTAATGGTTGTTGCATAGTTGTTAGGGTTTGTTTTGTTAATTCTTTTGTTTGTGGAGGGTCTCCCTCTCCTGTTCTGCTTGTGTTTGAGCGGTCCTCACCTCTTTTCTGGTTGGATTGTTTTTGCTTGAGGGGTCCCCATGTTTGTTTGTGTTTCTCTGAGTTGGTCTATGTGCCTCCTCTAGTTCCTCCCATCCTCGGTGTCTTGCTTAGAGATCACTGTTCTTAGTGATGGAATTGCCAGTCATAATAAAGGTCACTAAGTGAGGACTTTCTGTGGTGAAATGTAGTCTGGATTTCCAGGAGGCAGGGGCTGCATTCCGGAGGGCAAAGAGGCTATGGAGCTGAGAAAGCAAGAGGGTTAAAACAGCTCCCCCCTAGCAATTCTCAGGGTATATCTATAGTTATGTAGTTGCTTTAAACTGGCAAGATTCTGTCTATAGTGAAGGACAATAAAGGAAACAACTCAGAAGTAAGTCCTCATGTCGTTCTTGATTCTTATGGCCTGACATCTCTTTCTCATTATTCTGTGAATAAACCTCATTTCTACTCCCACCCTAGATGAGGCTTGCAGGCTTGATGGAGTCAGAGATGACCTGTGGAGGGGTCTAGAATGGGGATGTACATAAACTTTTTCAGATGGAGAGCTGCCCCTGATCTTTGGGTTGGAAGTGTGGAAATCACATTCCCAATAACCTCTTTTAAACTTTCTTTTAAAATAACCTCTGAAAAATAAAAACCTAACTTTAATAACTTTGTTAAAATCTGTGGACTAGAGTTAAATATAGTTAAACTAGTTATTTTCAAGGTATTTTTATTTTTTCTATAAGTTCTTTGAAAAAAAATGACAGTGAGATGCCATGGTTTGAATAGTTTGAAAAGATTCTGATGATCCCATCAGGGCTCTGAAAAGACATGTGCTCTCTGGGGACTACTGTTCGGCCACTTCTGCTTTATGATATGAGACTTGGATTTATTCTGAATAATAGAAAGATCTGTTGTTGATCTTGTCCCTTGTCACCATCCTGCTTACTTGTTTTCCTCTGAATTGTGCCTCCATGCACCCAATCTTACCTTCATCTCAGAACTTTGTCCTACTGAGTTGACAGGAGCCTTGTCTGACAGTAAGAAATGTATGTCTGATGACGCCGGATGTCACTGATTATCTGACATCTACTGGAAAGCTGTCTTGAAACTGACAGTTCAGAAGTCTGGAAATCAACCTGTCTTTACATCAAAGCAATGTTAACAATCCCCTAGCGAACAGCAAAGTAGTGGGTTACACTCATCCTCCTCCTGCTTTTGAGCCTTATACTATTTGATCATCAGTTGCACAAGCTTAAAGTTTTGTCTAAAAGAGACAGTATGTCCATTAGTCTGAGAAAAGAAACAGAGAGGCTGTTTAATCTGGGCATCCAACAGACCTTTCATACCATTACGGTGACTGTGACAAGACATCGCATCAATTTCAGGTCTTCCCTGCAATATTTATATAGACAGCTGGGTGTCCATGAACATCCACGCTTCATCATTCAGCTTCCATCAACTATTGTGCACATTGGATGGATGGAATCACTTTTTCTTGACCTTTGCCATTTGTAACTTGATCAAGCTTGCAAGCTCCTTCTTGTATGGGAGCAGAAGAGAGATTTAGATATAAGTAGAAAAGAACTCACAAAGTGTTGTAGGCACAGGTGTCCGCAGCTACCTGTAATTGCATCAAAATAATGATATATGTGGTGATGTCATGATACAAGTCCAGCCTTTATGTACTTGCACCCCAATGTCAGTTTCTTGAACACAGGGCTAGCTAATGGTGTGAGGCTGGGTGAAGACAAACAAGGGTAGCTAGAGCTATTTCATCCTGGAAAAATCTGTGAAGAGACATGGTAGAACTATTCTTCGATAATTTGTGATGCTGCCTTGTAGAAAATTGTTGGCAAAATTGTTCAGAGAGGTTTGAGAAGACAGATTTAGAAAAATGGGGTTTTAAATTACAAGGACACAAATTTTGACAGGATATCAGGATATATTGTAATGCTAAGAATTGTTAAATAGCAGAACAGACCTTTCCTAGAGGTGTTTAAAAAGAGCCGGGTTGACTATCTGCCAGGGAAGCTGTTGTAATAAATTCTTACCCTCGGTAGGGAGTTGCATTAGACAATCTCCCAAATGACTTCTAAAGCTCCATACCTTCTATGATTTCTTTTGAAGAATCAGCAAATAACCAGAAACTGATGAAAACAGAATAACAGAGAGTTGGAAGGGACTGTGGAAGTCTTCTAGTCTAACTCCTTGTTCAAGCAGAAGATCTGGACAAATGGCTGTCTAAACTCTTATTAAAAATCTCCATGCTCAGCACTGATAATTGTAAGCATTTTCTTCAGATAGGAAAAGTGCAAATCTCGGGCACGAAAATTCCTGAACTTCCAATAGAATGTGCAAGAACCAATAGGTGACAATTAGTTAGAAGATGGCTTTAACAGAGGAGAACAGCAAGGGTGCTATAACACCATGCCTCAGAAGGTTTTGACAGCCTGCCGGAAAACTTTCTTTTTATATCACACACACTCGTGGCTCATTGCCAAAGAGGTCCCTCAAAACATTTGTTCAAAGCGGTGTTTGATTGGTCCATTCTGCTTGAGTGGGCAACCTTTCTAAAAGCATGAGGGAAAGATCAGGACACTCACAATTATTTATAGCTGGCAGACAATTTGGAAAGAATGCCAAATGTGGGGCATTCCCAATAAAAGAAAGATAAAGGCAGCCTGACATTCAGAAACCAAAACTTTTATTATAATTAAAAACAAATATTGATTGCCTGTAACTTTTATTCACCCATATCTCTCTCCCACTCAGGTACCTTGAAAATGTAGGTAACAGTACAAAAAATAAAAGGAACAGTAGAAATTCACAAAACCTATCTCTTTGCCAGCCTGCAAAAAAATCAAATTAAAAATGAATTTAGATCAGGGAGTCAATACCTCAGGATTAACTGAAGATCACTAAATCCTTCATTATTGATTGAGTGAAATACTGTCTCTTATTACACTCCACACAAGTCTTATTTTTTTTCCTTCGTACAAAACTAAAGGAGAGGTGAAGAAAGGAACATCACACTGAATATCTCCTGCTAAATCTACAATATAAACTGTTAAATGAGAGCATTATTTCTTACAACTACAACTTGAACTTGAAGCTGAAAAAAAGTCTATATTCATCATTTAGGTAGCACTTTGCAATGCATAAATTAATCTACCAAATTTTTGGTTTTATTACAGGACGGATAATTGCAGATGACTATTGCTATAATCTCAAGAAGGTGACAAGGCCAAGGAAATTACTTTGCTTTCCTTCTCTTAAGATTAGAATCCAGGACCATCCAATAAAACTGAACATGGTGGAATTCAGTTTCCAGAATAAAAGAAGAGTCCCCTAACTTCAGCAAAACATCTCTGAATTTACTGTTGCAAACACCTTAATGGCCACTCAGAGGAATGGCCTTAAAATGGATTGAAAGAATTCTGAGAGGATAGTTTATTAAACGCTACTCCTGCTATCTATATAATAGTCCTTGACTTACAACTTTAAGCCTGCCCATCGTAGTCATAAGTAGTGATGTTTGCAAAATGGATTGGCCACATAACAGCATCCAATTTTACAACCTTATTTTGAGGGGGGCAGCGGTTGCTAAGTGTTAATCCATGCTTTGCTATGGGTGCTGTTTTGCCGAAAGCCAGAAGAACTGGCAAAACCATCAAAGGACATGGTCACATGACTATAGGACACTGTGCAAATGGCTGTTAATGAGGCCTTATTGCTGAGTGCCCAAAGTTCGGTCATGTGACTACAGAGTTAGGGGGGGATGACTGTCGGAACTTCAAATCCGAGTTGTAAATAGCAGGTCCATCCTAACTTTGAATAATTGCTAAGTGATTGGTTGTTAGTCAAGGATTCCCTGTACATAATAAAATACGTATATATAAACAGTATAAGAGACAGGGTGACTGTGAGTAACAATCGTTGGGGAACCCATCAGATGTGCATGACTATCAGAGTCTTCTAACTGGTTTGGTCTAGTGGTCAAGGCACCAGGCTAAAAAAACTGGAGACTGTGAGTTCAAGTCCTGCCTTAGCCACGAATAAGCCAGTTGGGTGGCTTTGGGACAGTCACTCTATCTCATCCCAACTCCACCTTACAGAGCTGTTGTTGTGGGGAAAATAGGAAGCGGAAGTTGTATTGGATATGTTGGCCTCCTTGAGTTATTTGTAAAAATAATGAAAATGGGATACAAATAAAAAAAATCAATATTATATTTTGAGTTACGTGAGACCACATAGTACTGTAGTATTGCTTAAAACTGACCTGGCTGAACTAACAGGCCCAATTAAAGGGACTGACATATCCCCCAAAGATCTTTAAAAGGCCTAAAATGCAAATACTGTAAAGAGTATCTCATCTAATATTACTTCACCTATATGTTAAGGCTACTTTGAAGGCACTATATGTATCCCGTTCATGGTTGCTAACAATGTAGTAGTTAGAATAGGACTTGTTTGATTGCAAGGTCGGCACTTATATTTCTCTGCATGCTTAAATGAAAATAAAATCCAAAAAAACTGAAAGAAAATAATTTCTTAACTTACGCATTTCTACTTTTTTACTTCATTAGGGAGTTAGCCTCCACAGAAAAACACTGTTGTGAGAAAAGGCACCAAACAACAGAAGGCTATAGGGTTTCCCTTTCATGTTTTATACCAATACATATTAAACTTTAAAATGCTACAGGCCTAGGAAATATGTAGGCTCCTTTGTATAGAATATTAACTTAAAACAATGTCTCACATCTCTAGATGTCACCAAAGAACCATTTATTTTCAACCTATTATCTTTCTCATCTTCTCATCTACCTAATCTCTCATCTTTCCTTCTGCCGGCTCCTACTGGTATATTATGATTTATCAATTGTATCTTATGATTTATGACTATAACTGTTGTTTGTATGTACACTGAGAGCTTTTGCTCTGGAGACAAATTCTTTGTGTGTCCAATCACACTTTGCCAATAAAGAATTCTATTCTATTATATTCTGTACTGTACTGTTCTGTTCTGTTCTGTTCTGTTCTGTTCTATTCTATTCTATTCTATTCTATTCTATTCTATTCTATTCTACTCTACTCTACTCTACTCTACTCTACTCTATTCTACTCTATTCCATTCTATTATATTCTAGAAAACAAACACAAGGAGTGGGATGAAATGAGGCTGCAAGTTCATTGTTTTATCATAAATCTACAGTGAAAAAATCTACAGATCTTAGATGACTTAATATATACACCCAATGTGTAAAAATAATATGAAGCATGGAATACTAGTTCTTTGATATTCTCTAAACTAGAGTGTCCAATCTTGGCAACTTTAAGATTCTGTACTTCAACTCCCAGAATCCCCCACCCAGCATGTATGAATTTATTTATAGTTTCTTTCTTTGTTTCAAAATACCACAGTGAATATTATTAAGTCCTGAGACCTTTAGATTCAACCACTTTGGCAATTTCAAGTTTGTTTATAGATAGAGGGAGTCCATTTGCTGTGGTGGTTAAGGCACAGTCTGGAAACTGGGAGATCATGACTTCTAGTCCATCTTAGGCACAATGCCAACTGAGTGACCTTGGGTCAAGCCCCTTTCTTTCAGCTTTAGAAAGAGATAATGGCAAATCACTTTCAAAAAAAACTTGCCAGGAAAACCACAGTGGATGGTCCAGACAGGCATCAGGAGTCAAAAATGACTTGAAAGTCCAATGCACGCATGCATGTGTTTGAGTATGTGCACGCTGCGCGCGCGCGCACACACACACACACACAAAACTAGTAGAGGTTTCCAATCTGTTTGGGGAAAGAGTGAGATTTTGCTTATGAGACAATATCATAGGCAGATTATGTTTAAGGCTAGCAGTTTGCTTCACAGCAGGCTAGTTCCCTATTATTTTAATTAAAAGAATCTAAAGAGATTTAAAAATAGATAGGCCATGGAACTCGATAGACACCAAGAAATGTGTTGACAGACAGATTACCACCTTGGTGCTCTGCAGGGGAACCAGGTTGTACAGTAAATAAACACACCGTTTTTAAAGAAGCTTCAGTTGGCAAGCAATACACGGTATTTGATTCAGGTGACAATCAAACTTTATGCAGAGAATAGAAAGCGTCACCCAAAAGGTTTTGCTTTTGTAGACAATTCTGAATATTGAAAACTTATCATTTCTCAGTCAGCCAGAAAATGAAGACTGAAATGGCTGATTTAGACAACAATAAGAAATTAAAATAATGGACAGGGGAAGAACAATGGAATACATAGATTTGTGCATACCTATATGGGATAGGATGGTGGGGAAGAGAAATTCAAAATCATTGCAGAAATAATTAAATTGTATTGTATCTTGTGTAATCTATTGCATCATTTTGCAATTCATTTTTTTAACATATTAGAAGGTAGAATATAGTGCCTTAAACTAGACCTTTTTTAACATGCTAAGAGCAAGAAGCTAATCTCTAAATCTTCAACTAGAAACTATTTTTGTTACTGCTATAACCTGGAACAAGAGTTATAATAAGACATCTAATTAAATCTTAACCAGTTCTGTATTTAATTAATTTCATGGTAATATTGAAGCATATGGATGATTTTCATTATTATCTCCTTGTATTTCTCTTTGTACTACTATTGCAATTTAGCAAGGATATAAAGTTTGCATTAACATCGAAATAATTAGCTTTACTTACTTTATTATATCACATGCTTTTTCCCATAATAGAACTGAAGGGCTTCTTTAACCAAATTGTCTCTCACCTCATCATACATTGATCTGCTCAGTTTTTGCTTTGTGACCTCATCCGTCCACGATGTTACAGTAGTTCTCAACTTATCACCATAATGGAGCCTGCCCATTACAGTTGTGAGGGTCATAAAATGCGTCACCAATCGACTGACCAAATTTTATGGCCTTAATTTGTGTTAAGCAGATCACCATGAACATTGAGCTAACCACTTGTTCATCACGGGACGTTTTAACTGAAAACCGCAAGTAAAATTAAAATTTTGGGCCATGGATGATCTCACCCAGCGGCTTCATATAAATGTTGAACAGAAGGGGCGAGAGCACCGACCCCTGAGGCACCCCACAAACCAGGGGCTTCGGGGCCGACCTCTGCACCACTGCCAAACGAATTGCGAACGGCCAGAGAGGAAGGAAGAGAACCACCGCATAACAGTGCCTCCCACTCCCAACCCCTCCAGCCACTGCAATAAGATACTGTGGTCGACAGTATCGAAAACCGCCGAGAGATCTAATAGGACCAGGACAGAGGAATAACCTCTGTCACGGGCCCTCCAGAGATCATCCACCAATGCGACCAATGCCGTCTCTGTGCTGTGCCCGGGCCTGAAGCCCGATTGGCATGGATCCAAATAGACAGCTTCATCCAGGTGCTGGGGAAGCTGTCGTGCCACCACACTCTCAACAACCTTCGCCACAAAACGAAGGTTGGAGACGGGACGATAATTAGATAACAAAGTTGGGTCCAGGGATGGTTTCTTGAGGAGGGGTCTCACCACCGCCTCTTTCAAGGCGGCGGGCAGATATCCCTCACTCAAGGAAACCTTAATAATACCCTGAAACCAACCTCATGTCACCTCCCGAGTGGCCAACACCAGCCAGGAGGGACACGGGTCCAATAAACATGTGGTAGCATTCAGCCCCCGCAGTAACCTGTCCACGTCTTCGGGGGTCACAGGATCAACACAGTCCTTTCAACAATTCCAAGAATTCCCATTTTGACCACTCAGGTGATCCTTACCTTCAGAAGTTGTGGGTGCTCCATCACTGGAGGCTTTTAAAAAATGACTGGACAACCATTTGTCTGAAATTGTATATGGTTTCCTGCTTGAGCAGGGGATTGGACTAGAAGGCCTCCAAGATCCCTTCAACTCTATTATTCTATGTTCTAAATACTTTTGCTTTTGTAAAATTCAAGCTTTAATGCTTGTGATGTCTTAAGTTGTACAGGTAGTCCTCAACTTATAACCAGTTGCTTAGTGACTGTTCAAATGAATGAATCCCCTAAAAAGTACTTATAAACCAGGTCATGTGGTAGCATTTCAGGTACTTGGCACTCAACTCAAATTTATGGTCATTTGCAATCTTCCAGGATCATGTAGCCACAGTTTGCAAGATTTGATGATACTCAGCTGTACATCTCTACCCCAGGCCACCCCGATGAAGCCGTCAAAGTGATGACCCTGTGCCTGGAGGCCATGCGGTGTTGGATGGGGCGGAACAGGCTTCAGCTCAACCCATCTAAGATTGAGTGGCTGTGCTTCCCGGCTTCCTGGTTCCATCGCTGGCTGTGTGTGGGGGGGGAAATTCTTGCCCCTACAGAGAGGGCTCGCAATCTGGGTGTCCTCCTGGATGTGCGGCTGTCATTGGAAGACCATGTGGCGGCCGTCGCCAGGGGGGCTTTTGGCCAGGTCCGTAGGATCTACCAGTTGCGGCCCTTTCTGGATTGGGATGCGCTTCGCACAGTCACTTCCACCCTTGTAACCTCCCGCCTAAACTATGCCAATGCTCTCTACATGGCGCTGCCTTTGAAGAGCACCCGGAGGCTCCAGCTGGTGCAGAATGCGGCCGTGCGGGTGGTGTTGGGGGCTCCTCGGGGCTCCCATGTTATGCCACTCCTGCGCGAGCTGCATTGGCTCCCGGTGGCTCTCCGGGTGCACTTCAAGGTTTTAGTTATCATCTTTAAAGCGCTCCATGGCTTGGGACCAGGATATTTGCGAGACCGCCTCCTGCCATTATTGGCCTCTCGCCGACCGATATGCTCCCATAGAGTCGGCCTCCTTGGGGTGCCGCCGGCTGGATGGATGGCGACCCCGAGGATGCGGGCCTTCTCATTGGGGGCACCCTCCCTCTGGAACAAATTGCCCCCAGAGATGAGGACCATCCCTGATCTCCTGACCTTCCACTGTGCGTTGAAAACTCATTTATTTCAGCAAGCCGGTCTGGCCTAGGGGTTTTTAGAGCTTTTAATCTGGTTTTAACTTTCTTAATTCCCTTATTTTTAATCTTTTGATATGGCCAACATATTTAATTCTTTTAACTTTTAAATATTGTATATGTATTTCTATATGTGTATTTTATCTTGGCTGTTCACCACCCCGAGTCCCTTTGGGAGAGGGGGGCGGTATATAAATTTAAATAAATAAATAAATAAAATGGGAATTCTTGGAATTGTTGAAAGGACTGTGTTGCAGACTGGAGATAGATGATACCATATCCCTTCCCCTCTGTTGAGAGCGGGTTGTTCAATTTTGACATAGATGGCCTCTTTGACCCCTCTTTCAAACCAGAGATCCTCTCTGTCCAGACTGTGACACCAATCAGGTGTCCCTGACAACAAAGATAAACCTCCAGGTGGCCTCAATGACTCAAAAGAATGCAAATGACCAGCTGTCTACAAGAAGTATAAATCCTTCCACTCCCCACCATCCAGTCAGAGCTGAAGGAGCTTCTTGGATGAGAAGCAAAATGTCTTCAAAGAAAAAACAGAAAATCCAACTGCCTCTGGAAAAAGCATAATTCAAAGTGTGGTCTTACTATGGTTTTGTAAAGCAGTACTAGAATTAGATCTTGATTCTAGCCCTCTATTAAGGTAGCTAATTATGTTTTATTATTTATATTTATATAATGCAACTAATTTATGTTTTGTACTTTAAAATATAGGTTCTTGCTGCTTTTTAATGAACTGTTTAAACAGTCACAAATAGCAATAGTACATAGACTTATAAACTGCTTCACAGTGCTTTATAGTCCTCTCTAAGTGGTTTATAGAGTCAGCATATTGCCCCCAACAATCTGGGTCCTCATTTTGCCTACCTCAGAAGGATGGAAGTTTGAGTCAATCTTGAGCCAGTGAGAATCAGTAGACATTTAGCAGAATTAGCTTGCAATACTGCATTCTAACCACTGCACCACCACGGTTCTTACAGAGAACACATTCATAGATAACTTCTGACAATTATTTATTGGGACTGAAGCATGTTTCCAACCTGCAAATCATATTTCTTTATTGGCTTCAAGTGGCGAATATGAGGACACAATATATAGCTAGTTAAATGCAGAGCAGGAAGTTAGTCCTTCTCCTACAAGGTATATTATTTCTTAGAGATCTCTTTTGAAAGTACCTTGTTGTCTAAAGCTTGGCCACTAAAGTTTATTGAAAAACTACTTGTCCAGGCATAGTGAGCCCAATGGACAGCTGTAAATATTGCCCTCCTGACAAGCACTCCAGTGAAATAAAAGAGCCATTCATTCACTCATAAATGAAATTTGAGTTGTGAAATTTCATTCTACATGCAGCCCTAGCTGAAACCACCTCTTCAGTCAACAAACCCCCCTCTCTCTCTCCACACACACACACTTCCAACTTGGAAAATAAAAGAAAGGGAAAATAAATTATCAGGTGGAGGCAATAAAACGATTTTCCACTTCCTATTCTTTTTTGACCTTTGAATGGATGCGGTTCTAGCTGAACTTCCTTCAGTGAGCTGTGTAGTGGTTTGGCATTTTTCAATTTGCGGAAGTAATGAAGGAACACAACAATGACTAATGCACCGTGGTTTCTTCCTTTTCTCTTTTGCTTCCTTTTGCTTCCTTTTTCAAACTGGAATATTTGCTGTGCATTTTTAAAAGAACACTATACAGCCTTTCAACCTGGTCTATATGCTAGCATTGCTGTTGATTTCTCTCTTGGGGAGAAACAACCATTATTTCTTGCACAACCCCAAATGAGAGTTATAAAAGGGGAAGAGGTTAGCCCGGGATTTGAAATAGAAAAATAAAAGGAAGCATTGACATCAGAACAAATATGCGCTGCAAATCCACTGCAGAGTTCCAATGAGTGTAGAGATCAGAAAGTCTAAATAAATAAATACGAAGAGCTGAATGAGTGGAATTACACAGAACTCCTGATAACACATCAACAGTTGAACATAAATCTTATTAACACATATGCCTAAAATCCACATAAAAGATTTCTAAAATTGTTCTAAGACCTGTACAGAGACAGCAGAGAAGGCAATGGCTCTCAATAGCTGTTCAAAATGGGAGTGTAATTGCATTCAGCGAACATTTCCATGCAATTAGCAGTTTATCTTGTAATATCCCAAACCGGCTATCCTGATATTAAATTACATGGGCCTAACACATTAAAAATACATTTCCAGTAAGAGTGCACTAATGATAGAGATACTCCAGACTCCTCATCTTCGAAGGTCTGTGTAAATTGGCATTCTCATGGCAGTTGTCAAAATCTGCTTTTAACACTTACTCACACACATTCCCTACCAAAAGAGCAAATAAGAATTTTTTTAGTCTCAGGTGATCAGGGCTTTGAACAGAACATTAAATAAGATATGTATATATATATATAAGTAAATCAAGACCTAGGAGTGAAAACATTTTGAATGGAGATTTAGATGGACAATAATTGAGCACCCCACAGAGTTACTAATAATAGTAATAATTTAAAAAACAAAGCTACTGAATCATGAAACAATGACTAACTAAGCACCAGGTAGGCACAATTCAGTTACTCATAGTGCAACCATGCCTTCACACTGAGCAATAATACATAATAATGCTACAGTCCATGGAAATACGCTAAGAGGCAAAGCACAACAATCTAGTTGGACCTTACACATAATACTTTGGGGTGCTCCAACATAGGATTTCACCCCATGTTCCAAGCTTTGTGATGTATGGTGCCAGGAGTTCCTAGTGAAGTTAAACATGTAGGGGCAACAGAATAAAACCTTCTCTGTTAGTCACTTTCCCTACTAGCTGGTTTCCAGGATTTTGCTTGCTTCATAATTCTGGTTGTAGCTATTTAACTACTTCTACCCTATTTGTTGAACACAGTGTGTTATTCTGATAATAAGAGAATGTTTTTTTGCTTAATCCATCAGTTCGGACTTAGAGTTTGTCAGTGCCAAAGAGAAGGAGTGGGATACTTTGAAAAAAATCAGTGTTCTCTTTTATGGATGTCATCTCTCTTGAGTTCTGCCAAAAGAAGGATGACATATTTAAATTATACTGCTGTAGGCAAGAGCAGCAAGGCCAGTTCATTACCATTTAAGAAAGGTATGTCAGGAAGAAATCAAATAAAAGGAAAAGGAAATTGCACATGTGCTACAATAGGAATCCACAGAACATCAAAGGGACATGTAAAACAAAATTTTAAAGGATAGTATATTAATAGTTTAGATTCAAACCATTAACGAAAGAAGTCCTAGAGGATCAGACCAAGGTCTGACTGATGAGAAACAAGGTTCCCATTGTGGCAATATAATCAGATAATAATATTGTTATATGCTTATTAAAGGAACATTGTTCTGATTAGCTGTTATATAGACTCTCTGAAGGGAACTCAGCTACCCTGCTTACTTCCCCAATGTTTATTTATTTATTTATTTGTCTCTCTCTCTCTGTGTGTGTGTGTGCTTTCAAATCACTGTTGACTCCTGATGACAGCCTGATCAAGTCCTTGCAGGTTTCTTGACAAGATTTTAGGAGTAGTTTGACATTGCCTCCTTCCTTGGGCTGAAAGGGAATGACTAACCCAACGTCACCCGGCTGGCTTTGTGCCTAAGATGGGGCTAGAACTCACAGTCTACCAGTTTCTAGCCTAGTACCTTCACCACTACACCAAACTGCCTATCTTCCTAGCCTAAGAGCCCTCAATATATTTACTCTCATAGCATTGACCCAAGAGATTTTCATCTTTGTGGGGTCTGCTATAATTCAGGACCGTCCAGATGTTATTAAGACAATTAATGGTGTTGCTTTTTTCTTTGAAGACATTTTACTTCTCAAGAAGAGAGATGAAGAAGCTTCTTGGATGAGAAGTGAAACGTCTTCAAAGAAAACCCAAAAAATCCAGTTGCCTCTTGGAAAAAAAAGCACCTTATCTTCCAGGCTTTGTTTAATAAGATGTTAGATCAAATCAGAAAACTTTCCTTTCTTACTCCACGTTCTTGGTATTTTATTTAGTAATGGTTCCCATGATCCCATCCCATTAAGGCATAATCATATAGTAAAATGACATTAGACAATATCAAAGTCTGTAAAAAAAGAGCAGGCTTTTTTTTTTTTTTGAAAAAAGAAGTAACCAGCCATTAGAAATATGTGCCCATTGATCCTGCTTAGTATTCCCTAACTCATTCCCTTTTTCATTTCCCAGTGACCTTTTTAAAAAGCCCAAGCATGCCATAAATATTAAAAGAATTCCAAAAGATGTCTAATTCTGATTTATTAAAACCGATTAGCAGAATGCCTGACTCTGGAGACAGGGATGAACAGTGGAATTGAGGAAGCACAAGGCCACTTAATTGTCATTGTTTTCAACCCAAATATTGACACAGAAAACAGACAACTTCTTCTAGATAATTACGCTGTATAAATTGCCAGGGCATTAGTTTGAAGTAGCTAGATATACATGGGAGAAGCATCACTAATAGATGAGGAGATAAAACCATGTAACCTCACTTGCTAAATGATGATTGCTACATTCCTTGGGCAGTGGAAACCCATCCCTGCTAATTTCTAACAGTGGCTAATTATTTTTTAAATTATATATTCTACTACAGAAGACAGGCAAACAATAAGATATTTTAAAACCATATAGTGACATTAATATAAAAGTATGGGCCAAAATTTACCGAATCCATTTCATTCTCATTTTTCTCTTTTATTTAAATTATTTTCAAGAGATTCAGACAAGAGACATCGTAGTCCTAGAGCTAGATCATGGGAAGAGGTTTAGGATAGTCACTCCTTAGAATCTCCCAGAGTATATATACTAGGGTGAGAATACTAAGGGTTTAGTCTGTCAAGATTCTGTCTATATGATATAAAAAAAAATAAAGAACTGAACTTCGGTTCGATTGTATTATGTCATTCTTGGGTTAGGCTTGACAAACGGTGTTACAGTATTATGAAAACCTTTTGCTAAAAACATATGCCTTTACACCACATTGCTCAGCAGCAAATAGATGATAGTTAAATAATCCCATACAATAAACAATACGATAAATGTGGGTTAGGCAGCATCATCACCAGATGGATTCATAATTGGCTGACCAACCACACTTAACAAGTAGTCCTCAATGGGACTGCATCTACATGGAGGGAAGTATGCAGTGGGGTATTCCAAAGCTCTGCTTTATGCCCAGCAATTTTCAACATTATCAATGATTTTGATGAGAGGATATATGGGGAACTCATCAAACTTGCAAATGACACCAAGCTAGCAGGAATACCAATATTTCAGAAGATAGGCTTAAGATACAGAATGATTTTGATAAAATTGAACATTGGGTACTATCTAACAAAATGAAATTCAATGCTGAAAAAAAGTAAAGTTCTAAATTTAGGCAAGAAAAACAAAAAGCACAAGTACAGTATATGTGATACTTATTCAATAATAGTAACTGTGAGAGGGATCTTGGAGTCCTAGTGAGACAATCATTTAAATAGGAGCCAGCAGTGTGCTGCAGCTGCCAAAAAAGCCAACAAAGTTCTAGGCTGCATAAACAGAGGGATGGAATCAAGATCATGTGAAGTGTTAATACCACTTTATAATGCCTTGGTCAGGCCACCCTTGGAATACTGCATCTGGTTATGGTCGCCACAATGTAAAAAAAGATGTTGAGATTCTAGAAAGAGCACAGAGAAGAGCAACAAAGATGATTAGGGAACTGGATGTTAAAAACAATAAAGAATGGTTGCTGGAATTGGGTATGTCTAGTTTGATGAAAAGAAAGGCAAAGGGTGACATGATAGCAGAGTTCCAATATCTCAGAGGCTGCCACAAAGAAGAGGGAGTCAAGCTATTCTCTTAAAGCATTTGAGGGCAGGACAAGAAGCAATGGATGGAAACTTAACCAAGGAGAGAAACAACCTAGAACTAAGGAGAAATTCCCTGACAGTTAGAATAATTAATCAGTGGAACAACTTGCCTCCAGAAGTTGTAAATGCTCCAACACTGGAAGTTTTTAAGACAACCATTTGTCAGAACTCCTGGCTTCCATCTTCATGTTGTGGTGTTGACTTTTGATTCACCTATTTATAGTAAGTTTTGGAACAGTTTAGATGCTGCTACAATTATTGCAGATTTTCTTGCTAACATTAATAGGAATCCTTGGTGCCCTCTCAGCTTGATTATTTTCTTGCAGACATTTCATTACCCAAACTAGGTAACATCAGCAGCTCACCAGAACATTCCTGCTCTGAACTCAGATTTGTCTTATCTGACCATTGTTTTAGTTGAGGCTTTTCTTATTTCTCAAGATTATTCTCACAGTCCATCACACAGAAGTTAAGTCTACAACATAACAGATAATTAGAGTTGGAAGGGACCTTGTAAGTCATCTAGTCCAACCCCCTGCCCAAGCGGGAGACCCTACACCATTTCTGACAAATGGCAGTCCAATCTCTTCTTGAAAATGTCAAGTGATGGCCCTCCCACAACTTCTGACGGCAAGGTGTTCCATTGGTTGATTGTTCTCACAATCAGATGTTCTCACATCTGGCTGAGCAGTATGCAAATAGTGAGAAATCAACTCTTTATGAAGTTTCAAATTAATTTTTGACTCCTTCTATAAAGACAGGCTTTTGATAAAGGTAGAGATTTAATTAATTTCTGGGTGTTCCTTATCATTGGCAAGCTACATAAAAATAATATCTCCCTTAAGGTAAGGTGAAACTCAAACAGACTGCTGTCTGATATGGTTCTATATTATCATAGAGAATTGTGAAGCAGGAATTCATTCTCTTCTTCTCTGTCGCCTTTTCTAATTACTGTATAAATTCATTGCTAAAATGCTTTGAGTAAATGCCACTTTTCACCTCCTTAATATTGCTGTTGGGCATAGTCCTAGATGCTGACGACACTTTGTCAAATTGGATACTCAGAGGAAAAATGAGACCCTTTTAGGCTATAAACAGCCATCGCAACCAAGAACATTTGAGTATCAACTTGAATAGGACCAAAGTTATGATGCTTGCCGAAAGGCCTGTCTCTCACAAATGACAGATCTGTAGGAATGCAACTGAACAAGTGAAATGGAATTATCTGGAGGTTGTTTTTCAGACAACAGGCTGCTGGAAAGCTGAAGATGGACATGCCAAGAAAACGAACAAGTTCAGAACTATCTTCAAATTCATTCTAGAAGAGACTTCAACCTGAAGCCACTGAGGTATTTGGCCCAACTAATCTCCAAATTGCTATTCAAGAGCCGTGGTGACACAGTGGTTAAAATGCAGTATTGGAGGCAAACTCTGCCTATAGCCAGGTGTTTGATAATGATCAGCTCAAGATTGACTCAGACTTCCATCCTTCCGAGGTCAGTAAAATGAGGACCCAGATTGTTGGGGGGCAATAGGCTGACTCTGTAAACCGATTAGAGAGGGCTGTAAAGCATTACGGAACAGTATACAAGTCTAAATGCTACTACTATTCTAACATGTGGAATAATTGGAAAAGGTAAAACAGACATTTTTGTAGCCATCTTCTGTGGCTAGCTATATGTCCAGTGCAAAACTGTGGCTGAAAATGGTATTTAACTGAGATTGAGGTTAGAACTTCCATTTGGCCTTTTAATCTTGATTAAAAATGTATTTTTAGCAAGGCCTGGCCTCCCTATATTTTTCACAATTAACTGGGTTAGGCAGAGAGTAAATCAGACTGTATGATTTTCTCCTAAGTTTCTAACCTCCCTTAGATATAAGAATGAGATATAAGATATAAGATGTAAGTCTCAGGCAGTGAATATTTTGTTGGGAATGGGCTCACTGTCACATACTCAGTTACTTGAGTAACACTGTGACCAGGAAATAATCTAGAGCTCTTTTCAATGTTTTTTTCTCGGCCTTGTTATGAGGACAATATCACAATTTTCTCCTTGGGAAACAACATTCTGCATGTGAAAGTAAAAGAAGCAATACAGTGAGTGATGTTCCTTTGCACAGTTTCCTTTGTAATGTAGAGGTCAGAGAGACCTGACATATTCTATACTGACCTAATTCTGGCAGATTCAAACTTATCGATCACTCTTAGGATAGAAACATTTTGTTGTGCTGCTGGAAGAGTTAGATGAATGTTGACCCCAGAACCCGGCCATTATTAATTCACATTATTTAAGTAAAAGTGAACTAAGATACAGATAGCTGGAGAACCTGTTATTTGATATGTCTATGCCAGGTAGCCTGATTCTATGCTATTTTATTCTTTGAAATCTGATACTACATGGGAAGTATGTATATTTATGTGTAATTTAGAATAGACCTTGATTAATCCAAGAAAGGACAGGTGAGATTAAACCTAAAATATTCCAATTTTAACCTTCCAAGAATTTCTCAGTTCATTTCTTTACAACTCCAGTAGATCTCAAAGGATAATGATATGGCATCCACACCAGGAAGAAGAAAAACTTTCACTGCTTATGAAAAATATAATGGGGACAAGTAGAAGAAGGAATGGCGATTATGGGGATAAGGGCATTGTTGGTTCTCCCAATTACAACGTTTGGAGTAATGGAGAGACTGCAAGAGGCAAAGATCTCCTTAGTGTTATCATTTGAGACATAAATCCACATGTCTCTTGGCCCAAGGATGAACTAAGACTGTGGAGTTCCAGATACAGGTCCATTCTCAACCACATAAATTTACCAAGATATTTGGGTCAATCACTCCCTTTCAGCTCAACCTATCTCACAAGATTGTTGCTATTTTGGGCGGGCAAATCTCAAGCAAAGAGTTTCGCATTGTTAGAGAAAAAGCAAGATAGACATCTACAGCAGGGAGAAAGAGAGTGAGTTATTTGGAGTGGCTCGTAGCTTGTGGGCTGGTACATGTAGGTTGTTGTTCTTTTTTAATCACAATCACCACACCACAAATAAAGCAGATGAATCTATCTTACAACATTATTACAAGAGACATTATACAGTTGAGCTGCATGCAGGGATGTAAAAATGACAACATCATCACTATTAACCTGAGATAAGAATGAATGGTGAAAATGTAGGTCAAACCTACTGAATTCTGAACCAACATAATACTTTTTTGTAGAACTCCACTGCTTATCCTGGTTGACATGTGTAATCTAATAGTCCAATTAAGGATGATCCAGCAAGATTCATCTTGCCTAGCTTAGTTTCCAGGCTGTTGAGTTTTCTCCAAAAATAAACCACCAGATTATTTCAAACCTTCGTGCATAACCATAATACAAAGTCTAAATAAGTAAGATTCTTGGGGTCTTTTCCAGCTATTAGATTCTCTCCAGTGGTTAATAAATTATCTGTTTGTTTTTTTAAGAAATGCTTGCACAATGAACGAAAATCCCGTCTTGACATCTACAAATGGAGATACATGCACAGCTATGGGTCTCTTTGTTGAAATGTATCAATCAGATTTAAGAGTCTAAAAGGGACCGTAAAATCCATTTGGGGATTTGGATATTAGATTATTTATGCCCCAAGTTAGCAGAATGATGTTGCCTGATCCTTCCCTTCTTCCACACACATGACAGCTAGTCATAATATGCAGGTCTCTAGGAGTTGTGAAGTAATTACACAGCCCTCCACTACAACATTTTTTCAGCTGACATCTATGTGGGGGACAAGAATACCCAGAGCTATAATTTCAACAACCCTTCCCACCCACCCCAATGCTTCAGGATAAAACTAATTTCTGATACCGGGAACCAAAACAGATGAAATATAGTGAGCAGTGGGAACAGCTTGCTTCTTTTGAGACATGCCTGAAAATCTCAATTCCTACTCAGAAAAAAAAACGAACAGTTCTTGATCTCCACCATTATTGATGAATGGAGATGTTTGGTGGCTCAATGGACCATTTAAATGAGAGCAAAGCTTTGCAGGAATGAATGGCTGTCTGTTATGTTGTCAAAAAAGGAATTGTTCATATTTTTCTAGCTAATTACCTCCTGGTTACCACTTCATGCAGCCTTTTCACATTCTGCTTTGGGGCTTGAGTTGAAGAAGTAGAATCCTATATGTCCAATTGCTCAGTTGGATTGACATGGCTAAATAGTAGGACCCACTAAGATTAACTATAGCTCATGGCTAGCTAATTTTATCAGTAACTTAAGGCAGCAAACATATCTAATGATATACTCAACCCTGAGCTACAAATATTCTCCCTTATTGATACCTAATACTCCTTCTTTCTCCTATTTCTCCCACAACAAAAATCCTGTCAGGTGGGTTGGGTTGAGAGAGAGTGACTGGCCCAAAGCCACCAGTCAGCTTTCATGGCCAAGGCATGACTAGAACTCACAATCCCTTAGTCTCCAAGTTGGCATCTTAACCACTATACTAAAGTAGCTTTTGCATTTTATTCCCTGTATTGATACATGGATCTTTTAAAAAAAAGCATTTAAAATGTGTGTGGGGCGAGGGGTAAGTTTATTGAAAATTCAGAGAAGTACCTATTTTGTAGGATAACTGTATACAACGGTGTGAAAGTCCAAAAATTGAAAGTTTATATTAAGATGAAGCAACTATATCTCCCCATTGTTTCTGAAAGGTCTCTATTGGCCATCATCAAACTTCACAGTAGTAGAGCAACTAGGCCAGTGGTGAAAGGCTATCGGTTCGGCTAACCGGTAGTAAAAAAAAAAGTTCTGATGATCAGCTGTGAGGAGAAAGAAGAGAAAAGGGCAGGATCGGCCCTCCCACCTACCCCGGCACCCCTGCACTTTTCTGTTCTTTATCCTCTCAGCTGATTGGTGTGGCAGAGCCTCAGCTGGTGTTTGGAAAGCTGTGCGTGCGCAAAGTGTGCGGTCACCAAACCAGTAGGGAAACTGGTAGAATCCCACCACTGAGCTAGGCATCAATAATACTCAGGATCAGACCACAATGCACCAATGCATCGATTTAGAACCATCTCCTGAAACCATTGTATCATCATTATTATTACTATTAGGGCTAGCACTCTTCTTATTTCAACTTTTTATAACCTGAGGTTTGCTGAGAGTGGACTATAACATTATCAAAACATCACAGTGAGGTATCTATGCCTTTTCGTTATGATAAAGTTTTATATACACCGCCCCGAGTCCCTTTTTTTGGGAGAGGGGGCGGTATAGAAATCTAATAAACATAAACAAACATATATTTTTAAACAATTCTTAAAATGCAAAAACTAATCCCAAATTTGAATAGGAAAATTCATCCTTTCTGACATCCTTTTTCTCTATACCCAGAACACTGCTAAAATCTGCTTTTGACCCTTTGCCCTCTGTTAGTAAAAGATGAGACACCTTGATAAACTAAAAGCCTGTAATGATTAATACTCTTTACAAAGCACCATATTTTTTCTCTCCTTTTGATGTTCCTGAAATAACTAAAACTTTGTCTCAAAGCATCTGGGATTCATGCAATTCAAAAATTACGTTTGGCAGTTAAGAGTGTTGATAATTGACTTCCATGAAACTCCCAATTTAATTTGTTTTCATACATCTTATTTATGCTTTGGAGCTAATGGCAAGCCACATTCAAATAGATCCTGGTGTTCTCTTTGACATCCTTTGCAAACCCATCACAGTTTACCCTCGACTATACGGCTGGGGAATACTGAAATAGCATTACCTCCACAATGTATTATTGAAATAATGACAGATAATGATACTCCAGAAGCTGAAGTAGGAAAATACAATTAGCTTCCTCAGAATGCATTCTTCCAGTTGCTAGGACACCACCCTTGACTTCCCAGAAAGTTCAGTAATTCATCTATCCTGTATACGTAACATACACAAAGTGATTCGTGACAAGGGGTCTAGAGGAAGACACTGAGGAAAATGTTAGCATTTTCTAGTATTCTCCTGTTTTCTCCTGTATTCTCCATCAAATTACACCTCATCCTCTATCTATATCTGTATCTATGTATATGGTACATGATTACTTTGCATTTTTAATATTGGTTGCAGTTTAATGTGAATATACAGAATTTGTTTTCATAATTATTTCAAAGGGATCATCAATTCTCTTGGGGAAAAATAGTGTTGTTGCATTAATCTAATGATAAGATTGCCAAAGATGATGATGATGATGATGATGATGATGATGATGATGATGATGATGATAAACACCATAGGCATTGACAAATTTTCCGTCAGTTAATTGCAGAAGTCAGCTTTACTTGGAACAGTTTCCATCCTGCGGTGATATCTGTAACACCATAAAACATCCATGCTTAGCTGCCTCAGCCATGCTTAGCTGCCTCAGGAATTCTGGGAGTTGAAGTCCATAGGTTGTAAAGTTGCCATACTTGCAACTGCCCTGAGTTTGGAGACAGTGTATTGCTTCTTCTCCTGAAACAAAGCTTCCTCTGAGGAGAATCTTGGGGATGTCACCGTCTAGTACCCTAATTTGCTCAGTTACAATTAGTCTACTCTAAGTCTACTGCAGAAAGTCTGTCAGGTTACTCCTCCATGGTCACTTTGGCTTTGGGTGAGGAAGACTGGAGATCCAATCTTTTTACTCTTCATCCTAGAATATCAAACTCGCAGGAAATCAAAGGATATGTCCCCTAGGAATCCTTTTATTTGGTACATTTCTAAGGGGTGTATGATACCTTGCATGTGTGTTGGTGAGTTCCTGATGTAGAGAAAGCACTGTGGCACACACACCCACACCCACACAGCACACATGTGAAGTGGAAAGTGGGAGAGAGACAGGTCCTTTGAAACGAGATGGGTGGCAAATAAATTTAATAATAATGAAAAATAATAAAAAGTCTTTTCCTAACCACGAGCAGTGCATTGGAAAAACTGACCTCAGAATAGAAAAAAAAAGAATAGAAAGTTCTAGAATTCGGGCTTTTCTGCTTTAAATTTCAGTTGAGTTCTTTGATCCCTCAGGTAGAAAAATCAAATGAATTAATTCCATGCTTCTCTCTAAAGATCATCCCGATGATCCTGGAGACTGATTGATCTATCAGAACAATCACAAAACAAATACGTATAAATGAACGCAATAAGGGCCTGGAAGGTGCTGGAGTCGCCAGAAGCCCTGGAGTTACCCGGGTGAAGCTGCGTTTGGAGTTTCCTTCCCCCCTAGGCCCCCACCTAGGGGGGACCAGAGATGGTTAAAGGGCCGGGGGGGATGGGGGCCCTGGAGCAGCAGCGGAGTAGCAGACGTGGCAGAGGAACTGTGGATAATATCAAAGTCACCGGAGGGCGTCGTCGGACGGCTAGGACATTTTCATTGGAGCCTTTAAAGTACTCTATGAAAGACCTCTGGGCCTTGAGGGCCCCTTTCCCTCAAGTGGCCCTCAAAACTTTCTAAAACCTATCTTAATGACGGATCCTGGGATCCCCGAGAGATGGTGCGGCCGCAGGAAACATGTTGGGCAGAGTTCTGGGGTTTGTAAATTTTTAACGAGGTTTTTAGTGGGGTTAGGGAAATCCGAACTGGGTTTGAGGGACAACCCGCAGGGATTTGGAGGTAGCCAGGCTGGCACGTACGTCTGGGAGGGCTCAGAGGGTTGTGCGTTGAGGGGGCAGACAGGGGGTGGGTTACCGGGGGGCGGTTCTATTGGCACAGTAAGTGGGAGGGGCAGATATGGCGGGGGTAGAGGGCCATATCAGGTTATGGGATCGCGCAGTCGCTGTCTTTAAGCGGTAGCACGTTCCGACCCTCTTCACCTGTCCTGCAGGCCTGGTTGTGCAGAGTCTTGGGAGCTGAGTACCTGGCTGATGCTGTGCAATGCCAGGTCCGTTGTTAATAAGGCCCCCCTGATTTACAATCTTATTCAGGAAGAGGGCGTGGATCTGGTAGGTATTACCGAAACTTGATTGGGCCCAGAGGGTGGTATTCCTCTGAAGGAGATGTGTCCACCAGGTTTCTTAGCATTTCATCAGCCTAGGTCTCAGGGAAGGGGTGGTGGGGTGGCGGTGCTTATTAGAGAGGTCTTTTGTCCTAGGGAGGCCACTATTCCTCAGACGGTTGGTTGTGAGTCTCTCTTTGTGAAGTGGGGGCAGGGGGTTCAGATGGGCCTTTTGATAGCGTACCTGGCTCCCTGCCACATATCACTGGCCCTGCCCGGACTCCTCGAGGTGATAGCCGGGCTGGCGGTTGAGACCACTAGGCTTTTAGTCATGGGGGATTTCAACCTGCTTTCGCTCGGGGGAACCTCTGGGGTGATTCGGGAGTTCATGGCTTCCATGATGGCCATGGACCTGACCCAATTAGTTTCTGGCCCCACTCATATGGGGGGACACACGCTGGACCTGATTTTTGTCTCTGGTCAGTGGTTGAATGACTGTAGCTTTGGAGACTTAGTTATCAAACCCTTGTCATGGTCAGATCATTCTCTTCTTAGACTTGACTTCTGTACTGCCACCCCCCACTGCAGGGAGGCGGAGTCATGTAGATGGTTCCGCCCCAGGGACCTGATGGACTCTGAGCGTTTCCAGAGGGAGCTTGGGCCATTTCCTGAGACTCTGGCTCATAACTCATCTGGAGACTTGGTGGCCACCTGGGATAGATTGGCTGCCGAGGCTCTGGACCGAGTTGTGCCTTTGCGACCTCTGACCCGGCACAGATCCCATCCAGCTCCATGGTTTACGGAGGAGCTGAGGGAGATGAAGTGCCGGAAAAGACTTCTGGAGAGTGTTTGGAGGGCTAGCCATGGCGAGTCCAACCGGACACAGGTGAGGTCCTATATTAGGATCTAGCTTGTGGCGATAGAGGCGGCAAAGTGTTCACATTTCGCTGCCCTTATTGCGTCGGCAGAAAATCGGCCTGCCGCTCTGTTTAGAGTGACCCGCTCCCTGCTTGAGCCAAGAGCGCGGGAAGACTTCTTGCAGGGCAGGGCAGAGGAGTTTTCCCAATTTCTGTACGACAAAATCGCTCGTATTTGGGGCGGACTGGACTCCAATTGGGTGGTTCCGGGGGAGGTGTCCAGGGCAAATCTTGAGACTATTATCTGGGAGGATTTTGACCCTGTGACCGCTGAGGGTGTGGACAGGTTGCTGGGGGGGCTGAATACCACCACATGTTTGTTGGACCCATGTCCCACCTGGTTGGTTTCTACCGCCAGGGAGGTGATGCGAGGTTGGCTCCAGGGGATTGTCAATGCTTCGTTGAAAGAGGGGTCACTCCCTACTGCCTTGAAAATGGCGGTGGTGCGACCCCTCCTCAAGAAGCCTGCCCTGGACCCGGCTCTTTTGAATAACTATCGTCCAGTCTCCAACCTTCCCTTTTTAGCAAAGGTTGTTGAGAGTGTGGTGGCGTGTCAGCTCCCTCAGTACCTGGAGGAAGCGACTTACCTCGATCCTTTCCAATCGGGCTTCAGGCCCGGGCATAGTACCGAAACAGCATTGGTCGCATTGGTTGATGATCTCTGGAGGGCCCATGACAGGGGGTATTCCTCTGTCCTGGTCCTGTTAGATCTCTTGGCGGCTTTTGATACTATTGACCATAGTATCTTATTGCGGCAGTTGGAGGGGTTGGGGATTGGGGGAACTGTCCTACGATGGTTCTCCTTCCTCTCCAACCGCTCGCAATTTGTGTTGACGGGGGGGGGGGGAGAGGTCCACCTCTAGGCCCCTCATTTGTGGGGTGCCTAAGGGGTCGGTCCTCTCCCCTCTTTTGTTCAACATTTATGTGAAGCCGCTAGGGGAGGTCATCCATGGTTTTGGGTTGCAGTGTCATCTGTATGCTGATGATACTCAGCTTTACATCTCCACCCCAAACCACCCCAACAATGCTGTGGAGGCTATGTCCCGGTGCCTGGAGGCTGTGTGGATTTGGATGGGCGGGAACAGGCTCCAGCTCAACCCTTCCAAGACTGAGTGGCTGTGGTTTCCGGCGCCCCGATATAGTCAGCTGACTCCGTCGCTGGCTATTGGGGGAGAGATCTTACCCCCCACAGAGAGGGCTCACAATTTGGGCATCCTCCTGGATGCACGGCTGTGTTTGGAAGAACATATTACAGCCGTCTCCAGAGGGGCTTTTTATCAGGTTCGCCTGATTCACAAGTTGCGGCCCTTTCTGGATTGGGACGCCTTATGCACGGTCACTCATGCCCTTGTCACCTCTCGCCTGGACTACTGTAACGCTTTCTACATGGGGCTCCCTGCGGGGAGCACCCGAAGACTTCAACTGGTACAAAATGCGGCTGCGCGGGTGGTTATGGGGGCATCACGAAACACCCATGTGACGCCTCTCCTGCGCGAGCTGCATTGGTTGCTGGTGGTTTTCCGGGTTCGCTTTAAGGTTCTGGTTTTGACCTTTAAAGCGATCCATGGCATTGGACCAGGTTATCTGCATGACCGCGTTCTGCCGGTAATCTCTCACTGATCTGTGCATTCCCACAGAAAGGGCCTTCTTCGGGTGCCGACGGCTTCCATGTGCCGTCTGGCGACTCCTAGAGGTAGGGCCTTCTCTGTGGGGGCTCCCGCCCTTTGGAATGGTCTGCCTCCGGAGTTACGCAATAACACCGACCTGAGACCTTTCAGACGTGCATTAAAAACCTGGCTCTTTGAGCAGGCCGGCCTAGGCTGAAATGGGATTTTTAATTTAGTATTCGAGTTTTAAATTGGGATTTTAAAATTTGGGGTTTTAATAATGTATTGGGGGAGGGTATAATTTTAGGCAGCCTTAAGATATTTAATTCTCTTTTAACTTTTATAATTGTAAAAAGTTTTATGGTTGGCTGTACACCACCCTGAGTCCTTCAGGAGAAGGGCGGTATATAAATATATTAAATAAATAAATAAAATAAATCTTCAATATCCCTCTGTCATACATTCAGGAAAATAATTAAATAAATAAACCCTATTGTCTTTTTTAAACTTTTTTATTTTTTACTTTACTTTTTTACACACACACATACACACACACACAAACACACACATAATTGGAACCTAGTTTTCCTGCTGGCAGATGTTGCTGAATGGGATGAAAAAATGTGGTAGGAAATCCATCTTTTGCTGCTATGACAGCATCTCCACAATAGATTGCGTGAGGACAGCATACTAGTAAAAGAAAAATGTGGGGACAACATAATTTATGCCAATATTTTTTTTTCTTCCTGAGTCAAGAAAGAAAAGAGAGTGCATTTACACATCTGAGGACATTTCTTAGGAGATTCTACTCCATGGAGTTGGCATGCTTCCCTGCAGGCAGCCCTTGACTTATGGCCCACAGTTGGGACCAGAATTTCTGTTGCCAAGCAAGATTGTTAAGCGAATCACTTCCTTTATGACCTTTTTTGTTGCCATAGTTGTCAAATCAATCATTGCAGTTGTTAAATGAATCTGGCTTCCCCAGTTGCTTTAGTTTGCTAGAAGCCAGCTGGGAAGATTACTAATGAAGCTCATGTGACTTGGGATGCTGTTGTAACTGGTTTGCCAAGCACCCAAATTGTTACAGAACGTTACAACGGTCATAAGTGCGAGGATCTGTTGCAAATCCTTCTCCTTCAGGGCCATTGTAATTTAAAATGGCTAATAAACAAATAGTTATAAGTCGAGACTACCTGTACTACAGAAAAAACTTGGGAACCCTGTCCTAAGATTGTACTGCCTTAGCTCTTATCCCTCCTCATTTTCTCTTCCCATCTATTTGAGCTGGTTATTTACAAAATGGAAAGAGGAAAAGAAGGGAAAAGATACAGAACTCCAAGTTAGTTCTGCTTGTCATCATGTTTTATAACACCTTTATTTCTAGAAACCATCTCATCCCATTGCCAAATCATTCAGCTAGGTAGATAATTGTGTATCGTTTTCACAATCACCCAGACACGTTAAAATGAATTCGTAGACAGCAATTTGCACCTCATTTGGTTTAAAATCATTAACTACTTTATCATCATTGACAAACTTGCTTTTCAAATTTAATAAAGTAGGGGCACACTAAATACATTTCAAAATATTTAATGGCACTGTTAATTTTATGGTTAGGTTGGAATCAAGCCTATTTCTTTTCCCCAAAGGAAAACAAGATTATCAAGTGCACCATGACATTTTTCTGAATGTGATTGATGGGAAATAAACATAATCACCTTTGAAGTGATACTGCCTATATAATACCACTCTGCTATTCTCATTTTTCCCCTTCCTTCTGACATCCATGAGTAATTAAAGGTAAAGGAACAGCTTACAAGGATCAATGAATATTGCATGACAGCTCCATCTCAAAATCTTAACCAGCAGCAATGTCATTTGAGGAACTTTGAGGCTGGCAATGGGATCAAAGTTTTTGAAGGAGGCAGTTTTTCACATCCATCATGGTTCCTTATGAGAGCAAATTAATCTAGACCAGAGGTGGCAAACTCGCATTGTCATGGTAGCATCACATGGCATATCGTGACTTAGTGTTGTGGCCTGCAGCGGTCTGCAATGCTGGTGGCAGAATCAGAAAGTGAGGAGGTTGGGGAGGAATATAGGCCAGTCCTGGAGTTGGGGGAAAGCTCTGATGAGAGCTCTGTGTTGGAGGAAGAGATGGGTCCAGGGCTGTCCGACAGTTATCAGCTGCCTTCGGAGCCAGAGATCAGTGGGGCAGAAGAACAGCTGGAGCCTGTTCCTGATGTGCACATGGGCAGAGCTGCCAGAAGGGAACAGTTAAAGAACAAAGGTCGACTCGGGCGTAAAGGCACAGGTGGATAGTGAATGGTCCCTCCCATAGGGAATAAAGAGGAGTGAAAGGGGAGTGGTGTTTGCAGAAGAAAATTAGTTCGTTTAATTAGTGTGAAGATTTGTTCATGACTCTCAGAGACTCTTTGCCAAGTATTTTCTTGGTACAACATTGCGCTTGGAAGATTTATTTTATTTTATTTGTCAATCGCTTACAAGATAATAGGTATAAGTATATACATAGTTATGAATACATGAAATGGGTACATATAAGAAAAATAAAAGAAACAATAGAACAGTAGGCACGTTGGTGCGCTTTTGCACACCCCTTTCAGCCTGGCAACTCTCCAAGCCTGATAAGGTCTGTGGTTATAATTCTTCCTTGAAAGACTGTTTGCCAGGACTTTCCTGGATGTGAATGATAGGAATTCACATTAGTCAAATAAAAAGGGGTTTTGTTGAGACAAAGAGTCTGCTTCGTGATTTTGTGAAGCCTAGGTCAGAACATGTTTTTCCCCTTCTCTAAACCAGGTGTGGGCATGGCCAGCATGGGATGCATCTGGCCCCTGGGCTGTGAGTTTGACAGTCCTGATCTAGACCAAAATCCTATTTCCTGTAATGATCAAATAGCTCCAGATTCCTAGTATATATTGCTTATATATTGTATATTGTAATACATATTGCTTATGCATTACTTCTGAATCTGAAGACTATTTAGTGTTGTAATGATTAGTAGTCACAACCCATCCCATCTTGTAATTTGCTAAATCTGCTTTCAAACCCAACAAAAGGTCTTTTGCTCATGAATCTAATAAATAATTGAAGTTGTAATAGATCTATCATTGGAAATTATAAGAAGAAGCTCATCTCCTTGCTTATTTGTATGAAGATGTACACATATTTGGTTTCTATATCTCAACAAGGGTCTCTGAATTACAATAGCTATCTTGATTAATCTACAATAACTATGTAATCATATGATAAAATTGATACAATGGAAGTACCCCAAACACTTTGTAAATACAGTAGTAATAAATAGCATTGCCATATAAACATTTCATTTGATCTGGAAATGTTCTTTCCTGTGAAGAAACACTTTTTATTTTTACAAAACAATATCATACAACTCACAGAGCCAGATCCTGGTGCAAAGAAGAGATCTGGGATTAACGGAATAACAGAGTTGGAAGGGACCTTGGAGGTCTTCTAGTCTAACCTCCTGCTCAAGCAAGGAGTCCCTATACCATTTCAGACAATATAAGTTACTTATAAGGAGAAATTTCCTGACAGTGAGAACAATTAACCAGGAGAATGGCTTGCCTTCAGAAGTTGTGTCTCTACTGAAAAGCCTCCAGTGATGAAGCACCCACAACTTCTGAAGGCAAGCCATTCCACTGGTTAATTGTTCTCACTATCAGGAAATTTCTCCTTAGTTCTAAGTTACTTCTCTCCTGGATTAGTTTTTATCCATTGTTTCTTGTTCTGCTTTCTGGTGCTTTGGAAAGTAGGTTGACCTTCCTTTTCTTCATGGCAATCCCTGAGATATTGGAACACTGCTATCATGTCCCCCCTAGTCCTTCTTTTCACTAGACTAGACATATCTAATTCCTGCAATGGTTCTTCATATGTTTTAGCCTCCAGGCACCTAATCATTCTTGCTATTCTTCTCTGCACTCTTTCCATAATCTCTACATCTTTTTATACTGTGGTAGATGCAGTATTTCAAGTGTAGTCTTACTAAGGCTCACCGGTAACAGAAATTTTGAGTATTTCAGAGAACCGGCAAATACCACCTCTGACTGACCCCACCCTCATCTATTCTCTGCCTCCTAAGTCCCAGCTGATTGGCTGGGTCTTCTTTTGTTGCCCTGCACAGGACAAGGAAGCTGGAAAGCAGGTTAGCGGGGTGGGGAGGGAATGGGATTTTGCAGTAACCTTCCCCCAGGAGTGGGGTGGGAATTGAGATTTTACATTATCCTTCCCCTGCCACACCCACCAAGCCACGCCCACAGAACCGGTAGTAAAAATTTTTGAATCCCACCACTGATATTTTGTTGGATTAAGTATGCTGCATTTATATATAGTAATCCTTTTATTTTATTTTTTGTATTTATTTATCTAATTTGGTTTATCAATTCCTTACAAGATAATAGGTGTAAGTAAAAACATAGTTATGAATACATGGATACATATAAGAAAAATAAAAGAAACAATAGGACAGGGATGGTTGCTTGACTTAGCAGATCACATAGCAGCTGATCAGCATTATGACAAACCTCCAAAAAGGGATTTATGATCTACATTTGAAGTTCCAACATCCATATTGTTCTTAATCCTGGGACATATCTGCTCTAAAATAAGTAAGGCTTCAAAGTTGTGAGCAGTACTTCAAATTGAAGAAATAAAAGATATGGAATGGAATATACTGGGTGCCAATGGAAGGACATAATCTCAGAATCATATATTCTATGATTCATATATAAATCATATATATGAATTCATATATATGAATATATGATTAATATATTCTAATCAAGGAATATTCTAACTTTTGTAGGCTATAGGTATTAAAGTATGATGAAAAATAAAATATTTAATATTGTTATGGAATTGTTGTCTATAAGTACCTTTTAAGGATATATGACTTCCTGGTATCTATGTTGCCAATACTTGCATTGATTTGTGAGCAACAGACAACTCTGAAACTATTTTGGCAAATTGTGTATTAAAAAGTCAGTTTTATCAAGTGATATCTAAATATAAGTTTGATCTTCTTTGTAAAAAAAAATCCTGTCTATGTGACAAAGCGTATAAATTAAAACAGATACAGTACATCTAATCTGAATTATTTTATCCATCGGTCTCTGAATAATAGCACGGCATTAAAAGGGAACTTGGCAGTTTACAAGGAAAAATATGTCCCCCATTCAGATCTGGACTGTAGGTTTTGCAAGGTATTTAATTGCTTTTCATATCAATCACTGTAAAGCCTTTGGACAAATGACATTGGACATTTAACGCTGCTGACACATCAGCAGATTCCCTCTGATTATACCAGGTAAAGAAAGACTGAACAGCTCTCTTTGATGAAATATTCCTGGCAGACATAACAAAGAACACTTTGTTTCATTATCCCATTAATCATAAAGATGAATAAATTGCAATTCATTCTGTTTCATTAATTTCTTAGTTGTTCCTTTTGCTTGTTATTTCTCCTTATTGATTGGTCATTAAAATTATCAAACTAATTTCAGTTGCCAGGTTTTGGAGCCCAGAATGCCTCAGTTATCGTTTGGAAGGTATTTGAAAAGTAAATGGTTGTCTGACAAGCAATTACAATAGGATCCCTTAGAACGGGTGGGGTGTGTGTGTCAAACTGGCTGCCCGCAGGCTGGATGCTTCATGTGCAGGCCACGCCCACTCTAGCTCCGCAAAGGGGAAAAACATCACGTTAAGTCACGTGACGGTAACATGATTCTGTGAGTTTGACACCCGTGCTTTAGAAGGACATGTAGAAGCACGCTGGGAAGCCTACCCAGAGAGGCTCCAATTGTTAGAGAAAACCAATAACTGAATGCATTTAAAATGGGTTCCTTTCTTTTTATTATTTTTCTCACATTCATTCCAAATACTCCAAGTTGTTATACTACAAAAAAGCAGAAATATATAAAAAAAAAATTACAGAAAGGTGTACAATATATTTCTAGTGTAGAGAGACAAATGCAGACAGATGCAACACCTTAGATCTTTCTAATCATATTATAAAGAAATCTGAAAGCCCTTAGAAAAATGTATGTTTTCCTTGTTGCCTATTTTTTGTGTCTTTAAACACTTTAATCTTAATTTTAAAAGTCTGTGGAGATTCTCAGTCATCCAGGTCATGGTTTTCCCAAAGGTGCTTTTTCTGGAGGCAACTGGACTTTCTTGTTTTTTCTTGGAAGATGTTTCACTTCTCATCTGACTGAATAGTGGGAAATGGAAGGATTTATATTGCTTGCAAACAGCTGGTCATTTGCATCCTGTTAATCTTAACTACTACCTGGAGTAGTCCCTGCAGTTTTCTTGGCAAGGTTTTTTGGAAGTGGTTTATTTATTTATTTATTTTATTTAATCGTATTTCTATACCGCTCCCTCTCCCAAAAGGGACCCGGGGCGGTGTACAGCCTAATAAATACATAAAATACAAAGTTAAATAGAATTTAAAACCAAATTAAATACAAATTGGCTGCATCCCGTCCGACAATAATTCATTTAAAACCGGGAAATATAAAGTTTAAAAATAAGATTAAAATTTAAAACCCCTATTAACTTAAAACCCCATAGACCCTTACTGGGCCAGGCCGGCCTGTTTAAAAAATAAGGTCTTAACTGCGCGCCGGAAGGTCAGGATATCTGTCATGGCTCGTATCTCCGGGGGGAGATCATTCCACAGGGAGGGGGCTCCCACAGAGAAAGCACACACCCTCGGGGCCGCCAGCCGCCAGCGATCAGGTGGCGGCACCCCAAGTAGGGCGACCCTGTGGGAGCGTACTGGGCGGCGGGAGGTTGTTGGTGGCAGCAGGCGGTCCCGTAAGTACCCAGGTCCCGAGCCATGGAGCACTTTAAATACCATCAGTACCACCTTGAATCGAATCCAGAAGGCCACAGGAAGCCAGTGCAGCCTGCGGAGAAGTGGTGTTACGTGCGCGCCCCGAGGGGCACCCATGATCACCCGCGCGGCTACATTCTGAACTAACTGCAACCTCCGGAGAATCTTCAAGGGGAGCCCCATGTAGAGAGCATTGCAATAATCCAAGTGGGAGATAACAAGGGCGGAAGTGACTGTGCGAAGTGCGCCCAGATCCAGAAAGGGCCGCAACTGGTAGATCAGACGAATCTGATAAAAAGCCCCCCTGGCGACGGCTGCAATATGTTCTTCCAAAGACAGCCGCACATCCAGGAGGACACCCAAGTTGTGCGCCCTTTCCATGGGGGTCAATACCTCTCCCCCCACGGCCAGCGAAGGAATAAGCTGGCTGTATCTGGGCGCAGGAAACCACAGCCACTCGGTTTTGGCCGGGTTGAGACGAAGCCTGTTACGACCCATCCAACTCCGCACGGCCTCCAGGCACCGGGTCATCACTTTGACGGCTTCGTTAGGGTGGCCCGGGGTGGAGATGTACAGCTGAGTATCATCAGCGTACTGATGGAACTCCACCCCAAAGCCACGGATGATCTCACCCAGTGGCTTTACATAAATGTTGAACAGCAGGGGCGAGAGCACCGACCCCTGAGGCACCCCACAAAGCAGGGGCCTTGGGGACGATTTCTGCCCCCCCCGTCAACACAAATTGCGAACGGTCGGAGAGGAAGGAGGAGAACCACCGCAACATGGTGCCTCCAACCCCCAACCCCCCCCCAACCGCCGCAATAAGATACTGTGGTCGACAATATCAAAAGCCGCCGAGAGATCTAACAGGACCAGGACAGAGGAACAACCTCTGTCCCGAGCCCTCCAGAGATCATCCACCAACGCGACCAACGTCGTCTCCGTGCTGTGCCCGGGCCTGAAGCCCGATTGGAGGAGGTCAAGATAACTCGCTTCATCCAGGAACTGCGGGAGCTGACGGGCCACCACACTCTCTACAACCTTCGCAACAAAGCGAAGGTTGGAGACAGGACGGTAATTTGATAATAATGCTGGGTCCAGGGACGGTTTCTTGAGGAGGGGCCGCACCACCGCCTCCTTCAAGGCGGCGGGTAAAAGCCCCTCTCTCAAGGAAGCGTTTATAATACCCTGGAACCAGCCTCGTGTCACCTCCCGAGTGGCCAAGACCAGCCAGGAGGGGCACGGGTCCAACAAACAGGTGATGGCATTCAGCCCCCCCAGCACCCTGTCCACGTCTTCCACGGTAACAGGGTCGAACTCAACCCAATTGGCCTCACCGATATCCACCCCCGCCCCCCCGCCCGGAGATGCCCAGTCGGAGTCCAGCTCGTCCCGAATCTGAGCGATTTTGTCCTGCAGAAACCTAGAAAACTCCTCAGCCCGACCCTGTAAGGGATCCTCCCGCGCTTCCACCTCTAGAAGGGAGCGGGTCACCCTAAACAGGGCGGCTGGGCGGTTTTCCGTGGACGCAATAAGGGTGGAGAGGTAGGTCCTCCTCGCCATCCTTATCGCCACTAAATACGTCTTAATATAAGATCGTAGAAGTGTTCGGTCAGACTCAGAACGGCTAGCCCTCCAATTACTCTCTAGGCGTCTTTTCCAGCGCTTCATCTCCCTTAGCTCCTCAGACAACCAAGGAGCCACTTGGGATCGGCACCGGGTCAGAGGCCGCAAGGGCACGACCCGGTCAAGGGCCCCAGCAGCCACTCTATCCCAGGTGGCGACCAAGCCCTCAACCGAGTCGTGTGTGTGAGCTTCGGGAAATGGCCCAAGCTCCATCAGGAATCTATCCGGGTCCATCAGGCGCCTGGGGCGGTACCATTTAAGCGGCCCCGCCTCCCTGCGGTCGGGGGGTGCGGAACGGAAGTCGAGCCTCAGGAGCGAGTGATCTGTCCATGACAGGGGTTCTATAACTATATCCCCTACACCCAGACCACTCTGCCACTGATCAGAGACAAAAACTAGATCCAGGGTGTGACCTCCCACGTGAGTAGGGTCCCTAATTAACTGGGTCAGGCCCATGGCTGTCATGGAAGCCATGAACTCCTGAGCAATCCCCGAGGCACCGCCGGCAGAGGGAAGGTTGAAATCCCCCATGACCATAAGCCTGGGGGTCTCAACCGCCACGACGGCTATAACCTCAAGGAGCTGAAGCAGGGCCGATGCCGCATAGCAGGGAGCCAGGTATGCGACCAGCAAGCCCACCTGCACCCTGGGACCGAACTTCACGAAAAGAGACTCACATCCGGTCGTCTGAGAAACAGTGGATTCCCTCGGACACAGATCCTCCTTAATAACCACCGCAACACCCCCGCCCCTCCCCTGGGCCCTCGGCCGATGAAAAACCCGAAACCCGGCTGGGCACATCTCCACAAGACGGACTCCCCCCTCTAGGCCCAGCCAGGTTTCGGTGATACCTACCAGGTCCGCTCCCCCCTCACAGATCAAATCATGAATGAGGGGGGCCTTATTAATAATGGACCTGGCGTTACACAACATCAGCCGAAGGCCCAGGGCCCGATCGCTCAGACCCCCTGGGGAACGGGACATAACAAGGGGGTCGGAGCGTGCCACCGCAGACAAATAGCGGGGGCGCGCTCCCGAAACAGAATGTGGCCCCCTATAGCCGCCAAATCTGCCTCTCCCGCGCACCGTACTAATAGCTTTAAGATCACCCTCCCTGGGACAACCCCCCATCCTCAATACAGCCCCATCCAAACCCAAACCCTCCCGGCAATGATCAGCCCGCGACCCGGTCCCAGCCGCAGGCGGGTTGTCCCCCAGCCCCCGCCCGGCCAACCCTAACCCCTTTAAAAATCTAATTAAAAATTTTAAACAACCCTCCCTCCTACGCTTCCGGCGACCCCACCATCTCTCCGGATCCCAAGATCCGTCCTTGAGATAAGTCTTGGAGAGGTAAGAGGGCCAACTCTGAGACAGGGGGACATATCTCAGGGCCCACAGATCATTCGAGGAATATATCAATGTCTGTGTCTTTGGCTGGATCTTCCCTGACTGCCATCGACCAGGCAAAGGCCAAACCAAGCGGGACCCAAGTTCAGGCTGGAGCAGTCGCATCCCACTGGCAGCTGACATCCGGCCTCGTGGGGGACCCATCACTCGGGGACGCAGGTCATGTTTTCTGGCCTCGCCGCAGGCCCTCTCACTGCCCACGGCGACGGCCCCGGCCCCGGCAACACTCCTCCGCCTCCAGTTCTGGTGGAAAATGCCGGGCACCTCGCCAGACCCACGTCGTCCCCGGGTGGATAAAAACGCCGAGGCCTGGCCAGACAGGGCCACCGCCACTCGAAAACCCCCAGCGGCGGCTCCAGCTCTGGTCCCCGTGGCCGCCCAGGCCCCAGCAGCACTCCTCCAGCTCCGGGCCTGATGGAAACTGCCAGGCACCGCATCCGACACCTGGCCACACAACGCGCCCGTCGCCCGAGAGGCCCAAAAAGCCCTCGGCGGCAGCAGCTCCGGCCCTGAGTCCAGTCCTGGCCCCGGCCTCCACACCAGCGGGTGCATGGCATGGCTGGAGGAAACAGATCTGAGGAACCGAGGAACATCAGCGGCTCCGGCCTCGCCCCCAGCCACCACCGCCGCCCAAGAACCATCTACGGCGGCGGCAGCTGCTCCGGCGCCGGCAACAGCCTCAACGGCGGCACCGGCAACGGCAACGGCCTCAGCGGCGACGGCGGCTCCGGCGCCAGCCCCAGCAACAGTCCTCCAGCCTCCCCACGGCCTCCTCCGCGCCGGCAACGGCCTCAACGGCAACGGCAGTGGCTCCGGCCTCGACGGCGGCGCCGGCAGCCGCAACGGCCTCAGCGGCCCCGGCGGCGGCCCCAGCGGCGGCGGTGACGGCCTCAACGGCCCCAACCGCAGCGACAGCGGCGCCGGCAACGGCCTCAGCGACCCCAGCGGCCCCAGCCTCAGCGGCCCCAGCGGCGGCAACGGCCTCAGCGGCCCCAGCGGCAGCAGCGGCAGCCCCAGCGACCCCAGCAACGGCGGCGGCGGCGGCGGCGGCTCCGGCACCAGCCCCACCAACTGTCCAATGGCCCCACGGGCTCCTCCACGCCTCCACGACCTCCTCGGGGCGGCCCCAGCGGTGGCGACGGCTGCCCCAGCGGCCCCAGCAGCGGCGGTGGCAGCTCCGGCGCCGGCAACGGCCTCATCGCAGTCCAACGGCAGTCCAACGGCCTTACGGCCCCCTCCGCGCCTCCACGACCTCCTCGGGGCCTCCCACCCCCCCCGGGTCCTTTCGCCACCCCTGCCACAGGTGGGGACCCGGGGGGAGGGGGGCTTAACCCGAATTTTGGCCGTCGCGGCGGAGCTCCTCAGCCCGACAACCTCCGGCCGCCATCTTGGAAGCTCTCCTTCTTTTCTTGGCAAGGTTTTTTGGAAGTGGTTTGCTATTGCCTCCATCTGAGAGCTGACACCGAGGGACTGGCCCAAGGTCACTTTATGCCTAAAGTGGAGACTACAATTCATGACCTCCAAATTTCAATCTAGTGCCTTAACCACTAGATCAAACTTGCTCTCTATTTTCTTCATTACAAATTCCATATAATAATTTTTAGGGCAGGAAGAAATGCATCAAGTTAATTCTCTTACATTTGTCTAGTTCTGCATATAGGAATTCATCATCAGCGTGATGTTTTTCATGTAGTTCTACAAAAAATGTTGATGACTTAAAATATCATTAAGTGAGAACATCTTTGCTATTTTAGCAGAACTCATTAAAATGATATTCTGTTTTCTCTTTTTGATGAGCTTCTTACTGGAGTGGAAGATGGATTAATTTACCAACCCAAATATATTGAGCAAATGACACCTGCTTTGCTAACAGTGGCAGGCTAGTACATCTCATGAAAATGAAAATTGAAACTTGATAAAAGTAAGATTTTAACCACTCTTCAGCTACCATTTATTATCTCTCCCACAAGTCTTAGGCAATGAATTTGAGGTGGTATACCAAGGTGATATTTGAGACCTGACAGCATCTCATGTCACATACCTGTCAAAATGTAATAAGGCCCCTGTGAGGAGAAATAAGATGCCAAAAACACAGTTCAGTATAGATTTCCATTTCTTATATATCATGATTCATAAGTTGCAGAGCTGCAATGAAAATAATTTTTACTGCTATTTGAACAACAATAGGTTGCATGCAAGTCATCATTTAGAGCAATAACTGGGGAAACATTTAGCCCCAAATAATCCATATGGGATGGTCATAGCTTCATTGACTTACGCAAGACCCTTCACCACGACAAGGCAGTAATCCATGAAGGGGAGGCAATAATCCATGAAGGGGATTATAATTCATTGGAAAAGAGCATAATGCTGGGAAAGATTGAGGGCAATAGAAGAAGGGGATGACAGAGAATGAGGTGGCTGGATGGAGTTACTGAAGTACTGAAGGTGACTTTAACCTTAGACTGTCTATTATTGACCTCACCCCTTTCCTAAGAGGTCTGTAAGGGGTGTGCATAAGCGTACCAACATGCCTACCATCCCTGTCCTATTGTTCTTTTATTTTTCTCATATGTACCCATTTCATGTATTCATAACTATGTGTATATTTATACCTATTATCTTGTAAGCGATTGACAAATCAAATCAAATAAATAAAATAAATAAATAAAGGTGTAAGCTTAAATGGACACCAGAAGATGGTAGAGGACAGGAAGGCCCGGAGGAACATTGTCCATGGGGTCGCAATGGGTCAGACATGACTTCGCAACTAACAACAACAACAACAACAACAAATCCGTATGGGAATATACAGCTGATAACTGTCCTTGAATCCTTTTTCATCTTGGCTGTAGGAGTGGATTACATTCTGGCTTATGTAACGAGTAGAGAAGGTAATCTTGATGGAGACATGAAGAAGCTGTTGACTAGTCAAAAATGGCAGAAGTCCAGCGGGTCCATATAACATTCAGAAACAACTCCAAGAGAGACTTTCCTAATTCACTTCCTTCCTTCCTTCCTTCCTTCCTTCCTTCCTTCCTTCCTTCCTTCCTTCCTTCCTTCCTTCCTTCCTTCCTTCCTTCCTTCCTTCCTTCCTTCCTTCCTTCCTGCCCTTGCTTCCCTTCTGGCATGGACTCTGGTAGCGCATAAAATTAAGAGAGACCTAAAAACAACTAAAAATATTTAATGTTGGTAGGAATGTTGTTTTCTTCTTGGTAGTTCCTTACCTAGGCTGTTGTTTACTGTTATTAACCATAAACAACTGACAGGACAAGCCATTACATATGGGTGGTCCTTGATTTACAACCACAATTGAGTCCTAAATTGTTAGGCAAGACAATTAAGTTAGTTTTGTTCCATTTTACAACCATTCTTGCCATAGTTGTTAAGTGAATCATTGCAGTGTTAAGTTAGTAACCTGGTTGTTAAATTTGAAAAGGTGTTCACATGACATTGGGACACTGCAACCATCATAAATACATGCCAGTTGCCAAGTGTCTGAATTTTGATCACATAGGCCCGGGGATGCTACAATGGTCATAAGTTTGAAAAATAGCACTTTTGTAATTCAAAAGGTCACTAAATGAATTAAGTCAAGAACGGCCTATATGGTGGTGGTGATTAGAATGCAGTACTGTAGGCTAATTCAAGCTTGCTGCCAGGAGTTTGATTCTGACTGGCTCAAAGTTGATTCAGCCTTCCATCCTACCAAGCAGGGGTGGGGTTCAAATTTTTTAACAACCGGTTCTATGGGTGTGGCTTAGTGGTCATATGACTGGGTGGACATGGCTTGGTGGTCATGTTATTGGCTGGGCATGGCCAATTCAACATCACTCACATTGAGGCATGCATCTCCTCACCTGGCCTTTCATGACTGTGGGGATGCTGCAACAGTCGTAAGTGTGAAAAATAGTCACAAGTCACTTTTTTCAGTGCCATTGTAACTTTGAATGGTCACTCCACACAAGCAAAGTACCAGCAAAGGAGGGAAAAAAAAACTCCAGAGAAGTTCCTGAGACAGGAAGTCTAGTCCTGCCAAGAATGTAAAAAGGGTTAACAGAGAGTCAGTTTCTATAAGCAACACCAGAATGTTTTCTTCCTGCCTTCCTTACAGGATTAGGCCAGTAATTTATTCTAACAACCGGTTCTCCAAACTGCTTAGAATGTTAACAACCGGTTCTAGCGAATAGCTGAGCACCTGTAGAATCCCACCCCTGCTACCGAGGTCAGTAAAATGAGGATCCGGATTGTTGGGGGCAATTATACCAACTCTGTAAACTGCTTAGAGAGGGCTGTAAAGCACTGTGAAGCAGTGTATAAGTCCAAGTGCTAAGTTCTATATAAACAGAAAGCAAACTCACTCCCTTCCAGAATTGAAGATGTTATCTTGGGCTAGGTTTTGAAACGTCTGCAAGAAAACACCAAGGACTCCGAAGAAGAGAAGAAATAAGGAGTTGGCAGAAGGGAAAATGCAATCCGGGAATGTGGATGATAGCAGAGAAGAAACACCAAGCAGGAACCTGGCTAAAAAAAATATGAAATGAAGAACACACTGCAGCTGACCTTAAACTGTCCAGCAGACAACCTTGTTAGCAATCCTAAACCTGTAGCTTAGAGCATGTGGACAGAGGGGAAGAAGTTTTCTGTTGTACAAGAATAGAGTTTGAGCCTCTTACTTAAAACCCCTGTTCAGATACTTAGATGATGATAGCATATATGCTTGGTCATGTATCACTCAAACTATTGTAAATACACTTTGTACTAAGATTATATCCTAACAAATAACACTATATTGATTCTGTGAGCTGTGTGTGTGTGTATATATGTGTGGCTTTATTCGATCTGTCCTCATCCTCCAACAGATGTGTAAGTTTTATTTCTATTTAGCACCCGAGTCTTCCAGAACTACGTATTGCGATGATTACAAAAGAAATGGTAAAATATCAAGGTCATGTTTAAAGTATGTTGCAACTAGAATATGAGAAAGTATAACAAGTATAACCAATAATTTTGTCCCAAAAATCTCATGGCAGTTGAATTACAGCTGAATCAAGTTCTTACAAATTTTTGGATGAGGGAGAAACTTTTGCTGAACTTCAGAATAAATTTACTGAATAAATGAAAATATCTTCTTTCTTTTTTTTTTGCCACATTCAGAATATTTTTCACACTCCTGTATGAACAAATTCTTTTAAAAGTAGTACGGTAGAAGCTTTGAAGATAGTTACCCTGCTGCCTGTTTTTGTCAGGATTATTATCTGCTCCCTAAATATAAGAAATTTAGATTTGAGGGACAAGACTTGGAATGACTGATAGATACATCAAAGAGAACTCTTTGTTGCCATCTAGTGGTTGCATGTATTTTTGCACCCTTTTGCATGTCTTCCTGGTCTGATTTGTTTCCATATGTATATTGAAGTAGCAATGAGAATGTTGTTGGAAAAGTCTTCCCTTCAACAGGAAGACCTCTATTAGTATATTCCAAAATATTCTATTCTACCCGCTGCAAGCAAGCAAAGCCAATCATGAATAACAAAAAGTCAGTTACTTTTACTTTCTAGTAGCCATGTTACAAGAATCTCATCAGATTGCTTGCCTTCCCCTGGGAATGACCAGATAAAGCTTTATAGATCTTATGGGAGGTCCAACTTATGCCACTTGCAGCTGCACAAGAACTCCAACCTATGTCCTTGGCTTGAACTCCTTCTTTCAATATGGCCAGCAGTTTCCCAACATATTCCTGGGTAAAATGATCATGAAGGTAACAGCCTTGAATTTTCTAGTACATTTTATTTTATTTATTTATTTATTTGTTTGTTTATTTATTTATTTATTCATTTATTTATTTATTTAATTTATTTATTTTGTCAAGCGATTATAAGATAACAGGTATAAGTATAAACATAGTGAGGTCAATAGTAGACAGTCTAAGGTTAAAGTTTTGGGGGGTTGGGGATAAAACCAACTATCTAGACCAATTTCTGTTTGCCTTTTACTAAGGATTGAGACTGGTTTGGTCATCCTGGTCATGATCTAAGCAAGAAACAAAATGGAAAGTGTGCATAGGATACTTAACAATTGTGGCAAGAATGGTTGTAAAATGCAACAAAGATGATTTAGGGGATTGGAGCAGAGGTGGTATTCAGCAGGTTCTGACCAGTTCTGGAGAACCGGTAGTGGAAATTTTGAGTAGTTCAGAGAACCAGCAAATCCCACCTCTGACTGGAGGTTTTACGGTACCCTTCCCTTGCCATGCCCACCAAGCCACACCCACAGAACCGGTAGTAAACTGGACTGGAGGCTAAAACATACAAAGAATGGTTGCAGGAATTGGGTACTTTAATTGGGGAGGGCGGAGATAAGGGGTGGCATGATAGCAGTGTTCCAGTATCTAAAGGGCTGCCACAAAGAAGAAAAAATCAACCTATTTTCCAATACACCTGAACGCAGAACAAGAAGCAATGGATGGAAACTAATGAAGGAGAGAACCAACCTAGAACTAAGAAGAAATTTCCTGCCAGTTAGAGCAATTAATTAGTGGAATGATTTGCCTTCAGAAGTTCTGGGTGTTCCAAAAATGGAGGATTTAAGAAGAGATTGGACAATTATTTATGTGAAATGGCATAAGAGGGTTGGACTAGAAAACCTCCAAGATACTCTTCTGTTATTCTGTTATAACTTTGCTGGTTCTTTTGAGTCATATATATTTATTTTTAACCATGGTATATTTCCGGATCATTTAGTTGGCTTTTATAATAGTTCAGATCCTTCCTGTTAGGATCTACTCAGAAAGTGGGGTGAGGATGTGTAATCTTTGACACATCATTGACCTCTAAGGTTTCAGAAGATTCTGTCTTATCCCCTATCCTATGTAACATTTACAAGAAACTGTTGAGACAAGTCATGGAGTTTTGGCATATATTGTCATCAATATGCTAATGAAAACTGGAGAAGAAATATTCCATAATTAAATCCAAACAAATTGAAGGCATTTTGGGTAATGAGAAAACTAGACTCAGAAACAAGAGATTAATCTTCTTTTAGATAAGGTTGCACTCTCCAGAAAACATAGAGTCTCTACAAGAACAATGAGTTTGCAATATAGAGTGTGACAACTAGAAGAGAGGGACATCTGTTGAACATCTGTTGGACATAATTGATAGTGTCAAAAAAAACAAGAGAAAAGAAAAAAAAACAAGCTTGAGATGTGATTGTTGAAAAACTGTACTGTACTGAAATATAACTATATTATATAAATTGAATTAATTAACTTGTATTTGAAATACCATACAAATCAATCTATACCTCTATAAATAATATATCTTTATACCTTTCTAGATTATAAGTATCCATAACAATTTATAATTTATTATATAAAATCCTCACTGATTATTGAATATAGTTACTATTAAATATCAATATAAACTATCTCTGCTGTTAAAATTGCTATACAGGATATTAGAATAAGATATCCTAATTACATTTTGGTGATACTGATGAGAATATTGTTATAATTACTATAACTAATAATCTTATAAGGTTAAAAACAGCAACATTGATATTGGGATATTCTTACTGTTGTTTTTTTATTGTTGATCCTCTACCTAGGACCTAAATCTCTCCCCACCTCCACTGAATAAAGGGTATAAAGGGGCAAAAGAAAAATAGTTAAATAATACCATCAATATATGATTGGTTAACATCCAAATAAAGACTTAAAACATAAACTGTCAGTAGAGGGACAAAGAGGTGGAAGCCATAAGTGGGATATTTTGTTAAACAATAATTTTTGGAAAAGTTTGTTTAATATGGCAACCAACCCAAACCTGTGGGAAATGAAAATATTACACAAGGCTCTATGACATCTTCTAGTACTTTGACACAAAAATCGATTGAATATATGATCCAGAGGGAACGATTTAATTCCTATAAGGATCTCCAAGTAATGATGCAAAATATGCAAGAAGTTATGCTAAAAAAATCAAGAAGCCATGTTAAAAAATCATGAAGATTTTAAAAAAGAAATTGGTGTCATAAGAAATGACACAAGCAAATTGAAAGAAAGAATGCATCTGATAGATGGGAAGTTTGAAGCCTTCCAGGTACAAATTACTAAAAATGAACAAAAATTGGTGGAAGTAGAAGAAAGACTTTCCAAAGAAGAAAAGAAACTCATGGAGATGAATGAGAAATTAACCTTAACTAACAAAGAATTAAAAACATCAGTGATCTTCTTAGAAGCAGAGAGACCCGCTCAATATTTTCAGTTCCAAAATACAATAGAAGAAGCAGAATTATCAGACAAGACAGCCGAATTATTGGTGGGAGCTTTAGAGACCGAGAAAGAGGAAATGGTCTTGGAAATGGATGAGATATAGGTCCAAACAAGCTACGGAAGAAGAAATCATCTCCCTAAAGAAGTTCATGTGAAATTCACTAAAAAAATCGATTAGAGACAAAATTTTACATTGAACACGTGATGAACAACTTGAATATAAAGGAAAACAAATAATAGTTTTAAAAGTTGTGCATATCTTGATTACAATGCAATTGAATTGTACAGTGTGGAGCTACCTTTGAAAAACTCTTCAAAAGTGATGATTGATCCTAATATGGAGGATAAACTGCTAACCAGGAATTATATTATTGTATAATAATAATATACTGAAAGATCTGCCCTGTTTTTCATTTGCCTGCTACTATGCACAATTGAAGACATTGGTGCTGACTGTTAAACCTCTGATTGGCTTACTACCTTACTATTTGTGAAAATACCACATCTTCCCAGTTACATGGATAAGCTATGAAGGCTTTTTCTGAAATTGCTGCCCCCGCCAGAAGTTGTATGCCAGATGCATGCTTCTCCTGTATGTATCCAATGTGTAAGTTGTTATACTTAAGATGTTCCTTTGGACCTCTCATTGTTTAAGAGGACAAAAACACATCTCATTAGACTTTCAGCTGTGAAGCTGATTTTAATTGCCTTGATTTTAGTGTGTTTCATGCTGTGTACTTTGGTTTATTGTTGTAAGCTGTCTTAAATTATTATTTAAGGGGTATTTATCACCTTTTATCTTTCTCTTTCTCTCTATCATGTGTCTACCATCATCCATTTTCTATCTATCTATCTATCTATCTATCTATCACCTATCTACCCATCATCATACATTCTCTTTCTCAGATAGATAGATAGATAGATAGATAGATAGATAGATAGATAGATAGATAGGTAGGTAGGTAGGTAGATAGATAGATAGATAGATAGATAGATAGATAGATAGATAGATAGATAGATAGATAGATAGATAGATAGATAGATAGATAGATAGATAGATAGATAGATAGAATCAATCTCTAAAAGGAAGAAGGCGGGTGGGCATGGGTAGAGCCAACCCATTCAAATTGTCCCCAGCACCTCTACAAACCAATTCAACTCATCCCTACCACCTCTCCCGAGGTGGTGCAAGGTAATTGAATTTTACCCCAATTTCTATCTCTATCATCTCTATCTCTATCATCTCTATCACCTATATCTATATCATCTAGATTATCTATCTATCTATCTATCTATCTATCTATCTATCTATCTATCTATCTATCTATCATCATCATCATCATCTGTCTCTGTCTGTCGGTCCGTCTACCTGTCTGCATCCCTTGTGATACCCGTAGGGTAGTGATATTTGAAAACATGTTAACATTTGTTTGAAGGTTGATGGAGACAACCTTATAAAAAAAGCTCTATATTTCTAGGAATGCTTTGACAGAAGATATCATCAAGAAATATCTAAATGTAGGGAGCTACTGGAAAAACCACTAGATGCCAGCAAAGAAGTATAAAAATCTCTAATTTTTGTGTCTACTAATGGTTAGTATGGATTTTGGCAGCTCAGAACTGTTCACTCTGTAAGTCAAGCTTGATGTGATGCCAGGATTTCTTTATATATTCTCTATAAATCTTGCTCCAGTTCAGACTATATGATTGCAAACAAGATTATGGCTTGGGACATAGATTTTGGTGATGGTTTATAAGAAGTATAACAGAATGGAGTAAGCAGAATTGCCACGGATTTGAGCCAACTCTAACACTTTAAGGCCATAGCCTTAAATGTGCTGGCTTGGAAATGATATCCATTAAGCTCGTGAATCATATTTCTGGGTAAGAAAATACAAAAGTGTACTGTAAGAGGTTATTAGACCTTTATCTAGCTTTGCTTCTCTTTCTAAATGAACAATATCATATTTATTTTTAAAATACTATATAACTATATATTTTCAGATCATAGTTATGCCTTTCCAGACAAATTACACAGGGAAGTAAACTTGCCAGCCTATTATATGCTAATCAGTTATTTGTATGCAAAATTGGCCTGTTAGAAAAAAAACACAAATTCAAATAAGCTTACCACTGGCATGTCAAATAAGCAAAAAAAATAAAAAAGAGTAAATGGATTAAAATAATGCAGCCTAACAAGCAGGAAAAGATCAACAGAAAGAGAGATAAGATTCCATTTAATTAGTACCCTTTGAAACATCTAAATGGTGTTATATTTTCAAGGAAATTCTAAGGGATCTTTTGTTTCACAGTATGTTTTGGTTTGTAATTCCTGCTTTTTAGAACTTGCATATGAAGGGAGAATCTCTTCAGCTCACTCAATCCTGATTGACTAAGAGATGATTGTTGTTTTTACTGCTTTAATTTGTACTGTTTTATCCCATAGGACTGTGCTTGCTTCAAGTGAGGATTGTATCTAGCTGCGTTTCCCTTCTGCTACTCCTTAAAGTGAAAAAAAATCCTGTTGCTTTAAGAATTAATTTACTTTTATGAGATTTTTGAGATGTAAAACAATGGTGACCTCCGCTTAAAGCTACTGCAGCCCTTATTAACAAAGATACCTAGCTGCTCAGGTGGTTTTTTAAAATATTTATTGCCTCTGGGGAAATAAAAAACCTGAAGGTGAGGTAAACAGTTGGTAAATACTGCTTTCTAGCTTCAAAGACTATCCTATGATGGTACCTTCCGCAAGACTGGGCTAATATATGTAAGTACTTCAGCATAATCATCCCTATTCTCCTTTTTCTGCATTTTATTAAAGTATCAGTGAACTATGAATGAAATAAAATGCATTTGCATTTGTAATCAGACTTTTGTGAGTGGATTCCTTAAAACAGGAACATCTTTTCTTTCAGGCCCACACAAATACTTAAAATGTGTCAACCTGCTTTCTTTCTAACTTAAAACCCAAAAGTATTGTGGTCATTTGAGGTTCTAAACCATTACTCATCCTACATTCTTTGGCTCAGCAACATTGTAAACAACAATGGATCATGCCCAGTATTTCCTAGTCGAACCACAGACAACTACAATGATCTAATACATATTGATTTTACAGAAGACAATGTTGAAAAAGCACTATGCAATCTAAAACCATCTCTATCTACTGGTTCGGACGGAATATGTGCCTACTTCTTTAAAAAGCTATCCACTGCCATAGCCAAACCTCTAAGCATAATCTTTGAAAAATCTTTCAGGACCAGCTCCTTGCCAAAACTATGGTCACAAGCCACGGTCATCCCCATCTTCAAAAAGGGAGACCCCAGCCTCGTTGAAAATTACAGACCAATCTCTTTATGCTGCATCACCTGTAAAGTCATGGAATCAATTATTAACCAATCCATCATCCTCCACTTAGAAACAAACAACCTACTCTCTAATAAACAATTTGGTTTTAGGAAAAAACTATCATGTAATCTGCAACTCTTACATATGGACTACACAACTCGATCAGGGCAAAGCAATAGATGCAATCTACATAGACTTTTGTAAAGCCTTTGACTCAGTGGTACACGACAAACTACTCCTAAAACTAAGATCTTACGGTATCTCTGGACATCTGCATAACTGGAGAGAAGCATTCCTGTCAAACACACAAGAAATGGTCAAAATTGGGAGTGTCCTAGACGGGTCCCGTCGGCATCTATGTGCCGGCTGGTGACCCCGAGGAATAGGGCCTTCTCTGTGGGGGCGTCTGCCCTCTGGAATGGGTTGCCTCTGGAGCTACGTATAGCCACAGACCTGGGGACCTTCAGGTGTGCCTTGAAAACCTGGCTCTTCGACCAGGTCGACTTGGGCTGATTTTAGATTTGGGTGTTTTACTTTTTATATTAAATTTTAGGGTTTTAGGGAGGGGTTTTAATTGATTACAGTCAGGGTCTTAGTTTAATTTAGTTTTAACTTTTCACATATTTATTGTTTTAATTATATGGCTGTGCACCGCTCCAAGTCCTTCGGGAGAGGAGCGGTATATAAATAAATATTTATTATTATTATTATTATTAAATTATGTATCTGTCAACAGTGGTGTCCCCCAAGGCAGTGTTCTAGGACCATCTCTTTTCATACTCTACATAAATGACCTCTGTGATCATATCAAGAGCAACTGTGTACTCTTCGCTGATGATGTAAAGCTATTCAACACCACAGACAATACTGCTACCCTTCAAAAAGACCTTGACTATGTATCAGAATGGTCAAACAAATGGCAACTTCAAATCTCAACAAATAAATGCTCTGTCCTACATATTGGCAAAAAAAAATCAGAAAATAAAATACAGGCTGAATAGTCAAGACCTTGTTGATCCACACTCTGTCAAAAATCTTGGAGTACTCATCTCTAACTCTAAAGTTCACAAATGGCAATCACATGATTGCAAGACGCTGCAACTATAGTGTATTCCAAGGACCCAAATTTTGATCCCATGACCATGGAGATGACACAATGGTCATAAGTGCAAGTCAGTATGCTTTTTTTAGTGCTGTTGTAACTTAGAACTGTTGCTAAGTGAATGGTTGTAAGTCAAGGACTATCTGTATATCTAAATATGTATTATATACATACATACATACATAATACAAAATGGAAGTTTCTTAATATCTTTGTATTCTTAGATCTCAGACCTGAAATCTGGCAGCAATAATGCAGCACTTCTACCATACGCATACAAACAAAAGACTGAAAATGCACAAAGTTGTTACCTTTTTAAAGTGCTGCATTTAAAGACTAACTTGGAATTCCCTAGTTTGATTATCTTCTTGGGGAAAAGAAAAAAAAAAAAGAGAGAGAGAGAGAAGTATCCCTACTGTTATTTTGTGATAACGGATACTGTACCATGTGCCCTGAAATGTATTTTTTTTTTACTAATAGACAATTTATTATGGCACATCCACACTCTTTCTGTTTAGGTAATATACCACTGCACTCTGTTAATCGGTTCTTTAGTTATTCAGGTGTGGCTGATTTTTTTTCTTTGCCGTTACATTTCTAAATATGCAGAATAAAAACTGGTTTTAATTTAAAGAAAAAAACAAACTTTGGCCTAGAATTACCTGTGTGCTCATGGTACTTAAATTCCAATCCTGCTATTATTTATTTTGCCTGGTGGAATGCTGCTATCAGTGTCACCCCTACTTTTTCTTTTCTCTAGACCAGGCCTGTTAAACTGGTGGCCCACAGGCTAGATGTGTCACACATAGGCCACACCCACCCTGGCTCCGCAAAGGCAAAAAAATGTTGCACTACATCATGATAGGTCACGTGACGCGATTGAGTTTGACATATCCAATTCCTCCAAACTGTTCTTCATATGTTTTAGTTAATCATCTTAGTTGCTTTTCTCTGCACTCTTTCCAAAGTATTTGGAAATTTATATTTACTTTTATGTTTAATTTAAATTATATTTATATATTTAATTTCCAAAATAGAACTATCACGTCTGAGCTACAAAAATCTGGACAATCGCTAGATGGAAGAAAAAATGCAGGTTTCTTTTAGTTGCCAGCTAGTGATCAGCACAGAACTTGTAGCTCTACAAGAGGAAGAATTATTTCCTAGGCCCAAATAACATAATAATCACTGCAGGGAAGCTTCAGCTGGTCAGAATTTTAGCAGACCGGCTCCTGCAGAGAGCTAAGAGGGCACTTATTACCTCCTCAGCTTCTCCCCAAGGGACTGTTGGTGTTTCATGCTGGTTGGGGTGTTTAGGGTTCACTTTTAGCAACATAGGACAATTTGCTCAGAAATCAACAAATTGATCCTCCTCAACACAGAAGTACTCTACCAGGTTCCCAACCAGTATAAAACGATCTCATTTTACTGCCATTCCTTGTACTGTTTATACAGAGAGCACAATCCCCCCATTGTAAATTATTTGATAATGTTATTTCAGACATACATTATATGTCTTTTAATTTTCAGTAGGATTACCATATAGGCCTCTTGAAAATGGAGTAGGAGTATATGGCTTAGGAAACTGAAAGGAAGGTTGTTGGATTTGGGTGGCTGGACTCATTTACAGTGAGGCCTTTCAGTTAATTAGTTTACTTTATTGTCATTGTACCTCGTACAAGGAAATTAAATGCCATTTTCAGTGTACGTTATTATAAAAATAAAACACAAACACACTTCCTTCACATTCTATACAATTAAATTGAAAATCTCTGATATTGCATTAATATTACACTATACAGTAGAATTCAATATAGTTACTGCTCTGGGATAGAAGCTGTTTTTCAGCCTATTTGTCCTTGTTTTTATTGTCCTGTACCATCTACCAGATGGTAATAGTTCAAAAAAAGGGTGCCCACGATGAGATGGATCTTTAAGAATGTTTTGAACTTTCTTAAGGCAGCGGGAGCTATAAAGCTCTTCCAAAGAGGGCAGAGGGCAACCAATGATCCTCTGGGCAATGATGTTAACCCTCTGGAGCGCTGTCCTATCTGCTAGTGTGCAATTGGCAAACCATACACAGGAGCAGTAAGTTAAAATACTCTCTATGGTGCAGCGGTAGAAGATCATCAGCAGTTTTTCATTCAGTTGTTGTTTTCTGAGAAGTTTCAGGTAGTATAATCTCTGCTGGGCCCTTTTGACCAGTGCTGCAATGTGAGCACCCTAGGCCAGGTCCTCTTTTATGATAACACCTAGAAATTTAAAACTAGCCACTTGATCCACTTGGTCTCCATTGATAAGCAAGGGCTGAATGTCTGATCTGTTCCTTCAGTGTTTGGATAGAGTGTCATAGAGAAGATCTATCTTTGTGGTCACTAACTGTAGTCGAAAATGACTTGATGGCACATCATCAATCAAACCATACAGGGAAAAACATTAGACGAAGCAAAAAGGGGTTTCTATTTGTTTTATTATTTCTCGTTGTTAATGTCTAACAATTACTTGGATTTTTTGCAGCCGGTTCTGCTACTATACTTGGAATACTGAATAAAGTTCTGGTCACCACAATATAAAAAAGAAATTGAGCCTCTAGAAAGAGTGCAGAGAAGAGCAATAAGGATGATTAGGGCTGAGTGCTAAAACATATGACGGGGGACTGCAGGAATTGGGTTCCTCTACAGTAGTGAAAATAAGGACTAGGGGTAACATGGTAGTAGTGTTCCAATATATGAGGGGCTCCTACAAAGATAAGGGTTTCAAATTATTCTCCAAGGCACCAGAAGGCAACATAAGAAACAATGGATGGAAACTAGCCAAGTAGAGAAGCAACCTAGAACTAAGGAGAAATTTCTCACACTGAGGGCAATTAACCAATAGAATGGTTTAGTAGAAGAAGTTATGGGGGCTCCATAGCTAGAGGCTTTCAAAAAGAGACAGGAAGCCTATTTTTCTGAAATAGTATAAGGTCTCCTGCTCATGCAGAGGGTTGGACTACAGGACCCCCAAGACCCCTCCTAACTCTGTTAGTCTATTCCATGTTCTATCCCCATAATTCTCCCACATTGAGCTTTCAAAATGGTTAGGCCAGCAGACCTGGGACCCCAAGGGAGGGGTAAATTCATGAGATGGCTCTATTATTGATATTTCTCCATCTATAGGGGAGAATAGGAGTTTTATTTGTCTTTTCACTTCTTTAAAATTTAATGAAGAGCCTAACCCTCTCCAGATTTATTCTAACTCGCAGCTTCACTAATGTGAATCACTGAATATCTATAAGGAGTATCTCTTCCCTGTTTTCTCACAGTCAGATCTGTGATAGGTGTTGAATTACACATCTAATGTAAAAACTGGCAGCTGTGCCTTTTTACATATTCTGACAAGGTCTACTGGCTCAACCTAAGTATATCCCCAGCCGGGCGGGGGTGGGGGGTAAGCATTGTACCACATAATAATCATTCAATATTTTTTTTATTTTGCCTCAGGTCCATTTTGAACTTGAAAACAGATATGGAATATACGAGATAACAAGAAAGTAACACCGCTTCGACAGAACCGCTGGGAAATTGGAAATAATCACAGACCACTTTAGTATTATCCTGCTTGACATAACTGAGAGATTCTACCTCTCAGCAAGTAAAAGTGAAAACTTTGAGGAAAGGAAAATGAAATAGCCAGTTCATTGAAATATAATGATTAGTATTTAAAATAAGAATATCACAAGATTCATTTCATAAATAAAGGCATCCTTAAACACCTAACACGGCTCTGTAGTAAACCTCGAGAGTCCTCTTGACATAAGGCCGTAAGAATGACCTTCTCAAGTTAGGAATTGCATGATAAGCTCAGCTTGGCACGACATGTAGGCAAATAGTTACAGGAACTAGCTGACCACAAATATCTTGTTAATAGATAATCACGCTATCTTAGCACACAACAGTGGTCGCATCCTGCCATGGCGCCATTAGAATAATACTTCCTTGCTCCTCTTCACATATGTCTCGCTCCCCCCGCCCTGATAAAACTGCAAAATAAAAGAGGGTGGTGCGTTGCAATCGGGGGACTTCTTCATCTACCCCGGGCACAACGTGCTCTCTCACCTTGAGAAACTATGGTGTCTGTGTCAATTATTGATTCTAGTACTTAAGTACTCACCCTCGCGAGGGTCCCTCTAAATTTCACCCCTGCGGGGGCTTTTCGAGCTGATCAGAGAACCTAAGGACAACGAGCAAACCGCGACAACGCGACAACTGGGGGCTCGTCCGGGATCTCTCACTTCTTCAGCTCCACGGCGTGACTTCTGTCTAGAGGTACGCTGCCTTCACTCCCGTTGCTACGCACCTGGCAAAGGCTCTGTACAATCGTAAGTAATGGGCTCCTCACTCTCCAAAGTTTCGTCAGTTCATAGGGACGAACTTTACCAATTAGTGAAGAAGGCTAATTGTTTGCAGAAAATTAACGGCACCACTGTATATACCTTGTCTAGAAAATCTATCACCTCCTTCTTGCTTTATGTGGAGCAGCACTGTCCTGCTTATCCGGCTGAGGGCACGCTGCGTTGCACTTCGTGGGAACGCTTGGGAAAATATCTGTATGATGTCCCCAGAGCTCCACCGGACATTCTTATGTCCTGGCGTGCGATAATGGCTGCGCTCAATACTATCTACCCCTCCACCACTCTTCCCGAGTCTTTATCTCTTGCCTCTAAAACTGCTGAGCCTCTTGCTGCTCACCTTGATTCTTCTCCCCCACCTTACCAATCTGCCGACTCTTCGGATGATATTCCTCAGCTTGCCTATGCCCCTCCTTTTCACTCTGACACTCCGCACAATCGTCTGCAGCCCTCCTCTCCTTCTGTCTCTCCCATTCCTACTGATCCTCCGTCCCCACATCCCTCGGGGGGAAATATTACTGCTATCCTGGCTTCTCCTTCCTTCACCTTAGAATCTTGTGATATACCTTCTGCTTACCCTATGACTCTTGTTCCGGGAGCCCCTGGCGCTCCTGTCCATAACAACATAGAGTTAAGAGTGTTGAAAAATTTAAAAGAGGCTGTAAATATGTATGGACTGCAATCCACTTACACTCGTGGCATGCTTGATTCTCTCGTGTCTGCTAACACTGTAATGCTGTTATATGATTGGAAGATGTTGTTTTCTATGCTTATGACTCCTGCCCAGTATGTTGTTTGGCAGTCTGAATATGAAAAATTAGTAGATGCTGAAATAAGACGAGGCCTCCCTAATCTGGTCATTGCTGATCACTTAAAGGGAACCGGATTATTCTCCACCCTGATTCAGCAACAAACTTGCCCTCGCCGTGCCTTTGCAATCATTCATCTTTGTGCGATGAATGCCCTGAAACGTGTGGATGATTCAGACTCTAAATCCACACACACCTTTTTGAAGGTAGTGCAGGAGGTTGACGAGTCTTACTCTTCATTCGTTAACTGTTTGCAAACCGCTCTGGAACGCCAAATTGACAATGAGGCGGCCAGACAAGAACTTCTTATTAAACTGGCTTACACCAATGCGAATGAAGATTGTCAAAAAATACTTCAACCTGTTGCTAATAAAATGGTGTAACCTTGGTTGAGTTCCTGCAGCTTTGTAGGATTGTGGGAACTACTTCTCACAAAATGAGCGCCCTTGCCGCTGCCATCTCTACCTCCATTTCTGCATCCCTCCCCACCTCCCCTCTGTCGTCCGACGCCCTTGCCGTGTCTCGCTCTGGCAATTGTTTTAATTGTGGGAAGCCTGGCCATTTTAAAAATCAGTGTAGAATGCCGGGTGGGGGGGGAATGCCTCGTGGCCAGTCTCGGGGTACTGCACCCTATGCTGCCAAGCCAAAAACTGTTTGCCCTCGTTGCAGAAAAGGTTTTCATTGGGCTTCCCAATGTCGCTCTAACCCTCCTCCTGCTCAGCAATCGGAAAACTAGGCATGGGGTCTTCAGCTAACCCCGCTACAAAGGCTGAAACTTCTCTTTCCTCTTCTCTTTCCTTTTTACAACCTACTTCTTTCCCTGTACAGCTGACAGAGGACATCGTTTATGATGATCCTGGTTCAGTCTTCACTCTCCCTCTTTCTATCACTGTTCTGAAGCCACTTCTGCCTTCCTTGCCTGTTTTGCTCATACCTAACTCCTCCCTTACCATTGAAGGCGTAGTCGCTGCACCCTTTTTGTACGACTCCTCTTCTCTGAAAAATCTCTCTCTCGCTGCCATTGGCGACCGGTGCTTTTCCCTGAAAGCGGGAACGATTGTGGCTACTCTCATTCTTCTTCCCTCTCCTGAACCCCCTTCTTTGTTTGCTCTACAGCAATCTGTTCGAGCCTCCAAACCTATGTTAACCATATTGCTGAATGGCCAATCTTTTGCTGGCCTGATTGACACCGGAGCTGACGTCTCTGTCATTCGGTCCTCTGAGTGGCCATCCTCTTGGCCCCTTGCTGAAACAACTTCAGTACAAGGTGTCGGTGGAGCGCAGGCAGCAAAGGTTAGCTCACTTTGGCTTACTGCCTCTACGCCTCATTCCTCTGTGACTGCTTATCTTAAACCCTTTGTCCTTCCATTACATTGCAATTTGTGGGGCCGTGACCTGCTATCTCAACTCCACACTTCTCTCTACATACCTTGAATTATGGCTATTTCTCCTCTTTCTCTCACTCTCAAATCAAATATTCCTGTTTGGATTGATCAATGGCCTCTTACAAAAGAAAAATTAAATGCACTTCACACTCTCGTTCAACAGCAATTGGCAGAAGGTCACATTGAACCATCTACCAGCCCATATAACACACCAGTGTTTGTAATTAAAAAGAAAAGTGGCAAATGGCGCCTCCTACAGGATCTCCGTGTTCTGAACGCTATATTGCAACCTATGGGCCCATTGCAATGCGGCCTTCCAAATCCAAATTTAATTCCTGTAAAATTTGATCTCATAATCATTGACCTCAAAGATTGTTTTTTCTCCATCCCGCTGATACCAGAGGACAGGATACTATTTGCCTTCACCGTTCCTGAGTTTAATAATTCTAAACCTACAGCTAGATATCAATGGAAAGTTCTTCCCCAAGGAATGCTCAATTCTCCTACGATGTGTCAATATTTTGTAAATAAAGCTTTACAACCCTATCGGGACAAATTTCCTGAATTTTTAGTGTATCATTACATGGATGACATCCTGATTGCAGCTGATGGTCCTAAAGGTACAGTATGTAAAACTTTTCCATGTCTTCTCTCTCTCCTTGCTCTTGCAGGACTGCATGTAGCACCAGAAAAGGTGCAGTCTCATTATCCGTTACAATATTTAGGACACAAGGTTTTAGCCTCCACAGCTTCACCTCACCTTCCTGTTCTCACACTCCCTCAACCTGCAACCTTGGTACAGTTACAGCAATGCCTAGGCACGCTCAATTGGGCACGCCCATATCTTTCCATTTCAACTCATACTCTCTCGCCATTATTTCAAGCATTGGTCGGCCTTAAGCATCCAGCGGATCTCATTTGGCTGAATGAGTAACAGCTTAATGCTCTTAAAGAAATCAACAGCGCCTTGCATACCCATTGGGTGGACCGCTCATTACACAATCATGCACTCTCATTGGCGCTTCTTCCCACACCCACACTCCTTACAGCAATCATCGTTCAAATCTCGACTTCAAAGAGGCTACACATTTTAGAGTGGATTCACCTTCCTCATACCCCAAAAGCATCAATCACCACAAGAGCTGCACAAATGGCCCTTCGTATAGAACGGGGGAGGAAAAGAGCTAGAGCCTTGATGGGTGTGGATATCTGCACGCTTTACACTCCCTGCAGACTAACACAATGGGAACCACTCTTCCAAAATTCTGATGCGTTACAAGATGCGTTGGAAGGGTGGCAAGGGAATGTCTCCTGCCATCTACCACCAGACCCACGCATACAAGTGCTGAAAACATTTCCGCTCACTCTAGAGACTCCTTTAGTACAACAACCAGTGAAAGATTGTCTTACTGTATTCACTGATGGTTCTAAAACCGTCGGGGCTTGTGTGTGGCAAACTGACAATCAATGGCATAAAAAACTTACCACACCACAACCTTCTGCTCAACAGGCTGAACTGTCTGCCTTCAATATGGCACTCACACTTTTTCCCAACCAGCCAATTAATGTAATATCTGATAGTCTGTATGTGGCACAATTGGCCTTGAATATATTTGATGCCTACATTTCTCCTGCAACCCCTTCTCCTTTAATGACACTTTTTTTTACAGTTACAAGACCTATTGAAGGAAAGGAAGGAATCTCTGTTTGTGGCCCACATCAGAAGCCATCAGCATCTGCCCGGATTTCTTTCAGAAGGCAATTACATGGCAGATGAGGCCTGCAAGTTACATTTGTTACCAATCCTGCAGAATAACACCTTAACAACAGGAGAAAGTCATGATTATTTTCATCAAAATAGAAAGGCTCTGGTGAGACAATTTGGAATTACTCATCAAGAAGCCGCGGCAATTGTTCAACAATGTCCTACATGTAGTCTGCAGGCACGAAGTGTCCCAGAAGGAGTAAATCCTAGAGGCACCGAGGCCTGTGACACATGGCAAATGGACGTTACTCAGTATCCATCCTTTGCGCCCTGGAAGTATATTCACGTGTCTGTAGACACTTACTCTGGGTTCATCATGGCCACACTGCAAAGGGGGGAGACTACTAAAAACACTATCAATCATTGCATTCGGACCTTTGTAACACTGGGATGTCCAAAAATTTTAAAAACAGACAATGGTCCTGCATACACAAGCTCCTCCTTCTCGGAGTTCTGTCATCATTGGTCCATTGTACACAAATTTGGAATTCCATTCAATAGCCAAGGCCAAACTATTGTGGAAAGAGCAAATTTAACACTCAAAACGGCCCTTGATCGATACATGGGGAAAAAAGGCGTACGCCCCCCGAACCTCCCAGCGTTACAGAATGTGTTAAATGTATGTTTATATACCTTGAACTTTCTGAATCTTACTGGCTCTCCTTCTTCTACGGCTGCTTCTCGTCACTTTACCACACCTCCTGTCCCTACCTCCAGACCTCTTGTTTATTTCAGGCAACTTTCGCGGCGGCCGAAAGGTCCTCCAGGAGGCCAGGCGTGGGGGCCGCGATGGTCGAGAGGCTGGGCATGGAGCCCGCCTCCCCCCTCGTCCCCCAGCTGCAGAAGAGCTGCCGGAAGAGCCGCCGGGAGGCCGCCCGGGTGATTCTTTGGGGCGGCGGCGGCGGCGGTGGGGACAGCGATTCAATGGAGGCCGTGGCGGCCGAGAGGTTAGGTGTGGGGGCTGCGGTGGTCGAGAGGCTGGGCATGGAGCCCGCCTCCCCCCTCGACCCCCAGGTACAGAAGAGCCGCCGGAAGAGCCGTCGGGAGGCCGCCCGGGTGATTCTTCGGGGCGGCGGCGGCGGCAGCGGCGATCCAGCAGAGGCCGTGGCGGCTGAGACGCCAGGCGTGGGGGCCACGGTGGCCGAGAGGCTGGGCATGGAGCCCGCCCCCCCCTCGACCCCCAGGTGCTGAGGGGGTAGCGAGGGGTCTCGCTTTGGCTGGGGTGTCGGAAGAGCCGCCGGAGGAGCCGCCGGGAGGCCGCCCGGGTGACTTTTTGGGGCGGCGGCGATTCGGTGGAGGCCGCGGAAGCCGTGGCGGCTGCGGCGGCCGAGAGGCCAGGCGTGGAAGCCGCGGTGGCCGGGAGGCCGGGCATGGAGCCAGCCTCCCCCCTCGACCCCCATGTATTGAGGGGGTGTCGAGGGGTCCCGCCCCGTTCGGGGCGTCGAAGGAGCCGCCGGGAGGCCGCCCGGGTGATCTTTTGGGACGGCGGCAGCGGCGATTTTACGGAGGCCGCGGCGGTAGTGACGACGGACGTGGACCTGCCCCCCCCCCCTTGGCCTCCATCCATTGAGGGATGCAATTGGCAGGGGCAACAACAGGACTGGCTGGCTCGAAGGACGCCGGTGATCTCGGTGGTGGTCCCTGATCCGACGACGGCGAGGGCTAGAAGAACATACTCCTTGGTGGAATTGCGGGCCCTCGGGAGGGTCCCCCACTCCCTGGAGTGGCCCTCCGGTCTATCGATGGCCTACCTCAAGGACGGTTCCTGGGATCCGGAGAGGTGGCATGGCCATCAAAAAAGGATTTTTAGAGGGGGTTTTAAACTTTTTAGATTTTTATTCGGGGTTTTATCGAGGTTAGGGAGGGCGACGAAGAGAGGGTTGGGGGATGGAAATTTATTGGGGTTAGGGAGGGTACCCGGTCCGGGTTTGGGGGATAGCCCGGGGGGATTTGGAGTCAGCCAGGCTGGAGTGCACATCTGGGGGAACCCAGAGGGTCATGAGTCGTGGGGGCAAACACAGGGGGTGGGTTTCATTGGCACCATAAGTGGGAGGGGCAGATATGACGGGGGTAGAGGGCCATATCAAGTTAGGGGATCGCGTGCCCGCTGTCTCCAAGCGGTGGCGCGCTCCGACCCTCCCGACCCGTCTGGCAGGCCTGGTTGTGCAGAGTCTCAGGCCCTGAGTACCCGGCTGATGTTATGTAATGCCAGGTCCATCGTTAACAAGGCCCCCCTGATTTGCGATCTCATTCAGGAGGAGGGTGCGGACCTGGCAGGGGTCACCGAAACCTGGTTGGGCCCAGAGGGCGGTGTCCCTCTGGTAGAGATTTGCCCACCAGGTTTCCAAGCATTCCATCGACCGAGATCTCAGGGAAGGGGTGGTGGGGTGGCGGCGATTATTAGAGAAGTCCTTTGTCCTAGGGAGGCCACTGTTCCTCAGACGGCTGGTTGTGAGTCTCTCTTTGTGAAGTGGGGTCGGGGGGTTCAGATGGGCCTGTTGATAACGTACCTGGCTCCCTGCCACGTGTCATCGGCCCTGCCCGGGCTCCTCGAGGTGATAGCCGGGCTGGCGGTTGAAACCCCCAGGCTTTTAGTCATGGGTGATTTCAACCTGCCTTCGCTCGGGGAAACCTCTGGGGTGGCCCGGGAGTTCCTGGCTTCCATGACGGCCATGGATCTGACCCAATTAGTTTCTGACCCCACTCACACGGGGGGACACACACTGGACCTGATTTTCGCCTCTGGTCAGTGGTTGAATGATCGCGTTGGAGATCTAGTTATAAAACCTTTGTCATGGTCCGATCATTCTCTTCTTAGACTGGACTTCGGTGCCGCCACCCCCCATCGCAGGGAGGCGGAGCCGAGGAGATGATTCCGCCCCAGGCGCCTGATGGATCCGGAACGGTTCCAGATGGAGCTTGGGCCATTTCCTGAAACTCTGGCTCATAACTCGGCCACAGACTTGGTGGCCACCTGGGATAGGTTGGCCGCGGAGGCTCTGGACCGAGTTGTGCCTTTGCGACCTCTGACTCGGCATAGATCCCACCTGGCTCCGTGGTTTACGGGGGAGCTGAGGGGGATGAAATGCCGGAAAAGACGTCTGGAGGGTATCTGGAGGGCCAGTCGTGCTGAGTCTGATCGGACACAGGTGAGGTCCTATATTAGGACCTACCTAGTGGCGATAAGGGCGGCGAGGCGTTCACACTTCTCCGCCCTTATTGCATCTGCAGAAAATCGGCCTGCTGCCCTGTTTAGAGTGACCCGCTCCCTGCTTGAGCCGAGAGCGCGGGAGGACCTCTTGCAGGGTAAAGCAGAAGAGTTTTCCCGATTTCTGCATGATAAAATCGCCCAGATTCGGGATGGGCTGGACTCCAGTTGGGTGGTCCCGGGGGAGGTGTCCGGGGCAGGTCTTGAGACGGTTATCTGGGAAGAGTTCGATCCTGTGACCGCCGAGGGTGTGGACAGACTTCTGGGGAGGCTGAATGCCACCACATGTTTATTGGACCCGTGCCCTTCCTGGTTGGTTTCTACCTCCAGAGAGGTGACACGAGGCTGGCTCCAGGGGATTGTCAACGCTTCGTTGACGGAGGGGGCGCTTCCGACCGCCCTGAAAATGGCGGTGGTGCGGCCCCTCCTCAAGAAGCCTTCCCTGGACCCGGCTCTTTTGAATAACTATCGTCCTGTCTCCAACCTTCCCTTTGTGGCGAAGGTTGTTGAGAGTGTGGTGGCGCGTCAGCTCCCTCAGTATCTGGAGGAAGCATCCTATTTAGATCCGTTCCAATCGGGCTTCAGGCCCGGGCACAGTACTGAAACAGCATTGGTCGCGTTGGTAGATGATCTCTGGAGGGCCCGTGACAGAGGTTATTCCTCTGTCCTGGTCCTCTTAGATCTGTCGGCGGCTTTTGATACTATCGACCATAGTATCCTATTGCGGCGGTTGGAGGGGTTGGGGGCACCGTCTTGCGGTGGTTCTCGTCCTTCCTCTCGGACCGCTCGCAATTGGTGTTGACGGGGGGGGGAGAGGTCCACCCCTAGGCCCCTCATGTATGGGGTGCCTCAGGGGTCGGTCCTCTCCCCTCTTCTGTTCAACATCTATGTGAAGCCGCTGGGAGAGATCATCCGTGGTTTTGGGGTGAGATGCCATCTGTATGCTGATGACACTCAGCTTTACATCTCCACCCCAAGCCAACCCAACGATGCTGTGGAGGTTATGGCCCGTTGCCTGGAGGCTGTGCGGAACTGGATGGGCGAGAACAGGCTTCGACTCAACCCTTCCAAGACCGAGTGGCTGTGGTTTCCGGCGGCCCGATATAGTCAGCTGACTCCATCGCTGGCTATTGGGGATGAGATCTTGACCCCCACAGAAGGGGCACGCAATCTTGGTGTCCTCCTGGATGTACGGCTGTCTTTGGAAGAGCATATTACGGCCGTCTCCAGGGGGGCTTTTTATCAGGTTCGCCTGATACGCCAGATGCGGCCCTTTCTTGATCGGGACGCCTTACGCACAGTCACTCATGCCCTGGTCACCTCCCGTCTGGACTACTGTAATGCCCTCTACATGGGGCTCCCTGCGGGGAGCACTCGGAGGCTTCAACTGGTACAGAATGCAGCCGCGCGGGTGGTTATGGGGGCGTCGAGATACTCTCACGTGACGCCCCTCCTGCGCGAGCTGCATTGGTTGCCAGTGGCCTTCCGGGTTCGCTTTAAAGTACTGGTTTTGGTCTTTAAAGCGCTCCATGGCATCGGACCAGGATACTTACAAGACCGCATTCTGCCAGTAGTCTCCCACCGACCGGTGCGCTCCCACAGAGAGGGTCTCCTCCGGGTCCCGACGCCTTCTATGTGTCGTCTGGTGACCTCGAGGAATAGGGCCTTCTCTGTGGGGGCACCCGCCCTTTGGAATGGGATGCCCCCTGGATTACGAACGACCAGTGACCTGAGGACCTTCAGACGTGACCTGAAGACCTGGCTCTTCGAGCAGGCCGGCCTGAGCTGACTCAAATGGGATTTTAAATGGGGTTTTTAGATTAGTTGGGATGGGTGTACAAAGTTTTAATTTATTTTAATTGGGGTTTTTAGATTTTTATAGGGACAGCCTAGGGTTTAATTCTTTTTTAACTATTTATATTTGTCTACATGTATTTTAGTTGGCTGTTCACCGCCCTGAGTCCTTCGGGAGAAGGGCGGTATATAAAACCTAAAATAAATAAATAAATAAAAATAAATAAATAAATAAACTTCCAGATCCGAAATGGAAGGGACCTGTGCAACTGATCACTTGGGGCAAAGGATACACTGCTGTTCAACTTCCTGATCGTGTTCTTTGGGTGCCTGCGCGCTGTGTTCGACCTTATCATGGGGAGGCTAAGGACAAGTGTTCCTCTCCTAGCCCTTCTGATTCTGATATCTCCTGTCTTTTCTCAGTTTCGGGCTGATCCTGCTGTTATCTTCGCCCCTCCGTTCACACGCGTTACCTTTGCCTTTGAAGACATCTCTCTTTCCGCCTGTAATTATGCCTTTCAACATCAAGGCCGTGCCTTGCGTCCCTCACCTTACGTCTCTCTTCTGTATGGCTACCAACCCTGTCGGGTCTACCTACATGTCTATGTCACCGCGAATACGGTGGGACCTTATTCCTGCTTAGGCTTTCTTGCTTCCCGTCAATCCTTCAATCATACAGTTTATCTCTTTTCCATTTTCTCTGTAACTCGCCCCCCACTACCCTCTATGTTTCTTTCTTGGCTCCTTTTGTCTCAATCTTCTCCTCAATCTTTTTCCCATACCCTGGTGCGCCACTTCTCCTGCTGCCAACCTCCCTGTGATACCACCAGCTGCCTATGGGATGCACCTGGCTCCCATCTCCCTGACCGCTATCCTGGTTCCTGGTCACCGCTCCGCGGACAATGAATTCGTAGACAGCTTCTCGAGTCCTCTCCACATCCTAAATTCAACTCCTTGATTCACACGCACCGTTACAACAATGAGGGAGCACTGCATCTTCGCTCTCAGGCCCTCTCCTGTTACCAGAGGTCTCCAATCAAGAAAAAGGGAATCATCTGGCGCTGGTTTTTCAACAATAGACTCACCCAAATATACCATCAATTATCATTTTAGAGCAACTCATCTTTCAGTAACTGATCATTGAAATTGATAACAGCATGAAGGCTGTAGATGAGGCTGCCATAAAAATGATAAAACTGGCGCATGTACCTGTGCAAACATGGAAGGGAGTGGACATAGGGGGAATGTTTGACGAGTTTCTCCCCAAGTTTCCCGGTTTAAAGGCTATTTTTATTTTGGTGGCTATAATTGCTATAGGATGTTTTCTGCTACCCTGTTTATTACCTATCTTTATTTCAATGATCAAACGTAGTTTAACTGCTATTGCCGAAGCTAAAGCTGCTGCGCAACTTAATCTCTTAATGCAAGATCATGTATATATGGCAATGCCAACTGAGGAGTGCAAGGCTCCGCTTTTGCACTTATGTTCCGATGACGACTCTGACACTGATAACCTGCCCTTGAACGAGGTTGTGCAATCGGATCGGAATGTCCCGGAGGGTATGTCCTTATCCAAGCACTATGATACTCCAAAGGAGAAAGGCTTATATTTTGAATCGGATATCGCGGCACCTTAAAAACAAAGAAAAGAGGACTTGTAGTAAACCTCGAGAGTTCTCTTGACATAAGGCCGTAAGAATGACCTTCTCAAGTTAGGAATTGCATGATAAGCTCAGCTTGGCACGACACGTAGGCAACTAGTTACAGGAACTAGCTGACCACAAATATCTTGTTAATAGATAATCACGCTATCTTAGCACACAACAGTGGTCGCATCCTGCCATGGCGCCATTAGAATAATACTTCCTTGCTCCTCTTCACATATGTCTCGCTCCCCCCGCCCTGATAAAACTGCAAAATAAAAGAGGGTGGTGCGTTGCAATCGGGGGACTTCTTCATCTACCCCGGGCACAACGTGCTCTCTCACCTTGAGAAACTATGGTGTCTGTGTCAATTATTGATTCTAGTACTTAAGTACTCACCCTCGCGAGGGTCCCTCTAAATTTCACCCCTGCGGGGGCTCTACGGGCTGATCAGAGAACCTAAGGACAACGAGCAAACCGCGACAACGCGACACGGCTCGTCTTCTGTTCTTGACAATAATATTTATGGAGGTACCTTAGAGTGGCTGAATCACAATAAATCAGAAAGATCTTCCTTATTATTCACAGCATGAAGAGAATTGGTGACAGGGTGTCCCTTTGTGTCACTTCTGGTAACTGCCTGCACTGTCTGTGATGTTTTCCTGACAAGGCTTTCAGAAGTGGTTTGCCCTTGTATCCTCCTTCCTAGGACCAGGAGAGATGGATTCACCTAAGATCGCCCAGGTATGTCCAAGATTGGAGGCTCCCAGTTTCAAGTCCGGTGCCTTAAGCACTGCACCAGGGGTGTCAAATTCAAGGCCTGAGGGTTGGATCTGGCCCAAGGGCTGCTTAGGTCTGGCTCACTGGGCTGCCCTGGAAACAGCAAACGATGGGCCTGTGGTACTTCTGCCAGCAAAAACGAAGCTCAGAAGGACCACGGGTGTCCCTTCCAAGCTCTGTTTTCACTGGCAGAGGGTTGCAGGAGGCTGTCACAGCCAAAAACAGAGCTTGGGAGCCCGTTTTTGCTGGCAGAACATTCAGATCACCACAGGTGCCCCCGACACGAGTAATGTTGAGTTGCCCATACCCACCCTGCCCCCCCAAAGTCAAACACAACCATCATGTGGCTCTCAATGAAATCGAATTTGACACTCCTGCACTACACCAAACTGGCTGTCTAGGGAATTTTGAATACAAGCTTAGAAAATCCAGGATGCTGTAAATCCCATATGAAGGGTTAAAGGAGAGCTGGGACCCATCAGAATTCTGGTGCAGCAGCTAAGAGTAAGGGTTAAACTAAGATATGAACCCAAGGAATAAAAGCCATGGTATGCAGTGGTTAGAATACAGTATTGCAGACTAATTCTGCCCATAGCCAACAGTTTCATCCTCACCAGCTCAAGGTTGACTTAACCTTCCATCCTTCTGAGAACTTTACAATGCCTAGGGCAGGGGTGTATATCTGTATATATATATTTATACTTCACTGCTGTTTTGCACTTCTGGTTAGATGCTAATTGCATTCCGTTGCCTGTGTTCATGTGCAGTAACAATAAAGTTGAATCTAATCTAATCTAATCAAGGCCTGTGGGCTGGATCCAGCCTGTGGGTGTTTAGATCTGGCCTGTGGGGCCAGCCTTGAAATATCAAAGGACCAGTCTGCAGTTCCTCTTCCAGCCAAAATGGGGCACGGCCTGCTTTTAGCCGGAGTGCTTTTAGCCGGAGTGCTGCAGGAGGCCATGGAGGCCAAAAATGGGCCGGGGGCACCCACAGGCCCTTTTTTGGCCCCCAAAGTGTTACAGGAAAGCGTCCGTCCTGTCTCCTCCCCCATTCCCCCACCTCTACCAGCCCATGGAGAAGAACTACAATGCTGATCTGGCCCTCAAAGAAATCTGATTTTACAGTCTGGCCCAGGGGGATTAACTGGTAGATTCCTTAGAAGCTGGCATCCAAGAGAGATGCTAAATAAGTTGTCAGCATTACAAAATAAAGGGGGCATGCAAGCCAACCAGTGGATTTCTTGGTACTCTCTGAGTTTGGTTGTTTGCTTGCAGAAGTTATTACCCAACTAAGTAGTACCAAGAGCTCCACAGTTCACTGGTGAACTACATCAGTGGTGGGATTCAATTTTTTTTACAAAAAATTGTGGGCATGGCTTGGTGGGCACGGCAGGGGAAGGATACTGTAAAATCTCCAGTCAGGGGTGATATTTGTGGTTCTCCAAACTACTCAAAATTTTCACTACCAGTTCTCCAGAACTGGTCAGAACCTACTGAATACCACCACTGAACTATATTTATTCTCTTTTGTTGAAGTCACCAATAATACAGGAGAACAGGAAACAGCTTTACCTAGGGACTAGGCAGTTTGAGCAACTTAGGAAACAATAGATAGTAATACAAGACTGGAGGCTGAATGTAAATCTGAAAAAAAAGGTGCTTTGATAAATTAGATTATTTAACTGTACTAACGGGATCCACTGTGTCTCTGTCCTTAAATTAAAAAATCAGCATAAAGGATATATTAAATCCCATGTGCTAATTGCAGACTTACTGGATTAGAACCAAAGATAATTAATTGCTAGATGTTAATATCTGTGGAACTAAATGAATGAGATTTCCCATGCAGTGGCTTTGAGGTCCAGAAGAATAGGGCTGTTTTGTAACAGGCAGAAGAACCCCAGGGACCAAATTCATTTAAACTGTCTGTACTTGAAAAACAAGAAAAACTTAAGCAAATAGTCAGGGGCCTGGATGACGAATACTAATACATGGGTATTGCATTAACTCAAGGGCTTTTCTTAGTGACAGGAGAGTTGGGGGAAATTTCATTGCTAAAAGATGGAAATGTTTATTCAACCTTGGCAAATATTTAAGGGGAGCTCATTCTGGCAGGGCAGAAATACTGCAAGAGGTTCATTCTTTCTCATTAAAATGCTTATCACTATTAGTTGCAAAACAGAGGGTGTTCCTCGGGGTTTGGTCAGAGATCCACTTTTATTGACTTTTATATACTTCATTGTGAGATTCTTTGATTTATTCCTTCATTTTAACAATCATATTTATGCTATTGAAGCATATTTTTCTAGCATAGCCTTGGATGATGTGGCATGTGGACTTCTTTTTCTACAGTTGCTTTACTTACATTCCAAGTTAGATGTGTTCCTACTCCCTGAAATTAAATTTGAGGAAGACTGAGTTGATCATTTTTCCTCCTGATTGTCTCTTCTTGCTTCCTTTGCTTTGTCAAGACTGACAGTTTCTGGCAGTTTTTGTGGCATGAAATTGGGGAGTTCTTATCGATATGCCACTATCTTGAAGCTTTTTCACTGACAAAATGTGAAGAGCTTGTGATTTACATCTTTTGAATATCTGGAGAATATTCACTTCTTATTATTGAAATGGCTAACTAGTTAATTCATTGCTTGGTGTTATCTCACCTACACTATTGGCACACTGTAGTTTGCTTTCTGGTGTTCCTGCTCCCTATTTCAGATCTAAAATGAGATGTTTCTAGTAGACTCCTTCTTCCTTTCATCAGTCTTATATTGGCTGGTATTTTTACTATTGCTAATCTTTGTGTAGTGCCTAGCAAAATCCATTGTTATTTGAATAATTTGATTACAAGCCATATTCCTTTGTACTCCGTTTTTTCCCCCCACAACCAGTCACCTCCCATTTCAGTTTTTCTCATCTACTTCAACCCCTCACAGCTTCAACCTCAAAGTGTATACTGTGGACTCACCTCATTCCTAAGAGGTTCTTAAAGGGGGCGTACATAAGCCCACCAGCGTGCCTGTCTCACTATTCCCATTTAGCTGTATTTACTCCCTTTGTTCTTGTTTATGTTCATACTTATACTTGTTACCTTGTATATGTTTGACAAATAAATAAATAAACAAACAAATAAATACTTACTTACTTATTGCCATCTGGAATCAACTTCTCTTTCAACTACATATGGAGGATGATCTCCTGAGTTTTAAAAAAGATCATTCAAGGGCTCTTCCTCCCCCACCCCCAAGATATTATGAAGCTGGAAATTTTTCAATGGCAATTGATGTACTTACTGAAGTGATGGATAGCTCTTGCCTTTTAGGATAAATTTTCAACAGTAAAGGAACTAGCAGTAAAAAGAAAAGAAAAGACTCAAACTATTACTTGCAAGAGAGCCATGAAGCCCTTGGAAAAATATATTCTGATGCTGTGACATGGCTCTATCTACAAAAATCAGATTGGTGCATGTCTTGATAAGACCATACTTGGATCAGGAAATTGCATCCAATTTTGGTCACCATGGTATAAAAAAAGATGTTGGGAAAAGAATCAATGGATGAACACTAGTCAAGGAGGGAACCAAACTAGAACTAAGGAGAAGTTTAGAACCTAGGTCTCCCCTGTTCCTAACCCTGCACTTTAACCACTATACTTCACTGGCCAGGCAATTTTGATGCTAACATGAAAGTAATCCAGTTCCTAAGTCTCTATCTTACCTTTAACTCACCTGTCTCTCTTTCACTGTCTCAGACTAAGAATCTGAAAGGTCTTTTGAGAAGACAAAATGGAAGGTAACATAGACAGAAGATGAAGCTTTGTTGTCAAGAGACAAAAGCAGAGGTGATATTCAGCAGGTTCTGACCAGTTCTGGAGAACTGGTAGCGGAAATTTTGAGTAGTTCGGAGAACTTATTTATTTATTTGATTTGTCAATCACTTGCAAGATAATAGGTATAAGTATATACCTAGTTATGAATACATGAAATGGGTACATATAAGAAAAATAAAAGAAACAATAGGACAGGGACGGTAGGCACGTTGGTGTGCTTATGCACGCCCCCTACAGACCTCGTAGGAAAGGGGTGAGGTCAATAGTAGACAGTCTAAAGTTAAAGTTTTTGGGGTTTGGGGAAGAAACCACAGAGTCAGGTAGAGTATTCCAGACATTGACCACTCTGTTACTGAAGTCGTATTTCCTGAAATCAAGTTTGGTGCGGTTAACCTTGAGTTTGTATCTATTGCGTTTTCTTGTGTTATGGTTGAAGCTGAAGTATTCATTGACAGATAAGTCATTGCAATGTAGATTTTATATACCATACTTAGATCAGACCGAAGACGGCGTAATTCAAGGTTTTCTAGGTCTAGAATTTCAAGTCTGGTGGCATAAGTAGACAATGAGTAGAGGAGTGGAGAACTCTTCTTGTGAAATATTTCTGGACTTTCTCAACTGTGCGAATATCAGATACGTAATGTGGGTTCCAGACTGATGAGCTGTATTCGAGTATTGGTCTAGCAAATGTTTTGTATGCTCTAGTTAGTAGTGTGATATTACCAGAGAAAAAGCTACATAGGATTAGGTTAACAACTCTTAATGGCTTTTTGGCTATGTAGTTACAGTGGGCTCTAGTACTTAGATCATTAGAGATGAGTATTCCAAAGTCCTTTACAGAGTTTGGATCATCAACAAGGTTTTGATTAGGTCCTTTCAGGGGTGGAATGGACCTTGAGTCTTTTAGTTTGTTGTTTATAAAATTGTAGAAAGCACAGGAGGTATTGGTGTGCAGAAGCTTTTCTTCTTGTTTAATGTGAAAGGACCTAATGGTAAAGACTGCAACGACGACACTATTAAAGCCAACCACTTTAACACATTCTTTGGCTCGGTATTTGTAAACAGCAATGGATCATGCCCAGTATTTCCTAGTCGAACCACAGACAACTACAATGATCTAATACATATTGATTTTACAGAAGACAATATTGAAAAAGCACTATGCAATCTAAAATCATCTCTATCTATTGGACCGGACAGAATATGTGCCTACTTCTTAAAAAAGCTATCCACTGCCATAGCTGAACTTCTAAGCATAATCTTTGAAAAATATTTCAGGACCAGCTCCTTACCAAAATTATGGTCACAAGCTATGGTCATTCCCATCTTCAAAAAGGGAGACCCCAGCCTAGTTGAAAATTACAGACCAATGTCTTTATTCTGCCTTACCTGTAAAGTCATGGAATCCAATCCATCATCCTCCACTTAGAAACAAACAACCTACTTTCTAATAAACAAGTTGGTTTCAGGAAAAAACTAATATTATACTAATAACTAGAGCATACAAAACAATTGCTAGACCAATACTCGAATACAGCTCATCAGTCTGGAACCCACATTACGTATCTGATATTAACACAGTTGAGAAAGTCCAGAAATATTTCACAAGAAGAGTTCTCCACTCCTCTACTCATTGCAGAATACCTTATGCCACCAGACTTGAAATTCTAGACCTAGAAAACCTAGAACTATGCTACCTTCAGTCCAATCTAAGTATAGTATATAAAATCATACATTGCAATGTCCTACCTGTCAATGAAGGTTAACCACACCAAACTTGATTGGAGGAAATACAACTTCAGCAACAGAGTGGTCAATGTCTGGAATACTCTACCTGACTCTGTGGTTTCTTCCCCAAACCCCAAAAACTTTAACCTTAGACTGTCTACTATTGACCTCACCCCTTTCCTAAGAGGTCTGTAGGGGGCGTGCATAAGCGCACCAACATGCCTACCGTCCCTGTCCTATTGTTTCTATTATTATTATTTTTTTTCTTATATGTATCCATGTATTCATAACCATGTTTTTATTTATACCTATTATCTTGTCAGCAATTGACAAATAAAAATAAATAAATTTTAAAAAGGATTTTTTTAAAAAACGGCAAATACTACCTCTGACTGGGATTTTATAGTATCCTTCCCCTGCCACACCCATTAAGCCATGCCCACAGAACCAGTAGTAAAAAAATTTAAATCCCACCATTGGAAAGGGCAATTTTAGAGAGATCTAAATTGATTCTGTCCCTCTCAGCTTGTATTCCAACATATATAGTAAAAAAAAAATAACTACTTCACAGAGTTGTTGCACAGATGCATTAAGTTACTATATGATCTATGGCACGATTGCTGCAGAAATGGTGGAGTATGAACTCTATGTGTTCAGTTCTGCAAATATGGATATGTTCAGCTTTCATCAGCAATCATTCTTCAAGTTTGCATGTTATTGCTCAGTCCTAGATGGCATGTATATAACAGTTATATCTGAGCACCTGTTCATGGTGCTTACATATTTCACTTCCTCTTATCTATAGCTAACATCAAGATATAGGTATCTTGATATGGCATGTGCAGTTAACGTACAATGCTTACTATAATTACCTTTTCAACAACTAATCATTGTGAACTTAAACCTATTTTATTCTTCCTAGCATATTCAAGGTGGAAACTAAACAACATATCTATTTCTTTAGATTACATGTCAAGAGAATGAGATGTTAGGTTATTGGAAAATTAGTTCATAGAAAAATGACTTCAGCATCAATACTGGATTTCTTTATGCTCTACTGAAGCGGTATTTTTTTTCCTAAGCCACAAAAATACTTTTTTTGTCCTATGAATATTGTAGAGCAGCAGTTCTTAAAGTGTTGACTTCTTAAAGTCTTTCAAGAGATGCACAAAATCAAATAAATAAATACTTTTAAATTCTCCATTTTAATTTCTATTACAGTAAATATCTCTAGATGAGCTTCAACATAACCAAAGCTATTTGGGATTCTCAATCTTTAAAGAATCTAAAGAATATATCAGGTTCTGAGTGAAAAAAAATATTTGAGAATAGAGTCTATTCAGATGGATAGGATAAATTCTCTGGAATAAATATAACATTTATTGTAGATTGGGGGATATACCATGTGGATCCTGAATATATTAGTTTTATTTTAACTTTACTTTTTTTTGACTGTTCATTATATATCGGCTTTGAGAAAATTAATGAAGATAATAATGAATAATGTAAAATAAAATAGGTGGTAAGCTGAAAATGGAAATAATAGAGTATAAGGAATTGAAAATATATGGGAGGATGAAATGTTTTTGATATTGTTAATGAATTGAAATATGAAGTGAGAACTTATTTAAAGATCAGTGGAATAGATAATGATTTGATGTGATATTAGATAAGAAAGTTGAAAATGCAATTATGACTATGTATAAATGTTGTAACCTGGAATCATGTTGCTCACTTGAAGAGATGTGTAAAAAATAAAAAACTTTTTATAAAAAAAAGATGAATAGGATAAATTCTCTCCTAGTCCTCGACATACAACCATAATAGAGCCCAAAATTTCCACTGCTAAGCAAGACAATTGTTAAGTGCATTTAGCCCCATTTTATGACAGTTCTTCCTGCAGTTATTAAGTGAATCACTGCAGTTGTTAAGTTGGTAACACAGTTGTTAAGTGAATCCGGGTTCCCCATTGACTTTGTTTGTCAGAAAGTCGCAAAAAGTGATCACATGACCCCACTGACACTGCAATCGTCATAAATATGAGTCAGTTGTCAAGCATCTGCATTTTGACCACGTGATTATAGGAATGCTGCAATTATCGAAAGTGTGAAAAATGTCACTTTTATCAGTGCCATTGTAACTTCAAATGATCAACTAAAGACACTGTTGTAAGTCAAGGACTACCTGTATTATACCACATTTCAAATTAAATCTGTTTGCCAACAGTTAAGCATAGTGTAGAATATTCCTTAATTTATTAAAGTTATGTATGGTAACAGAAAGTTGTCTTCTAAGTGATCCATCACATTTTTTTAATGTCTTCATTTAATGGAAGGCTTCTATTATTAAAGCACATTTTGGAAATTTGAAATGATAAAAATGTGGTCCAGTTAATTTACGGCATTCTTTTATTTTTTCTTAATTATTTTAATTAATATTTTATGCATTCATTTTTCCTTGTAAAGACAGAAAGAAACAGTTTACTTATACGTATTATCTTGTAAGCAATTGACAAAAATAAATAAATAAATAAAATAAGTTTGGTATAATGGTTAATGTGCCAGCCTACAAACTGGGAAGCCTTGAGTTCTGGTCTTCTTTTAGGCATAAAAACTGCTTGAGTGATTTTAAGGAAGTCCCTCTCTCTCTGTCCAACCCACCTCACAGAGTACTTATGGGGAACACAGAAAGTAGGACAAAAATCTAAATTAATAAAAGGGGATTTCAGAGAGCTGAAATCCTAAACAACTGAATGGCCCAAATTGCTTTTAATTCTTCTGAAAGTAGACAAATACAACATTTGCTGGCTACAGTAGGAAATGGGAAATGGCTTCATATAAATTGGCAAATGACATCCTGCCCTTTCCTGCATCAATCTTGCCTTTCATAATTATTTCAATTTCTGTCCCTTTGAACTCCTCTCCCGTTTACTTCATCAGTCACCAAGGAAACAGAGATTTGGAAACCAAGCAGAAAATGTGCTTTTTGGGCAAGCAAAGTTGGCTTGTAACAAAAAGCACCTAATGGAAAATCAGGAGCATATTTTACCAGCCCTATGTTAAAAAGCCAATTTTTTTGTACCTGAGAGAGACAGGTTTAATTTGAGCTTATAGCATTCCATTCAGAAAAGTAAATTTTCTAGACTTCTACTATACTGATCCTAAAACTAGAAGAAAAGAGTCTATATTCTTTCTCAGACTTTTTATTTATGTATGCTCCCTTCTTTGCATTTAAGACTGTGATAGTAGACTTCATATTTATTCTGATTTCTCAACTCCTTGTTAGCGTGCCCTCACTTTGGGCATATATTTTCCTGAAGTTGGTTCCAGGAGATTAAGCCATCTCTCCTGAAGATCCTTTTTTTTTCAGCTCAGAGGGTAGATTAACTGTGACACTGCAAGGATCATTGGCTAGTTAAGGCAGCAACCGGAATAAGGCCCAGCCTGGATCTGTCTCTCACGAAACTCTCCTGAGGTAAATTGAAAGAACCAATGAGTGAAAGCAAAACATAGCATCCTTCTCCATAAAACCTGAATAGGTTTTATTCAAACTGAGAGCATGCTGGAACAATCTTGTCCAAGACTAATTGGTAGAAGTCCCTGTGAGCAAGGACCTATTCCCAAATAAATAGGCTCATAAATCACAAAAATGAATCTGCTAAGCAAAACCAGAAAACAAATTTCATGTGTTTCTGCAAGAGCTTCCTTTATGAAAATACAACTCCTTTTGGTTAATTTCACACATCTTTATATAAAGAAAATTATGATCCATTTATCTACAACTTTGCAGTCAACCTAATAACCATTGCAACCACACTAGTTGTTTGTAAAAGAGTTTGTCCTCTGAATATATAATATAGATTATATTTGCGTAGAATAAATTGGACTTAAGTATAGCACACAAAATTATCTGCTACAATGTCCTACCAGTCAATGACTACTTCAGCTTCAACCACAACAATACAAGAGCACACAACAGATATAAACTCAATGTAAACCGCTTCAAACTTGATTGCAGAAACTACAGCATCAGCAACAGACTGGTCAATGCCCGGAATGCACTACCTGACTCTGTTGTTACATCCTCTAACCCCGCCACTCCTTTATCCTCAAACTATCCACTACTGACCTCACCCCATTCCTAAGAGGTCTGTAAGGGGGGTGCATAAGTGCCTACTGTCCCTGTCCTATTATCCCCATTAATTTGTACTTATTTCCTGTATTCCTGTAAGTGATTGACAAATCAAATCAAATCAAATAAATGAATGAATAAACAAACAAACAAATAAATAAATATTAAGAAGCCACTTTTGTTTAGAGGAGACAGCAATGATAATGTACTACATCAAAAAACATGAACAGTGTGACACCTAGAACATTTAGCATGGATAAAACCTTGCATGCAACTTTTCAAACTTAGTGTATGCGAGAGAACAAATATACAGATACATACAAAAGAGAGAGAGAGAGATCCATATTTAAACAACATGCTTACTGCTCTTTTATATTGTCCTAAACATGAATATATTCTGAATTATTGTTAACTGTTTGATCCTAAAATTATTACAGGTACAATACTGGAAATGTTTAAAAAGAGCAGCTTCAAAGAAATAAACAGTTCATGCTGCAAAAAAGGCCAAAAAGAAAATCACAGCTTTAACAACTTTATATTACTATTTTTCTACTCTGTTTTTTTAAAAAAACACATTGTATACACTTTGAAGAACAAAAAATTAGAAGGATTATAAGGAAACTCAAAACAAAATCTGCCTGATGGAAAAAAGTGTTTCATTTTCAAAAGCAGATGAAGAATTTCTCCTGAGAACCATAGACCTTACACATGAGATATATTCCTGCAATGTATTCTACCCAATTATAATCTATATTATATATTCAGAGGATAAACTCTTGGCATGTATCTTTTACACACAACCAGTGTGGTTACAATGGCCAGGATGTTATTCTAGGATCAAAGAAGCTCAGGTTTAGGTCCACCTAAAGCAAACCAGCTTACTGTGTAACTTTCTTTGAACTATTCATTCTTTCAATTTCTTTCTACCTAAAAGGTTTGTTATGTAGGATCAAACCGCTGTGCAAATAACTTTTACAAAAATAATGTGACATAAACATTAATGAAGAGCAACAACAAAAAGATATGCAAACATTTAAAGAGTTCAGTAAAGGAGAATGTTTGTGGCCCAGGGTCGTGACGGATCCTTGGTGCTCTCTAAGCTTGGTTGTTTTCTTGCAGACATTTCATTACTCAAACTAGGCAACTTCATCAGTGCTAGTCAGCTCATGATGTTACCTAGTTTGGGTAATAAAACATCTGCAAGAAAACAAGCAAGCTCCGAGAGCGCTAAGATCCTTCATTTGAAGAGATACTTCAAATATCATGAATGGGCTGTCAAACGCCTGGTCCACGGGCTGGATGCATCATGCGCTGGCCATGCCCACACCCGGTTTATTGAAGGGGGAAAAAGTCCCATGATACTCCCATGTCGATGTGAGTTTGACACCTCTGGTTTAGGCAGATCTGGAATCCAGGCGTGTTCTGTAGTGTTTGCTATTTTCATGGGAAGTTGTTAATTAAGCCTTAATTGCTCTCACAACTGAATGTTTTTTCTTGTCTTGATTAGCAATTGTTGGAGGAAAGGTGATATATAAAACCTTACTTTCCATCATAATATTATTACTCTACAGTAGAATCAAACTGAACTGCATGAGAAATACAATACCTAGATGCTGGAGGGAGAAGGGAAGGGGCAAAATATAGTAAGTGGCCAAACAAGTATCATAGCAACTGAACCCTAGCTTTGCCCATGGTATGTGATGCCATGACACAAGTACAAAAGGACAGATTGCATTGTACTGTCAAGCCATACATTTTGGAGTCTTTATGGTTAAAGATAAATGTCTATATAAAATACATTTATTCTTTCAAATGCAGCAGTGCAGGATATATTCAACATTTCTATATTTTAGAATTTATTTGATTTGTCAATCGCTTACAAGATAATAAGTATAAGTATATATATAGTTATAAATACATGAAATGGGTACATATAAGAAAAATAAAAGAAATAATAGGACAGGGACGGGAGGCATGTTGATGCGCTTATGCACGCCCCCTATAAGACCTCTTAGGAAAGGGGTGAGGTCAGTAGTAGACAATCTAATGTTAAAGTTTTTGGGTTTTGGGAAAGAAACCACAGAGTATTCCAGACATTGACCACTCTGTTGCTGAAGTCGTATTTCCTGCAATCAAGGTTGGTGCAATTAACCTTCATTGATAGGTAGGACATTGCAATGTATGATTGTATATATTATACTTAGATCAGACCGAAGACGGTGTTATTCAAGGTTTTCTAGGTCTAGAATTTCAAGTCTGGTGGCATAAGGTATTCTACAATGAGTAGAGGAGTGGAGAACTCTTCTTGTGAAATATTTCTGGACTTTCTCAGGTACGTAATGTGAGTTCCAGACTGATGAGCTGTATTCGAGTATTGGTCTAGCAGATGTTTTGTATGCTCTAGTTAGTTGTGTGATATTACCAGAGGAAAAGCTACATAGGATTAGATTAACAACTCTTAATGCCTTTTTGGCTATGTAGTTACAGTGGGCTCTAGCACTTAGATCATAAGAGATGAGTATTCCAAGGTCCTTTACAGAACTTGGATCATCAACAAGGTCTTCACTATTCAGCTTGTATTTTATTTTCTGATTTTTTTTGCCAATATGTAAGACATAGCATTTATTTGTTTAGATTTGAAGTTGCCATTTGTTTGACCATTCTGATACAAAGTCAAGGTCTTTTTGAAGGGTAGCAGTATCCTAGTACGTAATTTATTTTTATTTATTTATTAAATGTATAAGCTGCCCATCTCATCAATAAGGCAACTCACCAAGAATATGACATAGAAAAAAAAATAAAGTTTTTCTGTGGCTTTCCATAATTCACATGAAATGGACAGAAACTTTCTGTCACCAGAAAACTGAATAACAAGTAGTTTTAAAAGTTGTTTTGTTGCAGAACGGCTTCATATATCAATTTTTATCCCCCCTCCAATTTTACTGGAATTAAAACCTCAGTGAGACTGAACAGTAAATAAAAATCTGTATTACTGATTTAGTCAAAGTGCCAAGCCACCTTTTTACTGAATATTTCACCTCTCTGAGAAAAAAAAAAAAAAGTTAATGTGTAACATGCAAACACTGAAACTAATTAAATTTGTCCTTTTTGAGCTATTGTAGTAGTCGACCCCCAGAGATCTTTATTATTCTAACAATTCCCTATGACAAGGTAAGCAAGTATGAATAGAAAGCCACATGTTATTACAAGTCCCATTAAATGTTCTAAAGGATGACAATTAACAAAGAACAACAGCCGCCTATTTTCCATATGGCAACACATATCCCAAGGGAGGGGGCGAATCAAGAAATTTCCTGCATACTTCTTATCAACTCTGTAATTAGCAGCGACACAACTTGCTAAAATTGAGAGAACTTGCTAAAATTTTGTTATTAAAGAAAGCATCTTGCTTCTAATAATACGAAATGTGATATGAGTAGGATAAGAAAGATTTGCATTTGCTTCCCTAAGGAAGTGGCTTACCCCTTCCAAAGATAATTTTTTTCAACTGAGATTCGATTCTTAAACTCAATTAAATCCACAAGAAACGCGCAAAACATTCCATCCCATAAAATATTGCTCTTTTTTTACAAAAACTTATCACTTCCCACAAAATTCTTCAAACATTTGGAGATGATATCTCCAAATCTGTGTCTAAAGTTTAATTAAAGAAAAATTCAGTGGCAAATAGTGATGAACCTTACATTTTGATCATCAGCTTCGTATCTTGGTTATAAACTACTATCAGAAGCTCCTTTTTGGCAATTATGGGAGTTGATTTTACTCAGTACTTTTAGTTAGACTGTATCATGCCTTTGTTGGAGTTTGATTCTGAAGGGGAGATTGAGCAGCTGACGAGGAGTGGGAGTGTGGATCCAGTGGCTATGGAAGAAATGGGGGAAGGGCACAGTCCAGCTGGGCATTCAGAGGAAAACCCAGGGCCATCTCCAATTCATCCTAGGGCATACAGGGAGGAGGAACGGAGAAGGGAGCAATGTGGTTTAAGGGAGAGGAAAGGGCCCTGATGCCCTTCATGGGTTGCAGCTGGGAAGACTGTTTAAAAGGGCAAACTGCTCATGGCAAAGTTGCTGGAAGCAAAGCATGCATTATCTTTGTCAGGGCTTATCTGTGTTTTGGCATCCTCCCAATTGTGGGTGTTGCGTTATCTTTTGAAAGTCTACAATTTATCATCCTGGCCTGTCGTATTAATTACTTCAGCATGGTTTGTGTTTGTTCTTTTATTTTTAATAATCTTTACTTTGGGTTAGGACTGCATTTCTTCCCTTCGTAGACTGGTTTTTTGGAAGACTTTGATCTCCAACCGAGGATAACTGGACATTGGGGGCCAAGTTGGAGGCATTAAAGGGAATTTATCTACTTTGGTGACTTTGTCATTTTTGTGCCATGCTCCGGGTCATCACAGACTGCTTTTACTTATGAAGTCATGAAACGTAGTTCTTACTTGGATTAGCTTTAGACAAATCACATGATTAAATGGCATTGGCTATTTAGCATCAATATAAAGCCAATTCAGTCTGAATACAGGAAATGTTTTCAGTCTATTTTGGTTTTAAGAAAATAAAGCCAAGCAATAGTAGCATGAATTAGGTTTATAGATACGAGTAGTTCTTGAACTACAACCTTTCATTCAAAGTTACAATGGCACTGAAAAAAAAAGACTTATAATTTGCAACTGTGGCAGTTTGCAGCAGTACATGATCAAAATGTTCTTAATTAATGTTCTTAATTATATGGCTGTGCACCGCTCCGAATCCTTTGGGAGGGGAGCGGTATATAAATATTATTATTATTATTATTATTATTATTATTATTAAATTTTGGGTGCTTGGCAATTGGCATGTATTGATGATGGTTGCAGGCTCCTGGCGGTCACATGATCTCTATTTGCAATTTTCCCAGCTGGCCTCAAACCAGCAAAATTATTAGGGGAACCTGGATTTGCTTAACAATCAGGTGAATCACTTAACAACTGCAGGAAACATAACTCACTTAGCAACAGAAATTCCAGTCCCAATTGTGGTTGCAAGTTGAGGACATCAAAAGAAAAAAAAAGTCCCAGTCTAATACTCCTCCTTAAAAGGAAAAAAAAATCAGTTGGAATCCTGCTTAACTCTCACAGCAATAAAGGGATGTTTTATCATGCCTTACCATCCATAAATTCTGCTGTTCTCATCATCATCATTTTTATTTCCTGCTGTAGAATTGATATATGATAAGTATCTCCAAATTTGTCCTGAAACTTGACTTTTCGCAACACGCAGTAGTTTATGTGTTACACTATTAAAACTTTGAATAGGCTGTGAGGATGCTTCATTCTGCAGTATCTACCGAATTTCCCTTGTTTGTTTTGTTTGTGTTATGTAGAGGTTTTGTATAGTTTTATCCTTTTAACATTGTAAGCCACCCAGAGATATCCTGTGGTAAAATGGGCAGCCAATAAATGTAATAAATAAACAAGCAAACAAATCTTAATCCTGCAAATTTTCATTCTTTACTTTAGTACTTAATTCTGCATAAATCTAAAACAATAGTTCAGAAGAAGACAGCGTACTTAGATATTGTAGCAATAATTATCTTAGAACACCATTTATGCTTTTAAGATGGTATGTTTCTTTTACAGTTTTTGAAGGTTTTTAATACTACAAATATTTAATTTAAAAAAGAATAGTACTCCCCACTTAATGGAGACAAGATATTTTTTAATTTACCCATAAATATGCTGCCTTCATTAACCAACTAATATAACCAGTTAATCATTTAAAAGTGTCAGGCCTGCTGTTAAGTAATGTAATTTTTTTCTTGTACTTTTTAAACATGTTCCCTTTTTTAAAAAAATCCAATTAGGGAAAACTTATAATTGTCCTTTCCAAGTAATATTTATTTTTTATTACAAATATTTTTAGCAGATGAATAATAAATTATTCTCCCAGTCATAGATACCGCAAATGTATTTAGCACAATAACTATGTTTTCAAAATTCTAATTTAAATAAATAAAAAAATCTCGTAGATAAAATCAAAATTAAAACCCACATAGAATTATAGGCAGACTTCATTTAGTGACCATTTATAATTACGACAGTGATGAAAAAGTAACTTTATGATCAATCTTTGCATTTATGAGCTTTGCAAGTCCATAAAGCAAAGGAAAGCAGAAGTAAGACCATAAGCATGGTGACAGCTTGCCACTCATTAAATCACAGCTCAATCCTGGATTGTTTTCTGTCAGGGGGAAAAAATGGAGTATTTCCTTAAATGAGGAGAATACATGCATGAGAAGCATGCAGCCAATTACTTCAGGCTTTGGCCTGTTGTTGGTTGCAAAGTCTTTTTAAATAAAAGCCATTCCTGCCTAGATTTTTTTTTAAAAAATGGCCGATGATAGATTGGTACAATTACTTCCTCCCCTGAATGATACTTGCTGCATTTTGGGAGAGACAGAAAAAACAGGATTTTGTGCTGGGTATGTCAGTCTTACCAGGTAGACCAAACAGGAAACATGACCGGATAAACAAATTTTACTTTATTGTAAAGCTATTACCAGAATTTTACAAGGTCCCTTCCAATTCAGTTATTCCGTTATACAATGGATTTGTTATTTTCAAACAAATCCACTGTATAACAGAATAACTGAGTTGGAAGGGACTTTGGAGGTCTTCTAGTCCATCCCCGTGCTCAAGCAGGAGACCGTACACCATTTTAGGCAAATAGTTGTCCAGTCTCTTTTTGAAAGTCTCCAGTGATGGAATACCCACAACTTCTGAAGGTAAGCCATTCTACTGGTTAATTGTTCTCACTGTTAGGACGTTTCTCCTTAGTTCTGGGTTGCTTCTCGCCTTGATTAGTTTCCATCCATTGTTTCTTGTCTTGACTTTTCAAGACTTCTTTACAGTCTCAGAACTTAGGGAGGGCTTCTTGCTCCACCCACAGTGCAGAAGTGGGTTAGGATATCTCTTATTTGACACTTACAAGGCAGTCTCTCCTTACTCCATCTCCCTAGCTCTTTCCCATATACCATTAGAGGTTATTGCTAAATTGGAGCAGCAAACTTATCCCTCTTATAGGAATACTGCTTGGTGAAATCTGGGTATTTTATTCATTACTAAATTAAGTAACTTTTAACTTTTAAAACTTTTATTCATCAGCTAAATTATTTTTTTTATGAACTCAGGTCAATTTGACTGATATTAGGACAAGTCCTCTTTTTTTTAGTCCTCTCAAGATTCTCAGAATGCATCCAGTTATCATTCCAGGGTGACATTCATTCTGGCTGTAAAACAAACTTTTTGGAGGAAAAAAAGCACCCTTTTATTACACGTTTTCTCCTATTTGTATCCTCCATGAATGGGCTAGCATGAATATTCGTATGACACTGAATTGTTCTTTTGTTAATATTGACATATTGTTTCACTGCATTCTATTACTTTTTTATATTGTTCTCCATTAGAGGAAGAGCAATATAAAATGCAGTGCAAACAGTTTATTTGAAATTAAAGATTAAAAAACAGGAATATGGAATGTTATGTCAAACCAGGATTCAACTAACTCAACGATCTTTACGCTGACATGCATTTTCTGCTTTTTAGTAACTACCAGGAACTGTCAGCATTTTTTTCAAACTGAATTCTGAGTTATGTGCTTTCTATTTGAGAACGCCCTTAAAATAATCTATCTGCCCATATTTTTATATTCATTTTATATTAAAAATGATTTCTTTGGCTGCTCATATGTATGTTTGTTTGCCTGTGTACAGGAACATACAGTTAAACCATTCAAATCATCTTTATTACAGTCATTGAATTACGCCAAAGAAGAACATAAGGTTAACGAAACTTCAACACAAAATGCATGATGGCAAAAGCCAGATAAATCAGAGGAACCCTAAATAACTCATCACTAATCTGATTCCTGAAGGATCATTTGGCAGTCTGTACAAGCTGGAGCACAGAACTTGGCCAAGGTAAATGTAACAGCTTTAGCTATAGCTGCCAAAGGGAAAGAAATAAAAAATATATCATTTCTATTTGGTGTATTAGTCAAAAGCAGAGTGATGTGAGTGACAGAAATACTTCAATGAAATGAGTAATACAATAAAACATGAATCAGGTTGTCAACTTCCCCTGTTCTACAAGGGCAGGACGGATCTTTCATATGGATATTATAAAATTTACCCTCCAGGACCACTTGATGGCAGGACATTCAGATGAACCGTCATACAGGTAGTCCTCTACTTACGATCATAATTGAATTCAAAATTTCTGTGGCTAAGCAAGACAGTTGTTAAGTGAATTGTGCCCTATTGTGCAAACTTTTTGCCACAGTTGTTAAGTGAATCACTGCTGTTGTTATGTGAATCATGCAGTCTTAAGCGATTCTGGCTTCCCCCATTGACTTTCCTTAACAGAAGCCTGCTGGGAAGGTTACGAATGGCGATCACATGACACTGGGACAGTGCAATGGTCATACAGGTTGTTTGCCAAGCTCCTGAATTTTGATCATGTGACCAAGGAGATGCTGAAGCAGTTCCAAGTGTGAAAACTGGCCATAAGTCACTTTTAACAGTGTCGTCATAGCTTTGAACAGTCACTAAATGAATGGTTGTAAATCGAGGATTACCTGCAATGGTCTATACCAGGGGGCCCTGACCCCTGCGGCATGGCAGAAATATGCACAAACAAGCAAAGCTCCATCCGCGAGATGGAGGCAGCCTGTGAAACCACGCCCCCTCCGGTCTGCAGAAAAACCTCTCTTCACGGAACCCATCTCTGGTGCTCCAAAGGTTGAAGGCCACTGGTCTACATTATCTCAAAGTAGTTAGAAAAATAACATCATCTTAAACCATTATTCTGGTGTGCTTCTAACGGTTTATCATTTGACGTGGAGTTTGCTTGAGAGATTTTTAACGGAGAAGCAAGGAAATAATGCATATTTTTGTGTTTGTCAGAAACTGTCTTTGTTGAAATTAGAAGTCCACACAGCCAGGTTTTCTATGAGATGACTATCTCAAACATTTAGAAAGGAGACCATGCCAACTGTACAGTTGATGAGCTGCCTTTATATAACTAGGCAATGCATTCACCAAAAACAATGACACGCTCTTACATCATTCACGCTTGAACGAAAAGAAGTAAGTCAAAGTTTTAGCCTAAGGTGATTTCTAAAGTTATTATCTCAGTATAACTGACAGGTTCTTAGGGATCTGGAAAACTGCTTCACTCATTAAAGTGTAACCCTTTGTACAGAATATCCTGGGCCCCCAAAGACACATCAAGCAAGGAAAACTACTCTTACAAAACAGATCTGCTATCATTTTGTGATGTTTCCATGTGTGTGTGTGTGTGTGTGTGTGTGTGAGACTAAGAAATGTCGAGGGTTCCAAAAATGATTAGAGAGCCAGGCAGAGTGGCTTCTAAGAAATGTTAATAAAAATACTAATTATCACTTAATAGCCAAGTGAAAATAACATCACACCTTTTGTTCAAAGGAAGACACTGAATTCTGGCTTCTGCTATTAGAAACTCCACACACACACACCATGCTTCCATTATTAACAATTCTGTCATCCGTGAGAAACTTCTAAATGATAGATCCTGATATTCCCTCCACACTCCCACAGATTCAGTGCCTTGAGGCTGTGTAACTGAGCACACTCACAGAAGTGTGCAAGTTATATTAATCTTACTGGGGAAACGTGTATGGAAACAATATGGTTTAAGATATATGCCTTAGGCATTACAGATCTTACATTTTCCCTACATAAAGCCTTCAGTTTATGATTCAAACATTGCTTCCTCATAACTTTACAGGCATTTCCTGGCAAGGAAAAAAATCAGCAAGAACTTGTCACGGTAGAGATGAAAAGTTGGCAAGAGTCTTTTATTAGAGAGAATTAGATACAGGTTGCAAAAATCCAGGTAATCACTAGATGGCAGAAAACTGCTAAGAGGGTCTTGTATTTCTTTGGTCCTATCAAGTGGATGTCTAGATTGTCACAGCCCAATTACAGGTGGCCAAAAATTCATGACTATCAACTCATTTGTGTATTTTTACTCAGAAGATAGTCAGATGGGTTATGGCTTTTAGGCCAGGGTGAATCTGATTCCAGCCTGAGGCACACAGTCTAGATGCACATAACACTCTAAATCAGAATAAATAATTATACTGTGTTTTTAAATATCTTGCTATGCTCCAAACAAGCTAAGCTATACTCTGCCTTATCAAGATGGGCTGGTTGATACATTGTAGTCCTCCTTTAGTGACAGTGTAGTCCTCTTTTAGTGACCACAATTAGGAGCCACAATTTGGTCATTAAGCAAATTGGCTGCTAAGTGAAACTACAACTGTGCTTGTATTCTTACTTCAATAGGAGAGAATATTTTTAGCTCAGGGATGAACTGTGGAGTCCTGGTTGTTCTTTGAGCTTGATTGTTTTCTTGCAGACTCTTTATCACCCAACTATGTAACAACATCAGTGCTTCAGCCATCACTGAAGATGTTGCCTAGTTAGATGATGAACAAACATCTAACAACGAAGTAAACAACGAAGCTCAGAGAGCACGAAGGACTCTACTCTTACTCCAGCTTTCCTTTGCATTTACAGACCTTGAAGGCTGTAAATGTGAGGACTCATTCCAAAGTTACTTTTTCATCACAGTTGTAAAGGCAAATGTTTGCCCAATGAAGCAATTGCTAAACAGAACGACCTGCATTATGGCAATGACTGGGTGCCTACATGCCACAATTATTCAACCTCTTTTTAGTTTGTTGTTATAAGGGGAAAACTAGTGAATTCCCTTGAATAGGTATAAAACAATCAAGCAAATAAATAAAAAGCAAATTAATTCACCATCGCATAGAAATTTTCCATGGATTCCCTACAATTCTGATTAAACCATGTTAGAATATTCAATAATTAATAATTAAATCATTTTAAACTAGTAATCAGTAAGGAAGAAAACTAATAGTTTTTGAAAGTGATAGACTAGAACTGAGTTCATCGTCCATAGATGAAAAAACAAAAGCAACCCACAGATCAAAGTCGAACTATGATCATCAATCGATCTTATAGTAGTTTAATATTACTTTTAATACTTACTCATTAAACATAAATAATATTAAAAATGCAGTGAAAATTCTCTGCATCTATACCATGATCTCAACATACCGCATTCCAACCTCCCAGCTTGTTCTGTCTTCCACTAGCAATTCAGGTTATTTAATTTCTGCCTCCCTGACATTGGGCAATGCTAGAGTTTTGCTATAAGAAGATCATGAAATTACTTCCTACATATATACAAAGAGTGAAGGCCTGATCTAAGTTTTTTGTTTTGCCAACGCCAAACCAATGCTGAAGGAAAGTCCACAAAAGGAAATAGGACCAACCAACCCAATTTTTCTCAAATGGACTATCCATTTCTATCATTGGCAATTCTACCCCTTGCAGAAAAAATAAGGATCCAACAAACAAAGATTGAACAGGTAGAATAGAATAGAATAGAATAGAATAGAATAGAATAGAATAGAATAGAATAGAATAGAATAGAATAGAATAGAATACTTTATTGGCCAGGTGTGATTGGACACACAAGGAATTTGTCTTGGTGTAAATACTCTCAGTATACATAAGGAAAAGATATATTCGTTAAGAATCAAGAATCATAACGTACAACACTTAATGATAGTCATAGGATACAATCAACAATCAAATCATACTAGGAAACAGTCAATATAAATCGTAAGGATACAAGGGACAAAGTTACAGTCCTACAATCACAAGTGGGAGGGGATGGGTGATAAGGAGTGATGAGAAGATTAACAGTAATAGTAGTGTACACTTTGTAAATAGTTGAACAGTGTTGAGGGAATTATTTGTTTAGCAGAGTGATGGCTTTCGGGAAAAAACTGTTCTTGTGTCTAGTTGTTCTGGTATGCAGTGCTCTATAGCATCATTTTGAGGGAAGGAGTTGAAATAGTTTATGTCCGGGATGTGAGGGGTCTGTGAATATTTTCATCAGATGGCCCTTACTCATCACTTGGTACCATGAGAAGATTATAAATATTTTGGGCTATGTTGTAGCATGATCATTTCTTTTTCAGATAGCTTCTGTGGATTATTTTGTTAACACCAGGGATGAAATTTATCACGATCCTATCTGTAAGTGAACTATCATAAGGCAACACTTTCCATCTTTAGTGACCTGAATTAGATCACAGACTGTCATTTATTACAGTTTTCTTATACTGCTTGCTCCTATGTTCTCACTTGGAACAGCTTGTCTGAACATGCACAGTCAATTTCACAGTTATGTGAAATATTCTGATCACCTAAGTGATAGACAGGCATGTCTGTTACATTAAGGCAGCAAATATACAGCCAAAGATAAACTATTTCTACCTTTTTTTTCCATCCTTTTGGACTTGGTTAAATATGAGAAGGAGGAATTTCATCATTTTTAGTTATTTATTAAAAAATACCTCAGCTTTTCTTTGAAAAGTTCAAGGCAGCTAACAATGGGAATTGTAACAATAGCTTAGCTTACTAATTAAATTTATTAATGACTTAATAGTTGTTAACTTAACAGCTTAAATATTTTAACAAGAGGTTGGATACATGTTTATCCCATGTCATTTCCCTGAAAATGAAGTTACAATGGCATTGAAAAAAATGACTTATGACCATTTTTCATACTTATGACGGTTGCAACATCCCCATGGTCACATGATTTATACATGGATGCTTTACAACTGATTCACATTTATAGGGGTTGCAGTGCCCCGAGATCATGGGATCCCCTTTTGCGACCTTCTGACAAGCAAAGTCAATGGGGAAACCAGATTCACTTAAGAACCATGTGACTAATTTAACAACTGCAGTGATTCCCTTAACAAAAGTGGCAAGAAAAAATAGTAAAATGGGGCAAAACTCACTTAACAATTTTTTCACTTAGCAATATAAATTTTGGGCTCAATTGTAGTCGTAAGTTAAAGACTACCTGTATTACCTCTGGAGGGGATCAGAAAATTCTCTGTAAACATCTGAGAAACATATGGTTCAAAGGTGGTATTCAGCAGGTCCTGACCAGTTCTGGAGAACTAGTAGCAGAAAATTTGAGTAGTTCATAGAACCGGCATATACTACCTCTGACTGGCCCCGCCCGCATCTATTCTCTGCCTCCCGAATCCCAGCTGATCGGCTGGGTCTTCTTTTGTTGTCCTGCACAGGAGAACGGAGCTGGAAAGCAGGGTAGTGGGGTGGGAGGGAATGGAGATTTTGCAGTATCTTTCCCCTGCCACACCCACCAAGCCACGCTCACCAAACCACACCATGCCCACCAAGCCATGCCCACAGAACCGGTAGTAAATTTTTTTGAATCCCACCAATGATCTGGTTGTGTACAGCGAGAAACAAAATGTTTGTGGTACAATGATAATGCTGGACTAAGATGGGTCTTGGCCTGATCCAACACAGTATTCTTATTATCTCTATAAATGCACTGTTAGCTTAGCATTCATTACAAAGCCATTATTAAACATTCCCCAAGGAGTGACTGCTTAAAATTAAAAGCCAGTCATTGGAACATTCTTCATATCCATATTTTGCATCAAACTAGACAAAATCCCTATCTTACAAATGTTCCTCAGAAACACAGTGACTATAAATCAGCATTCCGTCACTGAACTGTAAAGGCTTACTAATTTTCTTTTTAATGCCTTATATAGCTCTGTTCAGAAAGTTAGTTGCTTATAAGGTTGCTGTCAGGGCTGCTGTTCAGCTACGCTATGCAATGCCGGCTGACAGCTTGCCATAGGTGGGAAGAGATAAGGGGAAGGTTAACATGAGAAATCAAAACTATAAGAATCACCAACCATCCTGTGACAATCACCAGCCATTCTAAGTCAAGCAAAGGAATGCCGAATCATCCAGCCCAAGAAAACTGGGACTCAGAGGTGGTCTTCAGCAAGTTCTCACCAGTTCTGGAGAACCGGTAGTGGAAATTTTGAGTAGTTCGGGGAACTGGCAAATACTACCTCTGACTGGCCCCACCCTCATCTATTCTTTGCCTCCTGAGTCCCTGCTGATCAGCTGGGTCTTCTTTGGTTGCCCTGCACAGGAAAACGGAGCTGGAAAGCAGGTTAGTGAGGTGGGGAATGGAATGGGATTTTGCAGTAACCTTCCCCCAGGGGTGGGAATGGATATTTTGCAATATCCTTCCCCTGGAGTGGGGTGGGATTGAAGATTTTACAGTATCCTCTGCCACACCCACCAATCAGAACTCGTATTAAAAATTTTTGAATCCCACCATTGCTGGGACTGTTATACAGACAACTTGTTAGCATCTAATTGGACCCATTTTGATAACTAGGGGAGTGGATGGGTACAAGAGAAAGTTACACAGATGTCTGTGAGAAAACTTCATATCTAGTTTTGCTCCTTCTGTAACCATTTGACTTTAATAAATTTATATATATATACATACATACATGCAGGTCTTGGTGTGTTTGGGTCTTTTCTCATGTAAGATTGAGACTATCTGGACAACGTTTTGACGAGATCTCACTCGCCATCTTCAAGCTGGTGCTTTCGGCTTTGTGCTTGTGCGGGCAAAGCGTGATCTGAGCTGCTGTCTCCCTATATATACTGGTGGGGAGGTTGGCTGTGTTGTCATTTCTTGATTGGTTGATGGAGTTGATGTTTGCAGATTGGCTGGCTTTTTCTTAAGAACGTGTGTGGCTGAGTTATTGGCTGTGTGTCTAACGATATATATATATTGGCTAGGTCTCTAACGTATGGCCCAAGAGTCTGACCACATTGGGACAGCTGACAATTGCAATACAGGTAATCCTTGACGTCCGATCACATTTGAGCCTAACATTTCTGTTGTTAAGTGAGACACTTATTAAGTGAGCTTTGGCCCATTTTACACCCTTTCTTGCCATTGTTGTTAATCACTGCCGTTGACAAGTTAGTAACACAATTGTTAAGTGAATCTGGCTTCCCCATTGATTTTGGTTGTCAGAAGGTTGCAATAAGTGATCGCATGACCTTGGGACATGGCAAGGGTCATAAGTATGAACCAGTTGCCAAGCATCTGAATTTTGAGCTCATGATCATGCGGATGCTACAAGTGTGAAAAATGGTTATAAGTTTTTTTCAGTGCCGTTGTAACTTTGAACAGCCACTAAATGAACTGTTCAGGGGTGGGATTCAACTGGTGTTACTACCAGTTCAGTACTTACGATACCACGTGCGCATATAATGCAACGAAAGCTGTGCCTCCCGGACAGCTGATAAGCGCTGCGCGTAGATATGGCGACTGGAGGTCGCTCGACTTGGGGCCTCCTCCTCGGTGGCCCGATCTCGGGATGATCCCCCCCTCCCCCGGGTCCCCACCTATGGCAAGGGTGGCGAAAGGACCCGGGGGGGTGATCCCAGGGGTGCCGCGGGGGGGGGGGGGCGATCCCAGGGGTGCCGCGGGAGCCTTGGTAAGGCCTTAGGACTGCGCTGGATCCAGTAGGCCCGGCGGTTGGAGTCCGATGGGCCCAACGATCGAAGGACCGTTACCTGGATTACCTGGGCCATGGTTGAGATCGTCCTCGCGGCCGCCGCCGCCACCATCATCAAGACCGTCCTTGCGGCCGCCGCCGCCGCCATGGTTGCCGCCGCTGCCACCATGGCTAGGACCGTCCTCACGGCCGCCGCCACGGCCGCCATGGCCGCCGCCACCACCGCCATGGTCGGGACCGTCCTCGCGGCCGCTGCCGCCTCTGCCATGGTCGCTGCCGCCGCCACCATGGTCGGGGCATCCTCACGGCCGCCGCCGCCGCCGCCGCCATGGTCGGGACCGCCCTCGCGGCCGCTGCCGCTGCCACCATGGTCGGGACCGTCCTCGTGGCCGCCGCCGCTGCCGCCATGGCCGCCGCCACCGCCACCATGGTCGGGACCGTCCTCGCGGCCGCCGCCACCTCCACCATGGCCGCCGCCGCCGCCACCATGGTCGGGACTGTCCTCGCTACCGCCGCCGCCACCGCCACCACCACGGACGGTCTTCGGACGGCGATGGGGCCCAGGAGCGGAGCCAGGACTGCCGGCTTGGAGGCCGCCAGTACTGAGGCTGGGACCATGGCCTGAGAGGCCGCGGAAGCCTTGGAGAGGCCTTGGAGCAACGTTGGGTCCTGCCGGCCCAGCGGCTGGGGGACCATTGCCTGGTCCAGAGTCAGGACTGTCCTCACGGCCACCGCCGCCACCACTACCATCATGGACCGTTTTCGGGCGGCGACGGGACCTGGGAGTGGAGTCGAGGTCGCTGGCCTGGAGTCCACCTGTCCAGAGACTGGGACCATGGCCGGAGAGGCCGGAGAGGCCGCAGGAGCTTTGGAGGGGCCTCGGAGCAACATTGGCTCCGATTGGCCCAACGGTGGGAGGACCATCACCCGGCCCATAGCCAGGACTATCCCCGCCGCCGCCACCGCCGCCACAGATGGCTTTCAGACAGCAGCGGGGCCTGGAGGTAGAAACAAGACCACCCACTCACAGGCCACCTTTATGGAGACTAGATTCCTGGCTGTGGCCACCATCGTACCCTTCGTTTCCCCCACCGCCTCCACAAACGGTTTCCGGGCGATGATGGTGGCCAAGGGCAGAACAGGGGCGGAACCCAGGGACGGAGCCGAGATCGTCGGCTTGGAGACCGCTTGTGGGTAGACCCGGACCACGACCATGGCCATCAGGACCTCCGCCGCCACCGCAAATACTTCACGGGCGGCGCATGAGGCCAAGGACGGAACCGAGGTCTCTAACGTATGGCCCGCCATGGTGTAGACCTGAGCCACAGCCAGGACTCCCACTAATAGAGGCGAGATCGCCGAGGTCCAAAGCCAGGGTCAGGTCCAGATCTTTATACGGGCCCCAGACTATCACCACGGACAGTGAAAGACCCTATACCAAGGCCAAGGACTATGACCTGCACCCCCAAGGGACGGGCCCCCAACAAGACTGGATACCATCTACCAAACAGTCTGGGAGGTTACACCCAAAGACAATGACCTACTCCCCTGAAGAACTAAGGACCCTAAGATATGCCCCCCTATCCCAAAGTTGGCCCTCTTACCTATCCAAAGCCGATCTCAAGGACGGATCTTGGGATCCGGAGAGATGGTGGGACCGCCGGAAGCGTGGGAGGGAGGGTTATTTAAAATTTTTATTTAAATTCTTAAATAGATTAGGTTTGATCGGGCAGGAGTTAGGGGACAACCCGCATAGGGCTAGGACCGGACCACGGATAGAATGCTGCCGGGAGGGTTCAGGCTCTGACAAGGCTCTATTGAGGATGGGGGGTTATTCCAGGGAGGGTGACATTAAATCTATCAGTATGGTGAGCGGGAGAGGCAGATCTGGCGTTTATAGGGGGCCACATTCTGCTCCGGGAGCGCGCCTCCGCTATCTTTCTGCTGTGACGCGCTCCGACCCCCTTGTCACATCCCGTTCCCCAGGAGGTCTGAGCAATAGGGCCCTGGGCCTTCGGCTGATGTTATGTAACGCCAGGTCCGTCATGAATAAGGCCCCCCTCATTCATGATCTGATCTCTGAGGGGGGGACGGACCTGATGGGCATCACCGAGACCTGGCTGGGCCCAGAGGGAGGAGTCCCTCTTGTAGATATGTGCCCAGCCGGGTTTCGGGTCTTTCATCGGCCAAGGGCCCAGGGGAGGGGTGGGGGTGTTGCAATGATTATTAAGGAAGATCTATGTCCGAGGGAGTCCACTGTCTCTCAGACGACCGGGTGTGAATCTCTTTTCGTGAAGTTCGGCTCCAAGGTACAGACGGGCTTGTTGATCGCATACCTGGCTCCCTGCCATGCATCATCTGCCCTGCTTGAGCTCCTCGAGGTTATAGCCGGCATAGCGGTTGAGACCCCCAGGCTCATGGTCATGGGGGACTTCAACCTACCCTCTGCCGGCGGTACCTCGGGGACTGCTCAAGAGTTCATGGCTTCCATGACAGCCATGGGCCTGACCCAGCTAATTCGGGACCCTACTCACGTGGGAGGTCACACCCTGGATTTAGTTTTTGTCTCCGACCAGTGGTAAAGTGATACAGCTTTAGAACCACTGTCATGGTCAGATCACTTACTCCTAAGGCTCGACTTCCATTCCGCACACCCCGACCGCAGGGAGGCGGGACCATTAAAATGGTACCGCCCCAGGCGCCTGATGGACCCAGATAGGTTCCTGATGGAGCTTGGGCCACTTCCCGAAGCTCACACACACGACTCGGTCGAAGACTTGGCTACCACCTGGGAAAAGGTGGCTGCTGGGGCCCTAGACCGAGTCGTGCCCTTGCGGCCTCTGACCCGGCACCGATCCCAAGTGGCTCCTTGGTTCTCCGAGGAGCTAAGGGAGATGAAGCGCCGGAAAAGACGCCTAGAGAGCAGTTGGAAGGCCAGCCGCTCTGAATCTGACCGAACACTATTACGTTCCTATATTAAGACGTATTTAGTGGCGATGAGGATGGCGAGGAAAACCTACCTCTCCACCCTTATTGCGTCTGCAGAAAACCGCCCAGCCGCACTGTTCAGGGTGACCCGCTCCCTCTTGGAGGTAGAGACACGGGAAGATCCCTTACAGGGACGAGCTGAAGAATTTTCTAAGTTTCTGCAGGACAAAATCACTTAGATTCGAAATGAACTGGACTCCGACTGGGCATCTCCGGGCGGGAAGGCAGGGGTGGATATCGGCGAGGTCAACTGGGTTGAGTTCGATCCTGTTACCATAGAGGACGTGGACAGAATACTGAGGGGACTGAATGCTACCACCTGTTTGTTGGACCCGTGTCCCTCCTGGCTGGTCTTGGCCACCCGAGAGGTGACTCGAGGCTGGCTCCAGGGCATTATAAACGCTTCCTTGAAAGAGAGGTTTCTACCCGCCTCCTTGAAGGAGGCAGTGGTACGACCTCTCCTCAAGAAACCGTCCCTGGATCCAGCACTGTTATCAAATTACCGTCCTGTCTCCAACCTTCGCTTTGTTGCAAAGGTTGTAGAGACTGTGGTGACACGTCAGTTCCCGCAGTACCTGGATGAAACGAGTTATCTCGACCCCCTCCAATCGGGCTTCAGACCCGGGCACAGCACAGAGACGGCATTGGTCGCGTTGATGGATGATCTCTAGAAGGCACGAGACAGAGGTTGTTCCTCTGTCCTGGTGCTGTTAGATCTGTCAGCGGCTTTTGATACTGTCGACCACAGTATCTTATTGCAGCGATTGGAGGGGCTGGGGATTGGAGGCACCGTCCTACAATGGTTCTCCTCCTTCCTCTCCGACCATTCGCAATTTGTGTTGACAGGGGGACAGAGATCGACCCCAAGGCCCCTGCTTTATGGGGTGCCTCAGGGATCGGTACTCTCGCCCCTATTGTTCAACATTTATGTGAAGCCGCTAGGTGAGATCATCCGTGGCTTTGGGGTGGAATTCCATCAATACGCTGATGATACTCAGCTATACATCTCCACCCCAGACCACCCCAACGAAGCCATCAAAGTGATGACCCGATGTCTGGAGGCCGTGCGGGATTGGATGGGTCATAACAGACTTCGTCTCAACCCGACCAAAACCGAGTGGCTGTGGTTTCCTGCTCCCAGATACAGTCAGCTTGTTCCCTCGCTGACCATAGGGGGAGAGGTACTGACCCCTGTGGAAAGAGCGTGCAATTTGGGTGTCCTCCTGGATGTACGGCTGTCTTTGGAAGAACATATTGCAGCCGTCGCCAGGGGGGCTTTTTATAAGATTCGTTTGATCTACCAGTTGCGGCCCTTTCTGGATCTGGACGCACTTCGCACAGTCACTTCCGCCCTCGTTATCTCCCGCTTGGACTACTGCAATGCTCTCTACATGGGGCTCCCCTTGAAGAGTCTCCGGAGGTTACAGTTAGTCCAGAATGCAGCCGCACGGATGATTATGGGTGCCCCCAAGGACGCCCACATAACACCACTTCTCCGCAGACTGCACTGGCTTCCTGTGGCCTTCCGGGTTCGATTCAAGGTGGTACTATTAGTATTTAAAGTGCTCCATGGCTCAGGACCTGGCTACTTACGGGACCGCCTTCTGCCACAGACAACCTCCCGCTGCCCAGTACGCTCCCATAGGGTCACCCTGCTTGGGGTGCTGCCGCCTGATCGTTGTCGGCTGGCGACCCCGAGATTACGTGCTTTCTCTGTAGGAGCCCCCTCCCTTTGGAACTATCTCCCCCCGGAGATACGAGACACATCGGACATCCTAACCTTCCGGCGTGCAGTCAAGACCTTACTTTTTAAGCAGGCCGGCCTAGCCAATTAAAGGTTTTCTGAGATTTTTAAATTTTAGATTCAAATAAGACTTTTAATTCTATTTGATGGGACTCAATCATTACTTACTTACTTATTTTACTCATCCTATTTTCATCTATCTATATTCAATTCTGAGTTAATTACTGTTACTGTTGACTGTATCTTTATATGTTTAGACTGTACACCGCCCCGAGTCCCTTTTGGGAGAGGGAGCGGTATAAAAATACGATAAATAAAATAAAATAAATAAATTTGAAAAAAGCCTTTTTTATTGATTTTTCAGCCTCAGCTGTGCCACGCACAAAGATTTGTTGGATAAGAACTGGTTTGGTGTCTGCTGCTCTTCAGAGCTACTGGTTCTATGGAGCCGGGCAGAACTGGTGGCATCCCACTCCTGGAACTGTTGTAAACTCTTGGAGAAGTATTTTCTTTTCTTCCAACTGCCAGTCCAGCTTTTCATTCTTTTAATGAAAAATATAAATTCACTCTTCTTTCCCTTTACTTTTGGTTTTTGCAAAATGATAGTCAACGGATTCTGGGAAGGGTACAAATATGTCTAAAAGGATTTTTCAGAAGGGAATGCAACAGCTTTTCCCACACTGATTACATTTCCACAGGGTTATTTTTTTTTAATTATGAACCTGCAAAACTGCCTTTTTTGCTTGAAATATGACACAATCCAGCAAGGAGATCCTATCCTGAAGTCTCTAAATAAAGTTAGTGCACAAATAGCAATATCTGGGCTCTAAAAAGAGGGTGTCTTCAGAAAAGGAGAGGGTTTACTCTACACTAATCATAAGTTCTGATCAATTTTTTCCCATCTGTATTTCCAAAATAACAAAATGATAGTTTTTGTGTTTGTTTGTATATGTATTTCTTCCTCACGCATTCATACAAAGATTTGTTTGCTACATTGCAAATTTCATCAGCGTTTTCCTGTTCTGCTTGTCTGCTTTTCTCCTATTCCTATTCCAAAAAATAATTAACACTTCATTCAGGATTCTTTCTGCCCTACTAATCTTTTGTATTTCTTCATCCCTGCCTTACCCATATTTATTCAGAGATGGCTGACACCTTTTATTAATAATCTTCCTGAACAAAGGATGCTTAAGACTGCAAATTTTGCTGCTTCAGATATTTTGTATTTCTTGAGATTAAGAAAAATAGGGTGACACCATTGTTAAAAATTCAATGAAAAGCTGAATCTAAAAAAATCTCAGAGCACATTATACCTCGCTCCGTTCCCTAAATCAAGGAAAAGAACTCAGGTTTTGATAGGGAAAGGTTTTCATATTTGTTTTTCCCCTTTCAAGATCCACTCAGACTCTTCACTAACTACATATCTAGACTGGTATCTACAAATGGCTATTTTGTGCAAAATTCTTTGAAAAGTTTTTTCCTGGCAGCAAAGTGAAGAAAAAAAGTATTAGTACAGCAATTTGTCTTAATAATAATAAATCATAGAGTTTTATTCACATTCAAAGACAGCCAAATGCCTTACTGTTTGGAAGTCATGATCACGAAAAATGATTTGAATGGTTCCTATATTGTAACTCTTTGACCTGTCTAAATAGGTGTTCATCTGGATTCTGATAATTGCGAATGGACATGGACTGAAACATAGGAAACTACCATGTACAAAAATAAACCATTTGTGTTCAGAAGCTGCCTAATTCACATTATAATGCTCTACCTGAACAACTATGACATTTAGTTTAGCACAGGGTTTCTCAATTTCAGCAACTGTAAATTGTGTGGACTTCAACTCCCAGAATTCCCAGTCAGCAATGGAATTCTGGGGGTTAGGTCCACACATCTTAATGTTGCCAAGGTTGAGAAATAATTCTCTCTGGCAGTCCAACTCCTGTTCAGCAGATTAAACAAACTCTGTGCATGACTGAGACTTAATAAGATGAAATGTCAGACACAGAATTATATGGTTGTCTCGATGATAAGGGAACTCTTTTTTTTTTTAACCGCAGCTACTGAAAATATATAATGGGACCAAAAATAAAGATGTTCTCAAATGAAGAAAGGCATGTTCTTTCCCATTTGTATGGCAGGCTGTTATTACAGGAAAGACCATTTCATCTAGGAGCAAGTGATTTATAAAATTTGGACTTCTCCAAGCTCCCTCAGTTTGCAGGTTAGCTCTTACAGGTACCACGTGGATCAATTTCATATATTTGGCTGAAAGAAGAAACTTTGGAGCACCTGCTGTTTTGTTTAAGAATGCAGTTAACAACACTAACAAAAATGACATTACCAGCTGTTCTAATATCAAAGAACTTAGTTCTTTTTTATTTTTTATTTAAATAACAACATACAACAACAGTACCCCACCAACCACATTTTAATCATTTGGGGGGGGGGCAAGCAGCAACAGCAGAGTTCACAGGTATGTAAGGATAGGGGGCAATAAGAAGAAAATGTTTTAATTAATATACAAATTAGTTTTTATGGTCACAAGATTTCTCCACTTAGGAAGGGGGAAGATCAATGATCACCCTACTTTCTGCAGGTGGCAACATCTATCCATCCTGAATTCTCCTCCCATAAAAATGCCACTTTACTTATTTAATATATGCCTAATAGCAATAAGATATGACAAGATGTGCATTTCAGGGCAATTAAAGGAAGCCTCAGGTGGTTGAAATGCTTTACTCTTTGAACTTCTGCCTTATAATACCACCTTATCCCCCAGAGGAATGTTATAATCACCTAGAAATCCAATGCCTGTTATTCTGCTTAACTATCTTGGTCTTGTATTCACATCATTTACAATTACTAGATGATTAAAGGGTGAAGGGTTAAAGGCATTATCAGAAAGATGTTATTAGGAAGGGATGTTCTTTGGAAGGCCAAGTTCCTTCTGGGAAATGCAGTTGCGCTTAACATGACAGCTGCCATAATCATTTATAATGCCACACTTATTTATTAGTTCATTCTGAAGTAAATAGTGCAGCACCCTGAGCGCCTCAGTAAACTTGGTGGGATGCAGGTGAAAAGCATTTTGGCCTGCAGGCTAGTCTTGAGGTCAGAAATTTTATCTTGCATTGACTCACATGCACAGATTTGAAATGCAAATGTGGTGTGATTGTTTATTTATTTATTTATTTATTTATTTTTATTTATTTTATCTATTTGTCAATTGCTTACAAGATAATAGGTATAAGTAAAACATAGTTATGAATACATGGATACATGTATTCATAACTATAAGAAAAATAAAATATAAAAGAAACAATAGGACAGGGACTGTAGCCACATTGGTGTGCTTATGCACGCCCCCTACAGACCTCTTAGGAAAGGGGTGAGGTCAATAGTAGACAGTCTAAGGTTAAAGTTTTTGCAGTTTGGGGAAGAAACCACAGAGTCAGGTAGAGTATTCCAGACATTGACCACTCTGTTGCTGAAGTTGTATATCCTGCAATCAAGTTTGGTGCGATTAACCTTGAGTTAGTATCTATTGTTTGCTCTTGTGTTGTTATGGTTGAAGCTGAAGTATTCATTGACAGGTAGGACATTGCAATGTATGATTTTATATCCTATACTTAGATCGGACCGAAAGCGGCATAATTCTAGGTTTTCTAGGTCTAGAATTTTGAGTCTGGTGGCATAAGGTATTCTGCAACGAGTAGAGGAGTGAAGAACTCTTCTTGTAAAATATTTCTGGACTTTCTCAACTATGTTAATATCAGATATGTAATGTGGGTTCCAGACTGATAAGCTGTATTCAAGTATTGGTCTAGCAAATGTTTTGTATGCTCTAGTTATTAGTGCAATATTACCAGAGAAAAGGCTACGTAAGATTAGGTTAACAACTCTTAATGCCTTTTTGGCTATGTAGTTATAGTGGGCTCTAGCACTTAGGTTATTTGAGATGAGTACTCCAAGATCCTTGACAGAGTTTGGATCATCAACAAGGTCTTGACTATTCAGCCTGTATTTTATTTTCTGATTTTTTTTGGCAATATATAAGACAGAGCATTTATTTGTTGAGATTCGAAGTTGCCATTTGTTTGACCATTCTGATACATAGTCAAGGCCTTTTTGAAGGGTAGCAGTATTGTCTGTGGTGTTGAATAGCTTTACATCATCAACAAAGAGAACGCAGTTGCTCTTGATATGATCACAGAGGTCATTTATGTAGAATATGAAAAGAGTTGGTCCTAGAACACTGCCTTGGGGGACACCACTGTTAACAGGTACAGAATTTGATAGGACGCTCCCAATTTTGACCATTTGTTGTCTGTTTGAAAGGAATGCTTCTATCCAGTTATGCAGGTGTCCAGAGATACCGTAAGATTTTAGTTTTAGGAGTAATTTGTCATGTACCTCTGAATCAAAGGCTTTACATAAGTAGTATGTAGATTGCATCTATTGCTTTGTCCTGATCGAGTTGTGTAGTCCATATGTTTTTGCAATGTAAGAGTTGCAGATTACATGATAGTTTTTTCCTAAAACCAAATTGTTTATTAGAGAGTAGGTTGTTTGTTTCTAAGTGGAGGATGATGGATTGGTTAATAATTGATTCCATGACTTTACAGGTGATGCAGCATAAAGAGATTGGTCTGTAATTTGCAAGTAGGCTGGGGTCTCCCTTTTTGAAGATGGGGATGACCGTGGCTTGTGACCATAGTTTTGGCAAGGAGCTGGTCCTGAAAGATTTTTCAAAGATTATGCTTAGAGGTTCTGCTATGGCAGTGAATAGCTTTTTAAAGAAGTGTGCACATATTCCATCCAGTACAATAAATAGAGATGGTTTTAGATTGCGTAGTGTTTTTTCAACATTGTCTCTGTAAAATCGATTGTGTTTGTGGCTGTGAATAATAACATCTGTAGATATAGAATATATATATATATATATATATGTGTGTGTGTGTGTGTGTGTGTGTGTGTGTGTGTGTGTGTGTGTGTGTGTGTGTGTGTGTGTGTGTGTGTAAGGTTTAAATATACAAAGTATATATATATATATATACACTTTGTGTTACAACACCCTGTTAAGCCCCAATTAAGGGAGAAAGCATACTGCTTTCTTTTTCTGTCTTTCGGCTCATCACCAGAGACCATACCGACAGAAAGCTATTTGTTTCGTTGTCTTTTCTTTACATGTGTGTTAATTGGGGCTTAACAAGGTGTTGTAACACAAAGTATATACTTATTCCCCTGCCTCTGCTGATAAGGAGAGAGCCAGGTGGTGTAGTGGCAATTACAACTGCCTCACATGTAATACTTCCCTGGTTCGAATCCCAGTAAGGGTATGGCTAGCTGAAGAGAGCTAACTAGCTCGAAATAGATCTATACTAGTCTCCCTTATTTATTATTTAAAATTATCAGCTTAAAAACCTTACACATACACACACACACACACACACATTAGAATAGAGGATATTTCAAATGACAATGATGTGACTAAAGGTAGATAACCCAGCCTGGTCCTTCTTAAATTTGGGGTTTTCATGTCCTCTTCCCACTTTTAAAATTGATAGAGGTTCTCAAAAGTGCTTTAATTTATATGGGTTATGTTTACCAATATTTATTAGATTAAAATTAAAATTATCAAATTTGTAGAATATTTATTTATTCAATCATATTATCAAATGACTCATTAGACATAATAACCACTAGATATATAAACCTTTGGATATTAACATCAATAAGATATTTTTTTTCATAAAAAACCTTATTTTTCATTAAATAGAAAACAAGAAGAAGAGTGACATTGTTTTAAATTTTGGTAAATATCTTCAATATCTGGCAAATAATTTTAATTTCCTGGGCTCCTCAGATCACACAGTAATAAATGCTAACTTCATTTATACTTTCTCTATGCTATTAAAAAAAGCATTACATGAAGATCTCAGTTCACCAAAACCAGTTTAAATTTCCATGGGTTCATTTGATAACAGATTATGGATTAAGAAATAAGAGGAGTAAATGATAAAGAACATGAATTAATGAACAAAAGAAACAAAATAAAGAAAAGAAGAAGCATCTTATAGGTATGTGAAATTAAGAGGAAGGATAAGGATGCAAGAGGTCTGAATGAAAATTGTGTGATCTTCTGGCATGAAGATTTGTTGGAAAATTATTACAATTGAAAAACCAAATTTGGTGATATGGAAAAAAATAAGCTTGTTTTACAATTTATCGCTGTAATGGATGCAAGAAAGGTAAACAGTTTGGGTGTCCTCCTTCTCTCCCCTACTCCCCCCACTATGCCAGTTGTCCTTTCTAATTGCCTGTGTCCTCCTTTGAGCAGATATCTGACAAGAGAATAGAATAGAACAGAATAGAATAGAATTCTTTATTGGCCAAGTGTAAATACTTAATGTAAATACTCTCAGTATACATAAAAGAAAAGATACATTCGGCAGAATCATAAGGTACAACACTTAATGATAGTCATAGGATACAATAAGCAATCAATCATACTAGGAAAAAGTCAATACAAATCGTAAGAGAATTCTTCCTATATACTATCAAATTTCACTTACCCTCAATAAGAATCTCTTCTTGTTTATAGTACCTAAACCGTTACCTTACTGGCTTTTCCAGACTAAACCATGTAACAGTACGCTCTATTATTAAACAGTGAAGGAATCACTTCGGGCAGTAGATACTGGAAAGCAGCAACAAGACGTTGGAGGATAAATCCTGTTGTTTCTAGAGCTTATCTTCCAACATAGGATCATTGTACATTTTTAGCCTTGAAGAATGATCTGATTGCCAGTACAGTTCTGTTTTATTCATGAAATGGGTAAGATATCATCTTATTATTTGCCTCAAGTATCAACATATTCGGAATCAACCTGTAAAGTTTGTATTTGATAATCTCTCAGAAGTGCACTACTATATAATTTTTAGTTATGCAGAATTTGCTCTGTATCTTAAAAGGTTTTACATAGGCCGCACGCAAAAAAAAAACAAGCTAATAATACAAAATACAGTTAGGAATTTTTTATCATAATTTTTCACCTGTCAAACATATACTGCAAGAAAAGATTGAACACGGTCCTAACCCCATAATAGGAGTCTCGGAAGACTTTGATAATCAGCTTCACAAAGTGAAATAGATACTTGTTAATAAGCTTTATCTGTGCAATCAAATTCTAATACGAAAGTGGTAATTAGATGAATTGTTCTTTTCCCTTGTACTGAGTTTGCTATTCCAGTAACCTGTACTTGCCTTAATGTAAATCTCCTAAAACCATGATCCTTTGTCCAGCTGTGCATGAAAAAAAAACTAATTCAGCAAAAATATGAAAATATGTGATTGACTCAAAATCCACAATCTGTTAAAAAATAAAACATTATATTTCAGATATTTTTCAGGTATAGGTTTTCCTTAAAATAGCATTATTATGGCACAGAGTGGCCATTGCAGTTCCAGTGCATATTGGCACATTCTGTTTTGGATCATCTTGAATGGCACTTAGAAAATAAGCACATTGACAAAATTTACATCTGTCAATCAAAGCCACACTACTTGGATCTGCACATATACTATGCTGATACATTATGATATCCTAAGAAGAATTTGATATATATGAATTTATATTGTTTTATTTGTTTCCTAGTATGATTTGATTGCTTATTAATAACCTATGACCTTCACTAAGTGTTGTATCTTACGATTCTTGAATGTATTTTGTTTTTTTCTTTATGTACACTGAGAACATATGCACCAAAGACAAATTTCTTGTATGTCTGATCACATTTGCCAATAAAGAATTCTATTCTATTCTATTCTATTCTATTCTATTCTATTCTATTCTATTCTATTCTATTCTATTCTATTCTATTCTATTCCATTCTATATATGAAGGCCAATCTCAGCTAAAGAACTAGCAGCTATGATTTCACATTGTTATGTACATCTGCCTATTTCATGTTCTTGAGAATGACTCAATAGATGAATAAAAATGTCAAATCCAGTCTAAATACCTGGCAATCATCATCATCATCATCATCATCTCACTGTGGGATGCCACCTTGTCATGGCAGCAAGGCTTAAGATCCTCAATGAAGCTATGCTGTAGTGTCCTGTCAGGATTTGCCTTGCCAGACAGGCCTTATTCAAGGGATTCAAACCAAGAACACCCCAATTTCCCATTCCAAATGGCCATAACTGAAAAATAGCATTCCATACCATAGTGCTTAAATCAACAAGAGCCACATCTGAAGCTGCAGCTCCCATGCATAAAGCAATATATAGACTATCGAGATCAATTCTTTCTGTTAGACAACCAGGACAAAGAATTGCAAAGCAATTGTAGAAAAATTGTCATAAATAAACTAGTAAAATATGTGAGCACTCATGAAAGTTAGGAAATTATGAAATGTTATTATGAGTCAAATCCATTGCCTCCCAGTTTCCAGTACATATGAAATTTGGAAAACACAAAGGGCAATGGAAAAGCTAACCACTTTGGTCACCGAAAAAAATGACTATATAATGTGGCTTGTATATATATATATATATATATGCAAATCTTTTCCCATGTAAGATTGAGACTACATGGGCAACATTTTGATGAGATCCCACTTGCCATCTTCAGGCTGGTGCTTTCGGCTCTGTGCGAGCAAAGCGTGATCTGAGCTGCTGTCTCCCTATATATACTGGTGGGGAGGTTGGCTGTGTTGTCATTTCTTGATTGGTTGATGGAGTTGATGTTTGCAGATTGGCTGGCTTTTTTTTTTAATAACATGTGTGGCTGAGCTATTGGCTGTGTGTCTATCAGCCTCCTGTGTTGTAACTAATGGCTGTGTGATGACCTTCTGAGTTTTAATCTTCTGACCTCCTGGGTCTTGTGCTATAATTTGCCTATAATTGTGCCTGGGTCATAATGACCTGGGTAATGGGCTGTGTGATGACCTTCTGAGTTTTAATCTTCTGACCTTCTGGGTCTTGTGCTGTAATCTCCGGCTATAATTGTGCCTGGGTCGTAATGACCTGGGTAATGGGCTGTGTGATGACTTTCTGAGTTTTAATCTTCTGACCTCCTAAGTCTTGTATTGTAACCTCCTGGGTCGTTGGCTGTGTTGCAACATCCTGAGGTTTTGTGGTGTAGCCTCCTGAGTTCTGTGATGTGATATCCTGAGCAGGTGGCTGTGATGTGACGTTCCAGGTTTTGGTTTGGCTCTGAGTTTGAGGTCTGGCTCAGGTCTGGCTCTGTGTTCATGGCATGTATCAGTTTGCTTGGTTTGGGTGTCGGGGTGTGTGCCAGTTGGTGATGCAGCCGTGGTCTGGTTTCTGGATGGTGGTTGCCTTTCATCTATGGGGTGGGTTTGGGTTTGAGTCTGATGAGAGAGATTGGTGGTGGCGTCCTGTATTGTTTTGGGTCCAGTGTTGGTTTTCGTGGCTGGGACTCATTTGTTGATAAGGGCTAGTTTCCAAATATCTGGTAGGCGGGAGGCATCATCCCGTTTGTTCATGTTATGGGGGTGTTTCTCTATTTCGATGGCTTCCCTGATTATTCTCTTGTTGAAGTCTTCAGTATTGGAGATTAATTTGATTCCCTCAAAATTAATTTCATGTCCTGTGGCTTTAAGGTGCTGGAAAAAGGAGGAAGAATTTTCTTCTTTTCTGACTGCGTTCTTGTGTTCTGCGATGTATGCATTTATTCTCCTGTTGGTTTGTCCAATGTATGTGGCTGGGCAATTGTTGCATGGTATTTCATAAACTCCTTGGTTTTCTGCTGGATCTTGTCTTTGGGGTTTCTTAGGATGTTGGCTATTTTTTGCTCAGTACTGAAGGCTGTCCTAACATTGTGTTTGTGGAGAATTTTACTGATTTTATCTGTGGTGCCTTTGATGTAGGGGAGGAGGGCGATACCGTTGTCCTGTTCTGTGTCTCGGTTTCTGGGGGGTGTCTCCTTTAGCATTAGGTTGGAAATTGTGTCTCTTTGGACTCCATTGGAAATTAATACGTTAGTGAGGGTGTGTAATTCTGTTCTCAGGTGGTCTTTGTCAGCTAGGCATTTGGTTCTGGAGATGAGGGTCTTGGCCTCGGAGTTGATCTGTGCAGGGTAGTGATGGGATTGTGCGTTTAAGTAGCGATTGGTGTGTGTTTTCTTCTGATGAATGGTGTGTCCTAGAGAGCCATTGGGTTTTTTGTAAATTAGGACATCCAGGAAGGGAAGTTGGTTGTTGTCTTCTGTTTCCATGGTGAATTGTATTTTAAGGTGTAGGCTGTTGAGATGTGTGAGGAAGTTGTCCAGTTTTTCTTTCCCATGTGACCAAATTACAAAAGTGTCATCTACATATCTAAGCCAGAGTTTGGGTTTGTGTTCGGATTTGTCTAGAGCATTGGTTTCAAAGTGTTCCATTTATAGGTTAGCAATGATGAGTGAGAGGGGTGATCTCATAGGTGCTCCTTCTATCTGTTTGTATCTTTGTCCATTGTGGATGAAGTATATGTTGGTTAGGCAGTGATTGGTCAGATCTAGGATGTGCTTAGGGGGACTGTATTTGTTTTGGATAGCTGTCAAGGCTTTTTAAATAGGTACTTGGGTGAAGAGGGATATGACATCGAAGCTCACGAGTAGGTCACCGGGTTGTAGGTTTTGTTTCTTTATTGTTTCTATGAAGTGGAAAGAGTTTTATACATGTGAGGTGATGGATTCTGTGTAGGGCTGGAGTTGTTTGGCGAGAAGTTTGGCAAGATTCTCTAGAGGTGAGCCTATGGAGCTGATTATGGGTCTGAGTGGTGTTCCTTCTTTGTGTATCTTGGGGAGGCCATAGAGTTTAGGGCATCTGGATGATTTTTCTCTGGGGATGATTCTTTGCTGGATCTCTTCACTGATGGGGGAGGCTTTTATTTTGGATTTGGTGGTTTTTTCCAGGTAGGTGGTGGGGTCAGTATTTAGAGGTTTGTAAGTGGGGTCTTGGAGTAGGTTGGATAGTTTGGATTGGTAGTCTGATGTGTTCATCATGACCGTGGCGTTGCCTTTGTCTGCTGGGAGAATGATTATGTTGTTGTCTTTCCTCAGGTTGGTGAATGCTTTTTGTTCTTTTCTGTGTAAATTGCTTCTGGGTGGACTGCTGAAGCAGAAGACGTTGGTGACTTCGAGTCTGATTTTATTAGCTACATCTGGGTTAATTTTGGTTAGGCTAACTTCAACTCCGCATATAATGTTTTTGGTGGGGATGCGTTTGGGGGCGACTACAAAGTTGAATCCCTTGGAAAGGACATTGGTTTCTGCTCTGGTGAGGGTTCTGTCTGATATGTTGTGTACTGTTTGTTTCATGCATTCTTGTGGTGGGGGTTGGGCTTCTGGTGTTTCTCTAGTCTGTGGAATTTGTTGGTGTGTGTGTTCTATCTTGTGGGAGGTTTCTGTTTTGGCTCTCCAGAGGGCTAGTTGTTTGGATTTGTCCCAGAGTGCTGGGTGGATTTTGTTGCTGAGTTTGAGGTGGAGAGTAAGTAGGTCCCTGTTGGTTTGGTCTAGTAAGAATCTTTTCCTGTGGAGTTCATTTCTGATTAGAGCTAATTCCGTTCTTTTCAGGATCCTTTCAGTGGCTGAAGTTTTGAAATGGAATTTGAGTTGGAAGCAGGTGGGGATCACTTCTTTGTCTCGGCAATTGCGTAGAAATGTGAGGTCACATAAGATGGTGGCTCTTTGGACTTCAAGTTTCTCGTAGGTCCTGGTCAGCTGGAAGGTTTCCTCACCGTAGAGGTACAATATTTGTTTTCGTAGATTTTCACGGGTAGAAGTATGCAGGTTTTGGCATGTTCAGGTCTTTTCCCATGTAAGATTGAGAGTATCTTGGCAATGTTTCGACAAGGTCCCACTCGCCATCTTCAGGCTGGTGCTTTTGGCTTCATGCTTATGTGAGCAAAGTGTGATGGGAGCTGCCGTCTCCCTATATATACTGGTGGGGAGGTTGGCTGTGTTGTCATTTCTTGATTGGTTGATGGAGTTGATGTTTGCAGATTGGCTAGCTTTTTCTTAAGAACATGCATGGCTGAGGTATTGGCTGTGTGTCTATCAGCCTCCTGTGTTGTAACGAACTGGGTAATGGGCTGTGTGATGATCTTCTGAGTTCTATTGTTTTAACATCCTGGGTCTTGTGCTGTAATCTCCTCGGTTGTAATGACATGGGTAATGAACTATGTGATGACCTTCTGAGTTCTATTGTTGTGACATCCTGGATCTTGTGCTGTAATCTCCTGGGTCATTGGTTCTGTTGTAACATCCTGAGGTTTTGTGGTGTAACCTCCTGATTTCTGTGATGTGATATCCTGAGCGGGTGGCTGTGATGTGACATTCCAGGTTTTGGATTGGCTCTCAGTTTGAGGCCCGGCTCTGTGTTCATGGCATGTGTCAGTTTGCTTGGTTTGGGGGTCAGGATGTGTGGCAGTTGGTGTTGCAGCTGTGGTCTGGTTTCTGGATGGTGGTTGCCTTTCATCTATGGGGTGGGTTTGGGTTTGAGTCTGGTGAGGGAGATTGGTGGGGGTGTCATGTGTTATTTGGGTCCGGTGTTGGTTTTCGTGGCTGGGACTCATTTGTTGATAAGGGCTAGTTTCCAAATATCTGGTAGGCGGGAGGTATCATCCTGTTTATTCATGTTATGGGGGTGTTCCTCTATTTCAATGGCTTCCCTGATTATTCTCTTGTTGAAGTCTTCAGTATTGGAGATTAATTTGGTTTCCTCAAAATTAATTTCATGTCCTGTGGCTTTAAGGTGCTGGAAAAGGGAGGAAAAATTTTCTTCTTTTCTGACTGCGTTCTTGTGTTCTGTGATGCGTAAATTTATTCTCCTGTTGGTTTGTCCAATGTATGTGGCTGGGCAATTGTTACATGGTATTTCATAGACTCCTTGGTTTTCTAGCTAAATCTTGTCTTTGGGGTTTCTTAGGATGTTGGCCATTTTTTGGTCAGTGCCAAAGGCTGTCCTGATATTGTGTTTGTGGAGAATTTTACTGATTTTATCTGTGGTGCCTTTGAAGTAGGGAAGGAGGGTGGTACCGTTGTCCTGTTCTATGTCTTGGTTTCTGGGGGGTGTCTCCTTTAGGATTAGGTTGGTAATTGTGTTTCTTTTGAATCTGTTGGAAATTAATACGTTAGTGAGGGTGTGTAATTCTGTTCTCAGGTGGTCTTTGTCAGCCAGGCGTTTGGTTCTGGAGATGCGGGTCTTGGCTACGGAGTTGATCTGTGCAGGGTGGTGATGGGATTGTGCATTTAAGTAGCAGTTGGTGTATAAGACAAAGTTTACCTCCTTTGAAATCTAGTCTAAAAATCATCTGAGTATAAAAAACATTTTTTATGAACCAAACATGTTTGCCCAATCAATTATGACAAAAACAGTCATAGCAATTAATCAGCTCATGTACATCATAGAGCTGGGTAATAAATTGAAAGCAAGCTGCCAAACTGAAAAACAGGTGCCAAAGTGAAAAACTAGATTGGAAAATAAATCAATTCTGTAAAGATTAGTGAGCTATCTCATTTAAAGCAACAAAAACAGAAAAATAAGGAAATAAAAACAACTGCAGAAGCCACCGAAGAATTTAAACACAGAGTGGTAGGTAGCATCTTTTAAGGAAATTGAATGACATGAAAACAGGATTAAGCAATTACAATAAAACAAACAACTCCAGACAAAAGTCAATATTGTTCTCTCCCCAAGATTAACTTAAAACACAAAACCAATTGAGTCACCTGAAAATAAGGAAGAAATATTCGAATTCTGGAAAAAGAACGTTTAGGATAGAATAAATAGAATAAAATGGCATCTCTAAGTTTAAAAAAAAAAATCTAACAACCAAAATGTGAACAAATGTTAAAACTTGTAGTAATAATAGGAACTGTAAAACCACAAAAAAGAAGATGAAGAATTCATATGCAGCACATACACAAAATGTGCTTTATGGATTTTGGCTCAACCATCTACCCATTTTATATTCTTATATTACAAATCATTTCAATTTTCCAGTGAGGATTAATTGATGGCTGATTTCTTACAGGCCAAACATTTTGATTATGAAGGATAATATAAACAATACCCAATGATTTTCCTCCAAACAACATTCAAGTTGTTAGCAAGAATTATTACAGATAGTCCTTGACTTATGACCACAATTAAACCCAAAATGCCTTTTGCTAAGCAAGATAGCTGTTAAGTGAGTTTTGCTCCATTTTATTACTTTTCTTGCCACAGCTGTTACATGAATCATTTCAGTTGTTAAGTTGGTGACATGTTAAGTAACTAAGTGATTAAGTTAGTAACATGGTTGTTAAGTGACTTCCCCATTAACTTTGTTTACCAGGAGGTTGCAAAAGGGGATCACATGACTCTGGGACTAAACAGTTGGAAGTTGAGGACTACCCATATCAGTAACATCTACAAACACCTTGTACAAATTCATGGTATTCCATAGAGCAAAAGGGGAGTTTCAAAACTACAAAAGCTACAAAATCATTTTGATTGACAAAAACAATATGAAAAAATATTTAAACACTCTAAAAGCATAAAACAAATCTTTATATTCCTTGAGATAATTACAAGAAAGTTATTGTTCCATTAAAATGTTTGGAAATTTTTGGAATAAATCAGAAAATGATAAACCTTTTATATAATGTTAAGAAAAAATGAAATATAATTCTAATAGAGATACAGAAGAATATGAAGAAGTCAAAACCAGAAGAGGAATTTTCCAAGGTGTCTTTTTTCACGTTGTTGATTTTTAACGTGGCTTGGATATTGCTGATGATAGTTTTGAATAAAATGTCATTGGACTATGAATTATCTGAGTAATAAAGAAATATTTAATATTTGGTCTATTTGGAAGATTTGAAACTATATACAAAGACATATCAAGAAATAAAATCACTTTTAGATATAGTTCAAATCTTTAATGATGAAAGTAATTAAAATGTGAAATTAAATTTTAATTATAATTTAAAAAGTGAAAATAATTAAAAGTAATTAAAAGAAGATATAAGTGCAACAATGGAAATTAAAAAAGGAAAAACTGAATACTTAACTGGAATTCAACCAAAATCAAAGCATTAAGAGTAGAAGAAAAATACACATATTTTGAGTATTTTAGAAGCAAACAAAGTCTGGCAGTGAAAAAGGATATCAGTGTTGTATGTAACTGTATTCTAACCAATGCATTCTAACCAATGCACCACCAGGGCTCCTTTAGAATCCTTGTAATAATTCATTTTTTATTTTATTTATTTATTTTTGTCAATTGCTTACAAGATAATAGGTATAAGTAAAAACATAGTTATGAATACATGGATACATTTAAGAAAAATAAAAAAATAAAAGAAACAATATGACAGGGACGGTAGGCATGTTGGTGCACTACAGACCTCTTAAGAAAGGGGTGAGGTCAATAATAGACAGTCTAAGGTTAAAGTTTTTGCGGTTTGGGGAAGAAACCACAGAGTCAGGTAGAGTATTCCAGACACTGACCACTCTGTTGCTGAAGTCGTATTTCCTGCAATCAAGTTTGGTGCAATTAACCTTTATACTTTATATCTATTGTTTGCTCTTGTGTTGTTATGGTTGAAATTGAAGTATTCATTGACAGGTAGGACATTGCAATGTATGATTTTATATACTATACTTAGATCGGACCGGAGGTGGTGTAGTTCTAGGTTTTCTAGGTCTAGAATTTCAAGTCTGGTGGCATAAGGTATTCTGCAACAAGTAGAGGAGTGGAGAACTCTTCTTGTAAAATATTTCTGGACTTTCTCAACTGTGTTAATATCAGATACGTAATGTGGGTTCCAGACTGATGAGCTGTATTCGAGTATTGGTCTAGCAAATGTTTTGTATGCTCTAGTTATTAGTGTAATATTATCAGAGAAAAAGCTACGTAAGATTAGGTTAATTACTCTTAATGCCTTTTTGGCTATGTAGTTATAGTGGGCTTAAACACTTAGGTTATTTGAGATGAGTACTCCAAGATCCTTGACAGAGTTTGGATCATCAACAAGGTCTTGACTATTCAGCCTGTATTTTATTTTCTGATTTTTTTTGGCAATATATAAGACAGAGCATTTATTTGTTGAGATTTGAAGTTGCCATTTGTTTGACCATTCTGATACATAGTCAAGGTCTTTTTGAAGGGTAGCAGTATTGTCTGTAGTGTTGAATAACTTTACATAGTCAGCGAAGAGAACACAGTTGCTCTTAATATGATCACAGAGGTCATTTATGTAGAGTATGAAAAGAGTTGGTCCTAGAACACTGCCTTGGGGGACACCACTGTTAACAGGTACAGAATTTGATAGGACGCTCCCAATTTTGACCATTTGTTGTCTGTTTGACAGGAATAAGCTGTACACTAAATATAGTTTATAAGGGGCCTAGATGCTTTAGACTGCAGGACCAAACCAAACTATTGCAATAACTCATCATGTGCTACATCCAAAAAAGTAATATAGATCATTTGTATTTACCAAGGAAAATAGGTGGTCATGGTTTATTGAAAGTGAAGCAAACAGTGGAGGATGAAATCAGAAGTCTAAATGTTTACACAAACAATCCAAGAGAGAATATTAATAAAAGTCCTCAAGAAAAGCATTCTGAATGAAGCAAATGCAGCACACATCAAAACTAAATAATTACAACAGCAAATCCAAAAATAAGAAAAATAAAGCTGCGCATGATAATACATGAAAGAAGTTGTGAACAGTAACAAAATTTGGTCAATAGCTTCAGGCTGGATCCATTAAGAAGGGAACAGACTGCTTAATATTAACTTATCTGCACCTCTATAACTGTCTGGTTTGGTTCTGCAACCCAACAGGACAGACGCAGACTTCAGAGGATAATTAGGACCGCAGAAAAAACAATTACTACCAACCTGCCTTCAATCGAGGACCTGTATACTGCAGGAATCAAAAAGAGGGCTGTGAAAATATTTACAAGACCCCTCACATCCTGGACATAAACTGTTTCAACTCCTACCCTCAAAAGGATGCTATAAAGCACTGCATACCAGAACAACTAGACAGAAGGACAGTTTTTTCCTGAACACCATCACTCTGCTAAACAAATAATTCCATCCAATTATTTACAAAGTCTGCACTACTATTATTATTAATCTTCTCATCACTCCTTATCACCCACCCCCTCCCACTTGTGACTGTATTACTGTAACTTTGTCGCTTGTATCCTTATGAGCGACAAAGTTACAGTAATACAGTCACAAGTGTATTGACTGTTTCCTAATATGATTTGATTGCTTATTTTACCCTATGACTATTATTAAATGTTGAACCTTATGATTCTTGACTCTTGATGAATGTATCTTTTCTCTTATGTACACTGAGAGCGTTTGCACCAAGACAAATTCCTTGTATGTCCAATCACACTTGGCCAATAAAGAATGCTATTTTATTCTATTCTAACTTGTTCTAGCACTAGAACAAGTACTAGTAACAAATTCCATAACAATGAAATAAAAATCCTGAAACAGCAGGCATAGATTTTGCAAAGAAACAGGCTGGTCCAATGTTGGCAGCTTGAAGATCAATGGACTTCAACATTGCTGACTCATATTTATGACATATTTATAGCTTTGCTGGCTGGGGAATTCTTGGAATTGAAGTCCACCCATCTCCAAGCTGCCGTAATTGAGAAACACTGGGCTAGAATGTGGATTCCCTATCAACAGCAGCAAACTTGCCAAGACAGAAAGTAACAAAAATATGAGCATATGGTATAAATGAAATGTCACAATTTCTGCAAAAACATAGATTTGATGCTCCAAATTATTCATATATAACACTTAAATAAGTGCTTCAGAATAACCAAATAACATTTTTCTGATATTTATGAACTGACCAACATCTACAACATTTCCTGCTGAACATCATAATCACTGAAGAAGTTTTATTTATGGTTATGTTGATACTGACTGTTACTAGAGAAGCTCAAAAGGATATAGAAAAGATTGCAAAATTTTGGAATGCAATTTTTAAGATACATAAATTACTGAAATAAACTTGCAATTTCTCCCTATCATTATTGGAACGTTAGAAGCTATAATTGTCAAAACAGCTGTCAACATAAGAATTGTTGGATCTCAAAACATATTGAATATTTTTTTTAAAAATACATATTTGCTTGGCCTGAACATATATTATGGTAATATTTGCATGATAAAAAATAGGCTGTGGGATATACTTCAATTAACTCTAAAGTACTAGCATTCACTGAATATTCTTCAGAAGAGTTCTACCTAATGGCAATAATAGACATGATGGTAATATTTTACCTCTATTTTTCTTCAGTCACTGAAATCTCTTAGTTCTATCAGTCTCTTGCGACTATATCCAATACTCAAGTCTGATTTAAGACTCTCAGAATCAGGGAGAAAATACATATGTCTTTATGTTTGTACATAGACCTAGTAAGTATATATATTAGGGTGGCATGCAACTTGGGATGTCTTTCTTAGAATAACTTTATTGTCATTTTAAATGTATGCTAATCAGCATACATTAAAATGAAATTATGTTACATACAGTTCTCAAAGGGTCACCACCTCTAATATACACTACAAAAACATGACAAATAAACAAACAAACCATTAAATAAATATGAATATACCCATATAATATGACCCTGAAACAAGTTCTAGTTCGGATACAGTATATAAATGTACATGGTGAAAAAAATGAATCTTGTGAGTTTACAAGACAGGTGGCATAGGGAAGAAAGCTGTTAGAGAATCTGGTAGACCTGCTGCAAATACTTCAAAACCTCCTCCCAGAGGTTTCCTAGACTCCTAGATTCCTGCTTGATGAGTGGATGGCAGCTGTGACCAAGAGGGCCTTTGTACAACTTTATTTGATGCACCAGCTGCATCCTTACCTAGGCTGAAGGAGTCCTTCATCCCTCATGCCCCAGTCATCTCACAAGTAAGCTGATATTTTTAAGCAGATTGTGCAGAACATCAGGAAATTTCTGTAGGGAGGACAAAACTCTAGATTTTTTTCATTTAAACTATTGCTATCATATCAGGATGAAGATTTTATTTTTTTCATTTTAATCTATTTTGGGTATCTACTGTATTTTGACTTCACTTCCTGTATGGAATGCAAAGGGTCAAGTAAGAAGCAAAAGGAAAGGAAAAATAAAAAAAGAAAGAAAGAAAAAAAGAAAACAATTAAAAAAATAGGACTATTCAAAATAGATGATAGAACAAGAACTGTGGTGGTGCAGTATTGCAGGCTAATTTTGCCCACTGCCAGCAGTTCGATCCTGATCAGCTCAGGGTTGACTCAGCTTTCCATCCTTTCGAGGTCAGTAAAAATGAGGACCAAGATTGTTGGGGGCAATATGCTGACTTTGTAAACCACTTAAACATGGCCGTGAAGCAGGTTTAAGTGCTATTGCTATTCTATTTTATGAAGTGGTATGTAAGTCTAAGAGCTATTGTTATTTATTCTTAAAATATGTGTTGAGGTAATTCCTCGTTAGGAGAATGAGTGCACACAGGGAGACGTCGTGAGAGTAATGCTGAATAACACACACACAGCACACAGCCACACTGTATAGTAAAATGTAGGTTTTACTTCCAGTAAACGGTTAAGCAAAGTCCAACAAACAGTCCAAGTCATACACAGTTACAGCAGTCAGTTTTCAGTCCAGGGATAATCCAATAACAAAGTCCAGTATCAAAAACAGTTCAGTAATAGACTCACATCAATCCAAGAGTAACGACGATCAGCAACAGTCAATATAGGAACCAAAAACAGCGAACATCGACCAACTAGCAACTAGCAACACTCTTCTTCTTCTTCTTCTTCTTCTTCTTCTTCTTCTTCTTCTTCTTCTTCTTCTTCTTCTTCTTCTTCTTCTTCTTCTTCTTCTTCTTCTTCTTCTTCTTCTTCTTCTTCTTCTTCTTCTTCTTCTTCTTCTTCTTCTTCTTCTTCTTCTTCTTCTTCTTCCTTGGAAACCAAATCTTATGGCCGTTTGAGAAACCACACCCAATTACAATTTTAGCATTCCCTTAAAGAGACAGTATTAAAATGTCTATCCTGGTTTATATATTTCCAACCCAACTGTTAGGTGACTTACATTCCTAACAATATGGATTTGTTGCCTTCCATTTGTTAGTATGCTGGTACAGAGATCAACCTACCAACAATTTGGAACTCACCCATTATAAAAGCTTTGTAATGCTGGATAACATGCAACTTCAGATTTATAATTTTGGATTAGTATTATACTGTGTGTTCAAAGTAATGAAAACAATGATTAATATTATTCCACATAGTGAAAGTTTGATGGTGTATTTAGAATTTGGACCAAATAATTTGCTCTATATGCAATAGCATGTTTTTCTTCTTCTTTTCACTATTCCAGTTGTTTGATGGTTTTCCTTTGTTGTTGATGTTGCCTTTGCTCTTTTCCTTCATTTTTATTAATATTAAATTTAGAAGCTTATTTACTAAAATAAAAACCAAATAGCTATGAGAAAAAAAAAAGTTCTTGTCAATATATACATAAGAAACAGGAAAAAAATAAGGTACAGTTGTGCTGACTTGCCACTTTTGAATATATTTCACATTTATGGATTTGTGTTAGCTCCCTCTGGTTAGAGGGGATGTATTTTTAAATTTAAAACGTAAAGGTCAAAGTTTGGTTTTATACTGATACTGCCTCTGAGAAAACATACACAACTGATTGATATTTTCATCTTTGTGACCATCCCCAAGGTTTTATTGTTTTGCCTTTCTTACTTTGCAGCGTTGACTTGAAGATCTGTAAAAGGACTCAAAAAATAGCAGTTGGAGTGACAATTCAGAAATAGCTTTCCCTGTTAGTTTTATCTATTTTATATACTTCTTAGTAAAATTATTTGAAAAATTACAGGTAGAAAATAATCCTCCATATTTTTAAGTAAGGAGAACATTTTAAACTAAACTTAAGGAATCTTTGGTAGTAAAAGATAGTCCATGTGATTATTTAAACGTTGCTAAATATGGGACAGGCAAGTGGAAAACTGTATTGTTTGTATTTAATCTTCAACTATAAATGCAGACAGCAAAAGATCTGGGGCTCATAAAATCTTGTAAGCAACAGTGATTATTTCTTCTCTCATAACATTTTGGAGCAAATGCAAACAAAACAAAACAAAATCAGAGAAGAAGGGTTACTCTTAACATTATTGTGGTTAGAAACAATACTAATGTGTCTCTAAAGGAGAGACTGATTTCCCCTTAACGAGGAATAAATTAATTTTCAGTATGATTGTTTTGAACAGTGGAACGATTTGCTTCTGGAAGTTTTGGGTGCTCTGACACTGGAGAATTTTAAAATGAGATTGGACAACCATTTATTTGAAATGGTATAAGGTTTCCTGCTTGAGCAGGAGGTTGGACTAGAAGACCTTCAAGGTCCCTTCCAAATCCGGTATTCTGTTATTCTGTTATTGGATGTCAAAGCCAAAATGTTCATTCATTATCATTACAGGCAGGGGTGGGTTTCTATCGGTTCTGTCCACCTCTGTAGAACCGGTAGCTCTGAACAGCAGCAGACATAGAACCGGTTTTATGTCTGCTGATGTTTTTGCTCACCCACCCTGGGCTCTTACCTGACCTTTATTTCCTGATTTTTTCAACTTCAGCTGCTGTGCGGGGCACAGCTGCAATTAAAAAAGCAGGAAAAGGGGCTTTTTGAAAGGCTGCTTCTCTGCACGCAGCGTGCTGATGACGATTTACAGGAGTGCATGGCAGTGTGCAGGGAAGCACATCGTAAATCACCGAACCTCGTAAATCAACTGAACTGGTAGTTAACCCTGTCGGATCCCACCCCTGATTACAGGTAGTCCTTGACTTACGACCACAATTGAGACCAAATTTTTGTTGCTAAGTGAAGCATTTGCTAACTGAGCTTTGCCTCATTTTACAACTCTTACTACAGTTGTTGAAAGTCATTGTTTCAGTTGTTAACTTAGTAACACGATTGTTAAGTGAATCTGGCTTCCCCATTGACTTTGCTTGTCAGAAGATCACAAAAGATGATCGTATGACCCCAGGACACTGCAACTGTCATAAATATGAGTCAGTTGCCAAGTGCCTGCAATTTGGTCATGTAATCATGTAGTTGCTGCAGTGGTCATAAGTGTGAAAAACAGTCATAAGTCACTTTAGTGCCACTGTAAGTTTGAACGTCACAAAACGAACTGTTGTAAGTCGAGGACTATTCTGTATTTTTCTCTCTTTGGATCTTCCTTCCTTCCTTCCTTCCTCCCTCCCTCCCTCCCTCTCCTTCCTTCCTTCCTTCCTTCCTTCCTTCCTTCCCAGCAGATGGATAAGAAAATGGGAAATTGTGAAGACCAAAAGGTCTGAATGAATTATTGCAAAGAATGCCAATCTTCTGTCACTCTTATTTCAGTGCATTCACCCAATTATCTCTCCACATCCTCCCCTTTTCATAAAATTAGGACCGGGTCAAGAGGTTACCTACTAGCACAGGTCTATTCTGAAGTGCTTAAATTGATTGTCCCCATAAAATAAAAGGCAAGGCTCATTCCATACAAATAACAAAGCATTTCAGAGGAAGACTAAGGTGGGAGTAAAGGCAATAGTTGAGCTTCATTTTACAACTATCTTTTTTTCCAATGCTGAAAGTGCCACATCTAGTTCAGAATACATTTACTATGTGATTAATTTCCAGACTGGACTTTCTTTTCCCTATAGCCAGAATTATGCTCCCACTATTTTTCCAGAAAGCTGCTTTAGCTTTTTCAGGCCACGACTTCAACACCCACAGACCCATGCCATGAAAATCATAGCAATTTTCACAATACTTGCATTCATGCTGGCATAATCACTTAGTTTTTTTTTAAAAAAAGAGATACTTAAGTTGTATGTTTTTTTTCCTCCATTCCCATTGTCATGCTTTCCATTAATTAAAATGTTTGTTTTTAACCATTCTGCCAGATTGATTTAGTAGAACAGAATAATTATGGCTACAAAGAGGGGATAATACAGGGGGAGGGGTAGTGTGTGTGTATTAATCCATTGTAAACTGAAGGTCTCTTCACTGAAAGTTATGGATGATAATCTATCTCACTAAGTCTAGAAAACATCTGGAGCTTAAAGAAAGCAAGTAGCAAAAAATCACCCAGCTAATTTTTATGAATAAGGAAGGATTGGAGTCTGATTTTTCTACTTTTGGTCTAACCACTTGAGATGGATGGGTGGGTGGGTGGATAGATGGGTTAATGAGAGTTCTAGGTTTTCTACTTTGCAAATTATTTAGCATTTTGAAAATAGCCTCCTCATTCTAAATTGTTCCCATATTATCAGCATAAGCCAGATTGCCAGCTTTCTACTCTTACCTCATGATAACCATCTGATTCCAGCCGCTATTGTAATGTTACCTGATAACTAAGCATATCTTAATTTAACACTGAACTAAAGGTAAAATTATATCCAACTGTGTAATTTCATTAGCCCAGCAGGATCCTTTGTTGAATAGAAAATGGACTTCTTTATTACAGAAGAGGAACACTTACTTAATTCCTCCTTAATTTGTACTATACCACTGAATCTGGGATGTAAACATACAGTAGGGCATAGAACATAGAATAATGTCTATGTTCACTGAATCTATGATGTAAACAATTTCAGAAGGTTAGCAAAGAAACAGTAATTCAGAGGGGAGTTTCCAAGTTAAAATGGCAGACAAGGGCACTCTTCATTTTTCTCTATGACCAAACAGTAACAGAGGGGAAAATTGCAACCAAGCAGGAGATACCAGGCTAACTCTCCCCACCGAATAACCTAAAGCAGGCAAGCCATATGTTTGTAAGAGAACTTGCAATGATATCTTACTATGATGGTTTTTAATACCTTCTACCACTCATTCCATTCAAATGGAAGGGATGTCACCACCATAAAACAAGTCATAATGTTACACGCTTGCCTATTTATTTATTCTACCAATTCTTCCATGCCACTCCATTTACTCTAGTTTTGAGAAGTGGACAATCATCAGGAAAGATTTTTTAAAAAAAATTAAAAAAGCACCATAAAATTACAACCTTACAGATTTCAAAGAGAAGCAATAATAGCACCTTTCATTTGGAAAAGATGATGAGCTTTGTCATGGATTACAAGTGATAATCAGCACTTCAGATGCACCAGAAACTGATTGGCAGATAGGGCAGTTTCCAAACTAGGCCAATTTAGAAGCCTCTGTAACTACCTGGACTGTTCATGCCGGAGCCGCTGAAGTTTCTGAATGGCCTTCAAGGACATTACTAATATTTAGCCTTTAGCTAATGGATGCTTTGTGATAGACAGAAAAAAATATCTGCAGATATACTTAAAATTCCAGATGTATCCCCCAGTTCAAAAGCATTGTTTGGCTTGCCTGATTATCTTTCCTTCCGATAGTCAATGTTACTTCATTAATATCTGCCTATGAGTCGCACACTATTTCCCTTGTGGCCATAAAAGAGGCTCATAAAACCCATTTCTACAATCGCTTGTGACATTACAATACAAAGTAACATACATAGGCATCCTCAGACTGCTCAATACCCACTTTTAAAAAAACCTAAATTGCAGCAAGTTATACTATATGTCCACGTTAAGTCCCAAATCAATATTACTTGGTGGTGCAAATGAAGAGAAACAGCATTATTAAATCTGAATTGCCAGGGCTACAAGGAGAACAATTATGTGGTACCATATACTAGTGGCTGAGGCACTGGAAGATCTGATATGGCAACAGATAAACTCAGCATCATTCCTGTCTCTAATCCCATGGAGTGAAGGAAGATAAGAAATTCAAGAAAAACACAAAAAGCTAATTTATTTTCCTCCATTCCTTTTAAAGATACATCTGAGAACTAGATTGCAACATTAAGAGAACATTATGTTCAGAGCAGAAGCTGGATTTAATATAGAATGAGTCTTTCACGAACTATGCTGGGCATTATATAGTTAAGGCCCTTTTTCCACCTGAAGAACTGCAAGATCAAAGGAAACCAAAATATCGAAGCCGTGTGGTGCCGTGGTTAAAGTGCAGTACTGCAGGCTACTTCTTCTGACTGCTGGCTGCCTGCAATTTGGTAATTCAAATCTCACCAGGCTCAAGGTTGACTCAGCCTTCCATTCTTCTGAGGTTGGTAAAATGAGGTCCCAAATTGTTGGGGGCAGTAGGCTGATTTTGTAGACTGCTTAGAGAGGGCTGTAAAGCATCACAAAAACAACATGGGGGGAGGGTGGATGAGGGGACAAACAACATTGCCTTTGCTCTTTTTTTTTTGATCCATGTAATTGCTATCACCATTAAAAATAATTTCCTGTGTGAGACATATTCCATAGATTGGCAAAATGACTTGTGACTTTGCGAACTAAATTAAATTGACATTAAGAGTCTATCAGAGAAACGTGTCTCTCCTTGTTATGCTGTCACTTGAGTCAATTGCAGTTAACACAAATAAAACTAAACTGCCCTGTTATGATTGACATGTTGTGTGCCTGAGTTTCATTCACAAATAACAGCTCTGACAATGAGTCATTCTCCTGGAATCTAAAATGTGTATATTTCATCTCAGGCTGAAGTAAAATGTTTGATACGATTCTTTCAGCAGTTAAGGCAATGTTGTGCTTCAGAGACAAAAGCACATGAATAAAGGGATTGATAATGTGTATTTCTCATATACATTAGCTTTCAAGAATAAACAAACAAACAATTGAGATGTGGCCATTGTTTGAGCTTGATCCTTGCAGATGTTTCATGACCCAGGAAGGTAACATGTTCAGTATTAGAAGGGAGTGGGATTTGCTATCTGTTTATAGGTAGTGGCAGTATTGGTGGGAGTTGAGACTTGTGAATCTGTGTCTGGATACAGGGTTTCTTTGACTTAAGAAGATCAAATAGTATGCTAGGGATAAAATTCATTCTCCTTTCTTCTTCCTTCCCCTCTTTCCTTGCTCTCTTCCCATCTCTTCTCCTTTTTCTTTCCCTTTCACCTTTTCTGGGAAACATTTCTCCTTTTGTTTTGTTTTTAGTTTGCTTTGATAGCCCTCTGTCAGTGAAAACAGCCTGCCCTGTACCCCATTTTCGGCCACAATGGCCTCCTGAAGCCTTCTGGCAGCAAAAACGGGATGCAGGGAGCCCATGCAACAGTGGTGGGATTCAAATTTTTTTTACTACAGGTTCTGTGAGTGTGGTGTGACTTGATGGACATGGTTTGGTGGGTGTGGCAGGGGAAGAATACTATAAAATCCCCATTCTCTCCCCACCCCACTAACCTGTTTTCCAGCTCCATTCTCCTGTGCAGGGCAACAAAAGAAGACCCAACCGATCAGCTGGGATTTGGGAGGCAGAGAATAGATGGGGGCGTAGCCAGTCAGAGGTGGTATTCCAAACTATTCAAAATTTCCGCTACCGGTTCTCCAGAACTGGTCAGAACATGCTGAATACCACCTCTGCTCAATACCATGGAAAAAATATAATGCCACTGAATATAATCAAGGTCACATGAAGCATTAGTACCATTTTATAGAGCCTTAGTAAGACCATACTTGAAATACTGCATCTTCCACAGTGTAAAAAATATATAGAAATTCTGGAAAGAGTGCAGATAATGCTGTCAATTCAGTCAGGGTCAAAAAAATCAAGATGAGAGTCATAAGCATGCTATCAAAGTCCTATTCCTATTTTATGTGCACATCTTCTTGGCTTTTTAAATATTTAAGATAGATTCATTGTTAGAACAATGAAATGCAAAGAAAAAAGAGTCCACATTGGATAGTGAATAACACAAAAGGAAACAACCACTAAACATAATTAAATCATAAATAAAAATATTATGTGAAAAAATTCCTAGTTAACACATTCGCTTTTTCTATTCTGTTTATTTCCCCAACTTCTAATCACAATTTAGATATTTATACGTTTTCACTAATATCTGTTTAACTTCTTTCATATATTATTTTGATTGGTCTCATAGCTTTCTTCTTAAACATTCCAAATGTATAAATTTGCTCTGCTGTGTAATGAAGTATATATAGAAGCCATTCTTGCTTAAATTGGTGTTTGTTAGACTTCTGCTATGGATAGAAATGGTCTATTTTGCCACTGTGGCGTATTTTTCAGCTGTGGCCTCCCAACCATTAGCAACATTGGGACAACATTGTTCTTGCAGCTGTCAATATGGTTCCTGATAAATTGTATTTTTTTTTTCATTTCTGTTTTCTGAAATTATACCTAATTCCTATAATTGCACCTATAATTTTCTAAATGTTGCGATGTATTTCTCTCCAGTACTTCTGAAGGATTTTTTTTTGCATAGCCAGCACCTATAATAAAATGTTTTTTTTCTCTAGTGATTTCAATATTTATTGTTATATGATTTGTCAATTTTCATTATTATTGATGTTATATTTATTTATTATTTATTTATGAAATGTATATGGCTGCCCATCTCAAAAGCAGTGACTGTAGCAGCATATAACACTGAATTTAAAAAAAAGCAATAAATAGATAAAAACAATCATGATTTAAAAATATAAAAAAGCAGAATACACAGGAAAGGATGAATGTGATATACCGTATTTATTCGAGTATAACGCGCACACATGTATAACGCGCACCCCTAATTTTCGATTAAAAATCGGTATAAAATTTTGTTTCACACCAAGCATTGTTGCCATCTAACGGGTACCAGTATAACAAGGAAATGAAGCGGCGACCATACAGCGGATAATAAGAATTCTCACCCCCAGTTCGGGCCGCCCACTGTACGCGACGAGGGGACGTTTTTTTTTTCTTCGCCCTCGCGTACAGTGCGCAGCTGCAGCCCGGAAAAGGCGCAGTGCGAACTCACAATTCGCCTGCGCCCTCATTGGATCGGCCGCCACTGCCACCCCACCCCAGCCCTCGTTTATAACGCACACCCAAACTTTGATTTCTTTTTTTGGTAGAAAATTTTGCGTGTTATACTCGAATAAATACGGTACCATCTGTAAAACACATCATACCCATATTTCCTTAAATAATAACTTGGAGTAAAATTTTAAAATGTATTCTTTTCATAGTTCTTCCTGTTGCAATACTGTGATTATTTCTTGGAAATTTGTATTCACTTTGTCCCACAAGTTTCAATTAGTTCCATCTCCATGAAATATTTCAGTAACAATTTATATATCCAGCACTCTTAATAAGTGATCTTCATTTTATATAAGTATTCCAAATTCTTCCAAGTTGCTCTTGGCTTTTTTGATATACAACCACCTGTGATAATGAGGTATCTTTTGTTTATATTTCCAAAATGGCTTCCTACTATCTGAACTCATCTCAGAACGATACATAGTGTGCTAAAAGTCATATCCCATAGGCCAATTACAATATGTTTTATTAATGTTATTAATTCATTTTTTGTAGAGAAAATGTTACTGTGCTTAAGACTGCTGAAAGGTCATATACCAGTGAGGAAGTGTTTAGAAGAAAATGGCAACTGATTTCAACCTTTAATATAATTTATACAATAAATCAAGTATAAGGCTTGACTTTTGATATTGCCAATATAATATAAATATATAATATTTATTGAAAGAAATGTAGACTATGACTAGGAAATGCACTGATTGTGGTGTGCTGATCTCTACTGAGAATAATTTACTTAGAATAATTTTAAAGATAATCAATAATATACCACAAATATCCATTTAACAATCTAATAATTAGCAATAACAACAACTCACTTTTTTTCTTATAGCTACAGTCTACTTATACCTAGGATAAGATGTCACATTTTAAATTTCATTTTTTAAAATGAATTTTATTTTAATTCTTGCATTTTATTATCCTGATTAAGGATAGATATTAATCATTCTGAGTTGGTTTTTATTGAAGATTGTTTTATGGGTTTTAAGTAGTTCTGGCTTAGGCTCCTTTCAGGACAAACAATGGGATTCTGATTGTGTGAACTGAAGAACCTTGGAAAATTAGCTCCAAAACACACAAGGAGATTAATCTAGTGCATCTCATGATGACTGCAAGAATTAGAGCTTAATTCTGTCTACTACTTGGGCACACAAATTAATTCTCCAATTTTCAAGAGACATGGGGACGCTGTTTAGAGATGGCATTAAGAACGTTGGACAGAAACTGCCCAAGCTGAAATTCAGCCCTGCCTTACAAGTACGGTACTCTGTCTCCAAAGCTCTAACAGGCAAAGTGGCCCTGAGTGATACTTCAATTTGCAAGAGAAAGAAGAATACAGCCGCCTGCCTAATCACTCAGTCATCACACCTCATTATGCAAATAAAGCAATCTGTATTCAAATCAAAAAAATGCACTTTGAGTTACACAGATTTCTGGGATCATTCTGTCCTATAAAGCATGATAAGATGGAAGGGAAACAAAAGGGGGAAATTATCCATACAAACGCAGCAATACAAAGGGAAAGCGATAGCCACTGGTGGGGAGTAACCAGTCGCTCTGCAATTACGGAAACTTAAAAGTCTACAAGCATGTAAAGCAGGCATCTCAAAAATTAGGGCAGGCTGAACTACAGTAGCTTCATAGTTTATGTCGTGACATATATGTGGTGTTTACATATTGCTTCTGGCATAGATTATACTCTTACTCTCTCCTTCCCTCCCTCCCTCCCTTCCTCCCCCTCAGAGGTGGTATTTAGCAGGTTCTGACCAGTTCTGGAGAACCGATAGCGGAAATTTTGAGTAGTTTGGAGAACCGGCAAATATCACCTCTGACTGGAGATTTTACAGTCTCCTTCTCCTGCCACGCCCACCAAGCCACGCCCACAGAACCGGTAATAAAAAAATGTGAATCCCACCACTGCTCCCCTCTCTCTTCCTCTCTCCCTTCCTCCCCTTTCTCTCCTCCCCTCCTCCCCCTCCTCTCTCTCTCCCTCTCCCCCCATCCCTCTGTATGTGGGGAAGAAAGAGAGGAAATTCATGAAAACCATTAAAGTATCTAATTTCACACTGTTGGATTAATAGATGAACCTAAGTCAGTCAGTTATCCTCTGAAATTCAACGGTGTTAAATTAATGTCTATGTGCTTATGTTTTGAAAGAAACTCTCATTCTAAAAAATTAGAGGAGAAAATGTACAAATGCCATAGATCAAAGACATTTAAAAATGAATGAATCCCTTAGGGGTTACCACTGTACGGGTAGTCCTTTAAACTGGTCGTTTGGCTACCATTCAGAGTTACAACAAAGCTACTAATAACTGTTTTTTTAAAAAAATTCTGACGGCTGCCCCTTCCCAGTCATGTGATTACATTTTGGGCCCAAGGCAACTAGCTCACATTTGTAAGGTTTGCAGTATCCTGCGATCATGTGATCGTGATTTTCAGTGGATTTTGTCACTTTCTGGAATTTACTTCCATTTTCCAGCAAAAAGCCACCCATTGGGTAAAACAAACTTTTTAATGACCACAATGCTTGATTAATGAGCACTGCAAAAAAAGGTTATAAAATTAGGTTTAACAACTACCAGCACTTATGACCATAATTCTGGGTTCAATTACAGATGTAAATTGAAAACTACTTGTTAATCCCTGGAGGCTGGTATATATTATTGTTTTAAAATGCAGTTGTGGTTAAGGTTTCCTCAAAGCAGAAAAATAGTACAAACTGCTGCTATGTTTTTAGTTACCTGGCTAAATAAAAGTTCCAGTGTTTGGATTAAAGGCAGGCATTTTTGTATGAAGTGTTTGATCCACCAACTTTTTTTAGATAAAAAAGTGCTAAGATTTAGGTTAATGAACCATAAAGAACTATTTGAATTATATTATAAACCGGCACCTGGATGAATGAGAGCATATTTTGGGTGACATACTGAAATAGATAAATTTGAGGCATATGCTTATAGGCTTTTTTTTTTGTTTTGTTTCTCTGGTTTTCACAAAACACTTCCTCTGTGTGCTATTTTGCAAAAAGAAAAAAGAAAAGAAACACATAAGTGTATGAGAGATACTGGGGTGACAGCATTTAGATGCTACCAGCGATGCAAAAGGATTAAGAGTCATGAGCAAATGCAATTAACATCTCGCCAATTATTATAAACACCATGTAATTTAACCAACTACTGAGATGACTTTTCACACATTCTGTTTACTGCAAAGAACAGAGAGCGGTGGAAATAAATAAATACATGAATAAAACATTCTCATGAGCAAGATGAATTGATCAGGCAGAACATTCAGCTAGATTGGATTCTAGCTGAAATAAAGAGGCCAAACTTTAGTTGACAAAATTGATGGGCATGTGTCTGGCATCCAGCACTCAAAATAGTGACATGTGATATCAGAGCGTATCAACCTCCAATGATATTCTCCACTCCACAGTTCTAGCGCTTAGGGGAGTCCAGAAAGTGAGTGGTTTTTTTTTCCTGTAACTCAAAAACGGGCAGTTCTCTGATAAGCTCTCATTTTGCAGCCCATTCCAGATTTTTGTCTTTCCTTCTGTAAAGTAGAAAATACTGGGTTTATCCTTTACAAAGCCCTTTTACATACATACATACATACATACATACATACATACATACATACATACATACATACATACACAAACACATACATACACGCACACACACACACACACACACACACACACAAACACGTGCACAGAGAGACAGACAGGCAGATGGACAGACAGATATTTACAGTTCGGACATTTCAGGAAAAAAAATGCCAAATTGAAAGTATGCTATAAAAAAAGGTAAAGTCCAGAAAGAAAAAAGGGTTCCGTCTAATTGTAAGACTAACACATTAAGCTATTTTCCAAAGCACCCAAAAGCCAGATAAGAAATAGTGGATGGAAACTGACCAAGGAGATATTCAACCTAGAAATAAGGAGAAATTTTCTGACAGTGAGAACAATCAACCAATGGAACAGAAGTTACCTTCGGAAGTTGTGGCAACTTCATCACTGGAGGCTTTCAAGAAGAGATTGGACTGCCATTTCTCAGAAATAGTGTAGGGTCTCCTGCTTGGGTGAGGGTTTGGACTAGATGACCTACAAGGTCCCTTCCAACTCTGCTAATCTGCAAGAACAATCATTCTGCAAATGTAAAACTAGGCTATTCACAAGGCCACAACCAGAACCGAGATCAAAATGTCCATTGCCAAACAAGGTGATCATGAAATGTGTCATACCCAATTTTACAATTAAATTAACCTTTTTCGTCATGATTTTTGAGTAATTCACTGCAATTGTTAAGCAAATCTAGCTTCTCCTGTTGATTTTGCTAGTTATAAGCCAGCTTGGAAGGTCAACAATCATATCACCCCCGAATGCTACATTCATTGTAAATACATGCCAGCTTGCAGGAATGTGGGGATGTTGCGATTGTCGTAAGCGTGAGGACTGGTCATAAGTTGCTGTTTTCAGTGCCATTATAACTTCAAATGGTCACTAAATAAATATGAAGCCTAATAACTCTAGTGGCATTATTTTGTCACTAAGAAGGACAGCATCTAGTCAGAAGTGGCTGACCTTGAAAAAAAAAGGGTTTAGGTTAATGGACCACCATTACACTAGATTAATAAGGCAAAAAAGCATTCTGATAGAATAGAATGACAAACCACTTCTATATTGGGGGGAAAGTAAGAAAGGGAAATTCAATGTAGAGAAAAGTAAAGTCCTACACTTAGGCAAGAAAAACCAAAAGTACACATACAGACTGTGTGAAACTAGGCTTAACAGCAGTGACTGTGAGAGGGATCTTGGAGTCTTAGTGGACAATCAGCTAAATATGAGCCAGCAGTGTGCAGCAGCAGCCAAAAAAGCTAATGCAATCCTAAATTGTATTAACAGAGGGATACAATCAAGATCAAGTGAGGTAATAATACCACTCTATGAAGCCTTAGTAAGACCACACATAGAGTACTGCATCCAATTTTGGTCCCCACACTATTTTAAAAAAATGTTGTGGCTCTAGAAAAAGTACAGAGAAGAGCAACCAGAATGATGAGGGGACTGGAGACTAAAACATATGACGAACGGTTTCAGGACCTGGGCTTGGCTAGTCTAGTGAAGAAAAGGACCAGGGGAGACATGATAGCAATCTTCCAATATCTGAGGGGCTGCCACAGAGAGGAAGGGGTCAAGCTACTTTCTAAAGCACCTGTAGGCCAGACAAGGAATAAAATGGATGGAAACTGAACAAGGAGATATTTAACCTGGAAATAAGGAGAAATTTTCTGACAGTGAGAACAATCAACCAATGGAACAGCTGTGCCCTCGGAAGTTGTTGGACTGCCATTTGTCAGAAATGGTGTAGGATCTCCTGCTTGGGCAGGGGGTTGGACTAGATGACCTACAATATCCCTTCCAACTCTGATTATCTGTTATCTGCTAGGGTGTAGCTGATCTTTTTTTAGCCTAGTTTTTTGGGGAGGGGGAGAGAGGGCTGAGCATGAAATGAGTGTGGAGACCTCCTGGAGGCTATAGGAATTAAATGTCACATTTTTTTTAAAAAAAAAGGTTTTTCCTCCTTGTCATCACAATTTCAGAAACACGGTGTCCTTTTTTCACACCAGCGAAGTCACACAAAATAGCGACATTAAATTGCTAAAGAAGAGAACACAGCCGGCTTCTATCACTCACAGCTAAAGAAATGCTGTTCCAGAAGATTAAAAGCAACAGATCCAATGTTTAATTAAGGGATAGGGGAGAAATTTATAGAGAAGTTTATATATATATATATATATATAAACCGGAAAGCGGAAGGAGGGCAGAAGGGAGATACTGCTATCACACCTCCAACCAACGAATCATTAAAAAATGACACTGTGGTTTGTGGCTTGTCTGGATTGTAGAAAAGCAACCGTGCTCAATGGCATTCACTCCTCTCCAATTACGTTAGCTGAGAAAAGAGAGTTGGGAAAGGCGAAATCAGGGCCCTTTTGAAAAAGTCCTGTCTTTTCAGACATTTCCTTTGTTCTACCCAGAAGAAGTCCAAACTTTTAATGTACAATTCCATGTGAATGTTATTACCTTGGAAAGGTAAAAAAAGATCCACGGGTTGCTTTGCCGAAGCTCAGCTTTAGGCCTTCCTACACTATTGGGTTATATTTGACCACAGGAGACTATATATGATACGTCAAAGGGGATAACTAAAGCTCTTCTACTATAATTGTCCTGTACATTTTCCCAGAATAAAGAAATCAAAAAGCTTCTAGGCCCATGGATAAGAATGAGGTTGAAGCATCTGTTCTCAGCAATGTATTCTGGGAAAGTGTTTTAATTCAGATGAAATCAAATCAAATTTTTATGGCATGCGGTGTTTTAATTGATGCCACTTTTAAACAAGTATAGGTAGTCCTCATGTTATGACTGTAATGGAGGCTGTGTGATTATTCATAATGGATATGACTCATAAGGAACCTGCAACCCTCAGTTATCAGCCATCTAAATTTTGATCATGCTAATCATGGCTGTAACTGTCAAAAACATATGAAAATTGTTTGTGAGTCACTTTTCTCAGTGTGGCTGTAACATCAAACAGTTACTACATGAACTGTTGTTAGTTGAAGATGACCTGTGTACAGTTTTTAAACTTTATTTTATACTTAATGTTTTAGATTTATCATCCATTTAACAAATAGCAATGGCACCTTAGACCAGGGATGGGATGCAAATATTTGTACTACCGATTCTGTGGGCATGGCTAGGTGGGAGTGGCTAGGTGAGCATGGCCATGTGACTGGGTGGTCATGGCTTCTTCTTCTTCTTCTTCTTCTTCTTCTTCTTCTTCTTCTTCTTCTTCTTCTTCTTCATTTTCCTCCTCCTCCTCCTTCTCCTCCTCCTCCTTCTTCTTCTTCCTCTTCTTCTTTTTGTAGCACCCTCCCTCTCGTGCTCCATTTTTTTTTTTTTGCCTCCTGGGCCTCAGGGAAGCCTCCTGGGCGAAGCAGTAAGACAGCGAGGGGATCCTGGCACAGCTGATCATTGGAATAGCTGATTGTCGGGAGGAAAAAAAATAGCAGTTTGGCTGGACAAGTGGCTGTTTTTTTTTACTACCAGTTCAGACGAACGGTAGCATTATCTACTACCGGTTCAGACGAATCAGGCCGAACCAATAAAATACTACCACTTAGACTTATATATCACTTTACAGTGCTTTAAAGCCCTCTCTAAGCAGTTTACAGAGTCAGCCTATTTTCCCCCAACAATCTTGGTCCTCATTTTACTTACCTCAGAAGGCTGAGTCCTCATTTTACCCACCTCAGAAGGCTGAATCATCCTTGAGCCTGGTGAGATTCGATCTGCCAAACCTGCAGACAGCAGAAGTAGCCTGCAGTACTGCACTCTAACCACTGTGCCACCATGGCTCATATGAACATGTATGAACATAATAATAGATGTGCAAATGTTATATGCTGTGATTTATCCTGCTAGTTGTTGGTATATTATTGTATTTATTTGCTTCATTTTGTTCTTGTTCATTTGAATTTTTGGGGGTCATTGACAGAACAAATAGTATTGATTGGTTGAATGATGGGATGGGGCAGGTGAAGTACAGGAAAGATAGGAAGTGACAACATAAAGTTAATGAGATATTATCCCAAAATAGGAGAAAGGATATGAAGTGTACTTTTAGGAGCGGACGACTGAAACTTCTAACTTTCCGCTTTTATGAGCTCAGACAGTCTGCTAATAACCCCTCTCCAATTAACTGTATGTGTGATATCATATAAAGAGGACACTGAGTTATACTGGGTCCCAATTCATTTGAATTATGAACCACTAGGAGGAGAAAGCTTATGTACTTCTTTATTGTATTATCAAGTAATTGCTTTGCAATGTTTATGTCCTGCATTTTACTATCAGGCTTTCAAAGTAATTTACATATATCAAAACCAGGAAAGCAGCTAATGCATTTATGACCACAGTTTCAATAAAAAATAATGTGTCAAGAAAAAAAGATGTAATTCTCCCTACATTGCATCAGAAATCTTTTGACTTAGCATCAAAAAGATACTAAAGTTTCTTTCTTTTCTATATATTCATATCCCTGATCTCTATACATCCATCACATCTCCGACACTAGAGACTTATAGAGGTAGACCTCAAAAGAGCATTTAAAAGGGCAGCAAGTTCAAATAACTCCCATTAGGAAAACATACAGCATTAATAAAACAAAATCTACATAATCTCAAGGTAGCAATTAATATAAAATATATTAATATATTCAGAATACTAAAATTGTGTTGATTAATGACTCCAGGCAATTCTGAGCTAAAGAGAAAAATTTAAGGTACAAACTCTTCTGATTTTAATTATATCCTGATTATTAATTTTTTTTCAAGATAGCAGTCTGTTATAAGACTGTAAAGAAGATGACCTTGACAAAAATATGCAAGAACCATTACCTAGGCCAACGTTTCTCAACCTTGGCAACTTAAAGTCATGTGGACTTCAGCTCTCAGAATTCTCCACCAGCAACTCTGGTTGGAGAGTTCTGGGAGCTGAAGTCCACACAACTTTAAATTGCCAAGGCTGAGAAATACTGACTTAGGCAAAAGGGGCCAAAGCACTTTTTAACTCCATAACAATATAATACAAGTAGCCTTTGACTTATGACCACAATTGAACCCGAAATTTTTGTTGCTGAGATAGGTGTCAAATTAATTTTGCCCCATTTTATGACCGTTCTAGCCACAGTTGTTAAGTGAATCACTGCAGTTGTTAAGTTAATAACATATTTGTTAAGTGAATCTTGCTTCCCCATTGACTTTGCTTGTCAGAAGATCAGTGATCTGGTGGGAAGATTGCAAAAGGGAATCACATCACCCCAGAATGTTGCAATCATCATAAATATGATTCAGCAGGGTCTAAATTTTGATCACATAACATGGGGTTGCTGAAATGGTCATAAGTATGAAAAATGGTCATATGTCACTTTTTTCAATGCCATTGCAACTTTGAATGGTCACCAAATGAACTGTTGTAAGTTGAGGACTCCCTGTGACATTTAGCAGTGGGTGGACATCTCTCTAAAACACTGGAGTATAAGAAGTGAGGGGGTCATGGCGTGGGGAGGATCAGTCCAATCATATTCCCACAATTTCTGACATGAGAACAATCAACCAATGGAACAGCTTGCCTTTGGAAGTTGTGGGAACGCCATCACTTGAGACCTTCAAGAAGAGATTGGACTGCCATTTGTCAGAAATGGTGTAGGGTCTCCTGCTTGGACGGGGACTGGGCTAAATGACCTATAAGGTCTCTTCCAACTCTGATTAACTGTTATCAATTCTCTCATTGTAGCCAACCTCAACAAAAGCACCTTTAGTCTTCCTGTGGAATTGACTAGTCTGGTCTATCTAACTGGGCTATGTAATGGTCTGTGATAATGACCTTGGGAGACAGGAGGGAGAGCCACAATCTGGACAACTTTGAGTCTTACATGATTGATATTAGCCCTGTAGGCAGTCCAAATAAGAAACACAACTCTAAATACTAATTCTATCTTTTTAGAAAGGTTACATTAACAAAGGGTAGAGTGGTGGCTCAGTGGTTAAGACGCTGGGCTTTTCAGCTGGAAAGCCAGCAAACCTTGGTTCAAGACCAGAGTGCCGCATGACAGGGTGAGCTCCCATCCTCGCCCCAGCTCCTGCCAAGCTAGCAGTTTGAAAGCACGCAACTGATAAGTACCACTTCGGTGGGAAGGTAAAAGTGCTCTGTGACATCATGCTGGCTGTCTTTATAAAATGCTGGCTCAATGACTTTGAAATGGAGATGAGCACCCCACCCCCCCCCCAAAAAAAAAGTCAGCAACCACTAGTGGAAAAAAATCTGCCGAAACTTCTTAGTTTTACCTTAACAGAATCTTTCAAGACTGAAAGTATTTCTCCTCTCCTTTCTGTCAAGTGCAGGCAATCAGGAGTCCAGGCAGTTCAAATAAATATAGGTTTATTTTATACTACTGCTCTATACAAGAATCTGAACTATTAACAGTCAGAGCAAATTGGCGGTAGTTAAGAGTCAGGGGAATTAGGCTAAACTAAAATCTCCTGTGGGCATAATGACTGATGACATATTTGACCCTCCCTTGGGCTCAACGTAATCACCCCCTTCACTTGCTTTTTACTCTCTGGAAAACCAGGGAGGGTCCCCTTCTGAAATTTTTCCCATGCCATTCCCATTTCTGTGAGCTGAGACATGTTTTACACACCAGTTGTCCAGTCTCTGGCTTTCTGTCCTGTCTCCCAAGGTCATTCTCACATATCCTAACAGACTTTTTTGTGTTATGAGGCTGGCAAGGCTGAGAGATGGTGATAAACTGAAGGTAATACAGTGAGACTAAATTATGTTTTGTCTGTGCCAACTCAGAAAGCTCAAACTGCCCAAGGAGCTGCTGATCCAGTTCTACAGAGGAATTATTGAGTCTATCATCTGCACCTCTATAACTGTCTGGTTTGGTTCTGCAACCCAACAGAACAGACACAGACTTCAGAGGATAATTAGGACTGCAGAAAAAAACAATTACTACCCACCTGCCTTCAACTGAGGACCTGTATATTTCACGAGTCAAAGAGAGAGCTGTGAAAATATTTACAGACCCCTCACATCCCGGACATAAACTGTTTCAACTCCTATTCTCAAAACGATGCTATAGAGCACTGCACACCAGAACAACTAGACACAAGAACAGTTTTTTCCCGAAAGCCATCACTCTGCTAAACAAATAATTCCCTCAGCCCTGTTCAACTATTACAAAGTCTGCACTACTATTACTGCTAATCTTCTCATCACTCCTTATCACCCATCCCCTCCCACTTGTGATTGTAGGACTATAACTTTGTCCCTTGTATCCTTATGATTTATATTGACTGTTTCCTAGTATGATTTGATTGTTGATTGTACCCGATTACTATCATTATGATTCTTGATTCTTAACGAATGTATCTTTTCTTTATGTATACTGAGACTATTTACACCAAGACAAATTCCTTGTGTGTCCAATCACACTTGGCCAATAAAGTATTCTATTTTTAAAATTTCCTCTGCTTAATTTGACTTTTTAACCCAAACTTCTCCAGCCTGAAGTCCACGAGTTGGTCCGGAGATGATAAAAATGCCATTTCTACATACAAATAAGGCCCGGCCTGGATAGTTTGCTTTTCACATCGTATGCCTGTATTATAAGCAATAATGTATTTTCAAGAATGTCCACAGATATTTAAAAAATGGCAGAAAACTCTTGCTTAGAAAATGGAGAAAGGAAGAAATGAAGGAGGAGATGAATTGGAAGCATTATCAACATAACTGATAAAAAATATGAAGAGTTGGCTAGAGTCCTGAAATAGTCAAGAAAGATCAGGAAACATATTAAAAATCAATAGAAAACATGAAGACAGTCAACTTTTTTAATGAATAAATAATACACTGCTGAAATAAATGACTCTTGTGAAATGTAGAGCATTAGTGGTAACTTACAATGTGTGAAATGAAATTTAAATGTGCTGGAAGCTGGAAATCTTTCTTCATTTTTTTCATTTTGAGGAGTTTCAGAATGTCACAGAGCTGGTTTTGAGCAGCAGTGCAAATGGTTCGGGTAACTCAAAGATGCACATAATATTGCACACCCTGCAATATCCTCACCTTGGCACAGAAGTTCTCCATGCAGAAAATGCTACAAAAGTTCCCCTGTCAGCTCCTGCCTTAGGCTTGCTTCTGCTTCACTCCCATAAAGTGACAGTCTGCCATGAACTCTGGGGAAGGGCTTGAGGGAAAACCAGAGTAACTGCTGTATCTCCCTCAAGGTCATCCAGCTGGGAAAAGAAGGCAGCTGCATACCAACCTAGGTTTGAACTGACTGTTCTGAAAACATCTCACTTGAACATGATTAAGGAAGGGAAAAGTTGAACTTAGGGATTTGGGTGTGTAATTCTCACTTCTGTGAGAATTATGTATTATTTCAATATTCTTGACTTCTAATAAAACTATACCTTTCTCAGCCAATGGCGCCAAGGGTCTTTTCTATTTAGAGGTTTAATGGTGGCAGATCTGATTCCCCCTTTGATACTTAGAAACCATACAAATCGTAGAAATACTCATCACAAGTAGCCCAGCTTGTTCCGTCAATTTCCAATTGAGATAAGTGCATTTCTACAAATACGACAATGTGATGGAATCTGGTGCAGCGGAGTTGAAAAGAGGAGTGAAACAGCTGACTAGCCTCGAGTCTCTTTTGGGGATAAAAAGTTGAAGGGAGATTCTCCCTAAATCTTTGCAGTATTTATCTAGTAGTTATGCAGTGTGTACTTTAGTCTAGCAAGATTCCTGTCTATAGGCAAGAAACAATAAATGTACTACTTTGATCAGCTCATTATGCCATTTCTTATGCCTGACAGATATATATAAATAAAAGAAACCAGCTGATGTCTTAATAGTAATTTGTGTTTTATATTCATGCTGTTTTCTTCATAAAAATGAAGAGGAGGACACAGAGGGCCATGCAGCCATGGGGCTCATTAGAGCCCTAAAGCTCCTTCCTCTTCCTTTTAATTGGTATTTAATAGTGAATTTCAGCTACCCTTGCTTCTCTTTTAAATTCCTATATTCAATGGTTTAACATTTTGTTTGTACACCGGCCAGGGTCCCTGGGAGAGGAAGATGGTCAGTTTCTAAATGTGAGAAATAAATAAATAAAAAAAGTGCAGGCTTGGCTTACCAAGGCCTTTTCATGTGCAGTATTCATTCTCCATCTTCCCATATCACTGCTGCCCAACAGAAGTCCCTGCTTGCTATAGTTGGACAGCTAGGATAACCTTCACACCTTGGATGAACTGGTGGGGTACACACACGCACACGCACACACACACAAAGATATTGACGTACATACACACTCCTAGTGTGCACTCCTGGTGCACTTTCCTCATCTCTCTCAGATACACCCACAACCTCTTCTCAATGAAGCAGTAGGGAAGAACCTGGGAGTCGCAAAATGCACATTAGTTTCATACAGTATATTTTATCATTTATATATATTTCCTATCTTCAAGAAGATTGAGTGACTTGAACTCTACTGTGCTCTGTAAAGGATCTTTTTATTAAAAGGATACATACAACAGTAATGCAAGTTGTCATTTATGTAAAATAATGTATTTTAATCATGAATTCTGTTTTGTTGCTGTCCTGCCTTTATTATTTTTACAAACAAGCCAAGATGGCGAACCTATCCAATTGTCAGCTTTGGAAACCTTATTCAACGCTGCCACATAGCTTGAGAAAGTGGAAGGGGTGATTTTAATTGATTAGCTCTAAGTAGACAAAATAGAATTCTTTTGTTAGTTCAAGGTCATGGAGTGTGGCGCAGGAACAAAAAGGAACTTACTTTGGGATTGGTTCGTGTGATATGATGATGAGGGAAAAGGAGAGGGTTTGTAGTTTGGGACATTATGGGAAGTCCGGGAAACTTTTAGTTTCAAGATTTCACAGATGTGCCAGGTGCTATTCTAATAAAGGTACTTTTGAGATGACGTCTGTCTCGGAGTTACTGATTGGAATGGAGGTTTGCTGGAACGCTGACATTATCTCGAAACACCTTCCTCCTCCTATTTTCCCCACAACAACCCTGTGAGGTGGTTTGGACTGAGAAAAGAGAGTGATTGGCCTAAAATCACCCAGATGGCTTTCACGACTAAGGTGGGACTTGAGAATTCATGTCTCCTGCTTTCTAACTTGGTATCTTAACCACTAAACCAAATTGACTTTCTTATAGTATTGGATGGCTGAAGGACCATTCTCAACAATCACTCCTATAAAAACTGTACTACTAGTAAGAGCTCATAGTTTAGATAAAAATAAATGGACAAACCTGACAATGACACTATAACCTCTAATGGAACACTGGCCTCTGAACTAAATGCAGAATTTTGTAATTAGAATCTGGATGAGAAAGCTACTCTGAATAGATCATTGCCATCATTATTGTTAGCCTCAAGGGATTCAGTAACATATAATAACACGTGCTGAATTTTGTCTTCAAATTAATTGACCCGCAGGTGGTAGCAGAATACAGTTGTGTACTTGTTGCTAAAAAAAAACATCACTATGAATAAAAGTGAGTATAAGGTAATATGAGAGACAGTTTGGGGATAATGGCTAAGGCAACAAGCTAGAAATCAGAAAACTGTGAGTTCTAGCACCAAACCAGATGTGTGGCCTGCAGCCAGTCACTATGTCTTAGCCCTCAGAAGAAGGCAATGACAAGTTACTCCTGAAATCTTCCCAAGATAAAGACAGACATGTATCCATCCAGTTGCTGGGAATTAACACTGATTTGAAGAGATGGTACCTACAGAGAGGGAGCTGGCGTGATAGAATACAACTAAGTGGCAATTTCTGAGGAAGGAAAGAGCACATTCCAAGAATGGTGGGGGAGATAAGAAGCAGCATAGGTGGCATAGCCCAGAACTGGACACGAGACAGAGGAAGAGAATAAAGATAGTTAGGTACACAAAGTATACAAGATACACTTTGTATATCTAACAGGAAGGGGGCAAGCTATGTTCCAAAGCACCTGAAGGTCAGACAAGGAATAATGGATGGAAACTGAACAAGGAGAGATTCAACCTGGAAATAAGGAGAAACTTTCTGACAATGAGAATAATCAACCAATGGAACAGCTTGCCTTTGGAAGTTGTGGGAACGCCATCACTTGAGACCTTCAAGAAGAGATTGGACTGCCATTTGTCAGAAATGGTGTAGGGTCTCCCGCTTGGTCAGGTGGTTGGACCAGATGACCTATAAGGTCTCTCCTAACTCTGATTATTTGTTATCTGTTATATTGATCACAATGTGAAATTAAGGATTTTATTAGATACTAATTGAACAGTTTCCACAGATGATAAAACTAAAGTTCAACCTATCTGGAATAATTTGCATTTTTCCATCTTTCGAGGCAGAACAAATGTTGGAAGGGACCTTATGGGTCATCTAGCCCAACCCATCCCCATCCAAGCAGGAGCCCCTATACCATGGCAGATTGGACTGACAAATGGCAGTCCAATCTCTTCTTGAAAGTCTCAAATGATGACGCTCCCACAACTTCTGAGGGCAAGCTGTTCTGTTGGTTGATTGTTCTCACTGTCAGAAAGCTTCTCCTTATTTCTGGATTGAATCTCTCCTTGTTCAGTTTCCATCCATTATTTTTTGTCTGGCCTGCAGGTGCTTTAGAAAATAGCTTGACCCCTTCCTCTCTGTGACAGCCCCTCAAATACTGGAACTGCTATCATATCTCCCTTGGTCCTTTTCTTCACTAGACTAGCCATGTCCAGTTCCTGTAACCGTTCTTCATATGTTTTTCATTAGGATGGATTTGAAGGGGATCAATAACTGCCTTACAGGCTGTCTTCCACATTTGTTGCTGAGCACCTCTGAAGACAGTAAAAATACACTTTGCGTTTCCTCAACATCTAGAGTGAGAACTAACAGTGAAGGGAGAAAGATTTTTGCTTGGCAGTCTTTGAAAAGAAGAATGAAAGAAAGACAGGGAGGGAGGGAGAAAATGAGAAGCCATTTGAGGCTTAGTGAATAACAGGCAGATATCCTAGGAACAGCAAGCATTTCCTTTCCTCCTTTTACCTTTAAAAGCCAGTTTGAAGTAACCCATGGCCACCAAATTGCAGAGGAATTATTTTGAATTACAGGCCTCAGTTTGTTAAAAAGCATGGTTGGTGATCAGCAGCGACCCTTCCAATGACAACGGACAAATAGATGAAAATTTATGACAGTTGTTCAATTTTGAAGCTTTGGAATGGAAAATGGGGGGTGAGGAAGTGGGGGAGGTAGGCTCGGAAAGAGGCAAATCTACAGCTGAAGAAGGCTCTATCCTTAGCACATCTGAATTATTGGGATTTTTAAACACTTTATTCCTAGCTCAATAAATTACACGCAGCAATCATTTGTTTGATGTTTTCTTTTTTTTTTTTTAAAAAATGACAGCTTTAGCTGAAAATGGGCATGCAATCTATCAAACTGAGATTTTCCCCTCCCCACATCTTCTTATTTTCCAGTAATTTTGCCAAGCATTCAGATCCTCACCTTCCTCCCATCCATTCGTCTTGTCCATGTTTCAGTAATGAGGTTATAAATGAATCATGCCTGATACCTTCCTTAATTGACAATTGCACAGTTGCACAACTTGCACTGTTGCTAGCAAAGAGACACAACTACAAAAGCATATTGTATCTTGTGAAATTAGGTGAATGCTGTGTGTGTATGTAAGTATGAACGTGTAATAAATCATTCATAGTGATATAGGGTAGACTGTTGGAATGAATGAATGAATGAATTTAATGAATGAATGAATGATTTGGTGGATTTTTATGGCTGCCTATATCATATGCAAGATTCCAGGCAGTTAACAAAATTTAAAAACATATACAAAACAAAATAAAATCCACAGCAGCTAGGAAAAAAATAAAGTCATAATCAAAAGATTAATATATATGTAACCAAGGTAGAAGTAGAGATAGATAGATCAATAGATAGATAGATAGATAGATAGATAGATAGATAGATAGATAGATAGATAGATAGATAGATAGATAGATAGATAGATACTGGTGATAGATAGCGATGAGAGATAGACAGACAGATATGACAGATATAGTAGATGACAATGATGATGATGACGATGATAATGACCATGAGTATATATAGATAGTCATACTCACATTCTTCTAATTTTCCTATTTTTATACTTTGGATGTCTGAATGCTCCTCAACAGTTTTATGATAGCATTAAATAAGGGAAGGGAAGGAAAAAGGGTTCACATAATATCCAAGAATCTCAGGGAGATCATATGGTCCAAAATAGTGGAAACACTTCTTTACCCTATTTAGGCCTGAAATAATTCTGTCTCACTCTTTTCCCCCTTCTGAATCAAATAAATTAGGACTTGATCTTTCCTCCAATTTAGTTCAGGTATGATAATGCAGTAGCTGTTCACATTGTATTCTACTCAACTGGCCCACAATCCTTCCAAACCAGTGATGTCTGAATAGAATAAATTAGAAAAATGATGGGAGAGAAAATGTATAAGTTCAGTATATCTTGAGGAGCAGGTAATATTGTACATAGTACAGTGTAGGGTCAATAGTGTCATTTTGGGGGCGATGTCATAAAAATAAAGATGGCAGTGCCAGCTGCAGGACAAAAACTCCATCCCTTTTGTATATGTATTGATGTCATTCATCTTAAGGGCTCTTGGACAGTCAATTCAATTTCTACTATTAAAATACAATGTAAACTATATCCACCTGAAGCTCATCTAACATGATTGCATAGTACAATATACAAACTGGATAATGTGGGTTGCATTTTTTTACCCCAGGTCAATGTCCACACAACCATCCACATCTGGATTAGGAATTTTTTTTTTTCCAGGGAACAGGCCTGAAATAATTCTGTCTCACTCTTTTCCCCCTTCTGAATCAAATAAATTAGGACTTGATCTTTCCTCCAATTCACAGCTCCCTTGTGTACTCCATCAGGAGAGTCAATTTAGCTCTAATTGTTTCTGTTGTACTAAGTCATTAAAAAAAAACACCCATCCCTTAATATGATTACTTTTAATAGATTTCACATAGTCATATTTTCCACTTTCTGACTTGATTTCTTTTACTTAATTGCAATCAATAACAAGCATTAATTGCATGTGGGACATCCAAATTCAAATGCCCCTTTTCCTATCAATCTTGTTGGATCACTTGAACAAGTCAATGTTTCTCAGACAAGTCTAATTACATATTATTATTATTGTTGTTGTTGTTGTTGTTATTCACAAAAATGACATGCACAGCAAACGAGATAACTATGCTGGATTTCATATCACAAATCACTAGTCAAACACTTCCCTAGTGCTTAGGACTGTGTGATGTATCGGTGAATTATGCGAGCAGATCCCAGTAAGGTGGCCTTCTACAGCTGACCAATGGTGATCTTGTCAGCGCCAATTGTTTTTAAATGATTGCCTAGGTCTTTAGGCACAGCACGCAGCGTGCCGATTACCACTGGAACTACCTGCACTGGTTTATGCCAGAGTCTCTGCAGTTCGATTCTCAAGTCCTGATATTTGGTGACTTTTACAAGTTGTTTCTCGTCGATTCTGCTGTCACCAAGTATGGCAATGTCGACGATCCACACTTTTTTCTCCTCTACAATCGTGATATCCGGGGTATTGTGTTCCAAAACTTTGTCAGTCTGTATTCGGAAGTCCCACAGTAATAATAATAATAATAATAATAATAATAATAATAATAATAATAATAATAATAATAATAATAATAATAATAATAATAATAGCAACAGTAGTAGTAGCAGTTATTATTATTATTATTATTATTTCTTGATCCAATCATAAATTCTTGGGAGAGAAAAAGAAGGCTGAACAAAGTAATTTAGATAATTTGATGCATAGAATATTGAAGTCCATGGCAGGTCACGATAAAGCAAATATGAGAAACGCATATGGCACATGATGCAACATAATGTTATGATTGAATATAATGCAACATATGAATTTTTCATTGGCAGCTTAATTTTCTGTTTCAGAAATGATATACTGTGTACTGTCATAGAAAGGATCAAATATGCTGACTATACATTCAACAATTATTCATATTGAGTTCATTCTGCAATTGAGATGCAGTAGTAAAAATGCAGGAGAAATGTCTTACACAAACTCATTAAGATCTTGTGGGAAAAAAGACACTGTCACAAGTAGAAATCCCCCCCGCCCAATTCATGAGAAAGTTGTCTGCAAATTTTAGACTGTACACCATGGGTGTCAAACTCGCCACGTGTCAATGTCACATTGTCACGTGACATATCACAACTATTTTCCCCTTTGCTAAACTGAGGGTGGGCATGGAGGGTGCATGACGCATCTGGCCTGCAGGCTGAGAGTTTGATATCCCTACTAGACCTTCCATATATAAAATGTCCCCTCACTTTCAATTTTTAGAAAATGTGTTCAGAAATATCATTCAAAATTGTTTGTGTTTATGTGTGTGTGTGTGTGTGTTTCTAGCTATTATTATTATTATCATCATTATCATTATTTTAAATGAATACTCCAGAACACATACAGAAATTCATTTAAATGACTTATATCATCTTAAAAGTTTAGGTCATATTGATTTTTAGCATCTGGGGTCAGTAGCACTTCTATACTATTTATAAAATATTAGGATTCTAAATAAGATCAGAATGCAAATGAAATCAGGTGATGAGAGAGCATCAGATTCAATGAGAATTTTTGACAGGATAGGATTTCGGTTTTTAAAAAAGAAGAATCTGCTTCAATTCATCCAGTGATGGGTTTTTTCCCCCCTAAATTGAAAGCATTTATCATGTGTTACAATTGATGCAATGCATCCCACACATTAAAAAAATACATACACATAGTAAGAAATTCAATGAAAGCTAAACATGCATTTTTGCGCCTCAGATCTTAAATGTGTGGTAAGATTTTTTTTTTGTATTTTTATTCTGTTATATTATACAAATAAATAGATAATTATTATAAAAAAGTCAATTTAGTTGATGGATAAAACCCATCACTTTTCAGAGGAGCTAGAGAAAGCTGTTTCCTAAAGAAAAAAAAGCAAATAATGGAACTTTATCAAAATCTTTATTAACCTAGGTGTGCATAGAAATTGTGAATTCTCAGTACAAAGTAGTGTTTGACTTTCAAATTTCATTTTAAGCTTACCCCATTCACATGGAATATGATTACAGAGTAAATTAAAAAGTAATCACATGTGGATTGCGTTTACTCATGAATGTAATGACTTCAGGAGACTGATTAATGTTAAGAAGTAACTGTCCTGCCTCTTGCACATCTTCCCAGGTGAGATGATAGCTGATAGTGGCATGCACTGATTTAATTTCCTTCCATCAATGAATAACTGAGCAGGTCTAAGTACGTCTCAGAGGTACACAACACTTCTTGTTTTAAGAGTTGCACTTGGTCTTTAAAAGATGAGCAGGGACTGATTTTGAAAAAGTGGCAGGATCAGAATTGTCAGCTTTCCCAGGTATACCAGACAAGAAGCCCAACCAGAAGAGCTACTTCTCCTTTATTGTAAGGATATATTAATAGAATCTTGAAAGCCTGAAAGTACAAATCTTCTATTGTCTCCTTTACAGTCTGAGAATTTGCGGGGAAATGGGTCAACTCACCACAGGACAACTGACCATGGGACAATTCAACAATTCATTTTCATTATTTAAAATAATTTTAAAAATATTTAATTTTTTTTGTCATTCATGTTTCATTTTATTCCTGCTTCAGCATCCTTTCTTTAATGATTCTATTCCACTATTTCTTCAATGTTAGTGTAACTCTTGTCCTGTGGTGAGTTGGCCCAGGGTGAGTTGTCATAGAGCCGGGATGGTGGTCCAGGAGTGTATTCTGAGCCTTTTTTTTGCAACAGTATAATGGGTGCTATTATTATCTGTCATATCTATCTATCTGTCTGTCTGTCTGTCATCGCTATCTATCATCAGTATTATCTATACGTATCTCTATCTATCTATCTATCTATCTATCTATCTATCTATCTATCTATCTATCTATCTATCTATTCATCCATCCATCCATCCATCCATCATATTTATCATGTATCTATATCCATCTGTCTGTCTGTCAATCAATCATCTCTCTCTCTCTCTCTGTCTCATCTATTATCTGTTTCAAGCCAAACTTCCAAAACTTCAAAAGGATTTCTTGAAAGTTAACATGTCCGGCATTGCCTGGGTGTAGCCAACTCTGAGACACATCATTCATGGTCACCCTTGACCCTGGTTTCCCCCCACCCCCTAGGTATCATAATTCATATTCTCCAATGAGACACATCCAGAGCCAAGAGTCATCAATCCAGTTGTTCTCCAGTTAGAATTTTGCATGGCAGAAATTTCAGTCACCTAGTTACTATCTTTGAAAAACTATTTATGGAATGCACTTTTGCTTTCCAAGCTGTTGCACTGCACTTTCAAACCCCTTTCCCACCTCCCTTTCTGTTGGCAACTCTAAAAAGACCATAGAAATATTTTATGAGTTGACATCTATCTATCTATCTATCTATCTATCTATCTATCTATCTATCTATCTATCTATCTATCTATCTATCTATCATCTGTCCATTTGTCCGTCTGTCTATCATCTATTTCTCTTATCTGTTGATTATGTCTGTCTGTCTGTCTGTCTGTCTAGCTAGCTAGCTCGTTATCTTTGATTTCCATAGCATTCCTTAGGGAGCATCTCTTTACCCAATCTCCCAACATCATTTCCACATACCATTTCAAGAATAAAGGATAGCATGAAAATTAAACTTCTTGCAACCTAACTAAAGTTGGAATCTAATTTAAATAACTAAACTCAGTTCATTAAATACTTTTAATGCAATCACTCTCCTTGTATACAAATAATGAACATGGGGCAGGAACAATCTGTGTTGATATAGAGGAAGATGTTTTATTAAGGCGATTGCAGTAAACACAATAACAAGGAAGAGAATCTGATTGAACCCAGGAATTACCTCTAAAGGAAACAGCTTAAGATTTTGCTGCAGGAGACCCACTGAAACGAAGCTGTTGATTTATCTCTATCATTTTGCTGCCATCTGGGTTTCTGTAACCCACATCTGGTAACCCCTCCATGAACACACACGTAGATTATAGTCAGCATGGAAGCCACAGGCTGAAATATTATCTAGTTATTATTTGGATGCTTAGTGTACTTATCCCAAAAGAATGGCAACATATACAATTAATAATAACTTGGATTCAGAATCCATGGGGGAATAAAAGTCTGCTGCTGAAAAAAATGACAGCAGCATTAAATATTACATTACTTTTCCTTTTACACTGTTCCCAAGTAAGTAGCAAGTTCAATTCTACAAGAATTATTTTCTTATCTACATGAAAGACACACACAGCCCTTTTGTCCAAAGTGACCTGGGAAAACCAGACCCTCAAAGCATTCTTCACTCTCCTTCACAAAAGAAACTCACATGAGTGCTATCCATTTTTTCATGGTATCACTTACCATGTTCCCCAGTTCTTATACAACTCAGGTGCTCTGAGTCAGAAGTGCTGAATTTGAGGCTTCAGGGCACAGTATTGGTTCCTGGAAGTCTTGAAAACCGGTCTTAGAGGCCACCAAAAATTCTTAATATCACAAAAGAGAAAATTATTCACTATCCTATTGTGGAGTCCTTGGTATTCTCTGAGCTTGTCTGCAAGAAAATCACCATGTTCAGAGAGCACCATGGATTCCATTATTCAACCTTGAACTACAGAAGTTGGATAGCGGGGTGACAGATGTTGGGGCATAGGAGGTGTGGCTGTGGTGGTTCTAAGATAAGCAGGAAAGACATCCCCCCAAAATAAGACCTGATACTTATTTTGGGGCAGAAAAGAAAATAAGATTGGGTCTTATTTTGGGGGAAACACAGTAAAATAAACAAGCAGTAAAAGAAAGCTAAATTAAATACATAAATGAAACAAAATTAAAAATTACTTCAAAGTTCATTTGTGAACACAATTTTGAATAGCCAACATTTTAAAACCTTATGTACTTAGTTAGTTACTTGCTTGCTTACTTATTTACTTACTTACTTACTTACTTACTTACTTTTTGGGTGGGTTTAGGTGGGGAGTTCCCAACAGATGAAGAAAGAGACCATGAAAATTTTTTTGCTCAGCAACCTGATGGACCTCACTCAAAAGCTGGAGAGATGGCTTTGCTGACTAGTCTGAATGGGCACCAAGACTGAAAGTTCAGAGGTCGTCTTCCGCATATTGTTATTTCCAAGCCATCTCAAGCTTGAAGAGTTTGAATTGCTTTGAAGGTTCATGGCACATAACACTAATTTGATATTTCATGCTTCAGTTGCCCAACCCAAACAAGCAATTGAAGAGTTACAATTTTTACTAGCCAAAGATTCCAAAACATTTTCACACAGATAATTCTGGCAATATTTTGTGTTTTTTTTCCAGATGACGTACAACTGGCAAACTGATCCAAGACACTCCTGATTGCTTTCCCCCTGCATCTACAGTGTGGAGTCCACGATAACATTTAAGTGGAGTCCTTTTTCCTTCAGGATAAATCTCCTATAAACTGATTTGCATACTTCTCTCTATATCAGCAAGTTTCCCTGCCTTTAATCCTACAGGAAGCCTCAGGTTCCAAGGCTTTCTACAAAGTGGGAAAATAAGTTGCCAGATATTCAGCACTTCTGAATCTTGCTCAGAAGTTCAATACAATAGGAGGGAAAAAAGGAAGCGAAAATAGTGTGGGGTCCTTGATAGTCTCTAAGCTTGCCTGTTTTTTGTTTTTTTTAAGACATTTCTTTACCAAACTAGATAACATCATCAATGCTAGAATGGGGTGGGGATCTACTCTCTTTGTATATACTAGTGAGTTGCCCTGTCAGTGTTGGTGGGGGTGTTCTTAGTGGTTCCTTGATTAGATTGTAATATAGTAATGTAGAGATGGGTAACAGACCAAATGTATTTATTTCATCACATTTAGAAACCATCCATCTTTCTCACAGAGCAACTCTGAGGATTCAGATGGATAATATGAATTGTATAAGGTATTGTGTGTGTTAGGTAAGGTAAAGGTCCCCCTGCTAGTCATTTCTGGCTCTAGGGATGCTTTCCATTACAAAGCCGAAGAACCAGCGCTTTCCGAAGACATCTCCATGGTCATGTGGCTGGCATGACTAAATGCCAAAGGTGCACGGAACACTGTTACTTTCCCACCAAAGCGGTCCCGATTTTTCTACTTGCATTTTTACCTGCTTTTGAACTGCTAGGTTGGCAGAAGCTGAGACAAGTAACAGGAACTCACTCTGTTATGCAGTGCTAGGGATTTGAACCTCTGAACTGCTGACCTTTTTGATCCACAAAGCTCAGCAACTTAGCCATTGAGCCACCGCATCCCTCTTTGTGTGTGTTAGAAGAGTACAATAGCTACTTCAGGCATCTGCCTTTGAGTTCCATTTCTTTTTGAATTTCTATGTTGTTTCTTTTTACTGTAGGGTAAAGTACAGTAGAGAGAAATATATGTTGGATTTGCTGTTACAGGAGCCAAACCACTGTACCCAATTAGGAGAAGTGGGTTTTCAAAGAGAAGGAGTAAATCCTCCATTCAATCTCTACCGCTAAATGTCTTCTACCAACTCTGTCAAGGAGATGAATCGAAACACTCCTGTCCCACCCATCCACAACTCAGGAGTATTTTGAAGCACAATAAAATCTACATAAGAGAGATGCATTTCTGTCAGCCTCGCAATCTCAGCCAACAGCTCCTCGCATATCCACACTGAATTTTGCTTCCAGGCAATGTGAAAGAACTCCAGAGAGTATAAAAGGCATGGAGAGGAGAGGCAATCAATAAAGGAAGGTGCCCCAGCTAGTTCTGCCTTAAATCCTTCAGCCAGGAATTAATTGGCCCTAATTCATTCATTCGGAGTTGTACGCAAGATGTTCCTCATAAACCGAAGCCACGGTTCCTTGATTGCAGATATGTAATTAATTCCGAAAAGGCTACTATAAAACAACAATCCAATACAGACTCAGCAGGCGTCAGTGTTATCTGGAGAACATATCACAGTAGGAATACAGTGATTTTTGACACTATCCTGGCTTCCCAAGCACTACTGGGTAGAGAAAGGAAAGAAATGAATCTCTTCTGGAGATAATTAAGAGGTCACACAGATTGGTATAGCTCTAGTGATTTCAGAGATTCTGCAGAAATCCTCATGGTTGGGTGAACTGACTGTTCTTTCACCTATTCACAGAGACTGGAATGGTAGATGTTATCTAAACAGTTTGATATAACAAGCTATTTCTGGTATTAACATTATGATCTTATTTATATTTTCACTTTAGGAAAAAATGCACATTTATATTCTGCCTTTACAGGTGACTGGTGATGGTTGTGCTGTGATAGTTATTAGAGATGATATGAATACATGCACAGAGAGACTTATGCGTTTACAAATATAGCAATAGGACTTAGACTTATATACTGCTTCACAGTGCTTTACAGCCCTCTCTAAGTGCTTTACAGAGTCAGCATAGTGCCCCCAACAATCTGGGTCCTCATGTTACCCATCTCAGAAGGATGGAAGGCTGAGTGAACCTTGAGCCTGGTGAGATTTGAACTGCCAAATTGCAGGCAGCCGGCAGTCAGTAGAAGTAGTCTGCAATATTGCATTCTAACCACTGCGCCACTGCGGCTCTTATTGTGAGTCTTTCCTAACTCAGAATAATGGAGATGCACTGATCCAGCACTTTGTGGCCCCAAGCCAAGCCCAACACCTAGGGTGAACAGAGGCTTTATTGTGGTTTTCCTCTAAGCTGAGAATTTCTTTCATTACTCAATCAGCATATGTACCCCAATTCTGCAGGTTATGTGGGTGATGTATGAATCCAGGAGTTTTACCTGCCAAATTAAATCTGAATCTTCATCTCCAACAGATGCCCTTTAGGAAACTTCATTAAAATACACAGTGATGCTTAGTCTCCAAGCCAAGCCTATTATGAACAGACTTATCCAAAATTTATGGCAGATAATGATATCAACGAGTAAGGAGAATGAGGACATTGCTTTACTCTGCATAGCACCTGAGGCTAGGACAAGAAGCAATGGATGGAAGCTCTTCAGAGGGAGACCCAACCTTGAAGTAAGGAAGAATTTCCTGACAGAGAGAAAGATTAAACAATGGAACATTTTGCCTTCTAGATTCTGGGTGCTTCATTGCTGGAAGTTTTCAAGAAAAGATTGGACAACTTTTGTCCAAGATAGTATAAGGATTCCTACCTTGGACAGGAAGGTTGGACTAGAAAACATTCAAGATCCCTTTCAGCCCTCTGATTCTATATATTATTATTATTTTTTCCTACACAATGTGCTGGAAGGTTTCCTTTTATTCCAATGCACTCAATGAACATGGTAGTTTTCGTCAAGTATACTATCGATCAGTTCCAGTTGTACCATGAAACATTTCTAAGAACATTAAGAATGCAGAACATGACTATCTTCTTGTGTTGAATTTATATTTTACTGACAAAGAAATAAAGGGTAAAATGTTTTTATATATTCTTAAAAAATATATTTTATATATTCTTTGTTGGTAAAATTAAATTCAACACAAAAAATAATTTGTCATGGAAGCAACTGACTATGATGGCTGCTGGACTGGGACTGAAAGGAGAAAGTGGAAGCAATATGGACCGTCCCATATTTGGGTAGAACAGGCTGCCCTGATAAATCAGTTTCACCAGAAAAAAACACATTTTCTTATACTAATTATTTTCTATAACTACCATAACTGCTTCTATCAGGGTCAAAGCAATCTTGAATATAATATTGATGTAGATTGCTCTTGAACCAACTTTCATTTTCCATCCATTTCTTAGCCATTTCTTTGATTGGTGCCACATCTAGTGAATATGGTTGTTTTTGCAACCAAAATATTTCTTGACACAGAAAAAATGCTTCACAAATACTCTGCAGGGATGGTTTCCTAAGTTGGCAGCCAAAACAGGCATAGCATAATAGGTTGTGATGCTACATCATCCCATATTCAGAACATGTGTTTATCAACAGAGCTACTCTGTGGATTCAGCAATAAAGGAATAATTTCTAAGAGAAATGGAATGGGTGGGGAACATATCCATCCTGAGGGTGTTTTAACTTCAGCAAATGTAAGATTGCCCATATTTCAAGACCGTCTATTGCCGCATCGATTTGAGGCTGACAGAGAAGCAGTTGTGCTCAGATGAATTTCATATGTCATAAAAATACAGCTCTTTTTTGAAATCAACCCCATAACGATATGGAATGTAGGCTGGGCAAGAAGAGGTGATTTTTTTCATACACTGATTAAAGTAGAAGAGAATTTTACAAAATAAAATTGTTTATGGGAAAAGCTAGAATCTTTCCAAAGCTTTACTGAATGACTTTGCACACTTCCACACGGTAATAAATAATACAGGTGAAACTCGAAAAATTAGAATATTGTGCAATAGTTCATTTATTCCAGTAATGAAATTTAAAAGGTGATCCTAATATATGAGATAGACTCGTTACATGCAAAGCAAGATAGTTCAAGCCGTGATGTGTCATAATTGAGATGATGATGGCTTACAGCTAATGAAAACCCCAAATCCACAATCTCAGAAAATTAGAATATTGTGAAAAGTTTCAATATTCTAGGCTCAAAATGTCCCACTCTAATCAGCTAATTAAGCCATAACACCTGCAAAGGGTTCCTGGGCCATTAAGTGGTCTCTCAGTCAGGTTCAGTAGGAATCACAATCATGGGAAAGACTGCTGACCTGACAGTTGTACAGAAAGCCATCACTGACACCCTCCATAAGGAGGGAAAGCCTCAAAAGATAATTGCAAACGAAGTTGGATGTTCCCAAAGTGCCATATCAAAGCACATTAATAGAAAGTGATGTGGATGGGAAAAGTGTGGAAGAAAAAGGTGCACAAGCAGCAGGGATGACTGCAGCCTGGAGAGGATTGTCAGGAAAAGGCCATTCAAAGGTGTTGGGGATTTTCACAAGGAATGGACTGAGGCTGGAGTCAGTGCATCAAGAGCCATCACACACAGATGGATCCTGGACATGGGCTTCAAATGTCATATTCTTCTTGTCAAGCTGCTCCTGAACAATAAACAATGTCAGAAGCATCTTACCTGAGCTAAAGAAAACAGAACTGATCTGTTGATCAGTGGGCCAAAGTCCTCTTTTCTGATGAGAGCAACTTTTGCATCTCATTTGGAAACCAAGGACCCAGAGTCTGGAGAGGCACACACTGCAAGATGCTTGAAGTCCAGTGTGAAATTTCCACAGTCTGTGTTGATTTGGAGAGCCATGTCATCTGCTGGTGTTGGTCCACTGTGCTTCATTAAGTCCAAGGTCAACGCAGCCGTCTACCAGGAGATTTTGGAGTACTTCATGCTTCCTTCCGCAGACAAGCTTTATGGGGATGCTGACTTCATTTTCCAGCAGGACTTGGCATCTGTCCACACTGCCAAAAGCACCAAAACCTGGTTCAATGACCGTGGGATTACTGTGCTTGATTGGCCAGCAAACCCGCCTGACCTGAACCCCCATAGAGAATCTATGGGGCATTGCCAAGAGAAAGATGAGAGACATGAGACCAAATAGTGCAGAAGAGCTGGAGGCCGCTATTGAAGCATCCTGGTCTTCCATAACACCTCAGCAGTGTCACAGGCTGATAGCTTCCATGCCACGCCGCATTGAGGCAGTAATTGCTGCAAAAGGGGCCCAAACCAAATACTGACTATATATGCATGCTTATACTTTTCAGAGGTCTGATATTGTTCTATGTACAATCCTTGTTTTATTGATTGCATGCAATATTCTAATTTTCTGAGATCGTGGATTTGGGGTTTTCATGAGCTCTAAGCCATCATCATCACAATGATGACAATTCACGGCTTGAACTATCTTGCTTTGCATGTAATGAGTCTATCTCATATATTAGTTTCATCTTTTAAGTAGCATTACAGAAATAAATGAACTTTTGCACAATATTCTAATTTTTTAAGTTTTACCTGTATAAGAAAAAAACTTTCAGATTGCCAATGGCAAGACAAGGCACTCAACATATACTATAAATGGGATGGATGGAGCAATTTATTTCCTTTTTGTACAGTATAGCTGATAGCTCAGAATACTGGGCACAGGGCACTGACTGAATGATAGTCTTTGTACTTTCTGCATGTTCTCAGGTCTTTGAAATCAGCAAGAAAAATCATGTGGACTTGAAAAGTGCTTTGTGAGCAATTTGGAGGCAGAGTAATAGTGGCATGGAAGACCCTAAGTCTTCTTGAGGATGGAATTATCAGTTTGGGTGTCCTGCCGTAATGGCTTTTAAGATCAGATAAAGGGCATGTGAGCAGTGATAATACAGAGATTATGCAAGTGGTTTTGGGTTTTTTTGCCACTGCACAAAGGATGAGTTGAGGGAGTCCTCTACACAGCAAGGAAGGAACCTAGTTGGAAACTCGCTTTGAAATTTTAAACATTGCTCTCTAAGAAAACTTATGACTCCGAATGGTCCTCTAGAATAAATACTAGGAATCACATAGAGTGCAAATGTAATTAATCCAAAGCCTCTGTGTGTGTGTAGATTATTCATATAAATACAATTCCAGAAATAAATTAACTACAAACTTGTTTAATTTTGACATAGGGGGAAGGCTATGACAAACTGGCGTGATGTCTATTCAATCTGTTGTCCTGGTGTTCATATATATGAATGATTCAAAAGTTCTTACAGCCCTTTTAAATGTTTTCTTTATCCTTAAGTTGGATTTATACTGGACAGTTTTTCAGGAAAAAAATCTAACAATTTTGAGCTATGCTATGACAATCTGTATGATCGATATATACCCATTGAAATTGATGTATGTATATTGACCTGAGCTGCCTTTAAGAAGCGTTGATTTGCACATAGTTATTTAGTGTAGAGTAAGGGAACAGAGCAAGGCTGGGAAAACCACAGTGCATATCAAAACCAGCAGAACTGAACAACAAGAGTAGCAATGCTAGATGAGATATGGACAGAACCAGAGGTAGTATTCATCAGGTTTTGGCCAGTTCTGGAGAACCGGTACCAGAAATTTTGAGTAGTTCAAAGAACCGGCAAATACCACCTCTGACTGGAGATTTTACAGCATCCTTCCCCACCATGCCCCCAAGCCACATCCACAGAACTGGTAGTAAAAAAAATTGAATCCCACCACTGGATGGAACACTCAAAAAAGGATGATAAAGCTACAAATGCTTAGATCAGGGGTGTCAAACTCACGGCCCGCGGGACAGATGTGTCATGTAGTGGCCCCACTGTCAAAGATGACATATGTGCAGCCATGTTTTACTGTAGCCTTTGTACTCTTTTTCTATTAGCATTTAGGTTAGTAGTAACTGAATTTAAAAAATACTTTCAGGCTCACCATTTTCTAACTGTTGAAATGGGGTGTAAAGATAAGGGCGGAATGTTATGTCCAGGTGGCATTCCTTTCCCATGGGAAGAGGGAAGAGGCCTGCAGCTGGCAGAAGGTAGACTTCGGAGTCACCGGGCTGTTGGACTGACAAGTGATTGGAGATTGTGACTCAGGGTGGAAGTTTCAAACTTCTGCTTTCATTGGGTATAATTCCAGTTCAGAGTCGGAATTACACCAAGCCCTTGCCAATTTAATGTGTTCCTAATAAATGGATTTGAAAAGGAAAATGGATGTCTTGGACTTTATTTTTTGGAACATGTTACTTGGAGGCTTGACACCCGCCCCTGCCCGGTTTAACAAAGGAGGAAAAAGTCCCGATCCATCACGTGATGATGCCGTGATGCCGTGAGTTTGACACTCCTGGCTTAGATGGATACCAACATAGCAAATTTCAGGATATTGATATAGGAAAGAATGAGAAAAATTATAATAAAGACAATATTTTCATAACAAAAAGATTGCTCGCAATCAGGTCAAGATATTGGAGATAGTAGAGAAACTATCAAAAACCTAATGAATCAAATAACATTTGCTTGGCAAGAACTGGTTGTATATGAGTAAAAGTGAACGCAGAGAGGCAAATTAACATTATGTACCTAAAAAGGTAACATTATAGGTAACAGTCACATTATATACCTAAAAAGGGAGCCTCCTTTGAGAAACTCCTATAAGGGAACAATCCAGAGACCTATAAAGTTCTAGCCTATTAGAGACCTAAAGGTGCTTTTTCAAGAGGCAACTGGCCTTTCTTGTTTTTCTTTGAAGACATTTTGCAAATAACCAGCTGTCTGCAGGGAAAATAAATCCTTCCATTCCCCACCATTCAGTCAGAGCTGAAGAAGCTTCTTGGATGAGAAGCGAAATGTTTTCAAAGAAAAACAAGGAAGTCCAGTTGCCTCTTGAAAAAGCACCTTTGGGACAACCATGACCTGGATGACTGAGAATCTCCATAGACCTTTAGCCTGTTGCAGAGTGTGAAACAGAAACTTCATCTCAGCCATGGCATAACCAGCTTAGATACAAGTATATATTTTCCATTTGAAAATATATATACAAGTATATATTTTCCATAGTTTGAGAGGCACTTTGGCCAGATATCCATGTGTAGTGATGTGAATTTGAAAGATTAAATGCATTAATCTGAGTTAAATTGGATGGGGCACAAACAGGCTTTTAGTTCAATTCAAGGAAGAGCAAGTGACTCTGGGATTTTAGACCTTCTGATTCCATAGACTAGGGATGTCAAACTGGTAGCCTGTGAACTGGATGCATCATGCGCAGTCCACACCCACCCCAGCTCCGCAAAGGGAAAAATGTCACAATACTTCTCATGACGGCAACGTGACGTGGCGAGTTTGACATTGTGCCATTGACCTTCCATCTTTTGTTCTAGATGGAGTGGCACTATGCCAGACTGATCCCCCCCTAGTACAATCTGGGAGATACTCCTGGACTCGAGCCTCCTTCCCAAACAACAGATAGCAGCAGGGCTGGGAACGTCTTTGCACAACTTAGGGTTGTGCATCAATTGTGTCACTCGTGCTGTTCTGATCACCAGATCGGACTACTGCAATATGTTTTATGTGGGGCTGCCCTTGAAGACTATTCAGAAACTTCTATTGATGCAAAATGTGCTGCTGTGTGTCACTTGGCATATGGGAGATCATTGCTCTGTGAGCTGCATTGGCTTCTGGTGCGCTTCCAAGTGGAATACAAGGTTCTGTTTATCAAGGTTAGACACCTTCATGGGTTAAGACAAGATAATCTATATTTCTCCTGAATTGTTTCTACCGATTGTATCCGATGTGGCAGGAATGACACAGTCTGGGTATTATTTATTATTTATTTATTTTATTAAACTTTTATACCGCTCCCTCTCCCAAAAAGGGACTCGGGGCGGTGTACAGCCTACTAAAAACATATAATAAATACTCAATAAATACAATTAAAATAAATTAAACCAAATTGATCCGGCTGTCTAACCCAAAAATAGAGTTAAAAATTAAAAACTAATAAAACCCCGATTAAAATTAAGTTAAAAACTAAAATACAGTTACTGGGCCAGGCCAGCCTGTTTAAAAAATAGGGTTTTCACTGCGCGCCGGAAGGTCAGAATATCCGTCATAGCCCGTATCTCCGGGGGGAGATCATTCCAAAGGGAGGGGGCTCCCACAGAGAAAGCCCGAACCCTCGGGGCCGTCAACCAACAACGGCCGGGCGGCGGTACCCCGAGGAGGGCAACCCTGTGGGAGCGTACTGGGCGGCGGGAGGTTGATGATGGCAGCAGGCGGTCCCGTAAGTACCCAGGTCCCGAGCCATGGAGCACTTTAAATACTGTCAGTACCACCTTGAATCGAATCCGGAAGGCCACAGGAAGCCAGTGCAGCCTGCGGAGAAGCGGTGTAACGTGGGAGCTCCGAGGAGCACCCACGATCACCCGCGCGGCTGCATTCTGGACCAGCTGCAGCCTCCGGAGACTCTTCAAGGGGAGCCCCATGTAGAGAGCATTGCAATAATCCAGGCGGGAGATGACGAGGGCGGAAGTGACTGTGCGAAGTGCGCCCAGATCCAGAAAGGGCCGCAACTGGTAAATCAGACGAATCTGATAGAAAGCCCCCCTGGCGACGGCTGCAATATGTTCTTCTAAAGACAGCCGTACGTCCAGGAGGACACCCAAGTTGCGCGCCCTTTCCACGGGGGTCAAGACCTCTCCCCCCCACGGCCAGCGAAGGAACCAGCTGGCTGTATCTGGGCGCAGGAAACCACAGCCACTCGGTTTTGGTCGGGTTGAGACGAAGCCTGTTACGACCCATCCAACTCCGCACGGCCTCCAGGCATCGGGACCTCACTTCGACGGCTTCGTTGGGGTGGCCCGGGGTGGAGATGTACAGCTGAGTATCATCAGCGTACTGATGGAACTCCACCCCGAAGCCACGGATGACCTCACCCAGCGGCTTTACATAAATGTTGAACAGCAGGGGCGAGAGCACCGACCCCTGAGGCACCCCACATCGTAGGGGCCTCGGGGCCGATCTCTGCCCCCCCGTCAACACAAATTGCGAGCGGTCGGAGAGGAAGGAGGCGAACCACCGCAACACGGTGCCTCCCACCCCTAACCCCTCCAACCGCTGCAATAGGATACTGTGGTCGACAGTATCAAAAGCCGCTGAGAGATCTAACAGGACCAGGACAGAGGAACAACCCCTGTCCCGGGCCCTCCAGAGGTCATCCACCAACGCGACCAACGCCGTCTCCGTGCTGTGCCCGGGCCTGAAGCCCGATTGGAGGGGGTCAAGGTACTGACATTTAGGGAGAAGGAGAACCTTTCCTGGTATGGCACCTATGAAGGAAAGGGCTAAGGAACTTAAAGACTGCATCCCCTAAAAACACAATCTCTGTAGGAAATTATTATTTGCAGACATTTTTCTATCAGTTGCTAGTGTATTAGAAGTAATGAAAATAGCTTAGTTAGTAAAATCATCAGAAAATGCTTGCTCTAATGAAACCCTAAATATAGTCATGGGACAAGATGCCTGTTTGCCATGGGGGTCATATGTTGGGAATAGATGATTATGCTGAAATATGTATAAGACTTGCCGATATGTTAAAAGGACAAAAGGCAATGGCTTGGGAAAAGAAGAAAATTGGGGGCAATGTACTAATTATAATATAATGTGCTAATTGTTACTGAAAATTAGGGGCAAACATACTGATTACTGCTAGACACTGCGGATGCCAACTAAGCGATAATAATAATAAATTTTGATAAGGTCATAGGATGACCTATAGGGGGTTGGCTTAAGATGGCCTTATGGAGAAGTATGCATTAAAACTGTACTGTTGAAGAAGTGCACCTTTGCACAGCCCTAGTGGGAATGATTCAGCCTGTGTCCTTTCTTCTGCACAGAATCAAGGTTCTGCAAATCTCCACCTTGGTGTGTGTTTTCATTGGGCATTGCACAACGGGCAGGATCAGCTTTCTTGGACAACACCTACCCTTTGGAACATCATTCTCCCTGAGATTAGATTGGCTCCCTCCTGTTGGCTGAGTTGTAAGAGTTTGAAATCTCACTTTGTTCTCAAGCAAGGTGATGGTTAGAGCCCATGACCTTGTTGTACAGATGAAAGGATAGATCAGGGATGTCAAACTTAATTTCATTGAGGGCCACATCAGGGTTATGTTTGAACTTGGGAGGCTGGGGGTGTGTGGTCAGTGGGCGTGGCCAGGGTGGGCATGGTTGGCTTGATGTCACTCATTTCTGGGGCACTTGTGGTGGCCTGGGTGACACCTCCAGGCTGTTTTTGGCTGGGACAGCCTCCTGCAGCACTCTGACAGCAAAAACGGGCGCCCCCAACAAGCTCTATTTTTGCTGGCAGAGGCACCTCTTGGGCTGGTCCTTTGATCCGGCCACGGGCCTTGAGTTTGTCAGGCCTAACTTTTGTCATCTATGTATATGCTTTTATTTTAGTTTTGCATTTTTTGTATTTTTTATTATAAACTTCCTAGAATCAAGTAAAAGTAACAAGGGCAGCTATATAAGCCAAGTATGTAAATAAACAAATATTTACATTTATAACTACACCTAACTCATTCAGTTTTGTACAGTCTTATTCATTTCTGCCTCCATACAGGTTTTATGTCTTCAGCAATATACGGTTCGTAAAAAGAAATAATTATAAATCAGTGGTTTTATATTTAGATTGCTCGGTATTCTTCTCTAGTGATAGCTCAGTGCAAATTTGATCATACTGCCCACTGGAAAAATAAAACATTGTTAAAATTGAATACAATAACATTCTCTATAAAACTGGACACTTGGCCCCATTATATAAGAGATAGAATTACTTATACATTTTATAAATCAGCCCATTTTTTTCAATTGCCTTTTTGAAATGATCTTTAGACCTAAGTTGCATTATTTCATTATTTCCTACTGAGTTTACTAAAATAATGGGTTTACTATATATATTATGAAATCAACTGGTCATGAAGAATATTTGCATTCATGGATGAGTACATGTCTGTGTGTTAGTGTATGGGTATGTATATGTGGGGGTTTGTGTGGGTGCACAGTACAGAGAAGCCACTGAGGTGTTTTCTATTCTCTGAATAAGATGAGAAGATGCTCCATGTCTAATACTTCCTCTCTCATTTTTAACTTCTAGCATTACCTTGGACAAACTGAATAAGCAACCAAAGTTGTAGATTGAAATGTTCCTCCAGAGGCTCAGCCCACAATCAAAGTGGCTGTCTCACAATTGAAGTGGCTGGATAATGATAACATACTCTAAAAAAGGTCTATCAGGCCTCTTAAGGCCTTGAAACAACCAGGCATTTCGCCTGAGTGAGCCCCATTGAAACAAATGAGTCTTCAGTCCATTGGAGCTTTCCCATAAATGCTCTCCATAGGGATGTGCAACTGAGAATTGGATTTGGCACGGTATTGCCAAAATTAAACCCTTTTAATTGATTCCAGCTTCTGAATTGGGATTCAATTTTTTTTTACTACTGGTTCTGTGGGCATGGCTTAATGGGCTTGGTGTGGATTGGCGGGCGTGGCAGGGGAAGGATACTGTATAATCTCCATTCCCTCCCCACTCCTGGGGGAAGGTTACTGCAAAATCCCATTCCCTCCCCACCCCACTAACCTGCTTTCCAGCTCCATTCTCCTGTGCAGGGCAACAAAAGAAGACCCAGCCGATCAGCTGGGACTCGGGAGGCAGAGAATAGATGGGGGCAGGGCTAGTCAGAGGTAGTATTCCAAACTATTTAAAATTTCCACTACCGGTTCTCCAGAATTGGTCAGAACCTGTTGAATACCACCTCTGCTCTGAGTTCTTTCTTATTTAAAGCAGAGGGATCCTTAGGCTGCAAGCAATGCCCAGCCAGTTGCACAAGACTAGGCCACTCTTAAATCAATGTGACTGACTTCTGACTTTATCAATCAAATAAAGCTGTTTAGATTTCTAGCAAGTGTTGAACAATGCTGTGTTTATACTAGAAGACCATTTAGATTTTTTTTTTAAAGTCTCAGGTACCAAATTGTCTTTGTGCTGAGGACAAATATTTCATCTTGTAACTTTGATCCAGCTACTCAATCTTTTATTTTTAAAGGATTCCTTTTTGTTGTTTTTACCTCCCCTGGCTCTTCATCTCACCTCACTTTTGCACGCCTTGGAGCATTGAAAACTGGTTAATCAAGATCCCACAAGTCTATCATCGTAGAAGAAATATGTTTTCGAGGCCCACCCTTTAAAACACTTTATTATCGTACACGGAAGTATTATACCAAACTGGAAAATATCCATGAAACACATTTATTTGCTTATCTGGCCTCTGGTTCTGGGTTAGATTCATAATTTTGAATGCCCTGTAAAACTCTGACTTTAAACTATTTGTGTGATTACTTCAAATATTACAGCACTGTATACAACAAGGATGCCACATTGCAGGGCTACTTATCCTCTCTCAGAAATAACTAATAGCCCTGTCCATTTGATTTACTTAAAAGTTTCTTCAGAACCAATATCTAGTCCCATTAATAGCTTGGTAAAGAAGCAAGACACAACCTTATCCAAACCCACAAAAATATTTTCTGTCTGATTCAGTCCAGTTTATGCACAATAGGGTTTTTTTTTCCCCCTCGTGTTCTTCCAGGCTGTCTTTCTCAGAGCATCATGGTGGATGCTCTGTGTAATCACACTTTCATTAGATTGCAAAAGAGCTTTCTGTCTCTATATAAATGAGTGTGAGATGGAATGCCAGTTTGGTATAGAGGTTAAGGAGCTGGCCAGGACACTGTGAGTTCTAGTCCCGCCTCTTAGCCATGAAAGCCAGCTGGGTGACATTGAGCCAATCAACAAAAGACTATGAGTTCTAGTCCCCCCTCTTAGCCATGAAAGCCAGCTGGTTGACTTTGAGCCAATCAACAGAAGACTGTGAGTTCTAGTCCCGCCTTGTAGCCATGAAAGCCAGCTGAGTGACTTTGAACCGTTTCTCAGCCCAACAAGGTTGTTGTTGTGGGGAAAATAGAAGGAGGAAGGGATGTTATGTATGTTTGCCACCTTGACTTACTTATCAAGTAATAAAGGGGGGAATCAAACAAACAAACTGTAGTCTCTCCACTGTGCTTATTGGGTAGTGGAGAGAGAGAGAGAGAAAGAGAGAGAGAGACAGACAGATAGACAAAGACAGAGATAGACAGAGTGTGATAACGAGATGGAGGGAGGGGGAGAGAGAAAGAGAGAGATCAATGAATTATTATTAGAATCAGTTCTCATCTAACTTGGATAATACCTCAGAAAACATGGCCAGCAGTTCATAAAGCTGAACATAATGTGTCCATCCCCAACAGTGGGGCTCATTTTTATTCACCAAAGAAATCAGTTCCCTATGTAGTGTGAGGAACAACAATTAAAACTCAAGGAGTGCTTCAAAAGCAGTCTGGAAAGCAGCATGGCTAATGTTTCAGGGTGAGAAAGATGAAGCTGAGTTGGCTTTGAAGCTGGAAGTTGACGGAGGCTGCATGGGGCCTCATGAGTGAATTCATCTTGTATGCTGTGGAGAGCATTGCTAACAAGGAAGCAATTAACTCCCTCATCACTGGAAGTCTTTTGTTCAATCATAGCTATTTCAAAGGTGAAGGGATGGGATGCTGAGAGAAAGAGATAACTAGAAGGAATGGGAGGAATGGCAAAGTATTTGTCTAAATTAAGCAAACTATCATGGAATAAAAGCACAAGACAAGAAATAGAACATTCTTGTGACATGATAGCAGTGTTCCAATATCTGAGGGGCTGCGTCAAAGAAAGGGGGCCAACCTATTCTCCAACTCACCTGAAGGCAGAAGAAAAAGAAGCAATGGATGGAAACTAATCAAGGAGGGAACCAACCCAGAACTAAGGAGAAATTCCCTGACAGTGAGAAAAATTAATCAGTGAAACAACTTGCCTCTCGAAGTTGTGGTACTCCAAAACTGAAAGTTTCTAAGAAGAGATTGGACAATCATTTGTCTGAAATGATATAGGATCTCCTGCCTGAGCCAGGGCTTGGACTAGAAGACCTCCAGGGTCTCTTCCAACTCTGTTATTTTGTTATCCTTATTAACAATAAGCCCAAATGATCCCATCCAACTAAAATGAAAGTTTTGTATTATCTGACTGTAAAGGTAAAAATCTCCTGAGAGTCTAACTTGACTCCTAGTGACTTCATAGGGATATCACTGAGGAGGGGAAAACATTTCTGTTCCACTTCAGTTTGTCGTTTTTCTTGTTTTGTGAAACTGTTCCTCTTTTGTCATCTTTTCAAATCAATTTGTTGGTGAAATTATTTTTTTCAATTATTCTAAAACTGTGCCCAGTCTCAGCTGGTAGGCAAAGAACAGGATAGAATAGAACAGGATAGAACAGAACAGAATAGAATAACAGAGTTGGAAGGGACCTTCTCAGGCCCAATATCCTATACTACTTCAGATAAATGGTTGTCCAATCTCTTCTTAAAAACTTCCAGTGTTTGGAGCATTTACAACTTCTGGAAGCAAATTGTTCCACTGATTAATTGTTCTGTCAGGAAATTTCTCCTTAGTTCTAGGTTGCTTCTCTCCTTGATTCATTTCCACCCATTGCTTCTTGTCCTGCCCTCTGGTGCTTTGGAGAATAGCTTATAGGATGAAACAGCACAGTGATTTAGGGATCCATTGAAGTTACAATGGAACCAGAAAGGGGGATTTATGACTTGGATTTGGTTTTCCACCAGTCAGGTTCCCTCAGCAGTCACATGACTGAACTGGGGGTGCTTGTCAATACAAACACATTTTATGGTGGTTTTGCTGAAAACTGGCACTTACTTCCATTGGTTCGCTTAACAATCACGGTGATTGCTTTACGACTATTGCATTCACTTTATAACTGTCATGTTTTTTTAATAATCACCACCAAAAACATCTTACAATTGGTTTGGTATTAGGACTGACCCGTTTTATGACCTGTTCTGACCCAACCTTCGCAAGTAAGCCGCTTACTTGCGAGTAAAACATACCCCTTTTCAAAACAGGGCAGGAACAATCTTTTATTCACCTGGATAAACAAAAACCAAACATAATTCCAACAAACCTGGTTCTGGCCAAGGAATCTGAATTGCTTGCTGTATACTAGAAATCGGCCACTTCCAAACCCCTTCTATTTATTTCCCAGCCAGGGATGTGCTAGCTAGCATCTACATCTGCTTTTTCCTGAGAGTCGGCTTATTGTTTTTGGTTGCTCTCCTCTCCTTTCCTCTCTAGGCATATCTGGATGGACCTCATCTGTTCCTCTCCTTCACTCAGCTCAGGCCCTGAAGACAGCTGCCTCTCCACCTGGGGATGACAAAAGGGCCCGCCTCTGCCTCTGATGCTGTTTTCTTATCAGAGCTTTCCAAAGACTCCAAAGCTGGCCCAGGCTCCCCTTCAACCTCCTCCTCATCTGACTCTGCTGTTAGCTCTGCTGGCAGCTGATGGGCCACAACAATGACCGTAACAACATATGAGTGCAATTGACAGGCTCCATTACAATTCTATATCAAGAAGTACCTGTAAGACAGAGTCACCAACCAAATCAGGCAAGTTAATGAAAATATCTGATATTCAAATTGTTGCTGGTGGAGAAGGTTATTACCTCATATTAGAAGACAGTTTGGGTGGGATGGGGATCAAAGAAGCAAACAGAGCTTTGAACATATAATTGTTGGCTATATAACTTTCACTCAATTTTGTTTATTAGCGATACTTTTCTAAAGTTGGCATTTTCCCAAGCTAATATGAGAAGTTGAGCTTCATTATGAGTTAATTTGACTCATTTTTGTAATTGGATCCAACATTGTTCTTGTGTTCAAAGCCCACTTCAAATTGTAATCTTCTCTCACATTATTTAGACTGAACTATATTGAGAATAGGAAATTGCACTGTTAATTGGGATTTCAGTGGCAAACCAAGAACATGACCTCTCCCCATTCATAATTTTGGTTTCCAAGTCTGGTCTACTTCAAAGGGCTGAAAGCTAGAAACAAGGTATTTATTTGAACCCCTCCTCACCCAATCCATAGCACTGTAAAAGTGTGCCAGTGATAATTTGCAGAAAATAGCTGATTTTTTTTATAGTGATATATTTCATTTCTTTGAATTTTAAAATAATGGTGGGCACGAAAACTAGAAGCCTCTGGAAGGCAAATTACTTTGTCTATTATTCAAACTGAATAGTGGCCTAAAGTCAAGAAACATAGTAATTCTGGCTTTGAAAAATCAATAGCATGATTTTACACATATTTTAATATTTAGAGCAGTGTTTTTTCAACCTTGGCAACTTCAAGATAGCTCCTAGCATTTGGCTGGAAAATTCTGGAAGCTGACGTCCACATATCTTGAGATTGCCAGGATTGAAAACCATTGATTTAGAGGATTAACAATGAGGAGGTAACCACCATCTACCCCATTCTTAATCCAAAGTATCAAGATCTGAAAATCAAAACTGAAAGATTACGGCATACACTGCCCATGGTGGTCCAAATGGTTCTTGGCACACAGGGTGTCATATCAAAAATTCTTGGATGGCACTTACTAAATGTGCACATTGAGAAAATTTCCACCTGTCAATTGCAAAAGGCCACATTGTTTGGAACTGTACATATACCTTGCCCATACATTACAACAGCCTAGTTTCTTGGGAAGAACTCGATGAGTATGAAAGTCAACACAAGCTAAAGAACTGGCAGCTGCGATTTCTCATTGATGTGAACAGATAATAATAAATCAAAGGTAGTGCCAATAGTAATAGTCTCCTCGAGTGCAATCGCAAAACCACTGGACTGCCACTGAGTACCATCGGCATAGACAATATCACCCTCAGTCAATTACTTGGAACAGCTTACATCCTGTGATAATACCTCTAACACCATCAAACATGAATATTTGCCTGTATCAGGACCTTGAGAAGGTAGATTAAAATGCCAAATCCAGTCTGAACATCTGACTGACTATGCAATAATGACAATTTAACAGAATATCTTACATCCTGTGATGATAGTTTTAATACCATCAAATGATATCTGTCTATTGCAGCTCTTTGGAATGGACTCAATAGATGGATACAAATGCCAAATCCAGTTGAAGCATCTGGCTGAGTATGTAACTAATCATTGCCATCATCATCATCATCGGTACATTCTTTTCAGATATTCTCTTCCCATGGGACTTGATTTCTAACAGCAAATTATTATTTCTTTGGTTTCAGTCTTCGTATGTTTGTGACCGGTAAGCAATTTTTATAATAATATTGATTTCTCCTGTAATATTTGCCTCACACTGCTATTCAGGTAGGTAACACAGATATCTTCACTGCAGCTTCTTCATATATAGGCCCTGAATTAGATATCATCATGTCACAAGATGAAATTCCTTGCTTCGTTTGACACTGACCATTCCCATAGAAAAAAAACCAAGCTGCCCCTGAATCTTTGAAAACATACTGGGTTATTTCTCCAAGCTCCATAGATCTAATACAGGTAGTCCTCAACTTACAACAGTTCCTTTAGTGATCGTTCAAAGTTACAATGGCAATGAAAAAATGACATGACCATTTTTAACCGATACAACCTTTGTACCATCCCCATGAACGTGAACAAAATTCAGCTGCTTGGCAACTGGTTCATACTTATAACCATTGCTGTGTCCTTTGTGACAAGCAAATTCAGTGGGGATGCCAGATTCACTTAACAACAGGGTTACTAACCTATCAACTATAATGATTTACTTAACAACCGTGGCAGGAAAGATCATAAAATGGGGCAAAACTCACTCAACAAATGTCTCACTTGAGAACAGAAATTTTGTACTCAATTTTGATGGTAAGATGGGGACTACATGTATTAGGTATAGAGTAAACCATGAAAAATAAGTGAAGGGGGGAAAATGGATCCAACCATAAGACAATGAATGTGTTTGCATTTATGAAAGGATGAAGATCTGAAAAGGAAAGGATTCATGCATAACCTTAGAGAAGCAATCTTAGTCCTCTCACAATAGTCCACAATATGGATTACTTCTATTTTGTGCTTAATATATGGGAATCTGGCCATTATGGCTTCTTTAACAAACTATAGCTTTTAAACATAGTTTACCATTATTGTGAAGGCACTCGTTCCTTTTTATTTATTGCAATCTCCCTGTAAATCTTCTATAAAATTTTTTCCAATAAACACAAAGCAAATATTCTCAGTGCTTGGATTCTCCATCCTAGGAAGCTGCCGAGCTCCAATGGATTAGGACAGATTGGCGTTCTGCTTTGAAGCTAATGACTTTGGCTCCCATTGCCTGACTTCAGGACACAGCTTGAGGGCCAGTCAATTATCTCACGTTTGTGTAAGGATGGCATGCTTGTAAAAATTGGACACCAGCAGTTCCCAGGTGAACTTTGTGTGCCAAATGCTGGGAATGAAAAAACAGATCTGTGCTAAAAGAGAAAATTTGCCCAGCAAGAAGTCATAAAAGAGATAACAGAATTGACTCTATATTTGGACTCTTACAGCTCTGTAGGCAATTTTGCACCACTCAAATGTTGGGTGACAGTAAAACAGTTTCCGTCTGTGAAGACACGTCAACTGAACCCATAGGAAGAAAAAAGGCTCAGTTTTCCTCACTGTAGGAAACAAGAACCGATAAAGTAGTGTGTTTATATGGGTGTGATTTTGTGCGCTACAAAGCCTATATGTGGCTAGAATAATAGAACATGTGTGAGAATACAATGATTCTCAGGCATGATTTCTCAGGCATTATCTGGTTCCAATGCCCATTATTCCTAGTCATTGGCCCTGCATTCTGGAATTGATAAGGTATGAAGTTTAAACTGAGAGTCATTCAATATAGACTGTCATAATAAACTCAGTAGAAATGACACCGTTGATTAATTATCTTCCAAAGCCACTTAGTAAGTAGACATAGTTAGACATTTCAAGGCAAGGAAACATTCAACGTAACAGAAGCGATGAGGGGGAGTCAGTGCAGAATTGATATAATTACTTTTTTAATATTACTGAAACAGCACTTGGTGTTTAAATGCTTTAAAAAATCACTTATCCTACTTAAAAGCAGGAGAGGAAGAATATTGGTGCTTTTAAATTTTGGAATTGGAGAAGACTCCCAAGAATATTGTGGACAGCCAGGAAAATAAACCAATGGATCTCCCAAGGATGCTTTTTCAAGAGGCAACTGGACTTTCTGTTTTTTCTCTGACGACGTTTCGCTTCCTATCCAAGAAGCTTCTTCAGCTCTCTTCTCTTCTTGATTGAGAAGCAAAACGTCTTCAAAGAAAAACCAGTTCTCTCTTGAAAAAGCACCTTTGGGACAACCATGACCTGGATGACTGAAAATCTCCACAGAAACCAATTAAACAGAGTTTTCCCTTTAGGAATAAATGACCAAACTCAAATCATCCTGCTTTGGAAACACGCAATGACCCAACTCTCTGGAAAAGGGCCTAATACTGGAGAAAGTGGGAAGGAAGAAGATGATCAACAGCAAGATGGAAGGACACAGTTACAGAGACAATGAGGGCAGCTTTGGGAGACCTGAAAGATCAAGTTAGGAATAGAACATCAGGGAGAAAATCATCTGTGCTTATTAATGAACTGTTAAGTGACCAGGAGTAATGGTGAAACCACTGCAAATCTATGGGTATTATGAGATTGCTCAGAATGCTTTACAGAAATGTTTAAAGAATGTTTTATTTTTCAGTCTTGTGTACTACCTCATACTGCTTGGAACTGCATCCTGAGAAATCTTCTATATATATATAAAAGCAAAATGCCACTCATGCATCATCACAAAATCTCTAGAACCAGTAAAGCCTACAAATTTGAAATGTGGCTTCTACGTGCTCACTAGGAAAGGATTTTTTGAAATGACCATCAGAGCATTAGTATTTCGTATATTATTTTTAACACTTTAACACGATTGTAAGGAGTTCTACTCTCCCTCCCCACCTGAAAAGAAATCTGTTCCAAATGCAAAACAAAAGCAGAGGAGAGAAGTTTCAATTTCAGTTTTAGTTTCACAGCAGCAACCAGCTTTAGTACAGAACAGTTGAGCTAAGCCACGCCCAGGCTCCTTGCTGTCTCCTTCTTACTCACACAGCAAATACTGTTTCAGTTTCCATGTTTCAGTTTCCAAACAGCCCTCAACTCTCTCTCACACTGACAGGACACTAGCCAGATGAATGGATGCTGGTAGGCAGAGGGACAAGTTCCCCCCCCTTATTTTCCTCCACAAAAAGTAAGCCTTATCACACCCTGATTCGTAGTGAAGCACAGGTATAAAGCTAGTACTTGAATAAAGCCAACCATGACCTGTTCATAACATTCCTTAAAGTCTAGTATTTCAACGATGACTTTGGCTTTGTTACTTAGTTATTATTTCATATCCCAACTAATCCAGTAACCCAAGTCTACATACAGATAGCCCTTACAATCACTCATTTACAGTTCGAAGTTACAATGACATTGAAAAACTGATTTATAGAAATAGCATTTAGACTTATATATTGGTCCATAGTGCTTTACTGCACTTCCTGAGCGGTTTACAAATATCAGCATATTGCTCTCCAAAAATCCTCCTTTTACTGATTTCTTCGCATTTCCCAAAGTTACATGATCAACATTTGGGTCCTTGGCGACTGGCATATATTTACTATGTTCACAGTGTTCCAGGGTCATGTGATTGCCATTTGTGACTTTCCCAGCTGATTTCCAACAATAGTGGACACCAGATTTGTTTCACAGATGCAGGGACTTGCTTAACATTTCATGTCAGAAAATGGAAATAAAATTGGGAGCAACTTACTTAACAACTGCTTTGCTTAGCAATGGAAATTCTGGTTCCAATTGTCCTATCTATAATCCTTTTCACTTTACCCTGGGTCTACATTCCTCTCTTCTTACAGATGTTAGCTTGTCATCAGTCCTCTTGACAGTTTGACATGTACAGATTAATATACAGTTCCTCAGTGGTGGGATTCAATTTTTTTTATTACCGGTTCTAAGGGCGTGGTGGGAGTGGCAGGGGAAGAATACTGTAAAATCTCCAGTCAAAGGTGGCATTTGCTGGTTTTCGGAACTACTCAAAATTTCTGCTACTGGTTCTCCAGAACTGGTCAGAACCTGCTGAATACCACCTCTGCAGTTCCTCCATGCTGAGATGGCTTAGTTTTTGTTGAAGCAAACCTATAACCTTACAATCTTTGGAAAATTACTAGTTTCGGTTTTCCTTGTGCTGTGTGTCAACTCGTAAAACATTCCTGGCCTCCTTTTGAGTTGCCATAGAGAGGGGGGACCCTGAAGGAGCATGGAAATTTTAAAAAAACTGGAAGTACATTCCATGCATACCTCATCAAGGCATCTCCCAGGTTACTGATCCAGCTGGAGGGGCATGGAAAGTCTTCAGTTGGAGAACGTGATTTATGACACACCCAGGAGGGAGGAGGGAAACAGAGCATAGGTGCACCGTAAATTACGTGAGGCAAAGCTGGCCTAATTAGGTTAAATGCTGACGTGTTGCTCCTAATAAATAATGGGATTTCTTTTGAAGTTTGGCTCCAGGCTCATGATTTGATTAGAGCTTTGGTCAGAACGCTGACACTGTGTTTCGCCATACCATAGTTTATTGAATGTTTCATCACTAGTTGAGCTTCGATATCATGCCAAATCATAAAGTAAGTTTTACAACCAACAATGGCAGAATTCACACAATGCCAAGGCAAGCCAACCAAACAAGGGCCATTATGGCTCTGTTCACAGAATGTACCTTTAATTGCCTTTGGGGGGGGGGGCAATAAATGAACTAGAAGCCAGATGGGCAATTTTTCATTGGGGGGGGGGGGAGAGCTATATAATTTGAGTGGTAAAGACCATAGCAATGATGGTAATAATACATAAGGGACAGGGCTGGTAACAATTCATAGGCAAGGCATGACTTTTTTTCTGGCTTCATTGTGAGAAGGACGTTTAGAGTAGTTTCATTGTCTTATTCATAATAGTAAGCTTATTTTAGGAGCTTACCATAATCTAATAAAGGAGAATATTTGTAGTTCAGGGTTGCAATGAGGGGTCCTTGGTGCTCTCTGAACTTGCTTGTTTTCTTGCAGACATTTCATTACCCAAACTAAATAACATCATCAGATTACATAGTTTTGGGTAATGAAACATCTGGAAGAAAACAAGCAAGCTCAGAGAGCACCAAGGATCCTTTACCAAAATCTTTCCCAATGTTTCTAGATCTAAAAGGAAGAGAATTTATATGGTCACAGAGATCTCAGAAGGTATAAAACATGTATTACTCTATGTTCCAAATTTTCATTCTATGTTCCAAGGACTATGGACTCTTCTTTCCTGATTATCTTCTTTAAAACAGCCACTCAGTATAGTTTTTTTTTCATGTGCAGAATGAATATATTCATGGAGAGAAGTATAGCAAAATTTTACACAAGGGGAGAGGGTTTCAGGAAAATCTTTTAAATGATCAAGTGGAGATTCAAGCATTTTGATTCTTTTGCAGTATGAATTTGAGGAGCATACCTTCTTTCAAGAAGTTCTGTCTGGCAGTGCTCTACAAATGAGCAAGTGCTCAATTACAGTACTTGGCAATCCCACCCTACTGCTTCCCTCCATAATGATGGAATATGGACACATTGGTGTGCTCAATTCTGCTCAGATTTTGGGATGCATCAAGCTCAGGTCAAGAACAGAACCCAGAGGACAATATTATGATATGCATTACGTGTATAGTTAACACAACCGAAAGAGTTGCTGATGGTTTGCAGAGTAGGTATTACTAGAGCTGGCTTATTTAGGATGAGGATAATAGGAAATTATGCCGGAGAGAAAATAGATAATAAGGATGACTGAGAGTCTTTTTGTTCAATCATGTTGCTGCCATGGTGATCTCTTGCATTTTTTTGCTGCACACTGTGTCAAGAGCTCCTGCCTGTTTCCTCTTGCATTTGATATCAGGTCTTTTTTAGATGCAAACTTGGCGGCTTGTGAAACAGCAGGACAGAAGGAAATAGGGGGAGCATGATTGGTCTTCAACCCCATGAACCAGACTGTCCATGCAGGGTTCTTCCTTTTAAAGTTGAAATGCGAATTAAAAAAACCCTGTTTTGGTGAGTTAATCTCAGCCTGGGGGATAAACCTATGTTATAAATATCACCTTCATATTAGCATCACGGCTAAAATCATGGTTCTACTTTGCTTAAACAATGAGGCAATTTCCACTTTCATTTAAAAGCCCTGGATTTAGAATGATCAGCAGCTGCTAAATATTCCAGTTAGGCCATTATTAATGTATTTTTTTTCTCCCAACTCCATCCCTCTGTGCTGTGTTGCTTCCACTGAAACATCTGGAAATGTCTCATCAGGTAGCAGCATGTAGCTGAACCTGTTGGGCTCAGAACCCATCTGGGCTCAACGTCTGATCTTGTTAACTTTAGAATGGGAAACCAGCAAGGTATATTAGGGATGTAAGCTCAGCCAAGATATCAAAAATGTCTTTCTGTATTCAAAAATTTCTCCAAATTTGAATTCAAATGCATCTTTATTTTGAATGGGGGGAAAGCCAATTAATTTGAGGAGAACAAAGCTTAGGGTGCTACAATAATAAGCAAATTAAAGAGATTTCTACCTTGCAAATAAACAGTTTAAGAAAGATTTAATGCTGAGTTAAGAAAAAGCAGAAAGGACAGCAATATTGTACAATCTTCCTAGCTAGGTTAATACATTACCCTGAATCATAGACCAATTTATTTAACTTTGGTCAGATTGAGATTCACACGAGCTTTCAAATGGATGTAGCCCCCAAATACACTTAAGTAATGCAATGTGATTTAAATGCCTAATAATCTTTAAAAAAAAAAAAAACCAACCAACTTTAGCACCTTCAGCTCAATTAACATCCTGGCTGAATGTTTGAACAAAAATCTAGATCTTCAAGACTCTAGAAAAGGTTAAGAGCGTCAGGGCCATCTGACTCTCAGTGAGAAGACTCTTCCCTAGGGTAGGTTCAGTGACAGAGAAAACATGTCTCCTGTGCTGCAGTAGAAGACATTGTTTCACAAAAGATGCACAAACCATGGTTACTTTGCAAGATTTGATGGAACAACGATTTGAGACAGTCTTATAAATAACTTGCTGTGGGCCATATTGGGCTTTAGATCCTGTGTTCGCAAAGGTCTCCTGAGACCAAGTGAAGCAACGATATTATGTGAATGTACCATGGTTGTATTCTTGTATGGTATTTCCCAAATGCTGTTCAAGGACATCAAGTGCATTGCAATAACGCAAATGAGAGATGATTAAATCATGATTGACTGATCCAGACATACAAGATGCATTCTTCATGGTCACAGATTCCATTTCCTCCTCAATGAGGAACTGAGACAACCTCCAAATTGTACACCAACTCTATCTTGAGGAATGCCACCCAAGCTAGAGTCAACAATAGAAAATCTCCAAGACTGGAAATTCCAAATGTTAAAAGGAGCCTGCTCTTATCATCTAAATTTAATAAAGATAATAGATAAATAGTTCACTACCATGAACTAATTGTATCTGAGTTATAAGTATGGAACTGTAAGCTTTTCTAGTCCATCCTCTTTAGTTTACTTTATTGTCACTGCATCTTGTACAATGAAATCAAACACCATCTTCAATGCACATTGAAAATAAAATACCAACACACATCCTTCACCCTCCATACATTGAACCGAAACCCCCCGACACCAGTGCACCAACACTGCACTATACAGCAGAATTCAAAAGAGCTATCGCCCTAGGATAGAAGCTGTTTTTCAGCCTATTTGTCCTTGCTTTTATTATCCTGTATCGTCTGCCAGATGGTAATAGTTCAAAAAAAGGGTGCCCAGGATAAGATGGATCTTTGAGAATGTTTTGAACTTTCTTAAGGTAGCAGGAGCTATAAAGTTCTTCCAAAGAGGGGAGAGGACAACCAATGATCTTCTGGGCAATGACATTAACCCTCTGGAGTTCTTTCCTATCTATCACTGTGCAATTGGCAAACCATACACAGGTGCAGTAAGTTAAAATGCTCTCTATGGTGCAGCGGTAGAAGGTCACCAGCAGTTTTTCAATCAGTTGTTGTTTTCTGAGAAGGCTCAGGTAGTAAAATATCTGCTGGGCCCTTTTGACCAGTGCTGCAATATAAGCAACCCATATCTTGTTCGGTGCAGGAATTTAGATGGTAGTATCCTAAATAGTTGGGAATAGCTATATCTTTCCTCCGCAACCAACTACTAAGACATAACTTTTTGCTTTGAAACATCCTATGGAATAATTTGTCTATTTGCACTGTTGAATATTCATAGTGAGAAAAAAATAGATTGCCTCATCTACGTTGAGGATTACTCAGAAAATGAAATTTTAACTTACCCCAAACTCCCTGGTATTGATGATGGCACCATCATAGCCCTGGACAACTGAAAGAGAAGAAGAAACCTGAAGTAAATTCACTTTAGTCATATGTTACTGAAACTTATAATAGACCAGCTTTCCAAAACAAAGCAAATTATGACTACCTTTGTACTCCAAGCCCAGCCAAATTCTTTATTTTCAAGAATTACAATGCAAAATTGGACCATTTTCAGCTTTGACATTGCCTTCCTATGACTTCCCTTTTCCTCACTCTTCTTAATTTTTTTTTTCCTGTTTTTCAGGGGCCATCCTGCTTCTCGCCATGTGGTTGATTAATTCTGAGGCATAGCCTCCAAGTGTGCCTTTTCTAACCTCTTCTGTTGTGTGGGGATGACACAAGGGAAGTGGCTTCTCTCAGATTTGTCCTACTGATTAGCCTTTTACATTGCTTGGCATCCATTTTTCCTTTTGTGCAAGAGATATTGAATCTGAGCAATGTTCCCCAACATTGCTTTGTTTTTTTCTTCTTCCTTTTCATCTAGAAGTAATTGAAATTTTCTTTATTTCAGGATGAAAGTGTTTATCAGGGTCAAAGCATTTGATACTAAAGATTCTAGAACTGTATTAATTTATTTCACCTTTCTTGCCCAAGGCTAATAACAAAGGAACTAAACCTATAAAACTACTCTATTTTTAATTATTGTAGATTTTTTTACAGGTGTTAACAACATCCTAGACAAAGCTGGGTTGTCCTCTTCTACAAGATTATAAAAAGAACAAGCAGATCCGATCTATTAATACTTCTGATCAAATTTGAAAAGGGGAATGGGGTTAATCCTTCTCACTTCCTCATAAGGAACATGCCACAGCACAAAATTCTCTGTAATTGTTCTGCAAAATTAAGAATACATGAGATCAATTAACAATAAATTGACATACAGCTAGAGATTAGCTGGCTTAGACACTATGCTACTGCGAGCTAGCACACGTATTAGACTCTGAACTATTTTTGTAAATTGTTTTGACATGTTTGCATAGCTTGTCTGAGGAAGACTTCTTAACAGACATTAAAATGTAAACTTGCCATAGGAATTAGCAATAACTCAACCACATTCAAAAACAGTGCTACTTGATACATGCACACATCTGCTTTCCCCCAAGTTAAATAATTAAAACCCTTTGCTGAAAACGTTCATGGCTTCCTTGTCCACTTCGATTGTGAACAGGCCTAGCGGTTCAATCCAATGTATCTCTAATATCAGAGTCCCATTAATTTACAACATTCAGAGTTTTCTTGAGGAAGAAGGAATGCCAGTATTGCTATCAACTACTGAATCACCGCTATTTTTTATTTATAATATTTATATTAGAATCTCCAAATCCCTATAAGAAATTACTCAAAAACAGAACCACTTGTTTTTTCCTGATGCATCCTGTTTATGTTAGTCTATAAAGATGCAATTAATGTTTCAAGTTAGGATTTCTGTCCAGTGCCCACAATCCTCTCATGTTTTCATTGATCACAACCTGGATGTTAATGGGAATAACAAACATGGTGAAGGAATGCTGATTATTACTGCGATAATGCTAGCCACTCTGCAACATTCTTTCTTTAAAGATTTATGGTGTTTATTCTGATATTCATTGTGTGATTGACAGGGAGCTATAGATAGAATGATCAACCCTGCTCTCACTTTATTCCTGAAGTTGAAAGTCTGAACTTATCTTTCCTAGTCGGCGTGAATAACTGCAGTCAAAAGACACTACCAAATTAGTGCTGATACTCTTTGAACATCAATGCTTCCTGTTAAAATTTTCACTTTTAGTTATTGGAATTTAGATGGCAAAGTATATGGGAAGAAGAACCAAACTGTGATTAATTGGAGAACCATTTCACTAAGGTGTAAAAGACAAAAAAATCATGCAGAGAGAATTTAATTTACTGCAAGTCAAAAATCAAAATTCTGCCTTCTAAATAGCCAATCTGTGAAATTCATGTGAACAGCCTAAGGAAAATTAGCTAAATGGCACACATGTTAGTTGTACTCAAAAGGAAAAGAATTATTTGAGTTAAGGGACGAACAATCCTTCAGTTTCAGAAGCAAAAAGAAGGAATATCTTCAAGTAACACTATAGGGTTCATTGATGAAATCTCTAAGCAGCGTTTCCCAAACTTGGTCACTTGAAGATGTGTGGACTTCCACTCCCAGAATTCCCCAGCCAGCCATGCAGATCACGAAAGAAAAAACTATAACATTAGGGAATGTTTCACTTATAGTGTCCCAAAAGTGCTTTTTCAAGAGGCACCTGGACTTTCTGGTTTTTCTTTGAAGATGTTTTGCTTCTCATTCAAGAAGCTTCTTCAGGTCTGACTGGGTGGTCCATTCCCTACCATCCAATCCATTCCCCACCACCATCTGAAGAAACATCTTGGATGAGAAGCAAAACATAAGAAAGAAAAAGCAGAAAATCCAGTTGCCTCTTGAAAAAGCACCTTTGGGACAACCATGACCTGGATGATGGAGAATCTCCATAGACATTTCACTTGTAAGTTTATTTCTTTCTTCTTCATTTCCTCACCAATCTTTGTTTTTTGGTTTATAAACGTGGATGTTTACAACAGCAAGAGTCTTCCTAGTGAGATTTGTAAACTACTTTAGGAGCACTTTGGGGTGGGGAGGGGGAGTGAGAAAGCTTTGAAAATGCCTTGAAATAAATAATCCTGGAGATGCTGATAATGCTGATATCATGATAAGGCAGAACTGGGGCTTGAACCTACCGCTACCTCATCTCAGTTAGAGCACTGTAACAGATTGGATCTTCACAGGATAGCAGTGTCTGAAGGAAGTTTCTGACAACTGTGAGATTATCAGCTATTACAGCCATCCCAATTCTGGGCGATCATCTGCAGATGTGTAGATAGCAAGTTCCTGAATTCCCCAGCCAATAAATACAACAATGATGAAAATCGCTACCTACTCGCTGTGATAGAATCCAGATTGTGGAAAACTGACCTAGTATAAATTTGTGAACACCTGTGTGTGTCTGTACCACTCCACCAGAGAGAGAGAGAGTCAGACATCATCCACACCCACACACATAGTATACACATATTATGTCTTGTGTTACAAGTAGCATAAAACAGCATAGATGGATCATTTATCTTCATTATGTATCTTCTGTCCCTTCTCTTCCTCACAACCCAGATATTTCTCTACACTCCAGGCATAATGTCATTCACTTTATGGCTTTCCAGATTCCAGCAGAGTATGTGTCTGGTGTGCGTGAATATATGTTTGTAGAGTTATATATGAGGCAAAGTGTTAAGCTGATTGCTCAATTGTCATCTGCCAAACCTTCCCTTCTACTATTCTAATCACTTCTTGGAATATAGCAGTGTTGGAAGTGGCATGCAGAATCCATAGAGATGGAAATCCTTTCTTGCTATTGTGTCAAATACACAAGAGGCTCATTTTGTCTGCAGGCATCTGTGCTTGTGTTGCCAATCTATGGCAATTCTTACAATTTTTTTTTTAATTAAAAGGTGCAAGAACTTCAGACTGTGAAAAGATGATTAAGGCTGCCTGCAGCGGTGCCAGCTGGATGGAAGTCTTAAGGGTGTGGGTGATTATGGTGAAGGAAACTGAACAGAATTTGCTGTTTCCTTTCATGCAGGTCACTTGATTATAATTTCTTAAGATGTGGTGATCCCAGGGCGGAAAGGTTCTGTGCTACAATACAGCCTCCCCAGTTAGTCCATTTTCCTTGTTTTTAGCAAATGGTTGCTCTTTGTGCTGTCGATTTTGGGTCAATACTGGCAGTGACAGCTTGTATTCAACATCACAAATGCAACCGAGTTGCTGTAGTTTTCTTTCTCATCAGGGACTGTGAATTAGTATCATTTTTTCATGTGGACACTGCTTCTTCAGGATACATTTGATTGCCCAGTGTGACTTCAGGAGCTAAGGAAAATAGGAGAGAAGAAAGATTACTTAGATGCCTAACATCATTCATTCCTAAGGCTACTTTATGGGTAATGTCTGCTCCCAGAAGAACTGAATTTTGGATCTATTTCCTGTTGAAATAACTACAGAAATGGCTATATCTTAATTGCATCTCCATTAACTTTTAAATCTTTGCTTCCAGCTCTCACAGTGGTACTATCAGGCTATTTGAAGCAATTGATGTTTCTTCCAGCTATTTTTATTCCAATTTCTATTTCTGCCACTCCAGCAGTTCTTATTATGTATTTTTTAGAACAAGTTAAATAAATAAGAGGACAATTTTTTCTCTCAAATTTAAATCATTTACTTCTGCCATATTCCACTTTGCTGCTTCCTGCTCATTATACAAATTCTTCAAATGCCAAGGGTGGCTATCCAGTCATAATTACGGAAGGAAAAAAATAGGGTTTTGGGGGGGAGGGTGTTTGGTTTTAGAGAATGCTGAGGAGAAGGGTTTATTCCCTTGTCTTTTCCACAATCCATTAAATGTTAGCAATGTGATTTCAGGTGCCGCTGCTGTTTCTAAATTCAGCTTCTATACTGGTTCCATGACCTATTGAAATCTAAAATGCGAAATCTTGAGCATTGTCTTACTAGCATGTACAATAAGTGTAATTGTTTGGTATTTTGAACATTCTTTTGTGCTACTCCGCATGGTATTGGAATATAAATTGACCACTGCTGTGTTTTTCCATGCCCATTTACAAATTGTATGTGTAACACTTTAATAGCATCATTGTGCATTGTAGGGCATGTCAAATTTTTAAACTTTCAATTTCCAAACATTAGGGGTGCTCAAAAGTTGTGACATGCCTTGGGGATTATAAATGCTTTGGTTACTTGGATATAATTTAGATGTACTTGGTAAGTAACTACATAAATACTATAACTTTTTAACATTTTGTTGGTTTCAAGGTTTCTTGTTTTAACTTGTTTTAACTGTTTGGCTGGTATTTTTCCAACTTCTATACCTTGTTGTAAGCATTACTTTACGGGGCCCTTTAAACTGATTTGAGGGAAATATCTGGCCCTGGTTTAGAGATCTGATTTTCATACATATCCTTGATGGGTGGGGGGGTGTTGTATGGTTCTTCTGTATCTTTTCTGACATTTCTTCATTATATTTTCTTTCTTTACTTCATTTGCATAAGACAAAGATCATTTCTTTATTTGCATAATGCAAAGCTGCATAATAATTTCCTTGATTTCTGAAATTTTGTTAAACAACTCTCCTGCACTTCCCATGTGATTGTTATACTAAATATATTTGCATTGTTTATTTAGAAACTCCTTGTCTCTTCTAGTTCTTCTGGGGAAATTAGCATTTTACTGGGCATTTCTCCTCTTGCTTTGTTGTCTTTGCTTTCTTCCTTTCTGCTTCTTTACTGTTTTGCAGGTTGTGGTGTTTTTGTTTGCTTTGTATTTAATGAGGGCTAGACTTCTTCAGGAAACACCTGCATCAAATCTAATGCATTAAATCTATTGTTTACTTCTTATTTTTGTCCATCTGGAATCTTAGAGGTTGCAAAGAAGATATTTGCTATACCTATTGAAATTTTTTTAAAGCAGAACTCAGTTTATCTCCTGCATCATTTTATGCTGCATTTTTCCTCTGATTCCAGTTGTTATTGATTTCAGGCTGCAGCATTTCTGTCTCCTACAATTAGCGTGACATGTTCTTTTGATGTTGAGTTGACCATGGGTTGCACATTGCCATGGAAATGTTCAGCTTAGACCCAATCTGGATCTATGGTGGCAACATACATTGGATCACCATAATATTGATTTCATTGTTTTGAATAGTTTTCTTTCTTTCTGTTTTTAAGTCATATTTGAGCAATGAGTTTGGCATCCTTTTATTAGCAATTATGCCTACTTTATTATCTTATGATTTTCTTATCTTTAGTACATTTGATGCTTTTTTTAAAAATGGAGTGATCCAGCCAGTTCCCAAATAACAATATTGCGTCATGCCATTTCTGCTCTGAAAACATTTTGCTTCCAATTTTCAATTTAAAAAAATATATATAGTGAAATATGAACAACCACGACACAAACAAAAAGAATATGGTAGCAATCATGTAATTAAACCAAACTACAGTAGAACCTCTAGTCACAACCATAATTTGCCCCATAACTTTGATCACAACCCGATTTGGTCATGACCTGAACCTTTAAAGAAACACAGAGCAGCTAACACCAAGGGGCGGAAAGTTTAAAGAAACTGAATTATGGAGTATTACAGTCACAACCAAATCGGGTTGCGACCAAAGTTATGGAATGAATTATGGTCGTGACCAGAGGTTCTACTGTACACACAATATAATGATCAAAATAAAATAAATAAAATAAAAATAAAATGTAAAGAAAAAGAATAAAAAGTCTGCCCAACTCCAGATAGATTCTGAGCAGTTCATAATATAAGATGATATAAAAATAACCATCTACATAAAACAGTATACAGATGGTGGATCCAGTTAAAATATAAAACCAATATCAAGCACTCAGTATAGCAGCGGTGTCAAGCTCAAGGCCCATGGGCCACATTTAAGCATTTCAGGGTGCTTAGATCTGGCCGTGGGCTGCCCTGGAAACAGTGAAGTCCTCAGAAGCTCCATTTTTGCTGATAGAGGGTCTTAGGAGGCTGTTGCAGCCAGAAATGGAGTTCAGGAGCCCATTTGCACTGGCAGAGGTTTGCAAGAGGCCATTGCAGCTGGAAACAGAGTTTGGAAGCCCATTTTTGCTGGCAGAGATCTTGGCCCACCACAGGTGCCCCTGGCATGAGTGACGCAGAGCTGGCCACATTCACCCTGGCCATGCCCACCCTGGCTCCCCAAGATCAAACACAACCCTGATGTCGAGTTTGCAGTAGAGATTCCTAACACCTGGGAGATCAGCCAGGTCTTTCAGACCCTCAGGAATGCCATCATGTCTGGGCCACCCAGAAGAAACCTCATGCCAAAGGACAGGTGCTGTGACAGAGAAGACACATTTCCTGGATCATCTTAAAAGATGACATTATTTAATCAAGGGGACTCAGAGCACATTCACCCTGCCAGTCTAAACCAGCCATGTAGTCACAACTGGAGACAAGCAGGTCGTATGTCATATAGAGTTTTATAGCTTATTATAATCAGCACTTTGAATTCTATTTGTCCCTGGAAACAAAATGGCAACCAGTGAAGCTCTCGAAGTGTGGTTGTCACATGGACAATCCAAGGAATGCCCATCCCTGCCTAGGTTATTACATTCTAGATCTGTTGAAGCTTCTGAATGGCTTAAGAGAGCCCCATGTCAAGCAAAATGCAGTAAGAATAACATTAGAGCTTTTTCTCCTGATTGTCAATATCTCTGATGAAAGCATTTTCAAAAATACCATGTTGCTCTGAACATAGTTAGTCCCAAATCAATGTTAGTTGTTAAAAAAAAATACTTGGTACAGCTTAGCTCTGAGGCTTCTACAAAAGTGGATCTTTAACAAGCCACTTTTTGGCTGAAAGGATGGCAATGGTGAATCCAAAAATAAACAGCAATTTCAAATGTGTAACTTAGACTTAAAACTAGAGAAAATAAATCACAAAACATTGTCAATTTGTACAGAGAAATGACTATAGGATAAAATAGTTAAGACAAAACATACACAAATTAAATATATTTCTGGTGCATTTGCTGTCTTAAGTTACTTATAAATAAATAAATAAATAAATATGTACCAACATACATATAAACATACATACATGCATGCCTTAAATGCATGTGTAAAGCTAATAGCATAAAGAGAGCCACAGTGGTGCAGTAGTTAGATTGCAGTACGAAATGGGTCACGAAACCAATCTGTTTTACCACTCAGGCTCCCCAAGGCACCAAGATTCATAGTTGGGGACCTGCAATTCTAATTACTAAAAGCCGCAGTGGTGCAGTGGTTAGAGTGCAGTACTGAAGGCTATTTCTGCTGACCGCCGGCTGCCTACAATTTGGCAGTTCGAATATCACCAGCTCAAGGTTGACTCAGCCTTCCATCCTTCCGAAGTGGGTAAAATGAGGACGCAGATTGTTGGGGGCAATAGGCTGACTCTGTAAACCGCTTAGAGGGGGCTGTAAATCACTATGAAATGGTATATAAGTCTAAGTTCTATTGCTATTGCTGACAGTGCACATAACAATCTTCATAGCAACAAAGGTTGATTTCACTTCTTCCCACATCAACAGAAGGATATTTTTTGGAGGGGCCCTTGGTGCTCTCTGAGCTTCCTTGCTGATGCTTCATGACCCAAACTACGTCATATAATTGGTGCTGTTATCAGTATATATTTTTTCAGTTTTAATCTAGTTAATTTTAACTACTAGTGATATACTTAAATCCTGTTCTTCCCTAGTAGAACACGGATTGGATATCTTATATGATATCCATATTGAGATATGGATTTGATATCCATATTGGAAATGGGATGGAGGGAGTTACAGTCATCTTCCAATAGAACTTTAACCAACTTCAAGCAAGAGGGTTTCTCATTTACACAATATATTGTGCAGCATGACAAATATAAAATACAAACATAAATGGTTTAGAAAGCCTAAATGTTTATAAAGACTACAAATTAGAAGAGGCATGTGAAATAGCTTTTTATTTTCCCCCTTTTTCTTTTCTTTTTTCTTTTTTTCTGTTCTTGTTATTTCTTTTTTTAATATGCATACACACAATAATAAGTAGCAATACAGGGGAGACCTTAAGTATTAAGCTTAGGACAGCATGTGATATAATTATTTATAAAAAGGTAAAGAGTCCCCTCACACATACATGCTAGTCATTTCCAGCTCTAGAGGGTGGTACAGAGGTGCTATTCAGCAGGTTCTGACCAGTTCTGGAGAACAGGTAGCGGAAATTTTGAGTAGTTCAGAGAACCAGCAAATCCCACCTCTGACTGGAGATTTTACAGTATCCTTCCCCTGCCATGTCCACCAAGCCACGCCCACAAAACAAGTTGTAAAAAAATTTGAATCCCACCACTGGTGTTCATCTCCGTTACAAAGCCGAAGAGCTAGCGCTGTCCGAAAACATCTCCGTGGTCATGTGGCTGGCATGACAAAGGGGCACAGAAAGCTGTTACCTTCCCATCAAAGCGGTCCCTATTTTTCTACTTGCATTTTTACATGCTTTCGAACTGCTAGGTTGGCAAAAGCTAGGCCAAGTAACAGGAGCTCACTCTGTTACATGGCACTAAGGATTCGAACCACTGAACTGCCAACCTTTCTGATCGACAAGCTCAGCATTTTAGCCACTGAGCCACCACGTTCCTTATAATTATTAATATATAGCAAATAATTTAATTATTTTGAAATTGCTTTTTTAACATCACATTTATTTTATTTATTTTGATTTGTCAATCGCTTACAAGATAATAGGTATAAGTATATGTACATAGTTATGAATACATGAAATGGGTACATATAAGAACAATAATAGAAACAAAGGACAGGGATGGTAGGCACATTGGTGCGCTTATGCACGCCCCTTACAGACCGCTTAGGAAAGAGGTGAGGTCAATAGTAGACAGTCTAAGGTTAAAGTTTTTGGGGTTTGGGGAAGAAACCACAGAGTCAGGTAGAGTATTCCAGACATTGACCACTTTGTTGCTGAAGTTGTATTTCCTGCAATCAAGTTTGGTGCGGTTAACCATAAGTTTGTATCTATTCTGTGCTCTTGTGTTGTTATAGTTGAAGCTGAAGTATTCATTGACAGGTAAGTCATTGCAATGTATGATTTTATATACCATACTTAGATCAGACCGAAGACTGCGTAATTCAAGGTTTTCTAGGTCTAGAATTTCAAGTCTGGTGGCATAAGGTATTCTACAACGAGTAGAGGAGTGGAGAACTCTTCTTGTGAAATATTTCTGGACTTTCTCAACTGTGCTAATATCAGATACATAATGTGGGTTCCAGACTGATGAGCTGTATTTGAGTATTGGTCTAGCAAATTGTTTAAATTGGTTTAGCTGTAGATGTAAAATTTAAACAACGCTATCCTTATCAACATTAACATTTTAGAAATCATAGGCAATCATGATATAAATTACTTTTCTATTTGCATTTAAAAGTAAAAATAAATAATTATTAGTTTAATAATTACTGTATAATATGTTACCACCCACACAATATAATATACTACTTGTGCTTTTACAACAATAAAATAAAACTATATTTTGAAAAAAGAGAAAAATATCCAGAGAATAATTTGCCAGTTGCCCTATGCCCCCGATCAGTTCTTTTCTATCTAGTCCTTGGATATCAAAGTGGTCTTAATGATTTCATATGTGTAAAACCTCCACTCTCTTTTGATGAATTCCTTTTTCATTTCCTTTTCACAGAAGTACTTCAATCTCCCTTATATTTTAATTGAATCAAATTTGATTTAAATCACATCAAAAGCCTTTTCAATACATCTCCATAAGAAGGTACTTAATCTTAATAAATTCCCATTTAAGATGGATAGGACAAATCTACAGGAGCTGTGAAATTTATGTAGCCAAATGAACCTCTTCTCTGGTCCCGTAAAAGAGAATGAAAGCATGCAAAGGAAAGAGTCCAAATAAAGAGGTTTTTATACTTCAATTGCTGCCTATAATATGCCTGATGAGCAGAAGAAAAACACCAGAGCAGAATTCGCAGGCCACAGCCCAGGGGTTGAGGATTCCTGCTATAGAACAATGACCGTTCACCATCTATCAGAGTGATATACTGTATCTCTGTAGATTCTCAGTTGTCCAGCTCATGGTTGTCTCAAAAGTCCTTTTTCAAAAGGCAACTGGACTTTATTTTTCCTTTAAGATGTTTCGCTCCTCATCCAAGAAGTTTCTTCAGTCCTGACTAAATGGTAGAGAATGGAAGGATTTATACTCCTTGTCATCTAGTCGTTCATTTGCACTCTTTCTTAAGAGTCATTGAGGCCACCTGGAGGTTAATCTGTGCTCTCAGGGTCACCTGAATAGTGGAATCTTCTTGGAGCTGCTGAAATGAGTGAGGTATAAACAAGAGACAGGTGGTATCATATCAGAGTGGATAATTCTCTGCAGACAGTTTGTCTCATAGGATTTCAGGCTTTGGGGTCAGGATGAGGAGAGTTCCAACTGGATGTTTTGTAGTATAGTATCCATTCAAAGAGACAACCAAAAAGTCAAAAAGGAAACAAAAGGATAAAAACACCTCCTCATTAACAATCAACACCATATAGACAAGCAGAGATTGACACTAAATGAATCATAGAGAAGCAAACAATACCCCAGTCAAGAAACTACCAGCAAACAAATAACAAACAACAGCCAAGTGAAGGAATACCAAGAACCCTCTCACCAATATTGGCAGGCAAGCTACTTTACATCAACAGAGAGCAAACCCAACTCCCTTCTAGCTTTGATGGTTTTATCCACCGGTAATTTGGGTCTGCAAGAAAACAACCCAGTTTACCAAGGGCTCTATAGTATACTTTAGTTCTGCTCAGTATGTTATTGTTTTTATAAGTTGTTGATACTATGTTTTGTTTTCTTCTCTGGTTTGCATCTGCTGCTGATCATTTTTGTTCCGCTGCCCAGTAGGTGAGTTGGATGGGCATATGAACACTCTGAATTAAAGGTAGAAATATTGCTGATTCCAAATAAACTCAAAACCAAGAAAGTATCATTGGTGTCATGTCAGGATAATTCCTTCTACAGTTCTTTTCCAGTAAAGATTCCCATCGATTGGATCTTGGAGCCTTCAACTCATATAGTAATAACCTAGCTGGTATATTTCACCATGGGTTTTTCAATGGCCCCTTTGCCTTATATTGGAATACCATGGGATTTTAAATCTGTCATATTCAAAGGTTAAAGGAATTGGCAATAAATCATCCAGGATGAGATAGAAGAAATATCCACATGTACTTTGGGTACAGAATCAGGTCCTGACTCCTAATTTAGATAGTGTTTAAATAGCAGGAAAGACATATACAGAGAATCCATTAACAAAAGGAAGATAATTATGTTCAAATATTGCTTTTGGCTTACACTCTTTGGTTTCACAAATCACACCCATTTTCTCAACACATTTCAAACATTATGACCATATGACTGAAGCAAGTATTATGACATCAAGCTAGATTATACAGATTTTTTGATCAAAAGAAGAAAGATGAAAGCTTGTTGAAAAAAATCTCATTTTTCTGTCTGTCATATTATGGTTTATGTATGAAGGGAAGACTTAAGAGAAACACAGGCTTTTTAAAGAAGCTATGCAATATCACTCAGTCAGCAACTGACATACTAGCCAAATGGAGGTTAACTACCAAAGTGTAGTTGTCTGCAATTTGCTACACCGTTTTTGGCACTGAACTGATGATTAATTATAATTACTGCCAGGTTTGGCTTAGTGTCCTACAAAAAATGCTCTCTGATATGGAGCCCAAGCTGGCTGCTAAGTTTCACTATGTTGTGCATTAAACAATGGAATAAGTTGATTATATTACACTAATGATGTCACACTTGAATAAGTGTGGAACAGAGAGAACCAGGTTTGCAAGGAAGACGAAGCTAATTGGAGAAGGGAATTCAAAGATTGATTAGCCTTTCTCAAAAAAAGGCCACATCAAAAGCAAAATTGCAATCCCTTTCAACAAGAAAAAAAACAGGAGGGAGTCATATAACTCAATTTGGCTGAAAATAAGGCCTAGTGAAAATCCAAAAGGTCATTATTATAAGGGGGTTGAAAAAGAGAGAAGAATCCGTACAAGGATTCTTTCATCACGAAAGCTAAACCTCAGAATGAATTGAGGTTAATAAAGGATCTAAAAACAAGAACTAATTCAGATGTTGTTCAAAAGAAACAACAAATTGTAATTCAGTTGCTTGGTGGAGTTAGCAAATAAATAATGTTTTAACAGAGAAAAGATAGAATAACAAAGTTGGGACAGACCTTGGAGGACTTCTAGCCCAACCCACTGATCAAGCAGGAGACCCTACACCAGGGGTATCAAACTTGTGTCATCACTAGTCCTTATTTTCACTAGACTAGGCATACCCTAATCTAGTGAAGGTTAGAATGTTTCAGACATGTGATGTGATACCCAGAAAAGTATGGCATACATCACTTAATCCTCCAGGGAAAGACTGAAAGCAAATGAGATCCAGGGACAAGAGGAACATGATGGCTTCAAAATCTAAGGGTGTAGATTGGACAAAACTCAGCAGCACTTTTTCGTGCGGCTGCTGATAACAATAGGGCCAAGAAGGAGGAGGAGGAGGAGGAGGAGGAGGAGGAGGAGGAGGAGGAGGAGGAGGAGGAGGAGGAGGAGGAGGAGGAGGAGGAGAAGGAGGAGGAGAAGGAGGAGAAGGAGAAGGAGAAGGAGAAGGAGAAGGAGAAGAAGACGACATACCCTATTCCTGCAAATGTTTGTGATGAAACCTCAGTACTGCTATGCAGAATCTGGCCACCTGCACTGTAGTTATGGACTGTTCATCCTTAAGGAGCCACTGAAGATAGGTAGTATTGCTTCTCAGCCTTTTAGCTAAGATCAAGTGTAGTGCGATATTTGAGAGTATAATTCTTTTTATGGGTTGGCATAGTGGCTCAGTGGTTAAGACACTGGGCTTGTCAGCTAGCAAGCTGGCAACTCAGGTTCAAGACCTGAGTGCGCATACGATGGGTGCGTTCCCATCTTCGACCTTGCGCCTGCTAACTTAGCAGCTCAAAAGCACGCACATGCAAGTAGATAAATAGGTACCATTTCAGTGGGATGGTAACAGAGTCCCATGACATCATGCTGGCCACATGACCGCAGAAATATCTTCAGACAGTGAAATATCTTCAATAGCCTTGAAATGGAGATGAGCACTGCCCCCTATAGTTGGCAACAAATAGCGGGATAAAATCTGCAGGGATTCCTTTGACTTTATATTTTGGCAAATGTGCAATTGTGTTGGGAATCCCAATTCGAAACCTGATCTAAATATAAGACACTCACACAAAGTAAAAATCTGGATTATAAATTCCACAGATATAGCTGATACACTTTGCTGCCACATAGTCATCCAATGTTCAATGCAGCCAGACAGTCTTCCAATGTCCAACTGATCCTGATGCCAGCTATTGTCATACTTTGGTTTTGCCACGTTAATGATTTTCAAATGCTGACTGCATGTCATCTATGCAATATTGCTAAATATCTACTTCTAGGGCACTATGAGTGATATCACATACTCTTAAACCCAATACCAAAGAAACCTTTAAATATTTGTGGGTATCTGTGGGTATTAAACACATTCAAGAACAATCACCAGCAAACAGTGCCAAGAAGGTTGCTGAAGGCTTGTAGAATAAAGCTGCTTTCAACTGCAAGCAAAATCCAGGTTGCTCTATTTAAACATCATTGGATAAAAATATTATTTTCTAAGATGGTGATCCTTTTGCGTGTTGATATACGTATCAGTCCGCTTGGTTCAATCAGGCTTACTGCAACTTCAATGGTGCACACAATGGGACGGCTAACCTATTACTCCAACGTTTCACACAACACTCAGTATACAGTATTTCCATACTGTCCAGACTCTTTTTGAGTGTGTGATAAGAGAAGTCTGTCCCTCCTTTATAGTCTGCTTGCAGAAGAGAAAGCAAGGGTTAGAACACTCAAAAGAAGGAGGAAAAAAGGAGAAGAGCAAGTTAGGTGCCAAAATGAGTATAGTTTCTAAAGTTTATTTTAATACACAGTGGTGGGATTAAAAAAAAATTACTAAAGGTTCTGTGGGTGTGGCTTGGTGGGCATGGCAGGGGAAGGATACTGTAAAATCTCCATTCCCTCCCCACTCCTGGGGGAAGGTTATCGCCGGTTCTCTGAACTACTCAAAATTTCCGCTACCGGTTCTCCAGAACTGGTCAGAACCTGCTGAATATCACCTCTGTGACAGATACTGTAAATCAGTTAGACTACAAAGAAAGAAGGAATCAGAAATTAAGCACTTATCCATTCTACTTTAGCGGTGTGTTTTTAATATGTATAAATAATAATATAATGGAGATTTTGGCACAAAACTCAAAAATGTATGCTTCTTTTTCATATCATAAAAATAGCTCAATATACTTTTTCTGGCATGGTTTATATTTTATTAATTTATACTGAGCATTAACCATGTAATTTCAGCAATTTGCTGTCCATTTATTGATATTGTGTTGCATTTTCTGAAAAATGCAACAAAATAGAGAAAAAGAAGGGTGATTCAAATAACATAATCATTTTTGGAGCTAACCTTCTCTATTGTTTGCCTCAACCATGTAGGCAAACTAATTGAGCAAATTAAGTCCTTGATAGAGAAAAAAAGAGTTTTGTGTATATCTGTTACGACAGCTAGTTTAGTAGTTAAGGCACCAAGCTAGAAACAGGGAGACCATGAGCTCTAGATCTGTCTTGAGCACAAACCCAACTGGGTGATTTTGGGCCACACACTCTATCTCAGCCCTGGAAAGCAGGCAATGGCAAATCACCCTTTATTTGCAATATTGTTTGAGTCAAGAATTATTTTGCCAGATCTGGAGGTTTTTTGTACATTGAACAAGACACTCTCAAATGTGTATAGTCTGAATGTTAGGGCAAATTAAATAAATTCACTTTTTAAAAATTCAGGCCAAAGCAAATCCCTAAGCATCCATCAACATCATGCAGCTCAATCTCATGTCAAGTATTAGTGCTGCTTTACAAAACCCTAATAAAACCACACCTGGAATAGTGTAACCAATTTTGGTCACCATACTACAAAAAAAGATGTTGAGACTTTGGGAAAAAATTCAGCAAAGAACAATTAAGCTGATCAAAGGCCTGGAGACTAAACCATATGAAGAATGGTTGCAGGTTTTGGGTCTGGCTACTCTAAACAAAAGAAGAATTAGAGGTGACATGATAGCAATATTCCAGTATTTGAGGGGCTGCCACAAAGAAAGGGAGTCAAATTATTATCCAAAGCATCAGAGGACAGGACAAGAAACAATGGTTGGAAACCAATCAAAGAGAGAAGCAACCTGGAATTAAGGAGAAACGGTGAGGACAATTAATCACTGGAACATCTTGCCTTCAGAAATCATGGGCATTCCATCACTGGAGGTTTTTAAGAAGAGACTAGACAGTCACTTTTCTGAAATGATATAGGTTCACCTGTTTGAGCAGGGGGCTGGACTAGAAGACCTCCAAGGTCCCTTCCAGCCCTATTCTATTCAATCTCAGGAGGATATTCCAAGATCAAAATTCCAGATTATTTTAAAAACTAATATTTAAATCACATTTGAAAATAGGACTGATTCTACTCTGATCCTTCCAAAGGATCATTTCTAAACACCTTAGAAATTAGAATTTAATGACTTCCATTTCAAAGAGTGATAATAGCCCAGTTGGAGATTCCTTTCATGAGCAGGGAAAGAAAAACAGAGCTCTGGGGAGCTGCCTCATTCAGTCAGACTTCAGCAACTGGAAAATATTTAGTAAACAATTGTTGAAAAGGACAATAAGCTGAACCTAATAAAAAATTGAAGCCTGACTCCAGAGGCTGCCAAAATTATTAAGACAAAATTGTTTTGTTGGTTTGGAAGTGCCAAGAATGTTTGGTCATTTTCGTCAACATCTGGGATTTCTTAAAATATTGGAGGCCTGGAAAAGATAGCTAAATTATTTGAAATATTGTTTCTAATCTCTTCAGTATCAGAAGTCCTTTACATCCTCCCTTCAAAGATGACAAATGCAAGAAAAGAGTATGCTTACTTCCCTGCCTACTTTTTTTCTCTCTTAAGAGTAAAAAAAATGAAACAAAAGAGAGCCAGTGTTGATTTAGTGGTTAAGACATCAGACTAGAAAGTGGAAGACTGTGAGTTCCAGTACTGCCTTATGCATGAAAGCTGATTGGATGGCTTTGGGCCAATCACTCTTTCTCAGAGCTACCCACCTCACATGGTTGTGGTTGTTGTGGGCAAAATAGGAGGAGGAAGGAGTATTGTGTATGTTTGCCTCCTTGGTTTATTTATAATAATGATAAAGGTGGGGAATAATTAAAAAAAAAATCAAAGGGAACAGGAGGAGTGCTGAGTAGTACTGAGGAGCAGGCCCCAGCATCCACATCCCTCTCCTCAGTACTACCCAACACTCCTCTTGTTCCCCTTGATTTTCCCTCCAAAATGTTGTAACTCTCTAGGTGACTTGTGTTGAGCCCAACCTATCTGACAGGATTATCACTGTGGGGATAAAATGAGGGGAAATCCTGCCAATATCTATTATATATGTATATACACATATACATATATAATTATCTGTCAATCATCTCTCTCTCTCTCTCTCTCTCTCTATCTATCTGTCTATCTATCATCTACCTACTTATCCATCCACCCATCCATCTATCATCTACCTACCTATGTGACTTGTGCTGAGCCCAACCTATCTGACAGGATTATCTCTGTGGGGACAAAATAAGGGGAGATACTGCCAATATCTATTAAATATATATATACTTATGTAAATATGCAGGTCTTGGAGTGTTCGGGTCTTTTCCCATGTAAGATTGAGGGCATCTTGGCAACGTTTCGACGAGATCTCACTCTCCATCTTCAGGCTGGTGCTTTTGGCTTCGTGCTGTAAGAGCAAAGCGTGATCTGAGCTGCTGTCTCCTTATATATACTGGTGGGGAGGTTGGTATATATAGGGAGATAGCAGCTCAGATCATGCTTTGTTCTTACAGCACGAAGCCAAAAGCACCAGCCTGAAGATGGAGAGTGAGATCTCGTCGAAACGTTGCCAAGATGCCCTCAATCTTACATGGGAAAAGACCCGAACACTCCAAAACCTGCATATCTGTACCCGTGAAAATCTACGAAAACTTATGTAAATATGTATATACATATATAATTCACCTCACAATCAGAGATTGTGAGTTCAATTCTAGCTAGAGGCAAATATTTCTCTATTTGGGCACACTGAGAATATATCTGCTGAAGAAAACTCCACATTGGCAACATTGCTAGCTCCATTCAATTACCCAGACTCCACCCTGCAAGAAAATGATGATGATACACATAGATATATAATCTCCATCCATCCATCCCATCCATTTATCCAATCTATCCATGTATCCAAATGATATAGATATATATCTATATAAACATATGGGTATTTGTCCTTGCTTGGGTTGTGCAAGGCTTCAGAGGGATGCTCTGATCTGACAAAGCTTTGATCACATCACATCATCAAAGCAGATTTACAAACTGAAACAAAAATGTGCTTTGATATGGAAGCAGGTAACTATGAAGAGTTTTGCAAGACTTCTGAAGCATTTTATTGATTCTGGTGCTTTTCTGCTGTTTACTAGGTTGTTGCAGATAATATCCAATGAGCCAAAAAAACCAGGATGGACTTGAGAAATCTCACTGATATGAGCCAGTGGATTTTACCACCTTATTAAATTCTTCACTTCTCTGAGTTCTTTTAGCTCTCCTGCACTTTCAGCTTCTTTAATACACCCAGCCACAAGCCTCAACTTTGCTATCTGTTATTCTACTAGCTTCTAGCCATTATGTGCTGGTCCTGTCCACACAACTCAGGAATCCAGGTCAGCACTCTGAATTTTATTTTACTGTATTTTACTATGCCAATCTGCTTATGCTATTCTCAGAGAACTCTCTGTTTGCAAGTTCTGTCAAGCTTTCATCAAATATTATAGGAACTCTCTGCTTCATTTAGTGGCCTTTCCAGTATCTTTTCTGAAACAAATTGTTACACAATAATGTACTTCAAAAAGGAAAGAAGAAAAGAACCAGAAGTTTAGATTTATTTTAAGTTGCTAATCTAAGTTTTGGAACATATTTTATTTCTTAAAAATAAATCTACAGAAGAGTTCACACTTTGTGTCAGTCACATTTGTGTTTCCCTCGTATTTAAATCTAAAGATTGGATTTAAATAGTAGTAGTAGACACTTTTGGAAGAAAATAGATAGAAATTTTCCAATTGTTATGCATGGATACTTTTTTTTTAATAAGAGTAGCAATGATCCTAGTAAGTAGAACTAATGAGACCTACCTGCAGAAGTGAACTGAAAAGTCACTTTTTCCATGCTGTGTGATTTATTTAACAACAGGGGATTATATGCAATTAACCTCTCCCACCAAGGACATGTTTTGTATAAATGGAGAAAGGCCCCAACCTCTATGTCGCATTTGCCCTCAAAATTTTTCTGGAGGAAATTTCAGATTAGATAGTAGAGGAGGAGGAGGAGGAGGAGGAGGAGGAGGAGGAGTTGTTTGGACAAAACTCAGCAGCACTTTATCATGCAGCTGTTGATAAAAATAGGACCACCAACATGATCACCAATGCTTGATGATGGATATGGAAGAAGGAGGAGGAGAAGGAGGAGAAGCAGGAGGAGGAGGAGGAGGAGGAGGAGGAGGAGGAGAAGAAGAAGAAGAAGAAGAAGAAGAAGAAGAAGAAGAAGAAGAAGAAGAAGAAGAAGAAGAAGAAGAAGAAGAAGAAGAAGAAGAAGAAGAAGAAGAAGAGGCACCAATGGATCTAGTGTTGTAAGCAGAGTGACAGTAAGAGAGGCAGTTGGTTTGGTTCCATAGATGCAAGACCTTTTGCCACCCACATTTTGCCTTAGTCCTTCAACAAACCCAATTCTACACGAAATGAATATAGCTTCAAGATTGCAAAAATGGGGACAACTAGTGTAGAATCTATTTGTGCTATTTGTTGCTGTGCAGTGGTGACCTGGATATCAGCAGCCTAGATATGCTATGTTTAAGGGAGGAAGACATTCAGTGAAGGTGCTCCAGACAGCTACAGAAATGCCTCTGTAGAGACTATGCATAGTTACTACAACATGTAGAAAACCAAAATTTAAGGCCAGAAAACAAAGAAAATATAAGGAAGAAATTCAGACTTGCTGCTCCCTAATTTTTTGAACTACATATCAGAGGGATGCAAAGGAAAACACAGTCAGCCTTTCAAGATGATGTTACTATTGACTCAATAAATATTACTACAACATGTAGAAAACCAAAATTTAAGGCCAGAAAACAAAGAAAATATAAGGAAGAAATTCAGACTTGCTGCTCCCTAATTTTTTGAACTACATATCAGAGGGATGCAAAGGAAAACACAGTCAGCCTTTCAAGATGATGTTACTATTGACTCAATAAATATAATTCCATATGTGATTTTAGCTTTTTGGTCTGGATTATCTCAAAGAGCTAACCTTCTGAATAGGTGTTTTGTCAATGGGGAGGGGAGATCATGTTCCCCCTGAATCTAAAGGATCCTTCTGCATCTAAAGAACCTGTTTCGACAACTGGCATGAACTCTACATGGGGCTGCTTTTAAAAACTAATCAGAAATTATAATAATGTTCAGAAGACACTGCCCAATATTCAGAGCATGTTGTATCAATTGCAAGCTCTCTATTGGTCATCAGTTTATTTCTGGGACCAATTAAAAGTGCTCTTTTTTTACCTCTAAAGCTGTTTATAGCTTGGAACATGAATAGAATCAAGTCTATCTGCTCCAACCTTAATTGGTCAGATCTTCTACATCAGGGGTATCAGACTTACATTGTCATGGCAGCATCACATTACGTATCAGGACAGAGCCAGCATGTGATACATTCGGCCCACGGACCGTGAGTTTAATATCCCTGTTCTACATCATCCAGGGAGAAGCTCCTATCGGTCTGCAGTTCTAGCCTGGGAAAGGAGATAAAGCTATGGACTAAAATCAAGAAGAAACATCTTTTCAGGAGCAGCACAAAAATAGCCTTCCAAAAGAGATCAGAGAAGTCCCCTGCCTGATGGCTTTAGAAGATGCTGAGCTGTTTCAGAGAACATTCCAGCTATGTTCATGGCTTGGTTGATCTTTTATTCCTTTGATCTTATTTTTGGCTTTCTACTGTTGGAATATGATTTAATGACTTATGATCTGGATATTTACTTTTTATATTAAATGTACAGCAGATATTTTAATTCGCCATTTTTAGATTAGTCTCCGGGTGTCTCTGGATTGGAGCAGGCCAAGAGTCCTATTAAATAAATAAATATGAGCTTGAATGGATGAAATTGATGGAAATACTGGGGCTAGAGTAAAATTAAGAAAAGAAGTAAACCAAATTTCCTGGAAATCAGTGCAGGAGTTTTCACATCTTTGAACCAAAGCAATTGTTTTCCTCAACCCATTTTTACAAAATTCTAGTCTTCCTTCTTTTGGGAAGGATTTTAGCTGCATTTACCACCCTTTTCCCTCAATCTTTTGCAGGAAAACCAACAGAGCCAAAATTGTATTGAGGCAGAAAACTACTTCCATTTTAAAAATGACATTTTTAACCAGGTGGATTTAGGTCTTTTAAGAGATAAAAACAAGCTACAAAGCAAAATCCATTTTTTAAAGAACCATAAGAAATATTACTCATCCATTTGCAAACAAAACTTAAACAAAAGGGAATTATTGTTCAGTTGTTAAGAGTTCATTCATTTCCCTGGTGAGAAACACCCCCTAGTAGATGATCAAAGTAGCATACAGGATACTCAGCAAAATCCCATAGCTTGAAGATTCAATTCCGGATTTCTATGAGATCTAAAATTAATTTTACTGTTACATGAAAAATAACAAAATATTTTTATTTTACATACGTGAAAAATAATAAAAATGAGACCAGTCACACACTGCCTCCTGTTGGTTAGTAAGCAGGAAAATACTACAAAAAGTACCATTCCTTGTTTTCATGATATATGATCTTATAGCACTAGAACAAAAAATACATATTCAAAACATTTCAATCTTTAGCATTTGGAAATTTATTAAAACTGAAAATGGATCGATTCCTATTACTTCATTTGAGATTATACTTTAAACCTTAATACAAATCATATTGCAGGGAAGATTACATCTTCAAAAACCCAAAAACTGTAATGAGAGTGCATTATTTAAACACACACACACACACACACACACACACACAAGTATATTGTCAAAAGCCTATAATGGATAATTTAGGTATCATGTATTTTTTTTCTTTGATGGCCTCATCTTTTAATTTAGTTTTAATCTATTTCAAGCAATAGTGAGATGTTTGAAGACATCTAAAAGGACACATTATTAGTGGCTGTTGAGAGATATTAGAAAAAAAACCTTCATTATAAAAAATGTATGGCTTCATATAATTAAAAAATTGAAGCGGAGCGCATTGACAAAAGTTCTGTATGCTCTTAAATTATTCAGAATTGTGTTACATTGTAGCAGCTGTTTTAATTAAAAGGTATGAACTGCAGCTAATCCACTAGCTCTGAATGAAATATAATCTATAAGTATGGTTTAATTTTTCTAAAAACAAGAACAGTTATATGGATTCCAAAACCAAGGGTCTTCATTTAATTGATTATGGAAAAAAAGTGGCATTTTATTCAAACCAGAATGATTTTGTTTATTATCCAAATAACCATCTGCTTTTACATATATATCAATTTGGATATATACATCAATTTGGGGCTCTTTTTCTTTCGAAAGTAACCCCATGAATTCTTATATCAGTCCTGAACACCCAAAAGACATTTCTATATTGATTCTTCAACTACCTCATTACTTGTTTATAATTAAAACTTTGTTAAAAAATGAATCCCCAGGGAGACAATTTGATGAGGTAGGAAGTCACCTTGATTAACAGAATCGGATGTCAGGTTGTTGAGTTTCTCCCTTGCTGTGGGATATTCTGGTAGATATATACACCTGATAGATAGATAGAGAGATATAGAGATATAGATATAGATATATAAATAGATATACATACACACACACACACACACACACACATATATATATATTTGTTTTCGGAGGTTTTCGCGGGTATTTGTATGTGGATCTTTGGTTCTTCGGGTTTTCTCCCACGTAGAATTGGAAATATCTAGGCGACGTTTCGATGAAGTCTCATTCAGCCTGAAGATGATGAATGAGACTTCATCGAAACATCGCCTAGATATTTCCAATTCTACGCGGGAGAAAACCCGAAGAACCAAAGATCCACACACACACACACACACACACACACACACATATGTGTGTGTAGGGTTTTTAAGCTGATAATTTTAAATAATAAATAAGGGAGACTAGTATAGATCTATTTCGAGCTAGTTAGCTCTCTTCAGCTAGCCATACCCTTACTGGGATTCGAACCAGGGAAGTATTACATGTGAGGCAGTTGTAATTGCCACTAGACCACTGGCTCTCTCCTTATCAGCAGAAGCAGGGGAATAAGTATATACTTTGTGTTACAACACCCTGTTAAGCCCCAATTAAGGGAGAAAGCATACTGCTTTCTATAAGGGTATGGCTCGCCATCTTCAGGCTGGTGATTTCTGCTTTGTGCTTGTGCGAGCAAAGCATGATCGGAGCTGCCGTCTCTATAAATACTGTTGGGGAGGTTGGCTGTGTTGTCATTTCTTGATTGGTTGATGGAGTTGATGTTTGCAGATTGGCGGGCTTTTTCTTAAGAACATGTGTGGCTGAGGTATTGGGTGTGTGTCTATCAGATTCCTGTGTTGTAACAGGTAATGGGCTGTGTGATGAACTTCTGAGTTCTATTGTTTTGACATTCTGGGTCTTGTATTGTAATCTCCTGGGTCGTTGGCTGTGTTGCAACATCCTGAGGTTTTGTGGTGTAGCCTCCTGAGTTCTATGATGTGCTATCCTGAGCGGATGGCTGTGATGTGATGTTCCGGGCTTTGGTTTGGCTCTGACTTTGAGGTCTGGCTATGTGTTCATGGAGTGTGTCAGTTTGCATGGTTTGGGGGTCGGGGTGTGTGGCAGCTGGTGATGCATCTGTGATCTGGTTTCTCGATGGTGGTTGCCTTTCGTCTATGGCACCCCATAGTATGGTTTAGGTTTGAGTCTGGTGAGGGAGATTGGTGGTGGCATCATGTGTTGTTTTGGGTCCGGTGTTGTTTTCCTGGCTGGGACGTGTTTGTTGATAAGGACTAGTTTCCAGATATCTGGTAGAGGGGAGGTATCATCCTGTTTATTCATGTTATGGGGATGTTTCTCTATTTCGATGGTTTCCCTGATTATTCTCTTGTTGAAGTGTTCAGTATTGGAGATTAATTTGGTTCCCTCAAAATTAATTTCATGTCCTGTGGCTTTAAGGTGCTGGAAAAGGGAGGAAGTATTTTCTTCTTTTCTGACTGCGTTCTTGTGTTCTGCGATGCGTGCATTTATTCTCCTGTTGGTTTGTCCAATGTATGTGGCTGGGCAATTGTTGCATGGTATTTCATAAACTCCTTGGTTTTCTAGCTGGATCTTGTCTTTGGGGTTTCTTAGGATGTTGGCTATTTTTTGGTCACTGCCGAAGGGTGTCCTGATATTGTGTTTGTGGATAATTTTGCTGATTTTATCTGTGATGCCTTTGATGTAGGGGAGGAGGACGATACCGTTGTCCTGTTCTGTGTCTCGGTTTCTGGGGGGTGGGTGACTCCTTTAGGATTAGGTTGTAATTGTGTTTCTTGGAATCTGCTGGAAATTAATATGTTAGTGAGGGTGTGTAATTCTGTTCTCAGGTGGTCTTTGTCAGCTAGGTGTTTGGTTCTGGAGCTGAGGGTCTTGGCTATGGAGTTGATCTGTGCAGGGTGGTGATGGGATTGTGCATTTAAGTAGCAGTTGGTGCATGTTTTCTTCCAGTGGATGGTGTGTTTATAGAGAGACAGCAGCTCAGATCATGCTTTGCTCGCACAAGCATGAAGCTGAAAGCACCAGCCTGAAGATGGCAAGTGGGACCTTGTCGAAACGTCACCAAGATACTCTCAATCTTACACGGGAAAAGACCCGAACACGCCAAGACCTGCTTACCTATACCCGTGAAAATCTACGAAAACACACACACACACACACATATATATATACACATACATACATACACACACACACACACACACATACACACAGAGGGGGAGAGAGAGAGATCAACTATATGTATATGTATATACGTATACGTATATAAGTATGTATGTACGTATGTATGTATGTATATATGTATGCATACCTGTCTGCCTGCCTGCCTATCATCTCTCTCTTCCTCCCTCCCTCCCTCTCTCTCTCTCTCTTCCTCCCTCTCCCTCCCCTCTCTCCCCCCCTCATGAATTTTGTATGGAAATCATCAGTGGGCATATAACCATCCCCATACTTTCCGTTCTCCATTTTTAAAAACCATGACAAACTTTGCCAGGGAAAGAGCTTTGTGTTAGTTCACAAAGCAAAGGAAATCATTAATCAGGGTAGGGATTGTGCTACTTTTTCATGAGTTTTCTTTGCATAGGGGTATGGAGGAGGAGGGAGGGGCGGGAAAGTGAATAGCCTTAATTAAGCAGGCCAGATGTCATGCAGAATTACAGGACCAGAGTGCTGTCTTTTCCTGCCAACTCTCACAGTCCTGACCTATCAAGCCGTTCTTTAAGAGTGCAAAATAATAGAGTCACCAGGTGGCCATCTTATCAACGTCAGCTGCCATCTGTACCGAAATGTGCTAAATTATGTTTAGTTCTGTTTAACGTGCACTCTTATCCATTAGAGGCACAGCTGGAAACCACAAACTTGTGTTAATTGAAACATCAACTGTGCTTTAAACCTCTGTCCCAGATATTAAAGCAAGTTTTGTCATTGGCCACTTTGATCATCTCTACTGAAACAAAAGACACAAGGCTAATATTACAATAAATCCACCCATTCATCTATCAGAGTTTGCTTGCTTGCTTCTCATGTGAATTCGGCTACTGGCCTGTAACAAATGTCTTGAAAGTAGTAGAAATTATTCTTGCTTGGTCCTTCCATACAAATAAGCTCTACACAGCAATGAAACACAGCTTCTAAGCCTTGTGTACTGGCCATTTTGAAGTTCCATGATATGTTCCCTGCTGTAATATATCAGAGTTGTGTAAAGCTTTGAATGAGTGATTCAATTTGGAGGAAGCTTCTATTGATCCACACTACCAGAGCAGATTGGTGAATAGGGGGGAAGGGGGTGGGTAGAGGAAGATTTTTAGGCAACAATGAGGCAACAAACAATACCAACTTTGGAATTTTTATTTGATGGATAGAAGAGAACTTTAGCAGAAATGAATGAAAGCATTGAAGACAATCCCAGGCAGGAGTGTTCAGAATGAAAGGATGAATGGACAAAGTTGTATTAATTTTTTTTTAAAAAACCTGTATTGCAGTCAAAGTTATACAAGGGGAGCAACCAAAAAAAGCCAGGGAGCATCGAATCACCAAGAAGCTGTAATTGGCCAAGAGCAAAGCTTTTGGTGGCTTTCAGACAGGGGAGAAAGAGAAGGAGAATCCTTGGCCTCCATGGTACTGTACCATTACCAAATATTTTTATTTGTTTATTTTTTAATTTATTTTATTTTGTCAAATGCTTACAATATAAAATAAGAATAAACATAAGTTTAAATATAAGAAATAGGAAATAATAAATTATTATTATTATTATTATTATTATTATTATTATTATTATTATTATTATTATTATTATTAATAATAATAATAATAATAATAATAATAATTTTCAACTGAAGCATCTGGAGTCCATGTCAGACAATCTTGGAAGTCCAATCAACGGCCACAGGTGCCACTGAATTACAGGAACAGAAAAACTGTCATTTAAACAAGCTGAGTTTCAAGTTTGATCCTGGAATTTAAGAACTTTAGGATAAAGGCCTGAGAAGTAAAGAGGAAGAATTTACTTGGTCAGAAGAATGTGAGATCAGATCATGGAAAGAGTAAATTATTTTTTTTAAAAAAAAATATGTACATATTTGTATCCCGCCTTTATTATTTTTACAAATAATTCAAGGCTGATTCTATCTCATTTTGTTATATTGATGTCCCTAATGGACTTAGGAGGAAGCAAAAACTCAGAGAAGAATGCTGGAATGGGGAATGCCATCCATCATGGAGAGATATGGTAGAAGATGGAGGATGAGCCAGTCTTAGGTGAAGGGAAATGGAGACCTTCTTTGCTCCATAGTGCAGTCCTCCCGTCTTTAATTGGATGTCAGGAAGACTCTCTGTCATATTATATGGGAATGACTTTAGGAGACTGGAGGAAGAGCTGCAGATTAGACAACTGTCAGAAAAGCAATAGCTGAAATTGCCAAACGAACAGGTCCTGCTGGTGGTGAAAAACATCTCAACAGGGACCCTCCCTAGTTTCTTAGCCTTGTAAAGATGGAGAGGGGAGGAGAAATGTTCTTTCGGACTTGCAAAATTCTGTTACTGTTACCTTACGATAAAATTAGAGCTAGTAACATCTGGGGTATGTTTCTTGTATGGAATTATATCACAAGGCTAATACTGACTGATGTTGATAAACCCCAGATTCACCTCTTGTCATGTTTTAGGCTTCATTTCTTTCTCAGCTCTCAATTCCTTTCATATGGCCCCTCACAAACCTGGATTCCACACTCTCTTCTGTTATTAGATTTACTGTAGGAGATGATCAGGCTGAGCCAGTGGGGGAGAGATCAAAATGCATCATCAGTTTGGAGTCTCTAAGCTCCCGTAACTGATCTAAATCCAGCCTTCCTTGAAATCCATTGACTCTTATATGGAACCAATTCATCTTGACTGTTAGTGGTCAGATTCTTGTATATAGGCAGCACTCATGGTACAAAATAAACTTGCAGTACTTCTGAACTCTATTCTGGTTCCCGATTTCTTGCACCTCTGTTTGTCCTGTCAATGCAAATGGAATTTCAACTCAGCTCTTTGAATATGAGCTCAATGCTGATTAGTTTAGTGTGGACTGTTCAATCGAAATAATTTGATCGAACAGTCAAATTAGAGACCTATATCTATAAATAATATTCTGGGATTATCAGGTTGAAAACTGCACTCTTTACAGATTCTAAGAGAATCTTGAAGCTGGCAATCCTTGCCTGGTTCTGTTCATTGGCATAAGCAATCAGGTATTTTGCAAGAGGCAAAAGAGCTAAATGTATTCATTCAAATGAACCAAATGTGTAAAGATGAGGAATTACTTAGTTAGAAAACACCACACATTACCTAGGCTTTATCCGTTTTTCATCTAAAAAGTTTCAGGAGTCACGCCAATAGCCAGCCTCCGTATCTGTTATCTCTCATTCCACTTCTTTAGATAACCTTCGTAAGCTGATTTACCGATGACAATAAGTTTACTTTGAGAAAATTATATTTCTGATCTAATAAGAAAAAATAAATAATTCAGAACTCTCACATTATTATAGGGAATTATATTTAGCAGAGCACAGGGGCCTGTGTAATGAGAAGCATTCACCTTGCTAACGGAATGCTACTCTGCATTTAATCTCATAATATTCCCTTCAGGGTGTACAAGGCAGCTTGCTAGAAACTATAATGACTCCTTTGCTGTTTTCTACTGGGCAAAGGGGGAAAAATGATATATGGAGATAGAGAAATGAGGAGTGGTTCCCATTTCAAGTTCCTATGAAAGGCTGACTTGTCCATCAAGCAAACATCTAGAGAAGGTCCAGTGGAAAAAGCCTACACCAGATCTGCTCAGCTTGACAGTCTATGGGGTCTCATCAATCTCAAATGGCATGAGAAACTCTAAGTATTCTGGTTCTTTCTCAAGAATTGTTTTCCTATTATATGCATCTAGACAGGAGGGGAGTTCCAGTTTCCAAGGAGCTGGTTAACTTCTGGAAAGGAGTTTAATAATATATCCATTACTTCTTCAGGACATCATATGTAGGCATGGGATGAAGAAGTGCAGCCTCATGCTAGCATTTGCTAAGGTCTCTGCATGTAGGGCAATGAGCTGACAGTATAGCTGGCCTTGTGCATGCTCCAGTTCTCACCAGTAAAAGGGAAAAGATCTCCAACTTTGAAGCTGTATCTCATGACGGGGTGGTATTCTACCAGTTCAGCCCAGTTCGACTGAACCGGTAGCTCCGAGGATCATTTGTGAGCAAACCGGTTTGCTCTGACAATCAGCTGCTGGGCCCACCCAGTTCTATTCTGATCTTTATTTCCTGGTTTTCAAGCTTAGCTGCTTCACGTGGCACAGCTGATTGTCGCGCATCAGTTATTGAACACACAGGGAGAGTGCAGGATTGCAAGAGGAGGTCAGTAGCAGACCCTCTGCACACATGCAAAGTGTACCCACCAAGCCACACCCACAGAACTGGTGGTAAAAAAAAGTTGAATCCCATCACTGATCTCATGATATGAAGAAAAGATTTTATCCTGTGGAATCTATATACTACTAAAAGTCTTGTGTCTCTTGGGTTGTTTGTTATTTTCAGAGGGCAACAATTTTTGAATCAATATACCTCAAGTGGGCTAACTTACAAAATGCATCCAAAATCCAGATCTCATGATTCCTATGGGATTGAAACTCAGCAAAGCTTTTGGCCTTTTCAATACTGCAGTTAGCCGTCATCACACGATCATCACAGGAATTATTATATCTATTGCTCCCTGCCAGCTGCCTATAAGGAGATTCAGTGGGAAGCCAGCTGAAGTCAGAGGTCTCTCAGACTCCCACTGTTTGTTGTTATTGTTGTTTTTTATCCTCCCACGGTCATTCTGTTTCTTTGTTGAGGTAAGGAAGCGTCTCTGAAATGATGAGCCATTGTTGGGTGACACCAATGAGTCATGGATAGAATGACTTAGGATAGAATGAGCACAGAAGCACCCAACATTTTGGGCACCAGGGAACAGTTCCATGGAGAGAGTTTTTTTCTGCAGACTAGAGTGGAAGTGGTTTCATATGCTGCCTGCATCCCAGAGATGGAGCTTCACTTATTTGTACGGCCCAGTTTTTGGCATGCCATGGACTGCTGCCAATCCATAGATAAGAGGTTAGGGATCCTTAGTCTAGTTGATAAAATACGTACTTCTTTCTTTTTCTGCTGCCTTTTATTAACTCGTAAGGGCATCCTCTGAACTTTTGTTATGAATATGTCATCCTAACCAATCACCTGATACCTGGGTAAATAATGTTATTTTATAAATATAATTCTGTCATGACCACTTGCACTTTAAAGCAAAACAAGCTGTACTGAGTGCTCAGAAGCAGTTATAGCAGTACTGGGAATTGGGACTATGGGTGATGGGAACTCTAACTAGGAGTTTAATCCTCCGTGCCTCTGGAACAGCATAGCAATACTACTAGCATTTAGACTTATATACCACTTTATAGTGCTTTACAGCTCTCTCTAAATGCTTTAGAGAGTCAGCCTATTGCCCCCAACAATCTGGGTCCTCATTTTAACAACCTCGGAAGGATGGAAGGCCGAGTCAACCTTGAGCCTGGTGAGATTCGAACTGCCAAATTGCAGGCAACCGGCAGTCAGCAGAAGTAGCCTGCAGTCCTGCACTCTAACCATTGCGCCACCAAGCATGATGAAGAGCAGGGATGAGAACTTTTTAGGATAGGTATTCGACGCTCATTCTCCCCTTCTAAGTGCGAGCCACGTTACAATGCTCAAATGGCACCATAAGAAGCAGCGCATGAAGAGAGGCAGCCAAGGGAAAAGAAAAAGTAAAGTTTCCATCAAGTGGAATTCAGCATCCAGTTGAGGAGCTGGATGGATACATCCCTAAAGCTTTCTTTGCAATAATATGATAGAGACTTGCTTCTATCTTATTCCAATTTAAAAAAAATCAAATAATTAACTAACTTTGAGTTTTCAATATTTTTTATTTTTCTGATTTTCTAGAATTCTCCAGTCCTCCAATGTTTTCGAAGTTTCCAATCTAACTATTAAATCAGTGAAAAACTGATTAATTTTACAAGATCAATGAAAATTGGCAAGAAAGAAATTGCGATGAATACGGGCAATCATACACACACATGATTTGATTGTTGATTGGTTGATTGTACCCTATGATTATCATTAAGTGTTGTATGTTATGATTCTTGATTCTTAACGAATGTAACTTTTCCTTATGTATAGTGAGAGTATTTACACCAAGCCAAATTCCTTGTATTTCCAATCACAATTGGCCAATAAACTATTCTATTCTATTCTACACACACACACACACACACACACACACACATACACACACGGAGAAAAATACCAGATGCTATAGTTATAGATAGATATGAGGTGTATCTATATCATCTTTAGTATTTCTTCTTAAACATTATCTTTACAACAGCTTGATGAACTACAAAACTGATGAAGGGTGGTGAGAGATAGCAGTGTCCCACATTGCTGGATTGGGGGGCACTAGCAGAATGATGAAAGCTGTGACACATCATCTAATTCAAACCCAATCCATTTTGTATATGTATTATGATGTTTCACACATGTACAAAAGAAGCAGAGGTTGAAGCTATTTTCTAAAGCACCTGAAGGCCAGACTAGGAATGGAAACTGAACAAGGAGAGATTTAACCTGGAAATAAGGAGAAATTTTCTGACAGTGAGAACAATCAACCAATGGAACAGCTTGCCCTCGGAAGTTTTGGGAGCTTCATCACTTGAGACTTTCAAGAAGAGATTGGACTGCCATTTGTCAGAAATGGTGTAGGGTCTCCTGCTTCGGGCGGTTGGACTAGATGACCTACAAGGTCCTTTCCAACTCTGATTATCTGTTACCTGTTATACTCTCCCCCAACTCAGCCAAATGTATCATGGGTGTTAAATGAGGATTTAAATCTCAGTCATAATATCCAGGCCCAACTATTTGGAAGAATATATTATATTAATATGCATAATGGGTTGCCTTTCTGGTCACTTTTTAGTGATGAGTCTAAGGCAGCTATAACAAACGATGGTAGGTGGTTGAAGGAAAAAAAGGAAGAGTTTCAGGATTTACTTTAAGCAGTCCAGACCCAAGATAAAATCATTTCTCATTTTACAAAGAGAACAGCTGAAATCATTTTCCACTTCAGGGGTAACAAAGATCTGGTCCAGGTGTCCTACTTCATTGTTCTAAAATACTCCACACACAGTACTGAACAATTTCAAAGGCAATGCTAGCATGCAATTACCCTGCAATCCAAAAAAAATAAAGTCAGATGTTGAACTAAATAAATTCAATTCTAGGACAGCTAAGATGTGAAATACCTGGCAATTTCCCACAGTATGTTAACTATTGATTACAGCTGAAACTGTCTCGTTCTTTAGGAAAAATTAACTGGCAAAGCATACAACTTTTCAGTATTCTGCAATTCAGTATTCTGCTTCTGTTTGGCATGATATCTAGTAATCGATGAGAGGGATTGTGAGGTACACATTCTGCTAGTTGAAATCACTAAAAAAAAATCCATAATAAGCCAGTTTCAGCCTTATCATCATAACAGTAAAATCTCCTTATGTCAAAGTTTACTTCTGATGACATTGAGCTATTTTCTGTTTTCACTGTATGGAGGGATTTACCACTATTCTTCTCCAAGATAAATATTCACTATACAAATTAGTCTTCTACTCTGGGATTTCTTGGTAGCCTCTCCATTACTAACCAGACCTAGCCCTGGTTAGCTTCTAAATTCAGATAATGTCATCCAGGCTAATAGGAACATACTGAATAAATTTTGCTAACCCTCTTAGAAAGTTTCTGAAGTACAGGCCGTCCTCGACTTACGACCACAATTGAGTCCAAAATTTCTGTTTTTTTAAAAAACGAGACGTTTGTTAAGTGAGTTGTGCCCCATTTTCCTACTTTTCTTGCCACAGTTGTTCAATGAATCACCGCAGTCGGCAAAATAGCCACCCAGACAATAAGTGAATCTGGCTTCCCTATTGACTTTGCCTGTCAAAAGGCCGTAAAAGCTGATCACATGACCTTGCGGCACAGCCATAGTCATAAATATGAACCAGTTGCCGAGCACCTGATTTTTGATCACATGGGGATGCTGCTCTAATTGTGAAAAACGGTCAAAAGTCACATTTTTCAATGCCTTTGTAACTTTGAACGGTCACTAACTGTTATAAGGTGAGGAGGGCTACCTGTAACATTCCATTAAGGGTCTTCTTTACAGTAGCTTTTAAAAGTCAATACCTTTTAACAATATCCCGATTTACATGGAAAAAAATTCTATGTTTTTAACAATTGCTAATGGAGTTTTTCTCCTTTTGGTGCTGTATCCTGGGTAATGAATATTGATGCATTCAGTCAGCCTCCGAATGAATTAACAATATGCATAGCTTCCACTGTCTTCAAGGGGGGAAAATCATTAAATTGTCAGTATGTATGATGAACCACTGGATGAAAAATAAATATTATCAATAGCGACAGCATACTGGTTGTTATGCCTAAGATGTACCTTCTCCGAATGTCTCATAAAGAATAAATAAGCAATTGTTTTCTCCTTCCAATTGTCTGAAAAGTGAATGCTGACTTCCTTCAGATTCGGGGTGTTTTCAAAACAATGATAAAATATCTATGTATTATATTTTACGATAATGTTGCCCCATAATTAAATATCCCACCAATAACTGCAATTGTTTTCAGCACAACTGGTCCTCTGAGTCTAAAGAAATGAGAGTTTTGAGAACATTATGTGAGGTTAATGGAACCATTTCAACAAGGTCAGGAATTGAAGAAAGAAATAACTTCCAGAAATGAAGCCCAATATGAATTTGTGTGAAACCAATATGTGTTATGCCCAAACAAATAAATAAACCTTATGGCTTAACACAATGTTAAGAAGACATCAGTGTGGTGTAATGCTTAAGGTGCTAGAGAAGGAGAGGAGATACCTGGATTCTAGTCCTTCCTTAGGCAGAGAAGTCAACATGGGTGACTTTGGGCCAGTCACTTCCTCTATGACTGTGCAAGGCAAATGCAAAGCAAACCCACATTGCAACTTGATTGCAGAAAGTACAACTTCAGCAACAGAATAGTAAATGCCTGGAATGCACTACCTGACTCTGTTGTTACATCCTCTAACTCCCACTCCTTTAACCTCAAACTATCCACTATTGACCTCACTATCCATTCTTAAGAGGTCTGTAAGGGGCGTGCATAAGGGCACCATCTTGCCTACCGTCCCTGTCCCATTGTCCCCATTTATTTGTACCTATTTCCTGTATTCTTACTCATGTTTATACTTATACCTATTACCTTGTAAGCGATTGATAAACCAAATAAATTAAAAAATAAATTAAATTAATTAAATAACTAAAAATGTATTGATGATTTGATTGTCAAAACCAAGTCAGCACAGTGCCAAACAAATAAACCTTACAACTGAGCAGAACTAACACTTAGAACAACAATCTGGGTTTGTTAAAACAATGATCATGCTACATTAGATGGAGCTATTTACAGCGTCTCCCACATGACCACGATTTTCAATGTTTTTGGATAGTTTCTGGAGCTCATTTTCAGTTTCCAGCAAGAAATGGCCCTTGGGTAAAATGAACTTGCTTAATGACCGCAAAGTTCACTTAACAACTATCATGTTTGCTTAATGGCCACTGCAAAAAATGTTGTGATATTGGATCCAGTTATGTGGTGACTTACTTAATGACCGCAGCAACTTACAACCATAATTCCAAGCTCAATTACAGTCATAATTCAAGGACTACTTGTACATCCCTCTATATAAAAGCGAAATACCTACAAACTTGAAGTTCGGCACATATGTTCCTCTTGGCTTCTAGGTGCTCACTAAGAAAGGATTTTTCAAAATGACCATCAGAACATTAATATTTCGTATATTATTAACATGTTCTGATACTAAGGAGTTCCACTCCTCCTCTCCACCTGAAAAGAAATCTGTTCCAAATGCAAAACACAAACAGAGGAGAGGAGTTTCAGTTTCAGATTTAATTTCCCAGCAGCAACCAGCTTTAGTATAGAACAGTTGAGCTAAGCCACGCCCAGGCTCCTTGCTGTCTCCTTCTTGCTCACACAGCAAATACTGTTTCAGTTTCCATGTTTCAGTTTCCAAACAGTCCTCAATTCTCTCACACACTGACAGGATGCTAGCCAGATGAATACAATGGATGCTGGTAGGCAGAGGCAGATTTTTTTTCCTTATTTTCCTCCATAAAAACTAAGCCTCACCACATAGTTTCGTAGCTAAGCACAGGTATCAAGCTAGTACATACATACATACATACATACATACATAACTACATACATACATACATACAAACACACATTCCATTAAACATTCTTCCTTCCTTTTCTAGCTGAATGAACAAGTAAAAGATGAGCATTGAAGGATGCTTGTTGACAGTAAAGGCTTCGGGAAATATTGTCTCAAACACAGAAATATTGTTGTGGCTCTGGAAAGGCTAGCAGGGGCTATGAGAAAACTTTGACATATTTTAAGTTTGTAAAGTAAATATGTTGGGGGAGGGGGATTGTGCCAGATTGTTGTGATGGATGTATATTTTCTTTGTTGGGTTTTTGGGTTTTTTTGCGAAACAGCTCGGCGTCTTCTGAAGACTGCGAGCAAAGCATAAATATTCAGTGAGTTCAGTGAAAAGCAGTGGAAACTGAACATTCACATCACAACGTATTGTTTGCCGATGTTCCCCAACAATGGAGGTTGCCAATTAAATGAGATATGATACAGTGTGTTGGGAACTGGTGAATAACACTCTGAGTGACACCCAAATAAAAGGATGCTGAAACACTCTGGTATCGTCATACATTTTATATCCTCTCTAAAAAGGCTATGGAAATGTGGTAGACAAATATGAAGGGCTTTAAAAGCAATAGATTTTTATTAGGTTCTTCAACACACGTCCTACCGCACCAATATTATTTTTTAATCTGTTGTAGTGAAACGCATATTTGCTCATACTATTAAGTTTATGCAAGTTGCAGATTAAAGATATCCTCATGCACAATTTACATTGGCTTAAAGGGCCCATGGAGCAAGCATTGCCCTGCAAGCTCTTCAAAACCAGATGGGCCTCTGGCAGTCGTTTTTTGAAAAGTTTGGACTTTTGAGTGGGAAAGAAAATATGACAGATGACCTCTCCAAACTCTGAAAATGCAAAACTCAAGACAAGCATTTTAGGTCAATCCCAGCCTGGTTATGGGTACTGTATTAAAGATATTCTGGTCCCACACCCTTTTTTTTTATAACTACATGCCCTAATAGGAAAATATTAAGAATATTCAGATGTTGTCTCTCTGTAAGTTCCCATCCTTTTGCCAATACATCATATAACACATATAAATCTAAGTTTTTCCTTTGCAATTTCTTTCACAAGGTTTCAGAAGACTGTTTTGGAGGTCTAATCTTCAAAACAAAAAGAGGAACTGAAATTATGGTTTGTCCAAATTGGTATTGATACAACAGTGGTGGGACTCATCTCCAGGGGGATGAGTTTGCCTACCGAGATGAGGTGGACCGGTTGCTTTCGGGGTGTGGAGACAATAACGATCCTCAACACCAATAAGACCAAGGAGTTTATAGTGGACTATAGAAGGAACAGATCAGACATCCAGCCCTTGCTTATCAATGGAGACCAAATGGAGCAGGTGGCTGATTTTAAGTTTCTGGGTGTTACCATAAAAGAGGACCTGACCTGGGTTGCTCACATTGCAGCACTGGTCAAAAGGGCCCAGCAGAAATTATACTATCTGAGACTTCTCAGAAAACAACAACTGAATAAAAAACTGCTGGTGGCCTTCTACTACTGTAACAGAGGTGGTATTCAGCAGGTATTCTGGAGAACTGGTAGCAGAAATTTTGAGTAGTTCGGAGAATTGGCAAATACCACCTCTGATTGGAGATTTTACAGTATTCTTCCGCAGTCATGCCCACCAAGCCATGCCCACAGAATCGGTAGTAAATAAAATTGAATCCCACCAATGCACTGTACCATGGAGAGTATCTTAACTTACTGCACCTGTGTATGGTTTGCCAATTGCACAATGACAGATAGGACAGCACTCCAGAGGGTTAACATCATTGCCCATAAGATCATTGGTTGCCCTCTCCCTCTTTGGAAGAGCTTTATAGCTCCCGCTGCCTTAAGAAAATTCAAAACATTCTTAAAAACCCATCTTATCCTGGGCACCCTTTTTTTGAACTATTACCATCTGGCAGATGGTACAGAATAATAAAAACAAGGACAAATAGGTTGAAAAACAGCTTCTATCCCAAGGCATTAGCTCTATTGCATTCTACTGTATAGTGGAGTGTTGGTGTGATGTCGGGGATTTTCAGTTCAATGTGTGGAGTGTAAAGGATGTATGTTCGTGTTTATTTTCATAGTCATGATGTGCACTGAAGATGGTGTTTTGATTTCATTGTACGAGGTGCAATGACAATAAAGTAAAGTAAAATAAAGTATGTTAGGTTTCTTTAAGAACCTGAACTATATTGGTTTACCATATATGGTTGCAAGTCATAATGACTCAACATTTTACTGGAGCCAAGATAATGATTGGCTACAGGAAGCAGGATAACTATATAGCAAGAAGCCAGAGAGCACATATCATGGCTACTGGCTTCTACTGCCTGCTGCTTGACTACTGCTGCTTCTATTCGGCAAGTATCTTCATCACTCTGTAAATATACCTCTCCATTGCTGCATGGATGTATTGAAGATGCTGTATTGCTGTTTTGCCTACTGACTATGGTGGTTAGTTATATACTCTATTGATTGATGAACTGTGTATGAATATTGGACTGAATCTTGGATTGTGCTTAAACTCCTGTATATAAAACCCTTTACCCTTCAAGTTCTGTGCTTGTGTGACTCTATACTCACTGCCACAATTTTGCACACTACTTCTGTTTGCTGCATACTTCTTGAAGACAAAGAAAACTCTGCTAATACTTATCATTGGTTATGAGCCCAGGCCCATGCAAGATATGCAAGATATCCCAGGTCCAGTGTCAAAGGTTGTTAGCGTGAACTGAGTGAGTCACTATACAGAAGGTTCATTGTGGTATATGGTTGAAGTGAAGATGGCACAAGAACATATGTCCAGCTTAGCTATCATTACCCGGTTGGATGGCACCAATTATGTTACCTGGTCCACCAAGTGCAGTTTGCTCTTGAAGAGAGAAGGATTATGGAATGCTGTTGTCAATCCACTGGATGTACAAGATTTGGATACCTCGAACGATGCTGACCGAAAGAAGCTAGATGAATTTCCCAGAGACAACGAGAGAGCTTTGTGCGTTATCGGACTTACTCTTGGTGATTCACAGCTTGTGCATGTTCATGGTGTGGAATCTGCAGCTGAATGCTGGAAGACTCTCAAGAAGCTCTATGTTAGAGACAGTGTTGGTTCTCATATTAATCTAACACGAAAGCTGTTTAGAGCGCATATGCGTAAAGGCGATGATTTGCTTACTCATTTGGAGTACATGGAAGGAAATGTGATCCATAAGGCACGCCTAGTCGCTCAGGGTTTTACTCAAACAAAATTCGACTACGACGAGGTTTTTGCTCCAAGCCTTAAAGCTAGCACTTTAAGAGCAGTGCTAGTATGGGGAGCAAAAAATAAATACGTAGTGAATCATATAGATGTTGAAACGGCGTACTTGCACTCTCCATTACAACATACGATATATATGAAAAAACCTCTGGGGATAGATGATAATAGGAAGGAAACTGTTTGGTTATTAAAGAAGAATTTATATGGACTTAAACAATCAGGCCATGAGTGGAACAAATACATAGTAAAAGAATTAAACAAAATAGGTTTTGAGAATGGTTTGGCAGACCCATGTTTGTTAAAAAGAAAGAAGAATGGGATATTAAAATTGTTATTACTGTTTACTGATGATATTGCCATAATCACTAAGACTATGCAGGAAACTGAGGATATAATAGACAGTTTGCAAGCAGAGTTTAAGATAAGAATACTAGGAGAAATTAAACACTATCTTGGACTTGATATATGTAAGACACAAAAAGGGTTAAAAATATCTCAAGTAGATAAAATAATTGCTTTATTAAAAAGGTATAACGTGGATCAATGCAAAACTTCCAAAACACCTTTGGGGAAGGAGTTTAACAATGATAACACTGATAGTCCTATATTTGATAAGGGTATTTACCAATCTTTAATAGGTAGTTTGTCATATTTGGGAAATTGGTCAAGGCCAGATATAGCATACAGTGTAAATCAGTTGGCAAGGTACACTATAGAACTAATGTTAAACATTGGCAGGCTGCAAAGCGAATACTTAGATATTTGAAGAAAACTTATGCTTTGTATTTAGAACCCGATAAGGAATTAAGTCTTACTGCATATGCTGATGCAAGTTTTGCAAACGATGTTAAAGCAAGGAAATCAGCATTGATTATAATGCTAGGAATGTAATGATTGAGTGGCAGTGAATTAGACAGCAACATATCAGTCTTTCAATGATGGAAGCTGAATTTTCTTGTTTATCTTTGTTATGTACAAAGCTGATTTATTTTAAACAATTATATTTGGATATTGAGTTGGATGTAAGTAAACCATTTACTGTGTACGAAGATAATCAGGCTGCTATAAAATTAGCAAGTAGTATCACTGTTAAAACAAGATCAAAGCATACTGATTTAAGGTATCTTAATGTATGGCAACGTGTGGAAAACAAACTGATTGTGCTAAAGTACTGTGAGAGTGAACAGAATATAGCTGATAACTTCACGAAGGCACAAGGTTTTCAGAAACACAATGATTTTTGTAAGAAATATAGTTTAACTCTGTAACTCTGTAACACTGTAAATATAGACTGTAACTCTGTGAATGTGTATATATGTGTATATATTGGTTGTATATATATGTAGTAAACCAAAGGGGAGTATGTTACATTTCTTTAAGAACCTGAACTATATTGGTTTACTATATATGGTTGCAAGTCATAATGACTCAGCACTTTACTGGAGCCAAGACAATGATTGGCTACAGGAAGCAGGATAATTATATAGCAAGAAGCCAGAGAGCACATATCGTGGCTGTTGGCTTCTACTGCCTGCTACTTGGCTACTGCTGCTTCTATTCGGCAAGTATCTTCATCACTCTGTAAATATTGCTGCATGGATGTATTGAAGATGCTGTATTGCTGTTTTGCCTACTGACTATGATGGTTAGTTATATACTCTATTGATTGATGAACTGTGTATGAATATTGGACTGAATCTTTGATTGTGATTATACTCCTGTATATAAAACCTTTTACCCTTCAACTTCTGTGCTTATGTGACTCTATACTCACTGCTACAATTTTGCACACTACTTCTGTTTGCTGCATACTTCTTGAAGACAAAGAAAACTCTGCTAATACTTATCAATACCCTAGGTGTGTTGCGACTAAAGCTCCGAAGATGACCGTTTTGTGGCATATACTTATGACCATATTTTTCTCAATGTTATTTATCATGATATGCATGTGCATATAAAACTTTGTGCCACATATTTATATGCAGAAATGTATAGCCACATTCATTTCTGAAAATATGTGTGACCCAGTTAACACAAGTCATCGAAGCAAATCAGTTTGTTCTTAAAGATTTTACCTGACTTGGAATACTGAAGATCTCTAAGAAGACTCAAGAAGGGATGTCCCAAAGGTGCTTTTTCAAGAAGCAACTGGGTTTTCCGGTTTTTCTTTGAAGAAGTTTTGCTTCTTATCCAAGATGCTCCTTCAGCTCTGACTGGAAGGATTTATACTACTTGCAAATAGCTGATCATTTGCATTTTTTTAATAAGTCATTAAGGCCACCTGGAAATTTATCTCTTTATCTATTTGTCTATTGGTTGGGAGTCTTGGTCTGTGTTTACTGGTCTTGGAGTTTGCTGTGTTCTGCTTGATTGGTGTTTCTAATATCTTCTGTCTGTTTTGTAGCTTTTTTTGGTCTTGATTAACTGGCAACATTGTGTTTCATGTATTGGGGGCTTTTAGCATGGCTTGGCTTCTGGTGAATAGCCGGAACATCCATTCGGGTGAATGGCCGGATTCTGCTGAAATGTCACTACAATTTTAAAAGAACAACTATAATGACGTGGGAAAATATCCAAACAAAGCTGAATACCATACATATAAATATCCGTGAAAACTTGAGAATATATATATATAAATTGACCTGAAAAACCAAGACATATATGAAGTCTCCTGCGCATCATGCCCTGCCACATACATCGGACAGACCAATAGAAGAATAAGTACATGCCTGGATGAACACACAAATGCAGTAAAAAAAGCTTGAACACACTTTCTCACTAGTCCAACACATGAAAGCCACAGGTCATAGCATCGACTTCAATGGCACCAAAACCCTAGCCACTATAGAAAACCCCAGCTACAGAATTATTAGACAAGCCATAGAGATTGAAAAAGGACATGAAAGCATGAATAGAAGAGATGACTCCATCAGACTGTCAATTATCTGGAAGCCTGCACTCACAAACAAAAAAAATCTCCACAAGCCAAGCAAACACCGGGGCACAAACAGACACCCCTCCAATACCTCCAGCCCAAACACACCCCAACCATCCACCCAGATGAAACCTAGCTTCCTAATAAAGAATAGCTGGCCATTCACCCAAAACCAAGCTGCTCTACAAGTCCCCAATACATAAAAAACAATGTTGCCTGTCAATCAAGACAAAAAAAAAACACTACAAAACAGACAGAAGATATTAGAAACACCAATCAAGATGAACACAGCAAACTCCAAGACCAATAAACACAGACCAAGACTCCCAACCAATCAGGATGAAGAAAAAACCATTCTAACACAGCAGGAGGCTAACACCAAATTTAAAACAGAAACGGCTGTGAAAGCCTGACTCACAGACGAACACAATACACAAGCCTGATGATGGCAGATGAGATTCTGCCAAAATGTCGCTACAACTTTAAAAGCACAACTATAATGATGTGGGAAAATACCTGAAGTACGCTGAATAACTTATATATATGGTATTTATATATATTTCAGTGGTGGTATTCAGCCGGTTCGCACCGTATCAGGTGAACCGGTAGCAAGAATTTGGCATGGATCGCAAAACCGATAGTAAGTTCTAGCTGGCCATGCCCCCCAAACCGGTCGCCCTCCTGCCTGATGCTCGCTCACCCCGCCTGCTTGACATTAGCCTAAGGTATTTCTTTTTTTTTTTTCCCTCCTGATAATCAGCTGTAGATAAGATCAGCTGTGCCGGGATTCCCCTTGTTGAGGGCCAGGAAGGCAAAAACTGGAGGGAGGAGCTCAGTCCCCCCTACATTTTTTGCCTTCCAGAGCCCCAGAGGAGCCTTAGGGGAGTAAAAATGCCCCCCAGAGGCTCTTCTGAGGCTAGGAAGCTCCCAAACGAAGCTTGGAGGGGTGCTGCGTTCCCCTCCCATGCTCTGTTCCTTTTCTTCCAGAGCCCCAGAGGAGCCTTACGGGAGCAAAAACGCTCCCCCCCCCCCGAGGCTTCTCTGAGGCTAGGAAGCTCCCAAAATGGAACTTGGAGGGGTTCTGCATGCCCCTCCCATGCTCTGTTCCTTTTTTTCCTGAGCCCCAGAGGAGCCTTAGGAGAGCAAAAATACCCCCCCCCCCAGAGGCTAGGAAGCCCCAAAACAGAGCTTGGAAGGGTGCTGCACGCCCCTCCCATGTTTTATTTCCTTTCTTCCTGAGCCCCAGAGGGGCCTTAGGGGAGCAAAAATGCCCCCCCCCCCCGTGGCTTCTCTGAGGCTAGGAAGCTCCCAAAAATGGGGGGGCTGCAAAAAAATCCACGCCCACCCAGTCACATGGCCACACCCACCGGTAGTAAAAGTTTTTGAATCCCACCACTAATACACACACACACACACACACACACACAAACACATTATTCTTGTATCCAAAGCTATAGCTTCCCAAAGTAGGAATGCAAGTTATGTCAGTTACTAGCTGTCACCTAGCACCAAGTGTGAGAAATACAAAGCAAGGGGATCATTAAATTACAGCAAAGGAAAGTAAAAGAAGCAGTCTTGGTCCCTGATTCTTTCCTTTAGAAATCTATATAAAGAATTTTATGAAAGTAAGATAACAGTGCTTTTATTGATCTATGAAAATAATCCAGGAAAAAATAAAATGGTAGTTCTCCTGTTTAAGTGACATTCCACCGAGGCCCATCTTTCCTTTCCAAATAATAATGCACAACACAAGGCTTTTTTTTCTGATGCTGTGCCAATTTAAACCAATTTAGACAATTATTCACAAGCAAAGAAAATTAATCCAAATAATTCATGTTACTGCAGGATACAAACTGGCCCTACTAACATCATCACTGTATTTTCACCCTGTGTGGCTCTGTTGCAATTAACAGAGAGATGAAGGGCACACAATCAGTAGTATTCCTCTGCTGACACTTCCCTGACCCCCATCAGGCTTTTGAGGTGTCAATCATCCAAAGTAGCACTAGAACAGATCCTGTACAATCTTTACTCTCTGGGGCAAATTGGATGCACGCTCAACTTTACTTGACTATTTCTGCAATCCTCCTGTTATCTACTTGCACCATTACTAAGTGGATTAAAGACTGCACCCCGTGGCAAATTGCCAATTGCTTCAACGGGCAAGAATTTCCCTACATAATTTCAAACATATGTTTCTACTATGACAGCAGGTGTGTCTGTATATTTATGTAACTGCCATCTAAAGAGAATTTTAAATGAATTGCTCTTTTTAAATAAAAAAACGGGAGCGAGATATTGTAATTATGATGCTTGTAATTATGATTCTAAAATATGTCACAAAACAAAACATTCCATGGGCTTTCATTACATTTGAGAGCCAACTGCCCCCTAAAATCTTTGAAATTGCTTTGAGCAAATGTGAGCTAAGAAATTTTCAGCAAAACTCTCACTTGCATTGATTTCCCCTCATCTAAGCCTCAAGCCAGGATGAAACCAACACGTGCTTTGTGTGAAAAATAGGTACTAATTTATGACATCATTCTCTTTTTAAAATAGGGATGACACGTTGCCTTTTTTTTCAGCATTTGATCTTTGAATGACTTGCTAGAAGGCAAGCCTATGAAGTGAACAGGATCAGGAGAAATTAAATTAATTAAATGCAAATAATGTGATTATTTTTCGGGAATTTAATAAATCTCCCTTTCTGTCACATTAATGAATATAATTTGGCATCAGCTTTTGACCGATGGCTGTGGGAGGAATGAAGGTGATCCTAGGGCCATAGGCTGAGCATCCCAGTAAAATAATTATAACTTGTTTGTAGAACAGTAACATTTGGATTAAATAAGACTGTATGGGCTTAACAATTATATAAGGCCACCCATAATCTAATCTTGTCTTTCCCAGAACTGCCAAACTGATGCTTTGGGAAATCCATAAATAGGTCATAAAGAGATTGGCTTCCTCCCACTGTTAGCATTTAGTGGCAGAGTAAACATCAGGCTGAATGTTCACAGGTAGCCATTTACTCCATGATATGTCTAATCACAGAAGAAAGCAATTACACTGGGAAGAGTTAGCAGTGAAAGAAAACCAGGCTACCAAAGAAACTACAGCTGGACACCATCAAAGATGACACCAGTCAAAGCTTAGAAAAAGAAATAATGCAAGATTGGAAGATATGGAGAGACCTGGCCCACAGAATCGCCAAGATTCAGTTTGTTTTGTGATCCATTTATGTATTTTCTTGACTACTAAAGTGTTCCTGATCCTGCAGAATTGATATCATCATCAATACTTGAATACAGCTCATCAGTCTGGAACCCACATTACGTATCTGATATTAACACAGTTGAGAAAGTCCAGAAATATTTTACAAGTAGAGTTCTTCACTCCTCTACTCGTTGCAGAATACCTTATGCCACCAGACTCGAAATTCTAGACCTTGAAAACCTTAGAACTACGCCACCTTCGGTCTGATCTTAGTATATAAAATCATACATTGCAATGTCCTACCTGTCAATGAACACTTCAGCTTCAACCATAACAACACAAGAGCAAACAATAGATACAAACTCAAGGTTAACTGCACCAAACTTGATTGCAGGAAATACGACTTCAGCAACAGAGTGGTCAATGTCTGGAATACTCTATCTGACTCTGTGGTTTCTTCCCCAAACCCCAAAAACTTTAACCTTAGACTGTCTACTATTGACCTCACCCCTTTCCTAAGAGGTCTGTAGGGGGCATGCATAAGCGCACCAACGTGCCTACCATCCCTGTCCTATTGTTTCTTTTATATTTTATATTTTATTTTTCTTATATGTCTCCATGTATTCATAACTATGTTTTACTTATACCTATTATCTTGTAAGCAATTGACAAATAAATAAACCATCATGATGTCTAATCCTCTTTTAAAGCCATCAGCCTTGCCATCATATCACCTTCCCAATGGACTTGATGTGTGGAGGAGGTGCAGCTAGTGTTATGCAGGAAAACTTTCCTTTACATATCCTTCTGTTTCTCATTCCATTGGATGAAATAGAATTTGCTTTCAAAATGCATTTCAGAAGGAAAGAGAATTTTGCAGAAATGCTCAAGAGTGAAGTGTAGCCATTTTGCACTGATTTCATTTCAAAACATTTCGTGTTAATATCTTTGCAATGGAGATAGTGAAAAGATAGCTTCCACCTTTTGTGAGCGACTGTCAGTAGTAAATATGTAGCAATTGGCATTTGGTAGAGAAGAGGTGAAGGTCTGATAAAAGATATTCAGATGATGTGACATGTCTTTATCTACAAGGATTAGAGTTGTGCAGGCAGTGGCTTTCCCTGTGGCACTCCAAAGAGAGCTGAAGAAAAAGGACAGAAAGAATAGAGACGTTTTTGAACTTGGGTACTGTAGGAGGCTTCTGATAATACTTGGGTAGTCAAGAAAATATATAAATGGATCACAAAACAAACCGAATCAGAATTCTCATTCAAGACACAAATGACCAGGCTTAAATAATCTTATTTTTGGACACATTAAGTGAAGAATGTGAGAATTCCGTAACACTGGAAAAGGTAGAAGAAAAGAGAAGAGGATGATAAGCAACAAGGTGGATGGATTTAATTATAGCACTGACGGCAACAAGGTTGGAAGATGTAAAAAGTCAGATTGTAAACACATCACCTTGGAGGTCCATCTTGATGGTCATTCTTGGTGGTCATTAAGCGCTAATATTGACTTATTGACCATAATCATTCAACCATTGTGAATATTCCATTTTTCCTTGCATGTTAATCTCTACCTCCTCTTTTGCTTCCAATATTTCAGATCAGATAATCAGAGTTGGAAGGGACCTTGTAGGTCATCTAGTCCAACCCAAGCAGGAGACCCTACACCATTTCTGACAAATGGCAGTCCAATCTCTTCTTGAAAGTCTCAAGTGATGGCGCTCCCACAACTTGCGAGGGCAAACTGTTCCATTGGTTGATTGTTCTCACTGTCAGAAAGTTTCTCCTTATTTCCAGGTTAAATCTCTCCTTGTTCAGTTTCCATCCATTATTCCTTGTCTGGCCTTGGAGTGCTTTAGAAAATAGCTTGACCCCCTTTCTTTCTGTGGCAGCCCCTCAAGTATTGGAAGACTGCTATCATGTCTCTCCTGGTCCTTCTCTTCACTAGACTAGCCAATCAAATTTTCAATCAAATCCCAAGAAAATATTTCATAAAATGATACCGATTGGCTTTTTTTTTCAGACTGGGAAGTCCAGGCAACCAGAGAGGCCCCAGAAAAGATGCATAATACAAAACAATAGAGACAAAACCTGTATAATATACACTACATATTTCTGTGATTTCCCAGTTGGCAACATAGGCCTGGATGCTTCCCAAGCTCACTTGATTTTAAATAAAGTAATTACTAGTACTCACTGCAATAACTGATGATCTCTCACTCAGCAAGTGATCAGTAAAAACAGCATTTATTATGCTGGGAGGGAGATCAAGGAGCCCACCTGTTCGAAGAACAAATGGGATATTAACGAAACATTTCAAAGAGGCATTTTGCAGAGCATGTTTGAGCAAACAAATAGTCTCTTTCCCACCTGCTGAGTCAAAGTGCTAGCCATCCATCCTTACACTGAGAAAAAAAAACACCCTATACTATTCCTGTTGCTGATCCCTATCTTGCCTCTGCTGCTTCTGTTCTAGCTTGTCACAGGTAGGTGCCGCTTTGATTGTGCACCTGCAGCGAATATTAAGCAAAGTGGGTTTTTCATCTTCTGGTTTTTACTGCCCTTGCCCCTTCTGAATGTCATCAAGTTGGTGGGGAAACATCCAGGAGAAAGGGTAGGGGGGAAACACAATCCACCATCCTGCTTGTGATTCAGGAAGAGAGCAAATAAAGGCCCATGATGAGAAACAAACAGGATCACAAAGAAGGCTGATCAGTCTAGTACACAACACACATAGTTCCTTGAAAGTGCAAAGCACAAAGGTTTGCCTTTGCTTTAAGGGTGGTTATTTTAGCATGAAAATGAGAGCGTAAGTTTTAGTCTACATCAGTGGTGGAGTTCAATTTTTTTTTTTTTTTACTACTGGTTCTGTGGGTGTGGCTTGGTGGGCGTGACATGGCTTGGTGGGTGTGGCTTGGTGGACATGGCAGGGGAAAGATACTGTAAAATCTCTATTCCCTCCGACTCTTGGGGAAGGTTACTGCAAAATCCCCATTCCCTCCCCACCCCATTAACCTGCTTTCCAGTTCTGTTCTCCTGTGCAGGGCAACAAAAGAAGACCCAGCTGATCAACTGGGACTCGGGAGGCAGAGAATAGATGGGGGTGGGGCCGCTCAGAGGTGGTCTTTGCCGGTTCTCTGAACTACTCAAAATTTCCACTATCAGTTCTCCAGAACTGGTCAGAACCTTCTGAATATCACCTCAGGTCTACATGGCAATGGGGCTTCCTTCATTTTTCACCATGGTTCAAAGCAGTAAAATAAATTTCCTCTTCGCATCATAGCCTGTATGAGACATTTCTGGGAATATTCTGTTCTTCCCATCTTTCTCTCTCTGGAACAGAAAACTGAGACAGAGCAGGATAGCAACCCTAAGGACTTCTGCATCCATCACAATTCTGATTTATTTAACAGAATAACAGAGTTGGAAGGGACCTTGGAGGCCTTATAGTCCAATCCCCTGCTCAAGCAGGAAACTCTATATCAGGGGTGTCAAACTCATGTCGTCACGGCAATGTCACATGACATATCAGGACTTTCCCCCCTTCGCCAAACCAGGCATGGGTGTGGCCAGTGCATGACACATCCAGCCCGTGGGCCGGGGGTTTGATAGCTCTGCCCTATACCATATCAAATGGCTGTCCAAAGTCTTCTTGAAAACCTCCAATGATGGAGGTCCCACAACTTCCAGACAAGTGGCTGTCCAGTCTCTTCTTATTTATTGCAAGCGGTAAAAATTTACAAATTCTACGGGATTGCAAAATCTGATTACTGGGCAAATCCTAGAATTTGTCTTAAACATCCAAGAAGGCATTCAGTAAAGGAAAGCAACTCTGTAGACACTGTCAACAAATGTTATTGCAAGAACAAATGCTCTTAATTTGGTTACCAAATTAAAAGTTTGTTCTGTGATGGTTTCCATTTCTATTTTATCAGTAATCACTATCACTGAAGAAAAATAGTCTCGTTGGGAACAGATAATTCAAAGTCAATAATGAGAAAATAGGTTAGGGATAATGGTAATGAACTGACATTATCTGAGTAAAATGCCACCTCTGAAGTTAGTTATTCCGCATTTAAGCCATCATGCAAATTATAACAGCAGCAATTATTGTGGCCAGTTATGTAACTAACTAACTTGTCCGATTTATATAAAATGGCTGATTGAAAGGATGGTAGTTAGAAAGGATTATGCTGTTCTAGGCAGGGGTGTCAAACTTGTGGCCCTTGGGCTAGATGTGTCATGTGCTGGCCATGCTCAGCCCTGATTTAGCAAAGGAGAAAAAAGCTGTGATATATCATGTGATGACAATGTGTCATCCATGAGTTTGACACCCCTGTTCTAGGGGATGGAATGATAAACTTTACTTATGGAGAGGGGAAAGGACCAGTAGAAAAATACAGTCAAATGACATGGGTGTTAGCACTTATCTAATACTATTGTGTTTAAATAAATAAAGATCAGTGTTGTTTCCACTAAAAATGTGTAGCTATGAAAAGTCAAGCATAGGGTATTGAAGATGGTTAATAAGAACAGCATGGAGTGCAAGGAAAATCATTAATCGGACCTGGATGAAATAAAGAGTGATTGCTTCTTTAACATACAATTAGCAAGCATAAACTAATATACTCTGAACATGTGATGTGAGTGGATAATGGACTAGAGAAGTAACTATGATTGGTAAGTTGAGGGAAGTAGAAGGGAATGGCAATAGATAAATGGGATAGAAAGTATCAAAAATATAAATAGAATATCCTTTGAAGAGCTAGATATTACCAATTGGACACATCAAGATGTTTGTCTATACAGTTAACAGATCTTAGGCAAAAATTGATGGCACCTAATTAACAAACAAATTTCAACTGTAAATTCAGTTATGCATAATTAAGCACAAGCATGAAGTGCTTTACTCACAAGTAAAAAAGCCAAAGTAGACATGATTTGGAAGGTTCAGAATGTCATGACCCAGAAATCAGACAATGACTCTGAATGCAAAAAAGCAAGTAAGATACGTAGAATATTAATTTCAGGAGGCACAAAGCTAAGAAACAGATGCACCAGCTGAGTAACTGGAAAACTCAGAAGATGCCAATGTAAGGCAGGGGTGTCAAACTGGTGGCTCGTGAGGGAGGACGCGTCATGCACAGGCCACACCCACCCCAGCTCCATGAATGGGGAAAATGTGGTGAAACATCACGTGACGGCGATGTGATGCAACAAGTTTGACACCCGTGATGTAGGACCTCTGAGCCTACAGATCTGGCAAGGAGAGTAGAATAGATATACCCTATGAAACTCCTTGCCAAGGCAAGGGAGTAAATCTCTTGATTAGAAACAGCTAGCTGCAGCCTGAGCCACGATCTCTTATTAGAAGCATAACACTTGCTTGATACTTGTGTGTGGATTATGCCTGTGAATTTCTGGATTGGCTGACTGGCCATAAGTCACTTTTTTCAATGCTATTGCAATCTTGTACAGTCACTAATTGAATGGTTGTAAGTTGAGAACTCTAGAAATTTCCCATCTATCCATGCTTGCTATTACCTATCCTCAAAAGGAAGATCAAGAACAGGAGTGTTGTGGCCCACCAGTGGCTGGTGGAGCTGGCAACAGAGTCAGACAATGAGGAAGTTGAGGAGGGAACCTGGGCCAGTCCTAGAGGCTGAGGAAGACTTGGATGAGGGATCTGCTTCAGAGGCAGAGATGGGGCCAGGGGAGGCTGGCAGTCATCAGCTGCCTTTGGGCTCAGACAGCAGTGAGGCTGGAGTTCCCACCCTGCGCATGCGCAGACTGTCAAAAGGAAAGTACAATTATGAACTCAGACGTGGGAGTAAGGCCACAGATGGACGATAAATGGCCCCTCCCATAAGGATTGAGAGGAGCAAAGGGGAGGGGGCTTTTACGGGAAACAATTCATTCGTTCGTCCATTCCATCATTATGAAGATCTGTCTGCGCACCCTAGAGACCCTGCTAAGACCTTCCTTGTCTGCACTGTATTTGGAAATATTTACTGGGCAACTTTCCAAGATAGATAAGATTTGAGCTCCTAATTATACCCTTGAAAGACTGTCAGGCCGTGGCTGAATGTGAATGCAAGAAATTCACATTCGTTTAATAAAAGGTATTTGGTCAGGACAAAGAGTCTGCTTAGTGCTTTTCGGGGAAGCCTAGAACAGAACAAGGGATATCAAACTCGCGGTCCCCAGGCCGGATGCGACATGTGCAGACCATGCTCACCCCAGCTCCGCAAAGGGGAAAAATGTTGTGAAAAGTTGGATGATGGAGATGTGATGAGTTTAACACCCCTTATCTAGAAAGTCTGCTTGGATAGGACCTTTGTCTAGACAGAAGCTTTTGGCATATTATCTTTCATCTCTGACTTTTGCTAGTGTTCTTTAATCCTGACTCCATATCTGTCTGTAGTTCTTCAATAGTTCATGAAATGGAGAAGTATTTACACTTTATCTTTGTCCCATTCTATTTTTGCCTCTAACCACAAGAATGGTGCTGAGGATTGATCACAGGACAATAGGAACTCTGTTGCTCACCTGTCAGTTAAAAGGCATTGATCTCGATTTCTTTGGACAAAGACTGTTGCACACAACCCTCTCCTCCACCCCTATTTATGTACTCTAATCTAAATTTTTAATGAATGTTGTTGAATGTAAGACAACATTCAACAATATTGTTGTAGTGTAAGAATGTAAGGGTTTGGGCCTTAGGACCCAAGAATCTGCAAATTAGAACACAAATGAGTAGAATTTGGGGAGATAAGCAGATACCTACAAGGACAAGTGAGAACAGCATTCATTAAAAGAATCTGAGATGCACTTAATCAGTCTCCTGTGGTTAGGCAGTGCAGCTTTGTTCCATGAAAAACTACCCAATGAGAGGAACAGCTAGAGAAAAGTCTGTGGATTCTGAGAATCAATTGCTGAAGCACAGGCTGTTCTGCTGTGCTTTGAGGTATAGATCTAAGATCTAGTGTAATGGCGCTCTGTTTTGATGTCAAGGCAGAAATAGGACACGCTGCAAGAAACAGGAATTGCAGCAAAAGGGTGATTTTTTGTTTGTTTATGCCCCTTATAAGAAGTGAAAGCACCCACTCAAAAAGTCATATTCTGCTCACAAGCACATAAAGTGAGAATAGCTTTCTTCTCCTAAGGATGGCAGTCCTTATGAAAAGCTTCAGGGTTAAACTTCAAGACCCCCAGTTGCAGAAAACTGCATTTTCTCTTCATTCAAATGCAGCTTGAGACGATCCATAGATGTGAATGGGTAAAGCTAAAACTTAGTTCCTACTTGTATTCCTTTCTCCTTGAGCCGATCCTTCAAACAGCTGGATTCTGAGGTCACAACTGTGAGGAAATTTTTATAAGCAAGCTTTCTCTTAGCCCTCTGACATCCTTTCTTTATCATAACGTCTGATACTCTATAGATGTTCCTGAATTAGACGGGCTCAAGAAAGGCAATACAACGCCTACAAACAAGAGGAATGTGTCATTAAAGTCGATGTTCCATACTGAAACAATTTAATTAATTTCCATATTTCTGATAAGGAATGACACATTCATTTGTGTGCCCTGCTCTGGATTGTAGCCAAAGTAAGCTTCTATTCTGATTCCAAACGGAGAACTGTAAATAAGAATAATTATTCAAGGTCTCCCATAGCCTCAATCATTTCAAGTATAAGCAAATGTCCAATTAAGTCAATAAATCACATCCTGGACATAAACTGTTCTAACTCCTACCCTCAAAATGACGCTATAGAGCACTGCAACCAGTACAACTAGACACAAGAACAGTTTTTTTCTCGAACGCCATCACTCTGCTAAACAAATAATTCCCTCAACACTGTCAAACTATTTACTAAGTCTGCATTACTACTACTCCCTTTCACCCATCTCCTCCTCACTTATGACAATATAGCTGTAACCTTGTTGCTTGTATCCTAACGATCTATATTGACTGTTTTCTAGTATGATTTGATTGCTTATTGTACCCTCTGACTATCATTAAGTGTCGTACCTTATGATTCTTCACTCTTGACGAATGTATCTTTTCTTTTATGTACACTGAGGGCATTTGCACCAAGACAAATTCCTTATGTGTCCAATCACACTTGGCCAATACAGAATTCTATTCTATTCTATTCTATTAATAGTGTGGGATTTGTAATCTCCCTTTATCTAAAGAGACCAAAGTAGAATCACTAACCAGAATGATTGGTGAATAGAATTTCAAATAGGTGGCGGAAAGAATGAGAGAAAAAAGAAAGAGAGAAAAGAGGGAACAAAAATAATGCATTGCATTATTTTCAATGCATTATTATTTGCATTTTTCAATTGCTCCATTCCCACTATGTCCACCACCAAAATTTGGTAGGAACAGATGGTGCCATCTGGAGTGTCATTCGTCCCAAGCCCATCCAGAATGGGGCTCCAGATGTGTCTTCCTATTCTGAGTTGAAAGTAGTGCTTCCATCTTGTGCCAGTAATCTAGTTTGCTTGCTGTGCTTAATTTTCTTCTGCGCAAAACCCTGTGTTTTGGCTATTGAACAGAGGAAGGAATGGACCCTCTCCTGGGTCAGTGGCTCTTGAATCTCTACCACAGCTATCATTACAAATCATACTTCAGTCACATAGTGGTAAAAAAAAATTGTCAGCCCTGCTAGCAACCTGAAACCCTGAAGAAACATTTTGGCTTTTTTTTTTTAATTATTACTTTTTCTTTCGTAGAGCTCTCTTGTGTTTTTCTTCTGGGTTTTTAAAAAAACAAATAAATAAATAACTCCGGCAGCGTAGTGATTCATCATTTTTCCAGCCACTTGAGGAAGCGTGATATGACTGGAAAACCAATGAAAAGCAGATCGCTTTGGGAAAGAAAAATAGACATAAAAATGAAATGTTTCTGCTGGCTTTCAAAGCTGCAAAGTTGGAAGGATGAAAAAATGTAAGAAAGGGAGGTTTCTTTTAAAGCATATCTGTACATTTCGATGTGTTAACGTTGCCTGTGTAAATTTAACTTGTTATGGAAACATGTTACATGTGTTTCTATCTGTATGTATTGTGGTGGAATATAGAGCATATTAAACTTATTAGGCAGAATGGATTGTGATATTTAGTGCCTTTGTTCAGTATGGCTGTTTTCTCCAACTAGGTATGTATGTATGTATGTATGTATGTATGTATGCATGCATGCATGTATATAAACACACACACACATACACATTGTGTGTGCCATGCATCTCTTAGGACAAGGAAAAGAGGGATTGGTCTTAGTTCTAAGGCTGGCACGCCACATACCCCAAAATGGATTTTACAGTACACTTTTTACGGATCTCAGACTAAAAGAATTGGAAGGATCCTTGTAGGTCATCCAACCCCTCCACCCAAACAGGAGAACCTACACCATTTCTGACAAATGGCAGCCCAATCTCTTCTTGAAAGCCTCCAGTGATGAAGTTCCCATAACTTCCACAGGCAAGCTCTTCCATTGGTTGATTGCTCCCACTGTCAGAAAATATCTCCTTATTTCCAGGTTGAATCTCTCCTTGTTCAGTTTCCATCCATTATTCCTTATCTGGCCTTTGGGTGCTTCGGAAAATAGCTTGACCCCCCTCCTCCCTGTGTCAGCCCCTCAAATATTGGAACACTGCTATCATGTCTCCTCTGATCCTTCTCTTCCCTAGACTAGCCAAGCCCAGTTCCTATAACCGTTCTTCGTATGTTTTAGTCTCCAGACCTTTAATCATCCTGGTTGCTCTTCTCTGCACTCTTTCTAGAGTCTCAACATCTTTTTTATTGTGCAGTGACCAAAACTGGATGCAGTATTCTAGGTGTGGTTGCACAAAGGCTTTATAGAGTGTTATTACTCACTTGATCTTGATTATATCCCTCTGTTTATGCAACTTGGGATTTCATTAGCTTTTTTGGTTGCCACTGCATACTGTTGGCTCATCTTTAAGAGGTGGTATTCAGGTGGTATTCAGTTCTGGAGAACCAGTAGCAGAAGATTTGAGTAGCTTGGTGAACCGGCAAATACCACCTCTGACTGGTCTCACCCCCATCTATTCTTTGCCTCCCAGGTCCCAGCTGATTGGCTAGGTCTTCTTTTGTTGCCCTGCACAGGAGGACAGAGCTGGAAAGCAGGTTAGTGGGCTGGGGAGGGAATGGAGATTTTGCAGTAACCTTCTCCCAGAAGTGGAGTGGGAATGGAAATTTTACAGTATCCTTCCCCTTCCACCAAGCCATGCCCACCAAGCCACCCTACGCCCAGAGAACCGGTAGTAAAATTTTTGAATTCCACCACTGCTTTGACTGGTTGTCTACTAAGACTCCAAGATCCTTCTCATAGTTACTGCTAGTAAGCCTGGTTTCACCCAGTATATATGTGCTCAAATACATCAGTTTTCAAACCTACAAATCCTTAAGATAATCTGAAGTTCTGGTCAATTGCTTTCTGATAAAAACAATGATCTCCCTTGCCACTTGGCTGGATCAAATAGTGCTACCTTTGTGATAAGATTATAGCAAAAGTGATTATTTTTATTTACAGTTTTGTACTTTTATTGTAAGGTTATACACCATTCTTGCCCATTTACACTGAAAGATGGCTTAAAATCAATTTAAATTCACTTGCTCTATTAATATTTTAACCTTTAAATGACAAGTTTGAAACCTTTGCTCAATTTGTTTAAGAATATGTTCTTTACTTCAAGACTCTGTCTGGATTTTTTGGGGGGGGATTGAGGGGGAAGCAAAAGGCAACACTTGGTTAATGTTCTTGTAGATTAAAGATTCTTTAATTGGCATTTCTATTTTACAGGTTTTAAACTACTTTGACAACAAGAAGAAAACAGCAAGAACAGGAAAGAAATAAAAGTTGAACTTGGACAAAGTTGGTCTCAGCACTGTTTATTCTCCTGAAAAGCAGAAAAAAAAAAGAAAAAGAAATGGTCTGAGTGAGACCATTTACTTGCCTTCATAGTAAAAGTTTCCTGTCTGACTCTAAGGGTGGTGCAGATCTCCATTAATGGGCCAAAGAAGCCATCATTGTCCAGAGATGCTTCTGTGGTCATGTGGCCAGCATGGTTATATTATGAAAGGTGCATGGAATGCTTTTACCTTCCTACCAAAGTGGTACCTATTTATCTACTCGCATTTGCTTGTTTCCCAACTGTTAAGTGGATAGGATAACAGAGTGCTGAGAACTTGAAAAAGGGGAATAGTAAGTAGGAGGAAAATGTATTTATTTGCCTATTAAAGTTATATGCTTCCCGACTCGCCTAGATCAAAATATTATAATGAGAGTGAAGGTTCATTCTCCAAGCTTATAGGTTGGTTTCCAAATGTTTTGTTACCAGGCTGGGTAACATCTTCAGCAGAGTTTAGGGGATGCCAGTGTCAGTGTTCTTCTGTTTATAAGGGCTTCAGGTGTTGGTGTATCAAGTGAGGATCTTGTGATGAGTCAACTGTGAATCATGAGAGATCTTGTGATGGGTCTTGTGATAAGGAGTTTACATCAGGTCAGAGTCATTGGGAGGTGAACTGCTGGCTGCGGGGGGGTGTTGTGTGGGTTGATTGAGGGTCAGTGCTGTCTCTGGTTGGCTGTGTGGTTGATTTGGATTCTGAGAGGTTCATAGGCTGGTTGTAGGTCAATGTGTCTGTGCCTTGTGGAGTGCCAGGCTTCGATGAACTCACAAACATGGCTGGTGGTAGCATGGCTGATGATTTTTGGGTTCCTCCCATCAAATTGGTGCTGTTTGGTGTTAGTGTGGGTAGAGATTAATATTAGATAGATAGATAGATAGATAGATAGATAGATAGATAGATAGATAGATAGATAGATAGATAGATAGATTAGATAGATATCGATATCGATATGATATTATAATCCAGGAACAAACTAGGAAATGCTTTGCACCCAACACATTCCTAGCTGGTGTTGTAAAAAGAATGTCATTGAAATCAATACCAAAGTACAAATGTCTTTTCTTTTTCTTTTCAGAAAAAGAGAACAACAAATGGCCACAGAAATACTGTGGGAGAGAAGAGGAGTTAAAAATAGTAAGAGAGGGGGAGTTAAGTACCTGTGGGAACAGTTGAGCAAAATAAGGGACTGATGTAGTCCATTTCATATGGGATATTTCTTCCTATCTGTAACAATACATTCCTCTCAGGATATTCTCTTGGCAGAATATGAGATTGTACAGTGGCACCATCAGCAAAAAAAAAAAAAAAAACCTGTCGATTGAGCTCCTGGGATGACTAAAAATGCAGAAATTGAAAGCGAGGAGGTGGAGTTGATATAAGAGAGAAGCGGGTCTAAATTATCTCCCTCCCGTGTGGTAAGAAGCACAAAGAAGTGTTATAGGCACTTTATGGAAAGCTGTAGAGGAAAGATTTATGAGTACCCTTTGCAAAATGATTCTATAGAAACTTTTCATTTAAGGCAGCATGATTTTTTCTTTCTTTCTTTCTTTCTTTCTTTCTTTCTTTCTTTCTTTCTTTCTTTCTTTCTTTCTTTCTTTCTTTCTTTCTTTCTTTCTTTCTTTCTTTCTTTCTTTCCCTCCCTCCCTCCCCCCCACATCTCTCTCTCTTTTTTTTTTTCTTCCCCCAGGCACTGCAAGGAAAGTATATCACCTGGTATTCTTGTCCTAGATAGGACTGTAACTCAAGTGGCCTTTGGACAACATCTATCATGAGAATTATTATCTGCTTTTCCTTATCTTGCAGAGAAGATATGGGATTCATGTTAGCTTTTTCATTGAGATATGCTTTCATCTCCATCAAAAAGAGGAAGAATGGGAATGAGAGAAAGCGATGGAGAAAGGAGACAAAAGCAGACCTATTTCTCCTATCAAAACACACTCCTTTGAACACTCTCTGATAAAAAAAGCATTTTAATTTTTAGGCATTTTAAAAAAATAAGATAATCTAAATCACCACACAAAATGCAGTTTGATTAATATTAGTGCTTTGGTTTCAAAGGCAAAAAGGAATTTTGAAACACCTGGAGGCTTCATAGGACTTGTCATAATTCCCTAAAGTTTTTCTGGTATAACCCAGTTCCAGGAAAAGATGTATTTGGGTTATTAAGCTGCAGACAAGGTCTAGGTTTACATCCATAGAAGCTCCAAAGCACTTTTTTTTTTTTTTGAATCTGAAGTGCTTTACAACTGTAATATATATGAAGCATTCTTAATTACCATAGTGATGTAAACCATGATGCTCTGCTAGTATCATGATAAAGTATAAAATTGTTAGATGATGTATCAGCAGAAAAGAAACAACTAAAATTAACATGTGAAATAGTCCTAAGTACATATCCAGTGAAACATGAAATTGGACACAATTCATTCCCTGGAGATCAGGACTGAGTCTCTAAAATTATCATGTCTACTTTTACACCTAGAAAATGTCCATTGATGAGAAGAGAGAAGAGAAGAATAACAGAGCTGAAAGGGACCTTGAATGTCTTCTACTCCTCTGCTCAAGCATTTCAGACAATTCATTGTCCAATCTTTTTTTAAAAAAACTTCCAGTATTGGAGCACCCACATCTTCTGAAAGCAAGTTGTTCCACTAATTAATTGTTCTAACAGTCAGGAAATTTCTCCTTCTTCTTAGGTTGCTCCTCTCCTTGATTAGTTTCCACCCATTGCTTCTTGTCCTACCTTCAGATGTTTTGGAGAATAGGTTGACCCCCCCTCTAAAGCTCCAGATTATTAAAGGCAAATGATAGCAGTGTTCCAATATTTGAGGGGCTGCCACAGAGAGGAAGGGGTCAAGCTATTTTCTAAAGCGCCTGCAGATCAGACAAAAAATAATGAATGGAAACTGAACAAGGAGAGATTTAACCTGGAAATAAGAAGAAACTTTCTGATAGTGAGAATAATCAACCAGTGGAATAGCTCACCCTCGGAAGTTGTGGGAGCGTCATCATTTGAGATTTTCAAGAAGAGATTGGACTGCCATTCGTTAGAAATGGTGTAGGGTCTCCCACTTGGGCAGGGAGTTGGACTAGATGACCTACAAGTCCCTTCCAACTCTGATTATCTGTTATCTGTTACCTTTCCCAATGTCTGGCCCTACAAATGTGTTGAAATTACTAATTCCACAGTGAAAGACACAGGCCCCAGAATTGATTCTGTGTACATTCTCAATCCTCAGGATGTGACTGAAGACTTCTTCCTGGGCTGACAGGTTCCACCTCCTACCCCTATTTGTGTTATTGTATAGTTAAAAGAATGTCTGAATGACTCTCTAGGGACAAAATATGTTTGTGAAACACTCACTGGACAAGAATGCTTACAAAAGAAAACCAATTGATTGCAGATCACGGTTGTCAACATGTCTATTTGCCCAGCAAAATGACAAGATAAGATCAGACCTAACCAACTTTCAGTGGCCATATTCTCCACAGCAGCCAGTTTGCCAAATAGGTAGTCCTCGACGTACAACCATTTATTTAGGCACAGTTTGATGTTACAACGGCACTGAAAAAACTGACTTATGACCAGCGGTGGGATTAAAAAAAAATTACTACTGGTTCTGTGGGCATGGCTTGGTGGGCGTGGTGTGGCTTGGTGGGTGTGGTATAGCTTGGTGGGCGTGGCTTGGTGGGCATGGCAGTGGAAGGATATACTGCAAAATCTCCATTCCCTCCCCACTCCTGGGTGAAGGTTACTGCAAAATCCCCATTCCTTCCCCACCCCACTAACCTGCTTTCCAGCTCCATTCTCCTGTGCAGGGCAACCAAAGAAGACCAGCCAATTAGCTGGGATTTGGGAGGCAGAGAATAGATGGGGGCAGGGCCAGTCAGAGGTGGTATTTGCTGGTTCTCCAAATTACTCAAATTTTCTCTACTGGTTCTCCAGAACTGGTCAGAACCTGCTGAATACCATCTCTGCTTATGACGATTTTTCCCACTTAGGACCATGGTCATGTGATCAAAATTCAGACCCTGGGCAACTGGCTCATATTTATCATGGTTGCGGTGTCCCAGAGTCATGGGTTCCCCTTTCATGGCTTTCTTGACAAGTAAAGTCAATGGGGAAGCCAAATTCACTTAAAACCATGTTACTAACTAAACAACTGCAATGATTCACTTGACAACTGAGGTAAGAAAAGTCATGCAATTCACTTAACACCTGTCTCATTTAGCAACAGAAATATTGGGTTCAGTTGTGGCTGTAAATTGAGGACTATCCGTATGCCTATAAACATGTTCTTCAAATTCCAACCGTGCCCACATCCTTTTCTAGAGACCTGTGATTGTTTGTGCTGATATGGAAGGTGCTGACAGCTTAAGATCAAAGTATGGAGGAAATGAAGATGGGAATATTCAATGACTACAATTTTTTTTACAACTTATTGTAAGAGATTCTGTCAATTCAGATAAGTTTACACACTTTTGTCATCAATGCTCAATGAAGCAATCAAAGTCCAACTAATCACTGCAAACGTTTACCCAACAACAGTACTGTCCCTCTTTCTAACACAGTTTGCTTATGGCATTTTGGTAAATTAGAACTGAAATCCCTTTGTTTCAGCAATGACAACAGAAGCTCATTCTGATTATTCAAACAGTAATAGGAACCTAGTCAATGTTAATAAGAAACGTGACAGCAGGTAGAAGTTTCGGGCAGCAATTAACATAATGTTATCTCTGGAGCTGTAGCTAAGTGCACCTAAAATGAAGAGATTTCATACATATGCTGATGTATGAGTGACACTTCAGATTTTTACAAGAGGATTTGGTAGAAATAACTTTTACAAATATTTAATCACCACAAGCAAAAAAAAAATTAGAAAATAATTTATTGCCAAAAGTTTTTTTTAATATTTTCAACCAAATATGAATAATATAATATGTCATTGTTTTCCAATAAATTTGTTTATCACTGCATTGACTGCAATAGGGCATGAATGTTTCAATCCTGAAGTTCAATAGACACTTACAAAAAAACATTGCCAGTTTATCATCACTGCACGTGAGGTCAGATTCTTCAGTTACATCCACGAAACTCAAGGGCACAAAACTTGCAAGAATTTAGGTAGACACAACTATTCAATCTGCTGTTAATAAATCTAAGTGGGATCACATATATCATAGATCTGGCCCACGGGGTGTCCCTGGAAACAGCAAAGGACTGGCCCATGGTGCCTCTGTCAGCAAAAACGGAGCTTGGGAGGTCAGCAAAAATGGAGCTCGGGAGCCCTTCTGAGCTCCGTTTTCATTGGTAGAGGGTTGCAGGAGGCCATCACAGCTGAAAATGGAGCTTGCGAGGGCCGCGGGGAGCCCTCCTGAGCACCATTTTCCCTGGCAGAGGGTTGCAGCCAAAAACAGAGCTTGGGAGCCCGTTTTCACTGGGAGAGTGTTCGGGCCACCACAGGTGCCACCGACATGAGTGATGTTGAGGTGGCCACACCCACCCCGGTCCCCTGAGATCAAACACAACCCTAATACGGCCCTCAGTGAAATCAAGTTTGACACCCCTGATCTATATGTTACTAAAAGTAGTAAGGGGGAGAGAAAGGGGTGGGAAGAAATAAAAATGGTATAAAAATGTGATAAATAAATAAAAAAATAAAAAAAATAATAAATGAATCTGTGAATCAGAACAAAAGAAGAAAGATCAGTATAAAATTTGACCAAAGGAATATATTGCATCATTCCTTACTGGATTGATATTAGGGCTCCAGATCTGGTGTCTGAAGTATTTGAACTTCAACTTTACTCTCTGTCCTTCTGAAGGACAGTGAAGCTTGATTTCTTTTAGGATTGACCAATTTGATCTCAATGCAGTCCAAGGGACTTTCAAGAGTCTTCTCCATCACCACAATTTGAAAGTATCAATTTTTTGACGCTCAGCCTTCCTCACAGCTGTATATTACTATTAGGAAAACCATAGCTTTGACTATGCAAAGCTTTGTCGGGAAACATGTCTGCTTTTTAATATATTGTGTAGGTTTACCATAGCTTTCCTCCCCAGGAGAAAGCATTTTTGAATTTCATGGCTACAGTCGCCATCTGCAGTGATCCTGGAGCCGAAGGAAGTAAAATCTGTCTCTGCTTCTATTTCTTCCCTTTCTATTTGCCAGGAAGTGATGGGGCTGGATGCCATGATCTTAGTTCTTTTAGTGTTGAATTTCAAGCCAACTGTCTCACTCTCCTTTTTCACCCTCATCAATCAAACCCTATGAAGCAGTCTGGGCTAAAAGAGAACAGCTGACCCAAAGTCAGTCTGTGAACTTCCATGGCCTGGGTTGGTTAACATCTAAACCTGGGATTTCTGAATGGCTGACGTTACATGAACTCTTATGGGTCATGCAAGCTATTATTGCCTTACACATACATTAAAATTTCAGTATAGAGTATGTGTACTTCTTAAACCATATGAGGTTGTTTGAAGCATTTGACACGGCCATTTCTTCCCTCTCTTGCCCTCTCTGCTAGGAAAAAAAAAGCAAATGAAATAGCTTAGCCCACTGTAGCTGTCTTCTAAAGCAAAAGCTAGAAGGAGACAGGCAGAACTAGAGGGAATATTTGCTATGGATTTATTTCAGTTTCAGTCTTGCATTTGCCAGTATCTGTATTTGTTTATTATTCAGTTCAGGTTCTTCTATGGCTCTCATCACTTAACAAAATCAGTGGTAAGAGGAAGACCGAGAGTGCCCTAGAATGTTTAAAAGTCTCCTGGCAAATCACTGCCAATTAAGTGAGACTTGATCTTATCCGGCAAAAAAAAAAAAAAAGGAAATATGCAGACTCAACTAAAAAATGAAAATGTCTGTAGGACAGTGGATTCTGAACAGGGAAGGGAGGATTTGACAAGCAAGGAGGAACATTAAATGAACCCTACGGCACCACAATTAAGACAGCACATTCTTATTACTGTCTCAAGTAGTGATTGATCAAGGACAAATATGTAAAAAATACAGTAAGGGAATAGCTATACCATCTCTATTTTACAGAGACCTTAAAACAAATAACACCTAACATCAAAAATGTCATCAAAAACAACAACAAAGAATGTTCTTTCTGCGCCAACTCAGAAAGCTCAAACTGCCCAAGGAGCTGCTGATATAGTTCTACAGAAGAATTACTGAGTCTGTCATCTGCGCCTCTATAATTGTCTGGTTTGGTTCTGCAACCCAACAGGACAGATACAGACTTCAGAGAGTAATTAGGGCTGCAAAAAAAAAACAATTACTACCCACCTGCCTTCAGTCGAGGACCTGTATACTGCACAAGTCAAAAAGAGGGCTGTGAAAATATTTACAGACCCCTCACATCCAGGACATAAACTGTTTCAACTCCTTCCCTCAAAACGACACTATAGAGCACTGCACACCAGAACAACCAGACACAAGGACATTTTTTTCCCATATGCCATCGCTCTGCTAAACAAATAATTCCTCAACACTATCCAACTATTTACAAAGTCTGCACTACTATTACTATTAACTTTCTCATTACTCCTTATCACCCATCCCCTCCTACTTGTGACAGTATGACTGTAACTTTGTCGCTTGTCAATATATATTGACTGTTTCCTAGTATGATTTGATTGCTTATTATACCCTATGACTATTGTGTTGTACCTTATGATTCTTGACTCTTGATGAACGTATCTTTTTTATGTACACTGAGAACATATGCACCAAGACAAATTCCTTGTGTGTCCAATCATACTCGGCCAATGAAGAATTCTATTCTATTCTATAAGGATGCTTCATTTGAATGTGCTTTTATTTTAAAATCCGACATGATGAAGGTCAGACCAGGAAGCTTTGCATTTAAGTCCCTCTGAACTAGAAAAACTACACTGAATGATGTTATGATTATTATTTTTTTACTGTTGATTCTTAGGGGAAAAAAATTGAGAGAGAAAAAAGCACAAATGTATGCCACTTTGAGGAAAAGCAGGCTATAAATCCAACAAATAACCCAAAGGAGAGAAAAAAATAGAGAAGTATCATATATTGCACACACGAGGGAAGCTATTCACATTAAACACTAATTGCATCCATGCAACTAATGTGCACATAATGGGAATAGCAGCTGAGGGGATGTCTAAGGGCCATTAGAAATGCACTGGCATCTTTTTCCCAAAGCAATATGAGTTAGTGTCCTGCTTTTTGTAAGGAGGAGCAAGTAATACCAATGCCATTAAAGCATCTCCTGATGCTTTTTCCTCCAAAAATGCACATATTAATTGCATTCACAAATTAATAGCACATCCAGTCTGGCCTTTGGATTCCAATACAGTAAAAAAAAATAAAAACCTATAGTGAAAAGTAATACCCTTTCTTCCTCAAAAGATGAAATCTGTTGAGCTCATTAAAACGAGGGCTTTCAAATCCAAGCAAGCAAATTTCAAAAGACAATGAATCATCTTTCTTCCTTGAGAACTCAATGTAAAATAAATCCTGGTTTGGATTAAACTCAGGATAATATGGACAGGGACAAATAATAGAAACAACTGCTGAAAATCATTGTATATTTAACAATAAGTGTCAACTATCCATTCAAAGAATATTCTCAGTGACCAAAGAAGATTGATTTGAGTGGGGAGGAAAGTGTGTGTGTGTACACATGCCTTTGAGTCAGTTTATGATTAATGATGACTGGTGTCTTGGTAAGATTTCAGAATATGGCAGTTTGCCATTAGCTTCTTTCTAGGGCTGAGACAAAGTAAGTGGCTCAAGGTCACCCAGCTAAGGCAGGACTAGAACTCATAGTCTCCCAGTTTCTTTCTGGTGACTTAATCACTAGGCTGAACTGGCTACCCAAAAGTAACATAAATTGTAATACAGAATAATATATCTAGCTACTGTCTTTGCCCACAGTCATTCAAGGCAAAAGCCATGATTGAATATAATGGCCTTATGAACTTTACAAATGTTTATTATGAAGTGAGAAATGGACTCAACTGCAGAATTAACGAATTCTGCAATTCTACCTTACAGGGTAGTTCTCAACTTACAATCAGCCACTTACAACCATTTAAATTTATTTATTTATTTATTTATCTATTTATTTATTTATTTTGACAAGCGATTATTAGATAACAGGTATAAGTATAAACATGGTTATGAATACATGAAATGGATACGTATAAATAAGATTTGGTTTTGAATTTAGGTCACATAACTGCATATTGGCAGTTGTTTACCAACAGTATGGCCTTGCTTTGGGAAGGCAGCAATGGTAAATCATTTCTGAAGATGTTGTCAAGAAAATGCAGGGACTATCTATGTAGTCACCAGCCATGTTACCGGAAGGAACTATCACAAAACTGCATCTTATTATTGCATCACTTATTTTGGCCATGTCATGCCAGGGAATTTACGGGACAAAGCAATTACACTTAGAAGAGTTAGTAGTAAAAGGAAACCAGGCTGCCAAAGAACACAGTGGCTGGACACCACACACACACATATGCACACACACACAAACACACACAAATCCTTATCCACAAGATAAAAAGAGAAATAGATGAAATACTTGGTCAAGAAACCACATTAAAATATATATTTTGACATTCTGATTATCTTCCTCACATGCTGAGAAAATATGTGATTTTCTTGATTATAGGAGGGAGATTTTTACGAAAAAATGAAGAAACATGTCTTTTGAAAAACTGGGGAGAGAAATGAGTCAGCTCGAATGAATTAACAAAAGATTAGAGTAACTCCCCATTCCCCCACACAAAAAAAGAACATTTTCTAGAAAGAATATAGTAGCATTTAAGCCAATAAAAAAAATCTTGTTATGAAAGGGTGAGACTTGAAAATGGGCAGCCCAGTGACAAATAGCAAAGAGGAATTTGATTGCAAATTAGAAAAGGTTTTCATGAAAACAAAACAATCCCATTGTGTTTTCTGATGAAAGCCCAGAACATTAATATTGCAGAAAGAACCATTATAATAGGTTTCACAATTGGGCCGATAAACCTTTTTATTCTGTCAAAGAGAGGAAATTCCATCTCTGTGTGTTCTTCTTTTTCCCCACTTTTTAAATAACAAATAAACCAATGGCCATGAAGCATGAAATGGTGAAAAAAGGCTGCAAATTTAAAAGTGAAGATATATAATCAAGCCAGATCTTTCTGCTTTATTGTTGCAAGACATTATATTCTGGCAGTATTATTTTACACAAGCTTTCTAGAAGCCTGGTGTGGATGTGTGATTTTATACATACTTGCATACAATATGTACCTTTATACACACATACCAACATGCACATAGGAAATCAGTGCACTTTCCAATTAAAGTGCACCATTTGCAAAGTGTTTGAGAATTATTATTACTATGAAAGAGAGCTAGTGAGGTGATACGTCTTGATTTCTGTCAGGAAGGATAAATTTGTGGAGTAGTATACAAGGGCTTATGCAGTGGTAGAATTCAATTTTTTTTACTACCGGTTCCAAGAAAGAAACACTTAAACTCCATTTTGTTAGAGTAAAGATATCTTTTACTGGAAATCAAAGTGGTAGCAACAAAAGAATTCTGAATCTGAAGAAATGAGCGCGAAAACCACATATACAAAGTGATGGCAACGTTCCCACCCCCAACAGTCCATATTGCTCCTCCAATGAGGAATTATGCATAGCATCATGTGGGCATCTTCAGGTGGTGATGAGGCCTCTGTCCGTTGACCTTGGCATAGTTTTGATAAGGAGTCGCAGTTGCGCATAGCAAGGAATAGAAAAGCAAGGAATAGAAACTTAAGTAAAACTCCCCCTCCCCCTAGATATACAGTTTCGTTTCCTACACACTCCAGCACGCTTCCCAAATATATCATAGCCCATTTCCCCCCTCCCGTTACTTATCCCATTTCCCCCCTCCCGTTACTTATGGCAGCCGAAAGATGCAAAGCAGAGAAAAAAAAATAAAGGAAGAAATCTTGAAGGCTGACAGCGTGGCTTATTTGGTGGGAGTGGCTTGGTGGTCATGTGACTGGATGGGCGTGGCCAACTCAATGTCACTCACATCAAGGGGTGCCTCACCTGGCCCCCTCCCCTCCCAACCATTCCTTGTCACCCAGCCTCAACTTATCTATAGTTCTGTAAAAATGTTGTTCATCTTTTTTGACTTTATTATCTGCATACTATAGATGTACTTTCATGGACCACTGAAAGGAGGAAATGACTCACATACTTTACCCAAGAGTGTGATAGGCAACAGGCTTTTAAGGGGCTGTCACAAAGAAAGTGGAACAATGTATTTTCCAAAGAAGCAGAATGCAAACAAGAAGCAATGGATGGAAACTGAACAGAGAGAAGCAACCTAAAACTAAGGAGAAACTTCCTGACAGTGAGAATAATTAACCAGTGGAACTGCCTGTCTCCAGAAGTACTGGGTGCTCAATCAACTGGAAGTTTTTAAGAAAAGACTGGACAGCCATTTCTCAGAAATGGTATAGGGTTCACCCCAAGGTCCCTTCTAAGTATTATTCTGACACCTTTCCCAGGATTTCTACTCAGAGTTTGGCATCCTCAGTTTTCTTGCCTGAGCTGGGGGTTGGACTAGAAGACCTCCAAGGTCCCTTTCAACTCTTGTTAAACACATATATATTTTATGCTCTGGACTATTGACATTGAATGCATGTAAACCCTGAAAAATATGTGGTAGCCCTGGGCAAAAGAAAGGCAGAAAAATCACTCTATGTGTAGGGATAGTATAAAATATTAACACATGATAAATAGGGGAACAATTAAAAATTAAAAAATTAAAATTAAAAAAGCACAGTTTCATCTCTCTCTCTTCCTATTTTCTTTCTTTCTTTCTTTCTTTCTTTCTTTCTTTCTTTCTTTCTTTCTTTCTTTCTTTCTTTCTTTCTCTCTCTCTCTCTCTCTCTCTCTCTCTCTCTCTCTCTCTCTCTCTCTCTCTCTCTCTCTCTCTCTCTCTCTCTCTCTCTCTCATACACACACACACACACACACACACAGCACTTAACAGACAAGCATAAATTTAAATTTCTCCAAGGCTGGAGTGGATTCCCACATCCCCTCTGTCAGCCCGCACTCCTTCTCACTCCAGGCACTTTACTCACATGGGAAAAGTGATACTTGCAGTGTCCTTTCTTCCTTTCTCCTGGGGAGAAAGAGGACGTGGGGAACGGAAAGCTAGGAGAGCGATTGCAAGTGGGTGACCGGGTTGGGGGTAAATAACCACTACTGGTTCGCCCGAGTAGATGAGAACCAGTTGAATACCACCTCTGGCCTTATGTAATCTATAGTATAGTCTGGTCATAGGACATTTAACAATATATGTATTGGATTATCTGTGCAATCCAAAAAATGGAGTCAGTTTTCTTATGTAAAAATGTGTATTTAATATCATTATTCTTCATCATTTTAGCCATTATCTATCTACTGCAAGATGAAGGCCTCTTCTGCATATTTCCAAGCAATATGTTCCTGAGCTTTCTTTTGCCAATTGGGCCTGCAATCTGGGGTAGGCTTCAAAAAATTTAGCAACCAGGCAGAGAGCGGATGGGTGTGGCTATGGTGGGTGTGGCCTAGTTGGGCTCCTGCATCCTCCCTGGGCTCCGGAGGCTTTTCTTGAGCCTCCCAAAGGGCCGAAATGGCCTCCCCAGGCTCTAGAGGCCCTCTGGAAGCTGGAAATGAGCCTGTTTCTGGCCTTCCAGAGCCTCCAGGAGGCCTGTTTTTTGGCCTCCCTGGGCGCCGGAGGCTTTCCTCAAGCCTCTGGGAGGACAAAAATGGCCTCCCTGGGCTCCAGAGGCTATCCGGAAGCTCTTTTTTTTTGCCCTCCCTGAGCCTCTGCGTGGGCCCTGCACTTACCTGGGACCCAAAACAGGGATCTTGGAAGGGTGGGGTGGGCAGGGCCAGCCAGCTGAACTGGCCATAAAATTAACAACCAGTTCTCCCGAACTGGGGCGAACCAGTAGCAGCCCACCCTTGCCTGCAATACTTGCTGATGTCATTGATCCATCTTGTTTTAGGTCTCTTTCTTTAATGATTTTTTTTTTTTTAAATCAAGTGGGATCCCTTCTACAATTGCTTTGGTCCTCCTGACATCATTTCTTCTTGCTATGTTACCAGCTCATTTCCATTTCAATTCTTTTACTCTCGTAACTTTTATTTATTCTCCAATCCATGCGCGGGTTTTTCTATCTTGTCTTGTGATGCCGAGCATGTATCTTTTCATGACACTTTGCACCACTGGTAGCTTTTGTATCAATTGTGAGGTTAGTGTCCATGTTTCACTGGTTAGAGCAGGTAACACTGATTGAAAACTGTTCTCTTCAGGCCTTGCATCTATATTTAATATACTATGTATTAAATGGATTTATATTCCACATTCCATTGACAGGATACAGTGTTTTACTCACAGCCAAATTTAGAGGCTCTTCTTCAAATACCAACCAGTTGCCAAGCAACTGAATTTTTATCAAATGACCAAAGGGATGCTGCAATGGTCTTAAATGTGAAAAACTGTCCTAAATCCCATTTTGCAGTGCTGTTGTTACATTGAACAGTCACTAAGCCAATGGTTGCAAGTTGAGGACTATCTGTATTGACCTATCCTGCCAATGATAAGGCCTGCCTTCCAAGGCTGTGCATGCTCCATGAATAAAATGGTATTTATCCAGAATGGTACATGGATTCTTGCATTGAGAGGAGGTTGCCATTAGAAAACTTTCAAGCTCCCTTGCAACTAACCACCTTGAAAAAAACCAGTCAAAGAGTCTTTTGCAGCCAGCAGACAAGTGTGAAATGACAGTCAGGAGCAATGAGGAAGGACTTGGGACACATACCAGTCAACTGGCATTTGTGCATGATGGAATGAAGAACAGCAGTAAAATGGATGGAACTACTCTGTTTCTATCAACAGTGATGGAAAAAACCCACGACTTTTGGTGTGGAGTCAGAAAATGTTGGTAGAACTCACCATACCAGTAGACCATAAATGGGGTGAGGACAACATCATTCTGTCAAGCACCAGGGAAATCAGGAGATTCGGTCAGTTCAAATGGGTATAAAGATTTATTGCAAGCTCAAGCTCTCTTCAAGAAATCTGACCAAATGGCCATTAAGAGAAATGAGAGGGAGATAAAGAGAGGCATTCAAGCAGGCTGGACTTAGATGTCTTGTGGACACACAGAGAATTGTGGTTTATGATGTTTTTGACACTCATCCACTCATGTTCAACCTGGTCATCTCAAAAGAGTAGGTGGCCCATTCTGATCCTGGAGCAAGCAGGAAGGGTGGATCAGCCCACTGTGCAACTACTGAAGTTAGGCCTCTCCCCCTGTTACACAAGGGGGCAAGGTCTGATCCCTCCCACAATGCCTTTGAGCCTTATCTGGGCTTTTTCAAGTGAAAGCTGCCAGCCTGGGAAGATTCCTGTACAATAGGCATAGAACAATAAATTAGTTAGTTTGAACTCTACATGTGTAAGTCTGATTGTTTGTGTCTAACACTCCCAAACAATTGTGGGACTGGACCTTAAGAATATGTAGGATGGAGGGCCATTCGACTGAAGTTCGAATTGTGACATAAGATGTGGAAAGACACAATTTCTACCTGATCAGGCTACAGAGAAATGTTGGTATTTTCTGAGTCAGCAAAATGTTGGCATTTTCTACTCTCCGGATTGTTCATGCATTGATTGTGAAAGAAATGTTTGCAGCCCTAGGCTGTACTGAGCAAAGCAATAAAGTCACAGCGGGCAGGGTAGGGAAGGCATAATAAAATAATAATTAAAAACCAGGAGAAAAATACCCAATCTTCCATCCAACATTTAAAACTCAGCAAAAGCCCAAAGAAACAAGGTAAAACCATTTTATTTTGGTCACTCAAACTACAGCTAAAAAAATGGGCCCCTGAATTTCCATTGCACTATGTCAAAAGGATTCCAACGGTTTCGAAAGGAGGAGAGGTCAAGGAAAAGAACGATCCACACAAGAGGTGCCTAGTTCAAGTCCAGAGGAATTTTAATCCTTTTGATTTACAGGGAATGCATGTTTTTATGCTCCGTGACATACATGGGGCTTGGTAGTGCTAAGTTCAGGAAGTCCTTGAATTCCGACTACTTGCATAGTGATCCAAATTCAAAGTTCTGATGGTCGAGGCCTCCATGGTCATCTGATGGAGCTTATTTCTTGTTTTTGGCAAAATCATGCCCATAGTGCACTGCACTGTGACTACTGAGTTTGTTGAACAACCACCACAAAAAGGTCCTAAAATCAAGTGGGTCACGAAACCAATCTGTTTTACCACTCAGGCTCCCCAAGGCGCCAAGATTCATAGTTGGGGACCTGTAATTCTAATTACTAAAAGCCGCAGTGGTTAGAGTGCAGTACTGAAGGCTACTTCTGCTGATTGCCGGCTGACTGCAATTTGGCAGTTCAAATCTCACCAGGCTCAAGGTTGACTCAAGCTTTCCATCCTTCAGAGGTGGGTAAAATGAGGACCCAGATTGTTGGGGGCAATAGTCTGACTCTGTAAGCGGCTTAGAGAAGGCTGTAAAAAGCACTGTGAAGCAGTATATAAGTCTAAGTGCTATTGCTACTCCACTTATTTCCCTTGCAACATAGAACGAGTAACGTATTTTCAGTGGGAGTCCAAAGATCTTGCATATCGTTTGGTAAAAATAAAGACTTCAAGGGATTGAGACAAAAGGAGAAACAAGAAGAGACAATAGAAACACTTCCTGTGTTTTTTCCTGCTCTCTTCCATTAGACTATACCGTTAAATCATACAGGCAGCAAAGCATTATCATCTGTTTTTATTTTACAACCTATTTTGGTGGCAGCTGTTTGGGTGTGGAAAAAGATGCACTGACAGAGATGCTACAAGCTATCCAGGAGGAAAGAGCTTAAAAAGCCATTGCGAATTGTTAGAATATTAAAAGCCTATACATTTCCTACTCTAGAAGACAAAAATCTACTTTACCACTCAAAGATTCCTTGCAGATTATAAAAGTAAAAAAAACCCTGGCCCCCTCAAAAAAGAGAATAATTTATCACATTATTAAACAAGACAAAAAAAAGCCTCTGAACTGAGGCTTAAACTAAGGTATATAAGATTCCAGCTATTTCTAGGAATTTGGCCACACAGGAAGGAAAATAAATGCCCAAAAGTCTTTTATAGTAGCTGTCAGATTTGTGTAAAGCATTTGCAATTCCTGTGAACATATTCACACAACAACTCCAAATATGAAGCCAGCTTACAAATCTTCCTTCCCGCAGCTGAAAATCCTGAAAAGGTTGCAAAATCTTTTTTTAAAGAGCTCCTATTCTTGATTATCATCTGAATTTCCTTAATATATGAATTAAATACAGTGTGGATGGTTTCCTCTACCTACCTATTACCCCACAGTTTCTCAAACCTTAAGGTTTGCGGATGTCAACTCCCAGAATTCCCTGGTCTGCATGCTGGCTAGAAAATTCTGGAACTTAAAGTCTATACATCTTAAGACTGCCAAGACTGAGAAATATAGCATTGCATTGTATCCTTTAGGGATAATAAACTCTATGCCAAGTACGAAAGAGCGTGAGGAATAGTAAACCCCCAAAAATAAAAGAATGAGATTCGTATATGTATAATTAAAAACGGTTAGGATAAAAAAAAAAACCATTCCCACTTTAAATGAGGGACCAAAGCAGATTAAACCAAGTATACCTTTATAGACATCCTAAAATTACAATGATCCCTGAGCTCCTCCTAAGAACAGCAGGAGAGCACTGAACAAAGGAAGGTTGCAGATTATGTTTCATTGTTGACACTAGATAAGAAAGATTTTTTAAAAAGTAATAGTGTCCATCACAGCATGATCTTCACACTGGAATCTCCTTGATGAGGGATTAGGGGTGACCTTACTATTCTGCCCCTGCATTCTTTCACACTGCATGGATTCTATCCTGTTTGATTCCATCAGCCTGTTCTGGAAGCAATAGTGTTGATTGCATCAGCCTATCTGCCCTTTCACACCATTTCATTCACAGTCTAAGGAAAGAGAGTTGTCTAATACCATTATCTGCCTCCATTCCAGGGTTACAGCTCTAGCACTACTTCACTTGTACTTATACCACAATGCTGATTTAAATCACATATGGGCTGTGATTCACTGAGGAATTAAATGAATTAAACTTCTACACCAGTGATGGCAAACCTTTTTGGCACTGAGTGCCCAAACCGGAACATGCATGTATGGGCGTGCCTGTGCCTGTGCCGGAGTGGTGGAAAACTGAAGACCAGCTAACCAGTGTGTGCATGCCTGTTTTCAGGCCGTTCGGGGGCCATTTTCAGGCCAGTTTTCATGCCAAAACTGGCCCAAAAACCAGCCTGAAAATGTCCTGGAAAAAAACCTGGAAAAATGGCCTGGGTTTTGGCTATTTTTAGGCCATTTTCAGGCCATTTTTTGTGTCAAAACTGCCCCGAAAACAGCCTGGAAAATGGCCTAGAAAATGCCCTGGTTTTTGGCCATTTTCAAACTGTTTTCTGGGCTGTTTTCTGGTGCTCCAGTGCCCGAGCTCCAGCTGGCTGGTGCTCATGTATATGCCAGAAACCAGAAGAGCAGCTGAAGAGGGCTCTGTGTTCCACCTCTGGCACATATGTCATAAGTTCACCATCACAGCTCTACATCATCAGTCCCACTCTATCACCTTCTGTCCTGGCCAATCACATTTGCTTCCACCAGAGTAGCCAGTGGAATGGCTTGCCTCCAAAAGTTGTGGGTGTTCTGTTCCATTATTGGAGGTTTTCAAGAAGAGACTGGACAGCCATTTGTCCTAAATGGCACAGGGTCTCTTGTTATGGGCAGGGGGTTGTATTAGATCTCCAAGATCTTTTCCAACCCTATCGTTCTATGTTCCATATCCATATATCATTACATACAACACCTTCGTTCTTTACATCTCTTATTTCTTTCTTCCAGGTTCTTATGAACTCCATCTAATCATGGCTTTCTTGGCCTTCCTGGGTTTTTTTTTTTTAGATTTCTTCCTTCCTTCTTAAGTTTTGAAATTGGATCTACACTCGTTTTCTCTATCCTTCTGTTTGTTCTGGTTGCTTGCTTTTTATTACCACTTTTGTGTCCTCAATTTCTACTAACTACAGTCATTCAGGAGCCATTTATTCTTGACCTGATCTATTTTTGTTTAACTACACACATTGTTTAGATATCCCATTCCTGATGCTTTCAACTTGTTTCGTGTTTCTCTCCAACTCTTACTTCGGTATAAGAAACTCTTCTCTTCCAACTCTTACTTCGGTATAAGAAAGAAGACAGAAAACTAGTAAAATTGCTCAATCCATTTCCCCATGTGTAATTAACCACCTACCAAGATGCACAAATTCATTCACTTCCACTAGTTTTTCACCAGTTGAAAATATAACTTGCAATTGTTCATACTTTTTTTTTGGTCAAACACAAGTACCTTGTTTGATACAATAGTTTACAGATCCATGTTCTTTGGCTGTATTGTAGACACCAGTGGCAAATTATGAAGGTTGCCAGCAACTTTGTATCATCTGCATGCAAAAATACATGTACATTTATGTTTCCAATCAATTTGCTTCTAATATAGTAGAACCTCTGATCATGACCATAATTTGTTCCATAACTTTGGTGATTTCTTCATCTTCTAATGTTTCGTCTTTAGGAATTTCTGGGTCAGGGGTCGTGTTTAATTGCTACTCGAGTATGTGTTCATGACCAGATTCAAAAAAAATTGTGAATTTTTTGGTCGGAATCTGATTTGATCGTGGTCAGAAGCGTTTGTGACCAAAGGTTCTACTGTATCATCACAGGCATTCCTTATATATTTACACATAAATACATTGCGCTAAGAGGAGATGGTATCTTCTTGTCTTATATCCTGCTTAGTAATGAACCGCTTGCTAAATATTCCATTTATTTTCAACATACAATTTATTTCAATCACATGCAGCTCTTATTGCATTCAGCAATCAATCTTCAACTCCATTTTGTGCATATATTTTATAATTGAAGTCTCTGCCCTTTGGACCTGCATACCCTCAAGATCTGGTTGGCGTTTAACATCTGTCTCATAGAAACCCCTTTAAAACCCAGTTCTTCCTGCAAGTATTTGGCCAGAGCAGTGAACCCACTGGAACTTTTGTAGTTTTTATTTTTCCTAGTTCAGTTGTCATTTCACTGCTTTATTGTTCTATAAATTAATATCTTCAACTTTTTCTGTAAGTCACCTTCCATCACTAGCTGATTGATTTTGTGCAATCAAGTCATTGCCAAATTGTAGTTACCACATAATTTCTCCATTACAGTTGATTGAGTAGCCCTATAAATTGAATTGATCAATCAATCAATCTTCACCTTGTCATATGTTTTCTCTAAATCAAAAAGTATCCAATAAAATTATTTCTTACATTCATATTGTTTTCAAAGACTTGATAAATAGCTGTGGTGGCACAGTGGATAGAATGCAGTATTGTAGGCTAACTCTGCTCACTGCCAGGAGTTCAATCTTCATTGGCTCAAGGTTGACTCAACCTTCCACCTTCCAAGATTGGTAAAATGAGGGCCTAGATTGTTGGGGGCAATAGGTTGATTTTGTAAACTGCTTAGAGGGGGCTGTAGAGCATTAAGGGATGGTATATAAGTCTAAGTGTTATTGCTAAATACTGTCCTAAATATTCCTGTCTGACATACAGCTGCATTATTTTCATGTGTACCCTTTTGTTTAGAACTCTGACAAATTCCTTTCCATACAAAAGTAATAAACACAATCCCCGTTAATCCCAAAAGTGCTTTTTTCAACTGGACTTTCTGGTTTTTCTTTGAAGAAGTTTCACTTCTCATCCAAAAAGTTTCTTCTTGGCTGAGAAGTGAAACATCATCAAAGAAAAACCAGAAAGTCCAGTTGCCTCTTGAAAAAATCATCTTTGGGACAACCATGACCTGGATGACTGAGAATCCCCATAGACAAATGCCCCTTTATGTTTTTTTGTTCACTGCTGCCTTTCTATTCCCATAAGGAGGACTCAGATTGTTGGGTACAATATGCTGACTCTATAAACTGCTTAGAGAGGGCTGTAAAGCACTGTGAAGCATTATATAAGTCTAATTGCCATTGCTATAAGGAAACAATAACAGCATTTTCCTCCTTTATAAAACACAGGCGCAGTCTTCTCACACACTCAACAATAGAGCCATAAAACAGATCACACCCATATTTAAATATTTTTTCCAGTAACAGTATCTACATTTGCAGTATTACCTGCTTTCTTAGATACTAACACTTGTAGCAGTGGTTTCAATTCTGTTGTTTGATATATCATTCTCATTCTCATATCTAAAAGACTCCTTCCAACATCCTCTCACTTTACTTTCAATCCAAATCTTCTTCTCAAGAAGCCATCAATGGATTCCACCCTGTTAGATAATTTCTGACTTGTCTGCAATCTTTCCTTTTGGTGGAAGGTTGTTCAGTAGCTCCAGAGGTTTCTGGATGAAACAGGTTATCTAGACCCCTACTAGTTAGGATTCAGGCCTGGATATGGGACAGAAATGCCATTGGTCGTGCTTTTGGATGATCTCTGGCAGGAGTGGGATGGGGAGTAGTGCATCCATGCTTGCTCTATTTGACTTCTCAGCGGTTTTGACCATGATATCTTTCTGCAGTGGCTTTGGAAGTTTGGAGTGTGGGGCTTTGTGCTCTACTGGTTCACTTCCTTCCTCTGTGGCTACTCTCAGTCGGTGGAGGTGAAAGATCCAGCCCTTGCTCACTGCTTTGTGGAGTCCCACAGGGCTTGGTACTCTCTCCACTCCTACTTGATATCTACATGAAGCCATTGGGTGAAATCATTCATCACCATGGACTGAGATATCAGCAATATGCCGATGATATTCAGCTGTGTATCTCAGCCTGCAATGACTTAAGTGATGCTTCTACCTCCCTCTCACAGTGCCTGGAACAACAGGTTGAAACTGAATCCAGGCAAGGTTGAGTGGCTCTAGGTTTGGGGTGCTTTGGTCAATGGAGAATTGCTACCTTTGGTCTTGGATGGGGTGGCATTGCCCCAAATAGATCCTGTGTATAATCTGGGGGTTCTCCTGGACTTGTGACTCCTACTCGAAGAACAGATGGCAGTCATGGCCAGGAGACCTTTTGTATAACTGTGGATTGAGGGCCAATTACATGCTACTCATTCATCATCTTCTGTCTTGACTATTGCAACATGGTCTACATAAGGCTGCCCTTGAAAAGCACCTAGAAGCTCCAGTGCAAAATGCAGTAGCCCGCATGGTTTTGTGTAGACCTCAGTGTGCATATGTATCACCTCTCCTGCAGGAGCTGCATTGGTTGTTGGTTTGCTTCAGGGTGCAATTCAAGGAGCTGGTTGTCACTTTAAAGCCCTTCATGGCTTGGGACCAGGTTATCTGAGGGATCATCTCTTGCCGGTCACATCCACCACTCAACCCACTAGACCACGAAAGCAAGGGATATTGGGGGTCCCATTCCCTAAGGAGCTGAAGAAGGGCCTTTTCCATGGTGACTCCCTCCCTCTGGAACATCATCTCTTTGAAAATTAGATTTCCCCCATCCACTCTAAAACTATTTCGGAAAGTCCTGAAGATGTAGTTCTACCAGCAGACCTGGGAAATCCAGAGCGAGATGGAGCCCATTAAACAGCTGCTATAAGTATGTGTTCTTGCTTAAGTGGGGGTGGAAAGTTATTTGTTTTCTTTTATATTGTGCTTTTATTTTTTGAAAACCACCTTGAGTCATCATGAGTGAGTGAGTAGGCACAGTATAAATTTTCCAAATAAATAAATCACTTCATTTTTCCTTTGAATTCTATTCACTCCACTGGAGGCATTTTATAGCTTTCTTCACCACCCAAAACAAAATGTTATCTCCATTATAATAACTGCATTTTTCTGCCTCTTTTAATCTTAACTGGTTTTGCTGTCTTTGCAACAGTCATTTTGTTTCTATACACATTATACATTTTCTTCCATCTTTTTTTTTCAGCAATCTTTCAGTTTTATGTATTTTTCCCCCTCTTCGACAGATTCATCATTCCACCAAGTAATCCACCAAGTACTGTATCTACTTTTTATATTCCCCATTAATGTAACTCCACACACTTCTGTGGTCTCGGTAATTCTTTTCACTGTATTCCAAGCAGTTTCTGTATTCTCTTTCCTTACATCCATTTTCTATTCATTCTGCTGAGAGATAAATCCTCTAATCCTTTTTATAAAGGACTTGTGCTTTCTCTTCCTGCAATCATGCCTTCTTCACAGCAGATCAAATGCTACCTGTTGCCTTTTTTTTATCAGCATTTGCACATCTTAAAATTATTCCCTATTCCCCACCTTTAGTAAACCATTATATATAAAAACGACAGTACAGCCAGTTACTCCCTCAGCTTTAACTTTAAGCAGTTGGAGTCTTGACTGAGTCAGGAACACCCTCAATGCAATGACTCGTGATCACTACATGCCTGTACTATATAAAAACCTAGCATTATATTTCAATACATAAGTTCATAACTGTGCGATTAAAAATGTTATATAACTGTGGAATCTAGAAATTGCTCAAAAATCCTCCTCTTAACCCTTTATAAAAGAAAATCCATCCCTCTACATAGACACAGACGCACATCACCATGCAAATTACTTTTAGTTTGAAGTATCATCATTTGTCTATCAGAAATAGAGAGATGTTTAATGCTTAATCAACAGCCTTGTGTTTTCTAAAGGTTTTTCTTTATTTTTCTCCCCTTTCTTCTCCTCTTCTCTTTCCTCCCCTCTCCTTTTTTCCTCTCCTCTTTCCTTTCCTCCCCTCCCCTTCTCTTCTCTCTTTCTTCTCCTCTCTTTCCTCTCCTTTCCTCTCCACTCTTCTCCCTTTAACTATTGCTTTTGTTATGTCCTATGCTGGATCTGTCCAAAGAAATTAACTATCTTAATTTCTGTCATCCGCCACTTCTCTTTGGTGTGTGTACCAAAGCATGGTTAGAAAGATCAACATGCATTTGATCTGAAGATCATACTGCGTATGACATCAAATTAGAGTTTCACTTTTTGGTTAAGAAAAAGACCTTCTAAGGCAAGAGTCTTCAAACTTGGCAAGTTTAAGACTTGTGGACTTCAACTCCCAGAATTCTTGAGCTAACATGACTGGAGGAGGAATTCTGGGAGTTGAAATCCACAAGTCTTAAAGCTATCAAGTTTGAAGATCCCTGTTCTAAGGCATCTTCCATTTTTAGATTGACCTCAATAATCTGTAAACTATATGAACCATGGAGGATATTGAAAAACTCTTATCATATTAAACTATCTTGGAAAATGTGGGGTCTCACAGAAAAAAATACGCTGGAAAGTATGTCAGTCCATGTTCTTGTATCTTTCCAGCTATTTTTTTCTTTGATACAACTTGTTTCTTTTCCTATTTCATTTATTGGTATATTAGTCCAAATGCTAGCTAATATGTATCACCCTCCCTTCCCTTCTTCTGGAGGTTAGAATGTAAGAACCTTCTGGCTAGCAGGCCATGAAACAGGAATTGTCATATCATATGAGGAAGAAAATACACACAATTCTTTGCGTTCATAAAAGTCATTGCAAGAAGAATTACTTTAAGATTCCAAGCACAGCATTGTTAAGCCCTAATTATAAGCTTTTGCATTAATATAGACAGGAGTTTAGTGCAGTGATTAAAAGCACCAGAGTAGAAACCGGGAGGATGTAAGTTCTCATCCTGTCTTAGGCATGAAGTCATTTGGGTAATTTTGGGCCAGTTCTCTCAGCCATAGGCACAAGGCAAGGCCAAGGAACTTCCACTGTATCCAGTTTTAATCACCATATTATGAAAAATATGTTGAGATTCTGAAAAGAGTGCAGAATAGAGCAATAAAGAGGATTAGATGTTGGAGGCTAAATTATATAAAGAACAGTTGCAGGAATTGGGTATGTCTAGTCTAGGGAAAAGAAAGGACTAGGGATGACATGATAGCAATGTTTCAATATTTGAGGGGCTGTCACAAAGAAGAGGGATAAATCTATTTTCCAAAGAAGGCAGAAAGCAAGACAAAAAATGATGGAGGGAAAGTTATCAGGGAGAGAAGCTACCTAGAACTAAAGAGAAATTTCCTAACAGTGAGACCAGTGGAATGGCTTGCTTTCAGAAGTTGTGGCTGCTCCATCACTGGAGGCTTTTAAGGAGAGACTGGACAGCCACTTGTCTAGAAAGGTATATGATCTCCTGCTTCAGCAGGGAGTTGGACTAGAACACTTCCCAGATCCCTTCCAATTCTGTTATTCTGTTCTGCTAATGTCTGGGGTTAAAACAGACTTGAAGGTAACAGATAACAGATAATCAGAGTTGGAAGGGACCTTGTAGGTCATCTAGTCCAACCCCTCACCCAAGCGGGAGACCCTACACCATTTCTGACAAATGGCAGTCCAATCTCTTCTTGAAGGTCTCAAGTGATGGCGCTCCCACAACTTCCGAGGGCAAGCTGTTCCATTGGTTGATTGTTCTCACTGTCAGAAAGTTTCTCCTTATTTCCAGGTTAAATCTCTCCTTGTTCAGTTTCCATCCTTGTCTGGCCTACAAGCGCTTTAGAAAATAGCTTGACCCCTTCCTCTCTGTGGCAGCCCCTCAAATATTGGAAGATTGTTATCATGTCTCCCCTGGTCCTTCTCTTCACTAGACTAGCCAAGTCCAGTTCCTGTAACCGTTCTTCATATGTTTTAGTCTCCAGTCCTCTAATCATCCTGCTTGCTCTTCTCTGTACTCTTTCTAGAGTCTCAACATCTTTTTTGTAATGTGGTGAACAAAACTGGATGCAGTACTCTAGGTATGGTCTTACTAAGGCTTTATAGGATGGTATTAGTACTTCCCTTGATCTTGATTGTATCCCTCTGTTAATACAAATTAGGATTGCATTAGCTTTTTTGGCTGCTGCTACACACTGCTGGCTCATATGTAGCTGATTGCCCACTAAGACTCCAAGATCTCTCTCACGGTCACTGCTATTGAGCCTGGTTTCACCCAGTCTATAAGTGTACTTTTGGTTTTTCTTGCCTAAGTGTAGGACTTTACTTTTCTCTACATTGAATTTCATTTTGTTAGATATGGCCCACTGTTCTAGTCTGTCAAGATCCCTCTGGATCTTAAGGTGTCATACAAATATTAGAAGAATCAAAATCAGCCCAGGTGTCATTCAAAATTCAGAACTAAAGGTAACAAAATTGAATGTAGAATTCAAAATGTTATTATATAAAACATTTGACTACTGGTAAAACATCAAAATAACTTATAGCTGTTGAATTTTGGTTAACAGGATAAAATAGCAAGTAGATCCTTTAAAAGATATTATTCCATAGAGATTCAGTTGGATATCTTCCATGTTCACATAATTATATATTTTAAAAATATTTCCCCAGTACCTTTTTAAGATAGATGTAGTAGTAATGAAGAAAGAACAGCACAATAGCATCCAAATTAGAAAACCTGTATTATAGAAAAGCTATACTGAAACAGTGTAAAAAATGTCTTGCTGCAACTTAAATTAAGACTATTAAACACTGTTTTAAAAGTTGATTTTTACTACAAATTGAAACATCCATCCCATGCTGAAGACATGTTGTTATAGTCTGGAAAGTTTGTTGTTCTGGGTTATTGGCAAGATTAACATCTTCTGGAAATGATAGTTTATCCCCTGTGTGCACTTTAGAAAAGATGAGGAAAACAACGTAAATTAGAACAATGATTTCTATAATACACTATGATGTAAATAAATAGCCTGCATCATATCTGAAATAATGGAAGAAATGAAAATGGACAAAAATGCAGACTGAATAAGGCAAGGGATTATGCTACCGGTCAGACACAGAATGAGAGTTAATGAAAGAAGAATAAATAAATTTGGGGGAAAATATACCGTAATCAATCTACATGGGAATTTATGGGAAGAAATAAAACTTATATTGTTTGCCCTTAATCGTTGTTCCTGAAACTGATTCCCTCTTTTGGCTGGAAGAGAACATGCTTGTCTCACTTCACTCTCTTTGTTGCTGGGTTGGATGCACAGATAAGATCCTGTAAAGTTGATCCCCAAAGAGTCAACCATTTCTAGGCTTTCTGATCTTTTTTTTTTCTTTTTATTAATATAATAGAAAGAGCAACATGTTCAAAATCCATACAGACAGTATGTTGTCTGGTTACAATTCTTTTGATTAATATTCATCATGATAATAATTGTAATCTCCAATAGTAATCTTATAATAACAGTGCTTTTCCCTCATAATATTGATACATATTAATTGTTAGTACTAATCAAAATTAATTAAAATTAATAAGTTATAGTGGTCAACCCTAATGTTAAAATTAATCTTTCTCTTGTAGTTTTTGAAGTTCTAATTCCTGTTTCTCTTGTTTAACCATTGATAAAACAGATCCCATACCTCAAAATATTCAGTGTCTTCCTTTTCTTTAATTTCAAATGTTAGTTTATTCATTTCTGCACATTCTAAAATTTTTGATATTATATTTTCTTCTGTGGGAATCTCCTCGCCCTTCCAATGTTGTGCAAACACTATTCTGGCTGCTGTTAATATATGTATTATTAAATATGCATTCTTTTTACTGTATTTGTTTGGTATGATGCCCCATCAGAAAAATTTTTGATTTTAAATTTATATGTTCCTTTATCATTTTTTTCTAGACAGGTATGTATGCTAGTCCAATATTTTTTTGCTTTCGGACATGACCCCCATGTATGGAAATACAGCCTAGGATTTGGTTGGACTTCCAACACTTGGCCGACATATTCTTAAACATTCTAGCTAAACTTGCTGAGGGAAAGTGCCATCTATAAAACATTTTGTATAAGTTTTCTTTATATGCAGTGGACATTTTCAATTTATAGTTTATGTCCTACAATTTTTGCCATTTGTCAGGCTTTCTGCTCTCTTTCAAGAAAAGTCCCAGGCAAAAAGCAAGAGATGCTCTCATGTCCAACATACTTTTAATACTCACAAATCTGCCGTTAAGTTATGATAATATTTCAGAATGACAGTTTCGACATTTTCTTTCCAGTCTACTAGTCTGTTTCCACAAAGATTTGTCCAAAACCTTCAGAGAACTTCCAAGAAGAGTTTGAAAGTGAAGGAGATGAAGAAAGAAAAATTTAAATGATAGGAAGCGAAAGAAAACTATAGGAAGTTTCCAGAAACATGTCTGCAGCTTGGCAGAGCTCCTCTTTGACTTTAAATCTCAAGCTGCGAAAGAGGAAAAAAGAAATATGTATAAGCGCTTCCTACTGAAAATGGGAATACATTTCCTGATTTCCATAATCTTGATTCACAAACCTTTTCTACCACTGATACGTACTCAGTTGGCTGTCATACCAGCTTGCCAAAAACAAGCTACCACTTGGTCTTGATAACAGTGATGAAATATACTATACATATATACACACACACACACACACACACACACACACACACATCTCTTCCTGTTACACTTCACGTTTTTACTTATTTATTTCTTGGTCGGCTATTTTATTTGTTTGTTTGTTTATTCCAATCTGTTAACATGGCATCATGAATATTTCAGTGAAAACAGATGATGGAAAACGGACTTAAAATATCCAGGAAGTATTCCTTCCCATAATGCTTTTATCAAGAGGCTTCCTGTCAATCATGGGTAGCGAAACAGATCCAAACGTTTCAAATTTTAGGAAGAGTTTTACATGATAAAGATATGAACACCAGGGCTGTGCTTTGCTAACAAGATTTGCAGCCCGAAAAGAATTATTCAGCAGCACACACAGAAACAAACCACATTACAGTCAGAGAAATCCTTTGGCTTGGCTCTACACTGCAACTATACGATTGCTAAGCTACATTTAAAATGACTTCTCCAGCACATATTTATCATAGAGTTTCAAAACACCATGTTTTAATCTCTTAGTTCCTCCTGAATATAGATAAATCTTGAATACATATCCTAGAACAAATTCAGCTTTATATATAATTCTCAAAGTACTTGATATTTTTCTTTAAAATTCTAACTGCAGGATTTTTTTTTTAGTTTAAAGCCAGTCTTGGTTTAATCCATGCAGCTACAACAGAGCCTATCTGATTTTTTTTAAAATTAAATGATACATAGGTGGATAGAGAGGTGGTGGCATGGTGGCATAATGCGACAAGACGCTGAGCTTATCAACTGGAAGATTGGCAGTTTGAGACCCAAGCACCACGAGTCAGGGTGAGCTCCAGGTTACTGGCCTCAGCTTCTGAGAACCTAGCAGCTTGAAAGCAGGCAAATGCTAGTAGACAAATAGGTACAACTTCGGTGGGTAGGTAACAGCATTCCTTACATCTCATCCAGGGGTGGGATTCTACCAGTTCACATCTATTCGCTAGAACCAGTTGTTAACATTCTAAGCAGTTTGGAGAACCGGTTGTTAGAAGAAATTACTGGCCCAATCCTGTAAGGAAGGCAGGAAGGAAACATTCTGGTGTTACTTACAGAAACTGCCTCTCCGTTAATCCTTATTACATTCTTGGCAGGACTAGACTTCCTGTCTCAGGAACTTCTCTGGAATTTTTTCCCCTTCCTTTAATTGTACTTTGCTTGAGTGGAGTGACCATTTAAAGTTACAGTGACACTGAAAAAAGTGACTTATGACCATTTCTCACTCTTACGACCGTTGCAGCATTCCCACAGTCATGAGAGGCCAGGCGAAGAGATGCGTGCCTCGATGTTAGTGATATTGAGTTGGCCACACCCAGCCAATAACATAACCACCAAGCCATGTTCACCCAGTCACATGACCACCAAGCCACACCCACCACCTAAGCCATGCCCACAGAACTGGTTGTTAAAATTTTTGAATCCCACCCCTGATCTCATCTTACAGTTACAATGGTCATATGACCACGGAAGTGTCTGAAGACAACACTGGTTCCCTTAGCAAGGAAACAGAGAAGAGCACCTCCCTCTAGAATCGGACACGACTGGACAGGGGAACTTTTTACCTTTACCCAGGTGGATAACTTCAATATTTTAAAATGTACCTAAGTAGTTTTCTTATTTTTTACACCAATCTACACAATTTTGATTAGAAACAAAGACAAACAGATGCATTCGTTTATTTCTGTACATGAATCTCAAAATTCTAGTTCTGGTACAATTCCATATTTCTTTTATCAACCACAGACAATATAAAGCATACATTGTCAATTAAGCTTAACTCTGGGTGATTTCATGGAGTTACCCATACAGATTTCTGGACTACAGTACCAATGGTCCATCTTGTTCATTCTTAGGTTGCACTGATGGCTGCACAATTGCAGATTGTATCCCTTTCTTCTCCTGAGTCTACCCCGCCACTCTGGGAAACAAAGTGCACACAAACCCAAGTGCTCCTGTGTCTTTATTATTATTATTTTATTTATCAAATTAAGAAACTGCCCATCTCCTTCAAAGAGAGATTTGAGGAAATATACAAATGAAATATTAAACAAAAACTGAATAGAAAAAATTAAAACTAATTTTTAAACTAAAATTCAGACTAAAACATATGAAGAACATATGAGGAAGAGACTAAAACATACAGAGAGCAGTTATAAGAATTGGGTATCTCTAGTCTAGTGAAAAGAAGGACTAGGGGTAACATGATAGCAGTGTTTCAATACCTAAGGGACTGCCACAAAGAAGAGGGAGTCAACCTATTTTCCAAAACATCAGAAAGCAAGACAAGAAGCAATGGATGGAAGCTAGCCAAGGAGAGAAGGAACCTAGAATTAAGGAGAAATTTCCTAATGGTGAGAACAATTAACCAGTGGAATGGCTTGATTTCAGATCTTGTGGGTGCTCCATCAATGGAGGCTTTTAAGAAGAGACTAGGCTGGAATGTCTGGAATGGTATAAGGTCTCCTGCTCCAGACGGGGGGGGGGACTCCAAGGTCCTTCCAACATTGTTATTCTATCTTCTAAAATCGAGACAAGGATGGTTAAAATTCAACATTAAAAGTTGAATTATTACATAGCAAGAGGAGACCCTTCAAGGCACTAACTAGCCCCACGGATGCCTGCCCCAAGTGAGATGGCAGAGACAGGTCTTTAGATACATTTGAAAAGCCAGAAGAGTGGGGGCTTACTTCAAAAATGGGGGGGGGGAGAATGGTCCAGAGGGCAGGAGTAATGGCAGAGAAGCCTCTCTTCCTGGATTCCACTAGTCAGAATTCTTTAATTGATAGGATCTGTAACATACTTACCTTGCCTGATCAAGTGGAATGAGTTAATTGTGATGGGATGAAATTGGATCCTTAATCTTCTTGATGTGGTTTGAGCACATGTCTTCTCATGGGGGAAAAGAAGTAAAACCTTTCAAAGTGAGGGAGATTTAACTATTGTAGTCATTTGCCCCAAATGGAAGGGAATTTTTTTCAAAGCAATGGAGGGTGAATGACCAATAGTCTTAAAGGTAAGGTAGCCTCCTTTTGCCAAGATTCATTTCTGGTTTTCATTTGATCCGCTTTAACTTCTTTTATCAACTTTTCACTAAAGGGATGAATGAACGACAGATCTTTGAGCACAACAAAAGGACAAACTCTGCAAAATCTCAGTCTCTCCCAAAGTTAAGTTGAGAAGAAGCAGTCTACCAAGTCCAGTGGCTGAGAATTCAAATGTTTCAATATCATGTTGATAAAAGACAGCGGTGGCTCAGCAGCTGAGATGCTGAGCTTGTCGATCAGAAAGGTCAGCAGTTTGGCGGTTCGAATCCCTAGTGTTGCATAACGGAGTGAGCTCCCGTTACTTGTCCCAGCTTCTGCCAACCTAGCAGTTTGAAAGCATGTAAAAATGCAAGCAGAAAAATAGGGACCACTTTGGTGGGAAGGTAACAGCGTTTTGTGCGCCTTTAGTGTTTAGTCATGCCGGCCACATGACCACGGAGACGTTTTTGGACAGCGCTGGGTCTTCAGCTTTGTAACGGAGATGAGCACCACCCCCTACAGACGGAAACAACTAGCACGTACGTGTGAAGGGAACCTTTATCTTTACCTTTAAAAGATAAAGGACTGAATGGAGAAGTGTCATTGTGGGTTAACAGCCTTGGGAACACCACTGGTCTGAAAGCATATCTCTAAATATAGGAAAGAAGGCTTGGAAGTGAATTCCAGCAAGGAGGAACAGAGAGGGAGAAAACACATAGGTTTCTTAAAACAAGCAAATGGAACCTTTGCAACATGGCAGATGGACTGGCAAAAAAAGAACTCCATTGGGGATTTAGGCACAGCACATACTAGCTGATGAAAAACTCCAGCTTGCAGTGTTATAAACAGGGAAGGATATTCAATCAACCCAAAGGTAATCAGGGTTTAATTTAATTTCCTGTTTACATGGCAGGTGGGGAGAACGGGGGACAGGCAGGTGTTCCATACAGCTGAATAGTAAGGGAAAACAAAGGTAGACTATTGAGCTATTACTGTACTCTGTAATTGAAATGGAACATACACATTTACCTGATCAGAAATAAAATTAAAGCCTTATTTTTAAATGGTGGAGGACAGGTTGGTAAATGCCTAGCAGATGTTGTAAGCAGGCAGCTGACGTAAGGAGTTTAGGTTTACAGATGGTTATAGATGCTCATCCAGAGAAAAACGTAATTAGCAAATGATGGGCAGAGAAAGTCTCCACTTTCTTAACCATCTTTTTTTTTAATGAAAATGAAATTGCTGTTAAAAAAAATCTTATTGTAGGGACGAGCTTGCGTGTAACCTATCAATTAATATCAAGTTTCTGTACTTTTATGGCCTCAGCTTATTTTTTGCTTCAATTTAGCTTCTTTTGCTGTTATTTTGCTTCTGTGCCTTGCCTTTAAAATATGACTCTTTTATTCTGAATTTGCTGTTTTCATATCTCTGTGTGTCACTTTGCGCAATGCAGAAAATGACATAAACTTTCAGTTGGACACATGGATCCAATATAATATAATCTTGGCTTAGAACTTAAAATAAAAACATTCAGCATTCAATAAAGTTATAGGCCCCCTAAGATTTCTTATAAATGTAAATCTCTTTATTTTAGTCATGAATCAGCATACCATAGCATTCTTATTTAAAGTTGTTAGGAAATCATATGAAATATTAATTTTAAAAGTAATAAAAAGGTGCTTTCCATTTACAATAGTTCTCCTTCCTGATTTGTGATCATAATATTGTCATTCAGTCAAAAAGTAAAAATAAACATCCATTGACAGGGAAGTTAAATCACAATTTTAGATCTATTTCACCTATAAAAATAGTTCTTTATAACATTAAAAAAAAAAAAAACTTTTCTGCCTCTTTCTTTGAAGTAATTTTTCAATGGGAAAAAGTATGCCCACCAGAAAAGTTTTTGAGAATCACAATGGGTTTTGCTTGCAAAGTAGCCAGAGCTGTAGAAGAAGGATTGTTGGATCCTCCCATAACGTTGGATTGCCAACATTACTAACATCAATAGCAAAATTGTCCCAAAGGTCAGGAGGAAATTGGACTTTATTGTTTTCTTTTCTTTTGGAAACATTTCGCTTCTCCAGCTCTGACAGAATAGTGGGAAATCCTTCCATTCCCCACTATTCTGTCAGAGCTGAAGAAGCTTCTTGCTTGAGAAGCAAAATGTCTTCAAAGAAAAAACAAGGAAGTCCAGTTGCCTCCTGAAAAAACACTTTTAAGACAACCATGACCTGGATGACGGAGCATCTCTACAGACCAATAGAAAAATTGGATTTATACAAATCCGTATACATTTCTCAGGAGCCAATTCAGAATATCTCTGAACTCAATTAAAAAAAAAAGATTATCATGACCATTGCTACTAGGAGAAATTTGTGTAGTCAAGCTGCAAAAAGGATGGAGAGCGAGTCTTTAATTTCTTATAGTTTCCCACCAGGATCTTGAGCCGCTTCACCTTTGGTAAACTTGATTCATTAATGTATTAATTGACAGTTGTTTCCTGTTCTAAGTGATTGTTTGGTAGTTCTATTATGTTCCGTTAGGCAACAGTACCCAATGAATTACAAATAAATGGGGAATTAAGTTAGGTAACAATAGGGAGTTTCTGATATATTTGACCATGAGGACAAAAAAAATAAATAAATCTCCAGTTATGAAATTCCACAGTTCACCAAGATGCATTTTGTCTCACTTGCATTTGTCTCCAAAATGAAAAGAACCTCATGAATTGAAAATAGCAATGCCTTTGAAAAGATAACACCTTATTAATTGATTACCTATCAAAAACTATTACCTATAGTATTTGATTAATAGTTTAAACACGCACAATGAGAGCTCAGTTAATAAATTGATAGACTCTATGGAGCCATAACATTCTATAAAAAGATTGTATATTGTAATGAAAAGCTTAATGTGAGCTTCTTTGAGGGAGAAGGTCATCCCCTCAGTTTGAATGAGACTGTTGGGTGTCCTTTTCTCAAGGAGATATTGCTGGACTCAACAATCTTGCACAATTATCATCTGTTTTTTTCATAGGAAAGTGGTGGAGTAGGTAATCAGAGGAAGCTAGAGGAAGCGAGATTATCTGGGTCCATTCCAGGTGGATTTCAGCTGAGGCTTAATATAGAGGCAACCCTTGTTGCAATCATTTTGCTTTTTTAGTCAGTTGTACTGATTTGTTGGGTTTTTAGTTGCAAGCCATTCAGATTCATTCTGGGTGTCATGCCCCTGTCGAGTCTGAATCCGAGGAGAAAGACAAACAGCTGACAGGGAATGAGAGTGTGGCTCTGTTGGTTGTGAAGGAAACTGAGGAAGGGCAAAGTCCGGCTGGGCAGATCAGGGGAGAGATAGAACAAGGGAGAGGGAGTTCAGAGGAAGACCCAGGCCCACCCCCTCTTCATCGTAGGACATGCAGGGAGGAACAGAGAAGAGAACAACATGGGTTGCTTGGCTTATGAGGGAGGAAAGGGCCCCGATTCCCTTCATTAGCCACAGCTTGGAAGAGAGTTTAAAAGAGATGCCTGCTGACTGCGGCAGCTGCTGGGAGCAAATGTGAGTTTACCTTGTGTTGACTTTGCTTATCTGTGTTCCTGACATGTTCCCAACTGTGTTGAATTATTGCTATGCTTTCACATCTGGAATTCTTGCTCCTGTCCTGCCGGACTAATTACCTCATTTTGCCTTGATTGGACTTACAGTTACAGTTTTTGTTGACCATATTTTGGACTTGATTCTCTGCAGCCAAAGGCTGTTCCTGGGGGAGTTTTTCTCCAGCCAGAAGGTAACAAGGACATTGAGGGCAAAGTTGGAGCTAATACAGGGACTCCTACTGATTATCTGATGTGTTGCCTTTGTGCCATACCAACACTGTGGGCAGCCTATAGATTAAATACATTAAATAGGCTAGTATTTTAGTTCTGTGCTTTTTCAAAGGTGTTTTTCTGATTAATGGTACATCCTTCAAGCACTGATAATCTGATTTTTTTTTCTGTCAGAGTAATTTCTATGAGATACACTGAGAAGTGTAAAAGGGTCATCAGGTTGGTTGGATAGCCCTAAAAAGCAGCACCAGGCACAAAATTTTGTCATCCAGCATCAGAATCACATGGGGCAAACTCTGTGACATATGAGATAGCCTGTTACTACATAAAATATAAATAGCAAAGTCACGTACAATGTGAAAAGGCAGGAAGATAGTTCTGAAGATTAATAGACAGTGCTGGCATAGAGATGTTACAAGAGTTGCTGCCGAGGTTTCATCACATACAGATGGTCATGACATTGTGAAAAAGAATAGGCAGGAAACCAAGATTGCCCAAAGGCAGCATCTTCCATATAAACTATATAGGAAAGATGGATTTGTGGAAACCCAGATAGGTGCAATGAAGAATGGATGACAGATTAGGTTGTAATGTGTATTGCAAAGTAAAGCAAGTTTGCTATCCTGGAATTATGGGGCATTTGTGGGATTAAAAGTAGGCTTAATGAGTTGAACAGTGGGGACCATGAATATTTTCTGACCTAAAAAATGTTAGGATTAAGATAGGTGAATGGTGGGAGAAAGTGGTGATATTCAAAAACTTTTACTACCGGTTCTGTGGGCGTGGCTTGGTGGGCGTGACCATGTGACTGGGTGGGCATGGCTTTTCTTTTTTGCAGTCCCCACCCATTTTTGGGAGCTTCTTAGCCACAGAGGAGCCTCTGGGGGGGGGGTGTTTTTGCTCCCCTAAAGCTCTTCTGAGGCTCAGGAAGAAAAAAAAACAGAGCATGGGAGGAGCATGCAGCACTCCTCCAAGCTCTGTTTTGGGAGCTTCCTAGCCTCAGAGAAGCCTCGGGGGGGGGGGGGGCTTTTTGCTCCCCTGAGGCTTCCCTGAGGCTCAGGAAGAAAAAAAACAGAGCATGGGGGGGGGGCATGCAGCACTCCTCCAAGCTCCGTTTTGGGAGCTTCTTAGCCTCAGAGAAGCCTCTGGGGGGGGGGGATTTTTATTTATTTATTTATTTATTTATTTATTTATTTATTTATTTATTTATTTATTTATTTATTGTTCGTATTTCTATACCGCTCCCTCTCCCAAAAGGGACTCGGGGCGGTGTACAGCCTAACAAATACATAAAATACAAAGTTACAAAATTAAATAGAATTTAAAACCAGATTAAACATAGATGTGGCTGCATCCCGAAAAATTTTAAAATGAGATTAAAATTTAAAAAACCCTGTTAACTTAAAACCCCATAAACCCTTACTGGGCCAGGCCAGCCTGTTTAAAAAATAGGGTCTTAACTGCGCGCCGGAAGGAGAGGATATCTGTCATGGCTCGTATCTCCGGGGGGAGATCATTCCACAGGGAGGGGGCTCCCACAGAGAAAGCACGCACCCTCGGGGCCGCCAGCCGACAACGATCAGGTGGCGGTACCCCAAGTAGGGCGACCCTGTGGGAGCGTACTGGACGGCGGGAGGTTGTTGGTGGCAGCAGGCAGTCCCGTAAGTACCCAGGTCCCGAGCCATGGAGCACTTTAAATACCATCAGTACCACCTTGAATCGAATCCGGAAGGCCACAGGAAGCCAGTGCAGCCTGCGGAGAAGTGGTGTTATGTGTGCGCCCCGAGGGGCGCCCACGATCACCCGCGCGGCTGCATTCTGAACTAACTGCAACCTCCGGAGACTCTTCAAGGGGAGCCCCATGTAGAGAGCATTGCAATAATCCAAGCGGGAGATAACGAGGGCGGAAGTGACTGTGCGAAGTGCGCCCAGATCCAGAAAGGGCCGCAACTGGTAAATCAGACGAATTTGATAAAAAGCCCCCCTGGCGACGGCTGCAATATGTTCTTCCAAAGACAGCCGCACATCCAGGAGGACACCCAAGTTGCGCGCCCTTTCCACGGGGGTCAATACCTCTCCCCCCAGGGCCAGCGAAGGAATAAGCTGGCTGTATCTGGGCGCAGGAAACCACAGCCACTCGGTTTTGGCCGGGTTGAGACGAAGCCTGTTACGACCCATCCAACCCCACACGGCCTCCAGGCACCGGGTCATCACTTCGACGGCTTCGTTGGGGTGGCCCGGGGTGGAGATGTACAGCTGAGTATCATCAGCGTACTGATGGAACTCCACCCCAAAGCCTCGGATGATCTCACCCAGCGGCTTTACATAAATGTTGAACAGCAGGGGCGAGAGCACCGACCCCTGAGGCACCCCACAAAGCAGGGGCCTTGGGGATGATCTCTGCCCCCCCGTCAACACAAATTGCGAATGGTCGGAGAGGAAGGAGGAGAACCACCGCAACACGGTGCCTCCAACCCCCAACCCCCCCAACCGCTGCAATAAGATACTGTGGTCGACAGTATCAAAAGCCGCCGAGAGATCTAACAGGACCAGGACAGAGGAACAACCTCTGTCCCGAGCCCTCCAGAGATCATCAACCAACGCGACCAACGCCGTCTCTGTGCTGTGCCCGGGCCTGAAGCCCGATTGGAGGGGGTCAAGATAACTCGCTTCATCCAGGAACTGGGGGAGCTGACGGGCCACCACACTCTCTACAATCTTCGCAACAAAGCGAAGGTTGGAAACAGGACGATAATTTGATAACAATGCTGGGTCCAGGGACGGTTTCTTGAGGAGGGGCCGCACCACCGCCTCCTTCAAGGCGGCGGGTAAAAGCCCCTCTCTCAAGGAAGCGTTTATAATACCCTGGAACCAGCCTCGTGTCACCTCCCGAGTGGCCAAGACCAGCCAGGAGGGGCACGGGTCCAACAAACAGGTGGCGGCATTCAGTCCCCCCAGCACCCTGTCCACGTCTTCTACAGTAACAGGGTCGAACTCAACCCAATTGACCTCACCGATATCCACCCCCGCCCCCCCACCCGGAGATGCCCTGTCGGAGTCCAGCTCGTCCCGAATCTGAGCGATTTTGTCCTGCAGAAACCTAGAAAACTCCTCAGCCCGTCCCTGTAAGGGATCCTCCCGCGCTTCCATCTCTAAAAGGGAGCGGGTCACCCTAAACAGGGCGGCTGGGCGGTTTTCTGCGGACGCAATAAGGGTGGAGAGGTAAGTCCTCCTCGCCATCCTTATCGCCACTAAATACGTCTTAATATAAGATCGTAGAAGTGTTCGGTCAGACTCAGAACGGTTAGCCCTCCAACTACTCTCTAGGCGTCTTTTCCGGAGCTTCATCTCCCTTAGCTCCTCAGAAAACCAAGGAGCCACTTGGGATCGGCACCGGGTCAGAGGCCGCAAGGGCACGACCCGGTCAAGGGCCCCAGCAGCCACCCTATCCCAGGTGGCGACCAAGCCCTCAACCGAGTCGTGTGTGCGAGCTTCGGGAAATGGACCAAGCTCCATCAGGAACCTATCCGGGTCCATCAGGCGCCTGGGGCGGTACCATTTAAGCGGCCCCGCCTCCCTGCGGTCGGGGGGTGCGGAACGGAAGTCGAGCTTCAGGAGCGAGTGATCTGTCCATGACAGGGGTTCTATAACTATATCCCCTACACCCAGACCACTCTGCCACTGATCAGAGACAAAAACTAAATCCAGGGTGTGACCTCCCACGTGAGTAGGGTCCCGAATTAACTGGGTCAGGCCCATGGCTGTCATGGAAGCCATGAACTCCTGAGCAATCCCCGAGGTACCGCCGGCAGAAGGGAGGTTGAAATCCCCCATGACCATAAGCCTGGGGGTCTCAACCGCCACGCCGGCTATAACCTCAAGGAGCTCAAGCAGGGCCGATGCCGCATAGCAGGGATCCAGGTATGCAATCAACAAGCCCACCTGCACCCTGGGACCGAACTTCACGAAAAGAGACTCACATCCGGTCGTCTGAGAAACAGTGGATTCCCTCGGACACAGATCCTCCTTAATAACCACCGCAACACTCCCGCCCCTCCCCTGGGCCCTCGGCCGATGAAAAACCCAAAACCCGGCTGTGCACATCTCCACAAGAGGGACTCCCCCCTCTGGGCCCAGCCAGGTCTCGGTGATGCCCACCAGGTCCGCTCCCCCCTCACAGATCAAATCATAAATGAGGGGGGCCTTATTAATAACGGACCTGGCATTACACAACATCAGCCAAAGGCCCAGGGCCCGATCGCTCAGACCCCCCAGGGAACAGGACATAACAAGGGGGTCAGAGCGCGCCACCGCCAACAAATAGTATTTGTTGAATAATATTGTTATTATTATTAAATGGGTGTGGAGCCTTCTTGGAACTGTTGAAAGGACTACAAAATTAAACAGCCCTCTGTCAACAGACGGGGAGGGATAGGACATCATCTATCTCCAATCTACAACATAGTCCTTTCAATAGTTCCAAGAAAACTCCACACCCATTTGCACAACTCAGATAAACACAGATAAACCTCCAAGTGGCTTAATGACTCTCTAAGAGAATGCAAATGACCAGCTGTCTGCAAGGAGTATAAATCCTTACATTCCCCACCACCCAGTCAGAGCTGAAGAAGCTTCTTGGGTAAGAAGAAAAATGTCTTTGAAGAAAAAAACCAGAAAGTCCAGTTGCCCTTTGAAAAAGCACCTTTGGGACAGCAAAAACCATTAAAGTAATAATTTAAAAAAACATTAAAACACAAGTTCCAGTTTCAGAAGTTCTAGACCAATATATCTGCAAGTAATCAAACGGGGAGATTTGCAAGATGCATTGGATCGGTGACACAGAAGAAGTTCAAAATGTGCACAAGGAGGAAAAATAAGCATAAATTGAAATCTATACGTATAATGCAAAAGGGAGATATCAAGACAACGGCTGCTTTTGACTTTAAAAATAAAATAATGTAAAAGGCAATAAGGCTGAAAAGTTTACATAATAAAAAGACATTAACATTCTTAGAAATGTGGTCCTGACTATTTTCCAACCATTGATGGAAACGTAGAGAGACATAAAGGACATGAAAAGAGATGTAGCAGGGTGTAGCATGGAAAATATCAATAATTGAAAAAGAATATTTATTGGTGACATTTCAGCTTGAATCATTAGTGCCAGACATTTAATGAAACCAGAATGAATATGCCTTGGTAGCTGGCTCATTCTTTTAAAAAATGTCTACTTTTTCAATGGCTTTTTTTTACACTGCATCAGATAATTATATATATTTTTTAAAAATAAAAGACTCTTGAAAGAAAGTCTCCCCTTTGTCTAAATTATTATTTTTTAATTCCAATCCTCAGTGAATGACAAAGGCAGTGCTCTTCCAGCAAGGGAATTTCACAGAAAATAATATGTCCGAAGAAATCTGATGGAATAAACCATATAAAGGGCTAATGAAGGAGAATTTTTGCAGCTCAGGGTTGACAGGAAGGGTCCTTTGTGTTCTCTGAGCTTGTTAGTTTTGTAGCAGACATTTCATTATCCAAACTAGGTAACATCATGATGATGTTACCTAGTTTGGGTAATGAAACGTCTACAAGAAAACAAGCAAACTCAGAGAGCACCAAGGACCCCTTGTATAAGGGGTGTTAAGCCAAAAATTGATGACTCATTGACTCCTAATAAGCCTCTTTGGCATAATCATTTTAGGGGCCATCAAATAGATATGTATTCCTGATGCCTGATGTACAAATGCTTGCCATCTGATAGCCAAGCTTTTTCCAAAGATCTCCTAACAATGAATTAGATTCCATCCATACGTCCTCCCACCCATCTTACTTCTTCTCTTCCCTTGTTTCTAGGGGTATGTTTGAAATCATGTAGCCTCAACTAATCTAATAAGTTAGGCCCTCCAAATCCACAGGCAAAGTTTACTTTCAGCCTGTCATAAAATTAGAATCCTTTTTGCTAATCTGGAGTGTTTTTGCTAAGTATGCCAGATAGGTTGGGCAGGTTTGTAGCAGAGCTTCTGAAATAGATTGAATATATTAAAATTAAAGCCTTTTAATTTTATTCTCAGTTTAACTTTGTAGGTTAGTTTAACTTTCACACATAATCACCAATCTGTAGGGTTTTTTTAGTCCTCTCTAAAAAACAAAACTAAAGTAATCCTTGCTCAATCACCTTTATGATTGTAAAATAAATCACATGTAGCCCTAATTATATTACTAGCACTCTACATTTTTGCCGCCATTTACTATGTGTCAGCTCTTGCTATTTGTTTTTAAGCTGTTATGTTTGGGGAAAGGCTGAGTGGAAAAACAAACACACAAACAAAATTTTAAACATTTTAAGTGGTTTAAATTATTGTGTTAAAATGTACTGGCCTACACTTTGCCAGCCCCTCTGGATTGAAGAAAGTTGATGGACTAGCTATTTGCTATATTTATCCCATGTTAAAATCCACATGCACAATGCTGTGTCTTTATTCTCCTTGCTGCTTTTCTTAGGCTGGCTGAGAGAAATACGGAATTCTGCTAAGATGATTTAAACTTTTCTGTAAATGGGGATACACATGTGCCATTCCGTCAGAGTTGACTTTCAGAAACAGTTTGCCATTGCTTGCTTCCTAGGGAAGAGAGGGACTGGCCCAAATGGACCCTGGTGGCTTTGTACCCAAGGCAGGATTAGAACTCCCAGTCTCCTGCCTTAACCAATACATCAAACTGACCCTCATACTGGGACAGTGTTTGTCAAATAAACAAACTATAAAACTCTAGTTTGGGTAATCTTGAGGAAGCTCTTTTACTTGAGCTGATCCATTACACCAGATCCCTAAAAGAAAAGCCAGGATGACACCATGCAAACAACATTCAGTTTAGGAAACAGATTAAATACAATTGTGAGAAATTCATACCATATATCAGGGGTGTCAAACTCAAGGCGAAGAACAAAGAAGAAAGAAGTGAAGCAGGGGGGTGGGGAACGGAGGACGAAGCAAGGCAGGAAGTGCAGAGCTGACCCACACCAGTTTATCTGAGGGTTTCTTCAACTAGGACACCCATGCCAAACCCTCACCCTTCCACCCATCCCCCAGGGCAGCCACATCTCTTCACTAACCTGCTTCCCAGCTCCATTCGCCACTGCCATGTACAGAGCAACAAAAGTAGTCTGTGGGACTATAGTAAAAAAAAGTTCAGAGCTTCCAACTTCTCACGGGAAAAAAAAAGACGTTGCAAGATTGGAAGTTCTGAACTAATTTTTTTACTGTAGTCCCACACACTACTTCTTTTGCCTTGCACACGACAATGGAGAACTGGGCCTGTGCATGCATGTGCTTGTCACTTCCTGTGCATACACATGCACGCCGGGATGGTGTAGGCCAGGCCGAAGCAATGTAGACTGGCCCCATACAATTTCCAGGATATCTGTGCAGGCTGGATCTGACCTCAGCTCGCGGACCTTGAGTTTGACACCCCTGTACTAAAGGTTAAGCATACCAAAATCTCTGTTAACACACCAACAAACTTCCCCATTTTGGAGAAAACAATATAAATTTAGAATAACCCCTGATGTCTAACAAATCTCGGATATTGCAAAATTGAATTATTCTGAAAAAAGCTTGGGATACAGTGCAGTTCTTCTTTTATTACATAATAAAAAAAAACATGTATGCTTGGGAACTATTTATGGCCTAATTCTGCCCATCCTATTAGCCCTCTTGCGAAACATATATTTTGATACGTGCAATAGAGTTTACATTCACTCATGTGGTTTGTTTGCTTGAGTTTAAATTTAAAGCTATGAGGGGGGGGAACCCACTTTTTTATTATTCTTTCCAAAACCTAGTCATAAATCTAATAGAAGTGATTACTGGGCAGAATGGCACATAAAATCAGCAGAGGTTTGTTGTGATCTAGGAAGCGGGTGAAGTAAAAGAAACAATTCAATACTTTTTGAGCATTTAAATGCTAGTTCCTAAGACCCAGGTGGGCTTCCCCAGATGGTTAGGGAGCAAACTCAGAGGATTTCAGATTCCAGCCAATTCTAATTTTATTACCAAAGTTTATATAGCTATAAAGGCACAATTGCAAGGGGCTGTCATATATTTTTTTTTTACAAAGCAGTTTATAAGAGGTGACATCTGGCAAAGAGGCAGATCTATAAAAATCAGGCTGGTGGATGTAGTGTCATTTTTTCTGTCATCCTCCCAGAAACAGTAATATTATTTTGACACGCACATTCATTCCGACTGTCAAGCTTCTATTTTTATAGTGAGCTTGCCGCTCATATCCCTAAGCAATACAAAACCTTTGGGCTAATGCAAAGAATGACATCTCGGCATTTCTAGGATAACACTTATTTGCAGGCTTGACTTTGCCTGGCAGAATTTCACCTCCCTCTCAGGAACAATGTCATTTTTGGAAAAGAGGCATGGTTATCAAACAGTAATGAAAAAGGCATACCAAGTAGGAAGTGAGAAAGACAATATTCAGAGATAACAATAAGAAAACCGTCAGGGTTGAAGCTTCCGGTGTGGATGCTTCTTGATTATTTCACCACATCTCTCCCTCTTGAACATTGACTTGAACATTGGCTGTGATCGAAAAAATGAAATTCAATGGTGAAACAAAGTTAAGTTCTACATTTAGGCAAGAAAAATCTAATGCACAGGTACAATACATGTGGTACCTCGTTCAATAGTAGTAACTGTGAGAGGGATCTTGGAATCCTAGCGGACAACCACTTAAATAGGAGCCAGCAGTCTGATGCAGCTGCCAAAAAAGCCAACACAGTTCTAGGCTGCATAAACAGAGGGATAGAATCAAGATTACGTGAAGTGTTAATACCACTTTATAATCCTTGGTAAGGCTATACTTGGAATACTGCATCCAGTTTTGGTCGCCACGATGTAAAAAAGATGTTGAGACTCTAGAAAGAGTGCAGAGAAGAGCAACAAAGATGATTAGGGAACTGGAGGATAAAACATATGAAGAACAGTTGCAGGAACTTTCTAGTTTAATGAAAAGAAGGACTAGGGGTGACATGATAGCAGTGCCTCAATATCTCAGGGGCTGCCACAAAGAAGAGGGAGTCAAACTATTCTCCAAGGCACCTGAGGGCAGGACAAGAAGCAATGGGTGGAAACTAATCAAGGAGAGAAGCAACCTAGAACTAAGGAGAAATTTCCTGACAGTTATAACAATTAATCAGTGGAACAACTGGCCTCCAGAAGTTGTGAATGCTCCAACACTGGAAGTTTTTAAAAAGATGTTGGATAACCATTTGTCTGAAGTGGTATAGGATTTCCTGCCTAGGCAGGGGGTTGGACTAGAAGACCTCCAAGGTCCCTTCTAACTCTGTTATTCTATTCTATTCTTGTGCGCAGGTGCACACAAGGACACCCACTAACTGCTGGAAATAAATCTCCCATTAGGCATTACACGCAGCAGAGTCCCCTATTTGTTTACTCTCTCACTTTTTCCTTCTGACTTGGCCTTTCAGATTTCTATGGCAGCCAGAAATCTGTATAGTCTCCTGATAAGAAGTCACTGTGGAACCATTTTCTAACTTGTGTAGCGCTTTCGATTCCAAAGCAAAAGGGCATTTTGACATGTACAGAGAAGCAGCTGCATTTCCAGAGTGGTTGCTGTGCAATCCCAGTGAAAGGCCCCTCTTGGCACATGGGCACCTCGAGGTGCTCAGAAATATCTTTTTGCCTTTGGAGACTAGCTGGGAATTGAATTTTGGCAGTGGTGCTCCTTCATTCTTGCACCTTCAGAATTAGGTGCAAGAATTAGATTGACCTAGTGTTTTGCTCTGTTGATGTTGAACAAGGGATGGAAACTAATCGAAGAGAGAACCAACCTAGAACCAAGGAGAAATTTCCTGACAGTTGGAACAATTAATCAGTGGAACAACTTGCCTCTTGAAGTTGTAGATGATCCCACAGTGAAGGTTTTTAAAAAGATGTTGGACAACCATTTGTCTGAAATGATATCAAACAGTTTAATGGCTTAATTAAAGAGTTGGACTAGAAGACCTCCAAGGTCCCTTCCAATTTTGTTATTCTGATGCTCCGTCGTAAGATGGTGTTACAACTACAATAATGAGAAGTACAACATTGTTACAACTACAACAATGAGAAGTACAACATTTGTAACACATGCTTTGCTGTATATGTTTTCCTAATCATGTTTGGAATCATGATGGGCAGCTGCTCTCTGTGGCATAGATCTAATTAATTCTATTCTAGTTTTCCAAGTTTTATTAGAACTAAAGTCACTTTCACTAGAATATGTGTTCTGGAGCAGGGGTCTCCAACCTTGGCAACTTTAAGACCTGTGGATTTCAACTCCCAGAAAAACTCCCTAAAAAAGCTGGCTGAGGAATTCTGGGAGTTGAAGTCCATAAATTCTTAAAGTTGCCAAGGTTGGAGACTCCTGTTCTGGAGCATAGAGGTAATATGCAAAATGCACAACATTTTTATGAACCTACCTCAAACTTGCTTAGCGGAGAGGTTGAAATTTGACATGGTACCTACAGGTAGTCCTTGACTTACAACAGTTCATTTAAGGACTGTGCAAAGTTGCAACGGCACTGAAAAAGTAACTTATGATCAGCTTTCACACTTACAAATCATAGTAGCATCCCCATGGTCATGTGATCGAAATTCAGCCACGTGACAATTGACTCATATTTATGATGGTTGTAGGGGATGACATAACCTCCGGGGGTTATTTGATCCCCTTTTGCAACTTTCTGAAAAGCCAAGTCAATGGGGAAAGCCACATTCACTTAACAACATTTAACAATTGCAGTGATTCACTTACCAACTGTGGTAAGAAAGGTTGTAAAATGGAGCTAAACTCACTCAACAAATGTTTCATTCATAAGAGAAATTTCAGGGTCAATTGTGGTTGTAAGTTGAGGACTACCTGTACTTGCCACTAAAAAAGGGTAACAGTTTAAAGGACAACTTCCTAAGACGGATTCCCTTGAATAGGTTTTAGCAAATCTGCCACGGGATCCCTGCATTTACAGAAGCTATGAGTGCTGACGCGGGGGGAGACGGGGGGCGGGGGGGGGGGACGGACAAAATAAACACAGTCACAAAAACCAGGTGATTCCTTCACTTTGCTTCCAAATTCCAAATATCCTTGATGAAAAACAAAAAAAATCTCCCACACAAGCAGTTATAAGAAGGAGGGAAAAAAACAACACAAACCAGGCAAGATAAGGGCTAGAGGACATTCACAGATAACAGAACACACACTGGGAAGGATGCCAAACTCAGAGAGGAACCATAAACTAGAGATATTTCCATGCTTTGTTTCCAGCGTTCACCCATACGCATGTCCATACTCTTATTCAGTTGTACAGCTGCAGCCCATGAAGGGGATCAAGACCCTTTCCTCCCCATAGACCACACCATTCACATTTCTCCCTTATCCTCTTCTCCCTGCGTACCGAGGATGGAGAGGGGATGGGCCTGGGTCCTCCTCTGACTGCCCAGACAACCTCAGCCCTTCCCCAGCCTCCTCGACAACCTCCGGAGCCACACTTCCACTCCCTGTTGGCTGTTCCCCCTCTCCCTCAGAGTCAGTCTCTACCAGGGGCATGACATTATGAATCCTATGCTATTGAGGCTATGAGCAGCTCCTCCAGCTTTGCATATTTCTCAGCTAGATTTTTTCCCTTGATTTCTCAGCTTCCATCCTTACTTGTTGGTTTAGTCATCCTCTGGCATGAATTAAAAAAAACAGCTCTTTTATGATCTGTATGCTAGCCCCATAAAAAGATCAAGAAACGTTTGATAGGATTCTGAGTTGAACAAATACGTAATTTATTATGAATGCAAATCCTTTCATAACTAATCAAGGAACTGTATTTTCTATTACTATATTTACGTGAAAAAGAAGATAAGGATTTTTCTGCAAGTAATTACCTGTGAATTACAGGGAGGATTGTCTTACATTTGCTCAAAAGAATGGAAGACTGTTGAAAACGAAGTCTTGAGGAACAGAGGCAGATGACTGCAGATACTACTGCTAAAAGAGATTTTTTTAAAGTTTCACCTGTTGATTGATCCCTCTTGTGTAGCCCTTGAGTTACGTTCACAATCGGGGCCAGAATTTCCATTTTAAGCAGGGCAGTTGTTAAGTGAGTCACCACCTCATGTTAAGGTCTTTTTTTGCCATGAATGTTAAGCGAATCACTGCAATTGTTAAGTGAGTCATGCAGTCATTAAGTGAATCCCTGGAAACAGCAAAGGAGTGGCCCATGTGCCTCTGCCAGTGAAAATGGAGCAAAGGGTTGCAGGAAGCCATTGAAGCCAAAAAATGGAGCTCAGGAGCTCATTTTCACTGGCAGAGCACTTGAGCCACCAAAGGTGCCCCGATATGAGTGACATTGAGCTGCCCATGCCCATCCTGGCCCTCCAAATACAACTCTGATGCAGCCCTCAATGAAATCAAGTTTGACACCCCTGAACTATATTATATATATTTTATACGTGGTCCAAGATAATTCCTCTTAACTCAATGCAAACTAGGCAAGCTAAAAGCAGGGGTGGGATTCTACCAGCTCACATCTATTCGCTAGAACCGGTTGTTAACATTCTAAGCAGTTTGGAGAACCAGTTGTTAGAAGAAATTACTGGCCTAATCCTGTAAGGAAGGCAGGAAGGAAACATTGTGGTGTTGCTTAGAGAAACTGCCTCTCCGTTAACCCTTATTACATTCTTGGCAGGACTAGACTTCCTGTCTCAGGAACTTCTCTGGAGTTTTTTTCCCCTCCTTTGCTAGTACTTTGCTTGTGTGGAGTGACCATTCAAAGTTACAATGGCACTGAAAAAGTGATTTATGACCATTTTTCACACTTACGACTGTTGCAGCATCTCCACAGTCATGAGAGGCCAGGCGAGGAGATGTGTGCCTCAATGTGAGTGATGTTGAGTTAGCCACACCCGGCCAGTCACATGACCACCAAGCCACGCCCACCATCTAAGCCACACCCACAGAACCGGTTGTTAAAAAATTTGAATCCCACCCCTGTCTAAAAGGTTGTATGCCTACGATTCACTTTGCCTTTAAAATTAGATAATGTGAGAGATTGTTTCTCAGGATCCAGTTCCATAATTTGGATGCCACAGAAAAAGATCTTTGTTATGACTAAACTCCTACTAAATCCACAGGTGTATCTTACCTAAACAAACCATGGTTTAGAATTTGACTGAATTTGGGACTGGTTTTTTGTAGGATTTAATGACAGTGAAGGACAGTAAAGAGGAAACTAAGTTTGAATCCACAAGTTTTACTTGTGGCCATTCTCTTCTTTCAAACCTCCATATTAAAATGCAATCCAGCCTTCTTCAAACTTTTAATTTTTTAAAAATTGAATCATATCACTATAATATGAAAACAACAAAGTGAATTTATATTTTTATTTCTACTTTTCTAGTAGAAAGGGAAGCTGAGAAGTAATTATTTATCAAAGACCATCTAATGAAGTGCAGGATTGTGTCATGTTTTTTTTTAAAAAGTGATTTATTACAACCACTGGGTGCTGATGAGATATGGGGAAAATAATCTCAATTATAAATTTATATTATAATTATGATATCAGCTCTTGGCATGCTATAAGCATTAGGTTATTATTAACTCTAGGGAAGTGCACAGATAACACTGAGAAAAAGGAAAGTATGAACCATTAAATAACCATCAACTTAGTGTTAGGAAAGGCGAGAATATGAGACAGAAATTCAAAATAATTCCACCTTCATTTTGTTTGATATAAGAGTGGGACAGAGGGAAATTCTGTTAGCCTTTATTGCTATTCCCCAATACAATAAGAAATTTCTTGAAGAATTTGTTTCCTGATCTTAAGTTATAACAATAGGCTATAATCTCTCTCTCTTTCTCTCCCCCTCTCCCTCTCTCTCTCTTCCTCTCTCTCTACCCTCCCTCTCCCTCCCCACTCCTTCCCCACTCCCTCTCTCCCTCTCCCTTTTCCTTTCCCTCTCCCGCTAAGGCAGGGGTCTTCAAACTTGACAGCTTTAAGACTTGTGGACTTCAACTCCCAGAATTCCTCCTCCACTCATGTTAGCTCAGGAATTCTGGGAGTTGAAGTTCACAAGTCTTAAACTTTCCAAGTTTGAAGACCCTTGCTCTAAGGGTCACTGGCAAATCACAGGTCGGATGCATCACAAGCAGGCCATGCCCACCCCAACTCCGCCAAGGCAAAAAAGTCACGATACGTCATGTGACATCAATGTGACGCGGTGACTTTGACATCTGTGACTTAGGCTGTAATTTCAAATATCTGATCCCAGTACAATTTCTAAGGGCAGTTCATGATGGGCTCAGATGTCTCCACTATCTAGGACATCAGATCTACAACTACTAGCTTGAACTATTTACACCACTTCTAAATTATTTATGCACTGAGTGCTCTGATTTCCAGATGTGAATGGAAATTCATTCAAAAACTTCCATAAGAGATGGCTTTTGAAGTGCTCAGAAAATTTATTCCTGGAAATGTCTCATTAAAACAGAGTGGGATGTTAACTTATTAACTAATAATGTAAATATTATAGATACTTCTGAATTACAGAGGAAAAAAAATCTCGTTTTCTTTCATCTGATCACTACACAGTTAATTCACTTTTCTGGCTTCTATCCAAACATAATGGCAGTTTTATTCTCCTTATACTATACATTTGTCAGCATAGTTAAAAGGCTTCTCCCTGTGCTGTTGCTTTGTCCTACCATCTATCACTAACATTATATGTGCCCCAGTGGTGGGATTCAATTTTTTTTACTACCAGTTCTGTGGGCATGGCTTGGTGGGCATGGCAGGGGAAGGATACTGTAAAATCTCCAGTCAGAGGTGGGATTTGCTGGTTATCCAAGCTATTCAAAATTTCCGCTACCGGTTCTCCAGATCTGGTCAGAACCTGCTGAATACCACTTCTGATGTGCCCAGCCTATTAGGCTCTTTCGCATTCTTATTTACATTCCCTAGTGAAAGTGTTAAAAATATTCGATTTGTCATCCTTGATTATCCAATGCAGTTAATAACCCCAACTGTTCAATGCACCTAAAAGATTAGGGAATGCACAATAAGACCAAGACTATGAGAAGTCTTTTTTGGAGAATAGCACAAACACTTGGCAAATAAGTATATAGTTGCACAATAGGAAAGTGTGCAATAACTTGGCAAATATGCAAATGCAACTGCTAGGCTGCAATGGTACATTGTGGGGGCCTTGGTGCTCTCTGAGTGCACATCATCATCATCATGACCATCATCATTTGTTGAGCATTTGTGAAGTTATCTAATTGGGTAATGAAACATCTGCAAGAAAACCACCAAGGATACCACAGTTTAAGGCTCAGGTACAAAGATTCTCTTCTTTTGGTGTGGTACCTTATGTGATGTGGTCAGGGGTGCGATTTTATTTATTTTATTTTTATTTATTTGATTTGTCAATCGCTCACAAGATAATAGGTATAAGTATAAACATGACTAAGAATACAGAAAATAGGTACGAATAAACGGGGACAATAGGACAGGGATGGTAGGCACGATGGTGCACTTATGCACACCCTTTACAGACCTCTTAGGAATGGGATGAGGTCAGATTCGGACAGGTTTGGGCGAACTGGTAGTTCTGGTGATAATTTGGCCCCACTCACCTGCCCCTGCCCTTTTCCTGTGCTTTATTTCCTTGTTTTTGAGCACAGCTGACTCATGTTGCAGAACAGTTTGCCACACATCAGCTGTTTTACTCCCTGGGGCTGCAGCAGAAGGTAAGTATTATAGCTAAAAATCATATTTTCTAAATGCTGCGCATGCGCGAAAAACGCATGTGCATGCTCTCACTGAACCGGTTGAATCGCACCACTGGATGTGGTACTGTTTCTTGTTTATTTTCATCATTTTAAATCTGGCTTTCCCCCAGGAGAGAGAATAAAAAAATAGATTAAAGGAATGGCTTTATACTGGGGTAAGGAAGTAATTCGGTCATATTGCAGGAGTACAGATAGAACCACTCAGTTCTAATGTATTACTTTAAAAATCACTTAGTAGTGACATTCAAAAGAACAAAAAGGCATGTTTGAAAGACATCATTAATTCAAGTATCTGGACCCTGTACATAAAATCTTTAAAGGCAAGAATAAAGGGAAAATAATTCACTATGAGTTTTTACATGAGCTTACCTAGCTCATATCTACTTGTATGCCAAACCCCACTCTGCCATTCCATACCAAGCAATGCATAAAAGCTTCCTTAATGGGGAAAAGCACAAAAGTACTCAAATTACGGAAACAGCATTTTAGGAGATATGTACACAAATACTTGTGAAAGTGAGCTAAAATTAAATCATTGGGTACGGGAATGAGAATCTTAGTAAAGCTGAATGGGTCAGGTTTATGGATACTTACTTGAAGCATGTGCAGCAACTTTAATTTAATTTAGCCTGGAAATTAACCAGCAACCAGCAAAGTTCTAACAATATAGTTAATTCCAGAAATTAATCTAATGGATGAGTCAGTTTTAAACTCTCCCATTTGAACCAGTTGGATTACCACTGAATTGAAATACTACAAATAGAATCAAACTGGTCAGATTTTACATTTCTGTGGAGAATGACAGCAGTGAAATCAGCAGAAGTTCATTAAAAAGGCACTCAGTCATTGCTGTGGAGATATCAACATAACATCAGAATTCCACATTTATTGCATACGTCTCCATGGCCACTTGAGAGATACCATATATATTATTCAATTCTCCCACCTTGCAAAATGCAATGCTTCATTTTTTTAATGCTTGCAAATCTGTCTTGGCTTCTAGTAACTGCCTGCAACTTTCTTGGAAACATTTTCAGAAATGCTTTTGTTATTTTATTTATTGATCTTAAAACAGTAATAAAACTCAACTTATAACTAGTTGTTTTGTGACCAAAGTTATGATGGAGTTACCTGGGGTATTTACAACACAATTCAGAAGTTCCAACTGCTGTCCCATTCATGGAACCACATGTTAGGCACTTGGCAACTAGGCTGCCTTGTTGTCCATTTACAGCACCCAGCAATCACACATTTTGTGTATTTTTCAATGATTTTGCCCAAAACCAACATTCACTTCTGCTTTTGGGCAAAACTGAGCCATAGCAAACCATCAACGACTCAATGTATGACTATCACAACTTACTGTGATGGGCACTCTCCATTAATCCAAGGACTCACCTGTAAATCTCAGGTTTTTGGATGGAACATGGGGGTTGTATTTCTTGGTGTTAGGATATATGTGGGAGATACTGAGTCATAGTGACCTGAATGAAAATGGTTAATGACAGGAAGAAGCCATGAGAACAAGGGTATTTTCCAAAGGCAAGGAAACAGGTGTTGCGCTATGGGTGTGGTGTAGGGAGATACGTAGTTGGATAGATTGTGAACCCAGGAAAGGGCAGAGACTGTATATTTGAACCTGTACATAAACCCCAGCCCTCCTGGGGAAAATGTCTTCTGCCATAAGCAGAATTCCCTTTTTCAAAAGCTTAATAATAAAGTTCTTGTTCACTGTCTCTGGCTGTGTTTTGTGATTATTATCAAACATAAACACACATATATACACACACACAACACAGAGAGATCCTTTTCCTGCAGTGGATAGACAATGCCTAATATGAAGGAGGAGGAGGAGGAGGAGGAGGAGGAGAAAAAGAAAAAGAAAAAGGAAAAGAAAAAGAAGAAAGACATAAAAGTAGGCAGATAAGATTTCTACAATGGAAATAACACCTTGTTCTCTTCTTTCTTCAGAAGGACACAATGGCAGGGGGAGATGTTCCAGGAAGGATGAGCAATAGACATTGGAACGTATGCCAAGAGTATACAGGTAGTCCATGACTTATAGCCATTTGTTTAGGGATCGTTCAAAGTTACAACAGAATGAAAAAAAGTGATTTATGACTATTTTTTAACACTAACAACCGTTGCAGCATCCCTGTGGTTACAAAATCCGAATGCTTGGCAACTGGCCTATATTTATGACAATTGTCCCAGGACCATGTGATCTCCCTTTGAGACCTTCTGACAAACAAAGTCAATGGGGAATCCAGATTCACTTAACAACCGTATTGCTAACTTAACAACTGCAGCGATTCACTTAACAACGGCAGCAAGAAATGATGTAAAATGGGGCTAAACTCACTTAACAACTGTTTTTCTTAACATTGGAAAATTTGGGCTCAGTTGTGGTCATAAGTTGAGGACCAGCTGCGTTCCCCCAGAAGGGTTAGCAAAAGTGAGAAGGTCATCTCAGTTGCACAGAAAAAGCAAGTAGGCACCTGTATCAAGCAACAGTAATATAGGAAGATGCTAGAGGTGCACGATCTTTTTAGTGACAATGGGAAAGGCATCAATTCACACTGTGCAGGAGAAGACAAAGGTGAAGATAAACCACCCCTGTTTTTTTTTTAACAAAGAAAACCAGATACTGTAGAGATAGAAAACAAAATAATAAAGGATTCAGTGCCGGATGATGGATTCCTCAGCTTGAATGGCATTCATCCAGAGGATGCAGAGGTGGTATTCAGCAGATTCTGATCAGTTCTGGAGAACCGTTAGCGGAAATTTTGAGTAGTTCGGAGAACCGGCAAATACCACCTCTGACTGGAGATTTTACAGTCTCCTTCCCCTGCCACGCCCACCAAGCCACGCCCACAGAACCAGTAGTAAAAAAATTAGAATCCCACCACTGTGAGGAAGTGCTGAGAATATTTCAAAGTACGAATGTGTTTTTTCACATGAGTAGATTAAAGCCTTGAGGATGTCTAGTTGCTGACGTTGCCAGTGGCGGATTAAGGCTCACTGGTGCCCTAAGCACTGACAAATCTTCGTGCTCCCCCTCCTTTGTACATACTGTACAAACGAAGCCAAGCTTAGGCTACATCAAAGTTTTTGTGGTGCCCCCTTTGGGTCTGGCCTGGTGCCCTAAGCATGTGCTTAGTCTGCTTAATGGTTAATACACCACTGGACGTTGCCATACAGGAAAAGAAAATCCATAGCTGCAAAGAAAGAATCACAGTGGGAACATGAAATGTAAGAAGCATGAACACGAGAATACTCAACACAGTGAAAGATGAAATGAGACAACTGCAAATTGACATTTTAGGCATCGGGGACTGAGGTTGGACACAGTTTACTACTGAAGACATGGAAAATAAAAATGGTTATAGTTAGGAGTGGTACAGGAAAAACAGTGCAAGGCTGCAATGTAACCAATGACCAAACAGTAGCAATGAAACTTAATCAGCAACCTCTTTAATATGATGATCATTAAGTTGTGGCTTCTTCTGATGTTGGAAAAGAGGAAGCTGGTGAGTTTTATATAAAGTGCCACTTAAAACTAATAGAACAAGATGTCCTGCTTGTGATTGGAGACAGGAATGCCAAAGTTAGAAATATTAATGTGGAACCTGTAGTTGGATTGAATGATGTAGGAAACCAAAATTAACCTAAGGAGCATTTTGTCAGTTTCTGCCAATCTAATGACTTCTTCGTTAGTAATACTGACTTCAAACCAAAATATTGTCTGTAAATATGGACCTGGAGAAAACTGGAATCAAACTGACTACATTGTTGTTAAAACAAGATGGAGTTGCTCAGGGGAGCATCAAACACATGGGTGGGTACCAACCAGTGGTGGGATTCAAATTTTTTTACTACCGGTTCTCTGGGCGTGACTTGGTGGGCATGGCAGGGGAAGGATACTGTACAATCTCCAGTCAGAGGTGGTATTTGCCAGTTCTCCGAACTACTCAAAATTTCCCACTACCGGTTCTCCAGAACTGGTCAGAATCTGTTGAATATCACCTCTGGTACCAACTAAGAAGCAGATCACAAAATGTCCATGTGCAAGTTGCATTTTGAGCATATAACCACTGCGTTCAAAGGAAGCATTGGGAATTGCTTTGAAGAGAAGCAGTGGAACTATGGGATAAAGGATTAAGGAAATTACTAAGGAAGAATGTGAAAAGAGAATGCCAAAATGAAGAGCAAACTGGATGGCAGAAGAATTAGTAGAAATTGTAAAAAAAAAAAAAAATAAAGAGAAGAGAAGAAAGGAAGACAAAAACCTCAGGAAAGAATCTCAGAGAACTGTTAGAAAAGCCAATAAGTAGTATTGCAACTTCAATAATGACATTAAAGATGAAAATACTTATAGAAAGTTAAGAAGAACCTTCCCAAAACTGAAATTAGAAGTTTCATCTTTAAATTTCTATGCTAAAAATGCCGAGGGATAGATAACAAGTAATTCAAAGAAAGTCAACAAAGATGGAAGGAGCATATTGAAATACTGTATGATAGATCAACATCTATTGAAATATTATATGATAGATCAATATTTCGACTGGTGGGGTGTAGGAAGACCACCTTTTCTGCCATTGCCTCCATCCTATGGAACATCCAGCCTTTCAGAAGAGCCTGAAGACCTGACTCTGCCAGCTGGCATGGAAATCTATGAGTAGTTCACAACCCTGTTGGTGGTTGATTGCTTGAGGTGCTTCCTCAACTTTTTTTTTACTTTTTAACTTTGCTTTTAATTCTTTTTTTAAATATGTCTCTAAGACTGTCTTTGTATATGGATTTATGGCTTTTATTTGTAAACTGCCCACAGTTACTCAGAAAATGAAATGGATGGTAAATTTGATAAATAACTAAAATAAAACAAATAAGATGAACATAGATGAGCCAAGTCAAAAGAAACTAATGGAATATTCACTAAAGTAAGGGAAGCATCAGAAGAAGAATCAATGAAGTTTCTAACCAAGCCAGCAAATCTCCAGAATGACAAATTTGGAAGAGGTCAATTGGCATTCCAATTCCATAAAAAAGGGGGACTTAACAAAATGTAATTGTTGTAGAATCTTCTTAATTTCACAAAATTATGTTTAAGATTGTCCAACACAGTTTAGAGCCTTACAGAGAAAAGAGATGCCAGAAGTTCAAGCCAGCCCTGGAAAGGTCTGCGAAACACAAGACATTATTGCTGATGCATGCTGTACAATTGAATACAAAAAACAAACAAAAAACAAAAACTTCTTTCTGTGCTTCATTGATTGTAGAAAGGCCTTTGATGGTGTCAATTGCATCAAGTTGTGGAATGTGCTTACAAAAATAAGGAGTCCAGAAACTCATTGTCAAGACACCACTGCCTGGCTTTAGATTAGTAAAAGAGTGACACAAGGCTGTAAACTCTCCTTTTATTTACTCGAATCTATGGAGAAGATAAACTGAAGGCAGCTGGATTGAAAGAAGACGAATGTGGCTTTAAAACTGGAGGAAGAAACATCAATAAGCTACTTATGGTGATGATACTATTTTGATGTTAAAATTAAAATGATCTGCAAGCTCTAATATTGAAAGTCAAGGAGTGAAAAAAATAAATAGGACTACAGTTTAATAGAATAAAAATTAATAACCAACATTCGAATTGACAAAGAAGATATCAAAGTGGTGCATAGCTTCAGCTTTTTAAGATCGCCCATCAAACAAACAGTACAAGAAATATGTTGCGCTAGAGCACTTTGTAACAATGAAGATCTTGGAAAAGATATTGAGATCCTAGGATGTGTCTATAACTGCACACAACAGAAATGGGCACAAAGTGGTTTCCCCTGTGATTTTTGATACAACTAAAAGTTGGACTTGAAGAAGCAGGTTTGAAAGAATATTGTCACTTTTGAATTTTGATGTTGGAGAAGTTTCTCGAGAATACCATGGATAGCCAAGAACACTGACACATGGATCATTGAACAGTAACTGAGACTGAGATAATGGACACATTATGTAAAAACCATTAAGTAAAAAACTGAAGTCTCTTGAGAAATCAATAATTCTGGGGGGAAAAGAAGGTAAGAGAAGAGGAAGGTAACCAGCAACAATATGGATGCACTCAATTACTGCAGCGATGGGTGCACCATTAGAAGACTTGAAGGATCAAGTTAGGGACAAATTGTCATGGAGAAGATCTATCTATGGGTTGATGATATCTATCGGATGATACATTAATCAATTAATCAAACAAGACTTTTAATTTGTTCAATCATATCTAATCCACCCTCATTCAAATCAAAAGTCTCTAGCCGCATCTCAGAAAAAGTAATTTGGTTTATTAGAAATTGCCATGTCGATGCGTGGCTGGATGCAGCCGGTACTAAATCACATCATATATTTCCCCCTTGACCCTGGTCTTTCCCCCACCCTCTGGATGTGACTTCTCCAATGGGACACATCAGTCTCCAAGAGTCATCCATCACGCTCTCCAATAACCTTCTTATGCTCCGACAACTTTGGGCTACCAAGTTGATTATCTAGGCATTTCAAGAATGCCTTGTTTTCCCCCACTCTCTTTTTCTGGCAGCTAAAAAGACAAAAGGAGAATCTTTTTAGTTGACACCTAGCTTAATTCAACTCTTCTACCCCATGTTTTACAAAGGTAGATTTCCTTCTGTTTCTGATCTACAACCTATTACAATCCCCTGTTGTGATATGTCAGAATTATGTCGGAAAAGCTAGCTAATTCAAATACTACAGTTATCGTCTAACCTAATTCAACTGATTTTTTTTCCTATACTCTCTTCTTATTTGTTCATCTCTGAATTTCTATCCTTAGGCTTCTTCTTAATTCTCTCGTGTTTTGAGCCACTTCTGTACTTGTACACCCGGCATTTCTGTTAGTCTTCAATATTGATGATTAACCTTTTTGGTGCCCAGTGCCAAAGTGCAAATGCATGTGTGCGTGCCCCAATTCCCAAAATTCAATGCGAGCGCCCCCCATGCATGTGCCCCATCCCGGTGCATGTGTGCATGTTCCGTACTCATGTGGCCTATGCATGTGACCCACCCCTCCCCCTCCCCCCATTTTGGCTTCCAGGCAGGAAGCTTTTCAGGTCCAAAATGGGGCATGGAGGATCTCACAATCTCCACAGTTTCTCCCCCCAGCGTGCCCTAGCTTTCTCCTGCATTCCTGCCTCCAGTGATTTCCCTGATCTTCTCAGTTTCTCCCCTTCCAGCACACTCTTGCTTTCTCCTGCATTTCTGCCGTCCATGCCTTCTTCGATCTCTGCAGGTCCCCCACCAGCACGCCCTAGCTTTCTCCTGCATTCTTGCCACAGAGAGGCACCTGCGGAGGGTGGAACCTGCCAAAATCGGGGTTATTTTTATAATACATGGCTGGTGTCATGTCTCAATAAGATCTAAGCAACTGATCTAAAGGTACAGATAAATGTCTCTCCTGTCCAGTCATGTCCAACTCTAGGGGGTGGTACTCATCTCTGTTTCTTACCTGACAGAACCAGTATTGTCCAAAAACATTTCCATGGATATGTGGCTAGCATTACTATATGCCCAGGTGCACAGAACACTGTTACCTTCCCACCAAAGTGGTACCTATTAATCTAGTTGCATTTGCATGCTTTCAAATGGCTAGGTGGACAGGACAACAAGGAACTCAATTGATCTTCTCCAGTTATATATAATAATTCATCTACTCTGGATTTTCCACCAATGGTAGCACTTCTCATAACAGAGTTGTATCTTAAGACACACAGTAAGAATTACATTCAGGAAAGGGAACCATTTCTACATGTATTTTGCAAGGCATGAGATAACTGTTAATAAATTGAAAATACCTCCTTTAGATCCAATCTAATTTTGATTATTTTTGTGGTCTTTGGCTGGGCAATCAGCACACAGTGCATGCTGTGGTAATCAGGAACTGCATGTATCATTAGCAGGCGTCAGCAATAAATGAGCACAGAACCTTTAATTTTAAGTTAAAAGATAATACATTGATTAATACCCATTGGATGATTAGTCAAGTCAAGGTTTTAATGCACAATGGGGGAATTCATCCATTATCTGCTCAGCATAATTCTTCTTTCATCTTGGAGACTTTAAAAACAACCAAGGAAAATTACTGTCCCTCTGTAAAGGCTTTTGAATTTCATATGCATTTAATTAGATAACTGCCATCCCAAGGACAGAAACCATGACAAATAGTTGTTCTATTCAAATTAGAAGAATAGGCTGCTCAATGAACAATATTGATGTTCTTGCATACTCCCGTAATACAGGTGTTTGACTAGTTTTTCCTTTAATTTATTTACCTTTTACCATTTAATGTGTTTTTTAAAATGCAGGTTTGGTTTATGTGTGGGTGTGTTATTTAGTTCCCTAAACAACAAATTGTTATCAGCTGCAATGCATAATATATACGTATATACATACATAGTTACACACATACACATATTTGTTTTCATAGATAAGGTATAGGGTATAGGTATGCAGGTCTTGGCGTGTTCGGGCCTTTTCCTGTAAGATTGAAAGTATCTTGGCGACATTTCGACAAGGTCCCACTCGCCATCTTCAGGCTGGTGCTTTTGGCTTCGTGCTTGTGCGAGCAAAGCATGATCGGAGCTGCCGTCTCTCTATAAATACTGGTGGGGAGGTTGGCTGTGTTGTCATTTCTTGATTGGTTGATGGAGTTGATGTTTGCAGATTGGCTGGCTTTTTCGTAAGAACATGTGTGGCTGAGGTATTGGCTGTATGTCTAGCACCCTCCTGTGTTGTAACGACCTGAGTAATGGGCTGTGTGATGACCTTCTGAGTTCTATTGTTGTGACATCCTGGGTCTTGTGCTGTAATCTCCTGGGTCGTTGGCTGTGTTGTAATCTCCTGAGGTTTTGTGGTGTAACTTCCTGAGTTCCGTGATGTGATATCCTGAGTGGGTGGCTGTGATGTGACATTCCGGGTTTTGGTTTGGCTCCGAGTTTGAGGCCTGGCTATGTGTTCATGGCGTATGTCAGTTTGCTTGGTTTGGGGGTCAGGGTGTGCGGCAGCTCGTGATGCAGCCGTGGTTTGGTTTCTGGACGGTGGTTGCCTTTTGCCTATGGGGTGGGTTTGAGTCTGGTGAGGGAGATTGGTGGTGGCATCATGTGTTGTTTTGGGTCCGGTGTTGGTTTTCGTGGCTGGGACTTTGTTGATAAGGGCTAGTTTCCAAATGTCTGGTAGGCGGGAGGTATCATCCTGTTTATTCATGTTATGGGGTGTTTCTCTATTTCGATGGCTTCCCTGATTATTCACTTGCTGAAGTGTTCAGTATTGGAGATTAATTTGGTTCCCTCAAAATTAATGTCATGTCCTATGGCTTTAAGGTGCTGGAAAAGGGAGGAAGTATTTTCTTCTTTTCTGACTGCGTTCTTCTGCATCGCAATTTAATTTATACAACACCTTCATAAAGTCCAAATATCTTTCCATTACTTTTCGGATTTTGGTTACTCTTTTATAAATGTCAAATCACCATTTTCATTTATTTTATTTATTTATATGTAAAATTTATTGGCCACCCACCTTACCTTACCCACCTAACTTTACTACCGTAAGCCTCTGGGCGGCTTACAATCATAAAAGATAATTGTCATCCAAGAAGCTTCTTCAGTTCTGGCTGAATGTTGGGGAATGGAAGGAAAAAAAGCTAGCTAAAGAAGCTTCTTGGATAGGAAGTGAAAGGTCTTCAAAGAAAAACCAGAAAATCCAGTTGCCTCTTGAATAAAGCGCCTTTGAGACTACTCTGACATGATTTCTCATATTGTTAGTAATTCCTTGGACCTGACACCTGGAAGAGGCTGGAAGCTACTGCGGGTCACACAACCGAGATGTTATATAACCTTGTGGCATCCCAAAAAGACCCCAAACTTCCATCCCATCCTCTTAATCAGTTATCAGACCCAGACTTTACAGGCAAGGAAAAGACTGTAAAGATTCCCTGAATATGTAACAACTTGACCCTTGATATGAAATCACCAGTTTTAATCTTTGTATAATGTTGATATTTCACAGCATGCATTGCAACACACAGCCAAGCTTTCTTATAAGCAATAGAAAGGATTCAAATCGCATCCCACAGCTGACAGGATAGGAATTCTAAGCAATTGGTTTCCTACACATCGAGACAGTGAAGCTCGTTCAGGATTCAAGTAGGTCATAACACCTTCGTGGATCTCACCTGGGTGGGTGGTAATGTATCCCTGAGGCAAGCTCATCATTTTCAGCAACAGCCAAGGGAGTGCTTGTCATTGCAGACAAAGCCCTCCCTTCTCTCTTTGTCATAGGACAGATTTTAATTGACTCCTGGGCAACAGTGATAAATCTTAACCCCTGCTTAGATCTTCAAATAGGATCCCTCCTGAATTAACAGGGAATAAATCTAAGAAATTCCTTAACCCCTCCTGATACTATTCAGCCAAACTAATGAGCTTTCCAGATCCATGTACTAAATTTAGTCTTTTCCAAGAACTTCACAGCCTGACAACCCACATCTACCTGAGAGCTCCAAAATTGTATTTTTATTAAGCTTACAAATGAGGGAAATTATTAAATGTATGACTGATGAGTAACCAAGTTAACAAAGATTAATTCTGTGAACATGAAATAATGACATCAAAGTCAGTTTTGTTTCTGGCACCACCCACTAATTTGGGAATACAGTTCCCGATACATTCTTATTTGTCTAAGGGCATTTTTTTTGCCTAGAAAGTTTTATAGTCCGGTTTGTGCAGAATGGTTAGCAATTATTAAGGATAACAAGAGATTATTTTAAGCTAAATGGCTTACTATATGGATAAATATGGAGATGCTGTTTAAAGTGACACTAGAATGTAGCGTCGAGGCTGTGACACACTTTGCTCCTTTCAAAGCTTTACTAGATTCACAAACTCAGTGGATGAACTTAGTCAAGCCTCTATTTTTAGCTTCCCAAATGACATAGCACTAGCACTAGCACTTAGACTTATATACTGCTTCACAATGCTTTACAGCCCTCTCTAAGCAGTTTATAGAGTCAGCCCCCCATCCCCCCCAACAATCTGGGTCCTCATTTTACCGACCTCAGAAGGATGCAAGGCTGAGTCAATTTTGAGCCTGGTGAGATTCAAACTGCCAAATCGCAGTCAGCCAGTAGTCAACTGAAGTAGCCTGCAGTACTGCATTCTAACCATTGCGCCACCAGGACTACATAAATAATATGGACCAACCTTATAGAGCTATTTTAAGTATTCATAAAGCATTATCGACTCCAAGTGAAATATTAGTGCTACTTTTATCTTATAAAAAAGTATTCTATAGTATGTTTCTGCTGCCCATTTGAGATTCATTTGACCTCTGATTCAGCAGGTTCTGACCAGTTCTGGAGAACCGGTAATGAAAATTTTGAGTAGTTTGGAGAACCGGCAAATACCACCTCTGACTGGCCCCACCCCCATCTATTCCCTGCCTCCTGAGTCCCAGCTGATCAGCTGGGTTTTCTTTTATTGCCCTGCATAAAAGAACAGAGCTGGAAAGCAGGTTAGTGGGATGGGGAGAGAATGGGATTTTGCAGTAACCTTCCCCCAAGAGTGGGGAGGGAATGGAAATTTTACAGTATCCTTCCCCTGCCACACCCACCAAGCCACACCCACAGAACCGATAGTAAATTATTTTGAATCCTACTCCTGCCCTCTTGGCATCTGCAAGGGGTTTTAAGAACTTCACAATGTGCCCATCCTATGGCACCAAAGTCCCAATCCTTTTACATTTGTACGTGGCCTCTCATGTACATGTAAAATAAAAAAGTTTCCATCACACAAAGGTGCCTTTTCAAGAAGCAAAGGGACTTTCTTTGTTTTTCCTTGAAGACATTTTGCTTCTCATCCAAAAACCTTCTTCAGTTCTGATTGAATGGTAGGGTAATAGAAGTCATCTGGGAGTTAGTACTTTTTCTGAGAGTCGTGAGGCCACTTGGAAGTTTATCCATGCCCTTAAGGTCACCTGACTAGAGCAAATGGGTGTGGAAACTTTTTTTCCTTCCATTCCTCACCATTCAGTCAGAATTGAAGAAGCTTCTTGGATGAGAAATGAAATGTCTTCAAGGAAAAATAAAGTTTGTTTGCTCCTTTGGGATCTAGATGATGGAGAATCTCCATAGACACTTCTATCACACGACCATGAATGCCATCTAAATTTCATAAAAATATTGTTTTATTATATTATTATAAAACATAAAGTACACAATATTATATGGATCTGGAAATATCTACATTCATATTATCATAAGATGTTATATTATTTTGATATAGTCATATTTATATAGTACTGACCAGAGATTATTAAAATTCTAATCTTTATATAACTTAGACCTTTAAAGATAGGGAAAAAAGGTATTATATCAGTGTTAACTTTGATTTTGAAATGTTGAAGTTAATAAACATAAGACTTGCTTAGATTTCATGCCTAAAGCTGAATATAACATTCATAAACAATTTCAAATTATATCACAATGTTTATTGTACAATAAAGGCTTCTGTCTTAAGCTGATTTTAATAAAGTCTCCACTGTCCTGTCTTGTTATTATTGTTTTTGCACGATGAACAAAACAGAGAAAAGAAACAAAACAAAAATAGGCAACAACTAAAAGAAAAATAGAAGGGAGGAAAGGGCTGTTGGTTTCTAACTTACTCCTCTTTGCGCTTCTGCTAATTTGCAGTGATTATAAACACTTAGGTCCCTTTGGAAGCCAAATTGTAAATGTTTATATCTGCCACGCTGTGTGATATTCTTGTGTATTCTTGCTTATACTTGGTTCAATTTCTGTTGGAGGCTATATAGAGTTAATTTTGCCATTGCTGCAGATTGTCCAAATTTAAGTTCTGATCAAATATTCTCAGAAATGTATCTTTCTTTCAATGTGGTTGGGGAAAATTTGTTTCTCATTTTTATGAGCATGTATCTCAATAAGTCAACGCCCTGTCCGCCCCCTCCCTGCTGTTGACTCAGGCATTTCTCTGATTCAATTGACTGCTTTATCAATCAGTAAGTCATCCTTATCAATAGATGCATTTTATTGTTGTACTTTTCATTATAGTGATTGCATTATTACTGACTTTGCCACAATTTATTATGCAAAGAGGTTGGCTGAATTCTCTGGCTGAATCATTTTCTGGGTTTTTCCTTTTATTTTTTTTCCCCCTTTTCTCCACAATCATTCAGTTACAATCAGAATAAGGGCCATAGGCTCAAAGCCTTGAAGACATACTGTCAATTCATAAAACATTTTGTATACATTTTATAGTTGACAACAGAAAGAAGGGGGGGGAGTTTCAAAGAGCAGATGGCAGAGTGGAATCGAAAGTACATTCCATTCATATTTTCTTCAAAGACTGATTAGATGACTGAAGCTTCTGCCGCAAAAATCTAATTGGAGAGCATGATTGATGACTCTTGGCTATGGACGTTTTTCATTGGATGAAACACCCAGAGGGGTGGGGGGGAAAGCAGGATCAAGGGCGACAGTGAATTAGGTATCTCAGACTTGGCTACGCCCAGGTTAGTGCCGGACGTAGAATGTTACCTTCAAATAAATTCTCTTTAGTTTTGGGAGTGTGGCTCAAGGCTCATGATTTAATTGGAGTAACTGCCGGAATCCTGACACATACAACAACAATGGAGCCCATAATTTCTGCTGCTAACTGAGACGGTTGTTAAGTGAATTTTGCCCCAATTTATGATCTGTCTTGCCACAGTTGTTAAATGAATCACTGCAGTTGGTACATTAGTAACATGTTAGTAACATGGTTCAGTGAATCTGGCTTCCCCATTGACTTTGCTTGTCAGAAGGTTGCAAAAGCTGATCATATGACCCCAGGACACTGCAACCATCATAAATATGAACCAAGCATCCAAATTTTGATCACGAGACCATGGGGATGCTTGCACTGGTCCCAGGTGTGAAAAATGAACATGTCATTTTTTTTTTCAGTGCTGTTGTAATTTTGAACAGTCACTAAATGAACTGTTGTAAGTCATGGATGACTTGTACAAATGTTCCCTATTAAGGAAAATCATCAGAAATTTGTTTAAAAAATAGATATTGGGAATCCTTGAGATTATAAATGCCTCCCTTTTGTTCATCAGTGCAGAGGTGGTATTCAGCAGGTTCTGACCAGTTCTGGAGAACCAGTAGCAGAAATTTTGAGAAATTCGGAGAACCGGCAAATATCATCTGTGCTGTCCCTGCCGCCATCTATTCTCTGCCTCCCGAGTACCAGCTGATCGACCGAGTCTTCTTTGGTTGCCCAGCACAGGAGAACGGAACTGGAAAGCAGATTAGTGGGGGTGGGGAAGGAATGGAATTTTGCAGTATCCTTCCCCTGCCATGCCCACCAAGCCACGCCCACCAAGCCATGCCCACCAAGCCACACCCATAGAACCGGTAGTAAAAAAAATTGAATCCCACCACTGCACTAGTGGCTCCATTCTTGCAAAATAATGAATGATATATTCATGACCTGAATTTCAGAGTGTTTGCTGATCTGTTATGCTTCTTGGCCAATTAAAATTTGGACTCAAAACATTGAGTAGGAAAAAATGTGTAGGATAATCATTCAAACTCAGAAACACATACATTTCAAAACAGATTAAATAAAAAGAATAAGTGGACAAGTGGCATGCATTACTGTGAAAAATATCAGAAGTTTTTCTTCTTTATCAGTCTGAAGAGATTCTCAGTCATCCAGGTCATGGTTTTCCCAAAAAGGTGCTTTTTCAGGAGGCAACTGGACTTTCTTCTTTTTTCTTTTGAAGACATTTCACTTCTCATCCAAAAAGCTTCTTCAGCTCTTCCATTCCCTGCTATCCTGTCAGAGCTGAAGAAGTTTTGACAGAAAGTCCAGTTGCCTCTTGAAAAAACACCTTTGGGACTTCTTGTTTATCAGTTTATCAAGCTCTATTCAAAGAGATAAACAGAGGATGGTGGGAAAAGGTGTACTTTCCGTTTGGAACTCAAGAAACAGGGATGCTAATTGTTTTAGCATTAGGATGCTATTGCATTTAGGCTTATATACTGCCCCTTAGCATTTCATTGCACTCTGTGGTTAGTTTACAATGTAAGCATTATTAGCTAATTGCCCCTCACAATCTGTATCCTCATTTTACCTATCTCAGAAGGATGGAAGGCTGACTCAATCTTGATCCCTGTCAGGATTAAACTCCAGGCGGTGGGCAGTGTTTGCCCCTAATACAGCATTTTAACCACTGTGCCACCAGTGTTTTGTAGTTGGCATCATAGCTAAATTCCAAGGACACTCCAATTGGCTTTAAAATAATACTGTATGTTAGATAATCACTAGATGATGGGTTCAACATCATATTAAGCCAAGGTCTGTTAAACAACGTAGCCTACAAATAACATTAAGCCATGAGATCCATAACCATAAACTTCAGAGGCTAGACTTCAATAAAAATAATTTTAGACATTACTAGACTTCATTTTCACAACTCATAGTAGAATACTGAATAAATGAACTCTATGCATTACATACTGTATATAATACCTCAACACAATTTTTGTGATGCATATTTTTGCATTAAGACTTTTAATTAATCTCTTCTCCCTCCCCATTTATCACTTAATATAACAAATCATATATCTGCTTAAAAGCAAAAGAGATTAACTTAGAAAAGAAGAGAAGTCATTCAAAAGTGAATGAGAAAAAAATATATGCAGCACAGTATGTGGAGCTTTAGAAAAGAATTGCAAAAATTGTCAATAAATGCAATTTCTCTATAGGGGTTCTCTAAAAGGAAGGAAATTGCTAAGCAAAATGTAATGGCCCACCATATCCTCATAAATCTTTTCTATTTAGATTCCACTTATAAGTATTCACTCAGACTGATATATGAAATATTCATAGCAGAATTGATTAAGCAACCAAGCTGGTGCCAGATTGGGCCCCATATCTAAGATGAGAATTTGAAAAACTTGAAGATGTGAAGTTTTATCAAGGAACAGAGAAGTAAATATCTAGGATGAGAAGTCTCTTTGATTTGGGCAAAACAGTGAGGTTTCACTCCTCAAACCTTCCATACCCTTAGATAAAAACAGTATATTCATTATTAGTGCTGGACCAGAAGAATCTTGGTCAAAACGACACTATAGAGTACTGCACATCAGAACAACTAGATACAAGAATAGTTTTTTCCCCGAAAACTATCACTCTGCTAAACAAATAATTCCCTCAACACTGTTCAACTATTACAAAGATTGCACTACTATTACTGTTAATCTTCTTACCACTCCTTATCACCCATTCCCTCCAACTTGTGACTGTATGACTGTAACCTAGTCATTTGTATCCTTATGATTTATATTGCTGTTTCCTACTATGATTTAATTGCTTATTGTACCCTGACTATCATTAAGTGTTGTACCTCATGATTCTTGATGAATATATCTTTTTTTAATGTATACTGAGAGTATTTGCACCAAGACAAATTCCTTGTGTCTCCAACCACACTTGGCCAATAAGGAATTCTATTCTATTCTGTTCTATCTTGATTGTTGGAATCCAGGATTCTCCACTAATCCAGAAGCATGAATAGGACCTCACTTTGAACTATCTTGTGTTATGAGCTTTGGGGATCCAGAAAATAGTTGTGAAGGAATGGACAACCAGAACTGGCTATAAAAACGATCTAGAAAACTAGAGGCTTCTCTATCTCTCGCTTTCTCCCCACACCCTCTTAATTAATCAGTGGAACAATTTGTTTCCAAAGTTGTGGGTGTTCCATCAATGGAGGTTTTTAAGAAGAGATTAGACAACCATTTGTCCAGAATGGTATAAGGTTTCCTGCCTGAGTAGGGGGGTTGGACTAAAAGATCTCCAAGGTCCCTTCCAACTTTATTATTCTATTACTTACAACCAAATTCAAAGTTCCAATAGCTTCTCCCCCTCTGCAGTCACATGACTGCATTATAGGTACTCAGCATCTGGCTCACATTTATTTATTTAATATTTATTTATCTAAAACATTTGTATATACCATTATTCAGACAACTCTGGTGGCTCCCGATAAAATCACTCTAAAACACACTCGCACACTTGAAAACATAAAATATTAAAAACAATAAAAACAAACCTGGCACCAATCCATGCAAACTTGTCATCTAATCTCTCAAGGATTGGAAGAAAAGCCATTTCAGACCTTTGCAATGTCCCACATTCCTATGACTGCAATTTCTTTGTATTTTTTTCCCTCACAAACTGACATTTGCTTCCTATTTCTGGCGAAAAAAAAAACACTGCAGAAAATGGATTTGCTTCATGACTGTGGAATTTATTTAATGACCATGTATTTGCTTAACCACCCACTGCAAAATTGTTGTAACATTGAGTCAGTCACATGATGACTTACTTAATGACCTGCATGATTTACAGCTGTAATCCTGGATTCAGTTGTGGTTGTAAATCAAGGAATACCTGTAATGGAGAGATAAAGTTGAAGGAGGGAGGAAAGACAAGGAATCAGAGGTGGTATTCAGCAGGTTCTGGCTGGTTCAGGAGAACCGGTAGTGGAAATTTTAAGTAGTTTGGAGAACCAGTAAACACCACCTCTGACTGGCCCCGCCCCCATCTATTCTCTGCCTCCCAAGTCCCAGCTGATTGGCTGGATCTTCTTTTGTTGCCCTGCACAGGAGAATAGAGCTGGAAAGCAGGTTAGTGGGTGGGGAGGGAATGGGGCTTTTGCAGTATCCTTCCCCTGCCAGTATCCTTCCACATCACACCCACCCAAGCCACGCCCATAGAACCAGTAGTAAAAAAAAAATTGAATCCCACCACTGCTAGGAATGCGAGATAATTGCACAATCAAGATGTGAGGAAGAATGTGACTTGTTAAAATAGTAACATTCATCCAGTTAAATTCAGAGAAAAGATGCCAGCAAGCATTAATTGTTGGGAATTGTGGGAATTGAAGTCCCAGCCAATCTGAAGCACACCAGATTGAAAAAGAATTGCCACCTTCTGCCACTCACAAAGTAAAATCAATGAAGCAACAAAAGTCTGCATGTGTTTCTAAAAAAAAATGAAGGCTTAAAATCCTCAGTAGATGAGAAAATAAAAATTGTTCTGTCTTTTCTTTTTGCTCTAAGTCGCACTCTTTCATTAAGTACATAATGATTCAAGATTCCCCCCCCCAAAAAAATACAAAATTGTAATTTTTAAAATGGTAAACTTCTCATTCAAGGCATGTCAGGAGAACTCTATAGGAACCACACCCAACGTGCCCTGACAGATCTGACAGGAAACATGAAAAATGTGGTGCTTTCTATCATAATGATTATTTCTCACATAACACCAGCTGTGCTTCCATTAAACCGAATGACTGCTTTCCTATACAACACCAAAGACCAGCATTCAGTCGTGAAAGAAATACAATTCTCCTTCAGTTTTCCCCGCTTGCTTTAAATCGGTGGCAATCTGTGCAACCACATCCACATTGGAAATATTGAAGAAAAAAAAACAACAACACAAACCAAAACAAGTACCACTCCATTCAAAATAAAACAGGGGTATTTTTTTGTTTCAGCTTGGAGAAAACCCCTTGCCCATGAAGTAGAGGAGGAAGTGGTTACAGAAATATTTTACATGAAAGTTAGCTCTGATGAATGACTCCCTTTCGCTCCAAGGCATTTCATTCAACTGCTCTTCAGAGAGTCCTTAGGGCTCCTCCAGGAAAGTCCCCGGTGCCTCCTTGCCTATTTTAGTTGTCACAATGATGGGGAGAAAAGCAACAACCACCAAATAAACACACCCACACTGAAGCTCTTGTCAAGAGGCAAGCAGAAACGTTGCCAATTTTGGAATGTAGGCTTAGCTACTAAAGGAAATAGCTGCCTAATTCCGCTGGTGTATATTATACACTCCTTCCCCAATTATTAAGAACAGCAGTCTCCCTCCCTCTCTCACTATTTCCCTTCTTCTCCCCTTTCCCACCCTCTCTCTCCTCCTCCTTCCCTCTTCCCACTCCTTCCCTTTCCCACCCTCTCTTTCCCCCTCCTTCCCTCTTCCCACTCCTTCCCTTTCCCACCCTCTCTCTCCCCCTCCTTCCCTCTTCCCACTCCTTCCCTTTCCCACCCTCTCTCTCCCCCTCCTTCCCTCTTCCCACTCCTTCCCTTTCCCATCCTCTCTCTCTCCCTCCTTCCCTCCCTTTCCCACCCTCTCCCTCCCTCTCTCCCCTCTCTCTTACTACCTCCCTCCTTCCCTCTCTTTCCCACCTTTTCTATCTCTCCTCCTTCCCTCCCTCTCCCTCTGTCCCCCATCACTATCTCCCTCCTTCCCTCCCTTTCCCACACTCTCTCTCTTCCTCCTTCCCCCCCCTTTTCTCTTGCCCCCCTCCCTCCCCTCTCTCACTATCTCCCTCCTTCCCACCTTTTCCCATCCTCTCTTTCTCTCTATCTCTCTCTCCCTCCCTCTCTCTCCATGTACTTGTCTATTGGTAATCTTAAAGAATTAGGAAACCCCTATAGAGAACTCTGGCCTATAACTGAACTGTAGAACACTATATGGTCTGGTTGTGTCAAATGTCAAAAAAAAAACCACCTCAAAAATCATAATCAGACATTATGCCTGGCCTAGATTCACAAATGTGTGTGTGTGTGTGTGTGTGTGTGTGTGTGTGTGTGTGTGTGTGTGTGTGTAATGATCTTTAGTGAGAAACACAAACGAAGAGCTACAGTTTATAACACACCCAGTCTCTAAATTCATTACTTAGGGATGTTTCATTTTTAACCTCAAGGAAAGGAAAATGACTGTTTTAATTTCTCAGTGTGGCAAAAACAATACAAACAGAAAATGAAATGTACGAATACATATAAAGGTACATAATAAAACAAGTAGATTAAACTTTTGTCTTTGATCCACCAATGTCTTGAAGCGTAGCCTTAATGTTGTGATGTTCGAAGGCGGTCTGACTGCACAGCCCATAGTTTCTGAACCTGGGAATAACACACACAAGCCAAAGTTTGTCACTTCAGCTATGTTCCTGAATAAAATCCATGGTCAGTGTTCTGCTAAAAGAACCGCTTTTCAGATGAAAATCAGAAGGAATGATTCTTTTCTCCACATGAACACTCAGAGGCCATAAAGTGCAAAGTATCACTAAATGAATATACTGAATGAGCAGGAAACCTGCTGACCACTTTGCCCAAATTCTATTCCGTGCAGAGAGAGATCAAACTACTTCTGTAACAGTTTTGACTCAATCAGACCATATTTAAAAGTTCACTTTTCTACCATATTTTCCCCTGTATAAATAATAAAACTGGCAATAATGGACCCAGCAACGGAACACACTGTGGATAAAGATACAAATGGAATAGCGCCTAACTCAAAATGGCCAGGCTGTGTGCTGAAATGATACCATGATAGCTCCATCACTCACTTCTTAGTTCATCTGTCATCACAAGCCATGGTCTGTAGTGGAAATGTTTCAAGTCATCCTATCACGCAGAGATAAGAAAGTGGCTGGGTAGTGCTGGAACCATCACACAAGTGCTCTGCCCTCAAGTCAGGCAGAGAGTAGATTAGATTACTTCAGCTGTTGGGCAGACGCTCATAACAGTTTTTGTGACATGGAGAGAGAATCAAATAGGTGGCAGATGCTTTCACACCGCCACCGAAAACTTGTACCTGTCCTGGCATTACCAGTGATATATTACAAAGGTATAGATTTGTGCCTGGTCGCATACATACAGTCACACGTGTGTTACATATGAATGGGCAAGTATGAAAGAAGGACCATTAAAAGCAGGTGATAGATTCAGAAGGATTGCTTTTTAAGATCGAAGTTAGGCAGCATCAGGGGTGGGATGCTACCGGTTCTGCCCGGCTCTATAGAACCGGTAGCTCTGAAGAGCAGCAGACACAGAACTGGTTCTGTGTCTGCTGCTGTTTGGCCCACCCACCTGCCTGGGCTCTTACCCAGGGGTGGGATTCAAATTTTTTAACAACCAGTTCTGTGGGCGTGGCTTAGTTAGTGGGTGTGGCTTGGTGGTCATGTGACTGGCTGGGTGTGGCCAATTCAATATCATTCACATCGAGGCACGCATCTCCTCGCCTGGCCTCTCATGACTGTGGGGATGCTGCAACAGTCGTAAGTGTGAAAAATGATCATAAATCACTTTTTTCATTGCCATTGTAACTTTGAATGCTCACTCCACACAAGCAAAGTACCAGCAAAGGAGGGAAAAAAACTCCAGAGAAGTTCCTGAGACAGGAAGTCTAGTCCTACCAAGAACGTAATAAGGGTTAACGGAGAGGCAGTTTCTGTAAGCAACACCAGAATGTTTCCTTTCTGCCTTCCTTACAGGATTAGGCCAGTAATTTCTTCTAACAACCGGTAGCTTAAGGTTTATTACACGTGTACATGAAACACACAAGCATGCACAAAACATAGTCACCGAACCGGTAGTAACACTGGTTGAATCCCACCCCTGGGCAGCATACAATAATGATAATATTTTTGAAAAAAAAAATATATTCAACCCAACTTCCAGCAACTCTGTGTAGTTTACAAAGAGTTACAAATAACAAAAAAGAAAAAAGATGGCACAGATGGTCAAGTTGGAGGGAAACAAATGTGTTATATTCTCTATGACAGGGGTCCCCAACCTGAAGGTCGTGGGCCAGTACCAGGCCATGGCCTGTTTGGAACAGGGCCATGCAATCAGTTTCATTTGTGTGAATGATGGGTGCATATGGGGGGTTTTAAGAAACATAGGAGGGAGGGGTTTCTTAATAAATTTTTACTTAGATTTTTAAGGGGGTTAGGTAGGTCCGGGTGGGAGTTGGGGGACAACTCGCCAGAGACTGGGACCAGGCCGGGGGTTGAGCGTGGCCGGGAGAGTCGGAATCCGGGTGGCTCTGTATTGAGGATGGGGGGGTCATCGGGGAGGGTGGAATTAAATTCATTGAGACGGTGAGCGGGAGGGGCAGATTTGGCGGTTGTAGGGGGCCATATTTTGTGTCGGGAGCGCGCCCTCGCTATTTGCTTGCTGTGGCACGCTCCGACCCCCTTGTCATCTCCTGTTCCCCAGGGGGTTTGAGCAATCGGGCCCTGGGCCTTCGGCTGATGTTATGTAACGCCAGGTCCGTTGTTAATAAAGCCCCCCTCGTCCATGATCTGATTTGTGAGGGGGGTGCGGACCTGGTGGGAGTTACCGAGACCTGGCTGGGCCAGGAGGGGGGAGTCCCCCTGGTGGAGATGTGTCCAGCCGGGTTTCGGGTTTTTCATCGGCCGAGGGCCCAGGGGAGGGGAGGGGGGGTTGCGGTGGTTATTAAGGAGGATCTGTGTCCGAGGGAAGCCACTGTGTCTCAGACGACCGGGTGTGAGCTCCTTTTTGTGAAGTTCGGTTCCAAGGTTCAGGTGGGCTTGCTGATCGCATACCTGGCTCCCTGCTATGCGGCAGCGGCCCTGCTTGAGCTCCTTGAGGTTATAGCTGGCGTGGCGGTTGGGACCCCCAGGCTTATGGTCATGGGGGATTTCAACTTGCCATCTGCTGGCGGTACCTCGGGGATTGCCCAAGAGTTTATGGTTTCCATGACGGCCATGGGCCTGACCCAGTTAATTCGGGACCCTACTCATGTGGGAGGTCACACCTTGGATTTGGTTTTCGTCTCTGATCAGTGGCAGAGTGATCTGGGTATAGGGGATATAGTTGTAGAACCCCTGTCATGGTCGGATCACTCGCTCCTGAAGCTCGACTTCCGTTCCGCACCCCCTGACCACAGGGAGGCGGGGCCATTAAAATGGTACCGCCCCAGGCGCCTGATGGACCCTGATAGGTTCCTGACGGAGCTTGGGCCATTACCCGAAGCTCTCACACACGACTCGGTTGAGGGCTTGGTCGCCGCCTGGGATAGGGTGGCGGCTGGGGCCCTTGACCGGGTCGTGCCCTTGTGGCCTCTGACCCGGTGCCGATCCCAAATGGCTCCTTGGTTTTCTGAGGAGCTAAGGGAGATGAAGCGCCGGAAAAGACGCCTAGAGAGCAGTTGGAGGGCTAGCCGTTCTGAGTCTGACCGAACACTTCTACGATCTTATATTAAGACGTATTTAGTGGCGATGAAGGTGGCGAGGAGGACTTACCTCTCCACCCTTATTGCATCCGCGGAAAACCGCCCAGCCGCCCTGTTTAGGGTGACCCGCTCCCTTCTAGAGAGGGAAGCGCGGGAGGATCCCTTACAGGGACGGGCTGAGGAGTTTTCTAGTTTTCTGCAGGATAAAATCGCTCAGATTCGGGACGAGCTGGACTCCAACTGGGCATCTCCGGGCGGGGGGGCGGGGGTGGATATAGGTGAGGCCAGTTGGGTTGAGTTCGACCCTGTTACTGTAGAAGACGTGGACAGGGTGTTGGGGGGACTGAATGCCACCACCTGTTTGTTGGACCCGTGCCCCTCCTGGCTGGTTTTGGCCACTCGGGAGGTGACACGAGGCTGGTTCCAGGGTATTATAAACGCTTCCTTGAGAGAGGGGCTTCTACCTACCGCCTTGAAGGAGGCGGTGGTGCGGCCCCTCCTCAAGAAACCGTCCCTGGACCCAGCATTGTTATTAAATTACCGTCCCGTCTCCAACCTTCGCTTCGTCAGTTTCCTCGATTCCTGGATGAAGCGAGTTATCTTGACCCCCTCCAATCGGGCTTCAGGCCCGGGCATAGCACGGAGACGGCGTTGGTCGCGTTGGTTGATGATCTCTGGAGGGCTCGGGACAGAGGTTGTTCCTCTGTCCTGGTCCTGTTAGATCTCTCGGCGGCTTTTGATACTGTCGACCACAGTATCTTATTGCAGCGGTTGGAGGGGTTGGGGGTTGGAGGCACCGTATTACGGTGGTTCTCCTCCTTCCTCTCCGACCGCTCGCAATTTGTGTTAACGGGGGGGCAGAGATCGTCCCCAAGGCCCCTGCTTTGTGGGGTGCCTCAGGGGTCGGTGCTCTCGCCCCTGCTGTTTAACATTTATGTAAAGCCGCTGGGTGAGATCATCCGTGGCTTTGGGGTGGAGTTCCATCAGTACGCTGATGATACTCAGCTGTACATCTCCACCCCGGGCCACCCCAACGAAGCCGTCGAAGTGATGACCCGGTGCCTGGAGGCCGTGCGGGGTTGGATGGGTCGTAACAGGCTTCGTCTCAACCCGGCCAAAACCGAGTGGCTGTGGTTTCCTGCGCCCAGATATAGCCAGCTTATTCCTTCGCTGGCCGTGGGGGGAGAGGTTTTGACCCCCGTGGAAAGGGCGCGCAACTTGGGTGTCCTCCTGGATGTACGGCTGTCTTTGGAAGAACATATTGCAGCCGTCGCCAGGTGGGCTTTTTATCAGATTCGTCTGATTTACCAGTTGCGGCCCTTTCTGGATCTGGGCGCACTTCGCACAGTCACTTCCGCCCTCGTTATCTCCCGCTTGGATTATTGCAACGCTCTCTACATGGGGCTCCCCTTGAAGAGTCTCCGGAGGTTGCAGTTAGTTCAGAATGCAGCCGCGCGGGTGATCGTGGGCGCCCCTCGAGGCGCACACGTAACACCACTTCTCCGCAGGCTGCACTGGCTTCCTGTGGCCTACCGGATTCGATTCAAGGTGGTACTGATGGTATTTAAAGTGCTCCATGGCTCGGGACCTGAGTACTTACGGGACCGCCTGCTGCCATCAACAACCTCCCGCCGCCCAGTACGCTCCCACAGGGTGGCCCTACTTGGGGTGCCGCCGCCTGACTGTTGTCGGCTGGCGGCCCCGAGAGTTCGGGCTTTCTCTGTGGGAGCTCCCTCCCTATGGAATGATCTCCCCCCGGAGATACGGGCTATGACGGATATTCTGACCTTCCGGCGCGCAGTGAAAACAAAACCCTGCTTTTCGAACAGGCCGGCCTGGCCCAGTAACTATGTTTTCTGGTTTTAATTAATTCTAAATTGGTGTTTTATTAGTTTTAATTTTTAACTTAAATTTTGAATAGACAGCTGGATTTAATTATTTAATTTATTTTTAATCGTATTTATTGTGTATTTATTGTATGCTTTTAGTAGGCTGTACACCGCCCCGAGTCCCTTTTAGGGAGAGGGAGCGGTATAAAAGTGCGATTAAAAAAAAAAAATATGCCCGCTGCTTGTGCAAATGAAGCTGTGTGTGCAAGCTGTTGTGATTTGCAAGCAGCCAATGTGGACAGCAGAGGTATCGGACAGTGAGGACGAAAAGGAACCAGTCAGGGAATCTGGCGAGGGCTTGGATGAGGGTCCTGCATTTGATGCAGGGATGGGGCCAGGACTATCTGAGAGTGGGGTGCTGCCTTCTGAGCTTTCAGAGTCTGGCAGCAGCGAAGCAGAGGACCCCAGGGGAGCCTGTTCCTAGTGCGTGTGTGTGCAGAACTGCTAGAAGGCTAGAGCAGCTGAAGCAGAAGTGGCGACTAGGGAGTAAGGCTGGGAAGTAATTGCCCCTCCCAAAAGGGATAAAAGTCAGTCCTCAATGACAAAGAGGAAGCAGGAAGCAAAGCAGTTCAGTAATCTCCTAGTCCTTTGTGAAGCTCTGTACTCTGCTCGGTTTTTTCTAGGTTTTTGGGTTGGTTTATGTGAGCCTTAATTGGACTTCTGTTTCTTGGCAGCATTCTACAGCACTGAAAAGCATGCTCTTATCTGGAGGAACTGTGTATAATGAGTTTTGGCTGGGAATTCAAGTAATTCCCAGCGTCGCATTAAAAAAGGTTTTAACTTTTAAATTCAGTTTGGTTTTATTAAGTTTGACGAATGCTCTCTGCTGCCTGTGCAGGACCAGCCCCGCTACTGCCCTTGCTGCTACTGTTGATTCACAAAGCCGGAAAAGTTGGGGATCATTACTCTCTGACTTTCTATGGCATCTTGAGAGGGTCTAATCCAGGGGTGTCAAACTCACGTCATCATGGCGGCATCACAGTGACGTATCAGGAATTTTTCCTCCTTCGCTAAACTGGGTGCGGGCGTAGCCAGTGCGGGACACATCCACCCTATGGCCTGGGAGTTTGACAGCCCTGGTCTAGTCAATACACCATGCCTACTGTTTGGTTGGGCTATTCATGGGTAGGTATAGGAAAGTGTGTGTGTGTGTATGTATGTGTAATACAAATATACATATACACACATACGTATGCACACACATCTATATACTCCATACTTATGATGACAAACCTATGGCATCTGTCCAGAAATGGCATGCAGAGCCATCTCTCCAGGCATGCCAGCCATTGCCCATTGCTCTTCTGGGTTCTGGTGTACGCATGCATGCCAGCCAGTTGGTCTTCATGCACGGGGGATCACTGGAAACTGGAAGAGCAGCTCCCCAGCATGCTCTTCTGGTTTCTGGTGCTCCCCCATATGCATGCATGCTCCCATTTTGGCAATCGTTGCCAGAAAGGTTTGCCAACACTGCTCTATACTCTACTCTACTCTACCCTACTCTACTCTACTCTACTTAGTATACTCTACTTACTATACTATACTATATACTATACTATACTTACTATACTATACTATACTATACTTACTATACTATATCATACTATATAGTATATAGTATATACTATACTATACTTACTATACTATACTATGCTATATAACATACTATAATTACTATACTATACTTTACTATACTATATTATACTATACTTATTATACTATACTTACTATACTATACTATACTTTACTATACTATACTTATTATACTATACAATACTTACTGTACTATACTTATTATACTATACTATACTTACTATATGATACTATACTATATACTATACTATACTTTACTATACTACACTACACTATACACTTACTATACTATACTATACTTACTATACTATACTATACTTACTATACTATATACTATACTTACTATACTATACTTTACTATACAATATTATACTATACTATACTTATTATACTATACTTATTATACTATACTATACTTACTATACTATACTATATTATACTACACTACACTACACTACACTTATGATACGATACGATACGATACGATACGATACGATACAATACAATACAATACAATACAATACAATACAATACAATACAATACGATACGATACGATACGATACTTACTATAGTATAGTATACATCAGAATCTAAAGAGAACATTTAATCCAAATGCCTTCAGTCGGCTATCTGAAGTCAACATCTTATGGAAATGTAAATATTTACATTGTCTTGTGAATAACAACAAATTGTCTAGTTAATATCAACACATGTACTATCCACAGAGAAATGCCACAAATATACCAAATCTTCACAGGTTCAAAACTGGTACAAATAATGATTTGTATACTTCAAAAGAATTAAAATGCTTACCTTTAGACAGACTGACATCAGCACTCTTTTTTATTGGTTCAAGATAAGTTTTCATTTTGATGTCAAGTAAGAAATGAAACCAGCAAAAAGGAACATTAGTACCAATGTAACAAAACCATGAATAAGAAAAAAAATGGAACCATAACTCAGAGATTACGTTCTTTCTAAAATCAATAACAGGTGAGCTTATAGAATAGTTAAGCAGAACCAAGATAGGAAAGTATTTCTGATACATGTAGAATTTTGAAAAGATGGATTTTTTAAAGTTGGATGCTATGTGAGGCAGAATCCTTCCTTCCTTCCTTCCTTCCTTCCTTCCTTCCTTCCTTCCTTCCTTCCTTCCTTCCTTCCTTCCTTCCTTCCTCCATGCATTCCCTCCTTCCATCCATCCATCCATCCATCCATCCATCCATCCGTGTTTACTCCTGGCAACTGCCTTGACAAGTCCCTGCTGTTTTCTTGGAAAATTTCAATAATTTTCCATTGCCACCTTCTTAGGGCTGCGATAGAGGGACTGGCCCAAGCACACTTAGATGGACTGGAACTCATAGTCTCCTGATTTCTAGCCTTATCCCTTAACCACCTTAGTAAACTGACTTTCAAAATGGTTAACTACAAAATATTCAAAACAAAACGATGAAATTATTTCATATCCGTACTGCTGACTTGTCTATGATACTTCCAAACACCTCACAATAGGATGGAAAAACTTAAAAAAGAAAACACCACCAGTAGCAAATTTATAGTCCACAAGAAGTCTGAAAGAACGATCAAGCATCCTGAGAAAAGCAGAAGGCCCTTGCACAACCTTTGTGAAAGTTTTTGAGAAACCCAGAATTTGCCTCAGAATAATGGGAGATCCAGCTGCAGCTTTTTCTGAAAATACTCCCTCACCCCTTAATTCAAGTAAAAAAAAAAAAAAGCAAAAAATGATGCCCTCAAGTAAATCTCAGCAGCTGAGATAACAAGGGAAGGACAGCAATTTCTTAGCAGCTGTGGTTCCAAACATGAATGAAAAATTAACTGTGCCATGCAATGGAGCGGCCATGCCTACAAAGGCTTCTTTAGATCTTTGCTTTCATCTGCCATCTAATATTCCTGGGAAGGTCAAAGTGTTCTCCCTTTCTTATTCATTACATTTCTCTTCTTTATTGAAATCATTACAGATCTTAGGGATTTCTAATAACGTGTCTTTTCACAACTGCTGCTCTTGTTTCTTCTTGAAAACAAATGCCATTCAGGCAGCGGATAAGCAGATGGGTATCCAACTCATCTGGGAATGTTTTAAAATGCAAATATTTCATTTCGTATGCTGGCACAGGTGCTCAAGTTATCAAAGCTTCACCTTTTTTTTTTCCTGCCTCTTTTAAGTTCATCTGTATTTAATTATTATTATTTTACTTTGTAATAAGCAAAGGAGCATCAAAGAATGTGTAGCAATCCACTACGAGAGGAGACACCGCAACTTTCTCTCGCAATTAGAGTTTAATTGACATTTGAGGTAGTGATTAATAATGGATTGAGATTCTGAAATACTGAGCAAGACTAGAAAATGAGGACACGAGGGAAGAGAAACCTATGACCCTTTCAGTTTTGATGGATTCAAATCCCCATCAGCCCTAGCTAAAATGATGAATAATCACAGAGAGGAGGCATACTGTAGTTCAACAAAAATCTAACACCCAGGGGCCCAGGTCATCCTGCGCACTGCCTCACCTCCTAATTTGTGATTCCTAAAATGATAGAAGCAGGAAATTATTAAAAATATTGGGACGAAACAGTATCGACTCTGAAGCTAAAGATAGTTTCTCCTGTCCAGTCATGTCCAACTCTAGAGGGTAGTTCTCATTTCCGTTTTCTTAGTCATGGGAAATGACTTTGTTGCCCGAAGACATTTTTGTGGTCATGTGGGACACAGAGCACTGTTATCTTCCCACCAAAGTGGTACCTATTTAAAGAGAAATTGGACAACCATTACTTTGAAATAGTATTATCAGGGTTCCAAGTAGTATGCCCATAGCAAACAGAATTCCAAGGCAGATAGGTTCCTCAAAGAATAGTTTTATTGGACATATCATATATTGGCACGATCTGATGAAAACCGGCTCTGAATATTCCCATGATTTTCTGTTCAGAGTATTGCAGTGTAAATTCAGCGCCAGAAAAGAAAACAGATGGCTAAGGCTTCATTTAACTTCTTTATAAACACACAAAGTCGATTTTAGAATACCATTTGTAGATTTCTCCAACATGGAGCAAATTCAAACAGAAGTAGACATGTTACAGGTTCAGAGCAGAACAGCAACTCAACTTCAGCAGAAACAGACATCAGTTTCACTTTAGTTCAGCAGGCAAGCAATACACACAGCAGAGGAGAGAAGCATTCAGAGCTGCAGAGCTTAATATAGAGCACACCTAAGCTACTTCTAGTTTCAGTTTCCAAATAGTCCTCATTGGCTGACTTAGTTGCTATGCCTATTCATTGGCTGACCTTGTTACCAAGCTCTATTCCAATTCATGAATATACTCTGACATTTTCACCTAATTAAAAGTAAAAGTCCGTCCCCCTTTTCCAAATGATCAGTCAAATGGTCCAATCAAGGTGCCATCTGGTTGCTTGGTAACTTCACTCCTCCTTCACCCGCCCACCTGTAGAAATGTCCTTGGTTCTTGTGAGAAAGTATTTTGTTTTGGCATCTCAATTCCCTCCTCCCTATCCCTCAGCTCCAGTGTGGCAACACTGAAGCCTCAAAATGGCCTCAGTCAGGTCAGCTTCAGGGTTTCCTGTCCGTGCAGAGGGTTGAATTAGAAGTTCTCCAAGGTTCCTCCCAATTCTGTTATTCTGTTATCTACTCACATTTGCCTGCTTTCGAACTGTACGGTGGGCAGGAGCTGGTGCAAATAACAGGAGGTCACCCCATCATGCAGTGCTTGGGTCTTGAACCCATCCAAAATCAGCATCTTTAACCACTGAGCCATTGCACCCCCATATCAACTCTATTTTATCCATTTAATATTAAGTAAAGGGCTACTGAACAAAATATTTCTATCCTGAGTTCTCCCTCTCTCACTCTGTTTATTAGAAACCAATTCTAAGGCCAAATGTAGTCCTCATACATCCTTTATCTAGAAGGCCCCAGTCCTTTCTGCATTATGTTGGGTTATCAATGCTATCAGCCATTACTTTATGGTACAGTTGTTCTGTTCTGTTTTTCAATGGACAATATGAATTTTCTGGCTTTGATACCCGTTTTTATGCCAGATGCAACCCAGGCAAAATGCATACATTCAACTCAGGAAATGTATCTCATGCTCTGTTTCTGGTATGGCAGACTTTGCAGATTTCTCCTTCAAGACAGATTGGGAAAGACAGAGGGTTTTTTTTAAAGTGCATCTTAAGTTATTCTTCCCCATTTGGTGTCTGTGTCCAAGTAGCTGCGTAGCTTCCCCCCCTCCTTCTAAGCAATAGCCATAATGCAAAAAACAACTACAAAAGGTCTTTACTACTTTTGTACATCTGTGTGCTGTTAAGAGAGTGAACCGCCTTGTCATAAGGCTTTGATGGAATCAAGCACCAACACAGTGTGTACCTTGGCTGTAGCCCTAACTGATTGCAAATGCAATAAATCATATTGTACTGGGCTGACTCACTGCCACCTTTTGCTCCATAAATCCTGTCCTCAGGAATATTTATGTTACACAGACTTCAACAAAAAGGCAAGACCTGAGTTACATTTATGAAATATATTTCAGGTTTTCTACTTCAGCCCATATTGTCTCCCCCCTCACACATAAGCAACCCCAAACACACACATAAGCAACACCACTGCAGTAGTCCATGCAAAACTTTTCCTGCAAATGTTAAGACTAGCAGGACCAAATTGATAATATCCCACTCTCCACCCTCATCGGGGAAAAAAGTAGCTATAATTTGAGAAATTGAAGGACACAGCAATTTTTGTTCTTCAGTGGTTCTGCAATTGCAAACGAACCTAGACCAAGCAAATATTATTTTGAAGGCATGCAATGGAATAGGGAATACCAGCAAACACTTTCTTATTTTATAATATTGTAGGATAATTGGAAGTATGACATGCATGCTGTTAGCAAGTCATTTTTTTATGACATACTGCATCACTCCATATTACTGCCCAGCATAAAAGTGTGACATAATTTGACGTGACAGCTGAAATTTAGAGGACAACAATCCCAATTCCATTTTCAAACAGGATGACTACAAAAGAAGCCAAGAAAAGCTGGCCATCAGGAACACAACAGACGGAAAAATGTCTGCTGTCTGCCAACTTTAAATTGCTGTTGAGTAATTTAGCATATCTCTAGAATAATCCTTTAAAAGAGTAATTAATCATCATTTAGAGAAGGTCTTCAGTGAAGAGTATTTATTCTCTTTTATTTATGCTTAGCAGGTTTTAATGAACACCAACACTTCCGCTTTGCTCTAATTCTGCTTGGCATAGGTCTTGAAAAATAGCAGTATTTCAGATTCAGAAATCTAGTTTAGGGTACACTTTCTAATTTCTTATTGTTAACATATAAGTATCACCAAATACAGATTCAACAGAATTCAAAACAATGCCAATTCAGAAAATTTGATATTCTGACATTTCTAAACAGAGTTTTCCTCAATCTGGTTTTCCTCCAGATGTGTCAAATTCAATTTCCAAAATCTCTGCAACGACTAGGGAATTCTGGGCGCTGAAGTCCATCCATTCAACAAGTACCCAAGCTGAGAAAAAAAGCAGATTAAAGGACAAAGTACATAGAGAAATGTGTGTTGTCCCCAAATAATTATGACAGTTTCTGAATGATAAGAAACAACTGTTATTACATTCCTGCGACTTAAAGCCATTGTTTTGGTGTCTGTAATGGGAAGGAATGGAGAATAGATCTGGATGTTTTCATGTGTGACATTCTATCCAATATCTGAAAAATCCTGTCAACTTAAATATTCCCACTTCTTTCAATCTTTTCTACACATGAAAATATCCAGATCTCTCTTATGATTTAGTTATAAGTTCTCTAATCATCTTGAACATCTTCGCTGAATGTGTCCCTATTACACTGAATGCTTTCTAGGTATAGTGCCCAGAACTCAAGATGGGGCCTGAGTAATGTAGGATAAAGGACTACTACTAAGTATGATGTAGAGACCATAATTACAAAATGTGAGAATTAGAAAAGACTTTGGAGATCATTTAGTCCAGGGCTGTCAAACCCCCGGCTCGTGGGCCAGATGCATCACAAGCTGGTCATGCTCAGTTTAACGAAGGGGAATAAAGTCCTGATACATTATGTGATGCCATCATGATGATGCAAGTTTGATCCCCCTAATCTAGTCTGAATTCCTGTCCTATCCAGGAACTCATTATAGATCAATGACAATGTATTATGTTGGCATAATACAAATGAGAAAGGAAGGGAGGGAGGGAAGGTTAATTATGTCCTTTTCCAGTTCAGTTGCATTTTCCCCCAAAACTTCCTTCATTGATCCACCCAAATAATCAAGAAAATCAAAGCATCCTTGCTCTTACCTTATCTTCCTTCAATTGGGTTTCCCAAATGTTATCAGAGAATTTATATTATTCCAATTTCTTGTCCTAATTTGAACATTATATCTCTTTATTACCTCCCGTCATAGACATGGTATCTTGCAACAGTAATAGAAAGGAGGGTTTCCAACATGTACTTTGGAAATGACAAAGGTTGTGATGGCCTTGCTACAAAATGAGCCACTCACTAAATTTCTCCGATTTGCAGGACACATTTTGAAAGAGGCAAAGCCAGCATTCTAGATTCCATCGAAAAGCCCTTTTAATGGTGTGAGTCAATGGAAAGCACTTCACCCAGAGTTACAAAAATAGCCAGGTACAACTAATTGATATTTCTAAGTCATCATGAATTTTTTATGATAGAGTTGAACTGTTGTTCCCTACCAACAGCAGCCTATTCAGTTTTTTTTTTTTGCTAAAGTAAAAGTGACACTAAAAGTAACTATAAAGTAAAGCAAACACTAAATGGCCAACTCTTTTAAAATACATTCACATACAAACACACACACACACACACACACACATTCAATCGGAAAGGTTATAACATAATGGCAAGGCACTTAGAAAATGAGACAACTTTTGTGAATCTTAAAGGACATGGAAAGGAAATAATGAAACATTATGTTCCTATCCGCCACTGCATTTTATCTTCTCAAGATCCAGGAGAAATAAAACAAGGCCCACAACGACTGACATGTCCAGAGCAGTGGTGGGATTAAAATTTTTTTACTACCGGTTCTGTGGACGTGGTTTAGTGGGCATGGCTTGGTGGGCGTAGCAGGGGAAGGTTACTGCAAAATCCCCATTCCCTCCCCGCCCCACTAACCTGCTTTCCAGCTCCGTTCTGTGCAGGGCAACCAAAGAAGACCCAACCGATCAGCTGGGACTCGGAGGCAGAGAATAGATGGGGTGGGGCCAGTCAGAGGTGGTATTGACCGGTTCTCCAAACTACTCAAAATTTCCACTACCGATTCTCCACAACTGGTCAGAACCTGCTGAATACCACATCTGGTCCAGAGGCACTTTTTTTTTTGCTGCTTCTCTGACTTCTATTTCTTAAAAGATTCTTTTAATTAAAATAAATAATAAGGTAGAATTTGGCATTCTGCAAAGCAAAGTTTCAGCCTCTGGGAATTAACCTAAAGTAAAAGGAAATCCCTGGGTCCCATAAAGAATCCATAAATATGCTCAGAAAATTATTAAGGGGAGATGTCTGTAGTTCAATGCTTCACTTGTTTGTTCATTTTATTTTATATTATTGTTTTAGAAGTATGCCTATATTCCTAGAACAGAAGCAAAAGCAGAGATGATCATAACCAATGGATTCAATGTTTCATGAATGGCATTTGCTATGATGGCAGCCATTTATATGCAATACTGTTTGCACACTTTTAAAATTCCACATAAATTAACCATCCAGAAAGGTTTATTATCTGCAGTCTAGTTCAGTGTTTCTTAAAGTATGGTCTGAGGACTCCTGGGATTCCTGTAGGAACCTCTCAGGAGTTAGCAAAATCGAAATTATTTATCAGATATTATGCAAAAATGTAAAACAACAGCAGTTTGTTATTTTTTATTATAAAAAGTACACAGTAACTAGTGAGTGTTATGAAAAACATTGTATTTATGTTAATACCTAGTGATTTAATATTGTTATTTTTACACAATTCAATAAATAAATATTCTATGCATACATTGCTTTTAATATAGTAAATATCAATAAATATAACCCATACAACAAAAGAGGCTTCGGAGTTTTAAAATGGGAACAGGTCCTAAAAGCAACAATTTTAAGAAACTTTAATTTTGTCAATTGACACAGATAATGAACCTAAAGATTTAAAACCATGAAGAATTGATGGACAAATCTTTTTATTATCGCTTTACCTTTCTTAAATTATTAAAACCCTCTTAAGCCTTGCAGGCAAATATATTGGGGGATAGTGATATAGAAAGTTGCTGGAGAGAAGTGCAATGCACTACTATTACTACTAATCTTCTCATCACTCCTTACCATCCATCCCCTCCCAATTGTGACTGTATGACTGTAACTTTGTCACTTGTATCCTTACGATTTATATTATACCGACTGTTTTCTAGTATGATTTGATTGCTCATTGTACCCTATGACTATTATTAAGTGTTGTACCTTATGATTCTTGACTCTTGACGAATGTATCTTTTCTTTTATGTACACTGAGAGCATTTGCACCAAGACAAATTCCTTGTGTGTCCAATCACACTTGGCCAATAAAGAATTCTATTCTATTGTATTTCATCAGGTAAATGAAAAAGTACCTCAGTTCCAGAGCTGGTATTCAGCAGGTTCTGACCAGTTTTGGAGAACTGGTAGTGGAAATTTTGAGTAGTTTGGAGAAACGGCAAATACCATCTCTGACTGGCCCCAACCCCATCTATTCTCTGCCTCCCGAATCCCAGCTGATTGGCTAGGTCTTCTTTTGTTGCCTTGCAAAGAAGAACGGAGCTGGAAAACAGATTTGTTGGGTAGAGAAGAAATGGAGATTTTGCAGTAACTTTCCGCCAGGAGAGGGGAGGGAATGGGGATTTTGCAGTAACCTTCTGCCACGCCCACTAAGCCACGTCCACCAAGCCATGCCATGCCCAACAAGCCACACTCAGAGAACCGGTAGTAATTTTTTTTAAATCCCACCACTGATCAGTTCACGCTGCCTGGGTGAAGACAATGTTAAATATGCCTGTATTTTTACCAAGATAGTCACATGGGTTGAAAATATAAAATGATTGATACTATAGTGCCACATGAGTGACCCTTAGGAAAGTGGGAACCCAACATGCAGCTGAGGAAAAACTGAGGATCTCTGAGTACTAATGGAATTTACGATATGGCTAAATGACTAAAAGTCAGTTTAATGTCTCTCATGCTTCAATGGCAGCCCTCCTGGGCAATACAGAGAGAAACATGACTAGATAAGCTAAAGTTACATTATTGTAAGGCTATATTATAAGGATCTTGCAAATCTGAAGGTACAAATTTCCTGTTACTTTTAATCCTCTGATCAGGTGTGTGATTCCACTGGTGTAACAAATGGTTCGGTGATCGCGCAAACACACTCCAAACACACACTCTGCGTGCGCGCTCTGCATTTTAAAAAGCTCTAATACTTACCTTTTACTGCAGTCCCTGTGAATAAAACAGCTGAGTCACAGCCAACCACTCTGCCGCACAAATCAGCTGTGCTCTAAACAAACAAAATAAAGCACAGGAAAGAGCAGGGATGGGCGGGTAGGCCCACATGCTCGTCGCAGTGAATCGGTTTGCTGCCAGCTGATCTTTGGAGCGAGGGGTTTGCCCGAACCTCTGATCAATTAGGGTGGGACCACCCTACATTTCTTTCTCTGACCATTTAGTGACTGTGGGCTCCTCCCTCTCTTGCCTGATTGTTACCTAGGCAGCATTTCTTTATTTTGTCTCCCAAGGTCACCCACACATTTAATTACACTACCCATCTGGATTATTGCAGTTACCTAAAAGGGGTTCAACTTTGATCATGAGGTCATGCCATTATTTTGAAGCCTTTGATTGTCACTATAAACGCCTCTGCCTAGAGAGGACCTCTTCCGAGGAAAAATGGTTGCTCACCAACCAATACTTCAATCTTCCAAGCAGGCAGTTTCAAGACTGACATTTCCATAATTAAAATTAATTCCAATTCCCCCCCCAAAAAAAAATTGTTTATGAACATCTCTTTAGACAAAAGAACTGATGCATCAGCATATTTTTTAAAAAATGCTATAAATATTACCGTCCAAGAAAAAGAAAAATTCTGGGGGAATGTTGAAAAACGGTAAGGCTGCAGCTTTAAGTGGTATAACTAGGAAAATGTTAAAATATGAAAGTGGTTTGTTTAGAGAGGGGCTGTGTGACTTGTTTCACATGTCTGACAAGATTTCATCTCTGCTTAATAACTGGAAAAATGCTGCTCTTGTTCTCTTATACGAAGAGAAATGACCTACAAGGGATTCAATTTATTAAGCGTGTCTGGGAAAGGGTTTGGCAGATTTCTGATTTGAAAGGCAGATGTGACAATAAGCAAAATTTGGGAAATTTGAACGCAATTTTATGCGAGGCAGGGTATCTGCAATAAGTAATCAAATATGGACATCCCGTTGTAACTGTACTTTGGCACAAATATTATAATACGCCTGACCTTTCCATCAAGATGCAATGTATACACAGGAAATACTACCCAATAAAGAATGTGTAGAAGCAAAATGAGAAGGGTCTAAATTCAGCTCTAAATTGTTGGAGGATACGCCTCATTAGCAAACACCTTGTCAGATATTTATTTTTGCGGATTTGCAGAAAAGCCATTTAATGAATCACATCACATTCTTCCCCCTTTTCCAGTATGCCCATACAAGGAAGGGCACTGTGTAAATAAAATCTTTCTCATTACTTCAGTTCCTCCTCCTCTTGGTCTCCAATTATCCTTACATTTGAAAGTTACTGAAGCTTTGAAAATCTGTATCCAATTTAATTTATAAGAAGGGAGAGGATGAGATGCTGTTGTATAAAGCATATCAACCACAAGGCGACTTGGCTCATCATTGACATTAAGGACCTACTCATTATTAGGACTCTATTATCAGCCTCTCTGCCTTCTTAGGGCAGATCGCAAGACATATTCGCATGAATTATTGACGTGGAAATGTGTTTGGCCAAATGTAGGGCAGTGATAACAACAGCAATAGCACTTAGACTTATATACTGCTTGACAATGCTTTACATCCCTTCTCTAAGTGGTTTACAAAGTCAGCCTATTGCCCCCAACAATCTGAGTCCTCGTTTTATCGACTTCTGAAGGATGAAGGCTGGTTTGAGCCTGGTGAGATTCGAATTGCCAAATTGCAGGCAGTCAGGACTCAGCAGAAGTAGACTGCAGTACCACTGCAGCTCGTATCAGGCTTTATTTATTTATTTTTATTTTGGATCCAGAGACAACAAGCACACCAGTAAGTACAAGCAGTCCTCGTCTTACAACTTTTCATTTAGTGACCATTCAAAGTTACAATGGCACTGGAAAAAGTGACTTATGACTATTTTTCATACATATTACCTTTGCAGCACCTCTGTGATCAGGGGGTGGGATGCTAGCAGTTCGCCCTGGTTCTATAGAACCGGTAGCTCTGAAGAGCAGCAGACACCGAACTGGTTCAGTGCAATGACCTTTTGGTCATCTATTTGGCCCACCCGCCCGCCCGGGCTCTTGGCTATCCTTTATTTCCTGCTTTTTCAACCTCAGCTGCTTTGTGCGGCATAGCTGAAGTTGAAAACGCAGGAAAAAAGAGGATTTTCAAATGCTGCACACCCGTATGCCGTGCTTGTCAGCTGTCCAGGCAGCACAGCTGATGTTTTTTGCAATTGTTTTACACACACGCGCAGTGCACTCTGACCGAAATGGTAGTAACACCGGTTGAATCCTATCCCTGTCTGTGATCACATGATCAAAATTTGGGCACTTGGGAACTGGCGTGTATTTATGACAGTTGCATTGTTCCGGGCAGTGATGGGATTCCAAAAATTTTACTACTGGTTCTGTGGGCATGGCTTGGTGTTCGTGGCCATGTGACTGGGTGGGCGTGGTTTTTTTTTGCAGCCACCACTCCCACCAATTTTTTGGGCCTTCTGGGCCTCAAAGGAGCCTCTGGGATCATTTTTGCTCCCAGAAGGCTCCTCTGGGGCTCAGGCAGAAGAAAAAAAACAGAGCATGGAAGGGGCATGCAGCACCACTCCACGCTCCATTTTGGGAGCTTCCTGGCCTCAGAAGAGCCTCTGAGGGGCATTTTTGCTCACAGAAGGCTTCACTAAGGCTCAGGAAGGCCAAAAATGGAGGGGGACTGAGCCATTTTTTGCCTTCCTGAGCTTCAGCAAGGGGAATCCCGGCACAGCTGATCTATGTACAGCTGATTGTCAGGAGGGAAAAAAAGAAGGAAATACCTTAGGTGAACGTCAGGCGGATGGGGTGAAGCGAGCATTGGACAGGAGGGCAACCGGGTCAGGGGCGTGGCCAGCCAGAACTTACTACCGATTTGGCAACCCACAGCAAATCCTTGCTACCGGTTCGCCCGATTCGGTACGAACCGGTTGAATACCACCACTGGTTCCAGGGTCATGTGATCACTTTTTGCAACCTTCTGACAAGCAAAGTCAATGGGGAAGCCAGATTCTCTTAACAGCTGTGTTATGAACAAGAAAGATCTTAAAATGTGGCAAAACTAAATTAACAACTGTCTCGCTTATCAACAGGAATTTTGACTCAATTGTGCTTGTAAGTCGAAGACTAGTACAGTATTTATATCTGATTTGTTTGCAATAATTGTATTCTTATGTGTTTTACTGATTTCCTATTGCTTCTTTGACTCTTCTTTACTTTACATTTAGATTACTGGACACTGAAAAGGCAGAAGCTGAAATTTGTCTCCATAAGAATTTTATCCTAAAGGATTGCTTACATACAGTATACAGGTATAAATTTAAATGGGAGAAAAGGGAGAGGAGTGCAGTTTCCCACCATGGTAAAGTGTGAATACACTCAAACTAGGTGAGAAATTCTCCTGCAATCCTGAGGCAGAAGCAAAGAACATTGTTTAAGACAACAAAACACACTTTTGCAAGATGAAATAAAATGGAAATAAGCCAGAGCTCAGATGGGAGGTGAACAGAAGTGAATAAAGATGCGTACGCATGGAGGCTTCACGGCACTGGGAAGATGTGGTCTGATGCTGCTGGGCAGATAGATGTTGCAGTCAGGCAAGCTGAGACCCTGGGGATGAGGAAGGTTTGGAAACTGCTGGCTGACAATTTTTCCCTTTCCTCTCATCTCCCTTCCTCTCCCTTTTCCTCTTCTCATCCCCTCCTCTTCCCTCTCCTCCTCTTTGCCCTCCTTTTCCTTTCCCTCCTTTTCCCACCTCTTCTCTCCCCTCCCCTCTCTTCTTCTCCCCTCCTTTTCTCTCTTCTCCTCCTCCCCTCCTTTTCCCTCCCCTCCCCTCTCTCTACTCTCTCCCTCCCCCTCCCCCTTCATTTTATTATTTCCTTAGCAAGAATTAAACATTGGCATAGTTGCAAAGCATCACTGGATTCCAGAAGATAATTAATTATACTTCAATTAGTTATTCAATTCATATGCTAAGCCTCTTTAAAAGCCTTATCAAAGTCTTATAAATTAATTAATAAAATGATATATCAGGCTTTCCCAAATATTTCCCCAAACCCGTTTCTCAGAAAGTCCTTATTTAAATGCTTCTGTTGTGGTGAATAATGGGTTCATGAGAAAAATCACTTTCATCCAATTTCCCAGGTTTGGGAAGCAATGCCATAGATCAACCGTGGTAATTTTATGATGTGTGTTAGTATAATGTTCATATACAGTGGTACCTCTACTTACGAAAGGCTCTAGTTATGAAAGTTTCAGGTTATGAAGCGCTTCTTCGAGAAAATATCGTCTCTACTTACGAATATGTTTCAAGATACGAAAGGCTTTGTTGGAAAATGGCGCGTCCGAGCTGCTCTGCCATTGGTTATCTTCCTGGCATCCCATTGGCTAGAAGGGATCTTTGTGTACGCACTACGCCGCGTTCTCAGTCTCACGCTAGCGAAATCCAGCAAAGCACGAAGTAATAATGAAGAATTACTGTCTGAATTTCGGGGGCTTGGAACGGATTAGGACATTTACAGGTAAAATGTGTCTCTACTTACGGAATTTTCAGATTGCGAAATGGCTTCCGGAATGAATTAATTTCGTAAGTAGAGGTACCACTGTACTAACATTAATAGTTGCATTTTGAAACATTTTGGCTGCATGTTACAAATGTAACCAAATATCAGTTTTACCACAAGTATGTTCATGGTATTCTTTGCAAGCCACAATTTCTACATTAGAAACTGCCTTGTAAATCAATATACTGTGGCCCAGGGGAGGGTTGCTGGGGGTTCGTGGGAGTTCAGGAGAATTCCTACCTAAGATTCTGCACAGTTTGGAGAACCCCCAAATCCCACTCCTAGTTGGCCCCACCCACCCCTCCCCTCATAGGAGTCCCCACATGGCCCGTTTTGGATGCAGGTAAGTGCAGGGCACGCACAGAGCTTGGGAAGGGCAAAAAATGGGCCTCCCAGAAGTTCAGGAAGGCCGGAAATGGGCCCATTTCTGGTTTCCAGAGAGCCTCTGGAGGCCGGAGGCTGTTTTTGCCCTCCCGGAGGCTAGAGGAAAGCCTCTGGAGCCCGGGGAAAGCAAAAACTCCCTCCCGCCATAGAGCAGGAGGCTGACTAGGTCATGCCCATTATGGTCACAACCACCTAGCAACCAGGCAGAGAACCCCTTGCTAAAATTTTTGAAGCCCATCCCTGCTGTGGCCCACTACTTAAGAATGACATGGAGTTCATTAACCCACCCATGATGTAACCTCTTAATGTAACCATTAAAAAAAGCATACCGTTTTATTTCAGATTTCTGTTGGAAAAGTCAGTAGACACGAACGAAGGCTAACCAGATCATTCTGAACAACCTTCATTTGGTAGGATCAATAATTGTTTGCAACATCGACTAAAACACTAATCCATATTTATATGCTATAGCAATAAATTTATATCTGCTGTCTTTCTTAATATTTCATCTATTCTAACTTAATAAACAATTATGAACTATGAAATAATGCTTGGGGAAAAAATATTGATCAGGAACTGATCCGTTTAGGGACACTGAAATTGTTAAAATATTTTTCCTGGTATTTCTGGGCTCATTTTCTCTATTAGTACCTTAATACATTATCTCCTTTTAATGAAATTTCTTAATTTAGGATCTCCATTGCTTAATAAACTAATGTTATGTTAATAAACTAAGATTGTACAGATTACAGAAAAAGTGGAGGATTCTAAACCCAGATTTCTTAATTTTTTATAACTAATTATATTAACATTAATTAACATGATGGTATTTGCTAAATGACCCAATAAAAATAAATGAACCTCAGATAATTGCTCTTTTCCACAAAATTCATCTTGTGTTTGAACACTATATTTTTTTAAAGCAGAATAGTAAAATTAATCTTAAATTGGGCACCACCAAGCCCCCCTCACTGACCAATAATCATTCTTCTTGAGCTGTGTGTTGTGTTTTGTTTTTCAAACTTTATTGGTCATTGACTGAATAAATAGTATTTCCTTTTATTTCATTTCTTGAGCTGTATTTTTTTTTTGCCCACGGTATAAAGTAATTTTGCTTGTTTGCCCATTTCTGCAGATAGTTCCTACAATGCATGAAATAAATATCTGTTTGGAGTGTTCATTTCAAATGCAGTTATCTTCCCCAACTTCTCCTCCTCCCCCTCTCCTCTTCTCCTTCTCCTCCTCTTCTCTCCTCCTTCTCTCCTCTGCCTTCTCCTTATTTCCATTTACAGGACCTTTACAGAAGAGAGAACTGCAGGGTTAGTAAATAAGCCAAATTTATACTTCCTGCTTTCAAGTAATTCCCTGACTATTAGCTTTCAATTTTGTTTGCCACTGTTGTAAACATGGATATTAAAGATGAGATTTGGCAACTAGTCCTGGTGCCTCGAGTTACACTCAATAGTCTTGTTACCCAGTCATAAACTTTCATCTTCACATCATTCTGGTCATAATACACAGGTAAATTTATTTCCTATGTATTAAACTGCAGCTGTTTCTTTTCTGTATCCCCGTGCCAAATGGACAAATCTTCAATAGACATCAAGTAATATAAAGCAATGAAGATTTTAGAATTTTGACAGCACCATATATGGATGCAATATAAATTTATATGTTATATGTGTTAATGACAATAACAAATTTATATTAACTATATTAAACTTATATAACCTTAGTAACTATATTAATATATTTTATTAATTTTAACTGCTTTTGTTTATCATTTTGTAAGCCCCCCAAAGTTGCTCTGAATAGTGGATGGTTGGTATATAAATTTAATATATAAGAATGAATGAATGAACGAATGAATGAATGAATAAATATCTGTAACTGAATGCCTCCTTGATAGGAACTGCTATCTGCCAAGATTTTATAAATTCTGTACGGTCTAGGACAGCGGTAGGGAACCTTGGCTCTTTTATCACTGATGGACTTCAACTCCCAGAATTCCTGAGTGAGCCATAAAAGTTTCCCCATCCCTGGCCTACTGGTTTTTCAGTTGTGAGGGAAATCAATTTTTGACTTGAATGGGACTGTTTAATATACAAATGTAGGACATATAAAGAATATTGATCATTCAAGTCAAAAATTAGGACATTTGTATATTGAACAATCCCATTCAAATCAAAAATTGATTTCCCTCACAACTGAAAAACCAGTAGGCCAGGGATGGGGAACTTTTTATAGCTCATTCAGGAATTCTGGGAGTTGAAGTCCATAAGTGATAAAAGAGCCAAGGTTCCCTACCACTGGTCTAGGAATATGTAATATGGGATTATATTTCCAATTCCCCTTGATAGTAAATTGCTTATTTAGGTTTTAAGATCCTGATTTTATTGTGGGCTAAGCCTACAGTTAGCAGATTAACATTCTCCTTTTAAAAGGAGAATGTCAGACTATTGTAACTAGACTATTTTCAATAATTAATTCCTATTAAAATGTTATAAAATATTAGCATCATTTCCTGGAGATTTATTTTGACTTAGTTGCTTTATTATCTCTTCATATTTCCTCACTAATAGGTTTGTTGAGCTCTTCCCAATGGGAAAGAGAATTAAATATTGGCTTTTAACAACCACTCTTATGTTCTGTTCTAATCAGGATTATGCAATGAATAAACTTTTTGAAAGTGTGACTCAAACTTGTGTCCAATTTTGCAGTGTTTTCTTTCCCTGTTCTTAATCCTAATATCTGATATGTTTTCTATTATGTACAGTCCCACAATAATATAGTCGATATATTACTAACTTTGTAACATCTTTTATGTGTATACTAAAAGTATCTAAAGGTATACAGGTAACTATAACGAAATTAGTTTCATTCTATTCTGTTATTCTTTCTTTTTTCCATTCCAGACGTTTTACAGATTTAGGAGCAAAACAATGATAAAACATCTTTCATATGTACCAAAATATATGTCTAAGTTTTTAAGTATTAAAAAAAAGCATTGTTCGGATAAATATGAAGGCTGGAGAAAATTTTCCATAAGAGAAAAGGCATGAGAGTAATAAGATAAATAGGAACAAGCTAAATTATTCTTTTGGACACCAGTTCTGATCTAATTGCATTAAGAAGAAACTTCTGCTAGATGGTCCCCCAGCCTCCTTCCAGTACTGTGACACTATTATTTAATTGGTTAGGAGGCACTGTACTAGAGAATTCCGGCTATTATAAACTTCTTGGAAAAATGAAATACATCTCTAGCTGAAAACATGGTGAAACCCATTACATCAGAAAGAGGTAGTGTCCAGAATCTTCATATCCTGGCTTCTTACATGGCATTTATAGCTAAATGCTAGTACAGCTAACATCAACATCAATTACAGGGGATAGCTATGTGGTCCTCCTAGTCTAGCACTGATTATGTTACCTAGTTTGGTAATGAAATGTCTGCAAGAAAACAATCAATCTCAGAGAACGCCAAGGACACCACAGTTCAACCCTGAGCTACGAAAATTATCTTCTATCGATAGAAGATAAGGTCAGTTATATGGTTAAATCTAGTATAGTAAAAATAAAGGGCTTTTTAAGTACACACAAATAATAATACGCCATGATCTCTGGAGTTCTCTGACAGATCTAAATACAAAGATTACCAGTTGGCCTACAAAGGGAATGATTTTGGTCATGAAACATTACCTCCGCAGCATGTGGTATGCCCATCAGCAGAAAAGTAGTATAAACGAACTAACTTTATTTATTACGTTTGTGTTGCTTACAAAACCATTTAGTTAATGGATGACTATCATTAACAGTCCAACCACAAAATAAAGTATACAATGATGTGTTTCATAGGTTCATTAAAATAATATTTCAAAGGAATCATTAGAAACAAAAAAGCTAGAGATTCAAGACGCAGCAAGTTATCTGCAAATAAATGAGGCAGAACAAACATGCTTTCAACCAACTTAACGAAAATGTTTACAAATATATTGCAGCCATAAACAAGAAGAAGACAGAAATCTCATTTGTTTTTCAGAAAAGGGATGGGTTCAGACAACTATGTCATGGTGTGATTAACTTATCACAGGTTTAATCTTTCTCCCACCGACTGAAATACTAAGAAAGCTGTCATGAGGCAAGTTTAACTTTGATGGAAACCCTAGGTAATTAAGTGATCAAAGAATAGTTTTTAATCACTGTGAAGTTCTTGGAACCGACCTACACCAACAACACACAAAAAAGCTATTGCAAAACCACGTCTATATACTATCCTTGATGTTTTCTACATATATTGATTACGGGGAATCAATCATATTGACATGTTTGACATATTTAGGGGGGAGGAATCTTTAAAACTGCAGATAAATACTATATGGAAAAGATGGGCTATCCCCACTATTTTGCATGCATATATCATAAAGTATTCAATTACTTCATGCTCGTGCTTTAAAAATAAATGAATTTGAAAGCAATAGTCAATAGAAAGAAGAAAGTCGAAAGCCCTGGTTTTCTATCTGGAGACCAAAATCAATACAAACAAGAAATACAACCTATCACATTCATTTTCCATGTTCAAGAAAGCAAGACCAAAATGTTTGACCCATTTTGGAGAGTCCAATGAATTGTTTTAGAACATTCCGGGCAAAGTAAGATAAGTTGCCATTTGACCCCTTCAATTTCTCTATATCTACAAAAGTTGTAACGAAGTTCAGATATTTTGGCACCACCATTATGGATCCCACCTTGCAAAACCCTCACAGCCACTCCAAAATGCAGCTCCCAGTTGCAAAAAAAGGCCATCCACTTTTGCTGCAAATGAAGGGTGCTATTTTGGAATCTTCCCACGACAGGAACACCATTTGTGTTACATTAACCATTATACTGGCCCATCCAGAATTGCAGAAGTCCACCCCCTGTTCTCGCAGGAGACCTATACTATTTCTGATGAATGATTGTCCAATTTCTTCTTAAAAGCCACCATTGATGGAGCGCTCACAGCTTCTGTAGGCAAGCCATTCTACTGGTTAATTGTCCTCACTGTCAGGAAATTTCTCCTTAGTTCTAGGTTGCTTCTCTCCTTGATTAGTTTCCATCCATTGCTTCTTATCTTGCCTTCAGGTGCTTTGGAAAATAGGTTGACCCCCTCCTCTTTGTGGCAGCCTCTCAAATACTGGAATACTGCTAATCCTTCTTTTCTCTAGACTGGCCTTAACCTTAACTTTTATTTTGCTTTCTCTCTAGTACCACTCATAGCAGCCAGAAACATCACGCTATAGACTCTGTCAGTTAAAGAATTTCAAATGGCGAGGACCAAAAAGAGAGCCTTCTCTGCCATCATTCTTGCCCTTTGGAATACTTTCCACCTCTCCTTTCAGAAGTGCTTAAAGACTTGGCTCTGCCGATTTGCTTGGGTGTCACAGAGAAGCATACAACCATGGTGTTGATTACTGGCTTGAAGGCTCCCCCCCACCCCCGGGCCCGGCTTTAACCCTAATTATTCTATTCTTCTTTTAACTGCCTCCAAATGGAATATAATATTATTTGGTGTTCATGTTTTTATCTTTTAATTGTACACTGTGCAAAGGAAAGCAGGGGAGATGGGCAGTCTCCAATTTCAACATATAAATAAATGAATAAATGTTCAGAAATAAAATGATACTAAACAAAACGAAGTAAGAGCACTAATTTCTTGTTATAGCTCCTCCCAAATATTAGAATTTTGAGGGGGGGAAATCTCAATAGAAGAGAATATTTAATGATGTTACCTCGCTTGATGAGGACACAGATTGTTGTGGGCAATATGCTGACTCTGTAAACCACTTAGAGAGGGCTGTAAAAGCAATGTGAATCGGTAGATAAGTCTAAGAGCTATTCTATTGATAATGAAACTTTGCAAGGAACCACCAAAACCGAGAGTACCAAGGACCCCACAAAGGATAATCTTTTTTAGATTCCTAATATTTTTTGTGGCTATGGTTACAATACCTACCCGGTAAACAAATGTACTTTAATGACTGTGTGGATGAAGCTCAAGATAAAGAAAAGCAACTAAGATGATTAAGGGCCTGGAGACTAAAATATATGAAGAAGGGGTGCAGGAATTGGGAATGGCTAGCCTAGAGAAAAGAAGGACTAGAGGTGACAGGTTAGCAATGTTCCAGTATTTGAGGGGCTGCCACAAAGAAGAAGGGGTTGACTTCATTTCCAAAGCACCAGAAAGCAAGATGAGAAACAATGGATGGACACTGACCAAGAGAGAAGCAACCTGGGATTAAGAAGAAACTTCCTAACAATGCAAACAATTAACCAAGGGGACAACTTGCCTATTGGTGCTTCATCACTGGAGGCATTTAAGAAGAGACTGAATAGGCTAGCCCATTACTGAAATGGTATAGGATTTCCTGCTTGAGCAAGGGGTTGGACTAGAAGACCTCCAAGGCCCCTTCCAGTTCTATTCTGATTGATATTGGCTATTAAGTAATCTGACTCAATCCTCTACTATCGCCTCCTGATGTGATAAAATAGTACAAATTGATTTAAAATAATCTAAGTTATTTTACATTTGTGAAAGAAATAACTCATTTTCTTCAAAGATAAAACCATCACAGGTTGCTCTATAGTGTATTATATGATATATTACGGATATGGCATGAATTAGGCAGTTTGGTTTTACAAACTGTGGGAATTATGGGGCAAATGAATACTGAAAGATATTCAGAGACAATAGTCATCCCATTTTAACAATGATTCAAGCACTGTATTGCAAATTCTGGGATGTTAAAACTTGCAACTTTTATATCATATACACACACGCTACAATCAGAGAAAGAACTGTGCTTTATCAGTTGATTGCCTCATTTTTTAGATATTGCCCATGGTTGCCAAGCAACAGCAACATGCTCATATATCACATGTTTTTCAAACTCACTTCACTCATAAACAAGGAAATGAATACTTAAGGATATGATCAATCTTCTGATATACAATAAATGAATCTTTTTCCCCCAACCAGTAGCCAACAAGAAATATAAATTTTGCCCATAGCAAAATTGAACTATGTTGTGTCTTTCACAGAGCAAAAACATAGCCAATTTCTTCCACAGGATCAGCTTCTATTGCACAAATTAAAGCAAGAATATTGATGATGATGATGATGATGATGATGATGATGATGATGATGATGATGATGATATATATTCAGTTGTGTCTGACTCTTAGTGATTCTATGGGCCAGGTCTTTCCACATCTTCCAATCTTGCACTATTTCTTTGAGTTTTTCTATGCACGAATATAAAGCGTATACATGATATTCTAAGTGTTCTTAATTTAATTTTTTGACTAATTTCATCCAAGAATTTGGGAAAACTGAGTTCTACCTCTTTCATTTACCATCTCAACATTTACCTTTCAGAATTTTGAAGATATGTTGTCTACGGAAATATGAATCTGATCAAAGTATTTTATTTTAAAATTAATTGAATGTCATATCCAAGCAGTAACTTATCATTTGATCATTGTCTTCTCTTGGAACTGCTTGATGGCAGCTGAAAAACACATTACTTGGTGTGTATTGTTGACTCACATTTTCACAACTCTGAAAATTGGATTAAGAAGCAAACAATATGTTCTCTAATCAGATTATTTTTCAGGATTAAGAAGCCTAGACTAGTGATGCATGAATCAACCTAAATCCATTTTAAGTCAGGGTGAGCTACTTTCTTCCTGTTATGTAAAATCTGGCAGAGTTGAATTTCTCTTGATCATGTCAATTAAATAATGCAATGCAGCAGGACCCAGCAGTTAGGCCTTCTATACAGCATCACCTCTGGAATAGTATCTCTCTCTGGAGATGCTATTATGCAGCTCCCACCTTACTGCTTTTGAAAGAACCTTAAAAATATGCTCCTTTCTCCAGGAATTATATGTAGATCTGTGTGCTTCTATCTATTTATTTTATTTTTATTTCTAGGGTTTTGTGAGAGAATTTGCAGTGGTTCACCTTTGGATAATGCCATCATTTAAGATTTTATTTTGATTATCTACTGTTTTTATTTGTTAAAAACTCAGAATCATTGGAATTGGGTGACCTGGACATGTTTTAAATAAATAAATATTTAAATATTCACCTATTCAAATACATTTTCATCAAACTATTTAGTTACAAGAAGAATGGGTATTTTTGAATTTTTTTTCTAAACTATGTGGTTAACTTGACCATACCATATAAAATCTCTCTCCTTTCATGCATTTTTCTCTAGCATATGCTGGATGACTTCTTTAGTATATGCTGGATGACTTTGGGCCAGTCATTCTCTCAGCCCTCACAGAGTTGTTTTTTGTGGGGAAAATTTAGGAGGATGAAGGGATATTAGGTATATTGGCTACCTTGATTTATCTATAAAAAATAATAAAGCTGGTATGTCTGTGGAGATTCTCAGTCATCCAGGTCATGGCTGTCCAAAAGGTGTTTTTCAAAAGACAACTAGACTTTTCTTGAAAATATTTTGCTCCTCATCCAAGGAAAAAAACAATTAGGGAATATGTGAATTTATCTATATCTATATAACATTTTACTATATTTAGTGTGTGTGTGAGAGAGAGAGGGGGGAAGAGTTAAGGAAGGCAGTGTTTACTATGCATGTGTATACACACACACACACATATATGGATAGAAAACACTACTTTCCCTAATTCACATATTTTCTTGCCCATATCTTCACAAAGGTATGCTTTTTGTGGAGGCTTTTGAAATGAGGTATTTGTGGGGTGAATGCTAGCAGCTAAAGTACATGTCCAGTTTAGCTGCAAAGATCATGGCAGATCATGTCCCTTCTTTTGAGAAGATGGTTGTGATAGTTTGTTTGGATATTCCTATTTTGGGCATTCATATGTGAAATATATCAAAGCATATTTTGAGAGCTCAAGAGCACAAGAACTTCTGTAGATTAAAATGAACTCTCATAGGCATTTGACAGTTTTCAGTTCTTTCTCTCCATCAGCTGGCAGAGAAGAAGAAATTAGCAACCTATCCATTCTATAAACTTAAGCACTTTTACAAGAAAACATTGCCTTCTTAATTTTCTAAAAAACCAACCTCCATTTTCATGAATAATATTCAAATATAACATCAAGGAGTCGTAAGTTACTGATTCAACCAGCCAGCAAATGTTTGGAAAATTCAAACCCAACAACATTCATTAATAATACTAAGAGTGCTAAATAGGGTACTGCAGTTTGTTTGGCCTTGATTCAGCAGCATTGAACTGGTGTAACACTAGCTAGGCACAAATAAAAGATATGAACACCAAACAGAAGTGGGGGGAATGATTGTGTGGCTATGTTGTCTCAATAGTGCAATCACTACATTTGCAAATGCATAATGTACTGTGTATTTCTCAGAGATGCCAGATGTGTTTGTTCAGTGCTAATCCAATAGGTGTTACTGATCATTTACGGCTCAGAGATTTTCACATTTCTTTAACAAATCATATAAATAATTTGTAGAGGCAGAGAAACGAATAAGTATACTCTTTCCTCATTGCCATTTACAGTGCATACCTTAAATGCCAGGTGTTGAGAAGGCAATAGAAACGAACCAATTAAATTAATTCTTGAAAGTGGAAGATACAGGAGAAAACTTTAAATGCTCTTAGAATCTGTTTTTAAAAACCCAATGAAGAAAATACCTTACACTGAATTTCTCTAGTGATTCCCAATTTCTGGTCCAAGGATTATCAGAGACAGTACTGATGATGGCCTCTGATGTGGTTGTTAAAATAAATACTAAATGATTTTTAAAAAGGTCCCTTGTCATCTGTCTGTAATGTAGCTTACAATCATAGTATTTTCTACAGGATTCCTATCTAACTGTAACCAGACACAATCTGCCTTAACTTTTTCAACATTAGCCAAAGGTGCTGCCACTTGCTATGTCATGGATATAAGTGTGAAATATTGAAAAACCATAAAACTGCAACAGATTTTAGCATTCTCATTAAAAAAAACGCACTACAATATTCTGCAGGCCAGCATTGCAGCTAGCAGTACACAGTGCATAAATGAATATACATACATACATACATACATACATACATACATACATACATACATACATACATAGCAGTACACAGTGCATAAATGAACATACATACATACATACATAAATGCTCCAAGATTTTGGACAGGGTAGGCTATTTTTGGAATGTGGAAGTCCCATGGACTCTCTCTAGAAAAAGGAGACATAAATTATATGAGTCACACAATATAAACCCAGCTTCTAAATTTTGACTTAGATGTAATGGTCTGCATAAAGGAAATAATTGGAAAGTGCTAAATTAGACTATTTGTCTATTTCAACAGGTATTGCTAATGGCTAGCAACCCCTGAGAGAAACCCAGATTTTACAAGCATTGGATAAAGATGTTTTGAAGGACACCATATAAATCTTTGAAGTAAATATTTAATAAACTGAAATGAAGTGTTAATTTAAGTTGTAGAAGAAGGAGTGCAGAACCTAGGGATGGAGTTAAAATAAGGATCAGCCCAGAATCCCTGTGTAGCCACAAGCTGTGTAAGTCCAACTCTCATTGAATTCCATTGACCTTCATCTAACTCCAAGCAATTGCTAACTATTACTTGAAAAGGTTCCTATGTATAAGTTTTTTTTAACAATAAATCAGTTTAATGGGGCCATCTCACCTGTTCTTTTGTGCTTGACATAAGCCATGTTTACATACAGTTCTACTGCAAACCAAATACATTTTTAACCAGTGTCCTAAGTGTTTTAACTTTCAAGCAAATAATTTGCAGCCTTCTAGAAATATTGATCAAAGCTGCCATAGTTCTTGAACATTAGGCTACTTATTATGGAGATTGTAGGCCAAAACCTGCTTATCTCTGATCTAGACATCCAAAATAAAAGGTCCAACCCTGCATAAAACAATACTAATTAATCACACTAATATAGCTTTAATAAGGTACCCACAATGAAAATAAGTCCCAGTTGCACATTTGGGATAGATACTAGAGTTGGGGAGTTGAAGTCTATTGATATAAGATCAGAGCAGGCTGAAAATATGATGTTTGATACTATAAGAAAAATGTTGGTGAAAAATGCCTCAGTTACATCTATTGAATCTTAATGACTCATATTAAGAGTGTCAAAACCTCAACTGAAGTCATGAGCTCTCACTAAAGCAGGAGAAAGAGCCATCAATGCTAATGAACACTTTAAGTCTTTATGTTATAGGTACTCAAGTGATTAAAAACAAGCAGAGCTCAGAGTCTATATTTAAAATGGTTATACTATTTTGTGTTCAGAACGTATGAATTAAATATTTCTCCTTTTACTAAAATGTAGGAAAAGTTTCCTTTATGTGGACCTTGAATCCTAGTGACCTCATAGACACAGCCCATGCATTTATGTGTTTCTTTAAAACAATACTAGTGTGAAAATAGTTTATTATTGTTGACTTTGTTCTCTTTTATTTTCCCAGACTAGCCTACTCCTGGTACTTTTCCATAAAAATAATAATCAGATCCAACCCTCTTTAGCTTTTTGAGAACAGTTAAGGTTCTTTAGATACCAGTACACATGTAAAAGACCATTGTAAAAGTCACAAAAAGCTTTGTGGGTGTTACATTGTATATATGTTTACCAGTCTCATCATAGTGCCATAAGGGAATACTTGTGATATTTGTACAAAGCAATTAACTCTAGCATTCATTGTACTATTTAAGGAAAGAAATGCAAATAAATTTCTCATATGTGAAACCCAGTGAAGTAGCTGGGGAGAAGGAAGTACACGAGTTACAATTGTGCATGAATAAATCAACTGATTAAAAAAAGAAGCACGCAAAATGTTATACCTCAATTGTAGAGGTGATCTTAGATCAGCCACACCAGAGGTGGTATTCAGCATGATCTGACCAGTTTGTTTGTTTGTTTGTTCATTTGTTTGTTTGTTTATTTGATTGATTGATTGAATTGTCAATCGCTTACAAGATAATAGGTATAAATATAAACATGAGTAAGAATACAGGAAATAGGTACGAATAAATGGGGACAATAGGATAGGGACAGTAGGCACGATGGTGCACTTATGCACGCCCCTTACAGACCTCTTAGGAATGGAATGAGGTCAATAGTGGATAGTTTAATGTTAAAGGAGTGAGGATTAGTTCTAGAGAACTGGTAACGGAAATTTTGAGCAGTTCGGAGAGCCGGCAAATACCACCTCTGACTGGAGATTTTACAATATCCTTCTCCTGCCACATCCACCAAGCTTAGCCCACAGAACCGGTAGTAAAAAATTTTGAATCCTACCACTGAGCCACAGGCCTTGTGCTTTAATGTTACAAAGCCATGGATTATAGGACCAATACTGTTGACTGTTTATTAAGTCTTAATAGCTTTGGTACTAAAAGGTTTTTAAGTTTTAACACTTAGGTGTCTGAAGCTTGCTGAAGAGACTAAAAAGATAAATTTAATTATGAGAGGGTGGAGGAGGAAGAGGTGGGAAAGAAACATGGCAAGCAAATTTTTTAAAAAGCACATAAATAATATTTCTCTCTCTGACTTAAAGTGACATTAAGTGGCAACCTATAGTCCCTTCACACCTTTTATTATTTTTTTTTCTGATGTACACCTCAGATTTTTTTTTTTAAAGTTAAGCGAACACCTAAAGTGTGATTGTGACAAGCAGGTGTTTGAAATCATACCCGTCAAAGAATTACACCTATCTGAATGTTTGAACTGCTTTCAGTTCCCTACTAGGTGGTAAATTTGAGTTTCCTGTTTATGTAAGGATGTGAGAAGTGACCCCTCCCCCCCCCCACCTAATTCATGACTGAAATAAAAAGACATCCCTCTTTGTCACTCCAAATGAAAGAAGCTGTGCAGAAACTGAGTGCAGATGGCCCGAAAACAGAAACACACCTGCATCTTTGAATTTGAAGGCAGAAAATGCACTCTTCCAATAGGTCATTTGCTTTTGGTGTAGAAGCTTCTAATCAAAAGCTTCATGTGCTATCTTTTTTTTTTTTTAATTTTAAAAGGCTTCCTCCTGGATCAGACCAGCTCAGGTATTTACTCTAGTTCTGCTCTCCTAGCTTATTTAATAATGAATGCTGAAAATATTCTTGGAATTAGGGATGTTTAGCTTAGTCTGGAGAAATGTATTTATTTGATTTATTTAGGTTAGAAAATTTATATTGCTGCCTACTCGCACATGGCGACTCAAGGTGGCTTACACGGATATAAAAACACCATATGAAAGAAATAAAAAGGAAAAAAAAGGGGAAAAAAACCCTCCCACCCCACCCCGGTGACAACACACATCCATGCATACCTCTGCAGGCTTTGCAAGATGAATAGGCACGTTTTGTCACTTCCTGTAATACCAGAAGTGACAAAACGGATCTAATTCTTGGCCTGCAAAGCCTGCAGAGGCTTTTTTCAAGCTTCTGGGAGGCCAAAAAAGGCCTCAAACCAGCCGAAAATCAGCTGTGAGGCACAGTGCAGGTAAGGGGGCAGCATGGTGGGATTGCGTACACATGCGCAGGGAGTGTGGAGGGGCATGCATTGCCTTCTGGGTGCTGGCACAAGAGCCCAAAAAAGTTAGCCACTACTGTCCTAGGACATGAATGGACAAGAGAAAGCTGTTAAGTGGTTCTTGGAGTAATTATATTGAGCTTAAAGTAGTCTGTGAAGACATCCCATTGCCAGGGATTCCTAGTTCAGCTCTAAACAAACTAAGGATAGAAAGAAATAATTAGAAAAGTCTCCATCCAAATGTTGATGTTTTTCTAATCCTTGTAGCCAAGTGTTTAGGGGTGACATGAGTTCATAGCTGAAACTGGAAACACTACTATAGTAAAGCATCTGAAAAATAGGCTTAATAGCCTTGCTCAGGCATACATAAGTCATAAGGAGATGCACGATGTAAATATAAGTAGAAGGTGTGAACTCAATTTTAGTTTAGTTTAGTTTACTTTATTGTCATTGCACCTCGTACAATGAAATCAAACCTCATCTTCAGTGCACATCATGACCATGAAAATAAACACAAACACACATTCTTCATACTCCACACATTGAACCGAAGACCAATTTTTACAGTTTGGAGTCAGAAAAGCTACAGCATAGAAAATGATAAAGACAATGCAATCCAGATACAACCATCCATTTCTCTCTTGATGCAAATTGTCCAATGAAATACAGTGTCAGGATTGAACGGAATGTTATGTAAAAAAAAAAAAAAAACCAGTTATGCAAAAGGAGAACAGAAAGAGGAATCATGTAGTTTACCAAGCATGACTAATATATATGGCTGTAAAACAGAACAAATAAGCACCTGCAAAACTGAGTAGAGTCACTTGCTCTTTCTTTTTGTAAAGCTTTCCCACAGTTTTTTTCCCTCTTCTGTTACCATCCCCTCTCTCATCCCCTGCTTGTTTCTCCTTCCTTAAACAAGTTCCCAATACTTTGATCAAATCACTTTTGAAAAACATTAAAAATGGCATTTGAACCAATGTCACAGATTATGCATTATCCCCCATGTTAGAAAGCTCAGTTTTATGTAAAATTGTTCCTATCCTCTTGGAGTCCATATCTCCAGCCAAGTAGTAAATCAATGGACTTTTCAGCCAGCTTCATTTTAGAGAAGCCTGCAGCTTCCCTGATTTACAGCCAGGAATCACACATATAATACGGAACATCACAGATAAACTGTGGAACATGGCAGCTCTGACTGGGTTATGTATGTCCTCAGCTGGATAGGTTGCCTTATGGTAGCCTTCAGGCAAGTATGAGTCACAGAGAAAGTCACAATCCCTACTAATCTATCACTGTTGAAGGCAGGGTGGATGAACTGAAATTAGCAGTCTCATGAAGATTGGAGTCTGGTGTTGAGAGAGATCCCACAAAGGCAAAAATAGGTTTCCAATCTTCCATTGATCCTTCTTGGTCCCTTTGAAGTTAACTTACAGGTCAAAATCTTCCTTACATAGTAAGATCAGACACAGCATTAAAAATGGAGCAAGAATAATGCAGAACAAATGGGAAATATTCCCTCTATTTATCCCTCTCTGTTTATATTGATGCAATCTAAAGCAGTGTCTTTTTCTTGGTAATATTACCAAGAGAGAATTCTCTGTTTTATACAGTTCTTCAGCCAACATCTGAATTATTTTGAAATGTAATGAATTAAAAATATTTCTCAATTTAGCCTCTAACTCTGGACTTTCTCTCTGGTCTTTTATCTAAATAAAAACCAGGAATGCCCTGCTTAACTTTTTAGGCCAAAAAAGTTGGCTAGGTATAGTAAAGATCTGTACTTTAACCTATATGAGCTTTGATGATACAGTGGTTAGAATGCAGTACTGCAGGCTACTTCTGCTGACTGCTGGCTGACTGCAATTTGGCAGTTCGAATCTCACCAAGCTCAGGTTGACTCAGCCTTCTGTCTTTCCAGAGCAGTAAAATGAGGACCCAGATTGTTGGGGGAAATAGGCTGACTCTATAAACCGTTTAGAGAGGGCTATAAAGCACTGTGAAGCGGTATCTAAGTCTAAGTGCTATTGCTATATACAAAAGCATATTTATTTTTCTCTTAGCCAAGAATAAACAAAACGTTCCATCACACAAAATTCTTACTACAAAATATACCATTCTACATGTTCCAGAAGTGAATGAACTCTGAAAAGAGAGCTTTCTAAATGTTATGATGATATTCTGACCTCAAAATAGGTCCATTCCAAAGCTAGACAATTTTCAACTCTCTACTTGAATCATTCTATTATGGAATTATTTGCACATTCCTACAATGAACAAAAGTACAATTCCTACAATGAACAAAAGTACAATTCCTACAATGAACAAAAGTACAATTCCTACAATGAACAAAAGTACAATTCCTACAATGAGCAAAAGTACAATGAACAAAAGAACAAAATATACAAGCTTTCGATTGACCTAAGAAGAAAATGCAACTGTTGGTGCAATAATCTGCCCCAGAGCATGTGTCAATAGTTCTGGAGAAGACACTAAACCAAATTCATGTGAGATGAAATTCCTAGAAAGTATCTGGCTTTTTTAGCTAGCATCAATCCAGCTCAATGTTTCCTACTAAGTTTAAAGGAAGCCATTAGCATGGTTGGTGTCACTGACTTTTTCACCCTAGATATCAAATATAGGAATTTTGGCTGGAATTCAAGATAACTTCAATATATAATGATAATACTGGCCAGCTTCCACTTGGATTCATACTAATCCACATCTACTTTGTCTGCTACTGCAGACAGTCTACGGGGATTTTGTTCGGAATATTAAAACATGATTTAGAAGTGCTGACTTATCTCACCAATATCTCTGGAGAAGCTCAACTCAAGTTCTTGAGTCTGCACATTAGGATCAAGTGAGATATGGGTCAGCCTCTCGGCAAGGAATAAATTATGCAAAACCATTCTTTTAAAAACTCAATCAGATACAATGCTTTTCATGGATCCACTGCTACCTGTCTTTTATTTTAGGCATTTGTAGATTTTTGGTGTTACACTTACTGCTTTAGGAATTATTACAACCATTATGTCCTTCATAAAAAATATTGAGCTAGATTTAATACAGATGAAAGCTCATCAACTCTTGGAGGCAAAGTTTAGGAGATGTTAGGAATGGCTCTTCCTCAAATATGCTGGCTGTAAACTTAGCGTATTTGTTACAAAACATGCCCCATTTTCTAACCCTTAATCTAAGCTCTATAGACTGGCAAAGAGACAAAATGTTTAGTTTTGGCTGCCAGTAGCAAGCCAAGTTAAGATTTATATTCCCCAACCAGTATATTGGCAGTGTCTGAATATGTCAGAGTTATATGGAAACAACAAATGTTTATGACAGTTACTTCAACAAATCTCACTAACTGGTAACGCCAAAGAGCAGTCAAAAAGCCTATTATTTAATATACTCTATTAGAATGGATACTGCATGGAAACCACTTATGCTATATATTTCAGAAGCTAAAAATCTTTCCAATAGAGTTCACTACCCAGAAATGTGAAGATGGTTCTTCGGGTAATATAATTCCTTTTGCTTCCTTTGATTCTCTCCACCCCACCCCATTTTTTTACATTCTTAAATTTGAAAACATCCCTCTTAACAACTAAGTCATTTCTATTCTTTACGGCAGAATCTACCTCTACAATATCTTCCTTTTGGTTATTTCTTATATCTATATGCAGTCACATCATTATTTTAAACAGTAAGAAGTCTATGTTTTTTTAAGGAAAACTTTTGGAAACATGTGAACTTAATTTTGTTTCCTTCCAAAGCTTTTTATCTCACACTAGGTTCATAGATGACCATTGACAAATGAAAACCCAAGATAACGTTTTGAGGAAAGCATGCCATTTAAGAAAGGAGAAGGAGAAGAAGTCAGTCTCCAAATTAGATAACACCACCAAATGGATAAAGAATCCAGATTTCTCACTTGAGGCACATAATAGTCACATTCACATTATCCTTCTTCAGACCCATTATGTGAAAACCTAGCTCTCTTGAAAAAATCTATAATGCTGAGAAAGGTGGAAGTAAAGAGAAGAAAAGAACAACTTGGATGGATTCAATTACTGTACCAATGGGTGGACAGTTCAGCCGAGACAACTTGAAGAACCAGGTTGAAGAACAATCAGAATGGAGAAAGTCTACTAAGTCACTAAGAGTTAGACCAACTAGATGATGCATGCCCCAAGCCAATTAATCCATAGTGTGATCATACATTCCAATGCTTAGCTGTCCCTCATTGTTATGCTAGCTTAGGTTTATTGGCCTTTTCTGAGCTTCATTAGCTACCTGACTTATTAAGACTAGAATAATTACTATGAAGTCCTCCAGATTGCTACTCCTTGGTCCTTCCCACATGTTCTAATCTGCATGGAATGTGTTAGAAATTAACGGAAATAAATTGTGGAAGGAAAACCATCAGACAGGGGGTCTGTATTAAGGGATGACTTGACAAAGGGATAAAGTATGGGATTTGATTAGAAAGAACATTTTAATTTTATGTTGATCTCTTAAAGAAAGAATAATATTTAATGAAACATCTGATGGCCTTTCAAAGCATACATAATACTGAAAAGACAGCATGTAATTGATTTGTTGTGATTATGTGCTATAATTAATATATAATGCAGCTTTTTCAAGGCCCTTCAGATATGATGAACTTCAAAAGCCACGTGGCTGATGATTATGAGAATTGAAAACCAACACATCTGGAAAGCAGAACAATAACAAATGGTGATTAAGTATAACATTGACAAACAAACTGCTTTTTTTGGGGAGGGGGGGATTAAGGAAAAAACTTTCAGATGAATGAGTTTAGAAGCAATACAATGAAAGAGGACCAAAAAGAGGTTTCCCAGAATATTTTTAAATCTTTCGCTTCAAATTCTTGAAGAGTTCATAAATTTTCCTTGTTTTTAAAGAATCTATAATGAGTCATAATACAATTATATAATCTGCACTATTAGCAACATCACTTACATTTTCTCCTTATATCTCATATCAAATATAAAGAGCTTTTTTAAAATGAAAAAAATCATGTTGGTTTGTTTTTATAAGCTAAAGCAGATCCAAAATCCACTATCAAATTCTTGTAAGATTCCAAGAGAATATTTTTAAATGCTTAATTAGAAAATACAGTAGGTATCTCTGTATGTTGATTTAAGTTCTCTGGGGAGGTGACAAGTGGTTGAGTCCCAACCCATGGTGAGTGCTTTTCTGTGGCAGATAGCAGTTCCCAAAGACCTTGAAAGAGGTGGATGTCCATTTCCTCCTTAAGAGATTATCACTGGACTCAAAGAACCTGGAAATTTTTTATCCAGTCTTCAGTTGTCACTTTTTGGCATATCTGGTCTTACTATAATTCTTTCAGGTATTACCATAGTTCTAAGATAGTAGTGTTCATGCTCAGGATGCATCCATCCTGACTCTCCAGAAGCTCTCAGTAACCTTTAGTATGATTTATCATGGTATCTTCCTAGACAGATTCAGAGAGATTAGGAGTAGGAAGCACAATGTTTTGGTGGTTCTCTTCCTTTTCCAGGACTGCTTCCAGTCAATGATGGGGAATGGGATGGAAGAAAGATTAAGCCAGAGGCATTTCTTGATGAGGAGGCCAACTTTTATTATCCCCTATATGAAGCCACTGGAAGAAGACATCTGATCACATGGGCTGTGTTACCCTCACTATGCTGTACATTTCTGTCCTGGGAAAACTAAGCAATGCCTTTTCCAAGCACCTGGAGGCTATTAGATGGGGGAGATCAGGTTTCAACTTATTCCTGGTAAGAACGAGTGGTTTTGGGTCACCTGACTCTAGTAATTTTCAAATCTTAACTTTACCCGAGGATGTACTTCCCCAGTCATAACTGGTATGCAATTTGGGGAAACCTTTTGAACTCAACCAATCAATCAATGTAGTTTATTACAGTCATAGACCAGAGACCAACAAATAAAAAACACTCAGTAAATGTACAATTAAAAATTCCAGTATAAAATAATAAAGAATTAAAATTGATGATAAAACCCAGTCTGTCAATTATATATAGTCTAACTAATTATAATCTATAAACTATGTGGCCCGTTGTCAGTTTAATACTAAAAGGGAAAGGAATAAGCAGTGCACATTTGCTATATAACATAACTATGGTAGATTAGACATGTGTTTCCGATGAATCCCCAGTGTTGCTGTATAGAATGAAAGAATGTTCTTTCATTCTATAAGAGTTGATGATACAGTTCTACAGAGTAGTGGTTGCTCTGGTGGGCCGTGAGAAAATTTTGGTGGGCCGCAGAGAAATTATCACCCCCAGAGCACCCCCCCCCAAAAGCAATTAAACCAGGCTGCACAGAAACACAAGGCTGCACCGTCCACATGGCCTGCGGAACCCTCCCCACCCACTCACTCCTTACCAGACAAACTTGCTTGTTAAATTGCTATTTTTCTTTTTTCCAATCATCAGCTGTTCTGTTGTGCCAGGAGATTTAGATTAGCTAGGAAGCAGGAAATGGTTAGATATCTTGCTTTCTAGCTAGTCTTTAGATCTTTGTCTCTGCTTTTAAGCGTAGTCGAACATCCCTTAGGACTGAAGGTTCTATTTTTCAATGCAAACTCACTGCAAGCAAATTTGAGAGACTGAGCTAGCTGATGGCAGATAGATAGATCACTGAATGATTCTATGAGTAACTCAATCTGCCTGCCTGCTCTGCCTGATTTTGGGTAAAAGTTGCTCTTTTTTTCATAAAAAATTCAATATTTACATACATGGTGTGTTGTGAGTTAATTTTGTGAGTTTGCTTGCTAGCAAATTTTATGTGACAGACTGAGCTAGCCAATGGCAGATAAATAGACCTCTGAAAGAATCTGTGATTCTGTGAGCAACTCAATCTGCCTGCCTACTTTGCCTGATTTTGGGTAAAAGTTGCTCTTTTTTAATAAAAAATTCAATATTTACATACATGGTGTATTGTGAGTTAATTTTGTGAGTTTGCTTGCAAGCAAATTTCATGTGACAGACTGAGCTAGCCAATGGCAGATAGATAGATCTCTGAATGAATCTGTGATTCTGTGAGCAACCCCATCTGCCTGCCTGCTTTGCCTGATTTTGGGTAAAAGTTGTTCTTTTTTTAATCAAAAATTCAATATTTATATAAATATTTATAATATTTACATACAAGTCATGCCCAGCCAGTCACATGACCACCAAGCCACACCCACACATTAGGCCACACTCACAGAACTGGTTAGTGGTCCCTGGGATTTAAAATTATGAGTTTGGTGGTCCCTGAGGTCCAGAATAGAATAGAATAGAATAGAATGGAATGGAATGGAATGGAATGGAATAGAATAGAATAGAATAGAATAGAATACTTTATTAGCCAAGTGTGATTGGACACACAAGGAATTTGTCTTGTCTCAGTATATATAAAGAAAAGGTACATTCGTTAAGAATCAAGAATCATAATGATAGTCATAGGGTACTATCAACAATCAAATCATACTAGGAAACAATATAAATTGTAAGGATATAAGCAACAAAGTTACAGTCCTACAATCATAAGTGGGAGGGGATGGGTGATAAGGAGTGATGAGAACAGTAATAGTAGTGTACACTTTGTAAATAGTTGAACAGTGTTGAGGGAATTGGCTTTCGGGAAAAAACTGTTCTTGTGTCTAGTTGTTTGGTTGGCGACCCCTGCTACAGAGGAATTATTGAGTCGGTCATCTGCACCTCTATAACTGTCTGGTTTAGTTCTGCAACCTAACAAGACAGACACAGACTTCAGAGAGTAATTAGAACTGCAGAAAAAACAATTACTATCAACCTGCCTTCCATTGAGGACTTGTATACTGTATGAATCAAAAAGAGGGCTATGAAAATATTTACAGACCCTTCACATTCTGGACATAAACTGTTTCAACTCCTATCCTTAAAATGATGGTATAGAACACTGGTTCTTAACCTGGGAGATATCGCCCCCCAGGGGGCGATTCTGTTTTTCAGGGGGACAATGGAACAAAAAGGGATGACGCGGGGGCAAAGGAACAGAAGGAGGGTAATATCGGGGCGATGGAGCGAGAAGTTTTGGGGACACTTTTGAGACTTTTTTCGTACAGTGAACTGCTGTATATCTATCGTACAAAAACATCAGATAGCTCACTATTAGTGGATTGAACTGTATTTTAAAGTGTTCCTCCAGCTAGTTTCAGTACAGAACGCCATACATATGTGAATATGCATTGCTCATCTTCATGAGCGTTGCACAGCAGCCTCTATCACTCTACCTATACAGTGATGCGCCATTGGCCAGAATGGGCAGTGATGGAGGGGTGAGCGCGTCTTTCAAAATATCACATGCTGTGATGTCAACGTAACTGTTGAAACTAGGTTTATCAACATCCACGTGTGTTTTATAGTGTTCCAGTGCAGTTGAAAATTTAATTTGCAGTTAGTGTCTTTCATTTCGAAGACCTCTCAACATGGCCGAGAAGAGGAAGTGTCACCAATATTCAATGGAATACCTAAAATTGGGATTCATTCCATCCCCTTCCAATATACAGCTTCTGTTTTGTCTTCTTTGTGAGAAAACATTTTCAAATGAAGTGATGAAGCCTTCTCAACTGAAAGACCATTTGGTAAGAATTCATTCAGATAAAGCCGACAAACCGGTATCATTTTTCCAATCCTTAAAGGCCAAGTTTGAGGGTGGCAGCACCGTTGAGAAGTTATTTGGAAAATCGTCACTCAACACCGACAGGGGGCTCATTTGTTCCTATGAAGTATCTTTGTTGATAGCAAAATGTGGCAAATCTCACACTATCAGAGAAATGTTGATTTTACCAGCAGTGAAACAGATTGTTGCCACCATTTTGGGGTCCAGTACAAGCACTGTCACACAATCGATTCCTTTGAGCAATGACACCGTATCAAAAAGAATTGATGAAATGGCTTTTGATGTGGAAGAAAGGCTTATTGACACCTTGAAAAGTACAGAATTCATGATGCAGATTAATGAGTTAACGATTCGTGAAAATGAAGCCTTGTTATTGGCTTATGTCTGTTTCATCATGAAGAGATCGGGGAAGAACTGTTATTTGCCCAAAATTTAGCCACCGACACAAAAGGTTTTTCAATATTTAAAAAGGTTTAAGAGTTTTTTAATGAGAAAAACATCCCTTTGACAAACTTCGTGGCATGTGCAACCGACGGAGCTGCATCCATGGTTGGACGATATCGCAGATTTCAAGCTCATCTAAAATTGGTTGTACCTGGAGTTAGGACTGTCCATTGCATCGTTCACAGACAGCACTTTGTCTCAAAAAATTTGAGTGGCCATTTGCATGAGTCTATACGTTACGTCATTAACGCTGTGAATAAAATTAAGTTGAATGCCTTAAACAATCGACTTTTTCACAAGCTTTGTGAAGAAAATGAGGAGGAGTTTGAACGTCTCCTTTTGCATACTGAAGGTGGCTTTCAAAAGGAAAGTGTTTGCAGCGATTCCACGAACTTTTTGACACAGTTGTCGAATTTCTTGAATCCATTGATCCAAGTCTAAGCAGTTCTCTTAAACTTTGACGTCTGGATGTAGCTTATCTCGCTGATGTTTTTGACAAGCTGAATGAAGTGAACGTAAAGCTACAAGGAGATAAAATCAATTTTCTTAAGGCCAAAGGAGTAATCTGCTCATTTATTTCCAAATTGGACTCCATGCAAGCAATATGCGTCGCCAGGAGCTATATCAGTTCCCAAGCCTTGGTAATGAACGTTAACTCCAAGCAGAAGATTTGGATGCTTTTTGCTGCCACTTGAAGCAACTAAAAGAAGATATGGAAACCAGATTCTATGATCTGATAAATCTGGAAGTGCCCACTTGGGTGCTAAACCCTTTCATAGCAGACTTTGCACAACCTCATCCCAAACTGCAAGAGCCACTGACAGATCTGAAATACGACTGTGAAACCCAATCACATTTTCAGAGCTACGAAGCTATTTGGGTGAAAATGAGGAACACTTAACCAATATTTTGGGAGGAAGTTAAGTTGCTTCTTTTAGCCTTTCCTTCCACTTACTTAGCGTGCACTCCAGTTCGATATTATATTTTGGATTCTTGGTTTTATGGTTTCAATTTTGTTTGTTGTGCTCTTCGCTTCACTTTTTGTGTAGATATACTGTATATATTTTTCTTCAGTTTAGGCATTAAATTTGTCGCTCTGATTTTTGTTGCTTTCCTTCTGTAAAAATTTTCTTTGTGTCTTTTTAACTCTTTTTACAGTGTGCATGAATATATATTTTCCTCGAATCTTAATTTAGTTTCAGAGTTTTCGTCTTGAAATTCTTAGTTCCTGCATTGCGGTTTGTTCTTATGCCCTTTTTATATTTCTTTTTGTGTCTTAAAATTCACTTGTAATTAAATCATTAAATGTTACTGTTTTTTTCCGGCATTTCATTTTCTTGCAATTGAATTTTGTTTTCAGTGGTCATTGCATTTAAGTGTCTTGAATAAATAAGATAATAATGAAATACATGTATCACAAAATTTGGGAGTAAAGTGATGGGTGGCATCAGAATTTTTCACACAGTTGAGATATGGGAAAAAGACTGGAAATAAATTATTTGCATTGATATGTCCTGATGACAATTTTTAAAAAAATGTGCTTGCACAAATTGAAGAATTATTTCCCCGTGTTGTGATTGAGAAGTTATGTTGGGAGAGGGGGGCGATTATAACTTCCTCAATGCCTCAAGGGGGCGATTCTTTCAAAAAGGTTAAGAACTGCTGCTATAGAACACTGCGCACCAGAACTAGACACAAGAACAGTTTTTTTCCCAAACGCCATCACTCTGCTAAACAAATAATTCCTTCAACACTGTCCAACTATTTACTAAGTCTGGATTACTATTAATCCTCCCATTCTTCTTTTCACTCATCTCCTCCCACTTATGACTGTATGACTGTAACTTTGTTGCTTGTATCCTTACGGTTTTTATTGACTAGTATCCTAGTATGATTTGATGGCTTATTGTACCATATGACTATTTTTAAATGCTGTACCTTATGATTCTTGTCTTTTATGTATCTTGTCTTTTACGTACACTGAGAGCATGTGTCCAATCACACTTGACCAATAAATAATTCTATCTAGCTACAGAATCTATCCGCCTGCACTGTAGTTATGGGCTGTTCATCCTTAAGCACCACTGGAGATAAGCCGTGTTGGAAGGCCAGGATACCTAGCAGTTATTGGCAGAATAGGTTTTTTCTGACTCTCTGTGTAAAAGGAACATTGAAGGAGTATGTGACCCACAGTCTCCACCTCTCCTGAGCCACAGGAACAGAGTCTTTCAGTCAATGGTATCTTTTTATACTTTCTTGACAACCGATGGAAGCGCATGGCACCGTGTGAGTGAAAATGCATTCCAGTGGTTTGCTGACTAAGATCTCTTCAACTCATAGACCTGCTGAAAGAACAGGCAGAACCCATGGCTGATGGGGTATTTGCGAACCATTTGCACCCATCCTTGGATTAGGAGGGCTTACTCACAGTAATTGATTGACTGACTGATTGATTGATTGATTCATTTATCTGACTAACTAACTAACTAACTCTTATTGGGGAGTTGGGAGTGCAACTAATCGTTCTGACCATGATTGCTCAAATGAAATGGTCACTATCAGAAGTATTTTGCTGTTCTGAAGGCATAAAAACAGTTAAGGACTCAAAGGCCCTTAGTTTATAGACATATCACCTAGTGCTGTCAGTGAGATCCCCCAAATCTTTCTTTAGAATGTCAAATGCCCTAAAATATCTTTGCTAGTAGGGGACATTGGGACTGGCAGAACTGACAGGGAGAGAGAAAAGGCGATGTTCCCTCTCCCATTTTTCTTGATTTCCTATAAATCAAGGCTAGTAGCATCTCATATATTCTCAAATGAGTCATTTTAGGGAATCATTTAAACGATGACAGATCTACCGGGAAACAGTAAATTGCCCTTTCAGATTTGTTCTGTTCCCCATACTGGGAGATTCCTTTTTTGTTTCATTGTTAGAAGATTAAGATAAAAACACCATTCATTGGTTGGATTGGGCAGCCTTCTCCAACTGGATCAGTGGTGGGATATCAAAAATTTTACTACCGGTTCTGTGGACGTGGCTTAGTGGGCGTGTCAGGGGAAGGACACTGTAAAATCTCCAGTCGGAGGTGGTATTTGCCAGTTCTTCGAACTACTCAAAATTTCCACTACCGGTTCTCCAGAACTGGTCAGAACCTGCTGAATACCCCTTCTGAACTGGATGCCTTCCAGATGTGCTGGATTCAACACCCCATTGTCTCGGGCTATCCAGGTAGAAACATTAACCCAACTCATTTGGAAAGAAGCGAGCTGAAAACTGGCTGCTGCCATAGGAAACGTAGTATTCACAGATTTAGCATTTTCAAATTAATAGGCCTATTTAAAACTGTCTGGGGGAGGGAGGAAAAATTAACCTCCCCTTATTTGGATAATTTTCATGACACTCACTAGCACTTTTTAAAATTATAAATGGCAGGTTTCATCCTCCTTCTCTCCCTCCCTTCCCCAGTTATTTGCATCCCACATGGCTGAATTAAGAAAATTACTAATCAGGAAAATAACTAGGAAGTGAATGAATGTTATCAAAATGTACCCGCGCTTGTCACTCCACAGAGAGGGATTCTGGCCATGAGACTTAGCAATGTGGGAAGTAATAAGGCATTTCTCTCTCTCTTTCTCCCAGCTCAATGGAATACAGAGTCTAATATAATTGAAGATAATATTTTTGTAGACGATTAATTAAGATTTAAGCAGCATATATAAGAGGCATAAATTGAAAAAAAAAATCAATTTTTCATAGGGATAAGAAGTCCGCATGTAGCCTATAAGTTGGTTCCAGAGACTCAAAATCTCTTTCAAAACTGCAGGGGTCCAATTCATTAAAAAAGTATGGATTCAGGCTATGGACTGTTGGTTGAAGGCATCAGATGTAAAAATCCATAATGTTAACATCAAGTGCAGCGGCCGAACAATTTTGTTGCAAGCTTCAACTTGCATATGTGTCACCTCTTTTGCAAGAGCTGCACTGGCTGCCAATCTGCTTCCAGGCACAATTCAAGGTGGTGGTTATCAACTTTAAAGTCCTACATGTTGGGTCCTTCAAATTTGAAGGACCGCCTGTCATCCATTACATCCACCAGGACAAGACAGCAAGGCAGGTTACAGGTCCCATTGATAAGGGATTGTCATCAGTAGAAACCATGAATAAGGACCTTCACAGGGCAACCACTACAACCTGTGTGTAAAATGTATGAGGACCTCTGCACAATTTTCTCTTATGTTACAATTAGGGCAATTTCTGAATTGGAAGATTTGCTCAGGGTCCTTCTTGCCTTGATCAGTTAGATTAGATTTCTGCCACATACACTATATGAGGCTGTCCTTAAAAACCACCAGGAAGCTGCAGATTATGTAGTACACGACATAATGCGGTCGATCTATTTAGCATCACTATCAGTGAGCCATGCCTTCTCTTGCTAGGCTTTTGGGTGTAATTCAATGGGCTGATTATCATATAAAGCCCTCTTAGCAAGGACTAATTATCTTTTCATTATTTTTGCCTACCCTATTAAGTCGCTTTGTACATTTGTAAGGCTGCCCAACCATAATTTCTTAAAAAATAAATAAGCATGCCAGCAAGGACAACCCCATGGCAATAATAAAAAGAACTTACATGCTCTGAAAAGAATCACACTGTCCATCTGTCCAATAGCCTAGCCCAGGGGTCACCAACATTTTGGACTTAGGGACCACCAAACTCCCAATTTTAAATCCCACAGACCAGAGACCCTGGGAAAATCCCCAAAAAAGTCTGCAGGAAAATCACCCACCCTGTTTTCCTATCAATCATTCTTTATTTGGGATTGCAGGATACCATCTTCAGCTGCGTTCTCGGGGGTGGGGGAGAGAAAGAGAGAGAGACTTTTGGCTTCATGCAAGGAAAGCAGCAGAAGCAGCAGAAGTCTTTTTTTTCTCTCCCCCAAACTCCACCAGAAATGAGTCTTTGCCGGTACAGGAAGGAAGGAAGGAAGATTTCCAATATTCCCTGCCAGATTCCCACAAGAAACTTAATGGTGAAGCCAGCTGGAAGTCAGAATTTGCTCCTGCTCCCACTGGTGTTTTTTTTTTTCTTCTTCTGTTTGTTCTAGGTCATTCTGTCTCTCATTAGATAACGGTGACCCAAAGTAGCATAAGTTGCTTAATAATTTCTAATTTTCCAATGCATTTGGCTTTAGAATTACATTGCATTTGTCTACTACTTGAACAACAGTATTCTTAATTAAATTGATTTGGAAATGAAGACATCTTAGCAGAAAAGGTTTTGCCTTCTTGCCACCAAATAATGGCTTTGTACTGTATCTTGCTAGGTCTGCTAAATTGGTACCAGGGACCTGAGCCATATTCCGGAGCAGCAGAGATTCTGGGTTATTCGGGTTAAAGTGGCTCACATTGCTTGCTCTTACAGTGAGGAAGTTGACAGGAAGCTCAGTTCAAAAAATAAAAGAAAGAAAACCCTTGGAATCTGAATGTGCACTTTTGCTACCTTACAAACCTGAATGCTGTAACTGAACTTAAGTTTGTTTTTAAACATTTTGTTTTAACCCTGAGGTGGGCAACTGATTGAAATAAGGGTGCATGTATCCATATGTGCTGCCCTTGCAAAATTATGTTTAACACCATTCGAAAAATGAAAAACATAGAACTTCCATTCCTCTGAAAAAATAAAACACCTCTTTGCAGTCCCTGGCAATCAAAACTAGTCTCTAATGAGCTCTAACTGGTGGCCAACATTAGTCAGCTTCCAAGCTACAGCATCTTTATACTCCTCCAGAGTTTACAAAAATGTATGATGAATCACCTGATCTGAATTTAAGTGGGCTAGGCCAGTGGTCGCCAACCAGTCGGCTGAGGACCATTGGTGGTCTACGAGAAAATTTTGGTGGTCCGCAGAGAAATGTCACCTCAAAGCAATGAATCCAGACTGCGTGGAAACAGAAGGCTGCAGCGCCCACTTGGCCCGCGGGAACACAAGGCTTGCATCACTTGATTTGCGAACAACATGAGGTACTGAAGGGAGGAACTCTTTGACCCCTCTTGAAAAAGCAACTTTGGGACAACTATGACCTGGATGACTGAGAATATCCATAAACATTGCAAATGAAAAGCTCTCATATCCTTTACATCTGTCTCAGAGCTACAGCCTTCATCAATAGTACCACAAAATCCAATCAAATGCTAATCGCTGATATGATATGAATGTGCCAAGAGCCTCATTTCCTGGCTGTATCACTAACTCGCCGAATGCTTTTATGTATGTTGAATTTGATTTTTTTAATGTTTTTATTTGTTTTATTGCTTCGGTGGAAGCAGAAAGAGCCTTGGTGGTGCAGTGGTTAGAGTGTAGTACTCCAAACTACGTCTGCTGACAGCCAGCTGCCTGCAATTTGGCAGATTGAATCCCACCAGGCTCTGGTTTGATTCAACCTTCCATCCTTCTGAGGTGGGCAAAATGAGGACTCAAATTGTTGGGGGCAGTATGCTGACTCTGTAAACCACTTAGAGAGGGCTGTAAAGCACTATAGAGCGGTATATAAGTCTAAGTGCTATTGCTAAGTGCTATTGCTATTTTTTTTAATATTTTCTGAATTGTAAGCTTCCCAGAGTCATTGACTGAGATGGTTGCTACAGAAATTGAACAAACAAATAAAATATTGTTTCCCAGTTCCACCACAAATCTTCAGACAGTAGTAGCACATCTTGTACATAAAGATACTCTTCTAAAACTTTTCCATGGAAACCCACTTGGGGGAAAAAAAAGAAAGATATGAGCAAGGATAACCTTTCAGCATAGGGAAAATAACAGTCAGTGTTTCTCACCTCTCCCAAATGTTAAAATGGCTCTTTATTTTAAATATAGAAAAGAACTCTGATGCTCCAGGAACACTACATTCCGGTGTAAAAGCTTTTCAATGGCTTTCTTTGTCACTTTAAAAAAAGAAAAATCAGTGGCAAAGTGGTCTGATTGCACTTCACATTCTTTAAAGAGCACACTACAAATTGCAAGATATTTCTGCAGGTCAAGAGAACAAAAACGAAGTGCCGCTTCACATGCATTATATTTTCACTCTCTCTTCAAAGATTTGCCTGGATTCACAGCTAACCAAAATAATTTTCATGTTGGAGGTGGAGCAGCAAATGGCATCCTTCCTGCCCCAAGTTAGGATGAATATTATCCAAGAGATATCTTGGGGGTTAATTTAGGAAAAAAACAACAATCGCTTTTTTTTGGGTGTAAAAATAAAATAAGAACAAGTTAAACCAGAAGAAATAGGTTTCTTTAATGCCAATGTTGCTGCATTTTCATATTTGGGGAAGCTGCCTCATTCTAACTAATGTAAGACTATCAAGTATAGATGTTAGTGAAAAGGTATGAAACCGTCTAATCCAGGGATGTCACACTAGATTTCCTTGAGGGCCGCATAAGAGTTATTTGACCTCAGGTGGGAATGGCCAGCTTGACGTCACTCGTGTTGGAGGTTCCTGTGGTGGCCCGAGTATTCTGCCAGCAAAAACCGGTTCCCAAACTCCATTTTCAGCCACGAAGACCTCCTGCAACCCTCTGCCAGTGAAAATGGAGCTCAGGAGAGCCACACGTGGCCCTCCCTTGCTCTGTTTTTGCTGGCAGAGGCACAGTGGGCCAGTCCTTTGCTGTTTCCAGGGTGGTCCTATGGGCCTGATCAAAGCACCCCATAGGCTGGATTTGGACTGCAGGCATTGAATTTGACACCCCTGGACTAGTCCTTTGCTATTATCTAGTAGTCATTCCAAGTTTCTCAATTCTTGGGAACACAATGATTGTAGAGCCTTGCTTGTATTGTATTGTTTTGGTGTGGTTCTGTTAGGTTTCTCTAAATTTGTGTAATAAATAAACAAACTGAATGATAGATAAAAATATGAACTCTATAAATTAAGCTTGTTTGATCATTTATTCAGTGGTGGGATTCAAAAATTTTTACTACCTGTTCTGTGGACGTGGCTTGGTGGGCATGGCAGAGTAAGGATACTGCAAATCTCCATTCCCTCCCTACTCCAGGAGAAGAATACTGCAAAATCCCCATTCCCTTCCGACCCCACTAACCTGCTTTCCAGCTCCGTTCTCCTGTGCAGGGCAACAAAAGAAGACCCAACTGATCAAATGGGACGTGGGGTCAGTCAGAGGTGGTATTTGCTGGTTCTCCAAACTACTCAAAATTTCCATTACCGGTTCTCCAGAACCTGTCAGAACCTGCTGAATACCACCTCTGCATTTATTACACAAATTTATATAGCCACCCACCTACATATGTAGGCTTACAAAAAATTTAATTTAAAAAAACATAATAAAAAAACATTTAATAAAAATAACCCCATGGCAGTAACAACACTTGATCAGCCCCATTGTGTTTCATGCTCCATGTTTTTAGGGCCTTTCGAAAAAGCAATAAGATGGGCCAACCATAACTAATGGGGAAATGATGTTCTATAAAGAAGAGATTACCATCCAGAAAGGCCATTTTTCATGTTCACCAGATGACAATCCCTAATTGATGGCATCCATAACATGGCCCACCTTCCCATCCTGGTGGGCCAGTTGGATGTAATAGGGGAAAGGCAGTTGTTCAAATAACTTGTGTTATAAATAACCCGGGATGTCATTCATATGGATGGTCTTTGAAAAAGAACTAGAACAGATAATCCTCATCTAAAGATATGGTCAAGACGAGTTGACCGTAACTATTTTGCCCAACTTTCCATGTAAATAACTGAGCCATCATATTGGCAAGGAATACTTTCTGTTCTTTGTTAAAGGTGATGAGGGTAATTCTCCCTCTTTCCCTTTTCTTTGGCAAGAGATATCACATATCAAATAAGCCCCATGTTAGGTGATTTGCAAAAATCAATAAATTGCAATCTCTTCCTCTTTCAATCAACATTATGCCAGCAGTCCAGAGAAGGAGATGATGCAATTCCCAGTGTGAAGTCTGGTTCTTTTCAGGGGTGGGCTTCAACAGGGTTAACTACCAGTTCGGTGATTTACAAGGTTTGATGATTTACGATGTGCTTCCCTGCACGCTGCCGGTGCGCGGCTGTTAATCGTCATCAGCATGCTACGTGCAGAGAAGCAGCCTTTGAAAAAGACCTTTTTTCCTGCTTTTTTAACTGCAGCTGTGCCTCACATGGCAGCTGAAGTTGAAAAAATCAGAAAATAATAGTCAGATAACAGCCCAGGTGGGCGGGTGGACAAAAACATCAGCAGACATAGAACCGGTTCTATGTCTGCTACTCTTCAGAGCTACCGGTTGTACAGAGGTGGACAGAACCGGTAGAAACCCACCCCTGGTTCTTTTCCATGAGAAGATAAGAAAAACAAGGAGGCCGAGTATAATTCCTTCAATGAAAGGGAATTTACAGTAGCACTTGTGGGCTACTTTCACATAAATCACATTAAACAACAATTGTCTGGTTTGTGTTGTGAGCCGGATTGTATAACACCTGATGGCACATTCACACAACCATTTTATATAGTAGAGATTGCAACTTATGTCATTTGTAGCCGTGGTGGGATTCAAAAGTTCCCACCACCGGTTCTGTGGGTGTGGTTTGGTGGGCGTGGTGGCAGGGGTGGGATTGCGTGCCTTGCATGACTTGTGTGATCATGTGACCGTGCGCACGCCAAACACGAGCTTTGCACACATGTTAAAACAATAAAAACTAAGCTACTGCGCCTCTCAGTTGTTTAGCGCAGCAATCCGTTCTGCTGTGCCTAACAGCTGAGAGGTTAAAAAAGACCTAGGAGCAGGGGCAGGTGGGTTGGCCGAACTACAGAGTGTTGGAGAGGCTCAGAGTGAAATGGTTCTCTGTCAGCTGATCTTTGGTGCTACCGATACTCCAGAACCGGGCCAAACCGGTAGAATACCACCGATTTGTAGGCTATGCACAGCATATTTTACAAATGGGAGACCTATCACTTTCTACATTTAAAAGTAAATTTTAAATTGCTAGGATGCTTTGCCCTAATGCATTCAGCAAGTTTCATTTCTCCAAAACCTTTGTCATCAGACATAAACAGAAACACTGCCAGCAATCTCCCAAGATTGATTTCTGAACATGGGTAGCATTCTGTTTCTTAAAAAGAACAAAAATAGTTTACTACCCAGTGAAAATAACTTCATGGTTTGTTCCCACCAAGAGTAATGTCAACCCTGCAGCAGTGAGCATTCCCTTAGCAATATGACATCCATACTTGGAAGTCATAGATTAATTGCTGAGCTTTACACATGAGCATTTGTAGGGGAATCAATAAATCAATACTTTATATCTGGGTTATGATGTAACAGGGAGTAAAGTGGAAAGTACCATTAATCATACATTAACTATAGAACATTCCCAGATAATATGCTGTAAATAAAAGCACTAGTATGTTGAAATGTGCACTGGCTCTAATGGGGAATGTTATTTAAAAAGGAAGCCAAGCAATCCTTTAAAATAGGTGACAAGACGGCATATTCTAATAGTGCTTTTTAAGGTCATTTTCTTGTACAACAGCTTTATGCGATGCCATGGAGGGTTTTTGTTGTTGTTGTTGTTGTAATCGCACTGTAATATTGAATATCTTTACTAAGCTCATGTCCCAAGCTACCCTAAGAAAGGTGTTAAAGGTCTATTCTATTCTATTCTATTCTATTCTATTCTATTCTATTCTATTCTATTCTATTCTATTCTATTCTATTCTATTCTATTCTATCTATATGATCATTGTCATTTTGTTCATGACCACGATCCTCATTGTGATTATGATCATGATCATCAACGTTAAACCTATAACATTTTTAACACTGTTAAATTTATTATTTACTATTCTATAGTGGGGCAGCACGGTTAAGACACTGGGCCTGTCAGTTTTGAGACCCAAGCTCCACATGATAGGGTGAGCTCCCGTTCTCCCCCCTCTCCTGCCAACCTAGCAGTTTGAAAACATACAAATGCAAATAGATAAAATAGAATAGAATAACACAGTTGGAAAGGACCTTGGAGGTCTTCTAGTCCAATCCCCTTCTTAGGCAGGAAACCCTATGCCATTTCAGACAAATGGTTACCCAATTTCTTCTTAAAACTTCCAGTGTTGGAGCATTTACAACTTCTGGAGGCAAGTTGTTCCACTGATTCATTGTTCTAATTGTTAGAAAATTTCTTCTTAGTTCTAGGTTGCTTCTCTCCTTGATTAGTTTCTACCCATTGCTTCTTGTCCTTCCTTCAGGTGCTTTGGAGAACAGTTTGACTCCCTCTTCTTTCTTGCAGCCCCTGAGATATTTGAACACTACTATCATGTCATTCCCAGTCCTTCTTTTCACCAAACTAGATATACCCAATTCCAGCAACCATGCTTCATGTTTTAGCCTCCAATCCCCTAATCATCTTTGTTGCTCTTCTCTGCATTCTTTCTAGAGTCTCAACATCTTTTTTTATATTGTGGAGACCAAAACTATATGCAGTATTCCAAGTGTGGCCTTACCAAGGCATTATAAAGTGGTATTAACACTTCACGTGAAATAGGTACCACTTTGGTAAAAAGTTAACTACATGACTGTGGAAATATCTTTGGACAGCGTTGACTCAATGACCTTGAAACAGAGATGAGCACCTCCCCCTCTAGTCAGCAGTGACTAGCGGAGTAAAATCTACAAGGACTCCCTGTTTTTTTTTACTATTCTATAGCCAGTGACACTGGAAGTAAAATCTAATGGTGCCTTTACTCACATAAAATATGACTGACATATCGGCATGACTGCTTCAGATATGTATCAATCTATTCCTACACAATCATTTTCATTTCTTTTGACAAACATTTATTCCCTTATTAACAGAACACATATCTTTTTACCAAGATTTGCAAACCTTGTACATCTTTACCAAAAATTCTACCAAGATACACAATCTCATCATTTTTCTCTGAAGCTAACTGGACAAATCCTGATGTTTCCTTGGTAAGGTTTTTTAGAAGTGGTTTGCCGTTGCCTCCCTCCTTGGGCTGAGAGAAGTGACTGGCCCAAGGTTACCCAGCTGTCTTTATGGTCAAGGTGGGAGTAGAACTCTAAATTTCCCAGTTTGTAGCCCAATGCCTTAACCACCAAACCGGTTCTCCAGCTTTTTGTAGTTTTATGCCATTTATTTGTAACTTGAAATAGTTCACTCTACTTTCTCTGCAAGATACAACCTCAGTCTTTGATATATTAATTTGAAGGATCCATATTCCACATCATACTGTTCATCCTATCTAATATTCAGTGCAAACAATTTGGGCTAACAGCCAACAGTACTTCATCTGCACAAAAATACATGTGTGCATTAACGTCGCCATAAGCAATAATGAAAAATTTATTGATAAATGCATAAACAAAGGGAATTTCCCCATGTCCTTATTGCATTCCCTGCTCAATATTGAAACGTTCCCTAAGTACTTTCACTTTTCTGCTTCACTTTATCATATGGTACTCTTACTGCATCTTGTAACCAGAGTTCAATTCCACATTTGTACAAAACACTTCATGATTCATGCCTGCAGTGTTCCTTTTATCAAAACTTTTCTCCAATTAAATGTGATTTTCACATCTTTACTCTGGCATAAGTCACAATGCACTTCCAAGATTGAACCTTTTCAATCAGAATTCTTCCAAAAATTTCCTTTTAGATGCTTAACCAGCTAATCTCAGCGAAGATTTTCCATTCACTCTTGTTACTTCTTTCCCCTATAACAACATTATTCCAATTATTAGACACAGATAGCTGACTGAACATTGACATTAAACAAATTGCAGTCATTCTATAAGGAAATCATGCCCAGATTTTAACATTTTTTCTACTTACAGTATCTATACTTACAGCCTAACTATATTTAGATGATCTCATTTAAGTCTTCCTTAAATCTTTTCTTGTATCCTAATTGCATTTTTATTTCACTCTTTGTCATGTAAGTATCATTCTCTTATTGCATTCAACCTAATGATGCCATTTAAAAAAAAATCCTGATAGCATAACTCTCTACATTTCTATGGCCCTCTATTGCATGCTTTTTTCTCTGTTCCAGATTCCACATAATCTTTCTTTATGTCTACATTGATTCTGTTGGGAGATTAATCTATTTTCTAATACTTTTTCATACAGAATTTGTATTTTGTCCTCTTGATATCATTCTATTTGTGTCTGGTAATGTTTCATCAAGCCAGATTTAGCCATAGACCCATTCACCAAAAATCCCAATGGATTAAACATTCAGTTTTACACATACTTTCAGTTATGGATGCTTTCTAATATATAGGTGGTCCTCAACTTACAATAGTTTATTTAGTGACTGTTTAAAGTTACAACAGCACAGAAAAACTGACTTGTGACCTTTTGTAACACAATCATTGCATCTGAAAACTACAGTTGGGCAAAAATTATACAATAACAACAACTACTACTACTACTACTACTACTACTACTACTACTACTAAAACTACTACTACTACTATTATTATTATTTTAAAAATTGTTTAGCTGAATGGAGTGATTGGGAGGACATACCACATTAAGTCATCATACCTAATAACACATCCAAAGGAATAACCTCCTTGCTTCTTGTCTGTCTTTCTCCTTCAGAATATCCTGCACATTCGCCATCAAATCACTTTTATCCCCCTAGTGAAAAATAAAGCAGATAGAGCCAAACCTAAGGGGAAAACAAAATACTTGCCCATGCTCTATACCGTCTAAGCTGGCAAATTGCCAAGTCATCCCTAATGGAGATTAGAAAGTGGCATATTGAAGTGAGATATTGTAGCACCATCTGTCCCAAACTCATAACCTTGAGTATTTCAGTGGCCAGTTGTTCAACTTGATTGCATGTTTCTTGGTTCTGCAATGGTCTTGAATCACTTGTTTGTGCGGGCTCCCTCTGCACGCAAGATTGCTTGTTAAATTGAATTTATGAACTTTCTGTTTTGCTACAAAATACAAAATGGGAAACATACGATCAAAGTCGTAGTTTGCCAATTATTATCTTGAAAGTAAGGGACTCAGTTATTGAGAGTCACATTGTGTTTACAAAAACAGGCTCTGTCAATCTCCCAATCATGTCTGGAGTGACAATGGATAATTAAAATAAAATATTAGCTAGCTAGCTAATAAAAATAAGAAATGCCCTAATATATGTAAAGCTAAAAGCATTCTACGTGCTTTGTACATCTGAGCTGTTTCTAAAAATTGACAGACATAAACAAGGTAGACTGAGCCACAAGTGACCTATCAAACTCACCTATGAGAGGAAGTTAATTAGCCCTTGACACAATTATCATTTAATATACAGTACATGGTTCATAATGAAGTCTTTACAATGCAGCCATATTTCAAGGAACTGTCATCTTAAGTAAGCACATTTTAATTAGAGCTAGTTTTTCCCATTACACCTCCTCCAGACAGCAATACTTATCAGGAAACATATTTTGCGTTTAACCGAGATGCACCATTTTTTTTAATTGAGCACCATAAAAAAAGTTTTTAGAGTCGGTTTTCACCAGATCTATGCCAATATGATATTTCCAATAAAGCTATTCTTTGAGGAATTCACCTGCCCTTAGAGTTTTGCTTGCTATGGGATTCTTACTTTGAACTTTGACATGTGGTCCTCCCAAGCTTCATTTTCATTGGCAGAGTTGCAGAAGGCTGTCATAGCCAAAAATGGAGCTCGGGAGGGCCGCGGTTAGCCCTGATGTGGCCCTCAATGAAATCAAGTTTGACACCCCTGCACTAGATCAATCTACCCTGTATTTCAGCAAAAGGTTCCCTTATTTTTAAAAAAAGTTCACAAGCAGGCTATCTCAACACTCTTTCCTAAAATCATTTTCTGGCAAAATGATATTTAAAAATATATTCCCTGTAAATATGGAAATAGCCAAGTAATAGATCAGGAGATGTGAGCTCAAGTCTCCCCTCGGTCGCCAAACTTCATGGTTAATATCTATTCAATTCTTGGCTGGGTTTGCCTTTTCTGGTAAGATGGTTTGTTTGGTTCTGGTTTAGTAAGATGTTGACCACCAACTAGAGTAGTTTTAAAATCAAAGTTTATGGCTTAGCATTACATATCAATCAATGGCTTGCTCAATTAAATGTAATTAAACAAAATCAGAGGTAGTATTCAGCAGATTCTGACCAGTTCTGGAGAACTGGAAGTGGAAATTTTGAGTAGTTCAGAGAGCCGGCGAATACCACCTCTGACTAGAGATTTTACAATATCCTTCCCCTGCCATGCCCACCAAGCCACACCCACAGAACCGGTAGTGAAAAAAAATTGAATCCCACCTCTGATGGCATCCCATTATAGTCAATTTGCAATAAACTATTTCTGGATGCTTTATAAAAATTGCAACACCATAGAAAATGTATGAACTCAGATACTACTTCAAACTGAACGGCTACACAAAGAGCAAAGACTTGTTAGACTAGACCAATCTACTCTCTAGTTCAGCAAAGGTTCCCTTATTTTTTAGAAAGTTCACAGACTATTTCAACACTCTTTCCTAAAGTCATTTTCTGGCAAAAAGGTATTTAAAAATCTATTCCCTGTAAATCTGGAGATAGCCATTTACCAATCTAATTTTCCACTTTTCTCTTAGGTTAACACTCATTGTTAAATTTGTTCATCATATGTACATTAGTGGCAACTTCAATCCTTGTTGCAGTGAATTCCAAATATTTATTATGCATAACACTGAATTTATTCCTGACTCTCCTATCTTGCAACCCTAAAAACCTCAAGTACAAGATAAAGAGAGGGTATGAAGAGTACAAGACACGAACCCTTTGTACGCAATTGTGTGCATTATGTTTTCAGTGCACTGAAAATGAAGACTTTATGGATAACATATAGTGTGAGTAGGAAGAAAGAGAGACAGGTAAGACTGGAATTATTTGGGTTAGTTTCTGAAAAGTTGTTTTAGAGCATATGGAAATGCAAATGCAGCATTATTAATGGCTCATTAAAGCAGCCGTGCCTTCTTCCAGGTTTAGGTATCTACAGAAAATGCAGTTGCTTTAATGAGCTCCTGATAATTGCTGTATTCATACCTGTATGCACTCAGAGTATCTTTTCAAAAGTCAAAGATGGTATAATCTTAATTTCAGGACATACAAATATAATGGCGTTACAGAACCTTCCCTAAAACACAGATTATTTTTCTAGGACAGTACCTCATCTTATACAACAGAATAAGAACCAGAAATTCATTTTTCATGTTGGTTGCTGTAACTGGATTGAGGCAAAAGATCTAGAGAAACTATGATAAGAGCAGGAATATGGCTCACAGGTTTTAGTCACTTTTCATCTTCTTGCAGAGAACATTTCCATACAATATTGTTTAGCTAATGCTGGCAATTACAGCACTTCAAAAGCAAACTGTTGAAAAAGTGACATTCGCTACCAGCCCTGTCATACTGAAAAATACCCAAGGAGCAAAATGGAAATCAATGTAATTGCAAGTTATCAACCTTAAATTTTTGTTCAATTATACGATACAGAAGAGCAAATTGAGAATAATTTGAGTTTACCAAGCACAGTGAGTAATAAATGTGCTTTCCAATTAAACCACAGCCCTCCCTAATTTCTGGCTTATGTCTATATAGCAACCTGAAGAATTTTTTTTTAAATTCTATTAATGTGTATTTATCTTCCTGAAGCACATCCTTCAAATCTGTAAGGAACTTTCATATGCATGCAATATAAGCTTGAATACTTGACTCATGTTCCAATGACAGGGCAAAATGTTCTGGTCATTTTGATATAATAATGAAATATTGTATTGGATAAATCACATTATTAAGCAGCATAATTCTTCTATTAAAATAGCTGATTATGTGTCATCATCCTCCCATATATTGTCATCACTGCAGGCAGTGGTCTTTTTCACTTGTAAATGCACCCCGCAGAATACTTGCAAAAGAAGCTGAATTCCGATAACAGTTTAACACTTGATCTTGAATTTATTGAGCTCTGCCCAAATCAGATTTTTGTATATATCAGCTGAACAATATCTTGCTGATTTCACACAAAAATATGTTTATAACATTTCGTTCTAAGAGGGAACATATTCTCAAATGTTACGGTATTTTATTTTCCAACACTGCAGTCATGCCTTCCTGTTTTTCCAAATGTTTTTAAAAGCATGAAGGCAATGGGGAAGAAGAAAGGTGAAAGTAAGGGTTACCAAGTTACCAAGCATCTGAAAGTTGTAAAGTTGGCTAACATGAAAATGTTAGCTTTTTATATTCAGTTTTTGGAATGCGACAATTTCTGTAAGCAAGTTTATCTAGGATCAATTAAAAATTCTTAACATTGCTAGGTTTGATCACTGTCAAATTCCACCTCGAATAGTAGTACTACATTTGGGTATCTTATATGTGAAAGTCACATTGCATTCTTCATATGTTCAATGTTCAATATGCAGAGAAGATTTTTGCTTAATCTAATGGCCATCCAGAGGGAGGTATTTTATTGCCTTGCATTGCATTACATTGTGTTGCATTGCATTTTTGTAAGCTGAACTTAACTTTGATTCTGAGCTACCATTAGGTACTTTTTCAAGAGGACTTTCTGGTGTTTTTTTGAAGACATTTCACTTCTCATCCAAGAAGCTTCTTTAGCTTTGGCTGGATGGTGGGGAATGGAAGAATTTATACTCCTTGTAGACAGTTGATCACTTGCATTCTTTTTTTATTTCCCAATAAATTTTTATTATTTTCTACCAGTACAAATCTTAGTTACTTTTTCAACAGTACTGACATCCACATATAATATTATCTTATACTTTAACAACTATTTGTACCTATCTTAATCTATATTATCCTTGATTATCATTAATCATCAATACATATTGCTTTTATATTACAGTTATTATTATACATCCTTAATATTGTCTTATTCTTTTAACATCTATTCATACCTATCCTTAATACATATTATCCTTGTTTATCATTAAATACATGTTACCTTTATATTACACTTATTATGTACATCTTTGATCCTTCTGTCTATCCTACTATACTTGTGTATCACTTTCTTGAGAATTCTTATTTAATCATCTTTTCTAATTCTTATCTCTCTTTTTCTAGCCACATGTACCATTTATGCCAAACCAAGTAGTATTCTGATTCTTCTTCTGATTCTCTCTCATTTTAAGTGTGAGCATGTCCATTTCAGCATAGTCTGCTATTTTTGTATAATTAACTCTTCAGTTGGGGTCCTCTGCTCTTTCCACATTTGCACGTAAGCTATTCTGGCTGCTGTCAATATGTGTAAAATTAAATATTTTATATTTTTCAGATATTGTTTTTGAATAATCCCAAGTAGATAGATTTCTGGTTTGAATTCAATTTGGCATCCAATAATTTATTGTATCCAGTTCCTAAGTTTATTCCAATAGGTCCTGGCCTGAGGGCATAGCCACCACATGTGATAGTAGGTACCATCAACTCATTTGATCATTTGCATTCTTCTTAATGACTCTCTAAAAGAATGCAAATGACCAGGTATCTGGCAAGGAGTAAATCTTTCCATTCCCCACCATTCAGCCAGAATTGAAGAAGCTTCTTGGATGAGAAGCAAAACATCTTCAAACAAAAACCAGAAAGTCCAACTGTCTCTTGAAAAAGCACCTTTGGGACAACCATAATCTGGATGACTGAGAATCTCCATTGACATTGAGTATAGCTATAATTCCAAAACTTCTGAATAAGGAAGAGTCCCCTACAGTCTATAATACATTTAGCCTGTTTTAATTTTATTTTTTTTAGCATTTTTAGTCAACACTCTTTTGAAAGCAACGTATTTCACGTTTCTAGATATTTTTAGAAAAGGGGAAGAAACTGGTTTGATTTCCAATTAACTGTAACACAGAGCAGTGTAACCATTATTTCGGGTTTTTTTTTTTTTAAGTAGTTGAATGACTTATCTTCAGGGTTGTAAAAAGAAAAAAAAAGTTGAATGACTTTTCTTCTTGGTGTTATGGAAAGGTAGTCCAAAATGTTGTCATGCCAATCTAAATATGCAATAGTCCCATACAGATTTTTACAGTATATCCATTTTATAGAAGGGCATTAAATGCAATGCAATTGTTATAGCCCATATTATTTCAAGTCTAAGAATCTCAGCTATACTAATGGTTCAAGTTTGTGTCCAAGCAAAGGAACTACCCATCCAGTATTAAAATAGAGTAAAACATAGTTATTTTTATAAAAATGATATACAACATAACCGCATATAAATTTAAAATTATTATCATTATAAGTGATCGCTCATAAAGTGAAATTAAGAAATTGTCCTCATTCAGTAACTGATATTTAGCAGAAAGTGCTGTATACGTTTTTCATTTCTAAATTACATAAAAAAGTATTCTATCATTAGAAGCATCATTTCTAAGGTGCTGTGTGCTCAAGAAACTGGTGAATCATAAAATGCCTCTCTTTTGAAAGGCTAAAAAAGTTTGAATATACAGTATATATATGTGTGTGTGTGTGTGTAAGAGACAGAGAGAGAGAGAGAGTGTGTCAATCTTGACAAATGTATGTTACAAGAGGAGTGAGAAAGAGAAATCATACTTTCTAAAAAATCTAAAATAGCTAAAGGAAATGTAATCTTTCCTTGCTGAAAGATACTTAGCTCTGCATCCTATAGCATCACAAGGGTAACTAAAGTTATTGCTCTGGAAAGAAAAAGAAATTTGGAATTATTCTTTTATTAACCAATGTTCTAAAGACACACTATATAATAATATCTGAAAAGGAAGGAAGGAAAGATTAATTTAATTAGAAATGAATTAAGAATAAATCAGAAATGAGCTACAGACTGGAAAGATAAGCAGTACAATGATTATTTTGAAATTATTATTTTAATTAAAATAAGGATGCCACATCCAAGCTTTCTTTGCATTAATGCAAGAGTTGTATTTGCTTTGTGCACAGTATACCAATATTTCCTATTATCTTTTTAAAAATTATATTCTGCTAAGCTTGATATTTTATATTACCTAATTACTCACTCTGGTAGTATCTTGTTCATGACCTATAAATGGTAAATTTGAGCTAGGATGTTTTTCTAGCCTTCTACTCCAAAATTAGGACAGAGAACTTACTTCCTTGGTTTCCCAAGTATCGTCAGAATATATGAAGCAAGGTCTCCAATTCTATATGTGTTAATTCCATTGACCATACAATGAAATGTTCAACATTAGTTATCGCTAATGTATACGTTGAACTGCTATATGTAGATTACGGTTCTGTTCTGAATCCATGTGCAGTCACATTTTATACATGCTTGATGTCAGCAAATAATGTCCATATTTAAGGACACGGTGGCTCAGTGGCTAAAACGCTGAGCTTGTTGATCAGAAAGGTTGGCAGTTTGGCAGTTTGAATCCCTAGTGCCGCATAATGGAGTGAGCTCCCGTTACTTGTCCCAGCTTCTGCCAACCTAGCAGTTGAAAGCATGTAAAAATGCAAGTAGAAAAATAGGGACCACTTTGGTGGGAAGGTAACAACGTTCCATGCACCTTTGGCATTTAGTAATGCCGGCCACATGACCACCGAGATGTCTTCGGGCAGCACTGGCTCTTCGGCTTTGTAACAGAGATGAGCAGCGCCCCCAGAGCCAGAAACGACTAGTGTGTATGTGTGAGGGGAACCTTTACTTTTTACTAACCATTATTTGATATTCCGAGCTATCTAACAAAAAGTTGCTGAGTGAGGTTCTTTGGGCTCTGAGGACTTCCTGGTCTCAGTAGTCATACGGTGGTGATGGGAAACACATCAGACATGTGACATAGGTGACACACTATGTCACTTTTTTGGTAGCATGCCAGGCATCCAGAGCCCCTGGAAATTACACAAGAGAATCCTGCTCCTGCTCAGCCTCTGGAACCTCCCAAAATCATACAAAGATAGGGCATGATTTCCCCCCCACACACACTTTTTGGACGCTGCAAGGCCATGCAAGAGCATTCTCTGAAGTTTGGGTGACCCAGAGCTCCCTCAGATAGACATTTCAAAGATCATTTACAATTATGTACAATTATGTAAGTATTTATTTATTAAATAATAATTTAATCTATTGCTCTTTGTTATGAATTATTTCTCTTTTGTCCATGTGTGATAATGTATGTAATTGTGTGTTTGTATGTGTCTGTGTGTGTGAATATGTTGTCTCTGTATGAGATGTGCTAGCAGAGTCAAGTTCAGGATTTTTGGAATTTTTGACATGGGAGGCCCAAAAGGCTCACTTATCACTGTCCTAATTCTGGCTGTTCTACAATATTCGCTGTATAATCCATCCATTTCCGTTTGTAATTTATATATCATAGAAGAGAATATTTGTAGCTCAGGGCTGTACTGAAGGGTCTTTGATGCTCTCTGAGCTTGGTAACGTTTCTGTTCCATTTGTACTTGTATGTGTAGATGTGACAAAAGAAACAGCATTCTGCATTTTTAAAATTAGCTCTTGCATCCTGGATTCCTGCTTCTTCCTGTTTGATTTGCTTCTTGCATCCAGAACTTGTAACTTACTAAGACACTACATATTCCTCCTGCAATGATCATCATCATCCTGAACTAATATTGCTTATGTCTGAAGGACACCATGAGATATGACTGTCTCCTAACCTTTCTCTTATCAATTGGTTTACTGGTTTTTAGCCAAGCCATTAAGAACAAGTAGCAATTTTTGCCTACATTATTAGATTAATTGTTGCAAGGTACTGAAAAGGAGACTTTAACAACGACAAAAAAAATCCCTTGCCTGATAACAACTTTTTAAAATTTACTATGGACATTAAGAAGATTAAAACACATCTTTAAAAGTATTCAACTTGAATATAATTCTTGATATATATGGTCATTTTTAAATTAGCCAGAGAAATCCTAGATTCAGTATTATATAAAATGGCTTCTTTTGCTTGAACTGTAATATTTAACATATATCTTTAGCATGGACTAAATTTAGTGGAATGTTTCTGACCTCAGAACAAATTCCTACTGACAGGCCCATATGCATTATTATTAGAATTATTTTTAGTAAGCCTTTTAGTCCTATGCTCATGTTTAAAAAGATTAGAAGGCATTACTTTAAAACATTACAAAACCTAGCACTGGATAACTTCTACTTTGCAGTTTCTCATGGGGTTAGCATCCATTAGTAAGTAAAAAACCAACCATAAATACAACACTGCAAATCAAAGGAAGTTATAACTTAAAGAATGGTTGGACTGGTACAGCACACTGAACCATTGTGCTTACATGATCATAAGTTGCTAAGTAAGCTGCAGTGTGCAATGTTCATACGTGTCAATCTGGGTGAAAAGTTGCAGATGGTAGCTACAGAGCCATGGTGGTGCAGTGGTTACAATGCAATATTGTAGGTTAACTCTGGCGACTGCCAACAGTTCAATTCTCACTGGCTCAAAGTTGACTCAGCCTTCCGAGGTGGGTAAAATGAGGGCCTAGATTGTTGTGGGCAATATGCTGACCCTGTAAACTACTGACAGAGGGTTGTAAACAGTGATGGTATTCTACTGGTTCACCCCGGTTCTACCGAGCCAGTAGCGCCGATGAGCAGTGGAGACCGAATGTGTTCTCTCTGACACTCTGCTGTTGGGCCCACCTGCCTCCCCGGGCTCCCATACTAACCTTTATGACCTGCTTTTGAAGTGCAGCTGTGCTGTGCTGCACAGCAGATTGCTGCGTGGCAGCTGCTGAAGCGACAGGGAAAGTGCAGGATTGCAGGAGGCGAGTTGGAAAGCCTCTGCACCTGCACAGAGTGTGTGTGTTTGGTGCACAAAGTTTGTGTGCACACGCGCAAAACATACCCACCAAATTATGCCCACTATGGTAAAAATTTTTGAAATGCACCACTGGCTGTAAAGCAATGTGAAGAGGTATACAAGTCTAAGTGCTGTTGCTAGTACTATAGCTGTGCAGTTGAAGACCCATTCTTTCCAGGGGTATCACACAACACCTTAAAAAACCAGGGCTTTGACCTTATGGCCATGGCCATCATCTTCATGGTTTTGACAGCTCCACACCTGTGGATACCTCTGCAAGCTACAATGAAATAGATTTTACAAACCAAAACATGCCAAAAGTCAAAACTAACAAATTGTGTTCTGCTTACCATAATGTGCTAACCAAGCCAACTGACTCATGGAACAAATCATGGATTAGGTAAACCATAGATCAATGTATGAATCCAATTGATGTAATCCATTAATGTGTGCATGTGTGTGTAAACACACTTTATCTTCTATTATGCTGGCATACTTACAAGAACATGTCTTTGAAAGTCAAGCTTTGAAATTAGCACCTGTCTATTTTTGTCTCTCAGGGATCATCCACCCAAGGGCACTAGAAAGAAAAAAAATTATTGCTTTTCCTGACTGTCGCCTGATGCCAAGACTATCTCAGTTCCTTTTGTTTAAGTGAGAAGAAACTGAAGAAAACAAAGTATTTTAAATGAACATTTAAGAGAAGGGCAAAAACATTTCACAAGGACATTTCCACCTGTATATCAGGACGCTGTGGGTGAGAGAGAAAAAGCAAAGGACCTGGAAGTAGTGTGTTAAAAGTACCATCAGGAACAGTTAGTGCTTTAACTTAGCTATTTTGCTCTTCTAAAATCATTATTTCATAAGTGCCTTTGACTAATGTCTGATATGTGGCGAGGAACTAAGGACTGACTGTGCGCCTGATTACCTCCCTATTGTACCAAATACTACATCAGAGACAATAGAGCATTGAGACAGGCAATATTCCTAGCATAAGTAACTGGCTGGTAAAAATTTAAAGCAATTTGAAGACTTCTTGCCATCTAGATATTTAGAGTTTTGATATATGCTCAGCCCCATAAGTATGTAGCTGGTACTTGACAGTGGTTATTGCCAGTGAAAATAAGAGCCAAAAAAAAAATCAAGTTTTTTAAAAATTTATTTAACAAAATTTATATGGCCACCCATTCACTCTCAGTGACTCTGAGCAGCTTACAAAAATAGAAACCCAACATATAAACAATAAAAACAATAACCCGTGAAAGTAAGAAAATGGCCACGAGTTACTCAACACAATATAACTAGGTTCATGTTCATGTTCATAATCTAGATAGCTAGGTTTGTGTTCAAAATAGGATAGGATAGGATAGAGTGGGGTGGGACAGGATAAGATGAGGTGGGACAGGATAGGATAGGATAGTATACTTTATTGGCCAAGTGTGAATGGACAACATACAAGGAATAAATAGAAAAGATGTACATGTTGATATAGTGAATTAATTGAATCTCTAGTTAATATTTTGACTGCAATGGATCTCCAAGTTCTCAGAGACCAAAATTCACAGAAAGTGTAACTCAGTGGTCACGTCCAGCATATCCTCTACCACCAAGTGATAGCTCCTCCCAAGTGGATTGATTTACAATATAATTTCTTTACTGCCCCAATGAAATAACTTGAGGTGATTCAGCTGTTTGATCTAATTGACCCAGCCATCTGGATCTGGGACACAGCTGAACAATTCAAAGGCAGACAAGGCAAAGGAAAATGTGAGGAAGGAAAATAATGTTAAGAAGCAGCAGTAGTAACAGTAGCTAAGGCAAAAAAGGGCAACCAGGTGTCATCGTCAAAACTAGGAAGTGTCCATATTATCCTGTCCAAAAAGATAGCATGGACTTACTTAAGCTCTGTAAATTTAGCATTGTGAAATCAATTGGCTGAAAAGAGTAGAGAATGTCTGAATGGAAGTTTAGGTAAGCATGGAGCAATGTGATTAGAATGCAAGGGCAAGGGCTGAAATGCTTGGAAAAGAAATCTGTTGCTCAACAGGAGAGGACAATTAGAGTCTTAACAATTGGAGGAGATGAAGGGTTTTGTCAGATCATCTCTCAACTGCATAAAGGAAAAGGAGACAAAACCACAAAAATCACATTTATTTATTTATTTATTTATTTATTTATTTATTTATTTATTTATTTATTTATTTATTTATTTATTTATTTATTTATTTATTTATTTATTTATTAACTTATTTATTAACTTATTTATTAGTTTATTAGTTTTATATACTGCCCCTCTCCCTGCAGGGACTCGGGGCGGTGTACAGCCGAAATTAAAAACACAATGCAAATACAATATTTAAAAACAATTTAAAAAGATTAAATAAGGTGTCTAAAAGGTAAAACTCGATCGATAATATAAAACTAAAACCAATTAAAAACCAATTTAAAACCTTATAAAAACCCTAGGCCAGACCGGCTTGATGAAATAGGTAAGTTTTCAATGCGCACCGAAAGGTCAAAAGGTCAGGGATGGTCCTCATCTCCAGGGGCAATTCATTCCAGAGGGAGGGTGCCCCCAAGGAGAAGGCCTGAACCCTTGGGGTCGCCAGCCATCCAGCCAGCGGCACCCTGAGGAGACCCACCCTATGGGAGTGCACTGAGCGACGGGAGATCGATGGCAGCAGTAGGCGGTCCAGTAAGTACCCAGGTCCCAAGCCATGGAGCGCTTTAAAGATGGTCACTAGCACCTTGAATCGCATCCAGAAGGCCACCGGGAGCCAATGCAGCTCGCGCAAGAGTGGTGTAACATGGGAGCTCCGAGAAGCCCCCAAAACCACCCGCGTGGCTGCATTTTGCACCAACTGGAGCCTTCGGGTGCTCTTCAAGGGGAGCCCCATGTAGAGAGCATTGGCATAGTCTAGGCGGGAGATAGCGAGGGCAGATGTGACTGTGCGAAGTGCGTCCCGATCCAAAAAGGGCCGCAACTGGTAGATCCTGAGGACCTGACAAAAAGCCCCCCTGGCGACGGCCGCTATATGATCTTCTAACGACAGACATACATCCAGGAGGACACCAAAGACCAAAATGTCAGGGCAATGTATGACAGAGAAATAGAAACTTATATTGAAATGATCAGTTTATTTATCTAATGTACTTTCTTGTGTCCACAATATTTGTATGGTAGGTGACAGTATAAATGGCCTTCCAGCTAGCTAGCTTATGTAATTTTTTAGCAAGTATTGCAAGTATTTTAGCAAGTATTGCAAAGATCTGTGACATTCCTCCTTCAGGGTTTCAGAAAGAATGACAGATCTAGTGGGATTCTCCCTTCCCAAGCTTTCAAGACAAACAGATATTGATGTTCCTGGTCTATCAATGGTTTGTCAATATTCACACCAGTGAAGTAATCATATAACAAGCTTCACATTGAAGTGCCGGTGTTTTTCAAGGTTTTTTTTTTTAATCTATCACAGCACTCCTATCATGGTGACTTTATTCATTACAGGGAAGGGCATTTGTTTGAATGTTTTCTTCACAGGAATGTATCTGATCAGCCATTTTTACCTTCTGCTGTGGTAACAGGCCAATTCAGCATTTAATTTAACTCAATGGCTGCCTTTGACACTGCATAATTTAAACTGCTTTTGCAGCACCTATAGTGGTACTTCCCTAGAGGTCCATGCTGTTCTCAATGGTCTTCTATGCAGACGAAATATGAAAGTAAAACTTAAAATAGAAAAACTTTCTGCTTTACATCAATGACCTATGCGAAAATATTAAAAGCAGCTACGTCCTCCGCCAATGACGTAAAATTATTTAACATCACTGACAATGCTGCTGCTCTACAAAGCAACCTTGATTATGTGTCAGACGTGTAATTGGCAACTCCAAATTTCAACTAATAAATATTCTGTCCTACACATTGGCAATAAAAATCAGAACAACAAATACAAGTTGGGCAGAAACGACCTCGTAGATGACCCTCAGTCTGTCAAGGACCTAGGAGTACTCAAATGATCTAAGCCCCAGAGCTCACTGTAACAGCATCGCCAAAAACGTTAAACGTTGTTAACCTTATTTTGCACAACTTCTTCTCTGGTAACATTGAATTGCATACAAAACCTTTGCCAGACCAATTCCTGTGTGAGTTCCAAGCAGCTCGTCTGCCTGGAACCCACACTGTGTATTGGACATTAACACGATTTAGCGGGTTCAGAGGTATTTTTCGAGAAGAGTATTCCACCCCTCTACTCACAATAGTATTCCCTTTGCCTCCAGACTCGAAATTTTGGGCTTGGACAATCTAGAACTGTGCTGCCTGCAGTCTAATCTAAGCATAGTACACAAAATTGTCTGCTACAAATTGTTTTGACTGTTAACAAACTTCTTTAGCTTTAACCACAATAATACACAGGCAAAAAACTTATACAAACTCAAGGTAAACCGTTCAAACTCGATTGCAGTAAATACACCTTCAGCAACAGAGTGGTCAACACCCGGAATGCTCTATCAGACTCCATTGTTGCAGCCTGAAACTCTCACAGCTTCAATCTCAAACTGCCTACTGTGGACCTCACCCCATTCCTAAGAAGTCCTTAAAGGAGGCATGCATAAGCGCACTATCTCCATTTATCTGTATTTACTGATACTCCCTTTGTTTCTGTTTATGTTCATACCTATACTTGTTATCTTCTACATGTTTGACAAACAATTAAAATAAAATATATAAAATATATATTACAAGTGGTATAAACCTTTCTGTGAGGCAACTGGCTAACTTTTAGTGCATATGACCACTAAGGTTCCCAAAAAGCTTTTTTTGTTGTTATCAATGCATAATCAAGTAGCCATCAAACAGACTTTTTGGAGGTGGTCAAGATCTTAATGAGAGCTGCTCATTGCAGGTTACTATTACACAGTCACAAATATTATTTTTATGGCAATGTGTTTGAGGTGTAACTTCAAATTTGTATTTTTATTTTTGAAGGCACAAATTATCTTGCCCTTTGTCATTCAGAATGTGGTTCTGTCATTCAGAATGTGGTTCTGGTACTAATCAGCCATGGTAAATCTTATACCATAGGTGACATACTGAAGTAGAAAAAGGGGGTAACACAATAGTATTGATTACGTTTATTTTTATTTTTTTATGATCAATAAAATAATAATAAACAGAATGCAATCTGCACCCTTCTGGGCAACCACTGCCTAAATTAGGCCGTCACTGTTGTGGCAACTTTGAACGGTGTGCTGTCTTGGATGTTGGCATAGGCTTTTAAATTTTATATTTTAACGCTTGTATCTATACCTACATATATAACTTTAATAATGATGCTCCTGACATGAATAATCCATCAACCATAATATTCTCCTGGACCATCATTTGCAAGAAAACCATTTTATAATAGTTCCATTCCTACTGCAAAGTTGGGTTCAGAAGAATATTGGGTCATTTTGATAGATATGGGTCAGAGTACTTTCCCCCCCCCCGGTGGAATTTGATACCTATATGAAACTTTTAGGCAATTTTCAAGAATGAAGGCAAACATACGTTTCCCAGGATAATGTTGCAGGATCCAACATGAGTGGGTCATCAAAACCAGAGGTTTAGCTCTGCAGAATAAACCTCTGGTTCTGGTGATTGACAGATTGGATCCTTCAGTTTTCAAGCTAGATTTCTCTGCTCTCTCCCTAATTTTTTCTGAGCATGGATGTGTCTTTAAACACTTGGAAATTTCTTTCTTCACCCAGGTTTTCATATACAGATGTTTTACAAATGTTTTTTTTTAATGAAATGTATATATTATAATGAAAGCTTATAATAACAATAACAACAACAATCCATGCAGCTCTTAAAAGCAAGGATTCACCTGTCAGTTTTATGCAAATTATCCTATCATAGTTCAGTGGAGAAAATCAAGAGGGTGGAAGAAAGAGAGCCAGTGGTGCAGAAGCATGGCTAAATTTAAATCTCTGATACGATGGACTGTGCTTCCGGTCCAGAAGTTGAAATAATATGAAAGAACAGAAATTTCCCTGGTGCAAGACTGAGATACGTTTATTCACATTTTAAGGGAGCGTCAAAAGGCAAATGCACACATGGGATGCAATCTTTGACTGGGCTATTGCAATTGGAGCCTGGACCCCACAAAGGTCAGCAGAAGTATTTATGCCAGCAAGCAAGCAGAATAGTGATCTTTATTTATTGACCAATGGCCTCTGGAATGTCTTTTAGGACAGAATTTGTCAATCTTGGCAGAGAATAGAGAATAGGAAATAGAGAATAGAATAGAATAGAATAGAATATTCTTTATTGGCCAAGTATATTTGGACACACAAGGAATTTGTCTCTGTGCATGTATGGACAGAGAATTCTCAGACTTCCCAGAATTCTCTACCCTAGCAATCAAGTCCACACATCTCAAAGGTGCTTATGGTTGAAATTTTTTTGCCATAGAATACAAAAAAATGCAACCATAATTTTCACCTCTAAAGAGAAAGATGATTGACTTCTCAGTACAAGGTAGTCCTTGAGTTAACCCACGACAACTGGGACCAGAAATTGTTATTTATTTATGAATTTATTCTATTTAGGAATTTATTCTGAAACATCTCATTGTGAAGAACCTCTTCAGAATTTATCTTTTCTTAGGGAGATTTGGTCTACCCGTTTCCTTCCTGAAAGTCTTGTGGTGAATTTTTGGATGCATTGTGGACACATGATTTTGTAGCTTTTTCTGTGTTCTCCTAAGTTGGATTATTATTATTATTATTACTATTATTGTTGTTGTTATAATACACAAAGATGACAGTATACACAGCAAATGAGATAACCATGCTGGGTTTCATATCAAAATTACTAGTTGAACACTTCCCAAGTGTTTAGGACTGCGTGATGTATCGGCGGATTATGCGAGCAGATCCCAGTAAGCTGGCCTTCTGCAGCTGACCAATGGTGATCTTGTCAGCGCCAATTGTTTTTAAGTGCTTGCCTAGGTCTTTAGGCACAGCACCCAGTGTGCCGATTACCACTGGAACCACCTTGCACTGGTTTATGCCAGAGTCTCTGCAGTTCGATTCTCAAGTCCTGATATCTGGTGACTTTTTCCAATTGTTTCTCGTTGATTCTGCTGTCACCATGGCAATGTTGACGATCCACACTTTTTTCTTCTCCACGTTCATGATATCCAGGGTATTGTGTTCCAAAACTTTGTCAGCCTGTATTCGGAAGTCCCACAGTAGTTTTGCATGTTCATTTTCGACCACTTTTTCAGGCTTATGATTCCACCAGTTCTTTGCTATTATTATTATTATTATTATTATTATTATTATTATTATTATTATTATTATTATTATTATTATTATTATTATTATTATCTGCTTCACAGTGTTTGGGAATGATACTACATTCATATAGCTAGCACACAAACAAATGAGAGACCATGAGACAAAGAATATTATTTTAGATTTGGCAAATATCTACCAAACGGATAGGCCTTTTGAAGGCACAAGTTTTTTGCTAAGTACGTTATCTTCACTTGGCACCAATTTCATAAACTTTTAAGCATTCAATAGCATATAATTTTATACCTCCATACTTTTAATGGCATTTGATTGCTTTATTTTATAGTTTAGTCTTTTTTAAAAATTGGCTGAGAAGTCTTACAGTTTCGTTCATTACTGTTATTACTCAGTTGTTGGGTTTTTTGGTTTTGTTTTGTCACTTTGAAAATGTATTAATTTATTGCTTAATGTTCTTATTGCTTAGCCACCTGCAGGTAATTTGAAAGAAGCAGGAATACCCACTGCCAAATAAAATGATTATGCTGGATTTGTTGACTTATCACTCACATCTGGTTAGATTTTCCACTTGCTTCTTGGATGTCTGTCATATCCAAGTGTGACTGTATCATAAACAGTCCCATTTAACAATCTTGAGTCCCAATAAAATTGCAAACATCAAATGGTTTAAACTTCAAATTGTCAAGGATCAGACAGAATCTTTATACAAACATCTCAAGAGCCAAACCTGAAAGAAGCATACACAAAGAAATTAACAACTCCAGAAGCTTGGTTTGTTCTGCTAAATTTGATATATCTCTCATGAATTCAATTATTATTCCAATGCACAGATGTTCATACCCAGATTGTAAAGAACTCATAGAACTCATTTACCCAATAATGTAACTTAAATTTTTAATTGGAGGAGGGAGGAAACTCAAGTCTATCAAATGTGGTTTCAGTTAATTTAGTATTTCAAATCTTGCTTTACTTTCATGTTTCCATATCATTTCTTTCAACACAAACATTTTGTGTCCACCTGTCTTTAGTATTTTTGTAAACCCCTGCATATTTGAATGTGTCCCATTTGTGCATTTTCTTCTAATTTGTGAATTCTTTGATGGAGTTTGGAGCTGGAAGCTATATTGCAATGATTTAAAAGTAAAAATATATTTATTTTTATTATAACTAAATAATAAATGGAAAAACCGATTCTTACTTATTCAAAAATTATAAATTACTTTAGTAGATATTAACATTTCATCTAATTTCTTACTCATTCATGCACACATACACAGTTGGTATTTGTATGCATTTCTCAAAAATAATCTCATCTGGTACAATTTTAATACATCCTTAAAATTGGAACTGCCTTCCTCAAATCAACATGAATCTTATCAAATTAATCATCATAATGGAGCTCACATACCTAAAACTGTAACTCCCAGATTAGATGTTAAGCTTTACTTTTTCAGAACTAGTTCTTCACTGAGTGAAGTGAGTGATTATTTTAGAAACAATTATTTGGGCTTAGGAAAAGAAACCCTTGTACTCAAAGAGTAATAATAATATCCTTAGATGAAAAGAAGAGACAAGCTGATTGGTTCTGATATTGCTGATTCTTTGCCTGTTATTAGAAGAGATGGCACTCTTGTATAACTCTCATAATTCCTGGACATTGCCTGATTGGTGACAGTTAAGTAGGGTTGTAGCATCAGATTAAGTAAGTAGCATCAGGTTACATGTCTGCTTTATACATTGACAGTAAACGACCTTGATGATATAACATATTATCTTGATCACAAAAGAAGAGTAGTACAAATATGTGAGTTTGTTATAAATTGCCTAAATTGAAATGACACTTCAGCTTGACATCCAACAGAGGGGAGTTTATTCCCAAACACAAATGCCACCCATGAACATTAGATGGTTGTTTCTACAATTGCAGCACATGAATCTAGGAAATCTTAGTTTGGTAATAGTTATATACAACTTATAACCACAACTGAGTCCAAAATTCCTGTTGCTAAGCAAGACTATTCTTAAGTGAGTTTTGCCCCATTTATGACCTTTCATGCCACAGTTGTTAAGTAAATCATTGCACTTAAGTTAGTAACCCAGTTGCTAAGTGAATCTGGCTTCCCCATTGACCTTGCTAAAGGATCAGCAGCTCATGTTTGAGACCTGGTTGCTGACACAAGATGGGGTGAGTTCCTGTCACACACTCCAGCTCCAGTTCGAAAGTGAGCAACCACAAATAGATAAATGGATACCATTACGGTAGACAATATAACAGTGACATGAAAGGAGCCCTCAACTGGGCATCCTCCAGGCAATAGTGACATCACCATTCAATTCTTTCAACCTTGGAAGCTCTCCAGTGCTACTGACATGAATGTAGTAGTAGTATTGACTTTGCTGGTCAGTAGGTCACAAAAGATGATCACCTGAACTCAGGACACTGCATCATAAATGTATGCCAGTTGCAAAGTGTCCAAATTTTGATCATTTGACCATGAGGATCCTGCAATGGTTGTAAATATGAAAAACAGTCATAGCTCACTTTTTTCAGTGCCATTGCAATTTCAAACGAATGATTGTAAGTTGAATACTTCCTATATTATTTTCCTGCGAATGGAGGTATTATAAGAATCAGAAATGAGTTTAGGGTACAATTACAAAATATTCTGAAAGAATGATACTGGGCAGGGGTGGAGGAAGTATATTCTATAGCATATTAGTTGACAAGAATGGATGAAGGAAAACAGGATGAGCATACAAGAAAAATGAGTGGGATGTTTCAAAAGAAATACATGGTGTAAACATAAGACTATTTATGCACAGACATCGAAAGGAAATTTAACTGGGAAAGCATGATTTGTTTGATTGTTTATGATGAAAGGGGAAGACAATTAATATGGTAAAGGTAAAGGTTCCCCTCACACATATGTGCTAGTCGTTTCTGGCTCTAGCGGGGTGGTGCTCATCTCTATATCAAAGCCAAAGAGCCAGCGCTATGCAAAGACGTCTCCATAGTCATGTGGCCGGCATGACTAAACACCAAAGGCGCACAGAACGCTGTTACCTTCCCACCAAAGTGGCCCCTATTTTTCTACTTGCATTTTTACATGCTTTCAACTGCTAGGTTGGCAGAAGCTGGGACAAGTAACGGGAGCTCACTCCATTACGCGGCACTAGGGATTCGAACCACTGAACTGCCGACCTCTCTGATCAACAAGCTCAGCGTCTTAGCCACTGAGCCAAGACACCAAAGAGGTAAGAATTTCTGAATGTGGAATAAGCCATTATTTGGTACTTTCCCAAGTGTGGATCTTGGCGGGGAAGGAATGGTGCAGGAAGAAAAGGCACGTTCTGCATATAATCAATGTGTTCCAGGGAATAAGTGATACAGCAAACCACTACAACCCTTCAGTCCAAACGTCTTAGATCCCAAAAGCTGAGAATGCTCTCATATTTATAAGGCAGCATTTTGGAACCAATTATCAGTGTTTTGATTTTGAAGACTCTAATCTTCACAGTATGGTTATAGATAGTCCTCGATTTACATCTATAGTTAGGATCAGGATTTCCACTGTTAAGCAAGATGATAAGTAAGTCACAATAATTTTACAACTATTTTGCCATGGTTGTTAAGCAAATCACCGCAATTGTTATGCAGTTGCTAAATAAGTTCAGCTTCCTCCACTGATCCTATTTGTCAGAAGCTAGTTGGGAAGGTTACGAATGGTTGCACATGACCCCTGGATGCTACAACCATCAGAAATACATGCTGATTGCCAACCACCTGAATTTTTATCATGTGACTGTGGGGATGCTACTGAAATGATCATAATAGCAATAGCACTTAAGATTTATATACCACCCCACAGAGCTTAATAGCACTTTCTGGGCAGTTTACAACATCAACATATTGCCTCCAACAATCTGGATCCTCATTTTACTGACCTTGGAAGTATGGAAGGATGAGTCAACCTTGAGCTAGTCAGAATCGAACTTCTGGCAGTCAGCAGAATTAGCCTGCAGTACTGCATTCTAACCACTGCACCATAAATGCACGGACCAATCATAACAAACACTTCATAAACGCATGGCACAACATAGGAGAACAAACACATCAGGACTAGATTCAGCAGTCCGTCCACATTTAAAAGACACAGGCCACTCTTCTGAAGACAACAAAATCCATATTTTGGACAGAGAGGATCACTGATTTGAAAGAGGGATTAAAGATGCCATTTATGTCAGAACTGAACATCCCTCTCTCAACAGAGGGAGAGGGATACGACATCATCTATCTCCAATCTACAACACAGTCCTTTCAACAATTCCAAGAAGATCCCACACCCATTTGCACCACTCAGGTGACCCTGATGACACAGATGAACCTCCAGGTGACCTTAACAACCCACTAAAAGAATGCAAATGACCAGTGGTCTCCAAGGAGTATAAATCCTTCCATTCCCCACCATTCAGCCAGAGTTGCAGAAGCTTCTTGGATGAGAAGTGAAATGTCTCACAGAAAAAACAGATAGTCCAGTTGCCTCTTGAAAAAAGCACCTTTGGGACAACCATGACCTGGATGACTGAGAATCTCCATGGACCAGTCATAAATTACTTTTTTTCATCTCTCTTGTAAACTTCGAACAGTCACTAAACAATTAAACCATTAGTTAGCAGTTAAGGGCTCTCTGTACTGCAGTCCTCTGAGGACTGTAAAGCAATATTTCATAGCACAGATATCATTAAATTCTCCACAACTCAGAAAACCTCTAACAATCTTTACTTGCCTTCACTTCCTCTAAGACCACTGGAACAATAGAAATGTATGTGTTTCAACTGAATTGTTCTCTTATGAAAGCTACAGACAACCAAGAACGGATTTTGTGGTGGAAAAATACCATGCTTGTTAAACATCTCTACCAGAGGTGGTATTCAGCCAGTTCTGACCAGTTCTGAAGAAACTTTGAGTAGAAATTTTGAATACTTTGGAGAACCAATAAATACCACCTCTAGTTGGCCCCGTCCCCATCTATTCTTTGCCTCCTGAGTCCCAGCTGATCGGCTGGGTCTTTTGTTGTCCTGCAAAGGAGAACGGAGCTGGAAAGCAGGTTAGTGAGGTGGGGAGGGAATGGGGATTTTACAGTATCCTTCTCCTGCCATGCCCACCAAGCCATGCCACGCCTACCAAGCCACAGAACTGATAGTAAATTTTGTTGAATACCATCACTGATCTCTACGCAGCGTTATTTGCTACAGAGACACACACATTCAAGTTAAGTACTAACCTTAATGCTTAACCCTGAGTAGCTGCTTTCAGAATTATTCAGAACATAGGAAATCAGAGGGGGGGGAGTGAAGATATTGAGGCCAAGATCCTGTTCACTCCTATCCCTCATTCTTATTTCTGCAGTTATGCTTTCCATTTGCAAATGGGGTTTTACATGCACTTATTTTAATTACTTTTATTACACTGTTATATATTTAAAATTTTAAAAAAAATTATATAATTCAAGTGAATTTCCCTGTTGTGATCATACTTGCCTTCTTCCCTGTTTTTTTTTTTTTTTTTAAGAAAATGCCCAAAGTTCTGCATTTATAGACTGAGGCAATACCATTTAGGCTAAATGTGTTGCATTCATTTCAAGTGTTGATTCCAGTACTGTAGGTTGTGGGCCATAAACTCATGTTCCTATGATTATTATTTTTTCTCCACTTATCACAGCTATTTACTGTTATAATTACTTGTTAACTGCAAGGAGTCTCCAAAGAATTATGATAGAATCAGAGGTGGTATTCAGCAGGTTCTGACCAGTTCTGGAGGACCGGTGGAAATTTTGAATAGTTTGGAGAACTGGCAAATCCCACCTCTGACTGGCCCCACCCCATCTATTCTCTGCCTCCCGAGTCCCAGCTGATTGGCTGGGTCTTCTTTTGTAGCCCTGCACAGGAGAATGTTGCTGGAAAGCAGGTTAGTGGGATGGGGGGGGGGGAATGGAGATTTTGCAGTATCCTTCCCCTGCCACGCCCACCAAGTCATGCCCACAGAACCAGTAGTAAAAATTTTTTGAATCCCACCACTGTACAGAATACAAGAGAAATGAATGACTAAATAAATAAATATCAGCAAAACTGCTAAGAAGACAGAACTAGACGGGGAAAATGCGGGGTGCCAAAGAATGCAAGCAAACTTCAAAAATTTAAAAATAAAATAAAAATAGGACAGAGCCCTAAGCCATTTCAAAACAGAAAAATGAAACCCCCGATGTAGTATTCACTTGTTTGCCTGTAATTAGAAATGTGCTTTGCAGAACACACTGGCAGACAAAAAAAAAACACAGTCAGAGGCATCTGCAGAGGGATCAAAAAAAGTCAAGATGATAGTTGTGGCACCAATCCTTTTTTTTTTTGCATGCCATGGGAGAAAACCCTTTCCTACGTTATTTGTTTCAAGCCCTCTCTTATTTCCTACTATTAATCCCAGGATTTTAAATTAAAACAAGATACTAACAGAAAGGCAATTAACTACACGTAGAGGCCAACCAATCTTCATTTCCCATTCTTATATCCCAAGCAGAATGAAAATGGAAAAAAAGATACGTTCATCCTGTTCGAAATACTGTCTCCTGTTCATGAAAATACTCTCAGGAGCTAAATATCATCGGAGCGAGATTAATCTTATTCTATTTCCCCCACAGACAAATGCAATCAGACAGGGCATGGCTTAAAACCTCTTATACCTCCACTCAGACATCTGGAGACAGGTCTGCCACAACCTCCCCGTTATCAGAAAGAAAGTGAAAAAGACAAGACAGCACTTCAAATAAATCAATTCTGCCTATTAGCTCTTTTCATTTGTCTATATTTTCAAAAGCAGTGGGAGTGCTGGAGGCAAACCAAAGGTGATTTGTTTGGTAATTATACTGCTTTCTTAACTACTTCAAACTCGGCTTAGATCTACACTGATCAATGGACTCATGCAACATCCATAACATAGTTTAAAAATCAAGTACAAAAACATTTACAAACAACTGTTCCAGCCCTGCCCGCCCCATACACCACTTGCATGAATTGGATAAAATCATTCGTTTTACCAAGTAAAAATAGGTCTGACATTTCAAGCAAATTGCTTGGGTTGGTTAAAAAAAACAACATCACAGTACGAAGATGTTACACACTGTCAGATTAAACATTTTAAAGAAAAAAATAAATAAAACTGAATGTTTTCCTCCAGACTTTCACTGTACAACTTTATGGTGCGGTGAATTTATTGTTTGTGGTGGCAACTTTTTCTTTCTGTTTTGGGTTTAGTACAGGGGTGGGGTTCAAATTTCTTAACAACCAATTCTGTGGGTTTGGCCTAATTTGTGGGTGTAGCTTGATGTCATGTGACTGCGTGGGCACGGCTTGTATGTAAATATTATAAATATTTATGCAAATATTGATTTATTTTTTTTTATAAAAAAAGAGCAACTTTTACCCAAAAGCAGGCAAAGCAGGCAGGCAGATTGAGTTGCTCACACAATCACAGGTTAACTTAAGAGATCTGTTTATCTGCAATTGGCTACTTGAGTCTGCACTGAAAAGCTTCAGTCCTAAGGAAGGTTCGGCTCTGCTTTTAGATTAGCTAGAAAGCAAGAAATCCAAGAATTTCCTGCTTTCTAGCTAATCTAAATCTCCTGGCAGAGAAGAACAGCTAATGGTCGGGGGAGGGGGGAAGGAAAAATAGCAATTTACCAAACCAGGCAAGTTGGTTGGCTCACATGCCAGGTAAGGAGTGAATGGGCGGGGAGGGGAGGGGCCAACCAGTGGATCGATTTGCTAGTTCTCCGAATTGGGGACAATCGTGTGTGCAGTGTTTGCAAGAAATCATCAGCTGTGCTGCCTGGGCAGCTGACAAGTGCTGCGCTCCAGTGCGCAGTGTTTGAAAATCCTCGTTTCCTGCTTTTTCAACCTCAGCTATGCTGCGCAAAGCAACTGAGGAGGGAAAAGCAGGGAATAAAGGACAGCTTAGAGCCCGAGCAGGCAGGTGGGCCAACACAGAACCGGTTAGGTGTTAGCTGCTCTTTGCAGCTATAGGTTCTATAGAACCAGGCCGAACCCGTAGCATCCCACCCCTGGTTTAGTAGAAAGTCGTTCCTAAACAATTTAACAGAGGTCCACGAACATATTGTGAACAGGGAGAAGCTACAGTGGTATATGGCTATTTTGCTTTGACTACATGACATACAATGAAGCCAAATCTAGGTAAAAGAAAACAATTCAGTACAGGTAGTCCTTGACTTACAACAGTTAGTGACCGCTTGAAGTTATAATGGTCCCGAAAAAAATGACTTACACTTTTTCACACTTACAACTGTTGCTGAATCCCCATGGTCATGTGATCAAAATTCAGAACTTTCGCAACTGACTCATATTTATAATGTTTGCAGTGTCCTGGGTTCATGTGACCACCTTCTGTGACCTTCTGACAAGCAAGAGTCAATGGAGGAAGCCAGTTTCACTTAACAACCATGTTACTAACTTAACAACTGTAGAGATTCACTTAACAACTGTGGTAAGAAAGGTCGTAAAATGGGGCAAAACTCACTTAACAAATAGAAACCGTTGGGCTCCATTTGTGATTGTAAGTCAAGTACCACCTCTACTTTCTAGCTGTCAAAGAGGGAACTGTACGACCAATATCTTTGTCTCTCTCTCTCTAAGACCTCCATTAAATCACTAACAGATGCACATAATTCTCAGGAATGAACTTTGAATTTAATTGTAACAATTTACAATTAGAATCCTAACATTTACATTATATACATCACTTACATAATCTAATTATCTTCCAAATGTTATAATTGATCTAGTCTTTGTTTTAGCTGTGCTTCCACCATGTAACAAATATTATAGAAATAATTATGTGCGCTTTTTTTCTCACTTTTAAAATTGCCCTATTGCTTATTTGGTGATTTTATTTAATCATGAGTGAGTGAGCTGTCCAATGTCATCTATAGGTAGTCTTTGACCTTTCATTTAATGACCATATCATGGGTTTGAAAAGAGTGACTAATGACCGGTCCTTGCATTTATGACCATCACAGTGTCCCTGTGGTCATGTGATCAAAATTGCAGCATCCCAGGGTCATGTGACTGTCATTTATAACCTTACCAGGGTCCTCCAATGAGCAAAGTCAATTGGGGAAGCCAGATTTCCGTCATGATTATGTCATTTGCTTAACAATCTCCATGATTCACTTAATGACTGTGATAAAAGTTGTAAAATCAGGCACAACTCATTTCATAACTTCATTGCTTAACGATGGATGCCACAGTCCCAACTGTGGTTATAAGTTGAGAGATATATCAACTTTATGTGATGGCCACATATACATTTGAACAATAAATACATAGTAGGTATTCTATCTCACTAATACATCTAATTATTTTTTCATACAGCTGGATGTGCATGCGGTATCATAACATATAAAGAAAAGGGAATGTTTTCTGTCACTCCTTTTACCCCACCATATCACAGACATTCTGAGCAGAGGGGAGAGGAGGATGAAGAAGAAAGAAATCTTAAGAAAAGGAAAAAAGAAGAGAGAAGATAAGGCAGGCAAATCGCTACTGCTAGACAAACTGTCAATTGCCAGTGGTGTTTCAATAGATCAGGATAATAAGAGTTAATGAATAGTCACTGCAGAATGGCAGGTAATTGGTACACTCCCAACTTTCTCATGTTAAGTAAACTAGGGCAGTGTACAGGAAAAGAGACAAAATTAAATGTCTATTTATCTGTCTATGTTACTTTATCTCAGTACTTCTCAACCTTGACAACTTTAAGAAATATGGACTTTAACTCCCAGAATTCCATAGCCTGGCTGGCTTTATTGAATTCTGGGAGTTGAAGTCCACACAATAGCTCTATCTATTGACCAGGCTTGATTACTTATACAAATCACAGGTTAATTTCAGTCTGTGAGATTTACCTGCAATTTCCCAACAAGCCTTCGTTGGGTTGGGTTGGAAGGCAAATTTATAGTTAGCTCTCACCATTTTCTATATTTCAGATACAGGAAACAACATAGCAAATTACCCCAATATTAATATTTGAATTATAAATTAGTATGCATAGTAAAAGATTTCCTAAGGAGCTTTACTAGGTGTTTTAATGAGCTTAAATTGATGGGAATAGCTCCCTCTAGACAAACTAATATGTCCTTATAAAAACATAAACCAAGGAAATTGCTAAAAATATATCCAACCATTTTGCAATTACGACAATAAATGCAAACTCAACTTTTATAACTGAAATGCAACAAAAAGAAAGGCAGGGAAAATGTGTTACCTAAGGGCAATTGCTTAGTTAGCAGTATCAGTAATTTCATTTCATATCTATAGTATTTTAACAGATTAACAAAGTGGAAGGGATTTTGTAGGTCATCTAGTCCAACCCCCCACCCCACCCAAGCAGGAAACCCTACACCCAGGGATGGGATTCTACCAGTTCGCACCTATTCGCTAGAACTGGTTGTTAACATTCTAAGTAGTTTGGAGAACCAGTTGTTAGAAGAAATTACTGGCCTAATCCTATAAGGAAGGCAGGAAGGAAACATTCTGGTGTTGCTTACAGAAACTGCCTCTCCGTTAACCCTTATTATGTTCTTGGCAGGACTAGACTTTTTTTACACACCTGAGACCAGAATTTCGGTTGCTAAACAAGATGGGTTGTTAAGTGAGTTGTGCCAATTTTACAACCTTTTTTTTTTTTGCTATGCTTGTTAAATGAATAACTGCAGTTGTAAAGTCAATCATGCAGTCATTAATTGAACCTGATTCCCCTTATGGACTTTGCTTGTTGGAAGCCAGTTGGGAAGGCCGTAAATGGCGACTATACTATTGAGCTGCAAACATTGTAAATACATGTCAGTTGCCAAGCAACCACATTTTGATCATGTGACCATGGGGATGCTGCGACGGCCATAAGGGCAAGGGTCAGTTGTAAGTCACTTTTTTTTTCCCAGCGCTGTTGCAAGTCACTTACAACAAATTAAGTGTTGTAAGTCACTTAATGAATGGTATACAATTAATAGAATAGTGAATTGAGATTATCACTAATTGGCACCTCTCTTTCAGTGGGATAATCATCCCTTGAAGAATGATTCTTCTTCCTCCTGATTCACAGCATCCAGCTGTGAAGGTCTGCTAGATACAAGTGGTGTGAAAGGAAGAAGATTGGCCCATTTTTAAAAAGTGCCACAAGACTATTCAGTGTTGATTTTCTTGCAAAAGATTTACGCAGTTATCACAGTATCTATCAGAATGATAAATTCGGCCCAACTTTCCTTAAGTTCTTTGAACAGAAGAGGAACAGATGTTATATTATATCATGTCCTTGTGTACCAAGATGTATTCCACCCTGGGATTTGGCTGAATTTCTCAGTGTTTAAACAGTACCAATCCTGGGTTGCATTTTTGCTTCTGTTGACCACCAGAAGGCAGGTAGTACATAAACTAGTTTCATCCAGAGGTGGTATTCAGCAGGTTCTGACTGGTTCTGGAGAACCAGTAGCAGAAATTTTGAGTAGTTCAAAGAACCAGCAAATGAGTAGTCCTTAATGGACTTAAGTAGTCCTTAATGGGTCTAAGTCTACATGGAGGGAAGTAAGCAGTGGGGTGCCACAAGGTTCCATCTTAGGCATAGTACTCTTCAATATCTTCATTAACGACTTAGATGAGGGAATAGAAGGGGAACTTACAAATTTGCAGATGATACGAAGCTGGCAGGAATAGCTAACACCCAAGAAGATAGATTCAAGATCCAGATGGATCTTGACAGACTAGAACACTGGGCCATATCTAACAAAATGAAATTCAATGTAGAGAAAAGTAAAGTCCTACACTTAGGCAAGAAACACCAAAAGTACACATATAGACTGGGTGAAACCAGGCTCAATAGCAGTAACTGTGAGAGGGATCTTGGAGTCTTAGTGGACAACCAGCTAAATATGAGCCAGCAGTGTGCAGCAGCAGCCAAAAAAGCTAATGCAATCCTAAGCTGTATTAACAGAGGGATACAATCAAGATCAAGGGAAGTACTAATACCACTCTATAAAGCCTTACTAAGACCACACCTAGAGTACTACATTCAGTTTTGTTCACCACATTATAAAAAAGATGTTGAAAGCCTAGAAAAAGTACAGAAAAGAGCAACTAGGATGATTAGGGGATTGGAGGCTAAAACATACAACGAACAGTTGCAGGAACTGGGCTTGGCTAGTCTAGTAAAGAGAATGACTAGAGGAGACATGATAGCGGCCTTCCAATATTTGAGGGGCTGCCACAGGGAGGAAGGGATCAAGCTATTTTCTAAAGTGCCTGTAGGCCAGACAAGGAATAATGAATGGAAACTGAACAAGGAGAGATTTAACCTGGAAATAAGGAGAAACTTTCTGATAGTAAGAACAATCAACCAATGGAACAGCTTGCCCTCGGAAATTGTGGAAGCATCATCACTTGAGACTTTCAAGAAGAGATTGGACTGCCATTTGTCAGAAATGGTGTAGGGTTGGGTGGGGGGTTGGACTAGATGACCTACAAGGTCCCTTCCAACTCTGATTATCTGTTATCTGTTACCACCTCTGATTGGCCCCGCCTCCATCTCTTCTCTGCCTCCCGAGTCCCAGTTGATCAACTGAGTCTTCTTTTGTTGCCCTGCACAGGAGAACAGAGCTGGAAAGCAGGTTAGCGGCGTGGGAAGGGAATGTGGATTTTGCAGTAACCTTCCCCCAGGAGTGGGGAGGGAATGGAGATTTTACAGTATCTTTCCCCTACCATTCCCACCAAGCCATGCCCACAGAACTGGTAGTAAAAAAAAAATGAATCCCATTATTGGTTTCATCTTATATTGGATCTATATAGCCAGATCTTATCTATGGAATTCAAACATCTACTGAGAATTGAATTCATGGGGCCTTGCTCTTTAGATAATTATATGCAATATATACATTAGCTTGAGGAATTACCCATTCAGTGGTGTTGCAGGAAGTAATATATAGAATCTATCAAAATAGTCTATACAGTCCTCTTTTCCTTAAACTCTTTGAGCAGAGAGATACAGTATTTTCACAGATACCACAGGGGAAATTATACTCTGGATTTCAGGAAAGAGAGATTTCTATCCAATGGCAACAATTCGGTCTATGGTGTATATAATCTTCACTTCTTATAAAACTTACCTAATCTCTTCTCCCATAGCAGCTCTTATGAACTGAGAATTTCTTGGAAGGCTACTTTAGTACAGTACAGTAGAAACACAGAACATTTTTATGTACCACTATAACAGAATTACTCTGTGCCATAAAATTTCTGAGGAAATTTTAGAAGCTTCATTTACATTGATATTAAATTCACAATAGATTTGAGAAGATGCCAATTTAGTGTTAGCCCAGACCAACCATTCTTTGTATCCTTGATGTTTTTTGAGCTTGGTTGTTTTCCTGTTTTGTTACCAGACTAGATAATAACATCAATGCTCTAAGAGCACCAAGAATGCAACAGTTCAGTCCTGACCTACTTATATTGTCCAATATCTCAACCCTTTGTGTTTAGGCAGGGGTCTGTTCTCCGAGCTTGCTGTTTAGGTCCCATACATTTTGTTATCAAACTAGGAAACACCTTCAGCAATTTTTTTAGGGGTGGGGGAAGTGTCTTGTTCATTTATATAGGTCCTGGGTGATCGGTTGGTTTTGTGACTAGTCAAATCACAAGGCTGATTCTGGTCTTGTGACTTTGTGACTCCTGCCTGGCTGCTGTGAGATGCAGAATTCAACTGGTGAGGAGGTGGTCAGTTCTGTTGTTGGTTGGTAGTTTGGAGGATCCATTTCCTTCAGTGGTGGGATTCAAAAAACTACTGGTTCTGTGGGTATGGCTTGGTGGGCATGGTGTGACTCGGTGGGTGTGGCTTGGATACTGTAAAATCTCCATTCCTTCCCCACTCTAGTGGAAGGTTATTGCAAAATCCCATTTCCTCCCCACCCCACTAACCTGCTTTCCAGCTCCCTTCTCCTGTGCAGGGCAACAAAAGAAGACACAGCCAATCAGCTGGGATTCTGGAGGCAGAGAATAGATGGGGTCAGACCCAGTCAGAAGTGGTGTTTGCCAGTTCTTCGAACTACTCAAAATGTCCGCTACCGGTTCTCCAGAATTGGTCAAATACCATCTCTGAATACCATCTCTGATTTCATTATTGGTTTATAAGGGGGTTCTATGTTAATATGTTAGAACGCTTCAATAAATTTGACCCCTGCCAAAACCTACAACTCGAGCTACGGATATTTTAAACAATCTTTAACCTTTGTGTTTATCCAACCAGTAACTTTGAAAAGTGTACATATTCAGACTTACTCTCAGATCATTTGTTTATTTGCATAAAGTTTCATCTTTCTGACATTCTGGGTTCCTGAAAATATAAAAATACTGGCAAAACAGCAATGATGATCTTGCTAAATAATTCAGAATCCATGGTCCACCAAAGAAATTGTATTAATTTCTCAGAAGAATCAATTGTGTTCTAGTTTGGAAGGAGGACAGAGGCTATATATTGTTATTTTGTAATTGGTTGCTTAACCATGTTTCAGGATAAACTATCCTTTCAAGGCATTTAGACTATTCAGTAAAAAAAAAATCTAAGAGGATCATACAAGAACACTCATATCAAACATTTTATATCATGTAAACATTTTCTTTTAAAACTGGGTTATTTTCTTTACAAAACTTTTGCTGGGCATTTTAAGAAAGATGAGAAATTATTTTCTTTTTCCCATGAAACCATAGTTGGAAAATATAATGGACATTTAGCCTTCAGCTAAAATAATTATCAGCCTTATTATTTTAGAACTAGATAGGTTGTATATTTTTCTTTTTGCATTATTAGCTATATTTGGACACAAGCTGAAATAGAAAAAAAATCAAGATGAAATGCAGGGAATAAAATATAATAACTTTGATATATACTTAAGAAAAGTGAGGAGGAAGAGGAGAACTAAACTACAACAGTTAATCAAAGATTTCTATCTGCCATAAAGTGTAAGCAAATTTTTTGAGAGACAAGAACACCAGTGGCTACTTATGTCAGTGCCCACACTTTCAGGAAATGGCTATACTGGCCAGGGACCTTGTCTCAGATCCTTTTGTTTAGTTTTATTTTTTCAGATTCCTTTTATTTCAACGGGGGAAAAATATATTTCCTCCAATGCAAACAACAGACAGGCTCATGTTAATGTCCTGCTTAAGGCAGACACATTTCCCCCCCTTTTCGTGTTTGTGCAAAAGATCAAAGACAGACTGTTAATTGAAGAGCACAAAGTCACTATACCCACACACGTTTAAAGTAGTCCTTTAATGAAGAGAAAGAGGTTCCGAGCACTTCTTCCTAATCATTTTTGAAGCCATCATCTCGCTGGTAAGAAAACTCTTTCGGTTCTTCTCAGATGATTTCAACAGCACTCCAGTCACAGATTGGACAGTCCTAGACAACCACTACAGTTTTTCTCATAATAAATACAACGGTAATCTTTATAGTTACAGCTCCAAAGTGGAGCAGAAAAAGAAAAGCTAGATTTCTTTCCTGTAGTCAGTACCTTTTAGCAAAGCCATCTAAATGGAAAATAGTCAGGGGTGGGCTTCAAAATTTTTAGCAAAGGGTTCTCTGCCCAGTTGTTGGGTGGGCGTGGCCATGGTGGGCGTGGCCTAGTTGGCTTTACCACAAAGCCAACTAGGCCATGGAGAGGTGGGGTGGGGGCATTTTTGCCTTCTCTGGGCTCTGGAGGCTTTTCTTGAGCCTCCGGGAGGGCAAAAATGGCTTCCTTGGCTCCGGAAGCGGATTCATTTCTGACCTTCCTGAACTTCTAAGAGGCCCATTTTTCACCCTCCCCAAGCCTCCGCGTGCACTTACCTGCATCCAAAACAGGCCGTGTGGGGATGTCTGGAAGGGGCGGGCTGGGGTGAGTGGGGCCACCCTGAAGTGGGATTTGGGGGTTCTCCAAACTGCACAGAATCTTAGCTAGGGGCTCTCCTAAACCTCTGAGAAACCCCAGCAGCCCACCCCTGGAAATAGTCTTTTTTGGCCTTCAATTTGTTTTCCCCAGCATCAGAATTGTCAATGCCTATCTACAAGGCCACCTAAGCCAATATCCATAGCAGAAATTTAGAGAGTGTGTTTTACGCCTTTGATATTATGCTTTATTTTTTTTAAAAAAAACCAACAACACAATGTTCTGTATAGAAGGGTGATAGATTGCAGAATATGAAACTATTAGAACTTTGGGCAGGTTCCTTATGTATTCTTGTTGTGAATGTCACCATCCTTCAGTGATCACAAGACTGATGCATCCAGCAGGAAAATAGAACATTGGCATAGATTTCAGAGCAATTTGAACTCCAATTGGTGTTCAGTTTCCCTAACCAGTTTAGAGGAAGAAGGAGAGGATGGTCACAGCAGATGCCCTGTCTCGGTTCATTACTCAACACCTGTTAAACTTGATTAACAGTCCCCACTAATTATCTGTTAAGACTATCTCATACTGTGAAGGATCCCAAAGGATCGGAAATGTTGACTTCATTTACATGTTTGTCTCTTCTTCACAAGGTCTCTGTTAAACATCGCCCAAGAAACAAGAAATAACCCAGATTTTGCTCACACCTCAGTGCTGTTTATTTTCAAGTACCAGTAGGTATGTCCCAAAGATGCTTTCTCAGGAGGCAACTTGTTTTTTTTTCTTTTGAAGATGTTTTGCTTCTCATCCAAGAAGCTTTCTTCACCTCTGACTGGATGGATTTATATTCCTTGCAGACAGCTGGTCATCTGCATCCTTTTAGAGCAGGGCTGTCAAACTCACAGCCCGCGGGCCAGATGCATCACACACTGGCCACGCCCCCACCCAGTTTAGCGAAGGGGGGGGGAAGTCTCGATACGTTATGTGATGCTGCTGTGATGCCGTAAGTTTGACACCCTTGTTGGGTGAGGAACTCTGGGAGTTGAAGTCCACAAGTCTTAAAGTTGCCAAGGTTGGAGACCCCTGTTTTAGAGGGTCGTTGAAGCACTTGGAGGTTTATCTGTCTCCTCAGGGTCACCTGAGCAGTAGGTTCCTGTGGTCTGCAATTTTTTTTCCTCTGGAAATCGATTCCTACTCTCACACCATTCAAAGAGAGTTCATCCCAAATTGTATTGCTAAAAGTCTGTAGAGGTTCTCAGTCATCCAGGTCATGGTTGTCCCAAAGATGCTTTCTCAGGAGGCAACTGGACTTTCTTGTTTTTTTTTTTCCTTTTGAAGATGTTTCGCTCCTCATCCAAGAAGCTTCTTCATCTCTGTCTTAAAAAGAAAAAGAAAAAACAAGAAAGTCCAATTGCCTCCTTAAAAAGTACCTTTGGGACAACCATGATCTCGGTGACTAAGAATCTCTATAGATTTTCAACCAGTACATATACAAATGTAAAACTTTCCCCCCAAAAAACAGGTTTTCCCCCGTCATAGACATTTCACTACCAAACTTGGTAATAATACCAGTGTAAGGGAGGTATTTGCTGCATGAGTGTATACTTGCCTGTTTTGCTTGGTTGTGTAGTTTTCTCCATGGTAGTTTTTGGCAGTTCCTTTTTTGTAAACAGGGAGAAAAACTACCCTCAATTGATAGATGGTAGTGAAATGTCTACAAGCATACAACCAAGCTCAGAGAGCTCCAGAGACTCCACAGTTTAGTCCTGAACTATCTATATTCTCCTATATTGGAATATTTATTTATTTATCATTTATTTATCTGATTTATACAGCCACCCATACGACACACAAAAGTCTGGGTGGTTTACAAGATTAAAGCACAGAAAATCCCAGGACTTCTAACTTTAGGCTCCAAAAGATAAACAATAACCGTTTCACAGAAAAAGCAACTGAATAACAGCAAATCTCATCTCCACCCTGATCCCAAAGCCTGGGGGAACAGTCAAATCTTCAGTGCCTTGCAAGGCAGCAGAAAGCTAAGCAGGGCAGGGCCATCTGGATCTTTGGGAACAAGCTGGCCCACAGGAAAGGTGCTGTCACTGTGATGATCCGAGGCGTGACACAAAAATAACAAAGTCATCAAAGTAGAATAAAGTCCCTTTAATGCCTCCAACCTGACCCCCAATGTCCAATTATCCTCAGCTGGATAACAAACTCTTCAAAAAACAGTCTATGAAGGGCAGAAATGCAGTCCGAACCCAAAGTAAAGATAATTAGAAATTTAAAAAAAACCACAAACCACACTGAAATAAATAACACGGCAGGCCAGGATGATAAATTGCAGACTTTCAAAGGATAATGCAGCCCCCACAGTTGGAAGGACGCTAAAACCCAGATAAGGCTCAACCAAGATAATGCATGCTTTGCTTCCAGTAAGGAACCGTGTGCAAATGCCCCACTTATATTCTGTTCCCCCAGCTGCAACTAATGAAAGGGATCAGGGCCTTCTTCTCTCTCGTAAGCCACGTTGTTCCATTCTCCGTTCCTCCCTGCATGCCCTAGAATGAAGAGGGGATGGCCTTGTGTCTTCCTCTGAATGCCCAGCCCTTCGTCTGTTTCTTCCACAGCCACTGGAGCCACACTCCCACACTTTGTCAGCTGCTCAATCTCCCCCTCCGAATCAGACTCCAACAAGGGCATGACAGCCACTGAGAAAGCACAACTATGGGGTCCAACAAGATGGCATTGTTTGACAGAGGGGATCCAGTGCATACCACCTTTACTAGATCTGGTGAGATGAGCAGAAGCAATGGGAGAAAGGCAGTCCCACAATAGCCTGGCCCTATGCAATGTAGAGCTTTCTACTGTAGACAATGCCCAGCCCCTTCCATTGCACCTAGAAATCTACTGAAAGCCAGTGCAGTAGCATCATAACAAGAAACAGCAAAATTTGCACCAGACATACATTCTTTGTGTGTCTAATCACACTTGGCCAATAAAGTGTTCTGTTCTGTTCTGTTCTGTTCTGTTCTGTTCTGTTCTACCCTACCCTACCCTACCCTATCCTACCTTACCCTACCCTACCCTATCCTATTGTCTGCTACTTTCTTCACTAACTGCAACTTCCAAGTGCTCCTGAAGGGCAGCTCTATTCGAAGTATGTTACAGGCTGAATTTATATTACAGATTGAAACATAAACCACACTTTGCAAATTACAGTAGTTGAGTTTGTACAAATTACAGTAGTTGAGTTTGTACAAAGCAAATAAATCACATTATGGATTAGTGTGATGTGCAAAGCCCATCACACATTTATGGCTTTGGTATTCCTTACCTGTTGCTTTGGATATTTGTTCTTTTTGAGGAATTGCAAAGTGTGACAAAGAGTTTCGATAAGATGAGAGAGTTTCTTGGAAGAACGCAGACATTCCTATCCTGTTCCTTGTTATAGCCAAATAAGATCTGACATTTATCTCTTTTGCCTTTGTGCATTTCCTTTAATAAATAATAGCAGCAGGCAAGCAATTAACTCTGCTGTTTTAACAGATAGTGGTTTGTAAGCCCCAATGCAATGCTTTGAACAAGAGACAAAAGGTTCTGCGGTCAAACTGTCATTCTTAAAGCTTCAGAAACCAGACTCTCCTTGTTATCTGTTTTCACCAAGGATATAATCTATTAGTCTTCTCCAACATGATGTCTTCAACCACTGTTGCCACATGGTGCCAGTAGCTTGATGTTAGACTAATATACTTTCATAGATGCATAGTATAGTATCATCTCTTCCCTTTACTCAAAATTTCAGCTATCTCAAAATATTTTAGCCTTCCCAATCAAGTCTTGATGATCATATCCTATTTCATTTCCCTTCTAATGCTTCTTACCCATTCCCTCTTCACTGCAATTCAGGCTATCCTAAACAGGTTGTAGTAAGGTAATCCTTGACTTACAACCATTCTTTTAGTGACCATTCCAAATTACAACAGCACTACAAAAAAAGGTGACATGACCATTTTTCACACTTACTGTCAGGTGGTGCTCCATTCAAAAATCCAAGAAGGACACTCTTAGACTCCATTAATACAGAGAAAAGAACTTTTACTGGAATTCAAGTGGTAGCATCAAAGTAATTTTAGATATGAGGAATTACATGCTAAAAACATATATATAAAGTAATGGCAATGTTCCCACCCACAAAAGTTCAAACTGTTTATCCAATGAAAGATGTGTATAATGTCATGTGAAGCATCTTCAGGTGGTGATGCAGAGATTTGGCCATTGACTTTAGCCTATTTTGATAAAGACCCGCAGTTGCGCAAGCAAATAAGCATAAGCAATAAAGTTTTCCCTCCAAGTTATACATTTCATTCTTCACAACCTCCAGCACATTTCCCACACCCACAAAGTCCAATTATTTTCCCTCCCCCCCCCCAGTTACTATGGCAGCCGAAAGATGCAAGGGAGTCTTGAAGAAGACTCTTTTCTTCAAGAAAAGAGTCTTGAAAGCTAACATTTACAATCATTGTAGCATCCCCAATTGATCAACCATGTGGATGCTTGGTGACTGGTTCATATTTATGACAGTTGCAGTGCCCTGGGGTCACATGATCCCCTTTTATGACCTTCTAACAAGCAAATTCAATAGGGAGGCCTGATTTACTTAACAACTGGGTCACTAACTTAACAACTGCAGTGATTCACTTCACAATCATGACAAGATTGTAAAATGAAGCAAAACCCACTTAAGAAGTCTCTCGTTTACTAACAGAAATTTTGGGCTCAATTGTGCTCCTAAGTTGAGGGTTACCTGTACTTGTACTTTTTGATTCGAAGCTGCCTAAAGTTAGGAGAAAGACATTTAGGAAAAGCATTTTTCTAATAATTGAAATTTCAGGTAATTCCAGTATAAACAAACGTTCAGAGACCAGCTCTTCTGGATGAAAGATTAACTGCTTATCCATCTCAGCTTGACAGATAACAACCTCTCGCTCTACAAGAGGCCAAATGTTTAGTGGCATGGGTCAGCAAACCATCAGGAGGAATCACTTACAAACCAATTGTAAACAATGATTGTTCCAACTGAAGGTTGCGGCATAAAGTACTGGGGGCGGCGGGCAGTTATCCACCCAATAGACTGAGAAAAGATAAGATCCATCAACTGCAGATGGTTACAGTAGTGATTTTAACTGTTCAATCATGTCCGACTCTTGGTGAGTTTATAGACTTAACAGATTAACAGACTTGGAAGGGACCCTGTAGGTCATCTAGCCCAATCCCCGCCCAAACAGGAGACCCTATGCCATTTCTGACAAATGGCAGTTCAATCTCTTCTTGAAAGCCTCCAGTGATGAATCCTCCACAACTTCTGAAGGCAACTTCTGTTCCATTGGTTGATTGCTTTCACTGTCAGAAAATTTCTCCTTAGTTCTAAGTTGCTTCTCTCCTTGATTTGTTTGTGCCCATTGCTTCTTGTCCTGCGCTCAGGTGCTTTGGAGAATAGCTTGACTCCCTCTTCTTTGTTGGCAGCCCCTCAAATATTGAAAGACTGCTATCATGTCACCCCTGGTCCTTCTCTTCACTAGACTAGCCATGCCCAGTTCCTGCAACAGTTCATCATATGTTTTAGCCTCCAGTCCCCTAATCATCCTGGTTGCTCTTCTCTGTGCTCTTTCTAGAGTCTCAACATCTTTTCTATAGTGTATAAAGGCAAGTGCTCTCCAAGCTACCTTGTCAAGCACGGCATCTTTTAGATCCAATGTTCTTCTTCCTATCAGTTTTGATGGTATCCAGTCAGTGAATTCTTTGCTTGCCTCTTCTTCCAGATTGATATAGAGCAATATTGAAAGGAACTGGAGGAGGACAAAATTAGTAGGTCAGCTGCCTCTTCTACCTCTTCTTCTTCTTCCCTTAACCATTATTTTTTAATTCTTCATGGCTGAGGTTTTAAACAATTATCATTTCCTTCCCCGACTAAGGAAAAGATGTTTCCTTAATTATTAGACTCCAACATTCCATTAGATTCTTGGCCTTCTAATTCTTCTGACTTACCCAAATCTTCTCCAGAGATTTGAAGGACCCTCTTGAGCAAATTAAGGAAATTACATCCATGGGCATACATTTTGAATCATGTTTAAAGTGCTTTACTTTGAGGTAACATATAGCATGCTTCTAAACTTCTACAAGTGCCTTACCAGTATAAACATTGGTTTTGTTTATTTTATTACAACAGCAAGATATGTAGGCTTTCTGGCTACTATTATCCTAAATATCCATTCCAGCTTGTTTAGCTATTACTTTTGAGAATATACATAATTTCTCCACTTGTTTCCTTACATATTACTACCTGCTTTTTTAAACAATGTCATGGTTCAAGCTGAAAACCCTCAGTATACTTGAGGGATGATCTCACCCCACTGGGATTGGCCTATTTGCTTTTAATATATTTATATTTTAATGTATATATGTATAGATACAATTTTATGATTGTAAGCCATCCTATGGTAAGAGAACAGCCAATAAATTTTATAAATAATAAATAAAGCTGCAATTTGCTAAGTGAGAGGGGTCTCATTTCTATTTTATCAAGAAAAGCATTGAGATCATTTCTCTTTTTTTCTTAAATTTTACTGTACAATATCTTTCTATAAAACACTTCTTACTTGCTCCATTTGGCCTTTAATCTAGCCTGAGAATGTTCTTATATTAGGCCAGTTAGAGGCCAGTTAGAGGATAGAGCAGCTATTCACATGAGGGTCAGCTTTTTCTCAATCTGAGCACTTCAAGTTATGTGGATTTCAACTTACAGAAAACTCAACAGCAGCCAATGGCGATATTCTAGGAGTTGAATTCTACATAACAACAGAATAACAGTGTATGTGTGTGTGTGTGTACATGCACGCATACATATATATATGTATATGTATATGTTGTACGTATTATGTCCTAAATATTCCTGGCTCTAATACTTGGATCCATTGTATGCATCTTATGATAGCAATAAGGAAGTTCATTAAAAATGGTAAGTAACCTAAGCAAAAGATGATACATCAAGAATGACAATGAGCATGCTGAAAAAAAAATGAAAGAATTAGTTTCAGGTTTTCACAATACAGTACAAGCCAGGCACATGCGTTTGTAATTCCTTCCCCTTCTTTCTCCCCATTGGTCTCTTGACCACTTCAAAATGCCAAAATGCTTTGCCTCCCTGAAACATTACAAGAGGGTTAATCTGCCTTGATCAATACATTTATCTGGCATGAAATTTTCCATTTTTCCTACACACACACACACACACACACACACACACACACACACATACACACACACCCTCATGTTTGCATTGAGCTGCTTTGACAGGGCACTTTGATGGAACTTTCATCCAATTTAAGTGTTCCTTTGAGCTGCACACATATCACATATAACGGTATGCAAATATTTGATCCAAATATTCACTTCAGTTTGAAGTTGATTCAGACAAACTCATCTGTCAAATCCATTTCGAATCAAATCAGCAAGTTGACTTGACTTGTTGAATTAAATCATACATCAATGAATTGAGTACTGATAATTTAGATGGCTCTTCCCAGAGGTGGTATTCAGCAGGTTCTGACCAGTTCTGGAGAACCGGTAGTGGAAATTTTGAGTAGTTCGGAGAACCGGCAAATACTACCTTTGACTGGAGATTTTACAGTATCCTACCCTTGCCACGCCCACCAAGCCACATCCACAGAACCAGTAGTAAAAATTTTTGAATGTGTTTAGGTTCTTCCTAAACACACAAGCTACGTCTAAAGTCTGTAATTAGTTTCAGAGATACATCCAATTGGATTAAATATTTGAAATGAAACGGTTTGCAGATCCAAATGAAATCAATGATTCAAATAGGGTTTTAGCTCATTCATGTAACTTTTTATCCACCTTTTCAGTGACTAAAGAAGTAATGATCATCTGAACACAAAAGATATTTTGATTTGACATGTCAAAGATAAAAATAGAGATATAAATTATCTTTGATATCTTCCTGTTAGAATAAAGAGATTGATTTGTTTATAAAAATTAAGATAAAATTTACCTTTTAACCTTCTCGGATATAGGTGTTCCCTACTTAATATCTCTGCAAGATATTCTCTAAAATCTAAACAGAATTTTGTTAATAGTTTCTAAGACTACAGCATGTAGTGTGATGCATTTTTTAAAAAAAATCACAGAAAAGAGGACAAGGGAGAGAATGCCACCTTTAGAAAACTCCCCAATGTGAATATATATGTATATATACAAGTTTAGAAATCATTGCTATAATGTAAATAGAAATGAATATATATGCTTGTTTCATTTTGTATTAAAATGCTAGCTGTTGACAGATGACTGTTACACAGTATGGTTATTGAAATTAAATATGACTTGAACTAAAAAAGACCTTCAAACCAAGGACACCAAGGGACTCTTTTAAACACAGTTCCACAACATGTGACAAAGGAAAAAAATACATCTAGTGAGATCATAATTCTAGAAATGATTTTTTTCTGAATCTCGGTCTGTTTGTATATTCCATTTTCATTCATTCCCACTCCTTACATTTCTCTATGCCATGTTAATTATACTCCAGCACTTCTGCCTTTAATATATTTTCTGAAAAATGACAAGAGGCAGAAAATGTTGAAGAATTAATGTCTAGCCAGATCTAACCAAGAGCAGTAAAAACAGCCCATTATTTTCAAAATGTTGGGATTAGATTTTTCTCCCCATTAGAGTTGCCATGCCTTCATGTACTGGATATGCTATAACTCTTTATTAATATTTGAGAATTACTCCCAAAATCAATTGCAGAAACAGGGATGAAATATTCACTGTTATGTTGCAGCACAACAAAATTTCAAGCAGCACACTATCCCATAAATAAAAAGCAGAAAATATATAGTGTTTTCATTTCAAAACCTTGCTACCATTTACAAAATCTCACAATAGCATTTTTCCCCACACATGGCATTGCTATCTTGTTTAATATATTTTAGAGAGGTGGTATGTTTTTTTTTTATTTTGTGTGACTGATCGTATTTGAGCAAATTTCTGTACTTTAACTGAATGGCAGTTAATTACAATTTGCCCACATTCATCAGCAAGTAACTTAAAAATGTCAAAAATTATATTAATAGTCAATCACATATCAAAAAAAAACCCTGTTCAAAATAATAGGGCAACATTTTGGTAACAGCAATTGTATTTTCTATTTGACACAAAATAGCTATGTAAGGAAATTGATAGTACCCTTGGCGGTTTTTAACAACTGGCATGCTTAGTTGTCTCTGTCTGACTTTGAAGCTAAGCAGAATTGGGCCTGTTTTTTTACTTTGAGGAGGGACTCTAAAGGAATACCAGGACTACAAGTAAGCTGTGATATCTAAAAACATCTTGGAAGAAGCAAAGGCAAGGTACCTTTGCCATGAAAACATCTGATCTGTCCATGAGGCCTCCAGAATAAAGCTCAACTTGAAGGAGCTTTCTTCTGTACTTATAATGCTTTTTAAAAGGATGCATTTGCATTACTCAAGGAAGGGAAATTGCCTTCTCTTTCTTTTTAGCCTTCAGACAATCCTTATTTCCAGATTTCTTTTTTCCTAAACATATTTCTGCGTCCAGAAGATGGTGCTAAATTATTACAGGCTTCCCATTTTACTTGGAGTGCACATAAACTTGCATATATTTTTATATGTATGTATCTATATCTCTAGTCAACATCTTTAGACAAGGCATCTTTAGAAAACATCTTTAGACAAGACTCCAGCACATTCTCAACCTCCTTAAATTCCCCAAATCTGACCATACAAAATCTGGAGAGGGCTCTTTAATAGTTAAATAATCTCCCACAAAAATAGGTGACTCTGGTTATGATCTTGTCCACCTGAGTAAGTCTTTAATTGGTTATCTATATTGCTGCCCATCTAAGATCCCACAGCTTGTCTTCTTGCAAACTTTTCTTTTAGGATCCTGATCTACCATCATCAGAAAACCTCAAGTCTCCTCAGAAGTGGATCTCTAGAAATAAGAAAGTTGAAAAAAAGAACCCCACATACAATTTGTCAAAAGCAAATTTTGCAGAGACTTCTGCATATCAACAACATGCTAATTTTGTTACAAGTTTGCTACAAGATTCTTTCACTATTCTCACTTTTAAAAAAAATCAAGTCGATCTGATTCATTACATATTATTATCATATATTCAGTCAGCTCAAACAGCAAATAAAACATTACATTTTTGATAACGCATCAAATGTCTACTCTGGCTGCATTTTTCTTTTAACTGGAACCAACATATATAGGTGTTTAGGTCGGTATTGCAACATAGAAACAGAGATATCAATCAAAGCTAACATCTGGCGTGTGCTGAAGGACAATTGATAGTTGGCAACAGGGAAATATGGATATCCTAACTGGATTGTAGCAGCCCAAGTATTGCATGCTTAATTTTAGAAAACCTGGGAAATGAGCAATGTACACATTGAATAAATGAAATAAACACAATATAGAATGATCCAGTTCTACAAGTGGGATATTTGAAGATAATCATCTGATTGTTTACTTTTGGGGATTTGCAGGTGATTATGGGAACAGATGCCCTCACTATATCACGGATGACATTAATTTGACTATGGGAATTGAAGAACCCTTATCAGTAAAGTACAGAATTAATTCCCTTCTATTACCTCATTGATTATAAACCTAATAGAGAGGAAGAAGCAGAGAAGGTGACCTTCATTATACACAATAGGCATCAGAATGAATGTTCCATGTCAATCAGCTTACCAGCTCAATCAGAATCTACATTTGGTTATTGTTCCTGATGATAAATTTTAATTTAGCAATGTTAAAATCTCTAGCAGCAACTAAGTGATAAAGCTATGTAACTAGAACCACAATACCACTGATGGTTTGTATTCACATGAAATTCAACAAACATTATTAAGTTCTTTCAAAGTTATTATGACACCTTGTTTTTGATAGCTTAATACAATTAATAAAATAAATTTAAAAAAAAAGAAAACATAGAGTGGATGTCATATTTAATTACTTCTGCTGTTTATGAATAGCTTCCTCTTCTCGTAATTCTTCAACTGAATGCTTGCAGTTTAATATATCTTTTTACTAACACCGCTTCCTATCTAAGTAACAGAATAAAAGAATAACAGTTGGAAGGGACTTTGGAGGTCTTCTAGTCCAACCCCTGCCCAGGCAGGAGACCCCTCTACCATTCTGGGCAAATGGCTATCCAATCTCTTCTTGAAAACCTGTAGTGATGGAGCACCCACAACTTCTGGAGGCATGCCGTATTTGAGAATATATTTCTTTCCTTTAAGTTTACTATAGAATTGGGGAGATACATTTATGTTGTGAAATTTTATGTGGATTTGCCTACATGACATTTCCCTACCGAAACCAAATATGTTCCCAACTGAAACAAAAGCAGCAACGACCCAATACAAATAGCACAAATAAAAGAGTGTCCCCTTAACAGGCTTCAGATATTACAACTACAAGAATGAAAAATGGGTCAACCTTATTGATTAGAAGGCATGAATGCAAAGTTTAAATTTAAATTTAAATGCAAAGTTCCTTAATTTTGCAGTTTTATCAACAGGTGAAATTGAAACTCAAGGAGGAAAATTTCTCAAGGCAACTCTCCTTTACTTAATGTAGCACTGCAACTCTCCAAGTCCAAATAAATAAATAAATGTGTGTTAGCATGTATATTAGGCAAAGTTATAGATATAGAATAGAATACTTTATTGGCCAAGTGTGATTGGACAGGAAACAGTCAATATAAATCGTAAGGATACAAGGGACAAAGTTACAGTCCTACAATCACAAGTGGGAGGGGATGGGTGATAAGAGTGATGAGAAGATTAACAGTAATAGTAGTGTACACTTTGTAAATAGTTGAACAGTGTTGAGGGAATTATTTGTTTAGCAGAGTGATGGCTTTCGGGAAAAAACTGTTCTTGTGTCTAGTTGTTCTGGTGTGCAGTGCTCTATAGCGTCATCTTGAGGGAAGGAGTTGAAACAATTTATGTCCAGGATGTGAAGGGTCTGTAAATATTTTCACAGCCCTCTTTTTGACTAGTGCAGCATACAGGTCCTCAATTGAAGGCAGGTGGGTAGTAACTGTTTTTTCTGCAGTCCTAATTATCCTCTGAAGTCTGTGTCTGTCTTGTTGGGTTGCAGAACCAAACCAGACAGTTATAGAGGTGCAGATGACAGACTCAATAATTCCTCTGTAGAACTGTATCAGCAGCTCCTTGGGCAGTTTGAGCTTCCTGAGTTGGCACAGAAAGAACATTTTTTGTTGTGCTTTGTTATGCAAAGGAATGTACAAGAGAAAAGCTATTGGGAAATATATTAGAAAAAGGATAAGATATTTTTTACTAGGGGAAATGCAAACAAATGTAGAGCTGATTAAATCGAATATTAAGCAGAATTGCCCAGGATAAATATACAGATTTTTAGAAAAATGGGTCCCAAAATGAATAAAACTAAAAGATATATATATATCCCATTCCATTTTTAAGTCTCCATTCTATCATCTCTTCTTTTTCTACTTTTTATTCCTCTCATGATTGTTCTGCTCAGGGGTGGGATTCAATTTTTTTAACAACCGGTTCTCTGGGCATGGCTTAGTTGGTGGGCGTGGCTTGGTAGTCATGTGACTGGTGGGCATGGCTTGGTGGTCATGTTATTGGCTGGGTGTGGCCAACTCAATATCACTCACATCGAGGCACACATCTTCTCACCTGGCCTCTCATGACTGTGGGGATGCTGCAACAGTCGTAACTGTGAAAAATGGTCATAAGTCACTTTTTTCAGTGCCATTGTAACTTTGAATGGTCACTCCACACAAGCAAAGTACCAGCAAAGGAGGGAAAAAAACTCCAGAGAAGTTCCTGAGACAAGAAGTCTAGTCCTGCCAAGAACATAATAAGGGTTAACGGAAAGGCAGTTTCTGTAAGTAACACCAGAATGTTTCCTTCCTGCCTTCCTTACAGGATTAGGCCAGTAATTTCTTCTAACAAACGGTTCTCCGAACTGCTTAGAATGTTAACAACTGGTTCTAGCGAATAGGTACAAACTGGTAGAATCCCACCCCTGGTTCTGCTCATCCCTTTCAGTCTTCTAACCTGCTCATTTGAATTTCAGTTCCACTCTGAATCAAATTTTAGTTGCCTCAATTATAAGTCATTGCCTTTCTTTGAAAGACATGGACTGTGTGTATGTGTGTTCATTTATGAAGCTTGCTGAACATGATCTTGTATAATCATGATGGATGTTCCAGATATCTAAAGCAGACACTCACTATCTAGAGTCAAATCATCATCTTTATCCTCTTTCTTTTTCTTAAATTCCAAAATATACGAGTATGAATTCTTCAGAAAAGAATACAAATACTGTTTTAAACTGTCTCCTTCCTCTCCCTGTCCTCCATGTGCATCACCATTAATTACATTTCCAAGTTTCTGATATTTTATTTCTAATGATCTCCTATTTAATTGGGTTCCTTTTTAATCCTCCCAACTATCTTTAAATCCAATATCAAATAATGTAAAGGGGATTTTCCTTGTAGAGCAACATTTCATTGCTTTAATGTCTTTAATTTAATGTAAATTTAATGTAATTTAAATTAAATTAAACAAATTGTAAAATTAATATAAATTAAAATTTTAATTTACCCTTTGAACCTATGGTAGAGTTTATATGCTTGTAGCTCTTACTGCGTTTGCCTATTCTCACAATTAGAAGGCATACTTCCAAATGTAACTGCTAAACACTTCCCTTAAACCAATATTTTTTTGAAGTTACAGTGTTGGGTGAAAAGTCATTCTGAGGCAAAAATCATTACTGTGTTTCCTGAATCCAAACTACCCTTTTCTAATTTTTTGCCCATGGAGCTATCTTAAAGCCAGTATGGAATTATTATTTTTTTCACTCAACAGAAATCTTATAAAATCTAAATGACAGTGAGAGACATTAATCAGTGGAATGACTTGTCTCCAGAAGTTGTGAGTGTTCCACCACTTCAGGTTTTTAAGAAGGGATTTGTCCAGAGTGGTATAGGTTCTCCTGATCGAGTAGCAGGCTGGACAAGATCCCTTCCAATCCTATAATTCTATGTTCTAAATCATCTTTATCCTATATCAATGTTACATCAGCTGAAATTCTTACCCACTTGTTTCAGTTCACTTCAAACAAATAGTTTGGGTTAACATCTGTGAAAATTCTCAAGCATTTGACCTCAAGCACACTACTTCCTAAGCTGAAAATTAATTAATTGGTTCATTGGCAAGAACTAAAGACATAGACTTTCAGAAGTCTTCATAAACCAGGGGCCTTCAAAGAGTCCTCCCTTAAAGATAATAAAAGTCTTCAGGGAAGCTACATCAAGTCCATATACCAAGAAAAGATAAAGTTTTTAGAGTTCCATCTCAATGATTCCATGAAACAGGATTATCCACATTTATCCACCCATGACCCTTGTGAAATAAATTATGAAAGACCAGAGCAAGGTCAAAGAGATCTCCTTTAAAAAGCAGAGATTTGGACCCAGATTTGGACAAACACCGTAAGAAGGATCCTAGCTTTATAGGGTGACAAAGCCAAAACTTGCCATTATGCGTCAAATTTATCTTGCCCTTACCTGCTTTGAAGAAGACAAAAACAAAAGGTACTATTGTAAATTCTCTCACACTCAAAAATATGTCTGAGAGCATGGTCCAGAAAAAAGCAACATAGGACTATTCTATCTGGACTTATCTATAGAGATAGACAATATTATTCTGTGCAACTGATATGAAAAAGGCAAATTCATTTTTGGGGAAATCATAAGAAAGGGGATTAAAAGTGAAAATGGCAATATCCTAATTCCTTTATAAAAATTTATAAATGGATTGCATAATGGAATTATAATGGAAATCCATTATTAAAAATGAATGCAAGTTTTAGTCATTGCATCTCAGAAAGTGTGCTGGGTTGTAATAGCCCAATTGCCAGAAAGGGGTATAAGAAATTCCTTTTTAAGGAAACATTATCATAATATAAACATTTCAGTTTAGGAAAATAATGAGTAAGCTAGGACATGAATAATATTATACACAAAAAGAAAATGACAGGCAATTTTTTTTCTTCACTCATTCTCAAACTTACAAGTGAAACACAATGGTGAAAAGTTTTTGAAATAGAAAAAGAAATATTCTATCAATTGTTACCATTGAACACCAACTGACAAAAGATCAGCATTACAAAAATTCAGGTTAAGGCTAACAATAGCTACTGCATACCCTTATGTCATATATGATATCTAAGACAATTTGCCCTGACAAGCTGGGTCTTCTTTTGTTGCCCTGCACAGGAGAACGGAGCTGGAAAGCAGGTTAGTGGGGTGGGGAGGGAATGGGACTTTGCAGTAACCTTCCCCCTGGAGTGGGGAGGTAATGGGAATTTTGCAGTATCCTTCCCCTGCCAAGCCACCCCATGCCCACCAAGCCACGCCCACAGAACTGTAGTAAAAAAATTTGAATCCCACCACTGACCAAGATGATAGAACAGATAGAGTATAAGGCTTTCCTTATCATCTTATGCTCTGATAAGGAGACTGAATGACGGCTTCCAGTAAGCCATAATGGCAAACTGACATTGCTCTAAAAGAGTGTAATATATATTGAGGCTGAAATGGCACCTGATAGCAGGAATTAAGTGTCTAAAATCTCTCTGGAGTTAAAGAGAAAGCATGAGATTACCCACCTGTGTCCTGCTGAGTATCCTTTTTTTCCAAGTGGACAACAAGAACTGTGTTTTTGCTGCCAGCTGGTGATTGACTGGAGACACGGAATTCCATCTAACTAATATAGCCTGTATGGAAAAGTGGTTCATTTCTTAATTGCTCTGGATTTTTCTTTTTTTTATTCTTTGGATTACTTTATAGATTAAGAGCCTTCAGACTGTTAGGGTTTATTGAGATCAGTACGAGCGTCCTTCAATCCTTAAACAAACAAAACAGTTTAACTATACTCTTAAAGATTTGTATTTTGGGGGATATTCAGCAGGAGGAAGATTACTGTTGGCTTTGGAAAGTTTCACAGGGATCAAAGGCTCAGATGGACTTGATTTGAGATTCTGATGATGACTGAAAGGATCCTCTCCCATAAGGAAAAAAAAACACCTTATGTTTATATTCTGAATTGACAAAAAGACCTTTAAGGTATCAATTTAATGCCCTCCAAAGCCTAATTTTCAAAGAGACTTATGATTTATAACAGAGGTGTTAAACTCAAAACCATAGGATGGCCCATAGGATGCTTAGATCTGGCCCATGGGGCTACCCTGGAAACAGTGAAGAACAACCTCACCAACCGCAGTGCCTCTGCCAGCAAAAACTGAGCTCAGGAGAGCTGCGCACATCTCTCTGCCCCCAAAAAATGGAGCTCAGGAGGGCTCCATTTCACTGGCAGAGCACCTGGGCTACCATAGGCGCCCCTGACACGAGTGACTTCGAGCTGGCCATGCCCACCCTGGCCACACATACCTAGTCCCCCCTCATGTCAAACACAACTCTGATGCGTCCCTCAATGAAATCGAGTTTGGCACCCCTGGTTTACAGCAACAAGAAGTTTTTGAACTATTTAAATCTTTACTAGCACCTGCTGGTGTTAGTAAAGCAGAGAATCAAGCACCACTGACTAAAACTGAAATTGACCTATAGGTAGAATTAAAAAATACAGTTTACAAGAAGGAGATGGAAACAACAAATTTACAAATGAAAGATGATGACTTGAAAATTGAAAAAGAAATAAAAGTATAAGCCTGATGAGTGGTTTGGATATACTTCCTTTTATTGAGTTTACAAGAAGGGTTGGCTGGAATTGCTATGTTGAAAGCATGAAGAGGGCTTGATAAAGATGAAGAAAAGAATTTCAAGGGAAGAGGGGAGTATGAGAAGACAGATACTAGAACTTTCTTTGAGGGATTTTAAAGACTGTTTATAGAAAGAAGAAAGAATATAGCATTGGTTTAGTTGACCAAGGTTAAAATAATAGGTTGTTATTTCATGAGATATTTAATGGCTCCTTAATTAGAACTGGATAACAATTATTATATTTTTAATTGACTTAATTTTAATTATTTGAAGAGAAAAAAATGGGATGATTTATTCAAAGGTGCAAGGAGTCAAACTGGAGGCAATAAATACAATCTGTAATACTTTCATTGTTATTTCTGATAACCCTTACTGGACTTTGGCTATTTAATAGGGAAAGATGAGGTTTTATAGATGAGTTTATAGAAAATGGAATTCTTTGAATGAAGAGATGTTTGGTTTTACTTTAAACAATAGTGATACGTTCTTATATTTGTTTGTTGAAGCGATAGAATTGCCCTGCCCTCTTTATTTTTATTTTTTCAATGTATTTCTTTATACTATAGTTTTACTTGTATAATATAAACTTTAATAAAATTATTGGGAAACAAGAGAGTGAATAGCAACTGGTACAGTTCTTCATATATTAATATTTAGAAAGAAGTTTTAAGAGAAGCAGACATCTGTTTGCAACCTGATTCTTATTCAAAAGTCTTCATTATTTACAGAATGAACATAGAAGTGTTTCCCCACCGCATAGGTAGGATAGGATAATTGACTGTGGGGAGGACGATTTTGTCCCAGAAGTAGACATGAAGATAAAAAGTATTCCTTCTCCTCTTCTTCCTCCATTTGACAGTAATAGAAATTAGATAGCTAGATGATAGCTAGATAGACAGATAGACAATTAGACAGATAGACAGAGAGATAATGATATATAGATTAGAGAGAGAGAGAGAGAGAGAGGGACAGACAGATACAGACAGACAGATAACGATAGATTAGAGAGAGAGAGAGAGAGGGACAGACAGACAGACAGATACAGACAGACAGACAGACAGACTCATTCCTTTCAAGGAGCTTTAACTATGCCATTAAACAAGAACTGATGCTTAAACCATTTGGCCTTCTGGAAAAAAAATTCCTTTGTTATCTGAATGCAGATTACTGCTTTCTTACCCCACAGACTGAATGAAAAGCTTAACTTGCCCAGAATCCGAACAATACCAAGGGCTTTGTTAGCATCGCTTCTCTTCAGATCCCCTTGGCATGCAGAGCTCTGTTGAGGTAGTAGCCCCATCTTTTCTTTACCTTCCTCCTCTTTCCTTATTTCTTTGCCCCGTGCGCAGGTGAACAGGGGAGAGCTAGAAAGAATAGCATCTCTGACTTTTGTTGTTTGGAGCTGTGGTACCTCCAAGGAACTGCATTCTAAAGGCTAATAGCCCTCAAGGAGTCCAGGGAAGACTGGGAAAAGAAGGCTAATCACAGCGAAGTTAAAAAGGTCAAAAGCTGTTCCCTGAAGGGAGGACTTTAAAAAAAAAAAAGCGAGTGAGAGATGAGAATAAGGCAGCTGCAAAGGGTACTTGCAGCATAATAAGGAGGTAGATGTTTTTCTTTTTTTGTGCAAATCTATTTGCAATGGACTGGTGTATGGGGAAGCCTAGTGGTCTGCCTATTTGTTCTTTTCTTTTTTCCAATTATTTTGCCCATCCCTGTCTTGGTGGGAACCAAAAAGAAAAGTCAACAAGAAACCTATTTGAAACTCGGAGAAAGCAAGCTTTCTTTTCAAAGTGGGACGAAGCATATCAGTAATAAGACGGTGCCTATCTGTTTTTTTGTTGGTGTTTTTTTCGATATTACTTTCATGGATGATACGAACCAACTTTGGGGAATATTGTAAGTTCAGAAGCAGAACTGAAACAAACTTTAGATAGTTTTTAAGAAGTTGGAAAGGAGAGAATTGAATGCTTAGAAGATTGGTTCACCCCAGACTACAGTTCCCATAAGTCTATTCAACATACCTTGATCCAGTAGGCCTGAAGAGAACACTTTTTGTAGGCCTTAGAACTAGACCGGGGAGGCAAGGAACGTTGTGGGTCCCATCCCCTAAGAAGATACACCTGGCAGGACCCAGAAGAAGGGCTTTCTCCGTGGTGGCTCCCTCTCTCTGGAACATCATTCCCCCCGCCCAGAGATTAGATTGGCCCCACATTGAAACTCTTTCGGAAGGCCTTTGTTCTGACCCAAACCTTGTTCCAAGGAAACAAACACGAAACAGAGGTAACAGCAAAACCTTTCAACGATTCTTTACGAATTCTGTTCCTTCACGATTAAAAGGCTGTTTCAAACTAATTGTCTCTCATAAGAACGAGCCTTGTCAAGGTTGTGCAAGGCTGCCAAGAACACTAGATAAAGTTAATGGGGAAGCCTGATTCACTTAACAACCACGTTGCTAATGGCAGTAATTAACTTAACGACTATGGCAAAAAAGATTGTCAAAAATGGAACAAAACCAGGGGTGGGATTCAAATTTTTTAACAATCGGTTCTGTGGGCATGGCTTAGTTGGTTGGCGTAGCTTAGTGGTCATATGACTGGCTGGGTGTGGCCACCTCAATATCACTCACATCGAGGCACACATCTCCTCGCCTGGCCTCTCATGGCTGTGGGGATGCTGCAACAATCGTAAGCATGAAAAACGGTCATAAGTCACTTATATCAGTGCCATTATAATTTTGAATGGTCACTCCACACAAGCAAAGTACCAGCAAAGGATGGAAAAAAACTCCAGACAAGTTCCTGAAATAGGAAGTCCAGTCCTGCCAAGAATCTAAAAAGGGTTCACGGAGAGGCAGTTTCTGTAAGCAACACCAGAATGTTTCCTTCCTGCCTTCCTTACAGGATTAGGCCAGTAATTTCTTCTAACAACCGGTTCTCCGAACTGCTTAGAATGGTAACAACTGGTTCTAGCAAATAGTGCGAACCTGTAGAAGCCCACCCCTGAACAAAACTCACTTAACAGCTGTTTCAATTCGCAATGGAAATTTTGGTGGTCATGAGCTGAAGGTTACCTTTTTATTCTACATACTATTCAGAGAAGAGCTGTTATCCTTTGAACTTGATCAATGCAGATAAGTTTTCAATCAAGGAGAATATTTGTAGCTCAGGGTTGAACTGAGGGGTCCTTGGTGCTCTCTGAGCTTGCTTGTTTTCTTGCAGACGTTTCATTATCCTAACTAGGTAACATCATCAGTGCTAGTAAGGAGTGCAGTTTGTTGTCAATTTATATTGTGGTGTCCTGCCTGTATATAAATATTAACTGACAGCAAACAGCATTCCTTACTAGCACTGATGCCATTACCTAGTTAGGGTAATGAAATGTCTGCAAGAAAACAAGCAAACTCAGAGTGCACCAAGGACCCCTCAGATAAGTTTTCATCACATATGACCTGGTCCTGGGAAACAGAAACTGGGGAATAAATCCCTGTGCATCACAGTCTGCTCAAAATGTGAGAAGAAGGTAAGCAGGAGAGCAGAGAGCACATTCTGATTTTTTTTGCCAGTATGCCACATGCTGTATCGGGTCAGTAGGATGTCTGAGAAAATATCTAGAGATCCCTCACATCCTGGCATCAATTGTTTCAACTCGGGATGCCGCTACAGAGCATTGCATGCCAAAACAACTAGACACAAAGACAGGGTTTTTTTTCCCTTGTGCCATCAATCTGCCGAGCACCTAATTCCCACAGTTCTATTGTATGTCTAAGGATATTTACCCATGTGGTGTGGCTATATTACTTTTATCCTTCTCATCTCTTCCACAACTTTCTCTGTGGGTATCAATATTGTGGCTATTATCCTTTGTTAGGATGGTGGTTATTACTTTGTTGTGTTGCACAGTTCTTTTGCACAGAGAGCTTATGCACCGGAACAAATTCCTTGTGGATCTAATCACGTTTGACCAAATAAAGTACAGGTAGGCCTCGACTTTGGCCACAATTGAACCCCAAATTTATGCTGCTCAGTGAGTCAGTTGTTAAGTGACCTTTGCCCCATTTTACGCCTTTTCTTGCCACAGTTGTTAAGTGAATCACTGAAGTGGTCAAGTTAGTAATACAGTTGTTCAGTGAATCGGGCTTCCCCCATTGACTTTGCTTGCCAGAAGGCCTCAGAAGATGATCACATGATCCTGGATAGTGATGGGATTCAAAAAAGTTTACTATCGGGCGTGGCTTGGTGGATGTGGCATGGCTTGGTGGGTGTGACTTGGTAGGCGTGGCAGGGGAAGGATACTGTAAAATCCCTATTCCCTCCCCAATCCACTAATCTGCTTTCGTTCTTCTGTGCAAGGCAACAAAAGAAGACCCAGCGATCAGCTGGGACTCGGGAGCCAGAGAATAGATGGGGGCGGGGCCAGTCAAAGGTGGTATTTGCCTGTTCTCCAAACTACTCAAAATTTCCGTTCGTGGTTCTCCAGAACTGGTCAGAACCTGCTGAATACCACCTCTGACCCTGGGATACAGCACATAAATATGAGTCAGTTGCCAAGCCTCTGAATTTTGATCATGTGACTGTGGGAAATGCTAAAATGGTCTTAAGTGTGAAAATCGGCCATAGGTTTTTTTTTTCCAGTGCTTTCCTTTATCATTTTGAACAGTCACTAAATGGAACCGTTGTAAGTTGAGGATTTCCTGTATTGTCTTCGATTCATAAAGAAATCCCTTTGTTTAATTGGAACCTATTCAGTTCTTTAGTATTAAAGATGGTCTCTGTGTTGATTTTTACACAAGCATCAAAATAAGATATTTCTGGTTTATAAAATTCTGTTTGTGGGCCAGATGCTCAAGCTGTTTGAAATTAATGCCTTGGAAGTAGCCTCAAGTGTTTCTGATTTAATACTGTGGCAGGATGGCAGCTTTACCCAAGCCAGGAGGAGAAAAGAGGTGGGCCACATGGAATATGAAATTTTATTTGAGGAAAAAATTGATAAAAGCAACTTTTGAATTCATAGACAAGCACAAATGCATCCTTTGCCTAAATCTGAGTATCTTGAATATATTCTGTGCAAATCCTTTTTAAACAGAGAAAAGCTGTTTTGTATGCAAACATTCTAAAAGCAAAATTGCAGCAGCATAAATAGTAAGCAATATAATAAATATAGTAGAGAATAATATAATAATATGATATTTATTTATTATTTATTTATTAAATTTTTTATATCGCCCCCTCTCCCAAAATGGGACTCAGGGCAGTGTACAGCTGAGATAAAACCACACAATTAATAAAAAATTTAAAATAGATTTTAAAAGAATTAAACAAGTGGCTGAAATAACACAATAAAAACAGGGTAAAAAAAGTTAAAAATTACTGCAAATTTTAAAACCCTAGTAATTGATACTAGGCCAGACCGGCCTGTTGGAAGAGGTGGGTCTTTAATGCATGGTGGAAGATCTGCAAGTCAGTGATGGCTCGCATCTTTGGGGGCAACTCGTTCCAAAGTTGAGAGAAGGCCCGCATCCTCGGGGCCACCAGCTGGCATTGTCCAACTGATGGCACCCCAAGGAGGTCCACCCTGAAGGAGCTCACCAGCTGGAGGGAGGCCAATGATGGTAGCAGGTGGTCCCGTAAGTACCCGGGTCCCAAGCCATGGAGCGCTTTAAAGGTGATCACCAACACCTTGAGTCGTACCCAGAAGGCCACCGGAAGCCAATGCAGCTCGCGCAGGAGTGGTGTAACACAAGAGCTCCAGGGAGCCCCCAGAATCACCCGCGCGGCTGCACTCTGCACCAGCTGAAGCCTCCGGATGCTCTTCAAGGGGAGCCCCATGTAGAGAGCATTGCAATAGTCTAGGCGGGAGATGACGAGAGCAGAAGTGACCGTGCGAAGAGCGCCCCGATCCAGAAAGGGCCGCAACTGGTAGATCCAACGGACCTGACAAAAAGCCCTCCTGGCGACGGTCGCTATGTGATCTTCTAACGACAGCCATACATCCAGGAGGACACCCAGATTGCACGTCCTCTCCGTGCGGGTCAAAATTTTTCCCCCCATGGCCAGCGATGGAGTGAGTTGGCAGTATCTGGGCGCAGGAAACCACAGCCATTCGGTTTTGGTCGGGTTGAGACAAAGCCTGTTTAGACCCATCCAACTCCGCACGGCCTCCAGGCACCGGGTCATCACTTCAACGGCTTCGTTGGGGTGGCCTGGGGTAGAAATGTATAGCTGAGTGTCATCAGCATATTGATGGAATTCTACCCCAAAACCACAGATGATCTCGCCCAGCGGCTTCACATAAATGTTGAACAGCAGGGGCGAGAGCACAGACCTCTGAGACACCCCACAAAACAAGGGCCTCGGGGTCGACCTCTGCCCCCCTGCCAGCACAAATTGCGAGTGGTCGGAGAGGAAGGAGAACCACCGTAACACGATGCCTCCCACTCCCAACCCCCCCAACCGCCGCAATAAGATACTGTGGTCGACAGTATCAAAAGCCGCTGAGAGATCTAACAGGACCAGGACAGAAGAACAACCCCTGAGCCGGGCCTTCCAGAGATCATCCACCAATGCGACCAATGCTGTTTCTGTGCTGTGCCCGGGCCTGAAACCCAATTGGAGAGGATCTAGATATACCACTTCATCCAGGTGCTGAGGGAGATGTCGCACCACCACACTCTCAACAACCTTCTCCACAAAGCGAAGGTTGGAGACCGGACGATAATTCAACGATAATGTTGGATCCAGGGATGGTTTCTTGAGGAGGGGACTCACCACCACCTCTTTCAATGCGGCGGGTAAAAACCCTTCTCTCAAGGAAGCGTTGTTAATCCCCTGGAACCAACCTCGTGTCACCTCCCAAGTGGCCTGAACCAGCTAGGAAGGACACAGATCCAATAAACATGTGGTGGCATTAAGCCCACCCAGTATCCTGTCCATGTCCTCCAGGGTCACAGGATCGAACTCAACCCACATGACCTCACCGAAATCCGCTCCCGCCCTCCCACCCAGAGATGCCCACTCAGAGTCCAGCCAGTCCCAGATCTGAATGATTTTGTCCTGCAGATATCTAGAAAAGTCCTCGGCACGTCCCTGCAAGAGATCCTCCCACGCTCCCACATCCAAAAGGGAGAAGGTCACCCTAAAAAGGGCAGCCGGGCAATTTTCTGCAGATGCAATATATGGTGATATACTATATAATTAATATAATAAAATTTATAAGTGCATAAGTGCACTAAAGTGCCTATCGTCTCTGTCATTTTATTTTTATATTATTCGTATTTTTGTTTTTGTTTGTCAAATTATAAATAAATAAAATAAAAATAAAAAATATAATATTATATATACAATATCATATCATAAATATCATAAATATAATATATAATGATCCTTTAATCCCTTTGTTTCGGGGTGGAGTCAGGGCTTCTCAATGGAGCTAATCACATTTACTGGCCGGATGCCCTTCTTAATGCCTACACAGAGTTTGCAGCAAATATTTTCTCTTTTCACTCTGATAGAGAAATATCAGTGTTTGTGTGAGTATAGATGTGTGAGTTGAAGCACACACAAGACACATTTATAAAAGCACAACACTAAAACTGATTAAAAATACCAAGTCAGAAATCTGTCAATAATATCCAGACGAAAAACATTTCTCAAGAAAACAGACCAAATAAGAAAATTCTTCTTCGCATTTGTAAAAATCAAGCCCAATTCTCTGATTTGAGGAAAAAATTTGGAAAGATGCCAAGAAATACACTTTGAATTGGGTATCTTTGAGTATACCCAAGGGGGGCATTTCTTCGCTTTTACACACAAGCACACACTTGTACATTTCAGAATTTAAATTGTTATCATCTTCACCATCCATCTCAGGAGTGGATCAGCGGCTAAGATGCTGAGCTTGTTGATCAGAAAGGTCGGCAGTTCAGAGGTTCGAATCCCTAGCGCCACATAACCGAGTGAGCTCCCGTTACGTGTCTCAGCTTTTGCCAACCTAGCAGTTCGAAAGCATGTAAAAATGCAAGTAGAAAAAAAAGGACCACTTCGGTGGGAAGGTAACACCGTTCTGTGCACCTTCGACATTTAGTCATGCCGGCCACATAACCACGGACACATCTTTGGACAGTGCTGGCTCTTCAGCTTTGTAACGGACATGAGCACTGCCCCCTAGAGCCAGAAATGACTAGCACACAGGTGCGGGGGAACTTTTACCCTTTACCTCACCATCCTTCTACATTTAAGCTGTAGAGGAAAAGTAATGCTGCTGAAGAAGCTGAGAAGCCAGTGTACTCGTGAACAGAAAACTGAAGAAAAGCAAATGCTATTAAAAAAAAAAAACTCTAAAAAGAAGAAAAAGGGAATTTACAAATGGAAATGGAGAAAAAGTTGGGACATAAGCTGTAATATCAAAACTAACTGCTGAGCCATAGTAATATTTCTTAACAATAAGGATTCTGACTTCCAATGATGTATTCTTATTCAGAGATGATGCCTGCTGTTTGTTTACATTAATTTTGCATATATATATATATATTTTAAAAATAGCCCTGTTCATTTTTAAAGCAGAGAAGGTTACCGACTGCAGTTTATCTGACACAGACCGCAGCAAGGTAATCAAGCTTAAAAATACAAAATGCTCTTTTTTTTGCCTGCAGGGTTCCAGAGGGACATAAAAAAGCAATCTCTGTATGCATATCCTAAATGTAATGTGCGGTCTTAATCAATGTTATTTCTTCAGGAGAGAGGGGAAAACGATAATGGGAAGCATCATTGCTTATCAGTCTGACCACAGGGCAGAGGATATACTCATGAAGGCAAACTGGCATCACAGATCTAACTTGACTTTATTATAAAAAAAAACTCTTCAGGTTTTATAAGATTTCTACCCAATAAATGTACATCGATGGCTCCATGTCAAGATAGAAAGAGGTTTCAGGGCGTCTACCCTGGCTGGGCCTGGTGCTGTTCAATGTTTTTATAATGACTTGGATGAAAGATTAGGAAATACGATTACTAAATTTGAAAATTACATGAGGTATCAACAAAGTATGAGAATGCACATAAGGTTCTTGATAAGCTGGAAGAAAAGGCCAGAAACCCGCAAGATCAATTTCAGTAGAGACAAACAGGAGGTGCTATATTTGGGTTGGGAAAACAAGTATAGGATGGAATGGGATGGGAGGGGAGACAATTTGGTGTGGTGGATGAGACATTGCTAGAAAACAGGGGACCATAAGTTCGATTCCTACCTCAAGCACTAAGCCAGCTGGGTGATCTTGGGCCAGCCACTTTCTCTCACCTCTGGGAAGGAGGCAATGTCAAACCGCTCCTGAAAATCCTTGCTAAGAAAATTGCAGGGACTAATCCAAGCCCTCACCAGGAGTCAAAAAAATTGACTTGAAGGCAGAGGATGGGAGGCATTAGATTGAGCCCACCAAAATAATCTGCATGACTTGGTGGTCACCATGAGAGGGATCTTGAAGTCTTAGTGCACAACCAGCTAAATATGAGCCAGCAGTGTGCAGCAGCAGCCAAAAAAGCTAATGCAATCCTAAATTGCATTAACAATGGGATACAATTGAGATCAAGGGAGGTATTGATACCACTCTATAAAGCCTTAGTAAGACCACATCTAGAGTACTGCATCCAGTTTTGGTCACTACACTATAAAAAAGATGTTGAGACTCTAGAAAAAATACAGAGTAGACCAACCAGGATGATTAGGGAACTGGAGACTAAAACATATGAAGAACGGTTACAGGAACTAGGCATGGCTAGTCTAGTGAAGAGTAGGACCAGGGGAGACATGATAGCAGTCTTCCAATATTTGAGGAACTGCCACAGACAGGAAGGGATCAATCTATTTTCTAAAGCACCTGTAGGACACACAAGGAATAAAATGGATGGAAACTGAACAAGGAGAGATTTAACCTGGAAATAAGGAGAAACTTTTTGAAAATGAGAACAATCAACCAGCGGAACAGCTTGCCCTCGGAAGTTGTGGGAGCCCCATCACTTGAGATGTTCAAGAAGAGATTAGACTGCAAT